>OZ010793.1:111083116-112552772 GCA_963932465.1 Maratus speciosus | reverse complement strand
CAATATTTTAATTAAAGCTCATAATTACACGTAAAGTGAATTTTTTTGTAAAGGTATAAGGTCTGTCATTTGGTGCTTTGAACTGAATTTCAGACGCAGCAACGCGATAAAGGAGAAAAACCGATTGTCATGTGAACATACTTTATCATATCTCGATAAGTAATTTATTTATCAGAAAATGGAAAACTCATTTCAATTTCAAATCGTTTCAATAGTCAGGCGTACAAATTTTCCGCCTTTACGTTTAATGTGTCAGAAAGATTCGCGTTGTTGATCAGGGAACTGGAAAACCACCTTAAGCATTATTGCAGGTTAGTATTTTGTAATCGAGTTGCATGCCAGATATTCGATTAAAACATAAGTCGTGTTATATCGTTTTAACAAAAGTGCATGCCATAATAGGTGTGAGGCACACTCATTAACACTAGAACGCCGGAAATCTTGCTACCCCCTTAAATCAATCAGGTATCAATTTGACACTGGTTTATATTAAGCTAAAAATTTCCAAGAAAATGTTCATTTTAATATTATTTTACAAATATATATCGTATACACAAATATTATTATTATCTGTAAAATAGTAATAATTTTGAAAGGTTTTAGAAAAATATATATGATACACATACATGATATATCTCTAAAATAAGAATAAGTTTGCAAGATGATATGAAAATGTGTATGGTACACACAAATAATATTATTTCTGTAAAAAAAAAATAATTCTGCAAGATGATTTGAAAATATATATGGTAACAGAAATAATATTATATCTGTAAAATAAGAATATTTTTGCAAGATGTAAATGTAAACAAAAGAAATAACTACTTACAATAATTATTGAGATGAAACTTGGTGCAATATAATAGAAATTTAAAAATATCAACGTAAAATGCACCAATAATTTTAAATTTTAAGCATACCGGTTTCGTTAGCTTATAGCATATCCTCCTCAGTGCTAAGGATGTCGGAAATGTGCTCACATAAATAGGAGAGATGGGTAATTTCTTTTACGTACTTTATTTACAGTCAATACATTTATAGCTGACATATTTTGTGCATTTGCCACATGTCATTCTTTTACAAGAAGAACATATTTTATTTGTCACATTTCCATGACATTTTTTAACCTCACATTTCTTACGCTTATGAGGATTTTCAGTCTGCAGTTCATCGTCATCGCTCCTTGGTTTTTTAGTCGATTTTTCAGTATATTCTGCACGCAATTCTTCAGCTAATCTATCTATACTGCTATTATAAAGATGTAAAAATTGTTTATTTGTAGGAGGTAAGCTCTAGAACTACCGAACCGATTCTAAAAGTTATGGTATCAAAATGATGGTGTTAGTCCAACTTAGAACATAGGCTATATCTTATGTCCGTGCCACCGACGATAAGGGGGTGCAGGAGCAAAAAACGTTCTAAAAAATGCGATTTTTGTGTTACTGAAGGGCTTAGAAACATGCAATTTGGAATGATAGTTACTTATAAGATACTAATGTTCTCTAAGGACATTTCTTTAAAAAATCGAAATTAAAAAGGGGTGAAAATGCACAAAAAGCATTCCAAAAACGTTCTAAATGGCGATTTTTACGGAATCTTAAGAAGTACCAAACCGATATAAAAAATAATGGTGGCAAAATGATGGTAATAACCCTTGCTTCAAAATAGGCAACATTTTATGTCGGTGCCACTACCCCTAAATGAGGTGCAGGAACAAAAAAAAAAAACGTTCGAAATTGCAATTTTTGTGTTACTGAAGTGCCCAGATACATAGAATTTCGAACGGTAGTTATTTATTACGTATAAATGTTTTCCAAGAACATTTCTTAAAAAATTCGAAATTAGAAAGGGGTGAAAATGAGCAAAAATCGTTCTAAAAAACGTTCTAAATAGCGATTTTTACGCAATCAACAGAAGTACCAAACCGATTTAAAAAATAATGGTGTCAAAATGATGGCGACAACCCTTTCTCCAACATAGGCTTCATTTTATGTCGGTGTCACTACCCTTAAAGGGGTGCAAGAGCTATAAAACGTTCGAAATTGCGATTTTTGTGTTACTGAAGGGCCCACATACATGAAATTTGGCATGGTAGTTACTTATTAGATATAAATGATCTCTAAGAACATTTCTTAAAAAATTCGAAATTAAAAGGGGGTGAAAATGCGCAAAAAGCGTCACACCTTTGAAAATAATCCAAGCATTTATGGCAGCAAAGTCTAAAATATTGTAGAATGTGTGAATTGGCCATCGTCTCGAACATGCTTTGACTGAATATTGCCTTGACATTTGGTCAACAATATCTACGCCACATTTCGTTTCATTATAAAAACTGATGGTTTCAGGTGTCTTCTTTGAATTGTTAGTAATTGTGATGTTTGAATGCATAGAACGTAAGATTATCACATTTGTTTTTCTTTTTACGATGGTAAACTGTAAGTGTTGAACCCGATTCTTCCTTTTTCAATATTTTTGTTGAATATAACACTTCTTTTCCGGATTTTATACAATCGGGAATTTCTCGTCTGGCCTTATTTACTGTGCCAAACTAAACGCGTCCGTCTTTTCTTTAGTTTCTTAGCCAACTCAAGAGAAGTAAAAAAATTGTCAACTGTGACATTTCTTCCCATATTTTTAAAGGGTTCTATTAGTTTTAAAACCACATACTGTAAAAGTCTTGGGCTTTGATCTCGTTCTTCATTTTTTCCTAGGTAGGGAAATGCGTTCAAACTATACTTAATTTCTAAATCTGCAGCTATCCAAAATTTTTGTCCTTATTTATCTGGTTCAGATGCTATAAACTGAGTAAATGGACAGCGGGTCTTACTAGGAAATAACTGTTCATCAATTGTTATGTTCTGGCCTAGCTTGTAACAGCTTATGCAGTTTTCAATAAAACGATTCCATACTTCTGAAATCATTGCGAATTTATCCTGTTTTGTTCTATTACGGCGCGTTGATTTGATATCAAATCTCAAAAATCTTGATATTTCACAAAATTTGTCTCTGGACATGGCTTCTTTACAAAAATTTATACCCCATGCAGTAGACCATAACGAATGAAGTTCCAGATCACTAGCTCCTGAAACTCCTCGTGCATACAAAATCGAAATGTAAGCAAACAGTTCCTGTTTTGAAAGAGACCAAACATCGTTTTCTATTACTCGACGAGCTTCTGTGTTTGTGCATTTTATTACATGCTCTAAAACTGTTCTGTCTATAAAAAGCAACCAAGCATTCAAAACACTGTCATCATTCACATTTCTTTTTTCGTAATTAGTTGGACCACTTCTTTCTTGCAAAATATTTTGGATTGCTAATCTACTGGTTGCACTTCCAGACCCACATTCTTTCCATTGGGAGCCATCGCGAGCCACACATTAATTCTGATTTTGAGAATCATCAATTTCAATATCCTCATCGCTTTCCCATTCAGATGATACAACAGGAATAAAATTTTATTATCAGATTCATCATGCATGTCACATAATTATCCACCGTCTGATTCATTATCTGACAATTCTCTTAGAAGAGCGGTTATTTCTCCCGCAGTCTCTCTTACGAGATATTTTAAGTGTTATTCATAGAAAGTAACAAGAACAAAAGAAAAACTCATAAAATTCTACTAGTCATAACCCATAAGCAACCGCGCATGCAGTATCTTTGTGAGAAATGAAATCGCAGCGGCAGGTGTTGATGCAGCTGAAACAGATCACGTGATGACCAGGTGTCAAAAGCCATTCCAAGACTCCCCTTCTCTACATAATGGAACGATCGCACAGAAGGAAGAAATTAAAGATTAATAGGGGAATTGAAATTATTGCGGTATCCAATTGACACCAGACCGGCGTTTTAGGTAAATCTATCCGTAAACCAAGTTTGAATAAAGCTAATTTACGAAACTTTCTATGTGACTTCTTCCTACATATTTAATAAAAGTCAAGAGAATAAAAGTCAAGATTTTATAAAAGAATTTACATGCTTTGGTGTCGAAATGACACCATCCGGCGATCTAGTGTTAAAATACGAATGCGCCAACTGGCGCACAGCCCGATTACTGAAGATTAACCCGTCAGCACTTAAAGAGATAAAAATAGTTCTGCATTTTTCATTCAGGTAATAAGACTAATCATTCATAAATGGGTTCACACGATTTTGTAACTTTTCCCTATAATTCTATGACTTAGCAACGGAAAACAATATGTTACGTACTAAAATCTTTCTTGAAAAACTAATAGTGCAAGTCGCATCGAAATCCGTTCTGATGAACTCAAGTTATATGCACCCGGAAAGAAATTCAAATTTGCATTTTATATACTTATTAGATTAGATAATTTTGAGAAGTTTGATTTGATATCTGTTAAATTCGTGCATTATTTTATTTTATTTCTGGCGTTTTAATTTCGTTTGCAGATTTAGTTATTGAATATTACACGAAAACTAACAAATGCTGAAAAATTTACAATCTGTTTGAGCAATTGAGTTAATATTTTGTAATTGGGTTGCAAGCATATTTTAAAAATATTCATTCTTAAAAATTACTTTAAAATCCATAAAAAATCTGTAAATTGAGATAAAAATTACAAACAAATATTACTGAAAGTACTTTTGTTTTCTGTAAGACGTTGGAACAGTCGAATGTGCGATGTTTAGAGGATAAATTGCAGTAAAAGGGGAATTTATTGTTGTATTAGGTTGTTGAAACCGAAAATATGATATCAGCGTTATTCATAGACATGTCTTTGCTTTATACTATTGCATTAAGAGTAAACGGGTTCATCTTTCGTAATCGGGTTGCACTCACCTTTAAAAATATCCATGCTGGAAAATTACTTTAAAATCCATTAAAAATCAGAAAATTGAGATACAATTTTCAAACAAATTTAATTTGAAAGAACTTTTTTCTATTAGGCATTGTAAAAAATGAAATTGTGTGAGGTTTAGAAGTTATAAAAATTGCAATAAAGGCACAATTTATGGGTTACAAATTATGAGTCACAATTTATGGGAGCTGATATAGTGTTTTTAGTTTATAATCTAGATATATGCCATGCGAACGAGAATTTCACTAAATGCTGTGCGATTTGGTGCATTTTTTTTTTTTTTTTTTTTTTTTTTTTTTGTATTGTCAGGAAAATCACATATTTTTCTCTTACACCCGCCAAAGAAACGCGCATACTGTTATTAAACTCAGGGATTTTACTATCGTTGCGAGACAATAACGTCATGTTTTCTGATTGTCTTTTTCCGATTTTTCGATAGGAGTGCGCAAATTTCAGTTATTGTGATTGCCGTATTATTTCATTTTTATTTATTTTATCTGGAAGTCTCCTTATAATTGACACGGACAAAGCCGGGTAAGTTCTGCTAGTAGGACATATATTTCCGTGAAGATTTTTTTTCCCGAAACCCCATAGGTGACAGTCAACAAACTGAAAAAGAAAGAATATCTTTTGGATAACCCTGTAAAAACTAATGTAGCAAAAGAGTTCAAACTCGAGGTTATTAATAAGTGTCTTATTGTAATAAACTGGGTTCATTCCTTAAATAGAGGAGGCTAAAATTCCAGAAGTAGGTAAAACTCGATTCGAATGTTAAAACTCAATCGGTCTGGCAAGTCATATCTTGGTGGAAAACACCTGAAAGCCCGATTTTAACCGTTGGCTCGTGGGTTTAATATTGTGTTTTCTTGATTCCATTCCTGCATGTTTTCAAACCTTTGGGTGCAGGAAAACATAATGGTAAACCTACGAGTACCGCTAAAATTGGGTTTTCAGATATTTTCCACCAGCATATGACTTGGCAGAGCGATTGCGTTTTAATATGCGATTTGAGTTTTAACTAATTCTGGAATTTCAGCTGTGAACTGGATGAGGTGATTGTCTGAGCTGCCACCGTCCGGTCTAGAAGGCATCTGTAATCCAAATTATTATAATGCAGGTATCGTTATGAATGTTTCAGATATTCGACTAACCTTTTTATATAAGTTGATCTATAGAGTCGGCTTTTAAATCATGAAAACATATTGTTGGTATAGTTCACTCGCTGTTTCATACAGCTGCTCATATTTCATTAAATATTCAAAATATTTATTTCTAATTGTATTACCTTGTTTCTACTATATTCTGTAAAGTTTTCTGAAACGGGCTTTAATTTTGGTAAAAAATCTCTTTACGTAATAAACAAAAAAACAAGAAAACATTTCTCTAATGTTTTAAAGAAATCGTTATTTCTCAATTAATATACGCGCTATTCATACGCAAATAAACAGAGATGTTGTAAAATTTCCACATAATTATGTGCTGCAGCGAGAGACAATTTTGAAGGTTTATTTAACCGGCAGAGATGTCAAGTCTCCGTCTTTTTGCCCAAACAGTTAACAGGTGAAGCTGGTGGTGGTGGTGGTACTGGTGAATAAAAGAATCCAAATCTCCAAATGTTCCAATAAAGAAAAACAATATTTTCTGTTTTAAAATACTGGTATCCAAAATGCCGGAGACTTGGAAGCTGTGTACAGGGTAATTCCAATTTTTTTTTTCATTTTATTTTTGGTCCCCTACTGGCCCTCGTTACGGACCTTCTCATTCATGTAAGGTCAAACGTGTTCTTTATATTAAGTTCCAGCAGAATTCACCAAGCATTTCTCTAGATCTAGATATTCATCCCAAGGTCTCAAATCTATAGTCTGCTGTGATGATTGGAGTATATCGTCAAAAGTGTTTATATAATTATAACACAAATTATATTAGTTTTGTTTAATCATGGAAAGTGAGCCGTACTTGTAATTTCCTATGTAATTTAAAATACAATCTCGTGCGGAGAAAAATAACATTATATGATAAGCATTATAAACCACGGAAAAAATTAAAATGCAAGCAAATGGTTTACAGATACCGACAAGTAATATTAAAATATACAAATTAAATTTTAGATATGATAAACCTTTCTCACACCGGAAAAATGAAATGAAAAAGTTAGTTATATTTTTAAATCTCTATCGCTTATCACATAACATTAAATAGTATAATACTAATCAAGCTACTTGGCTGTCCTGTCCACAGCTAAAGGGAATAGAGTTGAAAAAAAAAGTACAGTAGAACCCCGATTAGCCAAAGTAATTGGGACGGACCCTCTTTCGGAAAATCGAAATTTTCGGATAATCGAGAATGTTTCAATTTTAAAATTAAGGTGCAATATATGAAATATTTCTTGTTATGGTAATAAGTGCTTAATAAAAATAAAGCAATAACAAAATAGAAACAAGAATAAATTATCTGAATTTTAGTTTTGAAATTAAGTACTTTTTAAGCATATCACAAGGGTTTGTAAAAACGTTTATTTGTCGCAGTTTCGATTGCCTTTGATTTGAAGTTCTATCACGGAGTTTTTTAACACTAGAACGCCCGAAAGGAGTGGATCCGACTCCGACCATATGATAAAATATCAACTGGGACCAGAAATTATTTCATAAAAGAAGTTAAATTTAAACAACGCCGATTTACGTTATAGAAATCAATCAAATAAATTTAAATAAAAATTCTGGTGTCAAATATTTTTATGGAACTTCAGTAAAATTTCCGGGCGTTCTAGTGTTAAAATTATAAGTTCACCAGGATCACAGTATTTCTGATGCTCCAGCCATGGCAAACCTTTTTCAAATCATGCAAAAGCTTCAGAATTGCTAATTTGTTCGTTTTCTTCGTTCCACTCACCAGCTTACGGGAGTTCAAGTTAAATTCAAAGGAACTATAAGAAAGGGGATCGAAAATATTTATACGTACTCGTAGTTCGGAAAGGAATGCTTGCACACAAGGGATATGATGGTAAAAAAGAAGAAAAAAAAGCTTTCAAAATGGATTTTGCAAACAAGAAATGTAATAGTAAAAAAGAAAAGAAAAAAAAATCTTTAAAAACGGGTTTCGGTTAAAAGAGCTTCGGATAAAAGAGGTTCTACTGTATTCTAGTACTGAAAGATGGGGTTCACAGTACGTGCCTTAGTGGTTATTATAGTCAAAATTGTAACGCAATTTCTTGTTTTCTAAATAGTGTTACCAGGTGTCGCGAGTAAATTGGGGCTTCAAATGCTCTGGACACCACTATTTTCTTACAGTTCACTTTGCCATCTTTAATCGCAGATAATTCTGTTGTTAGATAAGGCGAAGAAAAGTACTTTGGAATACTGGTGTCCAGAACATTTGGAGCCCCTACGCGGGAAACCTGACAACAATATTTGTAAATGAATGTAGCTTTAGGCAATTTTGAAGAACGTGACTTTTAATTAAAATAAGAACTTATGTATTAGCGATTCCCGACATATATTTCACCCGAAACCTTTAAGTGTACTGTCTATTATTTTACGACATAGTCGTCACAGCTTACTGATTTTGACTAGAACATTTTTTTTATTTCACTCGGGTTAACCCCTTGGGGACGAGAGACACGTATACGTGCCGCATGAAGCGCTCAGAATCCTTGTTTTTCTTCACCAGTAAAATTTTACTGTAAAAGTTGCCTTATTTAATCAGCGCATTTTCTCGATTCAAGAAGGCACAAATTTTTGTTTTTAAAAAACGGTGACAAAGATTAAAAATTTCGTAAAAGGCTCCCGTCCCGATGGGGTTAAAGAAAATCGCAGAAATCTACGATTAAATAAGAGGAATAAATTCTTTTGTAAGTACTAAAAAACACTATGTGTAAAACTACTTAAAAGATGACAATATTTAAAAGATGTTAAATTACTTTAATACCTTAGTATTTTCAACTATAAAAAACATAGTCTTCGTCAGAGGAATATAAGAAATACTATTGTTATTAACGTTGACTTCAACTTTCACTCCTTTCGTTATCATCTACGTGGATTTTGAAAATTAGACGTTAATAACAATAGTATTTCTTATATTCTTCTGACGAAGACTATGTTTTTTATAGTTGAAAGTACTAAGGCATTAAATAATTTAACATCTTTTAAATATTGTCATTTTTTAAGTAGTTTTACACATAGTGTAAATTTAAGTTTAACTTTTAAAGATGAATTAAGCATTTCTATTTATTTATTTACTTACTAAAGAACATTTTGCGAACTTTTTAATTTCTGAAAATTGGCATATCGATTGGCATATCGAAATTATCCATAACGAAATTAAAATTTTATCGATAAATAAAAAAAATAAAATAAAATAAAGAAAAATAAAAACACGAAAACTTTATAGTTGAGTAATCAAACTTCTTATTTAACAACTGAAACAATCGGGAGAAAAAATAATGTTGTAAATAGTAAAATCTTTGGAGATTTATTGAGCAATTAACCTCTTGCATGCGGCTAATATAAAATGTATAATTAAAAAAAAATCTAAACTTTATTGGAATACACAGCCTACATTTTTCATGTAAAAATTCGTTGTGTTGTTTCAGTGCACAATCTAAAACAAGCACAAAAGTAAAAATATAATTTAAATCAGTGGGATGTGGCAATTCGAAAACTTTCTTCTATCACATACATGTTAATACATCCTGAAAAATGCTGCATAGAAGCGCCACCGGCAGTGTTGCCAGATTGGGGACTATTTTATATCAGATTATTTGACTGTCACCGCTTTTTTTTTAATAGTATAATTTGCCATATTTTTTAATATTTTTAAACAGGCCGAATATTTCTATTTCAAAAAAGCGGTGACAATCAACAATCTAAGGACAAAAAAGTCTCCAGACTGGCATAGGCCACCGTTTAGGCGATTTAACACCTTCAGGGGCGATGGGATATATTATATCCCACCTAATTTTAATTCAGATTTCCACCAGAACTTTTAATTAAGTTTTGCTTTTATAAGTTTGGTTTAAAAAATATGCAAAATTGCTTATTCTTATGTTGCAATAAATTTTTTCCATATTTTCGGTGAGAACTCAGCATAACTGAAAAACTATTGCTTCCACCTCAAAGGGTTATACCGAAATCTAATCAGCAACAACTTAAGTCAACTTCTAATTGAATTTGGAGTTTGATGAAAATCCGTCCATTATTTTTTGAGATAGAGCTATTGCGAAAATCGTGAAATGTTTAGCATAGCATTGGCACCTGTTGGGCAATTTACACGAAAAACTTATAAATTATTTATGAATAAATGAAGGATAAATTTATATCAGGAACTAATT
Source organism: Maratus speciosus (assembly GCA_963932465.1). Classification (NCBI taxonomy): domain Eukaryota; kingdom Metazoa; phylum Arthropoda; class Arachnida; order Araneae; family Salticidae; genus Maratus; species Maratus speciosus. The sequence continues at coordinate 112,542,623 of OZ010793.1, read as the reverse complement.
GAATCTAAAGTTTGATTAAAATTCATTCATTAGTTCTTGAGATACAGCTATTGCAGAAATCGTGAAAAATGCAGCATATTAGCGTCACCTGTTGGGTGATTTACACCAAAAACTAAAGATGACTAATTTATATCGGGTACTAACTGAATCTGAAGTTTCATGAAAATTTGTGCATTAGTTCTTGAGATAGAGCTATTGCGATATCCATGAATAATACAGCATAACAGCTCCACCTATTGGAGGATTTACACCGAAAAGTTATCAGCATACAATTATATCATGGACTAACTAAATCTGATTTTTTGGAAAATCCGTGATTTAGTTCTTAAGATATCGATACTGTGTAAATCATGAATAATGCAGCACAGCAGCGCCACCTTCTGGGCAATTTACATAAAAGAATAATCATCACCAATTTCTATCAGGGAATAACTGAATCTAAAATTCTATTAAACTGAGTTCATTAGTTTTTGAGATAGAGCGACCAAAAAATTTGTGTCACATGCAAACACACAGACATACTCTCAGACATACTCACAGACAAACATTTTGTAAAAACTTGTTTTTTGGGATCTCTGTTCCCTAAAACGTGTAAATCCGCCGAAAACTGGAATTCGAAAATTTTCAGGAATCCAATACTTTCTTCTTGTAAAGTTAGAAGAAAGTATAAACATCTTTTATAAGAAATTAATGTTTACCGTCAACCATTGTCACTTTGGTCACTTTGGTCCTTGCGGGGTTACTTTGGTTCATTCCATAAAAAAAGTTTTTATTCCTTGTATTGAACAAAAATACAAGATAATTTTGAGTACTTACCCTTGAAAAATATTTTAATAGTTTGGGGGTAATTTAGATTTTTTTAGTGGCAACACTGGATGTGTTTGTAAACAACTGTTTTCGTGTGTAAATTATATCACTCCAAACTTTATATAGTGAAACAGTCTGGATAAGAGCTACAAATAAGGCAAGTGTCAAAATAATACCTTTAGTAACCGGTAACCCATGTGTGATCATAGTTTTTCCTTTAACTTTTTATTTTCACAGGAAATGTTTACCTTTTCATAAAGCTAACGTGAAAACTAGTATTTCGGGCTACTTTGTGCCAGACCTTTTTTGGTCCGAAAATAGCTCCAATTATTTAGAAATGCCTTTTATACAAGCAAATCTCTTAAAACATGTTTTAAGTAACATTTTTCTTTTCAAATGTTACTGTAGCAAAATGTTACATTAATTGTTTTTGTTCCAGTTACTGAGTGTAACATGACGAAAACTGTTTCTCGTTTGTTTAAGATTAACAATTTGTTTATTGTGTTTAAATGTTTAAAAAAGACATTTGCTATTCGAGTTTGCAGTGTTAATTTTTTAGCAAATGCTATTGCAAGGGGGGGTTCAATAAAAATGTATTCATTTACATATGAAATGTATTGATTTTATATGAAACTAAGTGAATGGACCAAAGAAGCACACAGCAGGGGCTACTTTGTTGAAAAACTTTACAAATAATTAAAAAATAATTCTCTTTAAAACCATACACGTTGAAAAATCACATATAATATTTTTTAATAAATGTGAGTGGAACCAGGAAAAAGTGGCCCAAAGTAACCCCGGTAAACGGTATCTTAACAATAAGCCGAATTTCATGAATGTAATTCATAATGTTCCAAAAAAGCCCGTTATTGTACATTTATTTAATGCGGTGCCCGGATTATTGAAAATTTCTTGCTTTGATTTACGCTTTTAGGATGAGAAAAGTGGTGAACTTATAAAAAATGTATAATTTTTGTCCTGTTTCTTTTTAAAAATATGGCAACAGAAAAGAACGAAAAGAATAATTACAATGTATATTTAGAATTTCGAAATTGTTTTTCGAATCAGGATTCTTACGGGAATTACTGTTGGATACCAGTCTTACAGTAACATTACTGTCTACTTTTTACCCGACTGCCAAGAAGGGTTATGTGTTTCACGCGTATCTGGGTATGTGGATTTCTTTATGCCCTCGAAACAACCCAACGACTGGATGCATTTTAATGAATGATGTCTCTGTCGGTTCGTCTTACCCGTCCGATGGTTATAGGTTAAGTTTTTTTTTAAAAATTCAAAATGGCGGTGGAGACGAAAAAAATTACGCACCCTATTGAGCGGCATATCATTGGATATGTCTTTCAAAATGAAGACGATGTTTCATTGACTATTGTACAATCAGAAGCTCTGTTTAAATATTACACAACTTGAAGTTGTGTAGGTAGGACCTCTAACTTTACTGCAATTCTAACCTTCATAGACATCTATACAAAATAGCTATATCAAAACAGTGTTTATAGATAGGAACTAACAATTAAACACATCTTAAAAGTCATCTATATAAGGAAATAAAAAAATTGGTAAGTAATATTAAAAAAAAAAATAGCTTCATATTGACGAAAATTAATTAGTTCGCTCTTTACGCAGTCGGATTCTGTGATTTTTTTTAATATAATTCTTACTTGTTAAATCTTGGAATCATACGCTTAAAAATTGTATCATTTTTTCTTCTAAAATGCTGGGAATAACTGGTAAAGAAATAGCATTATCCGTCAGTACTCAAGTCAGGATGACTATAAAAGAACTTACTACCTGCGTATTTTTTATTTGACTACAACATCAATATGTACATAAGAACAAGTTTCCGCGCAAAATTAATTCTTTGTGGGATTTTGCGGTCAGAATTTCTCAAAAGGATGTGATAAATGAATGCCAAAATGCATATAATGTACATTTGAATAATATTTAAAATGAAATTTATAAAAAATATCAAAAGAAATTTTAAATGTCCCTTGTCCCCTTAATATTTCCTTCAAATATAAGTAATATTTCTTACCTTCTGAAAGAAGCACGTTGGACCGGTTTTGAAAGAAACACCAATCTAAGTTTGCCCATCATTACGATAAACACACAGCCATCGCCATCGCTTCTAAAAATATGTACCTTTTTCCCATTATTTAATTAAAAATAATCTTCGTGGAAAACTCCTTTAACATCTCCAGTACGTTAAAGATTATCGTTTCGAAATACTGGTATAAGATAGAAAATTTTAGGAACGCTAAAAACCCTGGATTGTGTTTAACACTAGGTGAAAAAAAACCCATGATGATATTAGCTCTCTGAAGGTGCTGTTGCAGTAAAATTGCATTCCTTCTGGTAGTTATTTTTAATTACGGATCTTCATTTCGTGCTGCGTATTGCTATTGAACAGGCTTTTCCGGATCTTGAATTGAACTTTTCAGTTTTCAAATGCCAATTTTATAAAAATTAATCTAATTAAAAACTGTTGAGAAACAGTAAGAACAAAATAATTTTTATGGTGTTTTTAAGAAGTTATTTTGGCTCTTAGCAATTTTATAGTCTAAAAAGAAACACTGTGGTAACTTCCAATTTTCGGCAACAATGGATTGTGCTCCACACGCCGTTAGTAACCATCCAAGCAACTGATTCCGTGAAGCCTTCCAGGCGCAAGGTACTTTTACTCGTAAAAGTTGCAGTGTTGCCAGTGGGCTACTTTTTTAAAATTCAGTTTTCTTGTTGCCACCACTTTTTAAAAACGGTAAAATTACCTTTCTTTTCGCCTTAATTAATATGTCATTAAATAAGGCGCATTTTACAATTTCAAAAATGAGGTGCCAATGAAGAATCTGAATTTAATAAATGTAGACCGTCTGGCAACACTGAAATGTTGAAAAAAATGAATGACACCAGTATTTACAAGAAAATTTATTTGTCAGCAAGTAATAGTTTATTTTCGCGTACTTAATAAAAGATGAATTTTCATACGGAAAATTCGGGTGCCAATGTGGCAATTAAGTATTAAAATTATGTGATGCCATAGTAGCATCAACGCCCTTCAAGGTCTTAAGTCAAGCTCGTGGATAGCAATTTTGCTTTTAGGAAGCATACAACGGCTGCCACTATCTTGCAGTTGTCTCATAAATGGGCAATGCTGTAGGGATACTCTTCGTTTCATATATAACGTGCATTATTTCTTACGTCACGGATAAAATTTATATTTCTAAATATTGTAAACGTGTTACTTTTTCTCTTTATCTCTTTCAATAAATGATTGTTAAATGAATATTCCGTGGCATCCCATGTTTTATTTCGAACACACAATATCATATAATTTGGCATTATAAATATGCATAGCGCCATGGTTAGGGGTTTGTTTGCCTTTTTTTATTTAAGAATAATGAACTACATAGTATAAATTTTGAAAAAAAGTTTTTTACTTTAACCCTAGAACTACCGGAAATTTTACTCAAGTTTTATAAAAACATTCTACACCAGAATTTTTACTTAAAACTATTTAATTTGTTTATTTAACTTATTATTGTCTGATTTATACATTTAGTTTGTTTTGAAGAAATTTCTGGTTTGAATAAATATTTTGAATGTACATGTCGGGTCCATTGGACCCGTCTGGTAGACGGAAGGTTAAGCAATCACGAAATGGGTGTCACTATATAAAGCGAAAAAAAAAATCAGAATATGTAGTATATACTTGGAGTTTCTGAATTTAAAAAAATACCAATGTTGCCATCCTAATTAGTGCAGGCGCAAATTTCCATTGTATAATCGGGTTTGCGTGCTAGAAATAATCACACGATTTATGTAGCGTTAGGTATCACAATTATCTGAACAAAAATACATTTTGAATGTATTATTGGAGAAACTTCATCGAATTAGAATGATTTTATTTAAGTAAATATTTTTTTCATCTGTCAGAAAAACGTTTTATGTGGGGTAAATTAATTTTTTCAAAGATGTCATATGAGTAGCAAAACAGGAATCGGGAGCAGCTATTGAAAAATGCATTTTGTGTCCTCTCAGATTCGAAGGATAACGTCAGCCTCAGTATGTCCTTAATTGTGAACCGTCAGCAAAAGCCAATTGTCTATGTTTAGATAACAGATGTCATTTCAGTGAATGGCAGTCATTTCTCGATGAGGCAGTAATTAGAAACTCACGCAAAATAAAAATAATTTTGAAAAACAGATTTTTAAAATTTCTTAAAATATTACTGGTATAAAACTTTCTTTGTTATTGTTTTACATTATAATGAAAATAAATACCACATGCTTTTTTTCTTTACTAAATTAATTGGTGTTACGCATAGTTTAGTTTCCTCTTCGGTATATTCGGCTGTAAGTTTATTTTCATTTACGGTCGTTTTCATTAAATCACGGGTGGCCAACTGTGGCACGCCTGATACCACTAAAATTTTACGGGAAAAGTCGACTTCTTGAATCGCAGAGATTCGAGGATTAGATAAGGCAATGATTACTATAAAATTTTAGTAGTGTCGAGCGTGCCACAGTTGGCCACCCCTGCTTTAAATGATCGTAAATTGCTCTAGCAATAAAACAAACCCAGAAGAGATTTTTGCTTAACAGTTTGATTCCGATTACTCCGTATTATTTCTTTGTGGTGCATGTGTATCTTGTGTATCGATCAGATACGTGCCTTAAAATTAGAGCGTTTGCATTATAAAATTCCGCTTTTATTATTTAAAGTAGTGCTGCACAACCTTTTTGCCAGAAAATTGTTTGCCACCACAAAAAATTTAGAAGTAACATTTGAATTCTTTAATAGCAAAGTTTCTGTCAGGTAATTAGGAAATTTTATCTGGATAAAAATAGTGGTACAGTTAATGGCCCATGGGCCACAGGTTGCGTACATCTATTTTAAAGAAAGGGAATTATTTAAAAAATAATTAATTTAATGGTACTATCGCATTGTGTTTTGCAATGCATTCCATATTCACGAGGGGAGACAAGAACGAGACTTTTTTTTTTACTGAATATATTCTTCTTTGTTTTGAATACAACCGTGCCTGTTTAAATATTTAGTATTATCTAAAATAAAAAAATATAAAATGCAACACGCAATTTTTAATTTTCAGACCAAATGAAACTAGTGAAAATTTTGTCCCATTTCTTCCTCATCAATTGGAGGAATATGTCTTTCGTGTAAAATAGAGAACAAAAGAATGTTATGAGTAAATTTCTCTATTTAGAATATACAGTTTAAAATATTATAATTTGATAAGCATTAGTTAAATAGAAAACTTTGCTTTATTTCTACATGTGCAGCAAAATTTACAGCTGCAAGTTTGAAAACATTTTTCGTCGAACAATTTTTTCTTAATGTCAAAATAAGGTAGAGATTTTTATTTTGAAATCGGTTTTCTCTGTTACAAGCAATTAAAACAAAAATAATGTGTATTATTTGTGTATTTTTAAACGCTGTTTTCTGCTTTTAACCCTCGCAGTACGAAGATCAAAATATTACTTAAATGCCTAAGATGGGATAATCTTGAGCCCATAGACAATTATAATGTTTAAGCCGGAAAAACTGATAAAAAGATAAAATATCAACATAATACTGGAAATCCAGATTTATTAAAAAGGGGAAAATGCAATTCCCAAAATATTACGAATATTTAAATTAGCACAAAATCTCAAGTAGAAAAAAGAAAAAAAAAAAAAAAAAAAAAAAAAAAAAGGAATGCAATTTAACAAATTACAAAGACCATTTGGAAAAGGAGTTTTTCAAAGAGTAAAATTTAAGACATAAAAAATCGCACGGAGTTGATCATACATTACGTACGCCATGGATTACATTCTTCGGTACTGTAAATTTTTAAACTTCTACGGAGCTGGTCATACATTACGTAGGCCATGGATTAAACATTAATATTCATTCCTGGACCAATTTTAAATGAAATTTCATTCTTAAACTTCTAAACATCCAATCAGAAAACGAATAAAATCCGGATTCAACTAATAAAAAGCTTCAGATATGTCTTTGATTTCCTACCCTGACGAGGACAATAACCATTTTTTGAAATGGTTAAAAAAAAATAAAAACATGTAAGAAGTAATAGTAGTAATACGTTTTAACTGCCTTCAATTCTGCTGCTCATCTCTCTACACATAAACTGTCTGCATTTGTTGTATTTCTGAGTATTTTTGGTGTCAAGGTAGAAATGTTTCATTTATTCACTGATTCCCTCATTCGCAATTTCTACAAATAAACTAAAAAATTTTACTATGTGAAACTTACCAAGTCCACGAAATTATGAAAGAGACCGTTATAGGAAAATTCCTAGAACACAATTTTAGCATTCCTATTCTAAATAATAAAAAAAAAACCTGCAAAATATCCAGATGGGTCCAATTGACCCCATCTTAGTACAGGGCTGCCACAGGCGGCTATTTTTCTATTCTCTTCGCATCACTATTTAAAAAAAAAATGATTTTGTAGTCTTGCAAATTATGTCAAACTATATATCGAAGATTTTTGTTTTTAGAATGTGGTGTGAGGTTAAATTCATTAGAATATAGTCGCACGTGGCAGGCCTGCTAGCTCTGCAAGGGTTAGTATTATCTGGTTCAAAATTATGAAAGAGACCTTTATAGGAGAATTCTTAGAAAATAATTTTAGCATATATATTCTAAATGAAAAGGAAGCTGCAAAATGTCAAGATGGGGTGGGTCAAATTGAACCCATCTTCGAAATGTGAGGGTTAATGTTCTTCCACTAAGGCTTTATTTGCCATTTTTATAAAAATAATGTATTTTAATTTCATGAAATTTTGCATTTCTGACTACGCGTAAATCCAACTGAGTTAAAAGGTGTACAAGACAGGACGCGAACCGAGTCATTGGCGTAGCGCACCAATGCTATACCAACTGAGCTAGTTAGCATTGAAAACATTAATGCAATTAAAATTCAGAATTCCGGGAGTATTTCACAGTTACAAAATTATAACTATAAAAAATAATATATCATTGTTATAATTCAATACGTCCTATATTTATCTGGCAAGAGTTTCGATATTGTCTCTTTTTCTACTTACATAGCATCTTCTGAAGAAAAGATTTTTGTGAAACACAATTTTTTTAATATTTAAAAACGAAAACAAAGATGAATTATTAAACGAGCCAAAATGCATAATGAAATTTCATATTAAACTTAGAATTCAAGGGGAAGAAATAGCTTGTTTTGTAACAACGAAATATTAATGTAAAAATATTCTATGATAGAAATCAACATTTTTAACAATAAATTCCACAAAGACTTAAAATATTTATCGAATTAAATAATTGTACTTATTTGGAAACAAAGAAAAAATGAATGGAGCATGTGCAATACCTCCCATTTTATCAGTGTCCCATTCCGCAGTTCACATAATCTATACTGATATTATAATGAAGTAATTACTGAGCCATGTAAAAATATAATACAGCAAAATCCTGATGAACATCTCACCTCCAGCATTTGCTATATTTTCAATCAGTACAATTATAGGGGGTGCAGGAGAAAAAATATGTTCCAAAAGTCAGATTTTTAATTTTTCTTCCTTACAATATGGTACGCAAGAAATGCAAACCACAAAGTTTGTTGTCTTGAAAAAGTACGAGAAATTAAGTGCGAAAATAGCTGCCAGAGATGGCCCTGCGTGTTGTGTACTATGATGTTATACGCATTTCATTACATGATAATACGCATAACATTACATGATAATTGTGATAAATTGCATATTGTATAAAATGTGTAACATTAAAATATATATACATGTTGTAAAAATTGTAAATATGTAAATAAAATCATAAGACGAAATACAATATGAACTTTAAAAAGCTTTTACCGTTTACTTAAATTATTATTATTTGTGTCTTTTTAAGTAATCGTAGACCTTTTTTAAGTTCATATTTTGTAATTTGTAAATATGTATTATTATCCACCATTTAAATATTTGTATATTTTTAGCTACAAAAATTAATTCTCCAATATTTGTTTGCTGTAAATAGCTGCGTAATAAATGTACAATGTATAATATTTTGTTATTTTAGAATAGTTCTATATCAGCTGAAGTTTTCATATGTGCATTAAGGTTTATTTATTTTTTAAAATCTTATCTATAATGTTAAAACTTAAAATGTCAATGAAAAAATTAACCACATGTCCAATATTTTACTAATACATCATTGATAACACAATTGAATACAGGGTGTCCGAAAAATCTGGAAACGGCCGAATAACTCGAGAAATACATATCAGATTGAAAAACGAAAATATATGTGTGAAATATTTTTTTTAAAAGCTACTCAGTGTTACCAAAATTGAGCCCCCACCCCGACCCCCCGCGGGTCAGAGGGGTTCCAACTTTGAAATCTTGAATTACAACCCACCCTTTTGTATTGCAGATTCGGATTCTACGGACAAAAATTCGTAAATTTTGTATTTAAATGTTTTTTTTTCGGATCCTTGTTGATCACGGTGTAATCGAGCATATTCGACAGATACATATTTTGGTTTTCCCAACCAGGTTTTGACATCTCGATAGCTGATTGCCCAGAACTTTTGACGTCAAAGTTGCCGTCTTTTGCGGGAATAGTGTTTCTCGAAAACCATCGGTGGTGGTTATTTCGATGACGATTTATATGCTTTTTCCATAAAAAATAGTAGAAATATATTAAATTAGTACTGTATTTGTATATTTGTTTATCCAGTCAATCATTTCTAAATAATGACCTGCGTATTTTGATTTTTTACCATGTAAATATGTACCTTCCCTCCCGGACAGAAAAAGGATAATCTTCATTATTTGGGGGCAGGGGGTGCAGATATTCTGCGTTTCGATAGCTTATGTTTTTTTGTTTTTTTTTTAATACCATCTAATTCAAGGGGGTGATGCTGGTGTACAGTTTTTAAAAACTTTTACAATAGAATAACATATAGGGAAAATATTAAACAAAAACATAGGTTTTGATGATTGTTTATTTACTGCTACTGCAAAATAACAAGTAGGGCAAGGAAATTTTCAATAATTCTAATAAATTTAATATTTCTGTGTGCTTTAAATTTTTTTTTCAATGTAACAGTTTTTCGTAATTTTAAATTTAAAAATTGTAAACAATTGGAAAATTTGGATCTTTTAAACTTTTCATTTAAAAAATAATGAAGCCATTTATGCCTAGCGTCCCATTTTTGGGACGTTTCAAATTTTAGTGCATTTGTATAATTTTCTTCTTCTTTATAACATGAAAATTGCATGAAATCATTATTTATAAATGTCTTTATCTATAACAGAGAGATGGCAGCACAAGGTGGATATTTATTTGCTTCAATTAAGGCTTTTTTCGGTGTTTATAGATTTTAAATTTTTCAAGAGGGCGAAATGTAAAAAGTAAGTTTATTTGTATTTTTTCTATCATGGACCCAAAATCGCAAGTTATAATCTTAGCTTGTGGACTTTTTTGAAATACGTATTTTTTTAAATTGCGAAATTAAATGTTCAAGCCTATTTTTTATGCATTTTTGTAATGTACAAAATGTAGGGTTCTAGGCACAAATGGGCACATATTTTTGTTAAAAATTTAGGAGACAGTTATTTATGCAATCTCCTTTCGAAGATATTTATAAAATAAATTGTTATTAAGTTTGCAAAACGATTATTCTTATTTTATTATTAATAATAGTTATAACGTTATTAGTCTCTGCAAAGAAATAAATATATATATTTTTTTGTAGTTCATTATAATACTAATTGTAGTACATAATATACAATTTAAAAACATTTTAAATATAAATATAGGCAAAATATATAATTATGCATATTATTCTACTAGAAATACTCATATTTAGTTCTTTTACATTTTATCAAATAAATACAAAAAAAAAATTAAGCTTAATTTTTTTTTAGTATTTTTCAGGTTCATCTTGCAACATTTTAAAGTGATTTTACCAAAAAATTTGAGAAAACAAAAATTCAGGCACAAATGGGTTAAACTCTTTAAGCTCTATTGATTATTTCCTGAGGGATACTATGTTTTAATTTTCATAGGGGAAAGATAATGTAGAAAATTGTTTAATTATTTATTTATTATTACAATAAAATAACAAATGTGTCAAAATATATTTAAAACAAAAACGTGATTTTCAGAACGAATTAAAAACAAATCAGTTTTTTTCCCTACATTTTTTAAGCCTGAGAAGAAGGGACATTTATTAATATATTTTATTCAGTTAATTCTACGTTTAATATTAAATTTTTGTAACAAATAAGTTAAACCAATTGAACATAAAAAATAAATTCAAACAATATGATACTATGTATTTCGATTTCTTTTGAACGGAACATGAGTTTTTAATGTGTTTTAAGTATCATATTGTTTGCATTTTTTTGGTTTAACTTAGTAGTTGCAAAAATTTAACATTAAACGTAGAACTAACTGAATATAATATATAATAAATATTAAAAAATGCTCCTTTGTTTATATACTTTGTTACATTTGTTATTTTATTGTAATAATAAATAAATAAATAAACAGCTTTCTACATTATCCTTCCGTTACAGGGCTGCCACAGACAACTATTTTTATATTCTATTCGCAAGACTATTTTCAAAATGCAAATTTTGTTACTTTTGTTGCACAGTGTATTTGAAATATTTTTGTTTAGAAAAAATGGAGCGAGATAGAATTAAAAAATGGTCGCTTGTGGTAGCCATTGTGGTGTAATTAAAACGTCGTCTCCTGCAGCAAATAATCATTACAGCTTAACACTTTCGAAACCGCATTGTTTATACATATTTTATTTGGAATGCATCGGGTTTTTGAAACAGTTCCCTTTAATTGTGAAATTCCAAAAAATGCTTTAATTAATAAAAGTCCAATATTATTATTTATTTATTAATTTATTAATGGTACCAAAAAACAAATTGCACATGCGACTTTTGACGATACATCTATGGATCACAAGTCCCGAAACGGTTAAAGAGCAAATTATTATTTTTATTAAAAAGTTTAAAATATAAAAAAATTTCAATTGTTTAAAATTAGGAAAAAAAATGGCAACTTGAAAAATATATTAATTTACAAAAACTTATTACATTTATTAGAATTATTGAAATATTTTCTGCCCTACTTGTTATTTTTATTTGCAGTAAATAATCAATCATCAAAACCTATAATCCCAAACCACTGAAATTTACGCCACTGCTCCATCCATTGCTCAGCCAGTACGAAAAGTTCTTATAGTTGGGTTTTTTTGTGTCCTATATGTTATTCTATAGCGATAATGAAAAAAAAAGCATTCACTCGCATCAGCGCCCGAATTTGATGTTTTTTTTAAAAAAACAGCAGAACCCATCGAAACGCACAATATCCACAAACCCCGCCCCCAAATAATCAAGATTATCCTTTTTGTGTTCGGGAGGGGACATGCATATTTACACGTTAACAAATCTAAAATACACAGGTTATTATTTAGAAATGTAAAAAAAAAAATATGCAAATAGGAAACTAATTTAATATATTTATATTCTTTTTTATTATAGAAAAAGCATATAAAGCGCTATCCAAAAAACCGCCACTGATAGTTTTCGAGAAACACTATTCCTGCAAAAGACGGCCATTTTGACTACAAAAGTTCTGAAAAAACAGATTTCGATATCACAAAACCTGGTTGGGAAAACCAAAATATCTATCTGTCGACTATGCGCTTGATTACACTGTGATCAACGGGGATACGAAAAAAATGTATAATATGAAAATTACGTATTTTTGCCCGTTGAAACCGAATCTGCAATAAAAAATGGGGATTAAAATTCAAGATTTCAAAGTTGGACCCCCTCTGACCCCCGAGGGATCGGGCTGGGGGGTCAACTTTGGTGTCACTGAGTAGCTTTTTTAAAAATATTTAACATGTATATTTTCGTTTTTCAATCTGATATGTATTTCTCGATTTATTCGACCGTTTCCAGACTTTTCGGACACCCTGTATATGAATAAAGCGTCTCTTCTAATTACAATGTAATTTAAATCCGTTTTTTTATACACAATTTAACTTTTTTTTTTTTAACGGGCTCTTTTACATAGCACATGTTAAACTGTACAACGAAACGTTTGAAAGAACAATATGACATATATTTGATTAAAAAGAAGTTTCTAAAGAGACATTTTTTAATGCTTTTAATTTAAAATATATAAATATGTTGAGAATGCTTTTGTGCGTTCTTTTTTTTCACCCTTTTCTTTCTCTTTTTCATTACCATACAAATAAATATTTAACTAGAAATTGCGCAGAATGTAAATAAAATTCTATTTTCTAATTATTAAAAATATAGTTAGGAAAATATATTTCTACAATTCTAATTGCATGAAATAGATTTTTCTTTAATCAGAAGAATCAATTAATTATATTAAATGTGTCTAAATAAACAGTTTAATTAAGTACAATTATTATTTACATCTTAGCTTAGTTCTATTTAATTAAAAGCATAATATTGTCGAAGTACATTTTAGCTAATTATTGTTAATGACATTAATACTGTATATCTTTTTTCTAAACAATTATTAAGTATGTAAGCAAAAATTAATGTAAATGGATTCAGATAATGACATCTAAGGAATTGACAAACTCTACCTTTTTTTATATGTAGTACATAATTTTTCATTGTGGGAGTTTTTCCTATTTATTATGAAAATCGAAGTGATCAGGGTGTTATTTGTATTCCGTGGCATTCAAGAAGTAAAATTTTCTACATGTTGTTATACGTCCTTGAATATAAAATGGCGTTTTAAACACGTTTTAACATAGCTGAAATGTATTTATAAATTCGGTTTGTCTGTCCGTTTCTCGGGACGAGCTCTAATACGAACAAATATAAACGGATTACCATGTAATTGATATATGTTAATGAGATATACTATGGCATGTTTGGTTTTTAAAATGGGGCGTATAGTATTTAAAGATTGCTTACAGGCATACACACTTAAGAGAATTCGTTTACATTATGGTCAAGAGGAAAAATAGTTTGCAATGTATTTTAATGATGTTACGATATTTCAAATGTACTGAAATTAATATCAGGGTTCGTACGCTTCAAGCTCTTTCAAGGACATTTACCAGAATTTTCATAAAGTAATGTTTGCCTTATTTAATGAAAAAAACATTTTCTTTAGATATAGCGACCAATACATTACGAAATTTTGTGTGCTAAAACACCTAAAACGCCCTGAATACCTTGATGCGTACGAACCCTGTAATGCATATTACTGAGGTGAACAAAAAGGTGCTTACTTTTCAATTTGATGAGCAAGGCATTTAGTGGGTTATGAGACATTTTAAATGTCGAACATAAAAAAAATGGCCTTTTTTGTCATTTTATGTCTTAAGATGTATACATTACAAAAACACAATTTTAAAAGCTGGTAACAGATAAATGATTCTTTTTTGATTTCATAATTTTTTCAGATAATAATGAAGAAACATAGTTGTTACAGGGTATTTTAAACTTGTGCAGTAAATAATCGGAATCACAGTTTGTGCGCAAGATTAAAAAATAGGAAACGTCCCTGTTATACCAGTGTAGCGAAAACTTGTCAATGCTTAACAAAATATCCTATTAACCCCTAAAACGCATTTTCAATGGGTTACTTTTAATTAAGCAAAATTCAGCCAATCTTAAAGATAAACTAATGCAGCTTTTTCTAATGATCTTGTTATAGGTAATATGAAAAATTTCTGTTTGTACAATTTTACCTACGGGGATCGTATAATAGCTTGAAATGTATAAATTTCTAAAAAATAATGACCGGATATTAACATAATTTTATTTCCCACCGTATTTTGAATACTGTTGCAATCGACATTTAAAATTTAAGCGTGGTTCAATGTTTTTGGTACACGCTGTGTGCAGTGTTGCCAGTGGGCTACTTTTTTTAAAATTCGGATTTCTTGACTGGTCAATTTATAACAAAATATCCCATTAACCCTTAAAACGCATTCTCAATCGCTAATTTTTAATTAAGCTAAATTCAGTCAATCTTACAGATAATGTTATGTAACTTTTTGTAATGATCTTGTTACGGGTAATAGGAAAATCTTCTATTTGCACAATTTTGTCTATGAGGATCGTATAATTGCTTGGAACGTATAAATTTCTAAACTAGTGGGATGAGTCAATCCCAAAAATTTCTTCTATATCATACATGTTAATGCTCCAAAGTTCGCTTGCACTGTGCCAGAAGTAAATGGCAATCTATGTCCATCATGAGGATTCTAAAGATATGAAATTCCATGCATTAGTTCTTGAGATATGACTATCGCTAAAATCGTGTAAATCATGCAAAATCGAGAATAGCAGCGCGAACTTTTGGGTGATTCACAACAAAACGTAATCAGAAACAATATATGTCAACGTCTAACAGAATATGAAGTTTAATGAAAATCCGTGCATTAGTTTTTGAGATAGAGCTATTGTAAATATCGTGCAAAATGCAACATAGCAGCGCCACCTGATGGGCGATTTATGCCAAAACGTAATCAGCACCAATTCATATCCAGGACTAACTTAATCTGAAGTTTGATGAAAATCCGTGCATTAGTTCTTGAGATAGAGCTATTCAGGGAAACGTGAAAATTCAGTATAACAGCGACATCTGTTAGGCTATGTACACCAAAATCTAATCAGCACCATTTATATCAAGGTCTAACTGAATCTAAAGTTTTGTGAAATTCTGCGCATTCTTTCTTGAGAATAGAGCGACCACAAAATTTTTGTCACATACAAACGGACTCACAGACAGACATTTGCTAAAAACCATCAAACCCTGTTCAGGACTTTCTAAAACGTGTAAATCCATCGAAACCGGCAGTCGAAATTTCTCACGAATCCAATACTTTCATTTTGTAAAAATAGAAGAAAGTAAAAATGACGACCGTATATTATCATAATCTTATCTCCTAAATTATTTGAATACTTTTGAAACTGATACTTTAAATTTAAGCGCGCTTCAATGTTTTTGGTATACATACTCTGCAACTCTGCATGATTGTTGTAAAATAAATACATAAATACTATGTTTACAAACAGTTAAATATTTATTATAATCGTAGTATTTTAATTATTTCTACAATATTTGGCTTCAATACTGTGTCCAGCCCATACAACCTTTTTTTTTTTTTTCTTACTTTGTCATGCACTTTTTAAAATGTTTCTTAATGGGAATATATTTAAAAAAAAAACATTCAAGCCATTAGTAAAATAATACATACTTTATTATTTTATAAAAAATAAACCTAATTTAATATTTAACCCTTTGCACTAGAGAGGTGACTCTCACTCACCTTGAGTTGCCAGGTGTCTGCAAATACTCTGGACACCATCATTTCTAACAATTTATTTCGCTATCTTTAGTCGCAGATATTCCATTAGATAAGGCGAAGAAAAGTACTCTAAAATACTATTGTCCAGCCCAGAGCAATTGGATGGCCGGTGAAACACTTTCAGGAGCAAGTAGTTGTGGTTCTGTAAAATTGAATTCGCACCAAAAGGTTTGAAAAAAAAATTCAAAATAAGGAAAAGTAATTGTGCAACTTATTTCCATCAGTTATAAAAGTAAAATTCAGATAAAAGTTTCTGGTGCAAATCTCGATTAAAATTAGGTGGGATGTAATACATCCACATGCATCCACATAGCACACATATAATAGTCCAAGAGCTGTTAAACATTTTAGGGAAGGTATTTGAGGCACCCTGAAAATTTGTGCAGCACTTCTTTTGTAATGGCTGAATACAAAATCGAATGTCTGGCTGAAGGATCGTGGCCCAAAAACTGTGCCAGACACGTGTCAAGTGCCATTTTTTGACTACCCAAAAAGAAAGGTATTTGAGGCACGCTGAGATTGAGACAGAATAATATTTATAATTAGAAAAAAATATTTTGAAAACGACAGACACTTTAGTCGGCCCAAAAACTGTGCCAGACGCGTGTCAAGTGCGATTTTTTAACTACCCAAAAAAGGTATTTGAGGCACGCTGAGATTGAGGCAGAATAATATTTATGCTTAGAAAAAAATATTTTGAAAATGACAGACACTTAGGCATTACAAAAGAAGTGTTGCACAAAATTTCAGGGTGCCTCAAATACCTACTCAAAAATGTTCAACGGCTCTCCTACTATAATACATCCCACCGCCCCTAAAGTGGTTGAGTGAGATTAACCTCTCGAGTGCAAAGGATTAAATCATTTGCAATGATTTTAATTAACTCATGTGATGAAAACGCGTGTATTTAATTATTTTCTTTTTTAAGTATTTCTTCGTTTATTTCTTCTTTTCGCCCCCCTAAAAATGCATTTCGAAATAGAAATTGCGCAGAAAGTAAAAAAGTGTGTTAATTATTACTATTAGAAATGAGACATGCAATAGTAATGAAAATGCATTCATACAAATGTAATTGCATTTAATGGATTTTCTATCTTTATACCAATGCATTAATTAAATTAGATTGTGTGCAAATAAACAAATTAATTAATAAGAATACTTAATTTCATTTCAGCTTAATTTTATGCAAACGTTTTAATTAACACGAATGGCGTCAATAATGAATATTTTACTTTAAATGAATTAGTACTCATAAATATCTAAGTTAAAATATCGTGTAACCGGATTTTGCTATTTGCATGTAAAGCAATGATGGTCTTTATTTTTTTTCGCCATGATATTACTACTCGTTGTGGGAATTAGATCTATTTAGTGTTTGGATCTGCTATTTGCAGTAGATTATAGGCAGGAATTATCAGGTTTACGTGTTTTATAAATCATATGTCAGGGTTCTTACGGGTCCTTGAATTTCCATACTAAGAAATTCTTTGAAACCAGTATTTTCTTATAGAAAATACATGGTCAAATAAGTAGAAATCACGCGGGTTTAAACTACATTTATTTTTTTGTAAAAAAATACTGATATTTTGCCTTGAAAATAACGGTACCCGTACGAACCCTGTACATGTTGCAATAGTATTTCTAAATTCTTTATAGTTTGAAAAGAGCGTTATAGCGCACACATGATAACCATTAAAAAGAAGGAAATCATATTAAATAACACAAAAATTATTTAGTGAGTCAAACCAAATAAGAACTATTTAGAAAGCGCAAACATATTACTAGATAAAATTTCTGTTGTAAAAAGTATGCTTAAAATGTATAAAATATAGAAGTGCACTTTATTTTGAAAGTATGTTTATTTTTCTTTAAAAGTTAAAGATTTGCGCACACAAAAGTTCCTAATTAAATACAATTTATTAACAACTAGCAAACCCGCCCAACCTTTCCCCGGCTCTGCGGAAAGGTCCATTTATCCGTGGGTATTATTGTTTTTTCTTTCTTATTTTCTTGTATATATCCATCTGAGTTACACTTAAGTGAACTACGAATCAGGAATAGAATACTAATAATACCACAAAATTCATATTGGATGAAATGCAAGTTATGAATATTTATAAGCTATTTGGACTAGAATTTAACTATTTCGAATGCTTAGCTGTTGAATTTGACATTTATGTAATATAATATGAGTTTACTAATTTTGACAAATTGTTTGTACTAGATTTTTTTTTTTTACAGATAGGGTAATATCGTCCATAATAGTAAAACGTTATGTCCCGACATTGAGCTATTTACATTTTGCCTAAATTGCATGAAAACTGGCAGTGAATAATTATCTATTCTATTTTCGAAGTACAAACAACACTTCTTAAAATATACAGTTAAAAATTTATTTTCTTTCTGACAGAAAAAAAGAACAAATGAAAAATGGGATATATTTTTTTTTTAAACTAAAGAAATCAGATACACGAGTTGTGTTCAAAGATTTAGAGTTTTTTTATGTATTTTTTAGAATTACTGTGCAAACACAACATACACTATATAACGAAAAAGTACCGGACGCTTTCGATTTTAGATGTTCTGTCGAATATCTAGAGGAAGTACTTGAGAAATTCGTCACGAATTTCAGGAATATAAATATAATGCTTGAATACATATTTTTTCGCGAAGGTTTGATAACGGAGGCAATTACGGGATAAACAACAAAGTTAAGACAAAAAGTTATATTTGAGATTGCCCTGTAAAATAAAAACCTCGAAACGATCTGTAGCTGCAGCACATGACTATATTGATATTGTACAATATTTGTGTTATTTTGTGTAAGACTACCACGTATATCCATAGAGACAAAAATGTATCTTAAAAAAAAATCAAAACATTTTCGCAAGTTTTCTATTCTTAAAATGAAGGGTTTGCAAACAAACTAACGACATTTTTATAATACGTGGCAATGTACAGTGAAAGCAACATAAAGCAATTAGAATATGAATTTATTACCTATTTAATTAAATATGAGCATTTGTAGAAAATCATTTTTAACTGCGCACGTGAGAACGATACCACCAATATTTTATGAGACTTGGTAATCAACTCGATGAAGCACTGGCATAAAAATACCAGTCGAGTATCGTGAAAATTTTAGACAGATATCGGCGCTACAGTTAGCTAAATTTCAGCTGCTTTCCAAAAGTAGCTAGATAATAAAGTATTTTCCACAAATTGTTATTTTTTATATTTATTTGTTTAATTTTCCTCTGTTATTTATACTTTAGTTCTTGCAAAACGACCAGAACAAGCAGAGCCTGATTACCAACGGGGCATATTCCCACCAGTAAAAAGAAACAGAAAAGTTTGCCTCATTAGTGACAGAAATTTTACATGAATACGGCATTTAGATAAGGCGAACATTTCTTTTAAAATTTATTGGTGTAAGCGTGCCCCGTTGGTAATCAGGCCCTGAGAACAAGGCCATTCCCACAACAACAACGCAAAATATAAAAATAGCAACATTACAAAACTACTCATTAACATTGAAATAAGACTTAATCCTTTGCTAGAGATCATGTAAAGAATTGACAATTTCTGGAAAATCCTTTATCATCGCTTATCATCCAATTTTGGTAGGTAACTGAAATCCAAATCATTATGTTGCACACTTTGTTATGAATTTTCCAGATGCCTGACTAACCTTTTTATATTAGTTGCTATATAGACTGGACTTTTAAATAAAAAAAAAAAAACATATCGTTGGTATAGTTCGCGCACTGTTTCATACAGCTGCTCATATTTATTTAAGGGGGTCCGGGAGTAAAAGTCTCAAAAAATGCAACATTTTTTTATTGGCTTAAAATAAATGCTGAGTCATTAGCGTTAAATATCGCGAACCGCATGCTTTTATCTTCATTAGATCCAGCGATATAACACCTTTTGCCTTGAGAAGCGATGTATCAGCTGCACTCTGACGAGAACTTTTACTTCATTTATCTCAGAATGAATTTTTTCACGATTTGTCAACTTTAAAAGAATATATCTAAAGTTCCTTGCAAGATATAGGTATGAAATTTTCAACAGAGGTTTTATGCTATATTTCCAACAAATCGTCGTCAGGATTTTTAATTTTGGGTGATAATTGTGAAAATATGCTAAATAAGGCTAAAACTCACTCTTAAAAAACTTCATTTTTTTATTTTAAATTGTTTTATAAAATTTATAATCAATATTTTAAGAAGTCCTGAAGTCAAATTAAAATGACACATTTTCTGTACACAAAAGTGTAAAAATTTTGTAAATCGAGTCAGTACTTCCAGAGTTATATCAAAATTACACGAGTTTAAAATTTTAAAATTTAATTTTTTTTAAATATTAAAAATTTTTCAATTTTTTACATGCGACATTCTTATTACTTTAAAACATATTTCAGAAAAAAAATTCATAACAAAATCTCTATAAATAAAAAAAATAGAATTTTGAGCCCCGGACTCACTTAAATATAGTCACAATATTTATTTCAAATTGTACTACACTGTTTCCACTTTATTTAGTCATATTTCTTAAAACTGGCGTTAAATTTAGATTAAACTCTTCCTGCAATAAACAAAAAACAAGCAAACATTTTTCTAATGTTTTTAAGAAATCGTTATTTCTCAATGAATATACGTGCTATTCTTACACAAATGAGCTGAAATATTGTACAATTTCCACATAATATAGTGCTGCAGCGACAGATAATTTTGAATGTTTTATTTTACATGGTATTTCCAAATATTTTTTTTCTTCAATTTGCTTTTGGTCCCCTACTTTCCCTCCTGACATACCTTCATCAATATCATTCATATAACGTCAAACGTGTTTTCTATATTAAGTTTTGGAAGATTTCATAAAGTATTTCTCTAGATCAGGGGTGGCCAGCTGTGGCACGCTCGACAGCACTAAAATTTTATAGTAATCATTGCCTTCTATAAACATGGAATCTCAACATTCAAGAAATCGACTTCTGTAAAATTTTAGTGGTATCAGGCGTGCCACAGTTGGCCACCCTTGCAAAAATATTCATCACAACGTCTAAAATCAAAAGTCTGCTGAGATTTTTGGCATGTATCTTCGAGAGTGTTTATATAACTATTACACGAATTATATTAGTTATCTTTAATCATGGAAAGTGAACCGCACTTGTAACTTCCGATTTAATTTAAAATCCAATCTGGTGCGAAGAAAAATATCATTGTGTGATAATTCTAATAAAATTAAAAAGCCAGAAAATGGTTTACGGATATCAGATGTATTAGTAAAACCAACACATAATGTTAAAAAAGACAAATTTAATTTTAGAAATAATAGAACATTTTGATACCTAAAAAATGAAATAAAATAGTTAAATATGTATTTAAAGCTCTGTCCAAGTACATCATCGATTTCTTTTTCCAGCGTTTATCGAGCTACTTAGCTGTTTGCAGCTAAAAAGCATAGAGTAAAAAATATATTTGTTCTAATACTGTCCTTCGGTGTTCATGGTATGTGCCATAATGGTAATGAAAGTCAAAATTGTAACATATTATCTTGTTTTGTAAGTAGTGCTACCAGATGTTCCCGCGTACATTAAGGCTTCAAATGCTCTGGACACTACTAATTTCTTACAGTTTACTTCGCCATCTTTAATCGCAGATAAGTTTGCTATTCGATAAGGCAAGAAAATTATTTTAAAATACTCGTTGCCAGAGCATTTGGAGCCCCGATTTACGCGGGAAACCTGGCAACAATATTTGTAAATGTAGTTCTAGGCAGTTTTGTGGGAACACTTATAATTAATATAAGAACTTATGAACCTGCAATTCCCAACCTATATTTCACCAGAAAGCATTTAGTGTACTGTCTATTATTTTACAACATAATCGTCACGGTTTACAGATTTTGACTAGAGCAATTTTTTTATTTCGCTCGGATTAAAGAAAGTCACAGAAATCTACGATTAAACAAGACGAATATATATATATATATATATATATATATGCAGAGTGCAAAGGAAAGTTCCTTTAACCTGAAAATACTTGCAAACAGAGAGAGCTACAGCTATGCAAGTGAGGTAACGGTATATTAAAGCGACTACGCCCGATTTAATGCAAACGACAGCAACACCCCTAGTGGCGACATTTGAATGCTAGCCATATCAAATCGAAAACAAAAAGAGATAGAGCGAAATTTTCAGTTAGAAAGTTTTAGAGCATCAATTGATTAGTACGAAACGACATTTGGATTACATGGATAAGATGAATCTTCGCCTGTATACCCAAAAATGTCCGAAATCGACGCACTCTATTTTGTATAAACGTTTGAATGAAATTCTTTATATGATTTTGCGGCCAGAATTTCTAAAAAGGTGTTCAGGAAATTCATGGGTAGCATTCGCGCAGTAATTTGTCATCCATTCTAAAATATTAATTGAATCGGAAAACAAATCCACGGATGAGTGATTCCGTTTATAATCATTCTCATTTGCAGATTTCCCGAAGATGCATATGCGCGGGCGCCATCTGTCGGCTACTTTTTGAAATACAACCTTTTTTACTGTTAAAACGTTCTCGCATTCTAACAAAGCATTTAATTCCGTATCTTTTTACCCGACTGAAAAGAAGGGTTATGTGTTTCACGCGTATCTGGGTAAGTGGATTTCTTTATACTCTCGAAACATCCTAACGGCTGGATGGATTTTACTGAATGAGGTCTGTATCAATTCGTCTTAACCGTCCGATGGTTATAGGATAGGTTTTGTTTTTATAAATTCAAAATGGCGGCCGTAAAGTACAAAATGGCAGTAGAGACGAAAAAAAATGTTTTACGCACCCTATTAAGTGGCATATTATTGGATAGGTCTTTCAAAATGAAGACGATGTTTCATTGACTATTTTAGAGTCAGAAGCTCCGTTTAAATATTACACAACCTGGAAGTTGTGTAGGTGGGATCTCAAGCTTTAGTGCAACTCTAACCTTCATGGACATCTATAGGCTGCATCAAAACTGTGTTTATAGATAGGAACTAACAATTAAACGCAACGTAAAAGTCATCAATACAAGTAAATAAAAAAAAATAGGTATGTAATCTAATAAAATAGTTTCACATTGATGAGAAATAATTAATTAGTTCGCTTTTTATGCAGTCGGATTTTTTGATTTTTTAAATTTAATTGTATTCTGTTTGTGAAAATTTACAATTTATACCGAATTCCCTTTCAACCTGTACTTTTTATCCATACTTTTGCCCATCGGTTCTAAATTTATATAGTAGATAAATTCAACAACTCTACGGACTTATATCTTACATACAAGGTGATTCTAAATTGTTTTTACAAAATAAGAGGGGTGATAATACCCATCCAGATGAGTAATAATTACAACAGAACATGGGGTCGCAAACTACTTATTGGGTAACAAATACATTGTGTTTCACAGTAACTGATGTCAGCTTGTGTGTAATAATTTTGCGAAAAATAAAAATATTGCAATAAAAATGTAACAATATGTACCTTATTTTGTATGAAATGTGATAACATCTCAAGAAGTTCTGAAAAAAACAGAGTACTCACACAATCGATGATACCGTATGAACTGATAATCACAGTCCAAAATGTATAGCGTGAAATGCATACTGCTGCGCGTATAATGGAAACTTCTGCAACTTTGTTGTGTGTGTTATCATATTTACAACAAAAGTGAGCATGTCAATTAAAAGTTTCATTATAATATACTTCAGTTTGCTGAAAATTATTATCGTCAACCAATGTTCGATTAAGATAGAACACCTTGTATTTGTGACTAAATAAGTGGAATAATTAAAATTGAGATCCCATGTTCTATGGTAATTATTATGTATAGTATTTTATAATTCGGCTTATTCTCGCATTATTTAATCTGTAATTAAATAAAGTGACTATTTCTGCTTCAAAAAAGTGGTGGAAATCAAACAATCTTAAATTTAAAAAAGTAACCCACTGAAAAAGTCGCCGCAGCTGGAGGGTTAACGTTTATTGAACATGTTTTTCAGTATCACCCACATAGTGTCTATAAAAATATAATCTGGAAGGAGTTGTTATCGTAAGATACTTGCCAAACGAATTCCACAGCTTCAAAATAAAAATATCTCCTTTATTTAATGACAGAAATTCTGGGATTATAATGGACGAATATTACTAATTCCTTGTAGTAGTATTGAAAAACAAAGAGATCTAACAAATATTTTGTGATCAGGGTGATAGTATATTATGATTAATTGTATTTAAAATTTGTAATTCAGAGTTTTCAAAATAATCGCGTTTGCGTGCTAGAAATAATCACATGATTAATGTATCGTTACATATCACAATTATCTCAACAAAAATACATTTTAAAATTTATTATTAAAGACACTTCAGCGAAGTAGAATAATTTTATTCAATTAAATATTTTTCATTTGTCAGAGAAAAAGTTTTATATGGAGTTTATTAATAGTTTCAAAGGTATTGTAAAGTAGCAAAAACAGAAATCGTAAGTACTTATTTAAAAATGCCTTTTGTGTCTTTTCAGTTTGGAAGAACATCAGTTGGTTCTCAATTGTGAATCATTAACGAAACCTAATTCTCTTTTTTTTAAAACAGATGCCATCATAGTGAACAGCAGGCATTTTTTTATGGAAGATTCGAGAGTCGAGATTTAGTAGCACTTCATAAACTTTAAAACAATTCTTTTAATTTCTTAAACTATTACTGGTATGAAACTTTCTTATTTGCTATTCTTTCACTTTCTAATTTCACAAAAATTCCACTACTTTTACGAAATTTGCGTTGTTATTGTGTTGCATATATCTGGATTTCATTTGCTCTCGGTATATTTGGATTTAAGTTTATATGCATTTACGATTGTTTTCTTTAAATGATTTTAAATTGCTCCAGCAATAAAACGAATTGAGAAAAGATTTTTGTTTAACAGTTTCATTCTGATTACACAGTGCCTTTTTATTGTGTGTTTATTGCGAATCCTGTGTCCCAATCTAATGCGTGCCCTAAAATAAGGGTGTTCGCATTATAAAACCTTGCTTTTATTATTATTTTAACACGTTCACGCCTGCACCAATATTCATATTTTTCGCTGTGAGGCGGCGCTCGAATTCATATTTCTCTTCATCTGGCGGCGCGGTACTGTCGCTTATTCAGACACTTTATGTAATAACCCCGCCCCCCTCTCATATTCATTGAATTGAACTCGATTATAATAAGCAGAGTTGATTGTGAATGCCAGAAAGTTCATAAGGAGTAAGCAAATTACTTAGAGACATGGTTTTATTGATTACACATGTACAAATTTAATATAAAATGTTTTAAAAGCTAAAGAAATAAGGACAACATTATATAAATGCATTTCTGTGAGGTAGAAACCACGCCCTTAGTCAGTGATATTTTTTGAATGAAAACGAGAATTCTCGTTTCCCGTCGTGAATTTATTAAGTTTATAATAATGAATTGTTTTTACTACTGAATTTTCGACTATTCAAGTATAACTAACCTGTAGTACAGGCCTACTATGGAACAGTCCAGTGTGACTCACCGATGATGCACCCGCCTGATGCGACAGTCAAGCGTGACCCACCGGTGATGCCAGAGCCTGATTAACCACGGGGCAAATTCCTACCACTAAAAATAAACAGAAAATTTTGCCTCATTCATGGCAGAAATTTTACATGAATATGGCGTTTAGATAAGTCGAACTTTTCTTTTTAAATTTATTGGTGTAAGTTTGCCCCGTTGGTAATCAGGCCCTGGGTGATGCACGCCGCCTGATGAGACAGTCTAACGTGACCCACCGGCGATGAACGCTGGCGTGAACGTGTTAACCCCTTGGGGACGAGCGACACGTATACGTGCCGGAAATAGGCCTAAGGATCCTCGTTTATCCTCACCAGTAAAATTTTACTGTAAAATTTGCCTTATTTAATCCGAGCATTTTCCCGATTTGAATAGGCACAAACTTCTGTTTTTTAAAACCGGTAGAAAGTAATAAACATTTCGTAAAAGCCTCCCGTCGCGAAGGGGTTAAAGAAAGGGAATTATTTCACACTTTTTTTCATTTAAAATTGAGCTACCTCAATATGTGTGGCAATGTATTCAATATTCAGTAGAGGAGACAAGCACGGGTAATTGTTTATAAAATGCAAATATCTCAATATGTCAATATCAATGTTTTCAATATTCAGGAGAGCAGAAAAGAACCCGGACAATACTGATAAAACATTTCTTACTGAATATATTTTTCCTTGTTCGGAATACAATTGTGGCTGTTTAAATATATAGTATTATCTAAAATAAAAATAAGGACAGGCCAAACAATTTTTAACTTTTAATTTCCATGGCAAATGAAAATGAAAATTCTGTCCCATTCCTTCCGCAAGATTTGGAGGATGTGACATTCGTGTAAAATAGAGGACAATGGAATATTATGAGTAAATTACATTATTCAGAACACACTGTTTAAAATATTATAATTTGATAGATGTTAGTTAAATGAACAGATTGATTTTGCACTATTTCTTTACGTGTGCAGCAAAATTTAGAACTGCAAGTTTGAAAATCGTTTTCGCTGAACAATTTTTTTGAAGACCAAAATGAAGTAGAGATTTTAATTTAGAATTCAATTTTGACTACTTTTTCAAATTTTAAAAACAAAAGTAATGTATTTTAATCCTTTGAAGTCGAGTGTCGGCAAATAGCCACCCAAGCTTTACATACATGATTCTTTTTTTATATTCAACGGCATCACTTTATTTTAAAAGTACATTGTTTGGAAAATTTTTTACCACATTCCGTCAGAGTACAAGTAAAAATGTTTCTTTGGAAACTATTTCCTTCCAACTGAATAAATTCGTGTAAGAGATGATTGTACAAAGCAATATAAGTAAGCGTCCTATCTTAAATGGGAGAGGTCACATCAATCAAGGTCGCACACCACGTAGCGGGCAGGGTTAAACTGCAGGAAGATGTCTAACTGTTTTCTTACTTTACACCACTAAAATTGTAAAGTTTTTTCCCCTTGATTAATAGCTGAAATATTTCTGGCAAAGCGAAGAAAACCAAAGAGATATAACTAATCGTCCTATCTTAAACGGGAGAAGTAACAGCAAGATTAAAAGCGAGATCACATCAATCAAGGTCATGCGCCACGTAGCGAATGGAGTGTGAACTACAGGTAGATACCTAACTGTTTTCTTACTGACACCACTAAAATTGTAAAGTTTTTTCTCACCTTGATTGATAACTGAAGCGCCTCGGATATAGCGAAGAAAATTTCGTGGCGTCAAGTGCGTCTGGATGCACCTCTTGTAAGGCTCCTACAATACGCACTGACTCACGCCGCCATTTAATTGCCGGTAGGAGAAGAACGATTGGCCATGCCGCGTGGGCAACAATCGCTCATTGGTCAAAGTGGGAAACGAAATGCTTGACGATTCAGCCTGTATTATATGAGCCCTACCCTCTTGCTACGCCATTATTTTGCAATAAATGTGGCAATCAAAACTCATTTCCATGAGTGACTGAAGGTTTAGAAAATACGTGCCACATTGAAAGACCGCGTCTGTGAATTATCACTCCGTCCACAAGGTGGCGCAACTGTGTTAATTTACGCCTGATTCCAGCATTAAGTTTGTTCGTTTACTTATAACGCTTTGAAGAAAATTTCGTTGGTTTCAAGTGGAACCGGACGCCCGCTATCTTTACACCATTATTTTGCAATAAATGTAGTAAGCAAAATTCAGTTCCATGAGGACTAAAGATTTAGAAAATATGCGCAGATGGTACGTATCCTGTCATATATGACGTCATACTAAAAGCCCGCGTATGTGGATGATCACCGCGTCCACAAGATGGCGCAACTCTGTTAATTTACGCCCGATTCCAATATTAAGTTTGTACGCTTACTTATATCGCTTTGTGCCTGTACCTAAGAGGAGTGCTTTGAACGCAAAGGGTTTATTGCACGGAATTTTGCTGAGCTAACGATGAGCAAATCTGACAGCGTTAAAAAGTATGAACGCCTGGACTCCAACCCGGGTCGCTGGCATTACGCTCCAATTAGACCGGAAAGCGGCAGCACAGACAATCACCTCATCGAGTTCACGACAGAATTTCTGAATTAATTAAAACTCAATTCAACTTGGCAGACCAATTGTATATTAAAATGCAATTCGTCTGCCAAGTCATATCTTGGTGGAAAACACCTGAAAACCCTATTTTAGCGGTTAACCATTGTGTTTTCCTGCTTCCAGTCCACCATGTTTCTGTATTTTTGGGTGCAGGAAAACACAATGGTAAACTTACGAGTCAACCTCTAAATTCGGGTTTTCAGGTGTTTTCCACCAAGATATGACATGGCAGACCGATTGCGTTTTCATATGCAAATCGAGTATAAACTAATTCTGGAATTTCAGCCGTGAATTCGATGAGGTGGTTGTATGGTTATCAATGAAACAATTCATGGAATTAAAATTCAATATTTCGGGCATATTTCATAGCTACAATAATATGATATCTATAAAAAACTAGTTGGATGTGCCAATCCCAAAACTTTCTTCTATCTTATACATCTTAATATTTCAAAACCTAGTTACACATGTTAATACTTCAATATTATTAGTTCAATACTATACCAACTTTGATCTTCATCTTAAATTTCTGCTCAAGTCAATTAAACGGACTAAAAACGAGTTAATCTATATCATGATATTTGTTAAAATTATTAATTTTTCCTCATTCTGTCGTTATCAGCTGTTTGCGAATAGCCGGCATAGCAGGAAGCGAGTTCCTGCCGCTGCATGAGCCGCCGATGCACAATAGAACTACGAAAAATCAAGAAAAGTATACAAAAATCGCTAGCACGGAGCCCCTTTACCGCGCAATATTTCCAAATTCAAGGAGAACCTGTTGG
Source organism: Maratus speciosus (assembly GCA_963932465.1). Lineage (NCBI taxonomy): Eukaryota > Metazoa > Arthropoda > Arachnida > Araneae > Salticidae > Maratus > Maratus speciosus. The sequence goes on along the minus strand of OZ010793.1, from coordinate 112,513,466 downwards.
CCAAAGCCAAAAACAAGCACAAACATTTTGGTTCAATTGCATGCATAATTTTATACGCTGTTCGATGGTACAATAATGAAAATGGCACAGAGATTGGAATTATAGCGGCCCCTTCTTTCGGAATTTTTTCAAGTTCAGGGAGGACTTGTTTGCCATAGACAGAAACATGCACAAAAAATTTGGTTCAATTATATGGATAACTTCATACACTTTTCGATGGTACAATAATGAAAATGATACAGACATCGCAATTATAGTGCCCCCTTCCGGCAGAATTTTTCCTAATTCAGGGAGGACCTTCGTGACATGACCAAAAATAAACACATAAAATTTGGTTCAATTCTATGCATAACTTCATACACTTTTCGGCGGTACAATATTCAAAATGGCACAAAAATTGTACAAAAATCGCTATTACAGCGCCCTCTACGAGCGATTTTTTTACAAATTAAGGGAGGACCTCCTTGCCATAGCCAAGAACTTAAATTTTTTTTTTGGTTCAATTCTATGCATAACTTCATACACTTTTGGACAGTACAATATTCAAAATCGCACAAAAATCGCTATTACAGCTCCCCCTACCGGCGAATTTTTTCCAAATTCAGGGAGGACCTGCTTGCCATAGCCAAAAACTTAAAATAAAAATTTGGTTTAATTCTATGCATAACTTCATACACTTTTGGACGGTACAATATTCAAAATCGCACAAAAATCGCTATTACAGCGCCCCCTACCGGCGAATTTTTTCCAAATTCAGGGAGGACCTGCTTGCCATAGCCAAAAACTTCAAATAAAAATTTGGTTCAATTCTATGCATAACTTCATACACTTTTGGATGGTACAATATTCAAAATCGCACAAAAATTGTTATATCAGCGCCCCCTACCGGCGATTTTTTTCCAAATTCCGGGAGGACCTGCTTGCCATTGCCAAAAACTTATAATAAAATTTTGGTTTAATTCTATACATAACTTCATACACTTTTTGATGGTACAATGGCGACAGACAGACGGACAGACGGACAGACGGACGGACGGACGGACGGACAGACGGACAGACGGACAGACGGACACACAGACAGACAGACATTTTCTATAAACATGTTTTTTGGAATCTCTGACCCCTAAAACATGCAAATCCGTCAAAAACCGGAAGTCGAAAAAAATTTCGATTACAATACTTTCTTCTATTGAAGATAGAAGAAAGTAATAATGCATCGTTGCCATAACTCAATACTTCCTATATTTATTAGGCAATAGGATCGGTTTTGTCTCTTTTCTACTTACGACGTAGCATGTTCTGGAGAAAAGATTCTTGTGATACACAATTTTTTTTCTAATTGAAAAATGGAAACAAAAGTGAATTATTTAAAGAAGTAAAATGCATAATTAAATTAATTACATATTAAGTGAGAATTAAAGGGAAAAAATACCATGTTTTCTAACAGCGAAATCTGAATATATATTTAAATATATATATTAAAATGCAACATTTTGGACATTAAATTCTACAAAAAAATAGACAATTATGAATTTTAATAATTGCAGTTATTTAGAAACAAAGGAAAAATAAATGGAACCGGTGCCATACATCTCGCTTTCATATTGTCCCATTCGGTTGAGACTTTGTAGCACGTAATATCTGGAACTACTGAGTCATATAAAAAAAATAATAGACTAAAAATCATGATGAACATCTCTACTCCAGCATTCGCTATATTTTAAGTCAGAACAACAACACCTAAGGGGTAAAGGAGAAAAAAATATTATAAAGTTCAAAATTTTTATTTTTATTTATTTATATATTTATTTATTGTACACCATGATATGCAAGAAATGCGAACGAAAAAGGTCTTTGTCTTGAAAAAGTACTAGTAATAAAGTGTAAAAATAGTGTGTGTGTGCTGTTCTGTTATATGCGTAATTACTTATATGTATATTAATTTGATAACATTACATGAACTATTTTAAGGAGATTGCATGACCTGTTTATACATTTAGAATTTTTACCCGATAATCATGATACGTTGCATATTATATAAAAAATGTAACAAGAAAATCTATACAGTTGTTTTACAAAGGGCAAATATATATTTTTTATCCACAGCTTAAATGATTGTATATTTTTAGCTATTTAAGTTACTTCTGCAACATTTGTTTGCTGTAAAGTGCCTCGTAATAAATGCACAATGTTTAATACATTTTTTTAGAATATTTCTATAACTGTTTAAGTTTTAATAAGTATTTTGTAGTCGTTTTTATTTTATACTATAATAATAAAAATTAGAATGATAATAAACATATTAACCACATGTTGAATATTTACTAAAAATTTAATGATAATCAAATTATTAACCACATGTTGAATATTTTACTAACACTTTAATGACAAAAGACTTAAAAATATGAATAACGAGTCTCGTCTAATTATAATGCCATTTAACCTCTTCAACGTTTGCCCCGAGAAATGTCGGTGGAAAAAGTTCTATTTCCCTGTACCTGCAGTGGTTAAATCCATTTTTAAAGATAAAAGAGTAATTCAGGGATTTATGCAGCACTTTTTTAAAAATTTGTATATAAAGTCTCACGGTAGACATAAAAAAAAAAAAATCATGTTGTGCTATTTGATGTTAAATATACAACGCGTGTACTGCGACAAAAAATTCAAAACCAATTATTAATATTAAAAAAAAAAGTTTTCTAAAACATTACACTGCGGCGCATCACCCGTACATTCAGGCTGAGACGCCGCACTTGAGCGGTAGTTATGCCGCGTTTGTAATAAGAACAGAATGAAATTATAAATAAAAATATTAAAAAAAAATTCATATCATGACTATAATTAACGATGTAATAACAAAATGAAACTAAATGATTACAATGAAACGTATTAGTAGATTCAAATTAATAATTGTTGCCTACTTTCACTATTAAAAATATCGACTTATTTTTTTACATTAAATTTTAATTGTTATTTCAGCAACAACATAACATCAATGTATTAGAAATTTGAAAGAAAAAAAGTAAAATTTTGTTTAAATAATTTATTTGTTAACCCTTTCGGGACCGGTGGCTTTTACATAAATTTTATTCGGTTGGTACCACTTTTTAAAAAGAAGTTACCTTTACTTAAATAATCATGAAATTGCTCTAATTAAACAAAGCAAATATTACTTTTCTTTTTTACTGGTGCCGAAAACAAATTTTGTAAGCTCTTTATGAAGGTCCTTATACGCACCTATGGTCCCGAATGCGTTAAGAGACCTGTTTTTTCGACTACAATCTACAGAAAAGGTGTAGAAAAAGTATAGTCTTTATGCAACTACATTTAAACACATGATGCAACGAAGCCAATTACACTTCCTCTTTTTTGGAGTAGTTTGCAAAGAACGTCTGCGTTACGCGTAATCCAATTTTTCATTGTTATCATCTTGACTTGCATCTTTCTTGCCCTTCTTACTTTTTATTTTCCCCATTTTCTCATTTGGTTTTAGTTAACTTCATAACATGCCTAACATGGCTAGTCTGTGCATAAAGAAAAGTAAAAGTTAATAACACTTAATCACCCCGTACAAGAGATACTGCGGCATATATACCGGATTAGCAGTGCGGCATGTATCCCATTTTGCATGATGCAGACGTCGGCCATCACAGTTACCTGCCATCGCTAAGGAGAATGGCGTAACCATACACATCTATACAAACGCTACACTTAGTTTTGACTTCGAAATCATGCATACATTTAGTAATTAGTGTATGAAAAGTATTTAAACATAACGTGTTTAAAAGTTTGGACAGTGAAATCATGCACTTACTTCAAATTAAGTATTGTACTTCTACAAGTAAACATCGGAATGGGATTCACGCTATACACTGGTTAAAAGAATCTCATTGCGCACCTATACTGTGCGCTTGACAACCATCTATCGATAATTACAAGAAATACAAGGGGTGCGGCATCTATCCCGTATGCGGCGACTCTCCCGGAGTTACCCTATAGGTTTCTTTTTTAATGGATTCTTTTACCACAGAACATTTTAAAATTTTCATCGAAGTATACTTGGAAATATCGTTTAAAATTATTAATACAGGGTGTCCATTGACAAATGTTCCTGTTTCAATGGTACATTTGCGCTCAAAAGTATTTTGACAACCTTATATTCTCTCTTATTTTATTTAATACACAAATGTAAAAGAAAATATATTCCCTATAATTGAGAACACTATGACTGCAGTTATTCAAATGTATCAAGTTTCAACTTGTTTGTTTACATTCGTCGCCACCGAAGAAATATGACTCCTCCTTACCTCAAAAGTATTTTGACAATTAGTTTGCATTTAATTGTTGAAGGTGTCAGTGGCGTTATAGCTTCGATTAGTGTTTATATTGACTTATTGTGATTAATTTTAAGGATCAGGAATGCTGAAATGTAAAAAATATTGAAATGATTCCAGAAAAGCCGCTGTAAATGCACTTAAGAAAGGTAGACTGCAAGCAGAACTAGCTCGTTCTTTTAACGTGTCTCGGCAACTTGCTATTACATGGAATAAAGATTTAATAAACAGAAATACATCGAAAATAAGCCTCAAAGTGGCCATCCGTAAAAAACAACTTGCAATGTTGACTGTATTATAAAAATGATATCTACAAGTGATTGTCGTAAGTCCGCTGTAATAATAAAAAATGAATTGAAAGAAAATTACGGCATAGACATACACGTTTCATCAGTCAAACGACGCTTAAACCTCTATGGTTTACATGGCAGAAGACCAGCAAAAACACTTTTCTAATCTACTAAGAATAGGAAGGCTAGAGTTGCATTTGTAAAACGGCATAACCCTTTCAGGGACAAAGCGCTTCCATTGCTAAAGTGTTGAAATTAATGATTGACACCGGAATTTTGGTTAAAAAAAATTCGGTTTTTTATGTGTGTGAAATATAGCTTTTTCTTATTTAGAAATAAATTTGTTTTCAAATTCCGGTGTCAATCATTAATTTCAACACTTTACAAATGGAATTGCTTTGCCCCTGAAAGGGTTATTCCGTTTTACAAATACAGCTCTAGCCTTCCTATTCTTAGTAGATAACAAACGTATTTTTGCTGGTCTTCTGCCATGTAAACCATAGAGGTTTAGTCGTCGTTTGACTGTTGAAACGTGTATGTCTATGCCGTAATTTTCTTTCAATTCATTTTTTATTATTACAGCGGACTTACGACAATCACGTGTAGATATCATTTTTATAATGCAGTCATCATTGCAAGTTGTTTTATTCGGATGGCCAATTTGAGGCTTATTTTCGATGTATTTCTGTTTATTAAAAACTTTATTCCATGTAATAACAAGTTGCCGAGACACGTTAAAAAAACGAGCTAGTTCTGCTCGCAGTTTACCTTTCTTAAGTGCATTTACAGCGGCTTTTCTAGTATCACTTCAATATCTTTTACATTTCGGCATTCCTGATCCTTAAAATTAATCGCAATAAGTCAATATAAACACTAATCGAAGCTATAGTGCCACTGACACCTTCAACAATTAAATGCAAACTAATTGTCAAAATACTTTTGAGCTAAGGAGTCACATTTCTTCGGTGGCGCCGAATGTAAACAAACAATTTGAAACTTGATACATTTGAATAACTGCAGTCATAGTGTTCTCAATTATAGGGAATATATTTTCTTTTATATTTTTATATTAAATAAAATAAGAGAGAATATAGGGTTGTCAAAATACTTTTGAGCGCTACTGTATATTATAACAGATTAATTTAGACTATTTAAATCATACTTCAAATTGAAGGTAAACAAACCTAGTTCTTCTTACAAATGTTCATATGTACACATTAAGTTATGCGGCACACATCCAACTTCATGTCCAATTTTTCCATACTTCGGTTAACAAGTCCAGAGTAATGGTAGGAATAGTCTCTTCCATTCTGTGTCTCAACTCTGGCAAATCATTAGGTAGCGGCGGAACGTACACTCGATCTTTTATAAAGCTCCAAAAGAAAAAAATCACTCTAATGGCTTTTATATCGTCAACTCAGCAATAACGCTTTACGCTCAGGAGTCGATATTTTGCTTATGTGTCACTGCAAACGATTCAATAACATATCAACACTAACGCATGTGCTTATCTAAAACTGTTTGAGATACTCTTTATTTGTGACCTTGAACCGACACTCTGCAACGCTTACAACTAATACTATTATAATTTACAACTGGAACATTCTTTTATAGATAACTTGTATTATAGTGAAATAGTCTCTCAAACTCTATGTCTCAGCTCTGCCAAGGCTACCGCGGGCGACTATTTTTTAATTCTATCTCCCACCACTTTTTCATATATATTTCCACAATTTGCGCAAGAGAAATATGCAACCAAATTTAATTTTTTAAATGAATGATGCAAATAGAATATAAAAATAGCCGCCAGTGTTAGCCTTCATCTGAGAAATCATTAGGTAGAGGCGGAACGTAGACACGATCCCTTACAAAGCCCCAAATGAAAAATAATCGCATGGCTTTATGTCCGGTAGTGTACGCATTTAAATCTTTAACAAATCCCTAACGTTTTACGCCGAGGTGTCTCCATTTTACGTATGTGGCATTGCAAGTGAGTCAATAACAATGTAATACTCCCACATCTACCTATCTAAAACTGCTTGAATTACTCTTTATTTGTGACCTTTTACCAACACTCTACAACAAGTAGTATATTTCTCTTGCAGATTAAAATCTATAACTTGGATTTTTTTTATGCACAACCTGTATTATGACTTGTATTTGATTGAAAATAAAATGTAGTTTCTTAACCCATTAACCGCTGACGTTGCGTTCACGCAACAGTGAAAATAATTGCTCATGCAATGAATTAATTACATTGGCACCACTATTTTAGAATTAAAATAAATGTCTTATTTATTGGCAGAAATTTTGCTATTTTAGTAAAGCGAAATTTACCTTACTGAATTTGTGGTGTGAAACTACTTTCAACAAGAAATTTGAAAATTTCTATCGTAATAGTTTTGGCGGTTAATGGGTTAAAGAGAGTTTTTCTACACTCTTTTAATTAAAACACATGAAATTCTGAGAAAGATTGCACGTTCTTCTTTTCAAACTTTTCTTTCTTCTTTTCTCGACCATACAAATGAATATTAAATTAAAAATTACGTAGAATATAAATTAAATTCTATTTTATAATTATTATTATTTAAAATGAAGTTAGGAAAATGTATTTCTACAAATGCAATTGCATAAAATAGATTTTTCTTTTATCGTAAGAATAGATTAATTATATTAGATGTGTTTAAATAAACAGTTTAATTAACGACAATGATTATCTAAATCACAACATATTTCTATTCAATTAAAGGCATAAGAGTGTCTAAGTAAATTTTAGCTAATTATTGTTAATGTCATTATTACGGTATATCTTCCTTCTGAACAATTATTAAGTATGTAAGCGAAAATTAATGAAAACGGATTGAGATAATTACATATACAGGACTACCTCAAACGACTATTTTTTATATTCTATTCGCACCACTATTTTAAGAAAATAAATTTTGTAGTATAATTCTCTGTTTTGAAAGTGTATGGGAAAAACTTTTGTTTAAAGACAATGGCGCGAGATAGAATTAAAAAATAGACGCCTGTGGTAGCCTTGCATCTAAGGCATAACAACCTCTATGTGTTTTATTTACCGAACATTATTATTCGTTGTGAGATTTCTTTCTATTTTTTATGAAAATCGAAGTACCTCTTTATTTGTATTGCGTGTTAGGAAAAAATATAATTTACAACATGTTGTTGTACATCCTTGAATGTAAAATTACATTTTTAGTGCTTTTTAACATAGTCGAAAAATATTTGTAAGTTTGGTTTGCATGTCCATCTCTCGGGCCGGGCTCTAACTCAAATAAATAAAATCGGATTACCATGCAAATAATATATGTTATTGGGATTTATTATGACATTTTCGGTATTTAAAATAGAGCGTATAGTATTTAAAATTCGCTTACAGAGGTACTTAACAGGGTTGCCACAGGCGACTATTTTTTAAGTCTAACTGGCAGTACTTTCTCAATATATACAGGGTGTTCCGTTAAAGGGGTCCAATATTAATAGGGGTAATAGAGGAGATCACACGAAGCATAAATCAGTATATAATGCCTGCCCGGATCTCAATAATTTTCAAGTTACAGCAAATAGAATGAAAAATCGGAAATTTGTAAAAAAAACCTCATTGCTAAACTATCGATAATGCTACATAAAAACGAAGCACATATTTAGAAAGGGCAGAAAAAATCCTACGAAATGACATAAGTTGTTTTAGAATATTGAGAATTAATGGCGAGTTACAAGCTCTGAAACAGTGAAAAAATACAAAATCAAATATTTAGCAAAATAGTTAATCGTTAATTCCAAAAATGCAACTCTACCTACATCAAGGGAAATGTTATAAAATTTGGTCCATTCCGAAAGCTTTCGAAGAAGCTGACAATAAACCATATCAGTTTAATTGTATGGGAGAAATCAAGCAGTTCCCTAGTTACAACTCTGTACTGTTGCACGCTCGGAAAGGGCGAAACTCCGCCCATGACGATTGTAAACACCCCGTTTTAATATCTTTCAATTATACATTTCTGATCAACCTCTATCAATACCCTTTCATTATTCAGTCTGGTCAAGTGAATGACATATTGTGCAGCTCTCGCCTTGTCTTAAAGCAAACTCCGTGACTGCTGCGTTTCCTCCATGAACTTTCAGGATGATGAAGAAGAAGTACTTTTTATGCAAATTTTCTATGTGTATAGAAAGAAAAGTGTAATAAAACAGCAGTCATCCGTGGGCGTTATGTTAAAGGGAGGCTGTTGTAAGTGGGATTGTAGTAAGTTGATGCATAATAATTATGCCGGAATACTCTAACGAAGAATATGCGGACATGCATCTGATGTACGGGCAAGCTCATGGAAATGCATGTCTAGCACAGCGCATGTACCGTGAGCAATTTCCAAGGAGACGTTGCCCAAGTTCGAAACTCTTCATAAAAATCGATAGACGATTACGGGAGACTGGATCGTTTAATACAGCAAGCATTGATGTAGGGAAACCTCGACATGTACGAACACCTGCAATGGAAGAAGATGTACTGAATATTTTTAAAGATAACCCCTCCACGAGTACACGAGCTGCTGCGTCTGAAGTCGGTGTTTCTCACCAAAGTGTGTGGCGTGTTCTGCGTGCAGAAAACATGCACCCCTTTCATGTGCAGCGGGTACAACTGTTATCAGTAACAGATTGTGCTCAGCGGACAGAATTCGTACGCTGGTTGCTTAATGTAACAGAAAATAATCCACAATTTCTGGAAAATATTTTATTTAGTGATGAAGCAACATTTACGAGAGAGGGCGTGGTAAACACGCACAATATGCACACATGGTCATATACAAATCCGCACACTGTTTTCCCGTCGAACGCACAACAAAAGTTCAGTGTGAACATATGGGCAGGTGTCCTCGGCGATTATCTCATAGGACCATATTTACTCCCAGATGTACTCAATGGCAGTACGTACTTGGTTTTCCTACGGGATATCTTACCGCAGTTACTGCAAAATGTGCCAGCAACATTGCGCCACAATATGTGGTTTATGCACGATGGCGCACCGGCACATTTTTTCATAGGTGTTCGCAATCACCTCAATTCAACATATCCTGGGAAATGGATTGGACGCAGTGGACCTGTTGCTTGGCCTGCACGCTCTCCAGACCTCAATCCGTTAGACTTTTTTTGTTTGGGGACACCTTAAATCGCTGGTGTATGAAACGCCTGTGGATACACCGGAGGATTTACTAGCGCGAATCGTTGTCGCTGCAGGAGACATTCCCAACTCCGTCGGAGTTTTTCGGCGTGTTCGCCAATCTTTACGACGTCGCTGTCGGCTGTGCGATTCTGTTAATGGGCGCAACTTCGAACACCTATTATAATAATGTCCGTTCGTCTGCCTTCCGACATTGAACTGTGCAGCGCAGGCCAGAAGACTATGCTTCACATATGTCATAAAGTACGTGGAATGTAATTCTTTATTTGTCATTTTTCTTTTATTTTCAACACTTTTTGGCACAGTATTTTGTAAGTCACAAACTCTGGTGTACTCAAATTGTAAATTACAAAGTTTGTATGAATTAATTTAAAATTTAGTGTCTTTTTTAAATTTATAATTAATAAAATTATTATGCTATTTGTTATTATTATTTCCTATCATAAATTATGATGCACATATACATACAATAATTGTCCATGTAAAACATATACTGAAACTTCTTGCATAGTTACAAATCGCAATATTTTTAATTATTTCCGAATTTTCACCACCAGTTTAATTTTAAAGAATTTAACTTAAGCTTTATATAAATAAAATACCACTTTAAAATGTAGAGTATTATTTTAAAGTTATTTTGGTTCATTCAACTCTTGAATAATTAAAAATGTTGCATCTCAGAAGAAGCATGATCGAAAATGTATAGTTGAGAGTAATTAAAAAGGCGGTGTTTCCAATCGTGATGGGCGGAGTTTAACCTTTGCTAGTGTCAAAGAATGCGGAGTTGTAACTAAGAAACTGATTAATTTCTCTCACACAATTAAACCGATATGGTTCATTGTAAGCTTTTTCGAAAGTTTTCGGAATGGACCAAATTTTACTACATTTTCCTTGTTGTAGCTAGAGTTGTCTTTTTGGAATTAACGATTAACTATTTTGATGTATGTTGGATTTCGTACTTTTTTCACTGTTTCAGGGCTTGTAACTCGCCAATAAATATTGCTATTTTAATACAATTGATGTCATTTTGTAGGTTTTTTTCTGCTCTTTCTAAATATGTGCTTCTTTTTTATGTAGCATTATCGATAGTTTAGCAATGAGGGTTCTTTTACAATTTTCCGAATTTTCATTCTATTTGCTGTAACTTGAAAACTATTGAGATCCGACCAGGCTTTATATACTGATTTATGCTCCATGTGATCTCCTCTATTACCCCTATTAATATTGGACCCCTTTAACGGAACACCCTGTATATATATATATATATATATATATATATATATATAAAATAAATTTGAAATCACAAATATATGAAGAAATTGATAAAGTTGATATATATATATATATATCAGACACTTTGACAACATTTGCACGAGAAATAGACTTCAAAATTTATATTAGAAAAATACTGGTGCGAACAGAATATAAAAATAGTCGCCCGTGGCAGCCCTAATTTATGAAAATACCATTACACAGTGTTGCCAGATTAGGGACTTTTTAATTCAGATTATTTGACTGTCACCACTTTTTTTAAGTAGTATAATTTGTCTTATTTTTCAGAATTTTTAATGTATATTTTAAATACGCCGTATATTTCTATTTCAAAAAAGCGGTGACAATCAACAATCTGGGAACAAAAAAGTCCCCAATCTAGAAGAAAAAATCCTTTGCAATGTATTTTAATGATGTTAAGATATTTCAAACGTGCTGAAATTGATATGTATCACTGATGTGAACAACACGATACTCACTGATCAATCTGGCGTGCATAGCAATTAACATTTATATACATAGACACACAAGAGTGTTCGGTTACTGTAATGTCTATAAGCGGTAATTTCTTAAAGTACGATTACCTTCGTGGTATGCGTTTTTAAGTTTAACTATTTTTTATGGTACTTGGTGTTTATAAGTTATACATATCACATACAGGGTTGCTCAAAAGACTCACAGTACATATTTATTTACGGAATTTAGTGAGAGGGAATTTTTAACTGTGTTAAGTGTTTCCTAATTGAAATAAATTTTCGTATAATATGTTGTGTATAAACAAATCTATAAATCATATACAGGCATTCACAAAAGAATTAGCAAATTTTTCGACATTAGATGATAATTACTCAAATCGATTTTTCGATTTTTTTTATGTGTTTTCGAAATTGTGCACATAGATATCATGTTTTACCTTATTAAATGGTATGTTTTGTTAGAGTATTATGAATGTGTTCGAAAGTGTTTCATAATATATGCTTCACAGATGATTTTTTCTTTCTTACCTTAAAATGCATCATGAAATGAACGTAATAAAATTCGTACATTTTGCTGTTGAAATTTGTTGTTTTTCTTTTGACAGAGAAAAAGTTTAACATAGAAAAAACTAATTGTTACAAAGAACCTCGCGTGTTGCAAAAACAGTAATCGGGAGAAAATATATGAAAAATTTTGTTATATCATGTCGACCATATGAAGCCTGTCACTTTGTTTCTGTGTCTGTGTCGCTTTGCTTTGGTTTCTTGAGTTCTGAGTCACTGTGTTTCTTTTTCTGAAAAGCAGATGCCATGCAATGAACGGTAGCCGTATTTCGGCGCCAAAAACTAATACGAAAGAAAATAAAGTGAAGATTTAAAATTTAATATTTTAATTTTCGCTGGTATTTTAAAGATATTAAACTTTTATAATGTCTTTATGAATTATCGTTCCGGAAGGTATTCTAAATCGAACTTAGTTATTTTTTTTGCTTTCCCTAAATGATTAAGAAGAAAGTATTAGATATTGGCACTGACGACTGATTTTAAATCCCGCACCACTTTCTGAAAATAAAATTTTTTCACACTCATGTTGACTGCAAGTAGCGGATAGGGACAGCTTAATGCAACAATGTTAAAACTTCGACAGCATAATGATATGGGAAAAAATTAAAAAAATCGCACGCAGGCTTCGTTACGTTGTTTTGTGTGTGTTGGTGTTCGTTTGTACTTGGTACTTATCCATGTGTTTTATATTTTGTTGTATGTTTATATTTTATTTTTCTCATATTTTTATTACTGTTATTATAATTTAAGATGTTAATGCTTAATACTTGAAGAGAATGCAGTATAATGATTAACCCTTTGAGAGGCGGTGGGATAAAATGTATCCCACCTAATTTAAACAAGATTGTCACCAGAAAATTTTAACTAAACTTTATATTTTTAACTTTTGAGGAAAATTATTAAAAAATGGCTTTTCCTTATTTAAAAATAAATTTTTCGATTATTCCGGTGAGAATGCCATATTTAGAGACATATTTGCTACCCCCTCAAGGATTTAATATTCTAACGTTAAAGAGTTTGTGAGATGCTCTCATTATGCATTTGCTATAATAAAGCTGAATATACATAAAGTTAAAATATGTTTAGTTAAATGTAATAATTTTAACTGTGCAATTGGGATTTTTTTTCTTTTTTTTAAACCAATAAACATTTTAAATTATTTGCTATAATAATGCTGAAATAAAAATAAAATTAAAATATGTTTAGTTCAATTTAATAATTTTAACTGTGCAATTGGGATTTTTTTTCATTTTTTTTTAAGCAAAGAAACATTTTAAATTAGGAACAAAGAGAAAACAAATACTAATAGCTTTTAAATCATTCTAAAGTAATAAGAAAAAAACATTGAAGCCACATTGATGTATCATATGTAATAATGGTTTCATATACATAATTATAATTAGGGAACAAGTATTAAATTCAGTATATCTTAATTATAGAAGTGTATGTTAATTAACACGTTCGCGCCGGCGCGGTAGGTCACACTCGACTGTCTCAGAGTTGTCAAGTCTCCGTCTTTTTGCGCACCACTGTTATTTTAGAGAAAATGTTGTTCCTTTAAATCACCCAATTGTTCATTTTAAATAAAACAACATTTTCTGTATTAAAATACTGGTATCCAAAAGGCCGGACACTTGCCAGCTCTGAGAGAGTCGAGTGTGACCAGGGTTAGAAAAAACCCGGGTTTTTTCGAAAAAACCCAGCCCACTGGGCCCACTAGTCTAAAACCCGGGTTTTTTCGTGTTTTTCTGATAAAACCCGGGTTTTTTCGGGCTTTATTGAGTTTTTTTGGAGAGCACTTTAAGCTTCTAATTTTCATACACATAATACCTGAATTCTCCATTTATCAGTGAAACTTGGGCATAATTTGCATTAATTATGAATTAACAAAAAGTATATAAAAAGAAAAAAAAATCAAATTAATTTAAAAGGTACATCTGTATCTCATGGGACTAGTTTGCTGAACTAAGCATATATTAAGTGAACAGTGAACCACAAATGGATTTCTTTATATAATTCTTACCTTAAGTTAAACATGTTAAATTTATATAGTTTCTTTCATTCACTTCAAATCAGAAATCAGTTGAAGACTTTTTTTTTTCTTTTGAAAGAAATGGGATTCGCAAAAATATATTTGAAAATTTTAGCAAAATTTGCTACACATATGTTGCAACAGTATTAAATGTTAAATTAGATTGTCATAGAAGTCAGTAACATTTGTAAATTTATATCACAAATGGCGATACACTTATTACTAGCTTTGCTGCTTTATCAACTCCAAAATGATTACGTAACTTGCTCCAAACCAGACCAAATGTGGAAAAGTATTGTTCGATTGAAGCAGAGGTAGCTGGTACTGAATGTAAAGAAAAAACTCACAAAATCCAGGAGGAAACTTATCTGTTTCACTCTTTTTTGCCATAATCTGAACCATTTTTGTGTGGAAAACTCCTTTATAACACTTTCATTGAACATTGAAGCAGGATAATAAATGGGATGATTAATCTTAAAAGCTATAACAATGCAAACAATCAGGATGGGGTTCAAGTGCAATCTTTTTGCATGCATTAACCCTCCGACTGTCTTGGAAAAGGGTAAAATTGTAATGTTGTTTTCTCTGCATTTTGTTTTAAATGCTAAAAAAAAAAATGATTCTTTGAACATTTTATAAAAAAAACTTAATAACGAATATGAATGCAGTCCTTGGAAGTATTAATCATTGTTCAATGTATTAAAAATATATTAAATCAATAGAATTATATTACTTTAAATATTGCTTGTATTGCAGTGAAACCTGGAGCTTAGTGAATGTATTAACATGGACTTGTCAGTGAGGGGGTTAAGATTTAAAGCATTTGAATACATTTTAGATTACAGGCATGAAAATCTTTTTTCTTTTTTCTTTATTTTATCTCTGCTTAGAAATTCCTTTAAATCTGGTTCTTTTGAAATATATTTAAATTGGCCTTTATCTTTGCATTCTCAAACCTTAGATTAAATAATGATACAGTTGTGAAAGCACAAGAAAATTTGAAAAAACCCACAGTGGGTTTTTTCAATGTCCGGAAAAACCTGGGCGTGTTTTTCGGGCTGGGCCCACTTGGGCAAACCCTGTCTAACAGCCACTGACTATTAACCCAATTTTCCAGTTTTCACCCATACTCATTCCTTAGATTAAATAATGTTACAGTTGTGAAAACATGAGAAAATTTGAAAAAACCCACAATGTTTTTTTTTTTCAAGTGGTCCTGCTCGAAAAAACCCTCAGATTAAATAATGTTACAGTTGTGAAAACATGAGAAAATTTGAAAAAACCCACAATGTTTTTTTTTTCAAGTGGTCACTTGGGCAAACCCTGTCTAACAGCCACTGACTGCTAATTCAATTTTCCAGTTTTCACCCATTCTCATGCCTTATAATGTTGTTGTTAATAATGCTAAATAATGTTACAGTTGTGAAAACATGAGAAAATTTGAAAAAACCCACAATGGGTTTTTTCAAGTACGCATGCCCGAAAAAACCCGCAGATTAAATAATATTAGTTGTGAAAACATGAGAAAATTTGAAAAAACCCACAATGGGTTTTTTCATGGGTTTTTTCAAGTGGGCCCGCCCGAAAAAACCCGGGTGGGTTTTTTCGGGCGGGCCCACTTGGGCAAACCCTGAGTGTGACCCACCGCGCCGGCGTGAACGTGTTAAATCATATTTATTATTTTCTAAAGCCTTGACTAACAGCGAAGTCAAAAGATTTAGCTTAAGATAGCAAATAATATTTCTGTTCTATACCTTGTATCCTAATTTGCTTACATCGGCTAGAACACCACATAAATATCCCTATCCATTTATTTATATGTAATGAGTTAATTAGTAAATAACATTATTGTGACATAAAAGATGAATTGCATTTAAATTTTAAAAGTAAAAGTTGTAGATATTTGTTTACTTATTTATGCATTACTTACCACAATGTTGGAAATATTATGTTCTAAAGATTTCGTTTTTAATGTTATTTTCAAATATTTTGGATAGGTGGTGCTAGTAGTAATGCAAAAGCTTACTTTTTTCCTTTACTTCGAACCAGGTTTGAAGATAACCCTACGAGATTTCCTTTTCTCTTCTTCTGTTACACAGGCGCTTTTTAAACATTGTTGCATTAAGCTGTCCCCATTAGCTACTGTTGACTACAAGTGTAACAGAAATATGTGTTAAAATTTATTTTCTAAAATTAATGGTGCAATAGAATATAAAAATAGTCGCCAGGTAGCAGCCCTATATTGGAATCGTGACTTGCTGTTTTTGACGTATTTACCAGTTTTGAGATGTCTTGTAGACTATTTAATATTTTTTAGAAAATATGTGTCTGTAAGTAAGTATGTGACACAAATTTTGTAGCATTCTATCCCGAGAATTAATGCACAGAATTTCATGAAACTGCATAATCCTGCATAACCTTCACAAAAACCGGTGATTCCTATATTTGAGTGTATATCATTTAAAATGTTGCTCTGTTATACTGTGATTTTCACGATATCCGTGTTAACTGTATCTTGATATATTTAAGGGGTCTTGTACCTTTTAAATGCGCCGAAAATTAACGAAAAACTTCAAAATTTGAATTAGTCTATCTTCAAAACTTTTTTTATGTATAGACATGAAACTTTGGATATTGATTAAACAGATTGTGCTTTGTAATATGCTATCATTAGAAATTTATTACACTTTTACATAATTTGTGTATTGTTGAAATCAAATCAGCTCTTTTTTTTACTCCAGAAGTCATTGCGTGCATGATATCTTGAGAAAGTATGTATGGATTATCATGAAATTTGGTAAAGATACTAAACAAATATGTGTGTTTAAAATGAACTACTTTTAAGTACATACAATGGTAATATTTTCAGTTAACAGTATTTTTATTTATTAAAAATATGAAATTTTTATTTTATTTTTACAAAAATATATTTTCTGTATAGTTAAATAATTTTGGCCTAAGAGTAGTTCATTTTAAACACACATATTTGTTTAGTATCTTTACCAAATTTCATGACAATCCATACATACTTTCTCAAGATATCATGCGCGCAATGACTTCTGGAGTAAAAAAAAGAGCCATTTTGATTTCAACACTACACAAATTCTGTAAAAGTCTAATAAATTTCTAGTGGTAGCATATTACAAAGCACAATCTGTTTAATCAATATCCAAAATTTCATGTCTATACATAAAATGGTTTTGAAGATAGAGTAATTAAAACTTTGAAGTTTTTTGTTAATTTCCTACGCGTTTAAAAGGTACAAGGCCTCTTAAGATCATATTTCATGAAATTTCATCTCAGTTATACCTTGGCACATACAGGTAATTGTAATGTTTTCGTCCGCACAGCCACACACAAAGCCTGATTACCCACGGGGCAAATTCCTACCACTAAAAATAGACAGAAAATTTTGCCTCATTCATGGCAGAAATTTAACATGAATACGGCGTTTAGATAAGTCAAACTTTTCTTATAAAATTTATTGGTGTAAGTGTGCCCCGTTGGTAATCAGGTCCTGGCCACACAGGTGTCGTTGTTGTGCTCCATTCATTCAAGATTTTCGTGATAACCATATTTCGGAATCTATGGATTAGAATTTCATAAAATTTCATGTTTAGTTAGACCATGAGATAAATTGGTACTGATTAGTTTTTCGTATGTAGTGTTCAACAATTTAATATGAAAAATATTTTTTTTTAATTATCTCGATTCGATTTTGGATTTGTTCCCTCAATTGATGTCTTGTTATGTTATTTTTGTCAATGAACATTATGGGTGTATCCCAGTTTCCATTTAGTAGAAATGCACCAAGTTTGAAATTATTAGCTAAAAATATATAATTTCCAATTTAAAAAATGTGTCGTAATCGGAATATTTTTACAAAACATTAACCCCTTGGGGACGAGCGACACGTATACGTGCCGGAAATAGGCCTAAGGATTCTCGTTTACATTCACCAGTAAAATTTTACTGTAAAATTTGCCTTACTTAATCCGAGCATTTTCCCGATTTGAATAGGCACAAACTTCTGTTTTTTAAAACCGGTAGCAAAGTAATAAACATTTCGTAAAAAGCTCCCGTCGCGAAGGGGTTAAGACCATTGTTATAAAAAATACATATTGTATATATTTTTTTAATTAAACCTAATTTAATATTTAACCCTTTGCACTCGAAAGGCGACACTCACTCACCACTAGTGTTGGCAGATGTCCCGCTTAAATCGGGGCTCTAAATGCTCTAGATACCACTAATTTCTTAGAGTTTAATTCGCCATCTGTTTTCGCAGATAATTGTATCAATAGATAAGACGAAGAAAATTATTTTAAGGGGACCGGGTAAGCTCTATCTCGGCCATGTTAAAATACAGAAATTTATGTACCTTTTTCTCAGAAATGGTGAAAGATAGGGGCAAAGCGTTATAAGTAAGCGAACGAACTTAACGCTGGAATCAGGCGTAAATTAACACAGTTGCGCCACCTTGTTGACGGAGTGATAATACGCGGGCTTTTAGTGCGGCTCATATTTTCTAAATCTTCAATCGTTCATGAAAATGGGGTTCGTTTGCCACATTTATTGCAAAATAATGGCGTAACGAGAGTGGCATCCAGACACATTTGACACCACGAAGTTTTTTTCGCCTTATCAGAAGCACTTCAGTTATTACTCAAGGTGAAAAAAACTTTACAATTTTAGTGGTGTCAGTAAGAAAACAGTTAGGTATCTCCCTGTAGTTCACACTTCATCCGCTACGTGGCGCATGACCTTGATTGATGTGACCTCGCTTTTAATCTTGCGGTTACTTCTCCCATTTAAGATAGGACGCTTACTTATATCGCTTTGGATAGGGGTCTAGATTTTTTAGAGTAGTTTGAATAACATGCTTTACGTATTTTAACAGACCATTTTCTTTCTAAGTGAAACTGAAAATTAATTATTAATTATTTATTGAAAGACATTTTTAAAATAGCATTTTTGGTAAGATTTCACTGCCTAAAATAAATAATTCTCAACAAATCATTAAATCACTGCGTTAAAATATGCACGATAACATAATATAAGTATTAAAAAAATCTGAGTTCTTAAGTTTAATAGATATTGAGAAAAAGGAACACAAACCTGAAAAATGGAAGTTTTCAGAAAAGTCAATTAAAGCTGTGAAGCAGTGTCGCCAGTGGGCTACTTTTATTAAATTCTGATTTCTGGATTGGCACCACTTTCTTGAAATAGTAAAATTCGCCTTATTTAATAACCTATTAATTAAAGCGAAAACAACTGAAATTTTACCACTTCAGAAAAATGGTGCCAATCAAGAAATCTGAATTTAAAAAAAGTATCCCACTGCTGTGAAGTGCTCTTAGAAAGAATGAAAAAATCTAAGACTTTTTTTATATATAAACATAAACATGTGTAATGCATCGTTGTAAAGAGAAAAGTTTAAACATTTTAAGGATGTAAAAAAGTAAAAATCGATTTTTTGGTTGAATTTCGCTTACCCGGTACCCTTAACCCCTTGAGAGGCGGTGGGATCCCACCTACGATTAATGAAGATTTACACCAGAAAATTTTTATGAAATTTAACTTTTCTAACTTTGGTGGAAAAAAGTCGTAAAACTGCTTTTCCTTATTTTGAAATAAAAATTTTCTAATTTTCCGGTGGGAATTCAGCGTTACACAAACGTAATTGCTTGCTCCTCAAGGGGTTAAAATACTGAGTCCAGAGCATTTGGAGCTCCAATTTACACGAAATACCTGGGAACACTAGTGGTGAATGATTATTACCTCTCGAATGCAAAGAGTTAAAGGTTCTGCAATGAGTTTAATTAACTCGTGTGATGAAAACGCGTGTATTTACTTTTGTTTTTTAAAGCATTTCTTTCTTCTCGAAATATAAATTGCGTAGCGAGTAATTCAGTGTGTGAATTCAGAATATTATTATAAGATATTGAGTAGTAATGTAATGTATTCATGCGAATGAAATTTCATTTAATGGATTTTCTTCCTTTGTAGCAAAGCATTAGTTAATTTAGATGTGTGTAAATAAACAAATCAGCTAACAAGAACCACCGCCCCCTGAATACTAGTCCTGAGCGCTTACAAAAAATGGCGGCTGCCGATGGCGGATTTTTTTTTAACCTCTTAATTCTCGCTCCCGTCATATTCACGGGCTGTGTCTCTTTTTAGATTTATTCAGATTTGCTTGATTCCCAACAGTTTTATAAACTAGTGTAATTAGCTTATGGTATCATTTTATCTGTTATTAAATAAGGTGAATATTTCTTTTTTTTAAAAGTGGTGCCAATAAGCAAATTGAATTTTTGAACCGTAATTTAATGCGACCGTTAAGGGGTTAACGTAGTTGCGGTCCATTAAATATAGACACCAGTATTTTATAAAAGATTTCTCTGACTTGTTTAATCTCAGAAAAATAAAGCGGAAGAAAGTTAAAAAAATTATTCGTACGAATATTTAAGGGACCGTACACACGCTGAAAAAAATCCGCCTTCGACAGCCGCCATTTTTGAGTCAGCGCTCAGGCCTAATATTCAGGGGGCGGTGCAAGAACGCTTAATTACGTCTCAGCTTAATTCTATGCAAACGTTTAAACATTTAATGATATAATGACATTAATGTTGAAATACAATATAGCTAATTAATACTAATGGCATGAATAATGAATATCTTACTTCTAACGAATTAGTGAATATCTAAGTTAAAATGTCGTGCGAATGAATTTAACTATTTACATATAAAGCACTGATGATCGTTATTCTTTTTTCGACAATATATTACTACTCGGTGTGGGACTTAATTCTATTTAATAATATGAAAATTGAAATAATCTGTTTCGTGAATTAGGTGAGAGGCAGGAAATATCACTTATTACGCCTTTTATAATACATATATGCTGCAACAGTACTGCTAATTTCTTTATAGTTTGAAAAGAGCATTATAGCGCATAAATGATATTCTCTTTCAAGTCGGAAATCATATTATAAAAAAAGAAATTTTACTTAGTAGGTGACACCAAATAAATACTGTTTAGAAACTGCATAGATATTACTAAAAAAATTTCCGAGTATTTTTAAAGTATATAAAATATATAAGTTGGTTATTTTCAAAATATATTTATTTTTCTTTAACCCCTTAACAGTGAAATTTGTTTTCTTACAAAAAAAATTAATAATGGGCTGGACACCACTTTTTTCCATACTAAAATATTTACCTTACTTAACCCATTTATGCCTAGCGTCCCATTTTCTGGGACGTTTCAAATTTTAATGCATTTGTATAATTTTCTTCTTCTTTATAACATGAAAGTTGCATGAAATCATTATTTATAAATGCCATCTATAACCGAGAGATGACAGCACAAGGTGGATATTTATTTGCTTAAATTAAGGCTTTTTTTGGTGTTTATAGATTTTTAATTTTTCAGGAGGGCGAAATGTAAAAAGTAAGTTTATTTATATTTTTTTCTATCATGGACCCAAAATCGCAAGTTATAATCTTAGTTTGTGGACTTTTTTGAAATACGTATTTTTTTAAATTGCGAAATTAAATGTTCAAGCCTATTTTTTATGCATTTTTGTAATGTACAAAATATAAGGTTCTAGGTACAAATGAGCACATATTTTTGTTAGAAATTTAGGAGACATTTATGCAATCTCCTTTCGAAGATATTTATGAAATAAATTGTTATTAAGTCTGCAATACGATTATTCTTATTTTATTATTAATGATAGTTATAACGTTATTAGTCTCTGCAAAGAAATAAATATATATATTTTTTGTTGTTCATTAAAATACTAATTATAGTACATAATATAAAATTAAAAAACAAATATAAATATAGGCAAAATATGTAATCATGCATATTATTCTACTAGACATACTCATATTTAGTTCTTTTAGATTTTATCAAATAAATACAAAAAAAAAAAAAAAAAAAAAAAAAAAAAAAAAAGCTTAATTTTTTTTTAGTATTTTTCCAGTTTATTTTGCAACATTTTAAAGTGATTTTATAAAAAAAAATGAGAAAACAAAAATTCAGGCACAAATGGGTTAATCGAAAAATATCTGACAATCAATCTGGTATTTTTCCAGTTCATTTTGCAACATTTTAAAGTGATTTTATAAAAAAAATGAGAAAACAAAAATTCAGGCACAAATGGGTTAATCGAAAAATATCTGACAATCAATAAAGATAAATTTACAGTTACAAATTAGTGGTATCATAATGCTTTTAATAACGAAGCAAGCAAAGTGTTCTTGCCCGAATCCAGTTCGGGCCACACTGTTAAGGGGTTAAAAACTGAAGATTTGTACGTATAAAAGGGCTCAATTAATCACCGTACTATATTGCTCTTTTATTAATAACTAGCAATCGCAACCACCGTACATCCGGCTCTACAGTAGGTCCAATTATCCGTTATTATTCTTGTTTTTTATCTTGTGTATTTCCATTCAAATTAAATGGATGGCAACTCAAACGAACTACGAATCAAGAATAGAATAAACCTAATACCACAAAATTAATTGCATTAGATATTTCGAATATTTTGGCATAATATGAACATTTGTTTCATTCATGTTGAAATTTAAATTTTTTGAATGCTTATGTGATAAATTTTACACTTATGAAAAGTTTACGTTTGTTAATTGAGCAATATTATTTGTATTAGATTTTCTTTTTCATTATTGGGCAATATCGACAATATTTGTAGGAAATTATGCCCCGACATTGAACTATTTACATTTTGCGTACATTGCATGAAAACTGGCAGGGAATATTTATCTATTCCATTTTTAATACCTTTGCAATATTGGCATTTCCTTGCATATACTTCAAATGAAAATCCAATATTAAAGAGACATTCGTATTCATCAGAAATATCCCATAGGAATGCAGTATTGAAACAATATCGACCCCAACACAGCAAATATATTTTTTAGTCAATTATCGAGATCAATTAATTAGAAGCCTTCATCATCAGATATTCATTAAGAGAGAACAGTTAACCTAACAGAACGTAAAGCACTTCTCAAATAACTTTTATTCATTCATGCTGGATTAACAGCTGTCTGTTAAACTCCTTCGCGACTAGTGTCTGTTACAGATCTTTTAATCTTTTTTTCATCGTTTTCTTAAAAGAGCAATTTTTGTCTAATTTAATCGGTAACAGTCACTCATTATATAAGGCAAATTTTACAGTAAAAAATTCTGATAGGATAATCAGGGATTCTGAGCATCTTATGCAGCGCCTATACGTGACGCTCGTCTTCAAGGGGTTACCTATCAGACAAAGCGACTTACAATCACCCGTTTTAGGTTAAGCACTCTAAGTTATGAATGAAACAGAATGTGTTTTACTCTTGTTGGGCTAACTACTGACTTTTATGTATGTGGCAGAAACTTCTTCACCTTTCGTAGATTAACTGATTTCTGATCAAGCCAGAAGTTGTTTTATCTTAGTTAACTACTCTCTGTTATTAATAACCCAATTATTACATCATCTGATTGATTACTATTGAAACTACAATCGTGTGTTTTAACTCGTAATTTGGTGAAAAAAAAGATCAACGTCTATTTTTATATTTTTTCTGTATTCAGTTATGATATTATCACTAAAGGCTAATTCCATGAAAACTTGTCATGTCTGTCACACAGCTGAGAATCACTATGCTTGTCGGCTACCGTTATTTTCTAAAAGTTTGCTTTGCGTTATTCAATTGATGAGATATCTACCCTATTAAAATCCGTGCGCGTATCTATTTAACCCCTTGAGGGGCAAGCAATTGCGTTTGTGTAATGCTGAATTCTCACCGGAAATATAAAAAAATTTTATTTCAAAATAAGGAAAAAAATTTGACGACTTTTTTCACCAAAGTTACAAAAGTAAAATTTCTTAAAATTTTTCTGGTGCATACTTTCATTAATCGTAGGTGGGATAAAATATATCTCACCGCCCCTCAAGGGGTTAAACGCAAAAACTCGGAAACCACGGGTCGCAGGGCTACGAAATTTGGCACACGGGTTGCTGGTAGGGAGCCCATGAACGATTGGGGCAAAAATTTCGAAAAATTTAAATAGATTTTTTTTAATTATATGTTTTTGACGAGTATTGTCTTTTTCTACATTCAACCCGCATCGCACGAGTTCTAACCAATGCGAGATATACATATTGGGTACACCACGCTGCAAACTAAGAAGCTGTAGCGGGTATTATGATAATTATTTTACCTCACATGGAAATAATTAGAGATTATTTATTTGCTCTTAATTATTACATTTAAAAAAATAAAGAAAAAACATTTTAATACAAACATCAACAAAACTTTTTATCCTATTTTTTCCCTTATTCCAAAGATATCGTTTTATCGTCTGCTGCCATAGTAACATGATAAATTAAATTTCACCAAAACAAAATGCACAGTAGTCGAAAAATATTTTTCTAAATCGAATGGTTATTTTTAATTTTGGTTTTAGAATTAAATCCATGAACTCCCGTACGTAGAACGGGTCAAACAGCTAGTCTCCAATAAAATAAGTCACATTTTCCCGTTCTAAAATACTGGTAGCCAAAAATCGCAATATGTGACAGACATGACACTTTTTCATGGAATTAGCCTAATAGTAATTTGTTACTTGGGTTATATAAATATACTATATCAATTAACAGAGTGGCGACATACACGGGTGAAAGCTGTCGAAAAAGGCAAATGACAATATTTTTTTTAATAGAAAAATTCCTTTTATTGAATTGCGCTGTTAGGTATTATTAATTTTTCTATAAGAAAAAAAAAATGGTGTTCCGTCTTATTTTATACTGTTTTCATTCCCTGATAAATTGCCACCCCGATTACAAACAAGTACATGTAGTTCTTGTTCTTAGTATAAATAAATCACGCATGCATTAACATTGCATCAGGAAATAATTCATATATTTTTTGATAAGGTTTTCTGCATTCATAGAACCCCATTCCAATACCAATACAAATGAAAGGGAAAATTCTGATTTGTTCGTTGGCGCAGAATTCCTTCAATAATAAATATGCCTATTGCAGGTGATAAAAATAAATATATTCTCTAAGAAAATTTGGATGTAATGTGTGTTGGCGTTATTCATGACGGCCGATTATCTGCACGTAGGATAAAAGCTTCGAGGGGGGGGGGGGGCGCCGTAGGGGTCTTTCGAAGGGAGCCTAACCTGTATTTACGCATGGTAAACCAAGGTTAGAAGAAAACCACGAAAAACTCCGAACGATTAGGCCGACGGGCACGATTGGGTTCGAACCCCAGCACCTTCCGTCTACCATCTTCGAGAGCAGACCCTCTCGGCTACTGGTGGGGCTTGCATGTAAGGAAAAATATCAGAAATATAGGATGCAATATAATATTGATCGATTTGGTATTGTTTTATGCTGTGCTGCATAGAAATATCGATTCATTATTTTTACAAAGAAACATTGCATGCACATTCATACAAATCCAATATGGGATCAATGTAACCAATAATAGTCTGTTACTTGGGAGGTATACAGACACTATGTAAATTTTAAACAAATATACGTTGTGCTTATTCATTATTTAATACAAAATAAATTAATATCGTATCTGGAAATATTTCACATCATTTGAGATAATGGCTTCTCAATTTATAGAACTCCATCCCATTATTCGTAAGAGAGAAAATTTTACTTGGCGGAGAATTCATTCAATGACATATATGCCTATTGCAGGCGATAAAAATAAATATATTGACAGCGAAAATCTGTGTGTACAAAAAAAAATATTAGAAATAATGAATGCAATACATTTATTGATTGGTTTGATATTAGTTTATGCGATTTTAAGTATCAATTTTCTCTCTTAGAGAGCAAAGAGAATATAGATATCAAAGAATGTAAAGGGTGTACAATATATGAATTTAGAACAAATACATCCTGGCAATCCTCCCATAAGGGTTTAGCTTAAATCTGCTATTTATTGAAAAATAAAAGATAAATTTTAAACAGTTTTCTTAGAAATAGATAAGACATAAGGCAATATTATGGCATAAACATTAAACAGTATTTTTCTTTAAGGGGGTCCGGGACACAAAAATCTCCAAATTTTCTTTAAAACATTTATTGCACTAAAAGTTTCTTTGTGTTTTTCTGCCTAAAATGACGCTTAAATAATGTTTCTATCTTAATTAGAACTGAAAATATTAAATTTTTCGTTTTGGCTTGTTTTCAAAATCTAGCTTTCAAGCAATGGTTGTCATGAAAACGATTCTTGTAAAAATGCGTTTTTCTTCATGGTGGTTTTTCTTTTTTCAACATTTCGCGTATTTAAATCGTTATAAGTCAAGAACCGTTAAAGATAAATGGTTCAAACTTGGAACATGTCTTTTTAAATTGTTTTACTTTAATTTTGATTCAGCAAATTAGAAAAAAATATTTACTTTTGAAAATATGATTTTTTTTTTTTTTTTTTTAAGTTACAATTTTTTTTTTTTTTTACTTTAAATATTTTTATTTATTTTTAATTAATATTTTAAAAAATGCTGAATCCAAGTTAAAGCTTATATATTTCTGTTTATTTAAATGATATAAAATTGAAATTCTACAAATAATATTTCGAGTTATAACGATTTTAAACTACTCAACTTTTTAATGAATTTTAAATTTAAATTTTTTTTTAAATGTATCAGAACTTTCATCATGTGATTTTGTTTACAAATAACAGGGTTAACCATCACAAAAAATTTCAAAATTTTAAATCTATAAATAAAAATTATTTTAAATTGTGACCCGGACCCCCTTAACCAAAGTCTAGTAACCCCAAAGACCTCTAATGTCTAATCGACCCGTTTCTATAATTTATTGCATTCGATATGTTATTAACCCGCTGAGGACCAGTATCTTTTGCACGAATCTTATTCGTCTGGCACCACTGTTTGTTAATTATTCCAGCCAGATATTTTTTCATAAATTTATTAAGACAAAAGTCATATAACCTAAGTTCAATAAATGCGTTTAATAGTTTTAAATAAAAAATGTTGTGGATATGTTTTTAACCCCTTCATTCTCGCTCCCATCATATTCTCGGGCTGTGTCTTTTACAAATTGTTTGATTCCCACCTGTTTTATAAAATAATGAAATTGGCTATATTTTAGTATCGTTTTTACTGTCATTAAATAAGGTGAATATTTCTTTTTCATAAAACTGGTGCCAATAAGCAATTTGAATTATTCAACCGTAATTTAATTCGAGCGTTAAGGGGTTAAGTAAGGTTGAATAAAATTTCAGCAGGTTAGTGAGCTAAAGCAATTGCATTGAAATGGATCAGAAGTAACAGGGACAGTAGCGGGGCTCCCAAATGGTCCGCCAACTGAATACCAATAAATTTTAACAGAAAATTTTATGATATGTTTGCGTATATAATATTAACTTTCAAAGGTGCTTTCGGGGCAGTTTGTAAGAAAAATCTAAAAAGAAAATTTCTCTAAAAAAATATTGGTATACAGTTGGCGGACCACTTGGGAGCCCTGCAGTAGTGACAAAATAAAATAAATTGCTTCTGTGCGGTGTTGCCAGTGGTCTACTTTTTTTAAATTCAGATTTCTTGATTGAAACCCCTTTTCTGAAGTTGAAAAAATCCTTTATTTTTCTCCTTAATTAATACTCACTCTGTGCATAATTAGTTACTACATTTGATCCCTTTTGTACTCATTATTGATACAGATGGTTTTATGATTTTGTTTGAACATTTTTCAGGTTTTTCAGGGTGCTATGCAATCAATGAACAACATTTACTTACCAAGCATTCTCTCCGTCTCTCCTTAAATAAGTACCAAATTTGCTTTAAAAATCCAGGGTTCGCACTCTCTTAAGCCACGCCCCATTTTGTAAGGATTCTTCCACCAGTAATCGCATAATACTACCTTATAGCTAATGAATAGTTAATTCTTTAGGAAGAAAATGATATGTATGGTATTCTAGTTGTAGAATCCTTACAAAATTGTGTCTATCTACTAAACTGCATCCGAAGTTATTTATGACTCCACCCACTTGAAATGTAGCAACTAATTTGGGACAAAATTTTCGACCAAAATGTCGCATCTAATTTAGTACGGAGGGAGTATGTTATTAAGTAAGGCGAATTTTACTATTTCAAAAAAGTGGTGCCAAACAAGAAACCTGAATTTAAAAAAAAAAGTAGCCCACTGGCAACACTCCTTCTGTGCTCATAGTAAATTAATCTTATTAAGACTGCAATTGGATATTTTGAGTTAAATAAACGTATGTTACATCATGACAAAATCATAAATAAATAAAAATAATGTTAAGGAAAATTTAAGTACGGGGCAGTAGTGACAGGTAATAAACATATTCTTATCTTTCTACCCAGTCTGCAGCTTGTAACTGCTTTTGAAGCCCAGATAATTAAACCATGTGGCTTTCTCAGCAATCAAGATTGCTATTTCTACTAAATGCAACTGTGCTACAAATTTTATCTGTCCTCTGGATGGTCACGAGAGCAGTTTTATACAAGCATACCTGCCAACCTTTAAGCTTTTTTGCTACCACTAAAATGTAATAGACATTTTCGCCTTGTTTATCATGAGATTTCGACGATTAAATCAGTTAATATTTTCTGTAAAATTTTAGTGGTAGGAAGAAAGCATAAAAGTTGGCAGCTATGTACAAGGGTACAGTAGCGACATAAATAACGAGGATACAACATTTCTCTGTCCAGAATATATATAAAACTATATGTAATTTACAATAAAAAATTTTATTTTTTACTTTAAAATGTCCATTTTAATTTTCTTTTAAAAAATAGTTTGTTATTACACTTACATTTGTTCCAGAAGATAAGTGCATGGGTTGGGAGACAAGGAACAGAAGTGACAATGCGATGGTTAAAATATTATTTGAATAAAATTTATAAAAAAAATTCTTGAAAATTCTTTTTGAAATTGTAAAAAGACATTACAGATTAAATTTTATGCTAACGAAAGTTATATAATTGATAAAATGTAGCATATAACCACAAGGAACACAAATTATCCAATTATTGGGGAATGATCGCCTATGTAGTTCTTATTCATCTATTGATAATACGTATGCATAAATATCGCATCTGCAAATATTTCGCATCGTTTGAGATAATGCTTTCTCCATTCAATGAAATCCATCCCATTAATCCTTAGAGAGAAGATTTAGCTTTTAGGCATAAAATTCAGTCAATGATAAATATGTGCATATATATGAGATAAAAATAAATATATTCACTGAAAAAAGTTGTGCGTAAGGAAAAAAAAATGTCAGAAAAATAGAATGCAATACATTGATTGATTTGATATTATTTTATGCAATTTTATATAAAAAATTAAATTATTTATTTTAGAAAAAAAGAATATACATTATGACAAAATCATAAATAAATAAAATAATAGCAAATAAAGTTTAATTGCATCTGCAAAGGAATCAAAACTGTTGAGATAAATTTTTCCATTTCATAGAACTCCATTCCATTATTCGTAACAGGAAAATTTTGCTTGTTTAATGGAGAATTTATTAAATGATAAATATGCCAATTAAATGAATCTGCTGAGATAAGTTGCTCGTAAAGAAAACTATTCGTAATATAAAACAAAGTATAAGATTCAATAATTGATAAATTTATATGTAGTTCTTTATACAATTTTTGATTATTTATTTTAGCAAGGAGAATATAAATGCCAATGTAATTCAGGGTTCAAATAAATCTAGTTTAAAGGCGTGAAATTTTGCTTTATTTAACGAATGGTTTTCTATAAGAAAGTACTGGTACAGGAGAATTTCTTAGTCGGGAAAATCAAGGACCCGTACGAACCCTGTAATTACGTGGCAGTAGTGACAGGTAAAAAAAAATTATTATATCTCTATCCATTTTGCAGCTTGTAACTGTTTTTGAAGTCCTGGTAATTTAACCATGTGAGTTTCTCAAAAATCCAGATTGCTGCATCCACTAAATGTAACTTCCCTCCAAATTTTATTTATCCTTTTGATGGTCACATCAGCAGTTTTATAAAAGTGGACAGTAGTGGCATAAAAAGGCAGGCGACAACATTTCTTTGGCCGAATAAGTACAAAACTATTTACAATTTTCAATAAAAATTCATTATTTTATAATTTTGAATTTAATCTTTTATTTTGATTAGTATATTTTCTAGAAATAATTTTTCAGTATACTTAACTTTGTTCCAGAAGGTAATTGCATGATGTTGGAGACTAGGTACAGAAGTGAAAATTTGAATATTTAAAATATTATTTTAGTAAAATTTACAGTTATTTTGTTGAGAATTCTTTTCGAAATTGTAGAAAGGCATTACAGAAAACATTTTATGCTAACGAAAATTATATAAATTCATAGCTGCCAACTCTTCCGCTTTTTCAGACCACAAAAAT
This sequence comes from Maratus speciosus, assembly GCA_963932465.1. Lineage (NCBI taxonomy): Eukaryota > Metazoa > Arthropoda > Arachnida > Araneae > Salticidae > Maratus > Maratus speciosus. The sequence continues at coordinate 112,482,854 of OZ010793.1, read as the reverse complement.
TTAATAGAAATTTTTGCCTTATTTAATCGGCAGACTACGGCGATTTACAAAGGTAAAACTTACTATAAAATTTTTGTGGTCTGAAAAAGCGTAAGATGTTGGCAGCTATGTAAATTATATAATGTAGCATAGAACCCCAAGAGACACAAATTACCCACTAATTGGAGAATGTAGTTCTTATGTAGTTCTTATTCATCTATTGATAATGCGCATGCATAAATATCGCATCTGCAAATATTTCGCATCGTTTGAGATAATACTTTCTCATTCAATGAAAACCATCCCATTAATTCTTAGAGAGAAGATTTAGATTCTTTGGCATAAAATTCAGTCAATGATAAATATGTACATATACATGAGATAAAAATAAATATATTCGCTGAAAAAAGTTGTGCGTAAGGAAAAAAAATGTCAGAAAAATAGAATGCAATACACTGATTGATTTGATATTATTTTATGCAATTTTATATAAAAATTTAAATTATTTATTTTAGAAAAAAAGAATATACATTATGACAAAATCATAAATAAATAAAATAATAGCAAACAAAGTTTAATTGCATCTACAAAGGAATCAAAACTTTTGAGATACTTTTTTTCCATTTCATAGAACTCCATTCCATTATTCGTAACAAAGAAATTTTGCATGTTTAATGGAGAATTTATTAAATGATAAATATGGCAATTAAATGAAACTGCTGAGATAAGTTGCTCGTAAAGAAAACTATTCGAAATATAAAACAAAGTATAATATTCATTGAATTGATAAATTTATATATAGTACTTTATACAATTTTTGATTATTTATTTTAGCAAGGATAATATAAATGTCAATGTCATTACGGGACAGTAGTGACAGTTAAAAAAACAAATTATTATACTTCTATCCATTTTGCAGCTTGTAACTGTTTTTGAAGTCTTGGTAATTTAACCATGTGAGTTTCTCGAAAATCCAGATTGCTGCATCCACTAAATGTAACTTCCCTCCAAATTTTATTTATCCTTTTGATGGTCACATCAGCAGTTTTATAAACGGGGACAGTAGTGGCATAAAAAGCAGGCGACAAAATTTCTTTGGCCGAATAAATACAAAACAATTTTCAATTTTCAATAAAAATTCTTTATTTTATAATTTTTAATTTAATCTTTTATTTTTATTAGTATATTTTCTAGAAATAATTTGTCAGTATACTTAACTTTGTTCCAGAAGGTAATTGCATGGGGACAAGGTACAGAAGTGAAAGTTTGACTATTTAAAATATAATTTTATAAAATTTACAGTTATTTTCTTGAGAATTCTTTTCGAAATTGTAGAAAGGCATTACAGAAAACATTTTATGCTAACGAAAATTATATAAATTATATAATGTAGCATAGAACCCCAAGAGACACAGATTACCCACTAATTGGAGAATCGCCTATGTAGTTCTTATTCATGTATTGATAATATCCATGCATAAATATCGCAGCTGCAAATATTTCGCATCATTTAAGATAATGATTTCTCCATTCATAGAACTACATCTCAATAATCGTTAGAGGGAAAATCTAGCTTCGTTGGCAGAAAATTATGTCAATGATAAACATGTCAACAGCATGAAATAAAAATAAATATATTTGCTGAAAAAAGGTGTGCGTAAAGAAAAAATGTCAGAAAAATAGAATGCAATATATTGATTAATTTGATGTTATTTTATGCAATTTTCTTTAGAAATTTAAATTATTTATTTTAGGAGAGAGAATATACATTATGACAAAATCCTAAAGAAATAAAATAATTGCAAATAAAATTTAATTGCATCTTCAAAGAAATCAAAATTATTGAGATAATTTTTTCATTTCATAGAACTCCATTCCATTATTCGTAACAGGGAAATTTTGCTTGTTTAATGGAGAATTTATTAAATGATAAATATGGCAATTATATTAGACTGCTGAGATAAGGTGCTCGTAAAGAAAACTATTCGAAATATAAAACAAAGTATAATATTCATTGAATTGATAAATTTATATGTAGTACTTTATACAATTTTTGATTATTTATTTTAGCAAGGATAATATAAATGTCAATGTCATTACGGGGCAGTAGTGACAGTTAAAAAAACAAATTATTATACTTCTATCCATTTTGCAGCTTGTAACTGTTTTTGAAGTCTTGGTAATTTAACCATGTGAGTTTCTCGAAAATCCAGATTGCTGCATCCACTAAATGTAATTTCCCTCCAAATTTTATTTATCCTTTTGATGGTCACATCAGCAGTTTTATAAACGGGGACAGTAGTGGCATAAAAAGCAGGCGACAACATTTCTTTGGCCGAATAAATACAAAACAATTTTCAATTTTCAATAAAAATTCTTTATTTTATAATTTTTAATTTAATCTTTTATTTTTATTAGTATATTTTCTAGAAATAATTTGTCAGTATACTTAACTTTGTTCCAGAAGGTAATTGCATGGGGACAAGGTACAGAAGTGAAAGTTTGACTATTTAAAATATAATTTTATAAAATTTACAGTTATTTTCTTGAGAATTTTTTTCGAAATTGTAGAAAGGCATTACAGAAAACATTTTATGCTAACGAAAATTATATAAATTATATAATGTAGCATAGAACCCCAAGAGACACAGATTACCCACTAATTGGAGAATCGCCTATGTAGTTCTTATTCATGTATTGATAATATCCATGCATAAATATCGCAGCTGCAAATATTTCGCATCATTTAAGATAATGATTTCTCCATTCATAGAACTACATCTCAATAATCGTTAGAGGGAAAATCTAGCTTCGTTGGCAGAAAATTATGTCAATGATAAACATGTCAACAGCATGAAATAAAAATAAATATATTTGCTGAAAAAAAGGTGTGCGTAAAGAAAAAATGTCAGAAAAATAGAATGCAATATATTGATTAATTTGATGTTATTTTATGCAATTTTCTTTAGAAATTTAAATTATTTATTTTAGGAGAGAGAATATACATTATGACAAAATCCTAAAGAAATAAAATAATTGCAAATAAAATTTAATTGCATCTTCAAAGAAATCAAAATTATTGAGATAATTTTTTCATTTCATAGAACTCCATTCCATTATTCGTAACAGGGAAATTTAGCTTGTTTAATGGAGAATTTATTAAATGATAAATATGGCAATTATATTAGACTGCTGAGATAAGGTGCTCGTAAAGAAAACTATTCGAAATATAAAACAAAGTATAATATTCATTGAATTGATAAATTTATATGTAGTACTTTATACAATTTTTGATTATTTATTTTAGCAAGGATAATATAAATGTCAATGTCATTACGGGGCAGTAGTGACAGTTAAAAAAACAAATTATTATACTTCTATCCATTTTGCAGCTTGTAACTGTTTTTGAAGTCTTGGTTATTTAACCATGTGAGTTTCTCGAAAATCCAGATTGCTGCATCCACTAAATGTAATTTCCCTCCAAATTTTATTTATCCTTTTGATGGTCACATCAGCAGTTTTATAAACGGGGACAGTAGTGGCATAAAAAGCAGGCGACAACATTTCTTTGGCCGAATAAATACAAAACAATTTTCAATTTTCAATAAAAATTCTTTATTTTATAATTTTTAATTTAATCTTTTATTTTTATTAGTATATTTTCTAGAAATAATTTGTCAGTATACTTAACTTTGTTCCAGAAGGTAATTGCATAAGGACAAGGTACAGAAGTGAAAGTTTGACTATTTAAAATATAATTTTATAAAATTTACAGTTATTTTCTTGAGAATTCTTTTCGAAATTGTAGAAAGGCATTACAGAAAACATTTTATGCTAACGAAAATTATATAAATTATATAATGTAGCATAGAACCCCAAGAGACACAGATTACCCACTAATAGGAGAATCGCCTATGTAGTTCTTATTCATGTATTGATAATATCCATGCATAAATATCGCAGCTGCAAATATTTCGCATCATTTAAGATAATGATTTCTCCATTCATAGAACTACATCTCAATAATCGTTAGAGGGAAAATCTAGCTTCGTTGGCAGAAAATTATGTCAATGATAAACATGTCAACAGCATGAAATAAAAATAAATATATTTGCTGAAAAAAGGTGTGCGTAAAGAAAAAATGTCAGAAAAATAGAATGCAATATATTGATTAATTTGATGTTATTTTATGCAATTTTCTTTAGAAATTTAAATTATTTATTTTAGGAGAGAGAATATACATTATGACAAAATCATAAAGAAATAAAATAATTGCAAATAAAATTTAATTGCATCTTCAAAGAAATAAAAATTATTGAGATAATTTTTTCATTTCATAGAACTCCATTCCATTATTCGTAACAGGGAAATTTTGCTTGTTTAATGGAGAATTTATTAAATGATAAATATGGCAATTATATTAGACTGCTGAGATAAGGTGCTCGTAAAGAAAACTATTCGAAATATAAAACAAAGTATAATATTCATTGAATTGATAAATTTATATGAAGTACTTTATACAATTTTTGATTATTTATTTTAGAAAGGATAATATAAATGTCAATGTCATTACGGGGCAGTAGTGACAGTTAAAAAAACAAATTATTATACTTCTATCCATTTTGCAGCTTGTAACTGTTTTTGAAGTCTTGGTAATTTAACCATGTGAGTTTCTCGAAAATCCAGATTGCTGCATCCACTAAATGTAATTTCCCTCCAAATTTTATTTATCCTTTTGATGGTCACATCAGCAGTTTTATAAACGGGGACAGTAGTGGCATAAAAAGCAGGCGACAACATTTCTTTGGCCGAATAAATACAAAACAATTTTCAATTTTCAATAAAAATTCTTTATTTTATAATTTTGAATTTAATCTTTTATTTTTATTAGTATATTTTCTAGAAATAATTTGTCAGTATACTTAACTTTGTTCCAGAAGGTAATTGTATGGGGACAAGGTACACAAGTGAAAGTTTGACTATTTAAAATATAATTTTATAAAATTTACAGTTATTTTCTTGAGAATTCTTTTCGAAATTGTAGAAAGGCATTACAGAAAACATTTTATGCTAACGAAAATTATATAAATTATATAATGTAGCATAGAACCCCAAGAGACCCAGATTACCCACTAATTGGAGAATCGCCTATGTAGTTCTTATTCATGTATTGATAATATCCATGCATAAATATCGCAGCTGCAAATATTTCGCATCATTTAAGATAATGATTTCTCCATTCATAGAACTACATCTCAATAATCGTTAGAGGGAAAATCTAGCTTCGTTGGCAGAAAATTATGTCAATGATAAACATGTCAACAGCATGAAATAAAAATAAATATATTTGCTGAAAAAAGGTGTGCGTAAAGAAAAAATGTCAGAAAAATAGAATGCAATATATTGATTAATTTGATGTTATTTTATGCAATTTTCTTTAGAAATTTAAATTATTTATTTTAGGAGAGAGAATATACATTATGACAAAATCCTAAAGAAATAAAATAATTGCAAATAAAATTTAATTGCATCTTCAAAGAAATCAAAATTATTGAGATAATTTTTTCATTTCATAGAACTCCATTCCATTATTCGTAACAGGGAAATTTTGCTTGTTTAATGGAGAATTTATTAAATGATAAATATGGCAATTATATTAGACTGCTGAGATAAGGTGCTCGTAAAGAAAACTATTCGAAATATAAATCAAAGTATAATATTCATTGAATTGATAAATTTATATGTAGTACTTTATACAATTTTTGATTATTTATTTTAGCAAGGATAATATAAATGTCAATGTCATTACGGGGCAGTAGTGACAGGTATATAAAAAAATTATTATACTTCTATCCATTTTGCAGCTTGTAACTGTTTTTGAAGTCTTGGTAATTTAACCATGTGAGTTTCTCGAAAATCCAGATTGCTGCATCCACTAAATGTAATTTCCCTCCAAATTTTATTTATCCTTTTGATGGTCACATCAGCAGTTTTATAAACGGGGACAGTAGTGGCATAAAAAGCAGGCGACAACATTTCTTTGGCCGAATAAATACAAAACAATTTTCAATTTTCAATAAAAATTCTTTATTTTATAATTTTTAATTTAATCTTTTATTTTTATTAGTATATTTTCTAGAAATAATTTGTCAGTATACTTAACTTTGTTCCAGAAGGTAATTGCATGGGGACAAGGTACAGAAGTGAAAGTTTGACTATTTAAAATATAATTTTATAAAATTTACAGTTATTTTCTTGAGAATTTTTTTCGAAATTGTAGAAAGGCATTACAGAAAACATTTTATGCTAACGAAAATTATATAAATTATATAATGTAGCATAGAACCCCAAGAGACACAGATTACCCACTAATTGGAGAATCGCCTATGTAGTTCTTATTCATGTATTGATAATATCCATGCATAAATATCGCAGCTGCAAATATTTCGCATCATTTAAGATAATGATTTCTCCATTCATAGAACTACATCTCAATAATCGTTAGAGGGAAAATCTAGCTTCGTTGGCAGAAAATTATGTCAATGATAAATATGTCAACAGCATGAAATAAAAATAAATATATTTGCTGAAAAAAAGGTGTGCGTAAAGAAAAAATGTCAGAAAAATAGAATGCAATATATTGATTAATTTGATGTTATTTTATGCAATTTTCTTTAGAAATTTAAATTATTTATTTTAGGAGAGAGAATATACATTATGACAAAATCCTAAAGAAATAAAATAATTGCAAATAAAATTTAATTGCATCTTCAAAGAAATCAAAATTATTGAGATAATTTTTTCATTTCATAGAACTCCATTCCATTATTCGTAACAGGGAAATTTTGCTTGTTTAATGGAGAATTTATTAAATGATAAATATGGCAATTATATTAGACTGCTGAGATAAGGTGCTCGTAAAGAAAACTATTCGAAATATAAAACAAAGTATAATATTCATTGAATTGATAAATTTATATGTAGTACTTTATACAATTTTTGATTATTTATTTTAGCAAGGATAATATAAATGTCAATGTCATTACGGGGCAGTAGTGACAGTTAAAAAAACAAATTATTATACTTCTATCCATTTTGCAGCTTGTAACTGTTTTTGAAGTCTTGGTTATTTAACCATGTGAGTTTCTCGAAAATCCAGATTGCTGCATCCACTAAATGTAATTTCCCTCCAAATTTTATTTATCCTTTTGATGGTCACATCAGCAGTTTTATAAACGGGGACAGTAGTGGCATAAAAAGCAGGCGACAACATTTCTTTGGCCGAATAAATACAAAACAATTTTCAATTTTCAATAAAAATTCTTTATTTTATAATTTTGAATTTAATCTTTTATTTTTATTAGTATATTTTCTAGAAATAATTTGTCAGTATACTTAACTTTGTTCCAGAAGGTAATTGCATAAGGACAAGGTACAGAAGTGAAAGTTTGACTATTTAAAATATAATTTTATAAAATTTACAGTTATTTTCTTGAGAATTCTTTTCGAAATTGTAGAAAGGCATTACAGAAAACATTTTATGCTAACGAAAATTATATAAATTATATAATGTAGCATAGAACCCCAAGAGACACAGATTACCCACTAATAGGAGAATCGCCTATGTAGTTCTTATTCATGTATTGATAATATCCATGCATAAATATCGCAGCTGCAAATATTTCGCATCATTTAAGATAATGATTTCTCCATTCATAGAACTACATCTCAATAATCGTTAGAGGGAAAATCTAGCTTCGTTGGCAGAAAATTATGTCAATGATAAACATGTCAACAGCATGAAATAAAAATAAATATATTTGCTGAAAAAAGGTGTGCGTAAAGAAAAAATGTCAGAAAAATAGAATGCAATATATTGATTAATTTGATGTTATTTTATGCAATTTTCTTTAGAAATTTAAATTATTTATTTTAGGAGAGAGAATATACATTATGACAAAATCATAAAGAAATAAAATAATTGCAAATAAAATTTAATTGCATCTTCAAAGAAATAAAAATTATTGAGATAATTTTTTCATTTCATAGAACTCCATTCCATTATTCGTAACAGGGAAATTTTGCTTGTTTAATGGAGAATTTATTAAATGATAAATATGGCAATTATATTAGACTGCTGAGATAAGGTGCTCGTAAAGAAAACTATTCGAAATATAAAACAAAGTATAATATTCATTGAATTGATAAATTTATATGAAGTACTTTATACAATTTTTGATTATTTATTTTAGAAAGGATAATATAAATGTCAATGTCATTACGGGGCAGTAGTGACAGTTAAAAAAACAAATTATTATACTTCTATCCATTTTGCAGCTTGTAACTGTTTTTGAAGTCTTGGTAATTTAACCATGTGAGTTTCTCGAAAATCCAGATTGCTGCATCCACTAAATGTAATTTCCCTCCAAATTTTATTTATCCTTTTGATGGTCACATCAGCAGTTTTATAAACGGGGACAGTAGTGGCATAAAAAGCAGGCGACAACATTTCTTTGGCCGAATAAATACAAAACAATTTTCAATTTTCAATAAAAATTCTTTATTTTATAATTTTGAATTTAATCTTTTATTTTTATTAGTATATTTTCTAGAAATAATTTGTCAGTATACTTAACTTTGTTCCAGAAGGTAATTGTATGGGGACAAGGTACACAAGTGAAAGTTTGACTATTTAAAATATAATTTTATAAAATTTACAGTTATTTTCTTGAGAATTCTTTTCGAAATTGTAGAAAGGCATTACAGAAAACATTTTATGCTAACGAAAATTATATAAATTATATAATGTAGCATAGAACCCCAAGAGACCCAGATTACCCACTAATTGGAGAATCGCCTATGTAGTTCTTATTCATGTATTGATAATATCCATGCATAAATATCGCAGCTGCAAATATTTCGCATCATTTAAGATAATGATTTCTCCATTCATAGAACTACATCTCAATAATCGTTAGAGGGAAAATCTAGCTTCGTTGGCAGAAAATTATGTCAATGATAAACATGTCAACAGCATGAAATAAAAATAAATATATTTGCTGAAAAAAGGTGTGCGTAAAGAAAAAATGTCAGAAAAATAGAATGCAATATATTGATTAATTTGATGTTATTTTATGCAATTTTCTTTAGAAATTTAAATTATTTATTTTAGGAGAGAGAATATACATTATGACAAAATCCTAAAGAAATAAAATAATTGCAAATAAAATTTAATTGCATCTTCAAAGAAATCAAAATTATTGAGATAATTTTTTCATTTCATAGAACTCCATTCCATTATTCGTAACAGGGAAATTTTGCTTGTTTAATGGAGAATTTATTAAATGATAAATATGGCAATTATATTAGACTGCTGAGATAAGGTGCTCGTAAAGAAAACTATTCGAAATATAAAACAAAGTATAATATTCATTGAATTGATAAATTTATATGTAGTACTTTATACAATTTTTGATTATTTATTTTAGCAAGGATAATATAAATGTCAATGTCATTACGGGGCAGTAGTGACAGTTAAAAAAACAAATTATTATACTTCTATCCATTTTGCAGCTTGTAACTGTTTTTGAAGTCTTGGTAATTTAACCATGTGAGTTTCTCGAAAATCCAGATTGCTGCATCCACTAAATGTAATTTCCCTCCAAATTTTATTTATCCTTTTGATGGTCACATCAGCAGTTTTATAAACGGGGACAGTAGTGGCATAAAAAGCAGGCGACAACATTTCTTTGGCCGAATAAATACAAAACAATTTTCAATTTTCAATAAAAATTCTTTATTTTATAATTTTTAATTTAATCTTTTATTTTTATTAGTATATTTTCTAGAAATAATTTGTCAGTATACTTAACTTTGTTCCAGAAGGTAATTGCATGGGGACAAGGTACAGAAGTGAAAGTTTGACTATTTAAAATATAATTTTATAAAATTTACAGTTATTTTCTTGAGAATTCTTTTCGAAATTGTAGAAAGGCATTACAGAAAACATTTTATGCTAACGAAAATTATATAAATTATATAATGTAGCATAGAACCCCAAGAGACACAGATTACCCACTAATTGGAGAATCGCCTATGTAGTTCTTATTCATGTATTGATAATATCCATGCATAAATATCGCAGCTGCAAATATTTCGCATCATTTAAGATAATGATTTCTCCATTCATAGAACTACATCTCAATAATCGTTAGAGGGAAAATCTAGCTTCGTTGGCAGAAAATTATGTCAATGATAAACATGTCAACAGCATGAAATAAAAATAAATATATTTGCTGAAAAAAGGTGTGCGTAAAGAAAAAATGTCAGAAAAATAGAATGCAATATATTGATTAATTTGATGTTATTTTATGCAATTTTCTTTAGAAATTTAAATTATTTATTTTAGGAGAGAGAATATACATTATGACAAAATCCTAAAGAAATAAAATAATTGCAAATAAAATTTAATTGCATCTTCAAAGAAATCAAAATTATTGAGATAATTTTTTCATTTCATAGAACTCCATTCCATTATTCGTAACAGGGAAATTTTGCTTGTTTAATGGAGAATTTATTAAATGATAAATATGGCAATTATATTAGACTGCTGAGATAAGGTGCTCGTAAAGAAAACTATTCGAAATATAAATCAAAGTATAATATCCATTGAATTGGTAAATCTATATGTAGTTCTCTATACAATTTTTGATTATTTATTTTAGCAAGGAGAATGTAAATGCCAATGTAATTACGGGGCAGTAGTGACAGGTATAAAAAAAAATATTATATTTTTATCCATTTTGCAGCTTGTAACTGTTTTTGAAGTCCAGGTAATTTAACCACGTGCCTTTCTCGGGAATCCAGATTGCTGTATCCACTAAATGTAACTTCCCTTCAAACGTTATTTTTCCTTTTGATGGTCACATCAGCAGCTTTATAAAAGAGGACAGTAGTGACATAAAAAGTAGGCGACAACATTTCTCTGGCCGAATAAATAAAAAAAAACTATTTACAATTTAAATAAAAATTCTTTATTTTATAATTTAGAAAGTAATCTTTTATTTGTTTAGTAAATTTTCTAAAAATAATTTGTCAATACACTTAACCCCTTGAGGGGCAAGCAAAAATGTCTCTAAATATTGATTTCTTACCGGAATAATCAAAAAAATTTATTTTTAGATAAGGAGAAGCAATTTTTCATCGACTTTTCTCCAAAGTTAAAAATATAAAATTTTAGTTTAAATTTCTTGTTGAGAATCTTGTTTAAATTAGGTGGGATATATTTTATCCCACCGCCCCTCAAGGGGTTAACTTTGTTCCAGAAGGTAAGTGCATGATGTGGGGGGACAAGGTACAGAAGAGAAAATTTGACAATTTAAAATATTATTGTAGTATAATTTACAGTTATTTTCTCGAAAATTTTATGTTAACAAAAATTATATAAATGAGAAAATGTAGCATATAACCCTAAGGGATGCAAATTACCCACTTATTAGAGAATCGCCCATGTAGTTCTTATTCACCTATTGATAATACGCATGCATAAGTATCGCATCTGCAAATATTTCGCATCGTTTGAGATAATGCTTTCTCCATTCATAGAACTCCATCCCATTAATCCTTAGAGAGCAAATTTCGCTTCGTTGGCAGAAAATTCAGTCAATGATAAATATGTCCATACTATGAGATAAAAATAAATATATTCTCTGAGAAAAGTTGTGCGTAAGGGAAAAATGTCAGAAATATAGAATGCAATATACTGACTGATTTTATACTATTTTATGTAGTTTTATATAGAAATTTTAATTATTTATTCTAAAAAAAAGATAATATAAATGTTAATAATGTTCCTAAGAATTCGCTCAATATTAGCTACAATATAACAAATATTTATTTGTAACTTTGGAAGTATAGATGCATTATGTGAATTTAAAACAGGTGCATGTAGTTTTTATTTAATAAATTGGATATACAGATGCATTATTATCACATCTACGAAGAAATCAATTCTTTTGACATCATTTTTTTCCATTTCATAGAACTGAATCTCATTATTCCTAACAGGGAAATTTAGCTTGTTTGATTGAGAATTTATTAAATGATAAATATGCCAATTAAATAAAATTGCTGAGATAAGTTATTCGTAAAGTAAAAATATTCGAAATGTAAAACAAAGTACTATAGCAAAACTCTATGCAAATTATGATTATTTATTTCAGCAAGGAGAATGTAAATGTTAATGACAATTATGGGCGGAATGTCTGTGTAGAGCAGGGATGAGATTTCCGCGTTTTCTACACCAGTATTTTGTTAGAGAAAATGATATTTCATTTAATCGGAACATTTTTGTGATTTAACAGAATAACATTTTCTCTAAGAATATACTGGTGTGCAAGAACGCGGAAATCTCATCCCTGGTGTAGAGCCCGACAAATTAAGGTATTTTGTGTAAGTTTTCAAACACAAAATTGACACTAGATTAGACTTATTGAGTATGAAATGTCATTTTTAGTTATTTATTTAGTATGAAAAGTCATGAAAGTTTTATATATAAACTAGGGGGTCAGCTTCCTGCGAGCTACGCCCGCCAACCCCGTACAGGATTCGCAGCCTTTGAAAATAGACTAATGTGCCCTAATTAAAAATATTACAAGGTTACGGAAGATTGAATGATATTATCAGTATAACAGCGGCTATCTTCTGGAATCGCGTTGCCATGCTTTTCCGTTTGAATGGACATTTTTCATTTACCATGGCCCCATTCATTGCTGTCGTAATAAAGGACATCTCTTTTGGGGATTGATAAGTAAGATCGATTATACATTTGAAAATTATCTTGTATAAAATGATTAGGTTAAAAATGGTGCTATCTTTCTGAGTTTTATAACGACGCTATGGACAGTATTCTTCCTTTAGGTTTGAAAAAACTCCGTCGGTTTGGAAATAGCTTTCAGATCCACGTAGTAAAAAGCATTGTGTTTTGAAATTTTACGCTTATATTTTATGCCTTTATCGAGTTTTAGATATTTCAAGAACAGGTATAGTTTGTTCATGAATTCTTTTCTCTATTTTAATACGCCATCATGAATACTTTAAAGTAATTTTTACATATATATTGTTTGTATGGTACTACTCGATTATCCCGTCAACCAAAAAATATATCGCCAAAGTATAAGGTTAATAAGGTTAATGGATGATCGTAAATTTCACATTCACTTGACATTAAACACGACACACGTGTTTGTTACGACATCAAATAATTTTTTTAATTCGATTTTTTATTAATGTTTTACTAATTTATTTGTTCTTTCGTTGTTTAACACGTTGACTGCCACGCTACGAGTATACTCGCAGCTTTAATATTCGTGGCTTTAATTTATTACTTTCTCACCACTATCTTAAAATAAAAAAATTGCCCTATTTATTAGTAGAAATTTCGCTGTGTTAGCAAAGCGAAATTTACCTTTCAGAATTTGTGGTGGCAAACGACTTTCAAGAAGAAATTTGAAAATTCTTACTTTTTGCGGCAGTGAACGTGTTAACACTAGAACGCCGGAAGGAGTCGATACGATTCCAACCATATGATTAAATGTCAACTCGAACCAGAAATTATTTCATAAAATAAGTTAAATTTTAACCACGCAGATTTAGTTAAACAAATCAATCAAATATTTTTAAATTAAAATTCTGGTGTTGCATATTTTTATGAAACTTGTGTAAAATTTCCGGGCGTTCTACTGTTAAAATAAAATTATGTAAGTTTGTATAATTTGACGAAATTGGTCCGCGGGATAATCAAGTAGTTCCGTTCGTATTAATAAATAAGAACATACGATTCTTTTAATATGTATGCATTGAAAGAAGCGCAGTAGCGTACTGTTCAGCAGGCCCGTCTGCCACGCTACAGCTCGTGAGTTCGGCTCCTGGCTAGGTAAGGTTTACTCAACCTTTCATCCACTCGGGGTCGATAAAATGAGTACCAAGCTTGCTTGGGAACTAAACACCGAGGGTCTCGTGTTGGGCTGACCACCCGGCCGGGATACATGCTGCAGAGTACCTCGGAGCCCAGGGTCAAGTAAACATATTTGGTCACTGTAGGCCCTGATCCTTAATGGATCGTACAGCCACAGGTTTAGTTTTCTTTTATGCATTGAATAGTAATTCGTACAAAATAAATCGAAAGTATTTTGCGTATACATTCACCTGTATTTATGCTGTATCAAGTGATGGAATATATAAACAAATTTGCTTGGAGCACTACTATTACACCATGTGACATCAGATTAAAAGTCGTTTTAAATGTAACGTTTTATTATATGAAGTAATTTTCCCTATTGAATGCATGTCTCATGTAATAATTTATGTATTTAACTTTTTTTTTATTTTACGATTCACGGGTACATATCTTATTTAGCATAAAAGCATTTGGGAATATTATTTGAACTTTTTAAGTATGGCCTAATATTCACCATTAAAAGTTTTTCACTTGTAACAATTTAGTTATTTTAGGCACTTTAAATTGAGGCACTTTTATCTTACGATAGTTAATGTTTGGGCCTTTTACAAATGACGTAATTATTACATTTAAATGCGTTTCACGTGTGATAATTTTATTATTTTAAATTTTTCGCACTTTTTTAATATTTATGTGTAAAGATTTTAACGTAACTTTCCTTATTTTCTACTTTTAACATGTGATGATTAAATTCTTATTTTTAAATGTTGCTTCTGTTTTTAAGATTATTGTTATCATTTTCTCTTTATAATTGGAAAGAAACCTTTTTTTCCGTCTATGGAATTTGAAATTGACAGACGATTTTTGTTTTCTAAAATAAATTGATTTCGGGTGATCGAAATATGAAAAAATGTGGCGTTATTTTTTTCCCCGAAAAACATAATTTAATCTCAACATTGTTTCATTACCAGTTGAAATAAAAGATATTATTTCAATTATCAATTTGACAATGACGAAAAAGAAGTAATCTAAAAAACCCTATAGTTTTTCCCTGTTCCCCCCTTTAAAAAAGATGAAGTAATATTGTTGCCATTACAGATTATCAGTACAAAAATGAAATTAAAACTAGAAAAAATATATATTTTGAAAACTAATTCAAATTTTAAAGTTTTATCACCAGTTTTGAAATCTGTGGACCAATACGGATAATTGGTGTTAATTACCTCGCCAAAACATTCATATTTTAGTTGAAATACCCGTGAAACTTAATCAGTCGTTTAATCGGTCGTTTCATAAAATCGTTTCATAAATTGGTTTCATTAGGATTTTATATAGGATTTACAAAATAAAATTTGTCTTTACTCTTTCGTTAAATATTCTATTGAAGTAACAAATTAAATTATGTGTTTGCATAATAAACGGAAATAAAATGCTAATATAATGTTATCATAATTAGTGTACCACTGCTGATATAATGAAGCTATGATTAAAGAGAAGGTGTATACCCGTTGCCAATGAAGTAGCTGAGAATGAAGTCACAAGACGACGGCCGTTGTTTATTTAATGAAGTTCTGAATAAACAGGAGGGGACATAATGTTTTGTCTACGAGTTGGAGTGAAATAACTGAGGAGATTGTCATAAGATGGCGGCTGATTTTTTACATTTTATAAACAGTTTCAGACTACCGCCGGAGCAAACTTCCACCAGTAAATTTTTGATAGAAAATGTTTCCTTATTTAAGCGTCTGTTCTATGGAAAAAATTTCTCCTATAAATATGGTTAAATTTTCTATTTGTTTTTACTAGTGGCAGTTTGACCATGTATTATAATATTTTTCACTGACACTGAGATGTGGTCCACATAGTATTTTTAGTTTGCAGAAAACTTGCAAATTTGCAGTAAGCTCAGCATGACAAAACTGAAAGTTCATAACAAGACTGCAGCAAGATAACGCAACCGCCAAAGACACCACACTTTGAACTTGCAGCTAACTTGTCGTGCAAGGTAAATTCACGCTGTTTCAAATTTATTGCAAATTAACGGTAAATAAGTAATTAAAAATACTGCAAAGTAATAATATTCCCATGCCACACTATATGTTTAACCCCTTCGAGGGGTTCCTTAGACCTGATCAGCTGTATTGATATGAATTCGCCGTCAGAATGTGCCTGCATTGGTTTTATCACCATACACAAATTTAGGTAATATTTGTTCTTTTTCAACCATTTTTTTGGTATTTGATAAGTACCGTATATACCCGCGTATAAGTCGACCCCCTAACTTTTTACTTCAATTTTGCACAAAATCAAACCAAAGATTTCACTTTCTAATGCGAAAAGTTAGTAAGTAAACAGAAATAAATCATTAATTTTTTTAAATGATGAATTATTATTAAATGTATATTTTATATATTATTTTTTTATTCATACACATAACAAGCCATAATTTTATAGTATTCGAAGTTTTTATTTTTGCTTTTTTAACTGACTCGCGTATAAGTCGACCCCCGAATTTGCTTACCGAAAATTGTCAGAAATTTCTCGACTTATACGCGAGTATATACGGTACAGTGTTTAGAAAAAGTGGTGCCTACCGAATAAAATTTCTGCAATTTCTGCGTATGTGCTGACTGTCTATTCTCTCAACACAGGGATTTTTTTCTTTCGTCACTTTCGTGAATTATAAAGACAGTCATGCCGTCAGTTTCAGCAACAAAATACTCATGCAAGTGGGTGATGGTATACCTTGCGGGATATTTGTTGCTAATTTCTCAATTCAAACTTGTCACGGCAAGATAATATCAGAAAAAAATCAAACTTGCTGCTAATGTTCATGCTATCTGGGGGTTTGTCTAGTGTGTCACAATATGGCGGAAACGCAGGACCTGACTACCGCAGAAGTAAACTTCCAGAAGTAAAAGTGAATATATGTTTTTGCCCTTATTTATAACTGAAATTTTGTATTAATAAGGCGTTTAAATAAGCATAAAAATTTCTATTTAATTTTACTGGTGGTAGTTTACTCCGGCGGTAATCAACCCCATAACAATTGGTTACAGTTGAAACTTCTCCATTGTTAGGATATGTCAGTTCCTCTTTATTAGTAGTTCCATGGTTTATTTATTCAGATCAAGACATGATTAACACCGGAATAAATTTCAACCAGTAAAAACGAATAGAAAATTTTACTTTATTTATGACAGAAATTATCCATAAATAAGATGTTAAAATGGAAGAAGATTTCTATTCAAATGTACTGGGGAAAGGTAAATGAGGAGAAAATTTCGCTTCAAAGTTACGGGTGAAAGTTATCTGCGCAGTAATCAAATTCGTTGAATTTGACAGGAAGAGTTTTTTTGTTGTCACTATTAGCGGTACTGCAGAGACTGACTACCAAAGGGAAAACTTTCAGCAGTAAAAACAAGCGTATATTTCTGAATTAAATATGATAAAAGTTTAAAACGAATAATAACTAAGGACACGTCGTTTAAATAAGGAAATTTTTATTCGAATTTACTGGTGGAAGTTTGCCCCAATGGCAATTGAGGCCTATGGAACCGGTTACAGCTGAAGCTTAGCCATTTTGAGGATGTGTCAGTATATCTTTATTGATAGTTTCACGGCCTATGTATTCAAAAAATTGGTAAAATTTCTTAAAATTGAAAAATGATAGAATTTTGTTAAAAAGTTCTTTTTTGTCACTAAAATACATACGAAATGCGGAATGTACATTGAGAAACAGAAAGTTCTTTGAAATTTGCTGAACTGTGCTATTTATTTTAAATTTTTAAATCATTTATATATTCGATCAGATCTTATAAGAAAAATGAATTAACGCAGACTTTTTAAAAGAAAAAAAAATCTCAATTCGAAGTTTTAATCTAAATATTCAAGTCTTTCCCATCATATTTCTGTAAGATTTAATACGTCATACCGAGTGTGAAAAAATGAAAAATAAACTATGATCGCTTCGCGCTTGGTCGGAATTATTCTATTCTCGCGCAAATATTCGCTCAATTTAGATTATTCACTAGACTCCAGTTATACTTATCCATTAATCTTCACTATCTGTCAAATAAAACAGCTTGCATGCATTCTCATATATGGTTTATATAGGATCGAATATGGGACTTTATGGTGCATCGGAATTGATGTCAGAATAAAATTCTGCATGATAAATCTTGTATTTTAAAGCACATGTGATACGCTGTAAATAATATATTCTGTTATCAACGGCACAGTTTTTAAAAAATTATATTTTGAAAGTATATAATAGTAGAAATAAAATGTGTATTAAGTAAATAATAGTGATACGAATTTTAATAACAATGCATAAGTTATTAAGTATCTCTTACTAAGCGTAAATCTAAGAAATGTATTCTGAATGTTTGAATTAAACCCATAATCGTCGCGTAATTTTCGGAAGATTGGTTCAAAAATTTTTGATATTTTTTATTGCCCCATTTTATTATTCGTATGATTCTGAGTAAATTAATAAAATAAACAATGCATTTTATGAAATTAAAGTGTTAAGGATGGATAAATTTTTAAACATCGCACTTTTACTATATTTTTATACTTGGCTTATTTCTGTACACACATGCAGGGCCTGATTACCAACGGGGCAAGCATACACCAATAAATTTTAAAAGAAATGTTAGCCTTATCTAAAGGCCGTATTCATGTAAAATTTCTGCCTTGAATCAGGCATAGTTTTTTGTTTCTTTTTACTGGTAGGAATTTGCCCCGTTGGTAATCAGGCCCTGCACACATGACGTGCAGGAACGCTTCGACGCAAAGCTGTAACTTGTGGTCTCACTTTGAATAAAGGTAAAGACATATATAAACGAAATAATTTTTCATATTACCACAAACACGGTAATTTTATTAAAATTTAATTTCAATATATTTTTCAAAATGGCACCATCATCATTAGGGTTAGTTGGGCTAACTGGACCCACGAGGTAACTGGGCCCTAGGCTGTTTTATAAAAAACCGTTGATGTCTTTTAAGTTTACAACGTACTTTTAAGCTAACAACGTCAATTTGGTTGAACTTCCTCGGCTTATCATTAAAATACTGTATGTAATTTTATTAAGCAATTTTTTTTTAAAGATTAGGGATGTAACTACATTAATATTATTAGGTATCTATACACATTTACTTCATGTTTCAAATGTAAGCTCGGTGTCCCAATTACCCCATAAAATTTTCAAGAATGGGATAACTGGGACATGTATCAGGGGTAACTGGACCATGTTGAATCCAGTTACCCCAATAGGTATAAATAATATTTTTGAGTTTATCTTACAACGGAAAATATATTTCTCCATTGATTTTTGCTCAAAATAAACAAAATTATAGAATACCCTATTAAAATTACGTAATAAAAATTTAAAAAGGCATATGGTGGGTATCAAACCAAATTTCTTAACCCCTTGAAGGGTGGTAATGCCGTTATGGCATCACATAATTTTAATCCTTAATTGGTACCGGAAGTTTATAATGAATATTTCACCATTATCCAGTACGAGAATATATGATATATACTTTTACGTGTTTACAAATAAATTCTCTTTTAAAAACTGGTGTCCCAAAATTATTTTAACATTTTACGAATGCAAGTACCTTGCCCTGAAACCGAGATAGACCTTGAAATTTTACGATACAGATGAAGTACTTAAGTAGTTACGTAGCCGTTTGTTCATAGATTTACCTTGTTATATTGTTCCGTAAAATATCCATGTAATTTTTATACTTATTACCTATACTAAAGTACATAAGTACTTACTTAATTTTTATGTTTTTGGTATAAATAAATCTAATATTTTCACTTTTAGTGCCTTTTTAGACACATTGAAGCAAAGGTTTCCTTTACAATGCTCTTTAGTTGATATATAATTTGCATGATCTGCCTTGTTTACATTTTTTTTAATCCATTAACCGCTGACGTTGCGTTCACGCAACAGTCAAAATAATTGCTCATACAATGAATTTATTACACTGGCACAACTATTTTAGAATTTAAAAAAATGTCTTATTTATTGGCAGGAATTTTGCTATTGTAGTAAAGCGAAATTTACCTTACTAAATTTGTGGTGGGAAACTACTTTCAACAAGAAATTTGAAAATTTCTATCGTAATAGGTTTGGCGGTTAATGGGTTAAGTTGTTTACACTTCTTCAAATAGGACCTGATATCCGTATGAAAAAAAAAAATAAACGTGTGTGGAAAATAGACCCTCCTGGTCCACTTACCCCATTTTTATGGGGCAACTGCACTGTAAAAAATTACTGCAGTAATTTTACTGCAGCAGAGATTCCAGGGAAAGGCACATAAAAGAACGGTCTTTGCTTCTGAATAAACGGGCTTTGCCTTTAGATAAACGGGTTATGTCCGTAAAACAAAAAAAATTACGGAAATTGACCGTTTATTTCGAAAAAGCGGCATTTTTCGTAAATTTACGGAAGTAATTTACAGTAAAATATACGTAAATTTACAATTTTTTTTACAGTGTGGAGCCATGAGGAAATTAAGATGAAATATATATATATATATATACTACATATATTAAATATTAAAATGTAATTTTGAGCATTTCTGTCTGATAGAGGGAACCTAACTGAACACATTTACAAAAGTTCAGACTTTAATTCAAATGGACATAAGCTTTTTGAAGCTGAATTGCCAGAATCTCCAGAGTCGCATTGTAAAATCATGGCCCAGTTGCTCCACGTAACCTTATCTTCAGTTTTAGATTCTTCAGAATAAAAAGCATCTGGAGAAATAGAACTTTCTGATTCACTTCCAGATACGTCAACACTAAAATCGTCTTTTTCACTTGAGCAATTCAACATATGCAATATGAATACTCCCTGTGCTACACCTCCATTAAGCGACCACCTCCCTGAATGACTATTTTTACATGGAACGAAATTTATTCCCATAGGTTCAGTACTAATTTTACCTCTATTCAGAGACCATCCCAGTTGAACTCCCTCCATGAGCGACCAATTTTTTTGAAGAAAATGAAACAAATTCCATTTTTTCCTGGTCACTTGAAGAAGGTTTTATTAGAAAAATAATTCCGTAGAGAGCATTATTCATCAAACTTCTAAACTGAGCTTAGAATTTTCATTTATTCCTGTAACTTTTAAGTGTTTAACCCTTTATCTACGACATTATGATCTACTGCAATTTTTTTCATGTAATATTTTTTTTCAGTTACTACAATGATAGTTAAAGGATAAACATAAAAAAAAAATACTCACCCGGAAGAAATTTAATTATTTAGAGGTAATTAATTAAAGTGGTACTTTAAAGTACCGTCAGTACACTATGACTAAAATATCGTAACAGAAAACACACAAGGGATTTCAAATGGCACCAGCAAATATTTTCGATTTAACGAGTATATGAAATATAGGCTTTTTCTTTAATAGTCACACGAAAGTCGTTTTTACTTGTATTGCAAATGTACAACGGAAGAAAAGATTGACGTATTATATGAAAAATGTATCTCTAATTTTTTTCATTATTATTCCTGTGTAATAAACCTTTTCAGAGGATCATATATAATTTTTTTCGAAACAAAATAAAAATCTCGCATTTAATACTTAAAATCAAAATTTTTTATGCTAGCTATATTTTTACACCGAGAGCTAACATTAAAGGTTTAATGGTTATTTGACTGACGTTCACTGAACCCGAATTAGTATAAAAATTTATCATTTATATGAAAAATGTATCTCTAATTTTTTTCATTATTATTCCTGTGTAATAAACCTTTTCAGAGAATAATATATATATTTTTTTCGAAACAAAATAAAAATCTCGCATTTAATATTTAAAATCATAATTTTTTATGCTAGCTATATTTTTACACCGAGAGCTAACATTAAAGTTTTAATGGTTATTTGACGTTCACTGAACCCGAATTAGTATAAAAATTTATCATTTATTTGAAAAGCAGAAATAAAAAGTTTTATTTTGTAGACCAGTGCTCATGGTCACGATTTGAGTCACTTTTTTAACCCTTTATCTACGGCATTATGATCTACTGCGATTTGTTTCAAGTAATATTTTTATTTTCAGTTACTGCAATGCAAATTAAAGGATAAACATAAGAAATATTCACTCGTCAGAAATTTAATTATTTAGAGGTAATTAATTAAAGTGGTACTTTAACCCCTTAACGCTCGAATTAAATTACGGTTGAAAAATTCAAATTGTTTATTGGCACCAGTTTTATGAAAAAGAAATATTCACCTTATTTTATGGCAGGAAAAACGACACTAAAATATAGCCAATTTCACTATTTTATAAAACTGGTGGGAATCAAACAATTTGAGTTCAAGACACAGGCCGAGAATATAACGGGAGCGAGAATTAAGTGGTTAAAGTACCGTCAGTACACTATGACTAAAATATTGTAACAGAAAACCTACAAGGCATTTCAACTGGAACCAGAAAATATTTTCGATTTAATAACTATCTGAAATATAGGCTTTTCTGATTTACAAATAAATTGTTTGGCAAATTCCGGTGCCAATCATTTATTTCAACACTTTAGAATTGAAAATGCTTTGCTCCTGAAAGGGTTACTTTTTTTTGGTTCAATATTCCAGGGACAACATTTTCTCTCGTATCTCCACATATGCAATATATGAATTTACTCATGACATTTCTAGCATAGCAAAAACGAACCGGTGCAACAACTTTTTCGATTTTCTATAAAAAATAACAATGAAACAGAAAAGAAATATCAGGGGAAATCATTACAACATTACATTTTAGTAATTACATTTTAAATAAGATGAAAACGATGGATAACTACACAGAAGTAAAGTAAACAAGAAGTTTTTCTCCAACATCCAGTGTACTGACGGTACTTATAAGTACCACCGAGTAATTCAACTGTTTAATCAAATACATACACCGTTCACCTGAAATAGATAGTCAAATTGTATTATAAGATCATAATGAACACATAAAAAAATCCAACACTTATCTTACATTCTTTACTGTGTTTGCAGCTATGAAAAGACGAGCGGGACAATCTGTACAAAATGTCGGCACAAAACACGTCGACTGCTTCAAAGATAGCCCCATTCCATTCTAAAATAACAAACCTAGAACTACTGCTGCCATTTATTCCGATAAAATGGAGTTAAAAAGCGTTTGTTGCAAAATATCATTAGAATATTAGTAATATTCTCTATGGTATAAAAGGGGTATACTTATAAGTACCGTCAGTAGATAAAGGGTTAAACTCCTTTGTGCCGTTTAAGGCAATGAATTTAATTCTGATGACAAATTAAGGATGACGTCAGTAAACTCCCCTGCCCTACTCTGTCAGGAAACTCTCAAAGAAATAGATAAATAAATGAAATCGTCACTATTTGTTCTCGTAAAAAAAAAAAAACTGCATTTATTTACTGAACTTCGAAAGGACTTGGAAATAAATGTTATAAAATATTAAACCATAAAATCAAAGCAAACGTCAATGTATTCATTTTTTAAACTCTGCAGTATTTAAACTATGTAATTAACTTTTGTTTTGATTCATAAATTTTCATATATTTTCCTAATGTGAAAAATAAATTTTAGTAACGCTAATTGTTACCCTTTTTTCAACAATTAAGATCTAGATTTAAACATGACCTCAATAAAGAGAGCACCTCTCGGAGCGACCAATTTTTATTGGAACGGAACGTGGTCGCTTTAGGGAGGTTTTACTGTAAATGTACAAAACTATAATTCAGATGCGTTGAGATGTGAAAAAAATAAAACATGTTTCAACTCATACAAATTCTTAAATTAAAATTTTTCATCTTAAAAATCAAGTTTATCAACTCATTGTTGCCACCTGTTGGGCGATTAAGCATTTAAAATAATCTCAGGAGTGACACCATCAAATAAGAAACCATTATATATTAGGTAAAGTTATGAGGAGTTCAGCACATGAGGGACAAAATTTGTTTACAAATGACTGCCCGTAAAGGCATTGGGCACGACGATTAACACGTTGACTGCCAACTACGAGTATACTCGTAGCTTTAATATTCGTGACTTTAATTTATTACTTACTTTGTCACCATTATCTTAGAATGAAAAAAAATTGCCTGCTTTATTGGCAGAAAGTTCGCTGTATTAGTAAGGCGAAATTTACCTTTCTGAATTTGTGGTGGCAAGCGACTTTCAAGAAGAAATTTGAAAATTCTTACTTTATAGTTTTGGCAGCGAACGTGTTAAGGGGTTAAATAAAGCGTTTAAAATAATTTCGGCAGTGACAACATCAAAGATGAATACATTATATATTAGCTAAAGTTACAAGGAGGTGAAGTTACAGCACGTGAGGTACAAAATTTGCTTACAAATGACATAGGCATTGACCGTAGGCATTGGGCACGACGATTAAAGGGTTAAATAAAGCATTTAAAATAATCTCGGGAGCGACAACATCAAAGAAGAAACCATTATACATTAGCTAAAGTTATAAGGTGTTCAGCACGTCAGGGACAAAATTTGTTTACAGATAACTGCCCGTAAAGGCATTGGGCACGATGATTAAAAGGGTTAAAATAATTTTTTTTAGTGTACGGTGTCAAAATGTCCAAAAACGTGATTTTTT
Organism: Maratus speciosus; assembly: GCA_963932465.1. Classification (NCBI taxonomy): domain Eukaryota; kingdom Metazoa; phylum Arthropoda; class Arachnida; order Araneae; family Salticidae; genus Maratus; species Maratus speciosus. The sequence goes on along the minus strand of OZ010793.1, from coordinate 112,458,285 downwards.
TGTTTTCTCATGATAAAATATTACAGGCTTAAATAAATAAAACAAACCGCGTATTTCTACGATGAATTACATCAGCAGCTATAAAACATTTTGTGTAGTACTATCAGGCTTTTCCCACCCATAACTAATTTTTTAAGTCTATTTATCTCAGAAAGGATATTTTCAGAATTTATCATGTTTGAAAGGAGGTATCTAAACATTCTTCCAAGATATGTTTACAAAATTTGGTAAAGAGTTTTTATGTTATGTTTTTAATACATCGACTTCTAGATTTTTAATTTAACGTGAAAATTTAGAAAATGCATTTATCGAAGTAAAAATCATTCTCAAAATTTCTTTTTTTTTAGTTAAAATTTTTAAAGATTTTGAAACTAATATTTTTACGATTTCTGAAGACAAATAAACAAGAAACCTTCTCTGCGCACAATATAAAAAAAATCGAACTATGGCGGACAGACAGACAAACCAAATTCATAAAGAACTTTCAACTATGTTGGAATGTGTTAAAAGCGAGGCTAACGAAAAAAAAAACAGGTTACTATGGTGCATCCAGCGTGTCTTTTTTTACAGACCGCTAGAGTGATACTATGCTCTTTTCGTACGCCTGCATTGGTGCATTCAAGCATCACGTGACTTCAGCTGCCTGTAAAAAAAGATACCTGTACAGTCATTCAGGGTAACTTAGAACCATGGAGTGTAACTTTGCACCACCTCCTATTTTTCAATATTTCTGACTCCAAAAGACTAAATAAAGTCCAGAACTGAGCTCTGTTGGTAAGGTTCTAAACTGGGATTTCTACTCTTTATTTTAGAAAATAAATCAGCAACATTATGCGCTATTAATTTCATCATCTAACCATTTTTGTGAAGTACTGTTTTCAAGCTAATTTTGAATGCTGTTTTGAAGTTGTTGTAATCTAATTAAATTTTCATAGTAAGTAACAATATAGTCATTTTTCGGACATATTATTATCTAAATGCTGTAAATGTCATAAGACTTTGTGAATATTTATTTATTAATAGTTAATAAAATGTAAAATATGGCGGCACTAACATTTTATTAATTTTCAGGGTAACTTTGAGCCGGCTCAATGTTATACTGATGTTTATAATTTACTGATTATAGGTGCTACTGTCAAAAATTTACCATATTTGCACGTATATTTTATATAAATGCCGAAAGTGAACATTAGATGTAACATATAAATATTTTCACAAATATGTGTAAAATACAAAGACGAGCGTGGCAATCTGTACAAAATGTCGGCACAAAACACGTCGACTGCTTCAAAGATAGCCTCATTCCTCACTAAAATAACAAACCTAGAACTACTCCTGCCATGTATTCCGATAAAATGGAGTTAAAAGAGCGTTTGTTGCAAAGTACCGTTAGAATATTAGTAATATTCACTATGGTATAAAAGTGGTATACTTATAAGTACCGTAAGTAGATAAAGGGTTGAAGTCCTTTGTGCCGTTTTAGGCAATGAATTTAATTCTGATGACAAATTAAGAATGACGCCAGTAAACTCCCCTGCCCTTCTCTGTCAGGAAACTCTCAAAGAAATAGATAAATGAATGAAATCGTCATTATTTGTTCTCGTCCAACAAACAAATTGCATTTATTTACTGAACTTCGAAAGGAATTGGAAATAAAAGTTATAAAGTATTAAACCGTAAAATCAAAGCAAACGTCAATGTATTTATTTTTTAAACTCTGCAGTATTTAACTTATGTTATTAACTTTTATTTTGATACATAAATTTTCATATTTTTTCCTAATGTGAAAAATAAATTTTAGTAACGTTAATTGTTACCCTTTTTCAACAATTAAAATCTAGATTTAAACATGACCTCAATAAAGAGAGCACCTCTCGGAGCAACCAATTTTTATTGGAACGGAACGTGGTCGCTTTAGGGAGGTTTTACTGTAAATGTTTAAAACTATAACTCAGATGCGTTGAGATGTGAAAAAAATAAAACACATGTTTCAACTCATACAAATTCTTCAATTAAGAATTCTGATCTTAAAAATCAAGTTTATCAACTCATTGTTGCCACCTGTTGAGCGATTAAGCATTTAAAATAATCTCGGGAGTGACACCATCAAAGAAGAAACCATTATATATTATCTAAAGTTATGAGGAGTTCAGCACAAGAGTACGAGTATACTCGTAGCTTTAATATTCGTGACTTTAATTTATTACTTACTTTGTCACATTATTTTATAATTAAAAAAAAAATTGCTTGCTTTATTGGCAGAGAGTTCGCTGTATTAGAAAGGCGAAATTTACCTTTCTGAATTTGTGGTGGAAAGCGACTTTCAAGAAGGAATTTGAAAATTCTTACTTTATAGTTTTGGCAGCGAACGTGTTAAAGGGTTAAATAAAGCGTTTAAAATAATCTCGGCAGTGACAACATCAAAGATGAAAACATTATATATTAGCTAAAGTTACAAGGAGTTCAGCACGTGAGGTACAAAATTTGCTGACAAATGACTGCCCGTAGGCATTGGGCACGACGATTAAAGGGTTAAATAAAGCATTTAAAATATAATCTCAAAAGCGACAAGATCAAAGAAGAAACCATTATATATTAGCTAAAGTTATAAGGCGTTCAGCACGTCAGGGACAAAATTTGTTTACAAATAACTGCCCGTAAAGGCATTGGGCACGACGATTAAAAGGGTTAAAATAATTTTTTTTAGTGTACGGTGTCAAAATTTCCAAAAACGTGATTTTTTTTGTTTTCTCATGATAAAATATTACAGGCTTAAATAAATAAAACAAACCGCGTATTTCTACGATGAATTACATCAGCAGCTATAAAACATTTTGTGTAGTACTATCAGGATTTTCCCACCCATAACTAATTTTTTAATTCTATTTATCTCAGAAAGGATATTTTCAGAATTTATCATGTTTGAAAGGAGGTATCTAAACATTCTTCCAAGATATGTTTACAAAATTTAGTAAAGAGTTTTTATATTATGTTTTTAATACATCGACTTCTAGATTTTTAATATAACGTGAAAATTTAGAAAATGCATTTATCGAAGTAAAAATCTTTCTCAAAAATTCTTTTGTTTTAGTTAAAATTTTAAAAGATTTTGAAACTAATATTTTTACTATTTCTGAAGACAAATAAACAAGAAACCTTCTCTGCGCACAATATAAAAAAAATCGAACTATGGCGGACAGACAGACAAACCAAATTCATAAAGAATTTTCAGCTATGTTGGAATGTGTTAAAAGCGAGGCTAACGAAAAAGACAGGCTACATCGGACATATTATTATCTAAATGCTGTAAATGTCATAATATTTTGTGAATATTTATTTATTAATAGTTAATAAAATGTAAAATATGGCGGCACTAACATTTTATTAATTTTCAGGATAACTTTGAGCCGGTTCAATGTTATACTGATGTTTATAATTTACTGATTATAGGTGCTACTATCAAAAATTTCCCATATTTGCACGTATATTTTATATAAATGCCGAAAGTGAACATTAGATGTAACATATAAATTTTTTCACAAATATGTGTAAAATACATACATTTAAAGGAGTTTTTCGGGGCGGAGCTACTCTAATTTGGTATTTCATACATTCGACATTTTTTTAATCTTCTTTGAATAATACTAGCACTAGTATATATTACTGTAACTATGGATATATTATTGAGATAAAACATTGAAAATTGTTTTCCACTGCATTTTTATGTTTTATACGAACAATAAACAGTTTTTTTTAATTTCTAAATGTTCATGGTTCTCTTCTTCCACTTTTCTTATGCCTGATATTTGTTGTAATATCATAAATTATACAAATCTTGTGATGTTGGGAAATGTAAATTCGGAGTCTTTAAATATATGAAAACATTTTTGGGGGTTTAAAGTTGTCCTAACTATAATACTTTTTTTTATAATGAATTATTTTAGATAATATTTATCATACGGTGCAAAGTTACCCTAAATGGCTGAGTAACTTTGAACCAAGCTAAAAATTCATTTTTATTGCTTTTTTCCTTATTATTCCTTAATTTTTGATAGTCAAACAATAATTTAGGATCATTCCTTCTCTTTTCTGCCCCTAGTTGCAACAATATTCTTAAAATAAGAGTGTGGCATATGAAAATAGAGAAAATGCGGATCAAAGTTACCCTGAATGACTGTAATGCACCGCGGTTGCCTGTCTTTTTCGTTAGCCTCCGTTAAAACACTGGAAGGTATTCGTAAAATATGAAGGTTCTGCATTTATGTGGACATGCTGTTTCTATAACCTGTGCATATGTAAAGAGATCTCGTCAACTGGACTTTCTGAACGCATAATATCTTAGACTGCTTTTCGAAAAGTTTCTTCTTAGGATAATGAATTTAAAGCCCTATAAATTTTTAATTAGAGGTTACTTTTACTGCAATAAGCGTCAGATAAAAGAAATTAATTATGTTGATGTACTCGCAGTGAATAAATTCGTTACAAATTATCTGGAAGTTTTTACTTAGTTATGATTGCTGGATTAAATAATTTTTTTTTTAAATACCATCTGAATTATAAATTTATTTTTTAAATGTTACACGCGCAGATTTCAGTTATTTCAAATATTTGTTTAAAAATGCAACTGCTTTATGTTATAGGAAATGCAATCCTTATCGTGATTTACTGGATTAAATTTTCAGGCCTGTATTATGAAATACTTCACATCGTCCATTGTTTAGGAAGAGGAAGTGTTTTTTTTTTTTTTTTCAAGTGAATAAAATAAAGATAAATTTCATTTTTAATTAGATTTAAGTTCTACTCCAGGAAGCATTAGTTAAGGAAACGTCAAATATGCATCTCTATTTATACAGAAACTTTGCTAAAAGTTGCATGAAAGTTTATCATAAGTTAAGCTTCCCAGAATAAAGTAAAATAAAAATAAAATATAATATGACATCTGTCTTGAATTAGCAATTGCATCACTTAACACTTGATATGACTTAGGTATGTCGATATATTTTCAGAAGAACATATTTGATAAATATTACATTAAATACTGTCATAAACTTGATATACTACTTGATAAAAGCATCATGTGCAAATGCTTGACATCTTATACTGCTTCGCATGGTGTCCCTTTTTTTCACGGAGATTAAACTAAAGATCGTTTGAGTCCTTAATAAAAATTGATTTTTTCTTCACTAAATATCATGTAAGAAGGTGTGAATTATTTAGATATATTCGCTATAACGAAAATGGCAACATGCTTCAATAATTTAATGAAAACATTAAGTTTTCCCATCAGCTGAACATATGAGTTTAAATTATCCTTTTTCTATCTGTAAAGGCCCCAACAGTGGCCGAGAGATTCTGCTCTCGCAGCTGGTAGACGGTAGGTGCTGGATTCGAACCCAATCGCGCCCGTCGGCCTAATCGTTCGGAGTTTTCGTGGTTTTCTTCGAGCCATGGATTCCCATGCGTAAATACGGGTTAGGTTCCCTTAGAAAGACCCCCACGAAGGGCACTCTACCCCTGGGCCTATATCCCTCGTGCAGATAATTGGCCGTCAAAAATCAAACCAAACCAAAACCCATCAGCAAAAGTCTGACAGCATCTGAGGTTGTGTTTTGCTATCTCACACCGATAATTGATAATGGAAATTTCACATACTATGTACTGACAAGAATTTTTCTTTTTTTTTTTCCTCTTCATGTTCATTTGCTCAACACTTTATATACTGAAAAATGAATTCATGAAAATTTTATCGTCTAATGCATTTTTCGTGAATTGTTTAAACTACATTAGAAGATTTACATAATCATTTAATAAATTTTAGAAGGATTTTAGAAGGATTGAAGGATTTGGAAGGATTTATTAAATTTTAATTTATAGGGATTTTGTGCAATATTTGTAACCCTACTCAAATCTTTTATTTTAAGTATTTTTCTTAGTATTTTGTAGAATTGGGAAATGACCAAATATAATGTTCTTACAATAGAAATATAGAAATATTTCCGAATTGAAAATCCCCCCCCCCCCTCCACAACGCCAAGAAAGCTGAAAAGGTGCAAAGGCACATGAAATCATCGTTTGTTAATACAAAAAGTATTTATTTATCTCTTTAAAATATATTCATTCTGATATTACATAAGTGATATTTTGAACATGAAAAAATATATACTAAAGCAGTTTTATCTATGAACTTCATATCACGCATAACAAACCCTTTATTTGAATGCTTACATATCATGTGTTTATTTCTAAATGCCAATAATTACGTATATCATAGCTATTTAACCCCTTAATTCTTGCTCCCGTCATATTCACGGGCTGTGTGTTTTTTTTCAGATTATTCAGATTTGTTTTATTCCCACCAGTTTTATAAAATAGTGTAATTGGCTTTATTATGGTATCATTTTACTTCTCATTAAGCAAGATGAGCATTTCTATTTCAAAAAAGTGGTGACAATAAGCAATAGGAATTTTAAAACCGTAATTTAATGCGACCGTTAAGGGGTTAACTCATAATTCTAACATACAAATTCTACCAGGAATAAAAGGGTAAAATTAAATCAGACTTAATTTTACAAAATATCCACATGTGTTAATCCTAAAAATGACGGACGCTTGTCTCTTATCTTCAAAAAAACGTCGTAGACTTTTACTTTTCAGATTAGCTGATGAGTAATACGAATATATAAAATTAGAGATCCATAAAAAATTCAGTTTCCTTTTCGTCCCAAAATCTAAGATGGGCCGAAATTTTCAATATTACCCTTTGATTTTAGCTTCATTGGCGCAAATGAGACACTCTTTATTTAATACCTTGAACTTCACTGCGTAGAACAGTGAAGACTCTCTGTGTACACACTTCGCAGACTGGAGACGGGAGTAAAAATAATATTGCAATCAATGCATACATGAGTCAACTTTGAAGATATTCTTCGCGCGCTCTGCTGATAACAGTAATGAAGTTTGAAACCGTAAAACTCTCTTTGAAAATTTCTTCTGTATCCTTTATGAATTAATTACATTTAAGTTTACGTGAATATAAAAAGTTCCCTAAATAATCGCTTTGATGATATCTATATATTTTTATTTTAAAATGGCGGACGTCTTTATCTTACCTTAAAAAAGCGTCGTATACAAGACTGTTCTGATTGGCTGATTATTACTACCATACAATACTCACTCATACGTACTTTCTTAGAGTGAATAGTGATTCTTTCAGAGGGGTGAATAGTCATTCACTCTTGAAAAGGACTGTGTTTTTGTACGTAATTTCCAAAGTTACATTATGAAATGTAATTATAAAAAATTAACAGGCTTGCCACGCTTCAAGGAATTTCCATACCAAGAAATTCTTCGGCACCAGTATTTTCTTACAGAGAATCTCTGTTTAAATAAGGTGGAATTTCGTGCGTTTAATTTAGATAGATCTTTCTACAAAAAAATACTGATATTTCGACTGGAAAATTCCCTGAAGTGTGGCAACCCTGATTAAACCCTTGAGGGGCACCGGTATGTATTATATACCACCTACGATTAAAGAAGTTTTACACCAAAAAAATTTTATTAAATTTTACTTTTCTAACTTTAGTGGAAAAAAAAAAAGCCGCAAAATTGCTTTTACTTATTTTGAAATAGAATTTTTCAAAGATTCCGGTGGGAATTCAGCATTTTTCACAACGTAATTTTCACAACGTAATCACAACATTTCACAAACGTAATTGCTTGCCCCTCAAGGGGTTAAGAAGTGACATATTTTGATACTTTTTCATTATTTTACTCCGTATATTGGTTCAAAGTTGGACGGATTTTTTTTTTTTTTTAAGTGTATAATGCCAGGCTTTCACTCTTCAGCGGAGTGAAATATTTCACCCTCGACAACGGAGTGCCATATTTTACTCTAGACAATGGAGTGAGATAACTCACTCCTTTCTAGGGAGTGGAAAATTCCACTCTTTAAGGAGTGTATTTTTATAAAATTCACTCCAAAAAAAGTGAAAATGACAGTCATTCTTTCAAAGAGAGAACTTTTCACTCCTCCCAATTTTAGAGTGTAAACTTACCTTATAAATAGATTAATTATTTATTATTTTTTAATGATATTTTAACCTTAATTAACAAAATATATTGAAATTCAGAAAAATCATAAAAAGTAAAATTACTTTTCAATGGATAAAAAATGTATTGCTTAATAGGTTAATAGAAATGTATTTTCATATTTATATCTAACTATTTTTACACCAAAAATTTGTAAATCTTTTTGTTATTTCAACCGAACGTTAAAATAAAATCCCTATTCTCATAACCCCTTGAGAGGCGGTGGGATAAAATATATCCCACTAAATTTAAACAAGATTCTCACCAGAAAATTGTAACTAAATTTTATATTTTTAACTTTGGAGGAAGGTGATTAAAATATGACTTTTCATTATTTAAAAATAAAAATTTTCGATTATTCCGGTGAGAATGCAATATTTAGAGACATTTTTTCTTGCCCCTCAAGGGGTTAACTGAAATCACTTGCTAATATCGCGTCCATGGTATTTCAAACAATAAATCAAAAATATAGATATGTCAATGAGGATATTTTCAGATATTTCTCATTAATACATAATTGCGCTTTTTCAGTTCTTGGTAAATATTAGGAAATACAATTTATCAAATAATTTGAATCGTATAGTTTTATTGTGTAGAAGTTAAAAACATTTTCAAAGATTTTTATGTAGCACGCAATTCATGCGAATAATCATAAGTAATTACTTTTATTGAATTTTTCTTTTCCATTCTAGATTTTATTTAATAATTACTCCTCGTTGTTCAACAATACAAAGATATAGAACATTATTATTTGCGATTATTTTCAAAATATTCTATAATGAGGTACTGTAATTATTTGTGTATAATGTGCTGATAGAAACAAGAGAAAAAACAGACATATTGTTTTTAATGCGCAGTATTCGGTTTTAATAGCAGAATTTTCGGAAAAATTCTCTGGTACAGAATTCGCGAGTCGCATTTTTTTTTCTCTGTAACCTGATTTACCGCATTTACTCACGTATGTTTCGTCCCATTATTAAAATAGCATAAATTTAAGGAAATTACAATGTGTGCTTTTACCACAATAGGAAAATTTGTTTTTAAATATTCATTGATATTGGAAATCGAATCCGTATATCTACGCATAATACACAAACGATGGCACAAAAGTGTCAATTACGTATTTCTCTTATTCTACTTACTAGTAAACCTTTTTTTTTTTTTTTTTTTACTTTTTACATCATTTATACATTCTCAAAAAATTCAGGATATAAACTTTATTTGTTTACAAAAATGTTGGAATGGTGCTCTTTAAGGTTTGTTATTATAGGTGTTTTTTCTTGCGGTGCAAGTTGTTTGTTTCATTGGAAAAGATAATAAAGCTTCAGAGTAAGCAGTATTCAATCCTATTTTGCATTCAGAATTAAAGAAAAAATTTCATTTCTTTTTATTTAAAAATTTAAAATCATGAAATCAAAGATAAACGAAACATTTTATAGATGGTTTTTAAAGTAATAATTTCTAGGATATTAATGTGACATTTAAAAAGACATTTGGAAAACTGCTTTTTAAAAATTTTGCTTCATGATCATCTGTCTAGGTAGTTTATATCAAGGGAATTTTTAAAAAGTAATACTCATTTAATTGATTTTATTGTTATGAATTTAAAAATTTGAAAATTCTTTTGATTTAAAAAATTTAATAATCATACAATCAAAATAATACTTAAACACTTGAAGACAAAATGAAAAGATATTTTAAATTAAAGTGATATTTTAAAACTTAGCTAAGATGTTGTTATTTGATGATGAAATGGATTAAAAATCTTCGGTGAAAACTATTATGATTGAGACTAACTATTTAGGATTTTTCAAAAGATAATATTTTTTTTTTGAGAATTCAAATAAGAAAGAATATTCCGTGGAAAGAATATATTATGAAACACTTTCCAACAATTCCAGAGTACAGTAACGAAGCTTCGTCGTTTAACCCTAGAACTACCGGAAATTTTACTCAAGTTTTATAAAAACATTCTACACCAGAATTTTTACTTAAAACTATTTAATTTGTTTATTTAACTTATTATTGTCTGATTTATACATTTAGTTTGTTTTGAAGAAATTTCTGGTTTGAATAGATATTTTGAATATACATGTCGGGTCCATTGGACCCTTCTGGTAGACAGAGGGTTAAAAAGGTAAAAGAGGCTTTTTTAAATACGCAATTTAGAAAACGCATAAAACATTAAAAAATGCAATTTCAACAATTACTACTTATAGTCAAAAAGGTATTCAATTTTTTATGTAGCCCTATATATGATCTATACATCTGTATAAATATTACAGGTTTCGTACGGGTCCCGTTATTTTCCAGGTGAAATATCAGTATTCTTTTATAAAAATATAAATCTAGTTCAAAAGCGTGGAATTTCGCCTTATTTAAGGAGAGATTTTCCATAAGAAAATACTGGTCCCGAAGAATTTCCTGTTCTGAAAATTTCAGGAGCCGTACGAACCGTGATACTACGTATACAGCGGACTAAAATTCAGATCAGTTAGAAAATTTATGGACTTAAGTTAACGTCAACAATTTCCGCCAATAGACGGAAACGAACTTAATATTTGTTTGTTCCACTCTATATGTTATCTATAGATTTTGCTTCACACACCACATCATAAGGTAAATTTTATTGCAGGTAAAAGTGCATATTACAAGTACAAACAATGGAGTTGTTAATAAAGAGGACGAGACATATAGTATACTGTCTACCAGTTGCGAGTGAAGTAAGGTTGACACAATATGGCGGCCGTTTTTTTTTTTAAAACGGATCTACAGTTTCAAAGTACCGCCGGGGCAAACTTTCCACCAGTAAAATTGAATAGAAAATTTTGTCTTATTTAAGTGTCTTTTTCATGGAAATATTTTCTGGTGCCAGTTTGACAGATAAAATAGTCAGATTGCATCACCGGTTGTTACAATATGGCAAAAACAAAGGACCTGACTACAGTAAAAGTAAACTCACACCAGTTAAAATTAAAACATTTTTCTGTGATTATTTGTGACTAAAATTTTGCTTTAACAACGCTTTTAAATACGAAAAAAAATTCCATAAGGTAATTAGCCCTTGCGAAAGCGGTTACAGTTGAAGCTTCCCTAATTTAAAAATATGTCAGTTTTCCTTTTTATTAACTAGGGGGCTCTGCCCCCTACGAGCTACGCTCGTCAACCCCCGTTCAGACACCGCAGACTCTAAAAGTACGCTAATTTGATCGGCTTTAAAAAGATTTCGGAAGATTGAATTATAATTTAAAAAACAGTGGCGATCTCCGTATAAACGGATTTCTATTCATTTCTCTTTGAATAGGGAATTTTAAGGCCAAATCCGCTGCGGTACTACTTGATGAACCCGTCGACCAATTTCGCCAAATTATATAAATCGCCAAAGCACTCGCCAATTATACAAATTGACATAATTTTTATTTTAAATAACGAAAAAACAAATAAATTAGTGCAACCTTAATAAAAATACAAATAAAACGTCGAAATAAAAATAACTTGATGACTTAGACACGTATAACTTGCTTAAAGTCAAGTTAATGTGACATTTACGATCAACCATTATTGGCATTTAATCTTATAGTTTGGCGAATGATAGATTTTTGGTCGACGGGATAACTAAGTAGTACCAAAAATACATATGTCAATCGCTGTTTTCGTCTTTGACGTAGACACGTGTCATTTCAAAATAAGCTAATATAAAAGGAATTAAGTAAACAGAGTCTTTGTCTCCCGGTATTTTTTAACAAAGTGAAAAGAAAGTTCTTTTAAATAAGACTTTTTAAATTAATCGTTTTTAATCTGACGTAATTTTGACCAAACTATTCTTTCTCTTTTTAATATTCACGTGAAAATGCTTGTGTTAGAAATGAAATATTATATGCGCTTTCCTAACAAAAATAGTTGAAAAGTATCCTCTCAAAATATCAAATAAATGTCTAGCGCAATTTCTGAATTTAAACCTTTTTGCAATATTATTTTGTATTCATTTTATGTAATAACTGTAATGTGACGTAAATATGACGTAATTTCTCCTATTTAAGACTTCTAACGCATGTTAATAAATTTATTATTTTACAAATTCCTTTCTCTCTTAAAATTTACGTGTAATTATAGTTTTTATGACGTAATGTTTAATAAGTTCCTGCTTTTTGTACATAATTATTTAATTCTAATTCCAAATGTTTTTTTCTGTTTATAATAGTCACGTGTAAATAAATTTTTTATTTATTTACAAGTATAAATATTTTTTTTTTTTTTTTTTGAAGCAAACATTATTGTTTCCACTGTTTATACAGTTGGCAACAGTTTAAATTAATATCGCTTTCTAAAATCTGTAAAAAATATCTCTAGAAATGCTGAAAATTTGAATTTAAAATAGAAATAAAACCTCAAAAAATGAGTCAAATTAAAAAAAGAAAAACAGTCTGCACACCGGGAACTTCAAACGTATAAAATGATCTAAAAATGATTAAATTCTTATGAATAGTTTTTGCTCTTATAAAACTTTTTTAGTGGAACGATTTTGTCCAACTTTAGCATTAAATATCTCTTAAAAGAATTCTTCGATTTGAAAACTGTCTGCCTCAGCGTGTTTATTAAACATTTCTGTATCATACTACCGATTTTCATATTTTTGTATGCATTATTTTTCTTAATATTAACGAAGAAATACCTCCTGTCACTAAAAATTCAAAACCGGCGGCGGCGGTGACAGCGGTAGTTACTTTTTTTTAGAATAGAGAGATAGTTCCATGGTACAAACACTCTTACACAAATTACCACTCCGTAAACGTCAATGTATGGTTAAAAAAAAAAAAAACATTCACCCTATTTTATTTCATCCCCGAATTATCGCAACGCGATGAGAGATGTACCGCTCTAATAGGTATTTTGTATACTTTCTGATTCAATGGATATAATTTTTGATGTAGAGTCGTAAACGTTTATAAAATTGTATAATTTCCCACTTCTGACTTGAATTCCTTTTATCAATGCAGTCCGATAAACTTTATAATTTATGTATAGCACAGTGGCGGTTGCAGCGAGCCTCACTTTATCGAGTTCACGGCTGAAATTCCAGAATTACAGAGATCTCGATTAGTTTATTGAAATGGGACTAATCTGCCAGCTCATATCTTGAAAAAAAAACCCACACTGCAGACCCAATTTTAGTGGTTGATTGGAATATACAGTGATGGAACAGTGGCGCAGCAATTTGGCGATTGTCACCACTAAATTTTTATGGTATTCTTCGCCTTCAAAAATCTCAGAAATTCGGTCCTGAAGTTAGATAAAGAATACTAATAAAATTTTGCTTCTTCAATTGATTCTCTGCTGCTACATTGTTCCATCACTGAATATAAGATCCCCACTCAGTTTGTCAACGATATAAGCATTTTAGCATGCAAAGAGATAAAAGGTTGAAGGAATTTTTTTATAAACTCAATGGAGCCAAACAACAATAAACCAAACAACCACTGTTTCCGGGTATTTTATACCAAGATATGACTTGGCTGACCAGGTCCATTTTAATATGACAATTTAGTTCTATCTAATCCTGGACTTTCAGCCGTGAACTCAATGAGATGATGGTACGTGCAGCCGCTGTCTGGTCTAATACTATTTTATTAGTCCTTACACGGTAAGGGGAGTTTAAAGTTTTCCAGGACTGTACATTGTGCATTACTTTTCTGAAATGTTTTAGTTAAAATTTTTGTTTGTTTTTTTATTTACTTACTTTTTAAAAGTGGGCCGTCTTAAATACGTATTATGGCCGTCTTAAATACGTATCCAGTTTCTTCTGTAGCCTGCTATGAGTTTATAATCTACAAACGTATTTTAGTGTACTAGATTTAAATCAGCAGGAAAATGCATTGTACAATTAAAAAATACTCTTGAGCATTTCACGTCTATAGACAGTAATGCTTTTGCATTCCTTTCTTTAACCCTGCGTATGATGTGCAGAATTTGTATACAACATGAAGTGTGGAAAAAGTTAGTTACACAAACCAAAGTCAGAAACGCACTTCCATCAATTTTCGCTCACATGCAGTACTGCAACGGAATACTTTTGTGTGTTCCTGTAGATGACATATAAATGCTAAGCACTCTGAGTTCCACAGTAACCTTCGTGTAATGTACCTCAATAATGTATATAAATTCCGTTAAATCTTTCAAATATGTTACGTCGTTAAAATTTGCTGCAAACGATTTTTCTGCGTACACCATTATGTAATTGAATTCTTTTGTGTGACTTTGTAAATGAATGATACATGCGTTGCATTCATTATTCTACAGAAAGCATGTTTTGTTAGTATTTAAATCCCAATGAAAAAAGGCGTGAGTAAGTTAGATAAAATTGGGACTTACCCGTTCTTCAGGATACTTTTTATTTCGGTGTAAATCCACATTTTGTGTAATCCAATATAATGGTTTCCCAATGTAATGTGTTAGTACTCATAATTTTAATCAACCACTTTTTATAACCTCCTTTGAGAAAAAATTGTAGACTATTATATCAAATGAATAAGCAGTGGTAACACTTTAAGCTATTTAATTCACTTTCTTTTAAATTGTGAAAAAGAGAGAGCATTTTTCATCCCTCTTCTATTGAACAACTACATTTTCAGAAATGAAAAAATATTTACATTATAAGATAATAAATCAGTAATAATAATTGTAATAGCAATATCATAATAATAATAATAAATCAGTTTAATGTCTATGAGTCACTCAACAAGTCATTATCTTTATCAAGGTTTTCAAGGTTAAATACATTTTTCACATTTGAAAAGATTTATGGCTGAGTTGAATCGACACATTATTTATGTAACTGAGGAAATTACTTTTATCACAGCTAATTAGCTTGATTTATATCCATCATGTTTCACAGCATCTCAGACATTATATCAATTTCTATAGGTTTGAAATAGCGTAATATTATTCAAATCCACCGTAAACGATTCCCCCCGCCCCCATATAACGTAATGTAACGGAATTGGTTTTGAGTTTCCTGTAAATGAACTGTACGTGCTACACAGTTCATTTTAGACACCAAACGCGCCCTGTCAATATTCAGTAACATATATCTCAATTCGATAACACATATCTCATCTCAATCCGAGTACATTTACACATGTTAGAACATAGAGAGACAGACAAATAGACAGACAGACAGACAAACACACAGGTAAACCCAATTCATAAACACATTTCACCTATGGTGAACAGTGTTACAGAGTGTTTTAAAAGAAAATGTATCCCATTTTTCCCGACTTTTTAGGAAGGACCAAAAGTTACCTATCCGACTACATAACGGGTTTTTTCGGTGCTGCTGAATACATTGATTTAACTTATACAGGGTTTAACCTGAAAATACTTGCGAACGGAGAGAGCTGCAGCTATACAAGTGAGGTAACGGCATATTAAAGCGACTACGCCCGACTTAATGCAAACGACAACAGCGCCCCCTAGTGGCGAAATTTTTAAGATAGCCATTGCAAATCGAAAACGAAAAGAGATAGAGCAAAATTCCCTATTAGAAAGTTTTAGAGCATCAGTTAATTAGTAAGAAACGACATTTGGTTTACATGGATAAGATAAATCTTCGCCTGTATACCCAAAATGTCCGAAATCGATGCACTCCATTTTGTGTAAACGTTTGAATGGAATAGCCAGAAGTATGAAGAAATACGCACAATTTATGGTATAAATACGTACAAATCTCAGTACATTTTGATAACATCAAACAAAAAACAACGAAAAAGACAAACTGTCTCACAGTGATAAAAAGTTAACACGTTGAATGCCACGTCACTCACCGGTGGCTGACAGCGATCTTTCCATTTAGGCCGCGCCAGTCATCGATGACTGACACTTACAGATTCAGTAACGGGAGTCTTATTTCGTAGCCTAAACGGAAAGACAGACAAAATAGACTTGGCATTCAGCCTATTAACCCCTTGAGAGGCAAACAAAAATGTCTCTAAATATTCAATTGACACCGGAATAATAAAAAAATTTTATTTTTAAATAAGGAAAAGGGAAATATTTACCGGTTTTCCTCCAAAGGTAAAAATATAAAGTTTGGTTAAAATTTTCTGGTGAGAATCTTGTTTAAATTAGGTGGGATATATTTTATCCCACCGCCCCTCAAGGGGATAATATTCATTCTGTTCGAAAAGTTTGCCATTGCTCACGATACACGCTTGTATTCGTGAGAGTAATTCTGCATGCACGTTTCTCAGCATGGAACATCTATTGCAAGCCTTTTCAATACGACGACATAGGTTTAATCCTTTCAAGTACGGTGGTTAGACGGTCTAGCCACCTAATTTTAATTCCAAAACTGATAACTGGCACTAAGAATATTTTAATAAAATTTTGCTTTTGAAATGAAAGTGCAAAATAGTGGGTTTATACTTTCTAAGACATTTGTTTGAATATTCTGGTGTTAGTTAATTATTTCATCAATTTACGAACAGAACTATTCTGTTCCTGAAAGGTTTAATAGAAAATTTTAAATGCATTGGAAATTAAATTTTTACAGAAATTACAGCACAGTACAACGTCACAATCTGCAATTGTGCATTGCTACATTTTCGGAATGTGAATATGCAAAGTAGAATCGTCGTTCATCGATTTTGGACATTTTTGGGTATACAGGTGACGATTTATCTTATCCGTGTGAACCAAATGTTTTTCGTAATAATTAATGGATGCTCTAAATCTTTCTATTTGGAAATTTTGCTCTATTTCTTTTCGTTTTCGATTTGCAATGGCTATCTTCCAAATTTCGCCACTAGAGGCGCTTCTGGCGTTTGCATTAGTTCGGGCGTAGTCGCTTTACTATACCATTACCTCACTTGCTTAGCTGTAGCTCTCTCCGTTCGCAAGTATTTTCAGGTTAAAGGGACTTTCCTTTGCACCCTGTATAATAACAACAACAGTGTAACAGATTTAGAGAATTATTACCGCTGTTGTCTTGGTTATTTAAATAAAAATACTATAATAGTTTATTGACAAAAGAGATAGAGCGTTGCTAAATGAGTTTATTTGAATGAATTTTTACATTAGAATACTAAATAACATCTGATACAAACTACAAAACTCTTACAACAGTAAATTATTCTAAAGAAAAATTAACACAAATATATTTCAAAACACAAAATACGTACAAAAATTAAAGCAATTTGTGATAAATGGTTTTTGTAAAAACGCAGGTCAGCCAAGTGAAATATAATATTTAAAAAAATGTATTAAAAGGAAGTATTTCACATTTCCTTTGGACTCAAAATAAATTCTTTTTCGATTTAATTATTAAGTTTCTTCAACTCGATTTCGCCTCACTGATACAAAACTGCTTATTTTAGTTCACATCTAGAATGATGTTGTTTATCATCAGCAGCTATAGCGCTTGACAGTTTTCCACATATACAGGATTATTATAATTAAGACATAAATTATGTGCACATCATTGTACTGAAACGTAAACATAAATGAAAACAACTGAAATGTTAAATTTGTAGTGTGAATCGGACATTTTCATGTCAGAACATAAAACGTGTCTCTGCAGTTTCTTTCGAAAATATATAACAAGTGACCTTTAAGTGCCTTTTACAGGTAATTTATAGCAATTCATGTAACTACTCAAAATTCAGATAATGCTTTTTATTTTCATATAAAGTAGTATGTCCAATATATTATAGAACCACCATCTCTTTGCAGTTTGGATAAAAATGTTCTTACCTTCGGAAATCATAAGCGTAATTTGTCAAACTTCTAAACCAACAATAATTTACAATTCTAAATTAATAATAATGATATGATAAATACACTGAAGCAAATACTTTTTCAATAGAAGAATTACTTGAATCACAATTTAATGATGAAGTCTCAAAATAGAATAGTAAAATATATATATATAGAGAGAGAGAATTAAAAAACTACGCATAGCTATTCAACAATCTTTAGTAAAAGCATACTGAACTAGGTTACGGTGTGCAGTCTTTGATCATTTTTTAAATGTTTCTAAACTTGTATGTCCTTTTTTTTTATTATTTATTCAAAATTTTATTATCTCAAAAGAAATAACAGTGGATGTGGCTTTGGGCGCAGACAAATTCTCCAGTTAAAGGGAAACGACTATCAACCTGATTACAGAAGTTCGTCACTGGTCGTAATACTAGTGTATAACTTTCCGTAATGGATAATATTTTCAAAACAGAGCAGTTTAGTTTGTTTTTAGAGCTTGCGGGATCTGGATGGGAGTTGGAAAGCATTGTTCATTGGGATAGGGGGAGGGACAGAGCTGAGTCCTCAGTATTAGGTAAAAACCTAGTAAAATTCTATTGAGGAAATTTGTCCAATGAGGTTCGAAGAAGTTGATAGGGGTATACTAGTCGGACGTATTGTGCTGATCAGTGCTACGTATTTAATTTTTAAGGCTGGTTTTTTATTAAAAGTACGTACCAAAATACCCGAAAACTATTTTTTGTTTTATTTAATCACGGAATGTCTATAATTAAGTAAATAAAATATTACCATTTACAATATCTGACAAGAATTTTGAATAAAAAACAATTAAATTTCGAATACTTATAAGCAGAGTTTACAAGTATTTTGATACAACTATTATAACGTATCGTATAGCCACAGGTTTAGTTTTTATTATAACATTTAATATAGTCAAAGCAGATCCATCAATAACAACTAAATTAAAATAACATATATTGAAAATTCTCGTTCCCAATCTATAACTTTATTCTTAAAGTTTCTTATTTGCATTCTCTTGCGCTTTGAAATTATTGCATACGTTGAAGTTAAATTTTCTTTTATATTCTAAATAATATGTTTTTGTAAGCAGCGTTTACAAGTATTTTGATACAACTATTATAACATATCATATAGCCACAGGTTTAGTTTTTATTATAATATTTAAATATAGTCAAAACAGACCCATCAATAACAACTAAATTAAAATAACATATACTGGAAATTCTCGTTCCCAATTTATAATTTTATTTTTAAAGTTTCTTATTTGCATTCTCTCGCGTTTTGAAATTATTGCATACATTGTCGTTAAATTTTCTTTTATATTCTAAATAATGTGTTTTTATAAACATACATAGCATTGAAATAATGTCAGCAAACTGTATTGATCGAAATAATTGGAAGTAAACTGTATTGATCCAAATAATTGAAACTAATTGCTCTTAGACAACAAAAGCATTTTTTACATGAACCGAAAGTATAAATATAATTTGTTAAAACGTTATCCAATTTCAGTGTATAAATTTTCACTATTGATATACATATAAGTAAACAAAAAATTGTATAGTTAGGTATAACAACAATATTTTGGTGCATTCATAATGTATTCCTCAGTTACACAACACACACTGAAAGCAGACTTCAATCGATTATAATTCAAAACAAAAGAGTTTGCTTGGTGATATGTCAGTAAAATCGCTCATTTTTAAAGCAAATTTGAGCTGAAGAATTTTAAAAACAAAGAAAAAAGGTCAAAATTCTAAACATTATAAATGTGAAATGTGAAATATTTAGCCAAAAACGTTTCTCACTTTCTTATCGATATAAATATGAAATAACGGTAAGTTACATATGTTTTTACAGTCAGTATTTTATATTTACTTCAAATGATTATGTTGTGCAACCAACAGATATTAAACGAAGAATTTATTTTTAAACCACAAAAAATTTATTCTTATTTTTTATTTATTCAACTTAAGGTAATATACGGATTTCACTCTTGGTGCGGTATATATTTTTAGAAGCTTCTTCGATTAGTTCGTCGAATTTTAATTAAACTTGAGAAAAATGCCGAAGAAAAAAATAACATTAACCCCTTGAAGGGCGATAATGCCGTCACGGCATCACATAATTTTAATCCCTATTTGCCACCTTGGTACTCGAATTTTTTTAATGACAATTTCACTCTTATTAACTACACGAAAATACACTTTTACTATAAATTTTCTTGTAAATACTCATGTCACTCAATTATTTCAACATTTTACGAATACAAGTACCTCGCCCCTTAAAGGGTTAAAATAAATTCGCAGAAGATTTTTAAAAATTATAATTCCCCAAACAGCATTTGTTAAGCATAGTCTCCGTTGTCTTGAAGTGCTCCGAAGTTTAAAATTGTTAAATGCAGTGCTTTTCAAGTGAACCATCACTGAATCATTTTTGTCGATCCTTTTACTCGTCATCTAAAGTATTTTGGTCACAAAAGATGACCTGGAGACAGCACTTGTCGAGCCCTGGTAGGTAGTTAATTTAATTTGGCATGCCACTTATAAGCGTCTATTTGCGGAGAAAAATAATTCAATAACTATGAAGGTATTTATATGCTAATTTTTAAATTTCTAAACGCAAAGTACATTCTTGGTTGTATTCTAATCTTAACCCTCTCGCTGCGGAGCCAGAGATTTCCTCGGGGATGCATTTTCCCGTCTAATTAATCCTCCTTGATTATTCCCACTAGTTATTTTTTTTATTGTAAAGTTTGCCTTATTTAATCGTAGCATTTCCCCGATTAAATTAGACAAAAATTTTTGTTTTGAAAAAGCGGTGACAAAAGAATAAAAATTCTTAATTACACAATTTTTGAAGCTATTTTGATAAAACAATTACGCAGGGAGAGGGTTAACCCTTTGTTGCATACTGTCCATTACAGTGGACAAAATTGCCAATTTTTTCTTATCCAACCTATTTCCTTCACAGTTCCTATTTAAAGCTTATGCTACTATTTGACATTCATGCTTGCAGGGAAAAAATCGAGTTGGCGAAACAAATCGGTTAACTTACTTCTTAAGATAGAATTAATGTGGATGTCATATCAGAGTGTCTGTAAGTTGTCCAACATAAACTAAAATGCTTCTAAACCTATAATAATATTATTTAAATGATTCTTTGTTCATTAATTATTGTTTTTAGATGCCTTGGCTTAATAGATAATTGAAAAACAAGTATAAAAATACTTTTTTGTTTATTTTATGGAAGGTTTTACATAATGTCCACTATAGTGGACGCCATGCACACCATCAACTGAAGTGGGCATCATGAGTGTGAACAGTGAAAATTTTAAAATATAATTTTGACGTGTTTATGTAATTTTAATATTATACAGGCATATTTTATATAAATTGTCATCTCTTTCACATTTTTAAGTTATAATTACCTGACTTCATTGATTTACGCAATTTATTAGTTTTAAGAAAATTGCATATGTGTTCTGTTTGAAATAGATCTGTATGACAATATGGAAAAACAATAAAATAACAATAAGCAGTTTTTAAATTAATATCTATGGAACATCTTTTTAAAATAATTTTAAAAATTTTAAATGAAAACTTATTTGAATTAAAGAAATTTTGTTGTATACAGAAGCTTGTTTCCAAATTGCGTCATACAATTTGGAAATTTTAAACTGATTCTAGCAAGTGGCCTCATTCAGTCAGTGACGCGACAATCTGGTGAACCGTATTTGATTCTAGACTCTGAAAATGTGATGTGCTGCAAGACAAACTGACTGTAAGAGCAAATTCTGTACGCAAGGGCACAAGATATGACAAGGTGGGACACTTTCCCCTCAAACATCCCAAAGTGCACAGTGATGCAAGATGGAACAATGTAAAAGGAAGTCAACATATCCACGTTTAAAATGTAAAATTTACCTTTACATCGATGCAAAAACTGATTGATTTTTCAAATTTCATCATCAATGAATGTTTTTTTAAATTTTAGCAACAATTATTTTTTAAATATGATAATATTCTAGAAGAAAA
The DNA here is from genome assembly GCA_963932465.1 of Maratus speciosus. Classification (NCBI taxonomy): domain Eukaryota; kingdom Metazoa; phylum Arthropoda; class Arachnida; order Araneae; family Salticidae; genus Maratus; species Maratus speciosus. Next base: position 112,436,386 of record OZ010793.1, on the reverse strand, counting down.
CTATCATAAATCTTATTTTCCTAATAGCACTACATTTCAATTCTGTGTTCATAGTGTCCACTATAGTGGACAAGCTGTAACTCAAATAATAAAAAAATATTACACATAAAATAACTTTTTTCTCATCTAGCATGATCCTTTTAGTAGGAAAATACTAAATTTAACATTGGGGATTTGCCAGTTTTAGAGTATGCAACAAAGGGTCAATTTGCAACAAAAACCATTTTAAAAGTAATAAGTAGATATAATATCACACGAAATAGAATCTTATCTTATTTTTCCTTCTGAAAAGGGTACTTTTTTTTAATTTCAGGAGGTTTAATCAGCATGTATAATCTACGGAATAGACATCGGTGGCAAAATTTCAGACGTTATGTCAAAAAAAGGATGCGAGAGTCTATAATAATAGGTAAATTATTATACATTGCTTTATTTCATTAATTTTTCTTATACAATAATACAGAATTGACTCAAATTAAATTACAGTTGTTTTCTTTTATGTAAAGTATAAGGTCTTTACAACTTACATAAAATCCTTTAACAGCCGGTAATATATTTATATATATTATTATTATCATCAATATTGAGCCAGACAATTTAAGGGAGATTTTATCTTTATAAGTGTGGTAAAAAAGAGAAAATTTAAAATTGCATTACCGTATTTTTAAATACATTTTTTTTATTTGAAATCAATATTACAGCATCACGATTATTTGCTTCTCAGAGCGTTAACAAATCTAAAGAAACTTAATTTTAAAAATCCTCAGTAGCATTTTAAATCTTTTATTATAACTGTTTTCGTGTTGTTTTTATGTAAGGAGAAGAGCAGGATTAATTCCATTTTAACAATTTAAAAGTAAGTAAGACGCATTCCTTATGTGCATATATATATATATTAAAACACGATTACTAAATTTAAAAAGACTGGGGTAGTTTGGTTTGCGAGTAGGAAGAGAACAGAGGTTTAATGAAACTGTGAAAGAAGTCACTAATGCTATATTTAGACATATCGCCCTGCTCATATTGCTCAAGTTATTCTTAGGATGTGCTCAAGCGGTGTGGTCTTTCGCTAACATGTGAATTGCCCAGCGCATTACAAGATTTATAATATAAAAAAAGCTATTACCTGGACACCAACATAAATGCACAGATTACATCGATTTTATTCCCTGATTTTCGACAAGAACAGTCATTGAAATTGCATTACCTTAGAAAGTTTCGCGCTCAGATGAGGCGTATTTTACAGTAGATGATTAAATAAATTCTTAGTATTGTCGAATATGGAGTCCTGCCTCAATCTTTTGTATAAAATACATTATAATTACAACTTGCATAGTGGGGATTAACTTCTGACGTCATTCTTGGACCATTTCTGTTTGAGGATTTCACTCCACAAGCTCTTAAAGTTTTATCCGTCATGAGTGCTGGGTACTAGAACTTCTGCAGCAACAAGTCACTCCTGCATTACAAAAACAAAAATATTTAGATATTTCCACCATGCAGTATAGTTTAACACCCCATAGGTTCCGACAAGTAAATGATATACTTCGCCCTCACTTTGTTGATTGTCGTGGTAGTAGTGTTGGTGATGGTGTGTTTCTGTATTTGATTATCTATAAATGGAATGGAGGCGGAGCGGAATTATTCTCTCTAGGCGCCTTTGTAAAGGTTCTTAACCTATATTTAGAGAATGGTTTCAAGAAAACCCACAAAAATTCTGAATGGTTAGCGCCTTGGTTTCGATTGCAGCAACCCCTGTCTAGTAATTTTGAGGGAAGAACGTCTAAGCCGTTGACGAGTTCACTTTGAAGATGACCTTTTATTTTACCCCTTAACACCTTCGGCACGGGAACATTTTACGAAATTTTTAATCTTTTGTCACCGTTTTTTAAAAATAGAAATTTGTGTCCTCTTGAATCAAGAAAATGCACTGATTTAATAAGCCAAATTTTACAGTAAAATTTTACTGGTGAGAAAGAACAAGGATTCTGAGTGCTTCATGCGGCACGTATACGTGTCGCTCGTCCCCAAGGGGTTAATACCTGTTAGCAGTCTCACAAACCGCTGCTTTTATCAATTTTTACAGTTTAACTTTTAATTACCAGTTTAACTATAGACATTAGTGAAATTTTGTTTTGTTTGGAGAGACTTCTAAATAGATGAATTTTATTTATAATAATCCTGCCCATATTTATTACAGAAAGTATCCCATAGCTTAAATGAGCTTTTTATTCATCTTTCAAGCAAACGGTTTCAGAATTCGCTCTCAGTAGTTAAGCAACAATTTCTGTCACAACAGTTAAGTGTTAAGAAGCAGCCAAAATGCTTGACGTCATTGGCTTCAATCCCAGTGACTTCTGGTTATGGGGATTGTTGAAGGATTCTGTTCATGGAGAATGTAAACAGACTGCCTGAAGTGAGGGCAAACTATACTATGCTGATAAACACGTAATCCTTCTTGGTGTGCTTTTCTCATGTAAGAAAATAAAAGCATATCTAAGATACCCAATTTTTAATTGGAAATGAAATTTTTTCTGTGATATTAACCCTAGAACTACCGGAAATTTTACTCAAGTTTTATAAAAACATTCTACACCAGAATTTTTACTTAAAACTATTTAATTTGTTTATTTAACTTATTATTGTCTGATTTATACATTTAGTTTGTTTTGAAGAAATTTCTGGTTTGAATAAATATTTTGAACGTACATGTCGGGTCCATTGGACCCTTCTGGTAGACAGAGTGTTAACCCTTTGCGCTCGGCCTCTCTTACACAAATTTTATTCGAACGGCATCACTTTTTTTAAAAAGAGGTTTCGTTCAAGTACACAATTTCAATAATGCTCTGATTAAATAAGGTACATTTTATTTTCCTTTATTACTGGTGCCATACACACATTTTGCAAAGAAAGATTATGTCTCCGCAGCGGAGCCCTCGAGTGCAAAGGGTTAATAAATGAATTTTGTATGAAAGTATGCACACATATTTATTATTTTTATTTCACATATTATAAAAGACAATCCACAATTAACATACAGAAAGCAAGATTAGCCCCTTAGCCTACGATTTACGTTTCAACAGCCTGGGTTCAAAATGTAAATAAAGCCTTCGAGCCATTCCTTGCTTCGGCAAATCTGTCCTAAGTTGTACGAAACGTGCACGACTTATGGAATGTAAATACATTTGTAAGATACAACTGGTTTAATTTTCTGGGATTTGAAATTTACAACGTGGTGTAATAATTGTGGTAGGTGTACCACAAAAGGTTCACTAGTACTCCCGTTAGCCTTTACTATCTCACCAAGTGCCACGCCCGTAATATTTACATTTGGTCCGACGATGTACTACTGGCCAGGACCGTGATACTCAGTTTTTGCCCGAATACAAGACCACGTGTTTCACACGTAGTTGTAGGTTAAGGGGTTCAGCGAAAAATTTTATTTCTTCATAGAATACCCGTTTAGAAGAATAGAAATTCATTAGTTTATTTTTAAATTTTTATTTATTTCATACGTTATGAATCACATTTTTTGTAGAAAGATAAAAATGCAGAGTCCTTTTCAGTCGTGTAGTTAGATATTTAAATTTATTTCTGAAAAAAAGAAAAAACATCGGCAAGATGGAACAATTTTGTTTAAAAGTGCGTGCACCGAAATGGGCATAAACAAGAAGTTTTATTTATTTATTTATTTTTATGATAACTAATGTAACGCGTGCAACTATCACATTGGCAACTCTGAACTGGGCATGAGTTAAAAGAGATAAACATAGGCAAGCTATTTAATTTTTTCGTTTTTTTTCTCTTTAAGAATGTAACTATCAAATATTTGAAGCTTACTATTATTAATCAATTTTGTTGTATAATTACTTTTTCAATATTTTACAATTTTTCTACATTTAAAGGGGGATAAACTGAGAGTTTTGTCGCATAATCTTGAACACGCCTATTTTTCCCCCTTGTTTAGTCTGATGCAATCAGAATAGAAACCACATTTTTTGTTAAATTTAACATTAAAATTGGATTATATTAGCTAAAAATGATAAAAATACATTTAAAAGGCAAATAAATACCTTAATTTATCCAGACCGACATGTTTCATCGCTCTGACGGCCACATTCGCAAGATTTATACTGATAGAAACATTTTCAAAGAAAAAAAAAATGCGGAAAACTGGTGAACAGAAATCTCGCGAACTAATGCATAATGAAACAAAATGCAATTTTAAAAAGGGATATTTATGAACATAAATTGTTTTTTTTTATTATTGTTTCATTATTCTGTAGATCATCACTTTGCAAATTTTAGGAAGCTCCATGGAGGCTTAATCATTGCAAGTATCCTCATTGCGTAAAAAGATTTCTACTGATTCTAGGATAGTGGATGGCAAATAAAATGTTGATGGATAAATTATTCGTCCACTTTTAAAATTACTCTCTAAAGGTTCTTTGTTATATAGTCTGTCTAAAGCCGTACTTTTCTCGTTGCATTTTATATCTGCTATATGTTCTTTGATTCTAGTTTTAAGCTTTCTGTTTGTTATTCCTACATAAAATACAGTCAATCAGGGTAACTTTGAACCACGGTGTTTAACTTTGCACCACCTCCTATTTTTCAATATTTTTGACTCTAAAAGACTAAATAAACTCCAGAGCTGTGCTCTGTTGGCAAGGTTCTAAACTGGGATTTCTACTCTTCATTTTAGAAAATAAATTAGCAACATTATACACAATTAAATGCATCATCTAACTATTTTTGTGAAATACTGTTTTCAAGGTAATTTTGAATGCTGTTTTGAAGTTGTAATCGAATTAATTTTTCATAGTAAGTAACAATATACTCATTTATCAGACATATTATTATCTAAATGTTGTAAATGTGTTAATATTTTGTGATTATTTATTTATTAATAATTAATAAAATGTAAAATAAGAAGGCACTAGCATTTTACCGCATTTTCAGAGTAACTTTGAGCCGGCTCAAAGTTACACTAATGCTTATAATTAACTGATTATAGGTGCTACTGTCGAAAATTTCCCATATTTGCGCGTATATTATATATAAATAACGAAAGTGTGCATTAGATGTAACATGTAAGTATTTTCACAAATATGTGTAAAATACATAAAATTCATTTAGAGGCGTGATTAGGGGCGGAGCAACTCAAATTTGACATTTCATACGTTCGACGTTTTTTATTCTTGTTTGAATAATACTAGTACTTGTATGTATTACTGTAACTATGGATATATTATTGAGTTAAAACATTGAAAATTGCTTCTCCCTGCATTTTTACGTTTTATATGAACAATAAACAGGTTTTTGTTTTATTTCTAAATGTTCATGGTTCTCTTCTTCCACTTTTCTTATGCCTGATATTTGTTGTAATATCATAAATTATACAAATCTTTTGATGTTTGGAAATGTAAATTCGGAGTCTTTACATATCTGAAAACATTTTTGGGGGTTTAAAGTTGCCCTGACTGCAATACTTTTTTTTTATAATGAATTATTTTATATAAAAATTTATCATATGGTGCAAAGTTACCCTAAATGGCTGAGTAACTTTGAACCAGGCAGAAAATCCATATTTTATTGCTTTTATCCTTATTATTCCTTAATTTTTGATAGTCAAACAATAATTTAGGATCATTTCTTCTCTTTTATGCCCCTAGTGGTACAATATTCTTCACATAAAAGTGTGGCATATGAAAATAGAGAAAATGCGGATCAAAGTTACTCTGATTGACTGTATCGTTGTTCCATCGTCATTCGTGAAAGGTATTTCAGATTCCCCTAATAATTGATTTGATTTTGTTGGGTCTATTTTCTTACATATTATGTTTTTAGGTGCGTTCGTAATTATATAAATACGTAGCACCTATAGTCGTCGTTCAGTCCGTCTGTCTGTCTGTCCGTCCGTCTGTCCGTACGCATATAACAGAGCAACAACTACCCAACCGAATGGTCTGAAATTTTAAATATATGATTGTTGCAAAATTTTGTCGAGCCATTTCAAATTTTATGAAATCGGATGTATAGTTTAATTACAGGGACATTCAAAAATTTTTCTTTATATTACGGCCAATGGGAAAAATTAGTGCAAGTGCATTTTAATGATGTTACAGTCTTCCGAATGGTCTGAAATTTTAAATATATAATTGTTGCAAATTTTGTCGAGTCATTTCAGATTTTATGAAAATTGGATGTATAGTTTAATGACAGAGACAGTCAAAAGTTTTCCCTTACATTACGGGCAATGGGAAAAAATATTGCAAGTGCATTTTAATAATGTTATAGACTATGCACTTATGAAGTGCAAAAAAAAAATATACATCTAGTACAATATGGGGTGCAAAAATATTTATAAAAATAGTTACAGTAAGAACGCACCTCATTTGCCACGTTTGACGAGCAATTTCCTACTTTTTTAATTTTTCGGAAGGTTTTGAAATTATGGAGATATTGTATTTATTAAGTTTATATTTAGATCTCTCAAAGAAACCAGGAAAATATTGTAAGGAGGATAACTTGTAATTTTGTACATTGAAATTCCTTCTCTTCGTATTTTTCATGCTCATAATTAATTTATTTAATGTGCTTTTTTATAGCCATTGATGTTAATTATTTTTGGTTTAACAACTGATTTTCATATATAGTTTTATAAATTTAACATTACCAAAACTATGTTATTAGAGTATTTTGTAACTGCGTTTAGAAATAGAATTTCATCTTTAAAAAGACTGAAGAATTTAGATATTTGAGGTATATAAACATTACAACGAGCTTTTTTTGACATAATCAGTTACATAATGTATTATAACTATACAATACATTCTATACTATATATTTTTATAAGCTGTATCATACACTTTCATTAACGTATAGGACCGGCAAATAATTTCCATTTCAATCGTACATCAATTAACATAATTTTGGGGAGGGTAGATTTCGCTTGAAAATATTCTAGTGTAAATGTATGGAGAGATTTTTTTTTATTTTTTTTTATTTTATTAAGTGGCATAAATAAATTTTAAAAATAGCACACTGGGACTTATAAATTCCGACCCATTGTTCAATGGGTTTATAATCATTTACTTTTCATAAAAAAATTTCTGTGGTCTACACCCAAATCTAAACCAAAATAAACTGACTTTTAACCTATGGAGGAGAAATGAAAGTCTTGTATGTAAACATAATATCGCTTAAATGCTATTATTATTTTGTTAATTATAATTTACTTTTTTTATCGATAAATTTTATACGTATTTTTTACCTAATGTCAAAAGTATGTTTTTAGAAGATAAATTTTAAAAAAATACAAAAATTTATACGAAGGTGAATCAAATAGGATAGTTGTAGGTTGTTTCAATTGTTTTTTTACCTAATTGTTTCAACGTTAGATTTTTTTATAATCAATTCTACACTTTTACTAATATACTTGGTGTCTTTTAAATTCTCTTATAATTAAAGAATTAGGTTTCTTATGAAGCTAGTTGCACATAAGTCTTTGATATCTTGATCTGGTGAAAATTATTCTAATTCTAACGCCTTTTTAAAGAGGATGAATACAAATGCTATTCTAAAGATGATAAAGTTGGACTAAAAGGAGGGTTTTTGAGTCTTATGTAGTGTAATTTAGTTTTCTTTACACATATTTTATGTGGTCTGTTTTGGAAATAAAGAACATTAGATGATAAAGTCAGACTAAAAAGAGGGTTTTTGAGTGCTTTGTAGCGTAATTTGTTTTTCGTTACACATATTTTATATCGTCTGTTTTCGGGATAAAGAACGTTAGATGATAAAGTCGGACTAAAAAGAGGGTTTTTGAGTGTTATGTAGTGTAATTTGATTTTCGTTACGCGTGCTTTATGTGGTCAGTTTTGGGGATAAAGAACATTCGGCACGGAATATACACGTTTCTAATAACAATGATGCTTTAATGTTTCCCCACAATTAACATTACTCTACTACTCTACTTTATTATAAGTATGTACTTCATGAGGAAAGTTGACATACAAAATATCACATAAATCCCCCCAAAATATTAACCCCTTCAGGGGCAAGTAACTGTGTTTCTATAATGTCGAATTCACACCGGAATCTTAAAAAAAATTAAATGCAAAATAAGGAAAAGCAATTTTACAAGTTTTCTCCAGCAAGGTTAGAAAAGTGAAATTCAATAAAATTTTTGTGGTGCAAATCTTTATTAATCGTAGGTGGAATACAATGTATCCTACCGCCCCTCAAGGGGTTAATAAGACTAATCAGTTTTCACTTCACTGGAGCAGCTTTACCATCGCCCCCTGACTACTAGGTTTATCCGGGTAACATTCAAAAAGAAAAAATCATTCTCAAAGATATGTATATTCATTGAAATTTTGTTTCGACATCATTATTAGATTTTTAATAGACAACAATGATCCACAACAATGCTAAAAATTATTTTTTTAACATAATGACTAATATTCCATATGTCTCCATCGCGTTTTTGTACTCTTTTTTTCAGGTGAACCCAAAGCAGAGAGTTCTAAAAGTAGTTCCAGGAAATTTGTAAGAACCATTACGTTTCTTGTGTGCACAGTTGGTTTTCTCTATCAGACGTACACATTTGTAGAAAGTTTCCTTAAGTATGAAACTATACAGAATTTCCGAGTAGAACATCCTATAAAATTTATGGCTCCAGCTGTCACTTTTTGTAACAAAAATAGGTAAGTAATTTATTTATGAAGAAAAGTATACAATCATTAGTACAGTTTTAAACGTTTCATTCTGACACTTAACAGAGAAAGAACAGGAAAACATGGAAATTGTGCTTGCAATCTGGTTTTCAGCACATTTTCTGCATTAAAAAAATGAAATATTGGGAAAATTGTTTAGTAGTTGTTGTAGAATATCCGTTATAGATAACAGTGGTGAAAATATAGGTAAATTACTTATGAGCTAAAAAATAATAAAAAAAAAATAGAATTTTTTCTAAGTTAGATACCTTGTTTTATTATCTGACATCTATAACCCCTTGAGGGGCGCTGGTATTTTTATGAAACCACTTAACTTTAACTCCCAGATGACACCAGAATTTTAGTAAACAAAATTTCACTTTATCATATACGTGAAATATAGCTTTTTTCATATTAAGAAATAAATTTGTTTTCAAATTCCGGTGTCCTTCAATAATTCCAACGATTTAGCAATAAAATTGCTTTGCCCTGAAAGGGTTAATAGAATACACTTAAAGAGGCGTCATGCTACTCATAAATCTTTAAAAAATTCAATTTTTTGAGAAACATACACATGAAAGAGCAAAATTTTCTGCACACTTGGAAAAAACTCGGATAAAATATTTCCTACAATTATGCTAGTTCTGAATAAAAATGGGACTAACGCTTTTTCGATTTAGAGTAGTCACGTGACGCTCCCGGTCTCAGCTGATCTGAACAAATCAGTTGATAATTACTATCTGATACAAATCATTCTTTAATTTGTTAAGGGCAGTTGGAAGGAAAATTCGTGTACAAGTCTTTTTTAAATTTATATCCTTTATTTCCCCTCCTTTCGAATGGTATATGTAATTCCTTCTTGCAACAACAAGAAGTTAATTTTTTTTAAGCAGTTCAGTTTATTTACGTCATACATTACACACGTAAACTTTTAACTAAGTTTTCTCGAAATGTTGTTCTTTTATTTCTATGTACCTTTTTATAAAAGCTACTACATATTATTGTTCGTAATTCTGCCTGGATATTTTACACATATACCTAATCAATCTGAAGTGACATTTTTTACAAATAAACTTTTTTTTAATAAAAAAATCTTTCTTTTGAAAAATACAAGTTCTTTTTTATTTAAAAGTGATTTTTATTCCAGATTTTTAAAGAAACAAATACTGAATATCTTTTAACCCCTTGGGGACGAGCGACACGTATACGTGCCGGAAATAGGCCTAAGGATCCTCGTTTATCCTCACCAGTAAAATTTTACTATAAAATTTGCCTTATTTAATCCGAGCATTTTCCCGATTTGAATAGGCACAAACTTCTGTTTTTTAAAACCGGTAGCAAAGTAATAAACATTTCGTAAAAGGCTCCCGTCGCGAAGGGGTTAATAGAATTGACTCCACTTTATTGGGAATTATTCATATAATGTACAGTCGTGGAAAAAAAAAGTAAACACCCCCTACTAATTCCTCAACAAATTATTGTAGAAGAAAGTTACTGGTACCGAACGATTGGAAATAAAGTCTACTTTTAAATGATGTATATAAAATTTGCTCAGGGGGCCATCTACATATTAAAACAAACCATAACTTTGTTTTTTTCAATGGCAGTACACAATTCTGACCGCATAAATGAACTCTGCATCCTTCAATTAGTCTAAAAACAAATTTTTATGCAAATCGTACAATAATTTTCCGAGAAATTAATTATTTTAAAACGAGCTTATCTTAAGGGATGTATCCAAATTGAAGTTCCGAACCCGATTGTTAACCGAGAGAGCCGCCTTCTTGATCAAGGCACGTTTAAGCGTCAATGAAACCTGTTTTATTACAGGATAGAAGAATAAATTTCAAAACTTTACTCACTTCTATCATAGACGGCCCCTTAAACCATCATTTTGCCGATTTTTAAGCATAATTTGAAAACTACTTGGAAGAAAAATGTGAAATTTCGGATTTCCATAAAGCAGAACTTAATAAATCTAAATCCATCAAAAAAATTGTATGTTGCAATTCATAATTTCGAATATTAATTTAATAATTCATAATTCATATCAGAAAATTATAAAAATTGCAAATTCAACGTATTTATGTTTGGGTATATTTGTATTATTGCTACACAAAAAATTAAAACATTAGGATCATAATTTCGGCAGTTATAAATAAAAATACGAAAATGTAATTTAACATTAGAAGCACTAAAGTTTGAATGTTTATAATTCAAAAACTTATCATTCAAATGACTTGAAATTTGGTGTCTAGGCATAGTTTGAACCAAAGATTTGAAATATCTCGTTAAAATTGGGTATTGCTATTGAAAAAGAAAGTTTTGATTCATTTTAATATGTAGATGGCCCCCTAAACAAATTTTATATACACCATTTAAAAGTAGACTTTGTTTCCAGTCGTTCGGTACCAAAAGCTTTCGTCTACGATAATTTGTTGAGGAGTTAGTAGGGTGTGATTACTTTTTTTTTCCACGACTGTACATAACAAATCTCAAGTAGATATCTTTGGTAGTTTCCGTGAAAAGGTACAGTGTTAACACAAATGACTGACCAGATTATAAAAATTTACAGTTTCAAATCTATTACACATATTATAACAAGAGATGTATAAAAATAATAAAGAAGAACACTCCAAGTTATTTTTTCAGCTACAAATGTTGGATATACGAACCTTTCGTAACACGAGAAACACCTAATCTCAGGGCTCCCAAATGGTCCACCAACTGAATACCAATAAATTTTAACAGAAAATTTTATGCTAAGTTTGCGCTAGAATAAACTTTCAAAGGTGTTCCCGGGTCGGTTTGTAAGAAAAATCTAAAAATAATTTTTTTTTCTCTAAAATAATATTGGTATTCAGTTGGCGGACCATTTGGGAGCCATGTAATCTGTAATCAAATTCGTTCCACTTATCTGGAAGTTTTGCACAGTCAACGATTCTTAATGCAACACTGATGCTTTAAAACACTAAATAATTCAGCACTGATGCACCATAAAATGTACATGGTGCATCATGGTGTACATGGTGCAATTTTCATGTTGCTCAATCCTGAAAAGAAAGAGGGTGAAAGTTACAATTTAAATTTACATCCAGTGTTTCTCGTTCCCTTCCAAGCCTAAGACAAAGAGCTGGATTATCCATAATCGAGCCCACGCCAATTTGTCATAACAATAATTATTTAGACAAATTATTGCCGTCACGAAATTAGATATTATGTTTTATATAAAAATGAAATGACTATAAAAGTGTAGTTCTTATTAACTTTTAAACTTCTTTATTTATTTTAAATTGTGCGTAAAATTTCTCTTAAATATTTTATGGATTTGAATGTTATACATGTATATCTTAGAACAGCATTTAAAGTTGTATACAATTTAGTAAAATTGTTATTTCTGAAATAAAGTTGAAATATTGCATACTTTTTTTTTTAGATTATCTATACACGATCTGTTCAATGGTTAGTGTAATAAAAAAAAATATGTTCAGATTTTAAATAGAAATGTATTCTGTAAATCCATAAAGGCTGGATGCAAAAGTATTGAATAGTTTAACCCATTAGGGACCAGCATATTTTAGAGGAATTTTACTCAGTTTACAACAATTTTTGTTAAACACTTACTTTTACTTAACACGTTCACGCCGGCGCGGTGGGACACACTCGACTGTCTCAGAGCTGCCAAGTCTCAGGCTGTTTGGATATTAGTATTTTAATACTGAAAATGTTGTTTTATTTAATTAGAACAATAGGTCGATTTAAAGGAACAACATTTTCTCTAAAATAACGGTGGTGTGCAAATAGCCGGAAATTTGACAACTCTCAGACAGGGCCTGATTGCCAACGGGGCAAACTTATACCAATAAATTTTAAAAGAAAAGTTCGACTTATCTAAACGCCGTATTCATGTAAAATTTCTGCCATGAATGAGGCAAAATTTTCTCTTTATTTTTAGTGGTAGGAATTTGCACCGTGGTTAATCAGGCTCTGTTCTCAGACAGTCGAGTGTGACCCACCGCGTTGGCGTGAACATGCTAATTAATCACTAAAATGTGATAATTAAATAAGGGAAATTTTACTTTTCTCTTTTACTGGTATCAAATTTTTTTTTTTAAATCACAAATATAATATTCCGAATAAGGTGTCTCAGAACTCTTAAAATTCGAAATTAAGAAAAAGAAACCACTTTCAACATCTAATATGTTAAAATGGGTATGATTTTAAAACACTATTTTTATTGAAATGAAAGATATAAGTATGTTATTTCATTCCATGTATTTAAAATAATTGCAAGGTGTAGAATTAGTATTTATAGGCTGCTCCAAACTGTCAGACATTTTTCCAGCAGAAATTTGGTATAACAGCTTATGCGCAGGTTTACAAAATAAATTTTGCTACCAGAATGAAATGAACCAAATGAATGAATATTTTGCTAACAGAAAATTTTCTAAATTTCAACAATATAGTCATGTAAATAAATATTTTTTTGAAGAATAAAAGGGAAATTTTAGGTTCAGTTTATACAGTTATAACATTAAACACGAGTTTTGAAAATTTCACGAAAAAATATTCATAAGTTTTTGAGATTTCCTCTGCGTTATGCCATAGCTGACAACTTGTACGGATTTTTCATACCAATAAAATTTTATAGAAATTTTTTACTTATTTAAACGTTAAAATTGCTTGAATTTCGGTGATTCACTTAACTAAAATTTTCTGTTAAATTTTAGCGGTATGAAAAATCCGTGCAAGTTGGCAGCTATGGTTATGCCGATAAACGTAAACTGACATCAAAGTTTCGGAGACGTCACTTCAATTATTGAGTGGGTATAATTCTAAATGCGATAAATTCTGTTCTAATGGGAATTTCAAGAATAAAATTATATCAAAATGTTCAGAAAAAATAGGATTTTAACATCTAAAAAAAAAGAAAAAAAACATTCAAAAATATTGAAGCTTTAAGAATCCTGAGCCCCCTGAATGGGTTAAGGGAAATCTTGCACGAATAATAAAAAATAACACGTTTTATCATTTTGAGGTTAACTAATTTAAAATATATTTTAAACATTGTTTGTAGATGGAATAACAGGAATATTTTTAGTCCTAATCAGGCCTCCCAGAAGAGAATATTTTAATATTCTATTCGTACCACTATTTTAAGAAAATTAATTTTGTAGCATACTCCTGTTGAAGATGTTCTTAAAGTATTTGTAAAAAAAATTTAAAAAAATGGTGCGAAATAGAATTAAAAAATAGTCGCCCGTGGCAGTCCTGCCAAATTAGCGTAAATGCGGGAATATTTTTTACACTGTTTGATTCAAATGCTCATAAAATATTGCACTTCCATGCATAAAGGTTTCGAAAAATCGAATTCTTTGAAGTTTAAGGATTCGTATGCCTCCTTAAAAATGCTGAAATGTAATAAAAAATATATATTTTTCAATTGCTTACATTTTTAGGATAAATCGAAACCGTTTCTGTAAAGCATTGCCTGAAGAATGTTTCTGGTATAAAACTGAAAATGATTTCTGCAAAGCTGAACCAAAATTATGTATTACATATGAAAGATTTCGTGTGCTTGGCGTAAGTATTAATCTTTTCCGTAATTTTAGACTATATCAGGATAACTTTGATTTAATAAGTGTATTTTTCCGTCCTTTCTATCCATTTCTTAACTTTTCCAAACGACTTATATCTGAGTGCGAAGAGAATCCGAGGACATGCTACAATACGATTTTTAATAGTGTAAATTGAAATAATTGTTGGTTTAAATTCATCGTATTCTTTATAGTACATTTTATATAATTCAATGTTCCCAAATAAAATAAATACAGTCATCCAGGGTCACTTTGATCCACGGGGGAGGGTAACTTTGTGCCTCTTCTTAATTTTCAATATGTTTGACTTCAAAAGGCTGGATAAACTCCAGTTCTGCACTCTGTTGGCAAGGTTATAATCTGCGTTTTCTACTCTTTATTTTAGAAAATAAATTGGAAACATTATACAAAATTAATTGTACCATCCAACTGTTATTGTGAAGTACTGTTTTCAAGTTAATTTTCAATGCTGTTTTTGAAGTTATTTTAATCCAATTAAATATTTATAGTAAGTAATAATATACTCATTTTATAGACATATTATTATATAAATGTATTAATATTTTGCGATTATGTATTTACTAATAATCAGTAAAACGTAAAATTAGAAGGCACTTCCATTGTACCTTATTTTCAGTATAAAGTTAGGCATATGTTTATTGTTTACTGATTATAGGTACTACTAACAAATTATATGCAGACTAAAAATGTTACTAAATGTAAGCATTTAACTGAAAGTTAAGAAATTATCCAAAATTGGATGGGATTAGTTTTTTTGTTTTTAAATTTTGTTTTTTGTTTAAGTAAATGTCTGTTAAATCACATTTTATCACATTAAGGTTCACTTATGCTTAATTACACAGCTAGGAGTATAAAAGTGAAGGTGAAAAAATATCATAAACATATTTATAAACATATGTGAGTAATGAAATTTGTCACAAAGTTAAATTGCGAGAAACACATTTTCAAAATATGTATTGGAAATTTTTACTTTTGGAAATTAAAATATGCTTAGCTTACACACAACACTCAAAATTGTAACAATAAATATAATAGATATGTCTTGCTGACGTATTTCAGTATTGTTGATTTAAAAGTATTAATATTTTGAATTTGGAACGTTCGACGTTTCCCGTTTGAAGATTGCAACCAGTGTTGCCAGATTGGGGGCTTTTTTGTCCCAAGATTGTTGATTGTCACCGCTTTTTTTTAAATAGAAATATTCGGTCTACTTAAAAATAGATATAAACTTTTGAAAAATGAGACGAATTATACTATCTTTAAAAAGTGGTGACAATCAAATTATCTGAATTAAAAAAGTCCCCGATCTGGCAACACTGATTGTAACAAACAATGCACTATTTCAAAAGAGAGACAATGTGGTATGATGAAAAAAAACAACTTTTAGTAATTAGAGTATTATATGCATCCTGCTTACAAATATCTACAGGATTTAGCCCTTTCAGGGTAAAGGTACTTTTATTCGTAAAATGTGAAAATGAGTGAGTGACACCAGCATTTACAAACAAATTCTTTTCAAAATAAGTAAAAGCTTTTGTTCACGTACTTAACCCCTTAACCTACAATGACGGGCAAAGCCCGCGTACGATAATCGAGCCAAATGCAAATTCTTCTTACCACTGTAATTTCACAGTAAATATAGCTTAATTTAATCATCGAAATTCCATAATTAAACAAGGCGAAAATCACTATTAAATTTTAGTGGTAGCTATGGATTTGCCAAACTGTAGGTTAAAATGGTAGGTTAAGGGGTTAACACTAGGACTATCGGAAATTTGTATCAAGTTTTATAAAAACATTTCACACCAGAAATTTGATTTAAAACAGTTTAACTTTTTTTTATTT
The DNA here is from genome assembly GCA_963932465.1 of Maratus speciosus. NCBI lineage: Eukaryota > Metazoa > Arthropoda > Arachnida > Araneae > Salticidae > Maratus > Maratus speciosus. Next base: position 112,420,203 of record OZ010793.1, on the reverse strand, counting down.
AATGTTATTCGTCTTTGTATCTTTTAAACTTATTTCATAATCAAATTTCTTGTTTGAACCGAAACATATTCATACGGTAGCCGCCAAAACGACGGCTCGCGGTAGTTATAGCGTTAATATATATATAAAAAAAATTCACTGCAATATTCTGGTGCCAGTGTGGCACTTAAGAATTACAATTAAATTGTCCAAAATGAACCACTGCTCTTGAAGGGGTTCAACCTAAGTGTGTGGAAACACAATACTCTTTTCCATTTACAAAATCGCCTCATATTATAAATGAAATCATTAAAGAAGACATTTTTCTACCTTTCAAACGTCGCAGTGTCTACACACATCCTGAACTATAATAGAGTTCAATTATCAAATTCTTGCAAAATTATTTTATGGTAAAAAATTCAGTTTAATATTTATGGCTCAGAAATGTAATACAATTTCAAATTCATGTAGACTTTATCAAACTTAAACAACACTATTAACTCATTAATCAAAACTTAAAATAGCAATTAATTCTGCATAAAATACATTTTCAAATTTCAAATAATATAAAATATAAAGAAAATAAAGAAATAAATACCGTCAACTGGGGTAACTTTGGCCCAAATTTCCCTGTTTCATGGCATATTCAGCATTACCATTATCTTATTTTATTAAAAAAATAATATCATGTTAATTTTTTGTTTCCAAAGAACATATGGAAACATACCATTATCATAAATTTGTAGATATTAATTTTTGTTTTACCAAAAAGTGTTTTTCATATTTTTGAGCCAATGTTACCTTGAGTTAGGGTAACATTTTTCCATATATGAAAAAGAATGTTATAAGGCCTACAGCATGATATGGACCAATTTTACCCTATAGAGAAAGGCGAAGGAGAGAAGGTAAGAAGTGAAAATGTGTAAAAAGACAGTAAATTAGCATATATTTTAATTAAAAAAATTATTACAAAATTCATAAATACTGCTTAGCGTGGATTGTTCAGGTCTGGGACTGAATACGGTTTTCACTTAGACAGAACTTTAGGTAGACTGATTTTTGCAACAATATAGTTCCATTCATACACCATCGAATCTGGTCGCTGTGGACAACGCCAACGTTTTAATTTCTTTTCCATGTAGTCAACAACAGAACCCTTCTTTGATTTCAAAGTAACCCTTCCGGGATAGATATTGCCATTAAACAGCACAAGTACAAAATTTCCAACGTCATAGTCATCTTTATCAATAGCTTTCTTGTTTGGTTCAGTTCAGTGTTGCCAGATTAGGAACATTCTTAATTCAGATTATTTGACCGTCACCACTTTTTTAAAATAGCATAATTCGCCTTATTATTCAGACCTTTTTAATCTTATTTTTATATAGGCCTAATATTTCTATTTCAAAAAAGCGGTGACAATCAACAATCTGGGGACGACAAAAAGTTCCCAATCTAGCAACACTGGTACAGTTGGAACCTATACACTGGATGGATTTTCAGTAAAATTATTGTGTGCATCAGCACAAATATGTATTTTCAGGAGTATACCAAAAATAAACAAAAGCATCAATATTAAAATTCAACAAAATAAGAATAAGCTCCCTTACAAATATAACATTATTTATGCATTGACGGGACATACAAAAATTTAAATGATAATTGGTTGGGCCAATGTTAGACCAAATATTAGGCCAATATTACCTCAATTTAGATAAATGCTTTTTTTTATCTCAGGAAAGACAACGCATAATCCTACATTAGGCCTGGATCTAAACTAATGAGATTATAATAACACGTACTTGCTAAGGGCCAAAGCAATTAATTTACAGCTTGTCAGCCAAAAGTTGTAAGAGCTAAATTCTCACCGTCTTCGCACGCTTTTGTCTGCTTGATGCTGCCACGGTGGAAACTTGGGAAATTACTTACAATGAGCTGCCAGCCTCAAGATAATGTTACCATGTATATTTTTTAGACCAAAACTTTCTCTATAACTCAAACGATGTAGAAAATGTAGCAGATTTAATCTTTTTTTCTCTCTTGGGCCAAGGTTACCCTTAACCCCTTGGGGACGAGCGACCCGTATACGTGCAGCTAAAGGTGCTCAGAATCAGTGATTATCCTCACCAGTAAATTTTTATTGTAAATTTTGCCTTATTTAATCCGAGCATTTTCCCGATTCAACTAGGCAAATATTCTGTTTTGAAAAACCGGTGATAAAAGATTAAAAATTCTGTTAAAAGGCTCTCGTCCGGAAGGGGTTAACCCAAAGCGTTATAAGTAAGCGAACAAACTTAATGCTGGAATCAGGCGTAAATTAACACAGTTGCGCCACCTTGTGGACGGAGTGATAATTCACATACGCGGGCTTTTAGTGTGGCGCGTATTTTCTAAATCTTCAGTCACTCATGGAAATGAGCTTTGTTTGCCACCACGAAGTTTTCTTCGCGTTATCAGAAGCACTTCAGATATTAATGAAGGTGAAAAAAACTTTACAATTTTAGTAGTGTCAGTAAGAAAACAGTTAGGTATCTACTTGTAGTTCACACTCCATCCGCTACGTGGCGCATGACCTTTATTCATGTGACCTCGCTTCTAATCTTTCGGTTACTTCTCCCATTTAAGATAAGCCGCCTACTTATATCGCTTTGGGGTTAACCCCTTAACCTACAATGACGGGCATATCCCGCGTACGATGATCCAGCCAAATGTAAATTCTTCTTACCACTAAAATTTTACTGTGAATATAGTTTAATATAACCATCGAAATTCCATGATTAAACAAGGCGAAAATCTCTATTAAATTTTAGTGGTAGCTATGGATTTTCTAAACCGTGGAGCTGTTAGACGTAAATCGTAGGTTAAGGGGTTAATGAGCCAAACTCACTCCGGTTGACGGTATGTTAAATGCGAAAAAAATTTGCAAATTAAACGCAACATAAAATGACAAATTTTTCAAAGATATGAATGAATAAGCAAACTGAAACAAACTTACACTGAATAAGCAAACAATGCTAAATTTAACAAAAGCGATAATATTTTGGATATTATCTTTCATTGGCATTATTCCACTAACTTTACAAATCGACCAGGAAAACACAATTATCATGCAAGTTTTTCAGTGATGATTTCCAGACGATTCTTTGTTTAGCCAAAAATTTAAAAAATGTTCGTTGTTGGAAATAATTTTCGGATAAATTTTTTATTTCATTTTTAGCGTTCTTTTAAGATTTTTGTTATCTGGTTAAAAGTACTCTAAAATTTCTTCGTCGTGCTAAGAATAAAAACAGGTATTAAAGAATCTGGTCATATCGTAACAAGTTCTAAATAGATAAAACATGAACTTCTCAGGAGAACAAAATAACATTTGATTTTTTATATTATTATTTTTTTCACATAAATGAGAACCTCTAAACCTCATATTGAAAATAGTGGAGATTCATTAACTTTATCTTTGAGAAGTGGTGCTGTAATTTTATTTGCAGGATTGGTAACATATTATGACAAACAAGTCAATTTTTTAATAATTTTTTTCACCAATTGTCTTCTTTAAAGAATCCATTATCGATATAGAATTTTAGCCAAAGTGTAGGCAGTTCCCGCATGCATCATTTTCCCATGGTAGATCTGTTATCCATGAATGTGTATAATAATCGGATGTTTACTTCTGTAGAAAGGTCTCCAAATTCTAATATTCCTGTTAAACATATAATTTCAGTTTTATCAATAATTGGAACAAATGGTTACCCTTACTAGTTTTTTTATAAGTTAATAAATTTCGTAATGTCTATAAGATTTTTAAGTTTTCGACTATACATCCGCACTACAAAATGCCATTCTGTTTCTTTCAGTATTCTATTTCATTTTCGTCTATTACTTTACTTTTTATCTTCAAATAATACCTACATTTTTGGTGTGAACTGAGCTGTTTTAGTCTTAACAACCAAGTTCAGTCATTGATGAGCTCGGAGATTTTAGCTTCCGTTGAGATAAGATCTGTGGGATTCTTTGTCCCATTGCATAGATGCCAATCTAAAGATGAAATTAGCAGATGAATTTTATCAAAACGATTTCTTCAAATGGATTTAATATGTGATCTTTTAATCCAAAAATATGTTATTTTAGAAACAGACCAGTGAATACATGTATTTTCGAGATTTTACTTCTTTAAAATGCTGCTGCTTAATCTAGCAGAACATAACGCAACCATCAATTCCATTTTCTGCAAAATAAGTATTTCCTCCCCTTCTACTCTATTTCTTTGAGGCTATGAAAACTTTTCAAAGAAAAAGTATAAAAGCAATTCCTTTTTTCGGGCTGCTTTTACACATAGAAGTAAAATAATGTGACACGTGGGTGTTACGAGTTGGAAAATTAAAACTGGTGCAAATTGTAATATGTAAACTGATTCCTACTTCAAAATTTGCACTCATTTCTGGAAAAACACGATTCCGTGTAGAACGGCATCTCTCGTTTTCATTGTTAGAATTATGCAATAAAATAACAAGTAGTGTTTTTTTTTCAGTTCTGTATATGCTCTGAATGTTATCGCCATAAAATGCATTAAAATTTATAAAAAACAACAACATTGCAATTAGGTTTTCTTTAAATGATAAAGGCTAGTTCCTTGAGTACTTGTAGTATAAGTCACATACTACGATTTTTGACTCCCGGTATTTTAAAACTCAAAAATGTGACTTGTTTTAACGGAGATATCTCATTAATTGAATAAGGCAAAGCAAACATTTCGAAAATAACGGTGGCCAACAAGCATAACAGTTATTATCTATGTGACTCACACTACAAAAACCCATGGGACTAGGCTAAAATAGAAATAATTTATAAGCAATATTATTGTACATCGATTGAAATCAGCAATATTATTTATAAACAAAATTCACTGGTTAAATATTGCATATTCTAGGATTATTTAAAGAGATATTTTATATTTTCAAGTATTAATTTATTTGTAAAAATCTAGGAAAATAACGGAGGTGTATGTAATTTTCATACAACTGACAGTTTGAGAATATATAAGGAATGTATAAAAATTATTTGTAATCGTTAATAATCCTTTATAATCGTGTAACAAATTACCGCAAACATTTGATAATAATAGTGAAATTGTTAGTAATAATAATAAAAAAAAGGAACACAAAGCGCACTTGCACCATGATGTGTATCCTTGTTCGTAATAGTGCGCATATTTTTAAAAATTTTAATTTTTCACAAAATTTGAATTGCCAGCTGGATTTTTTAATACAGCAAAGAATTTCTTTGTATATTGTAAATTCCTTTAAAATTATGTTACTTGAAACAATCACGATATTCTTAGAAGTATGTCAAGTTTTTAAAGAGTAATAAATTCACATTGAAAAACAAATTAGATCAACATTTTTATCCGACTGAAAAGAAGTGTTATGTGTTTCATGCGTATCTAGGTATGTGGATTTCTTTATATCCTCGAAACATCCCAACGCCTGGATGGATTTTAATGAATGAGGTCTCTATGGATTCGTCTTAATCGTCCGATGGTTATAGGCTAGGTTTTGTTTTTATAAATTCAAAATGTCGGCCGTAAAATACAAAATTGGCGGTAGAGACGAAAAAAAAATTACGCACCATATCGAGTGACATATCATAGGATAGGTCTTTGTAAATGAAGACGATGTTTCATTAACTATTTTACAGTCAGAAGCTCCGTTTAAATATTACACAATCTGCAAGTTGTGTATGTAGGATCTCTAACTTTACTGCAACTCTAACCATCATAGAAATCTATGGACTTCATCAAAACAGTGTTTATAGATAGGAACTAACAATTAAACGTAACTTAAAAGTCATCAATACAAGTAAATAAAAAAATATATATAGGTATGCAATATGCAAAAAAATATTTTCACATTGATGATAAATAATTAATTAGTTCGCTTTTTACGCCGTCGGGTTTTTTGATTTTTTAAATTTAATTTTTTATAGATGATTTGAAACTAAACTGTCTTTTTTGGAATTACAATTAATTTTCAAGACTAAACAGTCTTAGCTGCATTCAAAACGTAATTGAAATTAGCAACGTGTTTCGAACCAGTACCTTGTTTCGACGAATACTTATCTTCTTGCCTGAGCGTATTTAGAAATGTTGCTTTTGGTTCCATTTGAAACAAAGCGTCCAGTACTTTAAATATTGAATTTACTATTTTTCTGACAATTTATGCAACAGTTATTTTATAGATTAAAATTATCAAATGTTCATGATACTAGAAATCAAAGGGGATGAAAAAAAATTGTGTTGATTTACATTGTTCATAAAAGCTTATTTCCTAAAATAATCTTTTGAACTTTTTATTTATTAAAATATGAACTGTAGTTTTGAAAATAAGTAATTTGTGTATTTGTTAAATAAATTTTAGAAAGATTTCACCTATTAAAATTAATAATTTAAATCGGTATTTATGCAGAATATTTACAACTCTACTAAGATCTTTTTTTTTTAATATTCTTTTAAGAATTTTATTCAGTCAGAAAATGTTATATATACACATATATATTCCGATATTTTTTAGGATTAAAATTTTTCACCCCATGCCTTTCAACATTAAAAATGCTGAACAATTGAAATTGAAACAAAAAGTATCTATTTAAAACTTCTTTTGCATTATGTTTGAGGAATAATGCTTTTGGAACAATGGTAACAAAAAGTATCCAGATCTTGTTAAAACAATTTATAACAGTTATTTTTAAAATATACTGCAACGGAGCAGTTATTTTTTAATGATACGGTCGCATAATGTTTACGTGCTTAAAAAGCAAATCAAAGACATTCATTTATAAAAATATATCTAGAGTAGTCCTTTCACGTGTATTGGAAATAGGTTTATCTTAAAAAAAGGCAATTAATGTTAAACTAAAAATATTCTCTAACGAATATGCTTTAGATAACTTGTTATACATTACATAAAATAATGCAAAACAAAATTACAAATCAAATAAGACTGTCTCAATAAAATATATTTATAGGTACCTCTTAAAATAAGTCATTCGTATCATAATCTCAGTAATGAATTTTTGGATGCTTACGGACAACAGACGCCTTGGGAATTCATCCGAAACGAAGCTTGGGCAGGTTGGGGAATTTGTGAATTACACAGACATGGTGACATTGAAAAGTGCAAGTAAGTATATCTTATTGTGTATTTAGATTTAAAATTATCTCTTCCGAAATCAAACACATCGGATAATTTTGAAGATGTTGAATATAAAATCTTACAAAAATGTACACATAACTTATTTGCTAATGTTGGGAGCGTTATTATTTTCCGTTTCAGTTTTAAATAAGTGTAAATAATGACGAAAACCAGACTGATCTATCAGAAAAGAAAATCTCCCCTTAAATTAGTGCTGCACAACCTTTTTGCCAGAAAATCCTTTGCCACCACAAAAAATTTAAAAGTAACATCTAAATTATTTAACAGCAAAATATCTGTCAGTTAATCAGGAAAATTTTTTCTGGATAAAAATACTGGTACACTCGGTGGCCCGCGGGCCACGGGTTGTGCACCTTTACCTTAAATGATAATGGAAGTTCCAAAACACAGCTGAAAGCCAAAGACTGTTTAAGAGAATGTTTACAAAGATCACCCTATGCGACTCACAATTGCTTGAATTATATATAAGTTTGAGGCTCATGGAATCATTCAAATTGTTCATAGGACACAGGCAACGTTCGGGAAGACCCCTTCGTCAACAAGCAACGCAAATAAAGACATAAAGCATTCATATGAACGGTTAATTTCTCGTTCGTTACGTACGTAAACCCAAGACGTTCATTATTGTAGTTCAAATTGCATTTGTATTTCATTTTTATGTGGTTTTGCAATGAGTTGATTAGTTATCAATAATGCGTATAAGAAAATATGGCAAAGGAGAACGGTTTTTCAATATGCATTATTTATAAACTAATTAACCCCTTGAGGGGCACCGGTATATATTATATACCACCAATGATTAATGAAGTTTTACACCAGAAAATTTTTATTAAATTTTACTTTTCTAACTTTGGTGGAAAAAAGCCGTAAAATTGCTTTTTTTAATTTGGAAATAGAATTTTTCAAAGATTCCGCTGGGAATTGAGCATTTCACAAACGTAATTGCTTGCCCCTCAAGGGGTTAACTCTTTGCAAACCATATAAAAATGCAAACAAGTCGGAAATTGTACGTCAAACGTGGCAAATGAGATGCATTCGTACTATAACTAGTTTTATAAATATTCAGAACTTGGTGCCGCAGCTGTTGCCCTCTTCTGCAGAAATGCATGAATTCAAAATGTATAACGATTATATATATTAAATTCAGTAATACGGAAATAGTAGGTCACTATCTTAAATAGGACGTCATCACCATGACAACCCAGAATCATTACCTATTCTGGGATGTCATTAAATTATTTACGTATGAAAGGATTTAATAGAATGAAGAAAACCTTTCTTAATATATTTTTAAGTTATGATTGGATTTTCATAAATTTGAAATGACTCGATAAAATCCTGCAACGATTATATATATTAAATTTCAAACAATTCAATTGGGTAGTTTTTGCGCTGTTATATGCGGACAGAGAGATAGACCGACGGACGGATCAGATGACTTTTATAGGTGCTACGAACTAATATAATTACGAAAGCACCTAAAAATTGCATCTAGTTACACAAAATGTTACAAAATGAAGTAAAACCCAAGACTTTTCGAGAAACTAATACATGTGCTATTCCGATTTGGCGTAATCCTAATCGCTACTCCTGCAGCAAAGTTGAAAGATCTAGTTAGTGACGAAATAGACCGGATCCTGAAAAATGAAGTTTCTGGGAAATACATAATTCTGCTGATAACCGGAAAAGATACCTATCTTGAATACATAGGAATGACACCTTGTAAATTTAAAGACTGTATTAACCATCTCGCTGCGCAACCCGAGAGTTTCTCGGGCAACGTAAATGTAGCAAATTTTGCGCAACCCGAGATTTCATCAGGGATGCGTTTTTTCCGTATAATTAACCCTCCTTGATCATTACCCCTAGTGACTTTTTATTGTAAATTTTGCCTTATCTAATCAGAGCAGTTTCCCGTTTAAATCAGAAGAAAATATTTGTTTTGAAAAACCGGTGACAAAAGAATAAAAATTCTTAAAAGACGCTCGTCGCGAGGGAGTTAAATACGCAATTTTTGAAGCTACAGTAGAGCGCCGATTATCCGAACTCTAATTAACCTAACTTCTAATTATCCTAACAGCCTATTTCTCTCAAAAAATCTTTTAAACCGCACTTTCAATTATCCGAACAGCCTATTTCTCTCAAAAAAATTTTTAAACCGAACTTTCAATTAACCGGACACCCTAATTTTTTTTTCATTTTTCGGGTAAAGTTTTTGCCACCTAATATTACACCTGTAATCCAACCCATGGATGAAAGTGCGATAGAGACATTCAAACGAATTTATAGAAAGCACACGTTAAGAATGTTCTTTTTATCAGAAGAAACAGAAGAGCTTGATTCCCAAGATACCATAGAAATTGATTTGAAAGATTGTTGAATAACGGCTGCTAATTCCTAGGTTCTAGAAAAATCGTCAACATTAAAAAAGGCTTGGAATAAAATTTTAAATAAACTAAAAACTGATAGTAGGTCAGAAAATGAGGATGTAAAACAGTAAAAGAAATGGGCAGAATCCAAAGCTATGAAGAAAGTGAAATACACGAGTGGTTAAATAGTGACGTACATGACCGTGGATATCAGATTTTAAATGATGATGAGATTGTGGATGAGATTCAAGATGAAAAAGAAATTGAAGAAAATGAAAACGAATGCTCTGAAACTGACCCAGGTCCATCACATAACGAAGCTTTTAAATGTTTGGAAACAGCTATGAAATGGCTCGAACGGCAGAAGAACACTGATTCTATTCAACTAATAATAAGAAGAATTCCGAGATATGGCAGCATTAAAAATGTCTTCGTTGAAGCAAGCAATCCAAAGTTTTTTTGCTTAAATTATAATCTGTGGAGTTCAGAAAATGATAAAAAGAGAAAAAGAAAATTTTAAATGATAAAAAAGTAAAAAAAAAAAAATTAAAAGACAAAAATAAATAAATAAAAAACAATTTTTAAACACGACAGGAACAACTAATGCTGGCAGTCCTAAGCCTGGATAAAAAGTGGAGGTTTTAGTATAGTCAGGAATAACCTTTAAATTGTCTGTCCATTTATCCGAACTTTTGCTTATCCGAACTCGGGCCGGTCCCGACTTGTTCGGATAATCGGCGCTCTACTGTATTTTGATAAAACGATTACGCAGCGAGAGGGTTAAAGAACATTTGGAAGATTTCAAGTGCAACTGACCAGCAACAGCCCTGCCAAGAGTTAACCAGAAGCAAAATGTACAGGTTAATTTTCAGGAAACAAAAATTATATGCCTTTTATAATTATTATGAATTAATTATTCGTAGAGTTGCAAAAAATCCGCAGTTTTTGAGAGGCGGGAATAAACCCGGGAATTTTGGGGAATAAACCCTGAATCTTGGGGAATATCGGAAATTTTGTAGGAGTTTTGAAGATAAACAAAACCAGTTTTTTTCCAATTTGAAATTTTTATTTTAACACGTTCACGTCGGCGCGGTTGGTCACACTCGGCTGTCTCCGCCTTTTTGCACACCACTATTATTTTAGAGAAAATGTTATTTCTTTAAATCGCCCAATTGTTCTAATTAAATAAAAAAAAAGCTCTGAGACAGTCGAGTGTGACCCACCGCGCCGGCGTGAACGTGTTAAAGAAATTTCAGGGAAGAATATTCCAAAAAGATAGATTTTACTTTATGAATTCACAAAACTTATGATTTTACAGTCTAAGTCTTTATAATTTATTAGCTTTACAAGAATGGCGGCTGTAAATAGGTGAGAATTTAAATTTTTCTTAATTTTTTTTTCAGTTTCTGTTTGCTCGCACATCTCATTTTCATGTTTTCAGGCATACTTTATGCTTATTACTTATATGAATTTTCTAACGAGTTGCATTGTACTTTTGCATTCATTTCTTTTAACTTTGTTCATTTTCTTTTCTTTTTTTTTGTTTACGTTCTTTGATTAGAAGAACAGAGAGGAAGTTTATATTCATGTCAGAGAAGATGAATCTCTTATTTGCCTCTTTCACTTTTTAGTTTCGACGATTAAAATAACAATTTTTTTAATTTCTCTTACTTAATATTTCTGCAGCTTAAGCCTGTTTTTCGTTAGTTTTCATGTAAACCGTGCTATTTTTTAATGTTATTAGTTTTGTTTACATTGAGAAAAATTGGAATCATTAAAAATAATTGTAAATGATAAATTAAAAAAAAATTTCATGCTTAAAATTTTCTGAAAACTCCCGTAAATTAAAAAAATTTCCTTCTCAAAAAACCCGGTTTATTCCCGGGAATAAACCAGGTTTTTTCCACCCTTTGCATCTCTAATTATCCGTAAATCAATTGAAATTATCAGTAAAGAAAATTTAGTTAGCAATAATGTTTTATCACATAACATACACAGTAAGTGGTGAGTTTGCTCAACGCTCTACCGCCTATGGTAGTATATTTGCTACCATCAGCATTCACCATTTAGTGGATTTTTTTATTCAGAAATTCCGTATTTACGCCAGAAATTTAAAAGAGTAATTTAAAATGGAATTTTTTAATTTAATTAACAGCAGACATTTTGTTATTAAATAAATCGAAAGTTTTTATTCGATTTTCTGGTATGAATTACGTTTCTCGGAATTACGGAATTTCTGGAACGCATTCTACCCTGGGAATTAGAGGGTTGAGGAATTCTAAAACGAATAATATTCTTCTCAGTCATCCCATCCATCTTTTTTATTCCTCTCTCCCCTCTCACCCACAAATCAACATAAATTGGCATCACCCAACTAGCCGGATGAAGAAATAGATTTTCCCCTGTTTCCATATTCAGAGAGTGAAATTTTAAAACGAGGTATAAATAACATCAGTTTTGTATTTTATCCCTGAGGATGGGTATGTATATAGTTGAATTTGCTAGTATTTTGATAATGCAGTTTAATATCCTTTAACCTTTTTTTTTTTATCATATTTTCAGTAATAAAGCACATTATGTGTAATTTTAATTTTTAAGAATAATTTCGTATTTTATATTTTTAAACGAAAATCTTTCCAGACTAAACTAATATTACAGCCCAAATGCAATGGGCAACGCAGCCCCTCTAATTTGTATGATTTTATATTTTTAAAAGAAAATATTTCAAAATGAACCGAGAGCTATTGCCCCACTACCTTCCACAACGTGCTCACTTGAATTTGATCGACTTAAAAAAAAAAAAAACTTATAAAAAGGACCTACATATAGGACTCTCAATGCTTTCGTCAGAGTACATCGTTTACATTTATAAACGAAAACCTTTCCAAACGAACGCAATGTTTGGCGGTTGTGCTGACTTCGGCAGCGTAGCGTACTCTCTCAAGTTCGTATGATTTTATAAAGGTACACCCTTGGATTTGAAATATTTTTTATTCTTAAGCGAAATCTATTTAATCAAACTAAAGCAGTGTTTCCCAACCTTTTATTGCCCACGCCCCACCGAAACATCTGAAAAATCACGATGCCCCCCACTCCCCAGACAAATATCGTGTAACCTATATCTCTTATTATTCGAAAATCGAATGGTATTCACCTGAAGGAAGCCTAACAGTGTTTTAACGATTATTCATTTCACATTTCTTAACATGTCATAGAGCTGAATTTTCTTCCACAAATGTGTTTTTAGTATAATTTTATAAATGGAATTAAGGATATAAATCTTCACTTTTATGCCAAAAAAGATTTGTTGTGCCTTCCCAACTTACGTGAATGTTTAACAAAAGTGTTATAAGCCTATATTTTTATTGTCCCAAAATGACAAAAGAGACTCTCATATTTAGTATTAAAATTGAAAACGATGACACAATTTACATTGAATTTTAGTAATTTATTGAAAGTCGTTGGAAAATCTTTGGATACCAAATTTCCTTTCTATGGATAACAAAGTACACAAGAAGCATTTGAAGGTTCTGACCTTTATCAAGTTTAAGTAGACATTATTCCCCATCAAAACATATTTATCTTTTTCCCTCCCCAATTATCATTAATTAACTGCCATCTATTATGACATTTTCAAATTTAAATTGTACATGTTATACATTCATTTACCGTGTAGGAGGCGTGCACTACAGCCATAGTTATTTACAATTTATCCATTTTCTTATTTAATGCTATTAAAAATTTAAAAATTTTATAAAGTTGTTAGTACCACATTTAGATATTTCAAATATTTTTTATGTTAAATATGTTAAAGACAATAGGATTTAAATATACTCTTAAGTAATTTCAAGTGTAGAAGTTTCTTTATGTTACATACAGAAGAATTAATAGATAAAAATAGATCACTCGATAAATAATTTTGAAAAATTATAAAATACATCAATAACCAGAAAAGTTATAGAAATTTTTAAATATAATAAAAGGGGAAAAGGTGATGCCAAATGATATGGGTAAGCGTCCTATCTCAACCCATTAAATGGGAGAAGCAACCGCAAGATTAAAAGCGAGGTCACATCAATCAAGGTCATGCGCAACGTAGCGGATGGAGTGTGAACTACAAGTAGATACCTAACTGTTTTCTTACTGACACCACTAAAATTATAAAGTTTTTTCACCTTGATTAATAACTGACGTTTCTATGATAAGGCGAAGAAAACTTCGTGGTGTCAAGTAGTCTGGATGCCCCTCTTGCTACACCTTTATTTGCCATAAATGTGGCAAACAAAATTCATTTCCATGCGCGACTGAAGATTTAGAGAATACGCGCCACGCTAAAAGCCCGCGTAACTGAATTATCACTCCGTCCAAAAGGTGGCGCAACTGTGTTAATTTACGCCTGATTCCAACATTAAGTTTGTTCGCTTACTTATAACATTTTGATGTGATGCTAACATAGTAAAAAAAAAAAATGCTCATATAATTATTCTGGTATTGTTTTCATTTTAACATTTTGATTTTAAGCTTTTTTAACAAAAATACCTGTTTATTTTTTAATTTTGCATGTTTTACTTTTATTTTTAGTCTAAAACCTAACTTTTCTATAAAAAAAAAGAAAAAAAGGTGAGCGAAGGCTGAGTTACAAATATGAAATTGCCCCCCTAAAGAATCAAATGTACCCCCGGCGGAGCGTGCGCCCCACGTTCGGAATCACTGAACTAAAGGAACAATCTGATATGTTCAAATATTAAACTTTAAATATTGACCAAATGTCTCTGAGAAAACCCAGATAATTTAAAAGCCCACTCTTTCAAAATGCCAATATTAATTATAAAGTTGCAAGATGGGTTTCTAACGAAATGATAACACATGCTTTCCACGATACGAACAAATGCATCCTCATTAAAGTCAATACAATTCCAGAAACAAAATTCATCTACTGACGATTGGTTCGGTTATTAAATATGACTTCTAATTTCAGTTTAGGAGGTATTTTTAAAGTTGTGGGTACTTTTAGACCTCTTTTTATGTCAATAAATTCTTGGAAGAAATTTAGAAGTTCGCGTTGAAAGAACTTCCTTATTAGGTGTCGAAAACAGGATTTGCATAGTTAGAACTTTCGAGCAGCTTTATTTTCAAGTTACGTTGTACCACCAGAAGAATGAATCATTCGACCAATTAAATTGCTTCATAATTCTATGAGAATTATTGCATGTAACCTGCGCGTCCTCTGTTTAGGTGTGGGGTAATGCGCACTATATACGGTTGAATACAATATTTAGTATCAATAAAAAATGCAATATTTTGGTGAAGAATTATGTTTAGCTGAAGCTTACAAAAAACTTAACAATTTGTTTACTGTCCAGGAGGGAATTACGGTGGAAGTTTTAGATATATTTTTTTTTACTGATAGGTAGATGCAGGGTTAAAATGTATATTTTAAAGACTAATTTTAACACGTTCACGCCGGCACGGTGGGTCACACTTGACTGTCTCGGAGCTGCTAAGTCTCCGGCTTTTTGAATACCAGAATTTGAATACAGAAAATGTTGTTTTATTTAATTAGAACAATTGGGCGATTTAAAGGAACAACATTTTCTCTAAAATAACAGTGGTGTGCAAAGAGCCTGAGATTTGACAACTCTGAGACAGTCGAGTGTGACCCAACGCGTCAGTATTAACGTGTTCACTAACGCATAACTACGTATGCGTAGAAGATTCTAAAATTTATATTTTATAATTTGGTAGTCAGATATTTTGGGCCACTTCTATAAAAATGTCCACTCAAATATTACGAAAACTCAGAAAGATACAGTGAGCTGATTAAAAAATCTTAGAACATCCCTTATAATAAAGCTACTTTTTACAAAGCAACTCACTATATCGCTGCTATCTCTCTGAATTTTAGTTATATTTCGCTGGACTTTTTATAACAGTTATCCTAAATGGGTAACAATTATGAAATAAACATTTTGGAATCTTTACGCATACGAAGTAAAAAATTATTTCATGCAAATGCCTATATATCATCAAATATTCAATATATTCATGTTTCAATTGCAGCATACTATTTCTACTGTACTTTGTCAGGTTTTCGGAAATTTGTATTAAATTTGTCTTAAAACTTAATATGATATAAACAAACAACCTTTGAATTTTTTACAGACACGGTAAAATCTTTAGGAATATAAGTGCTATGTTTGCACAAATGCACACAAACGTTGAACAGGACCCAAGTAGTCATTTAATCCAGTAACAGATTATTATCAGCTTTTTCGGTTAAATAGGTTATCGAAAATATTATTTTATTATTAAACTTATTATTAGCTCCTAATTGTCCTCCAGATAAAATCTTCACAGAGAAAAATTAAATAAAACACGTTCTTTATATGCTTAAAGTTAAAAAACAACTCGTTAAGAATTTCAGTAGGTATTCGACATGTGTAAAATGGAAAGCGTTATAGGAATCGTGGAAAACTTAACCTTAATTTTTGGACACGAGTGTATTAGATGTGCAGTCAGTGACGATCAAAATTACATCGGAGGTATTTCTTCAGTAAATTTTGCTAATAAAAATGTGATTTCTAAATGTGCAATAAATATACTCCAATTTTGCGAGAGTCATCTATATCTAGAAATATTGCTTAATTTTGACATAATATGTAAACATTTTAGTAATAGGTACCTTTGGATACCAAACTGGAAGTCATTCAGCAAATTGTTTAGGGATTAGGTTATAAGGAATATTAAAATTACAAACAAACCCCTGGAGTACTAGAATGATAACATTATTAATGATTAAATTATAGTAGGGTCAAGTGGAGTAATTATGACCAGGGGGTAATTGTGACAGCCGTCACATTGGAGAAAACTGTGTAATTTAAAATTTTGTTTCAAATTTAGATATTAACCTCATAATGTATATTTCATCTTAGGTATTCTTTAATACTAGTCGAAGCCTTTTTGACATCCGAATAGCATAGCTGCCAACTTGCACGGATTTTTCATACCACTAAAATTTAATAGAAAATTTTAGGTAATCGAATCACCGAATTCCAAGCAATTTTAACGTTTAACCCCTTGGGGACGAGCGGCACGTATACGTGCCGCATGAAGCGCTCAGAATTCTTGTGCTTCCTCCCCAGTAAAATATTACTTTAAAATTTGCCTTATTTAATCAGCGCATTTTCTCGATTCAAGAAGACACAAATTTCTGTTTTTAAAAAACGGTGACAAAAGATTAAAAATTTCGTAAAAGGTTCCCGTCCCGAAGGTGTTAAAGAAGTCAAAAATTTCTACAAAATTTTAGTGGTATGAAAAATCCATACACGTTAGCAGCTATGGAATAGCAATTTGAAACTAAGTCTATAAAATTTTTGATAAACGGATTTGTCACTTTGAAGTTCAAAGTGGTCTCAATTTCCCCAAATAAATGTGTATTGGCAAGTATAAAGAGAAAATATAGTAGTCATAAATTCCCCACTAGTGGTCTTAATTACTCCAAACTTATGTGGTTGTGAGTTTTTGGTGGGGTAATTATAACCATCCTTTTAACTTAAAAAAACAGCTATGAAAATTAAAACTTTTAAAAAGTGTTCTTAAAGGACCAAAGTTACTTCCTATGTACTAAAAACAGCGCTTTTCCCAATAGAAATAAACAAAAACAACAAAAAAAAAACAATGTTGAAAATATATAAAATAGTCATAATTACCCCTCCTGATCCTTCATGACCTATAAATCTTTAAATTCTTTGAAAAATTGTTTCAATTTTTAAAAATATTGCAAATGAACTCTGTTGTTTTGGTTCCACCACAATTCACATGGGCCCACATGGCACACATTAGGAATTATATGAACACTCCTCCTCTGTCATCCTCTGAATATTTTCCATTACAAAACAGTCATACAGCATCTTCCTCAAGTGGTGTAGAACGTGGTAAAAATCCCATCTCAGATTATACACTGGACTGGAATGAATGAAACCGTTGTCAAATTAATATTCCATATTACTCGATTACACTTTATTTTTGTTATTTTTAATATTACATATTAAAGTAAATTTATTATTATTGTTCTGAACCCTTATAGATGAGTGTGAATTGCGTATTCTCAATTTTCGGATGTACTGTATTATCCGCCTAAAGTGTTCCAAAAATAGTTATATCTATAAAAAAGTTACACATTTTCTTAAAATTGTAATATAAACCATTTACGCGGTGGGAAAACTGCTTGGTTGACTGGTAAAACATCGCAAAGAAATGTATAAAATGACATAATATGTAATATTAGAATATTATTATGTTACATTAAATTTATAATATAGTATATATTTTCTTACATATATATATCTATATTAGCATGAGACTAATCCTATGAATATTTTATGCATTAAAATAATATATTTTACATATTACTTTTAAAAATAATGAAAGTATATAATTAAACGATATACAAAGTTTTAAAAAACTGTAAATTAAAAAGATTTAAATATAAATTATTATTTTTTTTATTTTTATATTTCGTATGTATAAATTATTTCGTATAAACTGCAAAATAATAGATTAAAAAAGAATACCAACGTTTTTTATGGCATATTATTATTTTAGGGATAATGATAGCATACTAATCCAAGCAGTCAGCAGTGGATTGCCGTACAAATGTTTTACCATCTATTCCTTATTAGATAAACCGAATGAAGAACCAAGAAAAATAAGTATCAACGATGGTGAGTGTCTTTTCGTTATCCAAAAAACTTAGAGCTTTGTACAACATTTTTTTACAAAGAGTTACTTATTAACACGGAAAAAAATCATGCGTTACGTATCAACACAAAAATTACCGAAATGTCCTTTGGACGTATAATAATGGTGAAGAGTGTCAAGGTACTGTATTTTGTGTTAAATAAACAATCTATTAGAGGCGTAGTCAGAATAAAACAAAGTTACATCTGAACTAAATCTGCAGGAAATGATCGTATAAAAATGTGACTGGTACCACTTAACTCTTAGTTATATGATATGGGCAAAATGTCATCCTATTTTAGACTGATGATGGTATGCTGAATGCAACCGAAACTAGTCTGCAATTAATTAGAAAATTTTTCTAATTTTGTTTTAAATTTAAAATTGTAAAAAAGTTGTTATTTTGTTCACAAAGTTTCAAGACTGGTCTGAGAATATAAAATTTATTAAACATTTTTATACAGCGAACTAAAATTCCTCAAAATATGACCCTTGGACATCAACACACCGTTGCCAGTGTTAATTCTATTATTCATTGGCTCTCTGGAAGCCTTCACCCGCAAGCCTGTTGAGGGACCTCGTCGAAGCTGCCTGGATGACTGGAATCGTGTCGAATCGTTTCCCTTTCAAATCTTTCTTGATCCGCGGAACAAAAAAACTCACTGGGAGCAAGGTCTCGGCTGTAAGGGGGGGGGGGGGGGGCTTACGGCAGTATTGCCACGTTAAACTTAGCCAAAACTTCGGCGGTGGTAAGCTGTGTTTGAGAGAGCGCATTGTCGTGGTGAACAATCCAATCATTTCTGATGCCTGTGCGGGCGCGCCGGACTCGATCCTTCAATTTCAGGTGCATTCCAGCTTAAAACTGACCTGACCCAGCGCGTCCGCCCAAACATCAGAGACGATTGCATTGTTCACCACGACAATGCACTTTCTCACACGTCGCTCGCAGCCGCCAAGGTTTTGGCTAAGTTTATGGTGCAAGGTTCGCACACTCCTTAGAATTTCCAAGGACTCTGACACCACTATTAATGATAAGAAAATTTACATTTAATTTTTAAAACACAGAAGTCGCAACTCCCGCCTTTATTCACAGATTTTGCAATATTTTCCTGCAGTGAAATACTTTCAAAATACTGTTAAAATTTAGTGGTAAGACTGTGCGAACCCTGATGGTGGCAATCCTGCCACAAGGCCCCTTACAGCCACCGACCTCGCTCCCAGCGACTTTTTTTTGTTCCCCCGGATAAAAAAAAAACTTGAAAGAGAAGCAATTTGACAATCCACGATTCCAGCTTCGACGAGGTCCCTTAACAGCCTTGCGCGCGAAGGCTTCCAGGGAGCCTATGAATAATGGAAAAAACGCTGGCAACGGTGTGCTGATGCTCAAAGGTCATATTTAAATGAATTTCTGTTCGCTGTATAAAAATGTTTAATAAATTTTGTATTCTCAGACCAGTCTTGAAAGTTTGTGAACAAAATATTATATGCGAATATATGCGTATAATGACGCTCTTTTTGATATCAATCATAGAAAATGTTACTGGTGCATCGAAGTATGAAAATACTTAGCTAGAAGGTATAGCTATACGGTATAACTGAATTATAGAAATAAAATCTAGAATAAAACGTAGCAAGCGCTTGTTTAGGGTTAGTTTGACGTCACGCTGAAAACCTCTCATAGACAGTGGCGTCATATTTAGAAATTCAAAATTTGTTTCTCAATTTTGTTATTGAATTTGAAATTCCTGTATTATAGTACATCTTTTCACTCCAAATGCATTTGAATGAATGTACTACATCATTATAATGCAATTAAATACACAATTTTTTAATTTATTTATGAGAAATGCGCATTATCTTGTCAGAATGATGTCAATTTTAGATGCGAAAATATACCGATTCGGTCAAAAGTTGTTTGACTTGTAAAAGCAAAGTACTCATATTATCATTCAAAAATATTTTGCACACCTTTATCGAATTTCAAAACTGACATTAGAAAAAAATTACAAAATTGCATAAAAAAAGATTTATCTAAAGGTAAATTCGGACAGGAGGTTTAAAATAGGGGAATGTAAAGAGTTTTCTGAGAAATTTTGAACGTAGAAAGTAATTTCACTATTATTCTAAAACGCATGTACATCGAGTTTCATGGAAATCTGTCCAAAACTGTAGATTTGTGTAAGGAACATACACTGAAATTCTGATTTATATATGCATATTAAGTAATGTGAACATAGTGACTTTCAGAAGGTTAAGTCTATGACATTTGTGTTCTAAAATTATTCCTCCAGGACACGATTTTTCTCAGACTTTTTTACGCAAACAATAATGACTATAACATGTATAACTGTGATCAATAAGATCGTCATCGGCTGAACAGTTTAGGAATAATAGGGTAAAAAAAAATAACCATTTGTGCGTTTGTTTATACGGTTTATTATAACAGTTCTATCATTTACGATTATTGTAAAAGGCTCAAAGAGAATTTAGCATTTCAGGCTGCAGTTTTTGCAATATACTCGTAGGAAGCAACAAAATGGTGTTCAAATAACTATAAAGTTCAATTGCAGAAGTTCAAATATATACTAACTGCAATCAATCTGTTTAATCATTACAATAATTAAAACCTAAAAGTCGTATAAGAGAAAATATACAACAATAAATAATTGAACATCGCGAGCATCTGACTTAAAATAAGAATAACCTGATTGAAAAGATACTCAGGTATAACAGATAAAGATATAACAGACTAATTTAACCAATTATCTTTTATTAAATAGCATTAAGTAATTTTTTAATGGAATAGCGTATCCATTATCATTTTTAAGGAAAATTATTTCTCTAATTTTTAACGTTTTTGCGAAGCATCTGAAATGTGTAGTATAATATGTATGTACTTGTGCAGTATATTAGTTTTATACTTTTTATATGGACATGGAAGCTTGCTAACAAGTTAATGATTTTTTACATCATTAAAATTGAGTTAATGGTAAATAAAACTGTTTAGGTAATTAAAACTAACATGATATTTTTTTTTATAAATGTCTAATAAATTTTGCTGTTAAAATATTTTTTTCTCTTTTTAAGGTTACTCCATTCACCTTCACCCACATCGAGAACAATTGATGAACGACAAAGATAATATTCAGTTCTACATGTATGTTCACGACCCCCGCCGTTTAGCAAATCCTATGGCAGAAGGGATTACTTTGAATGGTGGTTACAGTTACACATTTGCATTTACAATGGTAAGAAGTAACAGCATTTGTGCGAAAAATAAGCAACTGTTGTTTTATCTCCAATTTTGAAATTTCACTGTTTAGAACGCTTATTGATTATATGTTAATTTATATACCATGGTATTAGGCATTTTTATTGTTGTGGAGAGCAACATCAGTAGAAACACTTCGTTATATGTTATATTTGGTTATTAAAAAAACACGCTATTTTCCTTAAAAAATTCTTCTATATACTTTGTATGAACTTATATTATAAACACTCTTTAAAAATTTGCTTAGTTGCTTTTCTTATAAGTATACAATTTCTTTAGAAGTCCTTATCTTGACATCAGTAATCTGCATTTCATATCATTCTGCGTCTTTATTTTCTTGAAAAATAATATATTTTCCATTTTAGGTATATTGATGTATCTGTACCGCCTGCTTTTCTCTTTGAAAAACGTTTTCGCCACTATGCTGAAGCTTCTTCGGTTCAAATTATGTTAACGTCGTTCTCTGTAGTCTTGGTACGAGATCATTCGAGGAGAGATTAAGGAGTTACCAGTGGCCGTACAGAAACATCAATTTACCTAGAATGAAAAATGTATGATTTTTTCAAGAAGATAAAAACCCAGAATGATATCAAATAAACCTTACGGGGGTCAAGATAAAAACTGCTATGAAGTTGTGTTATATCGGAACATAATATACATTTAAGTGTCAGGTTATATGCAGTTTTTTTTTTTTTAAGTAACTAAATATATTTATAATGACTGTTTATAATCTAAATCAGACAATTTAGAAAATTATTTTAAGGAAAATAGTACGTCTTTTTAATAACCAAAAATAATATATAACGGAGGGTCTGTATGAGGATGTTGCTCTCCACAATAATAATTATACCTGATAGTAATGTATATCAATTAACATGTAATTATAATGCGGGAATTACAAAAAGCAGATTTTTCTATTAACCATTTGCACTCGAGGGCTCCGCTGCGGATACATAATCTTTCTTTGCAAAATTTGTTTTTGGCACCAGTAATAAATGAAAATAAAATGTACCTTATGTAATCAGAGCATTTTTCAAATTGTGTACTTGAACGAAATTTCTTTTTTAAAAGTGATCGAATAAAATTTGTGTAAGAGACGCCGAGCGCAAAGGGCAAAGCGATATAAGTAAGCGTCCCATCTTAAATGGAAGAAGTAAACGCAAGATTAAAAGCGAGGTCACATCAATCAAGGTCATGCGCCACGTAGCGGATGAAGTGTGAACTACAGGTAAATACCTAACTTCTTTTTACTCGCACCACTAAAATTATAAAGTTTCTTTCACCTTGAATAATAAATGAAATCGAATTGACAAGGCAAAGAAAACCTCGTGGTGTCATGTCCATATGGATGCCCCTCTTGCTACGCCATTATTTTGCAATAAATGTGGCAAAACAAAATTCACTTCCATGAGTGGCTAAAGATTTAGAAAATATGCACCGCACTAAAAGCCCGCGTATGTGGATTATCACTCCGTCCGCAAGATGGCGCAAGTGTGTTAATTTACGCCCGATTCCAGCATTAAGTTTGCACGCTTACTTATATCGCTTTGGCAAAGGGTTAATAAACTATCTAAATCGTTTCTTGATATTTGACGTCATTTCACTACTGACATTAAGTATTATTTGATTTTAAGATAGGCAATAGTTAAATAAGAAAAATCGAATCATTAAATTTTTTAAATATTATATTTCTTTAAGTAATTTAGAAAAAAAAATGCAAGATATGAAAATTTAATAGTAAATCAAAAATTTATCTTCTCTCAAAATACTCACACGACAACCATTTTCTAACCGTTAAAAAATTAATTTGAATGACGTTACTAAATACTGTTGCATGTTACTTCAGCCACAGCTATCTTCAGAAAGGGAATGACACTGAAGCGAGGCTAACGAAAAAGACAGGCTCCCGTGGTACCTTTCGCCTTACACAGTTAGAGTCATTTGATTCTCTTTTTGTGCACCTGCGTTGGTGTATTTGAGCATCATGTGATTCAGGTCGTTTGAAAAAGGAGAGACTGCGACAGCCTATCATTTTCGTTAGCCTCGCACTGGAGGTAGTGACGTCACAGTAGAAGTGCGTTGCTTTTCCAGTGCGGATTCTGCACACAACTGTTATTTTGGAGAAAATGCTGTTAGGTTTGCCACATTCTTTTCCACTCGCTACAGCACTGCTATCGTAAAATCATAAAACATGCGCCACACCTTTACAGATTTTAGAAATCATGTTACTTTCATTAACAACTGTTTGAAGTCTAAAAATTTTTAATCACTTGCTTTAGAAAGGATTGCTTAAACACTTTGAGATGTATCCTGACTAGTACATTTTTTTTTCATCCATTAGTTGTCTACTACGAAATACTCTCCTTTGGTTCACTTCTATTGAAACATCCTAAAAAAAAGTTAAAAGTTAAAAAACATATTCATTTAAATACGTTCAACATCTTAAGAGTCGCGCCCGACAAATGTATGCTACTTTTTAAAAAATTGAAACTGTTTGATAGTTACCCTTTTTTTTAAGTAGAAATATTTACCTTATTTAATGGCAGGTAAAATGATGCGAGAATAAAGCCAGTTACACTATTTTAACCCCTTAACGGCCTCTTAATATTTGGAAAAACCATGAAAAATGTACCTATTTTTTTATTACAGAAATTGAATAATTATAAGGTTTCTATATAAAATATTCAGTTAGTTTTTTTTAAGGCGTAAAAAAAGATGTTATAAATCAAATTCACATTTGTGAAAAAGCCATCATGCGAGAATTCTGTGTTTTAATGTTTGTTTTACACCATACAAATTAATGCGAATAAGACTTTTGTTTTTCACAACTTAGATGTTTAATATATCATCATCAAACACATTTTTACAAATAATATTTGAAATAATATAATACACATTAAATTTTGATTATTAATAACTTTTTGTGATATATTTCGAAACATGCAATACAAAGTTCAACATCACAATCAGCACCAAAAACCAAACCGAAACGGTAATATTCAAAGACATCACACCGAAATGCCAGTTAATTTTTTCTGGTTTCAGAAGTTTTTCCAGCAATAAATCTCCAGCTGGGAAGTATGACGGGTATGGGAAATAACGAACGACACCTCAGACAGTGAGATTGACGGGAGCGAGAATTAAGGCGTTAAACAATTGTTGGGAATCAAACAATTTGAATTTAAAAAAAGTAACTTACACTGCTCGCTAAAGTCACGGACGTGAGAATTAACGAGCTAATGCAGGGTTCAAAAGGCTCATGGGATTTTAGCAGTTTTAGTACCAAAAATTTCGTAAAATACTGGTCCCTAAATCTGAAGATAGAATTTTTTTCATTAAATAAAACAGATATTACTTTACAAAAATTTTGGCAAAGGTGCTTGAAAGTCCTTGAAGTGTATGAACGCTGTAATGAAATTGCTTAAATGACTACACTAACGAAAGTAATTGGATAAAGTAAATTGAATCCAAAATGACACGAAAATTTTCCCTTTCAATAGACTTTCCTGTTATAATAATAACCCAGAAATACAATAGGATTATAGAGCTTATATTAGGCGTTGTGGAAAATAAAGGTGAATTCTATAAAGATAGATCTATTTTTAATCTGCTAGTTGAAACGCCAAAGGATTAAGTCCATTATGGTATATGGGAAAGAAAAGATCACGGAAAATTTTAATCATGTTACTACACTTTAAACATTATGAAATTATTATCTATTACTAAGGTGGGTTATAACTTAATTTCTTTAAAGTAAAGAATAAGACACATTTTTAGTTAGTTTAGGGAGAAAAACAAAGGAATTTCATTGTATTATGATTTTCGTAAAAATTTGTTAACAGAGTATTTCAATGATTTTACATTATTTCAACAACAATGAAATTGATATCCATCTGTCTGGTTCAATACAATAACATCTTTTCTATAGATTGCCCAGTGCGTAGCTTTTATCATTTTTTACAAGGATACACAAAATAATTCTATTCCAGGACTTACTATGAGCGATAATTGCTAAAAGTGCATATTCAGCTGTAGTATATGTTTTAAAATGCTTTTTAGGGTGTTGCGTTGTGTTCTTAAATTCTCTAGATCATACACAGAACTGTTCGAAAGAGAAAGAAAAAGTATGTAATGCTGGCTATGAACCGTAGTAGCTGGAAGTGGATTCTTAACTGTTTTATGTGATTTTTAAAATTATTGCATCATTTCATTGTAGGAAAAAAATAATATTTTAACCCTTTGTTGCATACTCTGAAATTGGCAAATCCCAGACGGTAAAATTTCTATTTTTTAAATAAAAGGGTCACACATAATGAGAAAAATATTATTTTATATAAAATAATTTAACATTTTTTGAATTACAGCCTGTCCAATATTGTGGACACTATGCAGAGTAACAAAATGTAGTGCTGTTAGGAAAATAAAAGATATGAAAGTTTTTGGATGACATATTGACGTATTCTATTAATCAGTGAAAAGAATCAACGATGGTGAGACCTGTAAAAGCAGTCAGTTTTTGCAACGATACAAATGTAAATTTTACATTTTACAATGAATATGTTGACTTTCTTTTACATTGTTCCATCTTGCATCTCTGTGCACTTTTGGTTGATTGACGGGAAAAGTGTTCTACCATGTCAAATCTGATGTCGTACTGGCTCGTACAGGCAATTGTTTTAGTTTTTTGGCTTTCAGCGATTCACATTCCTGAGAGTCGGGAAACTAAAATTTTTTTAATTAAAAAAATTCATAAATAAACTTAATCAGAAAATTATAATTTAGAAAACTGAGAAAGAGATGAATATTTATAAAAAATATACCTGCACAATATTAAATTCACATAAATGTGTCAAACTTATACTTTTATTTTTCACTGCTAATACACATGATGTCCACTTCAGTTTTCAGAGTATAATATTATCATGGTGATGATGTGCATGGCGTCCACTATAGTGGACAATATGTAAAACCTTCCATAACAAAAGAAAAAAAGTATTTTTATACTTGTAATTCAATTAGGCATTAGGCCAATTAGTCTAAAAACAATAACTGATAAACAAAATGTCATTTAAATAACATTATTTTAGGTTTAGAAGCATTTTAGTTAATACAGAATAACTTTCCGGCATTCTGAAGACACATTCATTGATTATGTATAAAGAAGTAAGTTACGCATCTTGTGGCGACATCCCGATTTTTCCCCTTAAACCCTTAATTCTCGCTCCCGTCAATATCACGGGCTGAGGTGTCGTTCTTTATTTCTCGCTCCCGTCATATTTCCAGGCTGGAGGTTTATTGCTGGAAAAAACTTCTGAAACCAGAAAAATTTAACAGGCATTTCGGTCTTTGAATATTGCCGTGTGGATTTCACTTTTGCGCTGACTGTAATGTTGGGCTTTGTATTGCATGTTTCGAAATATGTAACACTCAAAAAATTATTAATAATCAAAATTTAATGTATATGTATTACTTTAAATACTATTTGTAAAAATGTGTGTGATGATGATAAATAAAGATCTAAGATGTGGAAAATAAAGTTTTTTTTTCGCATTAATTTGTACGGTGTAAAACAAACATTAAGACACATAATTCTCGCATGATGGCTTTTCTACAAATATGAATTTGTTCTATAACATCTTTTATTTTCGCCTTAAAAAAAAAAGTAATTGCATATTTTATTTAGAAACCTTATAATTATTCAATTTCTGTAATAAAATAGATAGGTACTTTTTTGATGGTTTTTCCAAATATTAAGCGACCGTGA
This sequence comes from Maratus speciosus, assembly GCA_963932465.1. Lineage (NCBI taxonomy): Eukaryota > Metazoa > Arthropoda > Arachnida > Araneae > Salticidae > Maratus > Maratus speciosus. The sequence goes on along the minus strand of OZ010793.1, from coordinate 112,392,879 downwards.
AGGGGTTAACCATTTGAGGGGTAAGCAATTACGTTCCTGTAATGTTGAATTTACACCGGAAAAATCGAAAAAAATTTTCTTCAAAATAAGGAAAGGCGATTTTTCAACTTTTTTCCACCAAAGTTAGAAAAGCAAAATTTAATAAATTTTTTCCGGTGCAAATCTCCATTAATCGGAGGTGGGATAAAATATATCCCACCGGCCCTCAAGGAGTTAAAACATAGATGTCTTAGAGTATCACAAGCTTTGAATCGGAACTGTAAATGAAATATGTTAGTAGGAAAATTCCAGCATTTTTGTCCACTGTAGTGGACGGTATGCAACAAAGGGTTAACAGTTTTTTAATAGAGCTGGAAAATGTGTTATAATAAATTTCTGATGCTTAATATTTTCTTCTTGTTTAAACATTAACTTTAAAGACTGAAGTAAATGGTGCAGTCTCTCACAAAGTCCAGTTCGTCTCTAATACTGTTAAACTGATTTTATGAAACAGACTGACACAGTGGCGAAAATGGTAGATTGCATTGAAATAGGGTGACAGCTCCAGTAGTTGATCAAATTTTTGAAATACAGCGCCGATTATCCGCGGAATTGGGTGGCAAGGGTACCGCGGATAATAAAATTCGCGGGTAACCCGAAAAAGACTGAAAATGGGGTGCAAACACGAAAAAAAAAGAAAATTCAACATAAAAACTATGTTTTAGTGTACAAAAAACATAATAAAACGTTTAAAATACATACATATGCAGAGTACAGCAGAAACCTTTGCTTTACGTCGAAATCACTAAAACAAAGAAGAGTAAACAAGAGACAATGCCATACATACTGTACAAAAAGAGTTCAGTTACACCTTTAAAAAAAAAATCAGACGCTTGTTCTTGCTTCTTGCTTTGGAAACAACTTTCCTTTATTCTAAATTGTAAACTATTGTTTATCTTTTAGTATGGAATAATTTTTATCTTAAAAAATGAAACTATTCATGATATACTCTCCTGGAATTCATCATAATAGGCTTATTTAATTGTTAAATATTTTAATTGCTGTGTTTACGTTTGGCCAATACAATCAAGAAAAGACATCAAGACTTTATATCTGATATTTCAAACATGGCAACCGAATCTAGAAATAGTCTTCTATTTCTTTCGAATACATGAATTTTGCTGTTTATATTTATTAGTAGGGCTTATTGCATTTTCCTTGTTATTGGCTTGAAAAAAATTTAATTTTTTTAAAAATAAAATTTAATAAGGATTTAAAAAGGATTATAATATAAGGGCGATTAAAAAAGATATATATATTTCGCTTCGCGGATAAACCGCACCGCGAATAAACCGCACCGTGTATAATCCGCTCACGGATAATCGGGGCTTTACTGTATTGAACCATTTCAGGTGGAAATGATTTTTACACATGGCACTTGACATAATATTTTTGTTTGAACGTTGGAGCACCTGTTGTCACATTATTGACAATTGACCGTTGTTAGAGAAGCAATTTTATGAATTTTTTTATTAGAAAATGTAAAAATTTAGTTTTTGATTAGTAGGAGACCATTACGCTAAGTTAAAATAATCCACTTCCATCTTGCTTATTTCAAATAATAGTTTTATATGAATTATTGTTAATCACGGCTTAAACATGATATTTTAAAGATTAATTTTTGAATTTTTGAATGATTTCTTCGACTGATCAACTACTGGGTAAATGGCAATTAAAGAAACTATTTACAGTTTTCTTGCTATTTAATTTCAGGAGATTTCATTTTTGCCCATTATAGGACATTCATTAAGGGTTGTAGTAATCATGTTAGTTTACTTATGAAATTTAAAAGGAAGGAAATATTATAAAAACCCCGTAGCACCAACCTTTTTTGATCAACTACTGGCTCCTCCACGCTATATGATTCTCGGAACTTGCCTTTTGTGAGTTCTCCCTTCCTCAACCCAACGCTTCACATCTGTTAAAGAAATTTTCGGAGAATTTCGAATTAAAAAAAATGTATGAAAAATAACATATAATTTAATAAATGTATTCTCTTATAATGTCATATATTAATGATTAGATTCATCTATTCTAACAATTTATTACAGACATTATGTAGCATTAAAATAACTAAGATACAGTAATTTAACCCCTTAATTCTCGCTCCCGTCATATTCTCGGGGTGCGTCTTTTACTCAGATTGTTTGGTTCCCACCAGTTTTATAAAATAGTGAAATTGGCTATATCTTAGCATCTTTTTCCTGTCATTAAATAAGGTGAATATTTCTTTTTCATAAAAGTGGTCCCAATAAGCAATTTCAATTTTTAAACCGTACTTTAATTCGAGCGTTAAGGGGTTAAAATACACCTAAAATAGTGTAGATGTCCAAAAGTTTAAAAATACACATACTCTATAACATAAATAAAATATCCGTAGTAATGTAAAATGATTTAAAAATATTTTCCACCTCCATTACTGAAACATCTTCAGTTAATGTTGTTTTTCGTCTCAATTCTTGCTAGTCACTGGTATCGAATTTTCACTGTCACTTTTCCCTATTTTTATCGTGTGTCGCCATGTATTGTCAATTGTTAAGAGAACCATATCATTGCTTATTTCAGATTTCGCTGTGATTACTTCAATGGCTTCTCTTAATAATGCGTAATTTAACCCTTTCCGGCACAGCGTGCCCGGGTCGGGATACCTAATTTTAATTCCAAACTTACAAACAGCACCAAGAATATTATAATAAAATTTTGCATTAACAATGAAAGTGTAAAGTAGCAAGTTTTAAATTTCTAAAAAAGTCGTATGTAGATTCCGGTGTCAGACGATGATTTCATCAGTTTCCAACAAAATTAGTCTGTGCCGGAAAGGGTTAAACTATTGTAGTTTGCGAATTTTTCTACATTTTTAAAATCTATTGTGATGGGGAATAAAAAAAAAAACGTTAAGTAAAGGTGGTCGCAGTAAGGGAGGTGAAAATATTTGTATGTCATTTTACATTTGTACGAATATTTTATTTATGTTTTAGAGTATGCGTATTTTTAAAACTTTTGGTCATCTACACAATTTTATGTGTATTTGAAATTACTGTATCTTACTATATTTTAATGCTATATAATGCCTGTAAAATATTGGTAGAACAGATGAATTTTATAAATAAAATATATAATTTTTAAACTTTTATTTTTTGTATTGTTATTGTTGATATATTTATTTCTTTTAAATAATACCAAAAATTTTTAAAATCCTTGCAGCAGCAAAGACAAAATTTACCGCCACCGTATGATACTAACTGTGTAGATTATGTGACCAAGTGGAAGGAAAATGGAGGGCGAGGACCAATCACAAAGAAGGTGAACTTCATAATAAAATTTATATGATTATTAATAGTCTGGAATGCAGCGCCATATTTTCGAACCTAATTTTAGCGTTAAGGATTTTTCTATACATGACAGCTGACTGGAAGTTTCTTATTAGTACTATCTAATATATATTAGATAAGTGTTTAAGTTTAGTTAACGAGTTAGTTAGTGTTTACGTGTATGATTAGTTGGTGTTTACGTATTACGTTTAGTTAATTATTAGTACTATCTAATATATATATAGAAAAAAGGTGTTGTGATCTTCTTTAGAAGAGAAATCGACCAAAAAATCATCATAAATCTTATAGACCAATTACTCTGCTACCAATCATAGCTAAAATACACGAGAGAATGTTAAAGGTCAGAATAATAAGTATGTTAGAATCTGCATCTTATTTGGATAAGGAACAGCATGGATTAACCGAGGGTAAAAGTACCTTGACGGCTCTTATGGCGATAAAACAGAAAGTCAAACATACATTGATAGACTTTAAGTACTTTGCAGCCATATCGTTTGATATAGCTGCGGCTTTTGACGTTATTGATTGGAATGTGGCAGCTGATATAATAGACGATCTTCCACTGCTTGAGTATCTTAAACATGCCTTTAAAAACCATATTACAGAGAGACTAATTGGGTTTAAATTTTCCAATGGTATACGTTGGTTTAGAATATTTATTGGATGCTCTCAGGGATCCTGTCTTGGGCCTTTAATATGGTCAATAGTCGCCGATAATTTAATTAAAAGAATTAATGATTATCACATAGAATTAATTTCGTATTCAGATGATTCGCTGGTGGTGGAAGGAGCAAATACTAGGGCGGCCCTCGAAAACAAAGTCAATAGATCTGTTGAAGCTTTTTCAGATATTTGTATGGAATATAATTTGCATCTTAACGTGGCTAAAACAACATCGATGATGTTTGGCAGAAATACAATGAAGAAAAGACGCCCCCTTTTTAAACATAGATGAAGTTCAGTTCCTGTAAAAGACAATATTCTCTATCTGAGTTTCTTTCTTGAAAGTTCATTTAACTGGCTTGACCATTTGGATATGATTCGTGGAAAGTTAATATCATTTACATGCAATATAAGGAAGGTTAGGGTCAGATATGTAGGTGTTTCAACGAGCTTATTAAAGACTTGATATTCAACTGTGTTGAAAAAGCAAATATCATATGGACATGAAACTTGGTATTCGGATCTAAATAGTCATGGCCTAAGAGGACTTTCCTCTTGCCAAAGGATTTGTCTGTTAGAGGATACCGCTCCACATCAACTGAAGCTTTGTGTATTTTGTCTGGAGTGTTACCCATTGATATAGAATTGTCAAACTCAAGTCGACTCTATAGCATATTGCATGGTGAGGGAAATATAGAGATAGATAATAGAGCTGTTCACTTCTCTGATATCACGAGAAAAATACACACATTTCATTATCCTAATTTCTATGAGGGTCACAATATCAATTTTATTACTTCAGTAAGAAGGTTCGTGCCAAGACGTAATAGTCCAATAGCATTTACTGATGGTTCTAGAATGCAGAATGAAGTAGCTTCAGCCTTTGTAATTCATATGAAAGAAGAAGAGATCTATAATAAAATAATAAGACTTTTGAGTTATAACACAGTGTTTCAAGCTGAACTTTTAGCGGTATTAGAAGCCATTCGTTGGTGTAGTAGATCAGGATATGGTCAATTGTTTTTATACACAGGCAGTATGTCATCAGTTTCTGATCTCAGTCGTCTTTTCACGACGAATGACCTGCTATATGAAATCTTTACGACGTTACGAACCATGCGAAACAAATCGGTCCATTTGGGCTGGATCAAGGCTCATGTTGGTATCGCCGGGAACGAGCGGACCGACGAACTTGCCAAGTCCGCTACAGTTGATAATCTTTTTGATGAAGAGGTGAAACCACGGAACTATTAATAAAGAGGAACTGACATATCCTTAAAATAGTGAAGCTTCAACTGTAACCGCTATCGCAGGCGTTGCTTACCGCCTGTGGAAACTACTACCAGTAGATGTATATAGAAATTTTCAACTTATTTAAGAGCCTTATTATTACAAAATTACAGTCATAAAAAATGACAGAAACAGATTTTCATTTTCATTGGTAGGAATACTTTGGCGGTAGTTAGGCTCTGCGTTTCCGCCATATTGTGACAACCAGCGAAACGAACTGACAGTTTGACAAGGCATACTGACATCAGTAAAAACAAATAGAAATTTTCACGACATTTTTGAAAAAAAAATCGATAAATAAGACGCTCAAATAAGACGAAATTTTCTATTCAATTTTACTTGCGGGACGTTTGTCCTGGGGGTATTCAGAAACTGAAGATCCGATTTAAAAAAAAGCAGCCGCCATCTTGTGACAACCCCCTCAGTTACTTCACTCGTAACTGGTAGAAAGTAAACTATATGTCTCCTCCACTTTATTCATAACTCCATTGATGAAACTTACCATACCAATAAGTTTGATTAAAAACATTACCGCATCAAGAATGTAAATGACTGTCAAAGGCGCTTGTCATACTCTGGTAAAGGCAGAGATACTTACAGAGTCATTCTCGATGTAAACTTAGATTTCCTCAGTGATTCCCAGGTTGTGATTTATTTTATAACAGGACATGGTGCATTCTGGTCGTATCTACACAAAATTGGAAGCGTGCAAATGACAAATGTGACTGTGGAAAACGGTGGGGATCCTGGCCATTATATTTTTGAAAGTTGCCGAATCTCGAGGGGCTCATTTGTGTATATCCGGAATAGAACCGAGGAAGGGAATATGCAAAATGTGCTCATGACTTGGTCGAACTGCAAAAAATTGAAAGTTATTTATAATGATCTCAATAAGAACTATTCTTTCATTAAGTATATTTTTTGAACTCTTATGAACTTATGTCTTCTGTCAGGTCTGACCGTGTTCATTTAGCAAATTAAGGTTTTTTGTTTGTTTAATTACTTTAAATTTGTGTTTTTAGGTTCTTTAAGCAGACAATTGTAAATCTTGTCAAAATTGTCGATAAATCTTGTCTGCTCTATTATTTCAAGTACAGACATATGTTACAAATTGTAAATGTCTTTAGTTTCTGTATATTTTCTTTATTTGGTTATAAGTGTCAGGGCACGCACTTTGTATATTTTTTTGTGTTGTTGTTCATTTCATTTAGAAATTTAACAATTGTCTGTTGATTTTCTGAGTTGCCTGGTAGAGGGGATTTTCCACCCAGGGTTAAACACTTATGCCAGATTTTGGTGGATGCCTGGGTTGGGTGATTCTAGTTTCTCTAGTATTATGTAATATATCAGATATATTAGATAGTACTAATAAGAAACTTCCAGTCAGCTGGCCCTCCGGCGGAAGATGTTTCCATACCAACGTTATAACCCACGCTACAATATTAAATGAGTGGCATAATGGTTACTGATTACCTCGATTTCGAGACCCCACTCATCTTATCCATCATATATACCAAAATAATCAATGATAAAACTGGTTGTCAAAATGTGCCGCTGCCTCCCAGACGGCAAAATTATATTTTTTAAACATCTTTTTTAGTATTAAATTAAAACCGATATCAAGATTACTTTACCCTGGTGTTACTGTTATGAAATTTTAAAGAAACAGGAACATTCGGACATAGTAACCGGTGTTCCAAAAATAAAAAAAAGGATTTAATCGTAAACACTTACTTTCGAAAGCAAATATCCGTAGTTGTACTTCCAAAAACGCTCAAATAACATATACAAATATTTTGCTACGTTGAAATGTCTGGCAGGCATTCTCCAAAATCGTGTTTCGAAAATTCCATCTGATATCGAATTTTGTATTAAATATAGTTTTATTTAACGTTAGACAAATGCAATTTTGAGAGTGGAAAAATATTTATTACTTTTAATTTTACTTTTGCAGAAATTCATATTTAAAAAAATTCAAACGTTAATAATCCGTTTTTATAAAACTTTGGCAGCAGACGTAGTATCCTCCAACAGCAGCGTAGTGTGCAACCACATAGTGGTTCAAAACCACTCGAATACAGACCGTAATTTTTTACTTGTCAAAAAATTTAATTTTCCACGTTCTAGCAAAAAGGGAGATTTACTGGTAATAACCGCTCCTAAAAAAACTTTCAACAGTTATTCGCTATAGTGCTGCATAAAACGTTATACAATTTACATAAAATAGAATAATATATTAAAAAAAAAATTTCATTTACATTCTAAACCAGTGTATCTTCTAACCATTTTAACTTGACTTGATATTAAATTTATATTCAATATAAAAAAAATCTGTGTTTTTTCTGATGGATTATAATTTAGAGCTGAAATGCGTTTTCTTGTGGGTAATCTTGTGAATAAGATGTTTTATTTCTTTTTAATTTGGTGTCACTAACCTATTGTGGCTACTCATCCACTACAGTGTTGCCAGATCTGCTACTTTTTTTTAAAATCAGATTCTTGATTGACACCACTTTTTTGAAATGTTAAAATGTGCCTTATTTAATGACACGTTAATTAACCCCTTCGGGACGAGTGTCTTTTACAGAATTCTTAATCTTTTATCACCGGTTTTTTAAAACAGAAATTTTTGCCTCATTGAATCGGGAAAATGCTCGGATTAAATAAGGCAAACTTTACAATAAAAATTTACTGGTGACAATAATCACTGATTCTGCATAGCCCCCTGAATACTAGGCCTGAGCGCTCACACAAAAATGACACAAAGATGGCGGCTGCCGAAGGCGGATTCTTTTTAGCGTAAGTACGGTCCCTTAAATGTAGACACCAGTATTTTATAAAAGATTTCTCTACCTTCTTTATTCTCAGAAAAATGAAGCGGAAAAAACTTCAAAAAATTATTGGTAGGAATATTTAAGGGACCGTACACACGCTGAAAAAAATCCGCCTTCGGCAGCCGCCATTTTTGGTCCAGCGCTCAGGCCTAGTATTCAGGGGGCGGTGGATTCTGTGTACCTTACGCGGCACGAATACCGGTCGCTCGTCCCCAAGGGGTTAAGGCAAAAACAAAGTGAATTTTACCGTTTGAAAAAAGTGGTGCCAATGAAGAAATCTGAATTTAAAAAAAAGTAGCCCACTGGTATCATTGATCCACTAGTTTCTTTATAATATTGTAGCAAACAATTGATCTTGCTGAGAAAGATAATACAGATCATGTATAATAAATTATTTAAAATTGCATTTAATTGAGCTACAGCTAAGTTAAAAATAAATTCCATTCAAAAAGTAAAACTTTGTTCCTATTTGATGACTAAAAAATAAAATTATGCAGTATTTAGATGTCATGTTTAAAATTATTAAAAAAAATAGCAAAAGAGTTTTCGACAAGCATTCAAAAATTGCCTACGCAGGATAAAAAATTTCGTAATGAAATAAACCGGACTTTGAGGCTAATAGATTTAAGTAACATTTAAAATCATTTAAATGAACTGAGATTTAAAAAAATAAATAATGTTTTTCATTCTAAATCTTTTTGAATGATTTAGATTTGTTTTGATTTTTCTAGGACTGCATAGAACTATGCAAGATTGAAAGAATGATGGAGCAGCATAGCTGTGTGGGAAAAAGCATCACTTATCCCCACCGTTTCCCTATATGCTCGGAAAGTAAGTTGCTGAAATGAACGGTGCGCTGTAATGTTTTGCACGTAGATTACAAGAAACTACAGAGATAGCCCATCAAAAATGACGGAAAATGAGATATAAAGATGCACATATATAACACATTTGCAAGAATATGAGCAGTTTTTCTCGCTTGTTCCGCAGTGATAGATGAAAATAACACATTTTAAAATGTGGAAATATATTGCCAGAAAATATGTTTCCAAATTTTCTTTTTCGCCAAGGCAGTTTTCTCTATTTCGCCAAGGCCCCTATACTGGAAAAATACCGAGAATTTAATTTCCATATCCGGATATGTAAAGCACATTAAAATTGGGCAGTTAGGAGCTCAAACATCACAGCGCCGTCTAGTGGCGGCTATTTTATTAGTAGCATCGGGATGAGGATGTAAAGACGTACATTTTTGTATATTACACTTAAAATTTTAACCCATAGCTTTTGAAAAAAAAAATCTTTAATGTGCGGAGTTTAAATTAAATGGTGGTGAACTGGGTTATGTAAGGTTAATGGGTTTTCAATGGGAATTTCGCGAAATTAGCCAGCTATCGCCAAGTTGCCTTCATATATGGCAACTTATTTTTTGCCAAATGAGAAGATATTTCGCCAAATTTGGCAATATTTTGCCAAGTTGGTCAAGATTTGGCGCTATTTTGGCAACCCTGCCATGCGTGCTTTTCAACAATTGCTCATTGTTGAAGCTGGTACTGATTTCGTCATACGAAGCCTAACCCTAATACGACCGCAATCGATGAAGCGATCCAACCGGAATTGTGAGGGACACACAGAGCCTTGAATTTTATATAAATAGATATATAATGGCTCCTAAAAAAATCTCCTCCATCCTTCAAGCTACAAGAGAGAGGATTTCCATATGTAAGTCGTAAACTCCTTCAAGAAACTATTTATTTTCAGTTAATGTTATTTCGGACATTACTAAAATCATAATTCATAGAGGACTCTCAAATAGTGACGTTACATTGATCTTAATGTGATAATAAGTTTCAGATACTTGAGAACTGTTTCCAAACCACTACAAAATCACTTGAATCTAGCTGAATATAATTACCAGTTCTGAGAGGCTTACAAGAGGTAATGCTTTGACATTGTTGGAGAGCGATGGAACTCTCTATCTTTACTCCAAGATCTGCCGAGGAATTTATTCAGCAAGTATCAAACAATAGTACTCTGACAACCGTCTTGGAATAACTTTTCCTTACTGTGTACATATCACTTTTGTAAATCCGTGTGTTTAGCTTGTATCGCATAAATAAATTAGTCGATGTTGGGTATACGTTAGGTTTATATTTTAAAATTATATGCGGTACAGCGCTCGTATATGGATTTTAATGGAACTTGCACTGTTAGTTAGACAATTTTCCGATTATGATTTTAGAACATGGCATATCGTTCTATCTTTTTTTACAAAATCCTATTGTATATGATCCACTAAAAAACTTAGTTGCTCCTTAACAGCCCAAATTTCGTCCTACACTTTTGAAAATATACATAGACATTAGCATATTTTGAAAAAACACAATGACATTAGCATATTTTTTCAGAAATGCGGTAGGACATTCAAGATAAAGGTCTATATTACTTTAAAGAGCAAGGTCAAATTCATCAACATATTTGGTTTGATCCAAATCGGTTAGGCGAAATCGAGCAGCGCACAGTGGAGTATTTGAAGATAAATCGTGGTCAAAATAATTTTTCATACATTTACAGTTAAAATCCTTACTGATGATTGCTATTAGTAAATATACTAATGAATATTGTATTCACATCAAAATATGCATTTAATTATACATATATTTGTACAGTGTGACTTCAAAAATTCGGCATTCAGAAATCTCGCAACTTCAAAAATCCGGCACCAAAACCATCTTTTCCATTCCTTTTTGTTTTACGCTTTCAAGTTATGGGAGAAGAAAAATAGCAATTCTTTATAAAATAAAGACTTCAAGGGGGAAAGTAAAAATGCAAAAAAAAGAATATTTGACTTTTTTTCCATTTGTCAGAGGCGATTATCTTCTGAACAACAAACTTCTGAGAATTTTCCTGGTAGCTGCACCGTTGCTTAGCAACGGGAACAACTTTGAGGGAAAACTTTGGTGAATGCATTTCACAATACATCGCCTGAATGAATTTTCGGCAACGGCGACATTAATGATGAGGAAAACATTTTCAGGCTGAAAGGCCGCAATTTATGAGCTCATTGTATATTGGAAATCTGAAAATGCATTAAGTAAGTGTCGAAAAAAGGTATAGATGATTGGTTAAACACTGACGAAAATGCACCAACAACAAACAATTTAACAGGCAGTGAGGTCGCTGAGTCCGAGCAAAATAGAACCGCCAATAATGCTAGTAGCAGCTCAGAAGACGAGGATGAACAACCGGCAGAAGAAAAGTTGTCACTGGAAAAATGCATAACTTTGACATGAGAATTAATATATGCTTTAGAGAAACAAGACTATTTCCGAAATAGACATTCTTCATTTGTATAAAATGCGCAAAAGAAAAAAAAAACTTGTTGAAAAACGACCAAAAAATTTAAGCAAACAAACTTGATATCGATGTTTCCGAAATTACAAGAGAAGAAATAATTTCACCGGTTATTAGTTTTTTTTGTCTGTACCGTAGAAAATATCAATTATATAAGAGAAAAAAAATATTTAACTTTTCTTACATAATTGCCACTTAATAATGAATTAAATTATGGCTAAAGGCCCCATTAAGAATATAGTGTTACTTTTGATATTCTTAGTTACTACTTTTGATATTCCTTCACGAATCCGGCATAGTCTCGGTCCCGATGATGCCGGATTTTTGAAGTATACTGTATAATACAAAGTTTACTTACCTTTTCTAATTATAAGTGGGACGTAATGATTAATATAGTTGTTTTACTTACAAGTACTTAATTAAATGTAGTTAATTTTACTAAACGTACACTTTTAATTATTTATATCAATCAATGTATTAATAAATATATATATATACTAGAGAGCTCCGTCCCCTGCAAGCTACGCTCGCCAACCCCCGTTCAGACACTGCAGAATCTAAAAACTCGCTAATCTGATCGGTTTAAAAAATATTAGAGAAGATTGAATTATACTGAAAAAAGCTGTGCAGATCTCCCTGTAAACGGGTTTCAATTCAATTCCGTTTGATTTTAAAAATTTAAGGGCGAATAAGTTGCTGTTATGACATCCAATGGTTGTTTTCTTTTTTGATTAAAGAGGATCAGTTAAACATTTGAAAAGAAGCTAAAATAAAATGGATTAAGTATACAGAGTCTTTGTCCCCCGGTATTTTAAAAAATCTCTATAACAATAGCCTAAGTCATGTGACTATCATCAACAGTTCCGGGCGGACCACTTCGCTTTTTATACTGTAGGTGCCATTTTGGTACTTTAATGTTAGCCAAGCACAGGTGATAAGTAGCCAAATATTATTATATCGCCATTATTTCATGTATATTATAATAGTTCAAGTCATCAACTGCCATAAACAAATACGGTCTGATTTCTTCGCCTTTCATATGAAAGTTTGGCACATATGTCATATACGCCCCATATTGGCGCGATTTTTTTCCGACGCCAATTTGGTGAACGCATCAACAGCATAAACAACAACATCCGGCTTACCATATCAAGAAAAAAACGATACTTTAGCGCCAGTTAAGTGCCCGTTTCGTATATGACCTTGGCGTCAGAAAATAATCGCGCCAATATGGGGCCGTAAATTTTCCATTTTGATTAAAAAATAAAAATTTATTTTTCGAATAATAGTTCGAATTCGAAATTCGATTTCGTAATTCGAATAATTTCGAACTACATAAAAGTTGCCATGGTCGCAAATAATTCTTGGTACTTTTACGCTAGTCAGATGCAAATCTCGCCAATAGCTTTTTTTCAACTCGCCAGTTAGCATTTTTTTTTCAAGTGGTAATATACGGCCAGATGTCATATACGGCAGGTTTGGCGTGATTTTCTTTTTACGAATATTTGGCGAAAACCTAGTTTTCAAATACCAGTTATATAAACAAGAAATATTATTACAAGCCAATAAATCCTTTAAAAAGAAAGCCCCCTTCAAGAAATTTAAAATTTCCTGGTGGTCTCCACAATTGAGGGCCCAAAGAAATAAAGTAGAAGCTCTTTTAAAAAGAGCAAAAAATTCAAACTACGAGTCAAATATAAACCAGCAACACAAAAGGGAAAGGACAATTTATCAAAAACAGATTTTATCGGAGAAGGAAAAAACTTGGACAAACCTGTGTCGCAGAGAGACGGATCCTTTTGGTTTAACGAAAAAGTTGGCCTTCCAGCGATTCCAGGACTCACATATCAGTTACCAATTTGATTCTTTGTCACCCACTTCCAGGTCATCAACCCTTTTAAAACTAACGAGAGACATTTTTGGCGATGAAACTCCAAAGCAACTACCACAGCGACTAAACTCGCACGACCAGGCAAAATTCACGAAAAGAGAGTTGCGAAATGTTGTTTTCTCATTCAATATTAACAAGGCGCCAGGACCTGATCAAATTGATCACAGGATGGTCAGGTGCATCTTTTCAAAAATTCCTAATATTCTGTTGGATATGTACAACAGTCTTTTAAAGTTAAACTATTTTTCTGATGACTGGAAATTGGGAGAGCTCGTGTATTTTAGAAAGGAGGGAAAACCCTTGAATGAGAGCTCTTCATATCGCCCCATCACTCTATTACCAATATTCGGAAAAATCTTAGAGAAATTAATTCTAAGACGAATACATCACGCATTAGACAAAACGAATTTCCTATCGGGTAAGCAACACGGCTACACTCAAAATAAATCTACGGAAACGGCTTTGGAGCAAGTGATTTCATTAGTAGAACAACACAAACAAAATAAGCAATGCACATCACTGGTGTCACTGGATTTCAGAGAAGCATTTGACAACCTCCCTTGGGACCAGGTGATCCTAGCATTGCAAAGACTAGGTATTTCTAAACAACTCATTAATCTTATCGTTTCCTTCCTTTCGGGTAGGCGAGCTCAGGTGGACTGGATGGCACCATTTTTGTTGTACTTCTTTAGTAAGGGTTGCCCGCAGGGATCGTGTCTGGGTCCTTTTCTTTGGTTGGTTCTGTTGGAGACTCTGTTGGGGACCTTTGATGTACAGGACTGTGAACTGGTGGCATACGCGGATGACGTGATATTACTGATCTGGGCACAGTCGAGACAGCAACTTGAACAAAAAAGTCAGAAAGCTGTAAAATTTATTCAGAATTGGGCAGAAACCAACAAAATAGAAATTTCACATGAAAAATTCCTCATCATTTACTTTTGGCAAACCCAAACACTTTAAGCGGGGCCCCACATTTAAACTTCAAGGTAAATCAATAAAATCAGAAACTACACTAAAATACCTGGGGGTAATATTAGATAAACAATTATCATTTCTCCCACATGTGGCACAAAAGAGAGTAGAAATCGGAAAAATAACTCAAAATCTTTATAAATTTTCATCAATATATTTTTTGAGATTTTTTGGGTCGACTCCCTCCGGAATTTTTTAAGATTTGGTACTCGGCGATCTTACAAAGGAAACTGGCCTACGCGTGTGCTGTTTGGTTTCCGCGTATGGCGCAATATCACGGTCGTCGACATTTGCTCTCGGCACAAAGGAAAGCTTTATTATTGATAACGAGAGCATATCACAATACGTCAACAAACGCCCTGCAGGTCCTCACAGGTCTCCACCCACTGGATTTGCAGTTGGAGGCGGAGTATTCGGGGACGATTCGTCTCGGCAAGTCAACAGAAAAGGCTTTTGCTCCACTATACTATCCAAAATGCTCAAAATACAAAACATCACCACTAACAAGCGAAATACAAATTTGTGAAATAAACGACTATGTAGGCAAAATTACAATATACACGGACGGTTCCAAAATGTCCGAAGGCACAGCCTCGGCATTTTGCGTGTACGAAAAAAACGAGCAAATCTATACTTGGAGAGCGAAACTGTCCCAGGATAACTCCGTCTTCCAGTCAGAACTCTTCGCGATCTCTTCAGCATTACAGTGGATAGAGTCGGACAAACATTCTCAATACTTAATCATAAAGGATAGCCTATCAAGTTTAAAAGCATACAATTGTATTTGACAATACAAACTATTTAATACTAAAAATTCTTCAACCATTACAAAAAACAGTAAAAGACATATATTTCAATTGGACAAAAGGACATTCAGGTGTTGAGGGCAATGAGGCAGCTGACCAACTGGCAAAATCGGCAGTAACGGATGAAACACTAATACATATATTTTTACCATATCCAGCTTCTTCACTAAAATCACAGACAAAGCAGAATCTGTTAAAAAATTGGCAAAAACGCTGGACAGATTCAGACACAGGCCGATACACGAAGGAATTCGTGCCATTGGTTGACCACAAGTATTTCGTAAACAACAGATACACATATTTTTAACAAATCACGGCCCCTTTCAGGAACACTTATACAAAATTAACAAAAGAGACTCCCCACTATGCATTTGTGGCTTGCCGTCCACATCGTTACACTATGTATTATACTGTACATTAAAATCGCATTATCATCTCAAAAAATATACACGTATGAATTTAGCAAGTTGGTGGCGGTATGTAAAAGAGAAACCACAACTAATCAACAAGATCATAAAATGCATGAGGTTTATAGAAACAAACGAGTACATCTTTTCAAATCCAGAGTCATTCTAGTCCGACTCCATCACTAGGGTGTAGCATGGAGGGAGAAACGGGTTATTAGCGGGTGCCAGAAACTTCTATCACTTTTGAATTTTTATCTTGTGCATCTCTCCAAACTCTTGTATGCGCAAATTGTAAATAGTAGGTGTGTTGTAATGTGTTTCTAATTGTGATGTTCAATATTGTGTGTTTAATATACTGTGAAATCCCTTTAAATCCATGAAAAATGTAAATAATTATGCAATCACATTCAAATGATCCACATGTAATCACCACACACAGTCATGTAAATAGTAGGTGTTTGATATTGTGTTGTAATGTGTTTCT
This sequence comes from Maratus speciosus, assembly GCA_963932465.1. NCBI lineage: Eukaryota > Metazoa > Arthropoda > Arachnida > Araneae > Salticidae > Maratus > Maratus speciosus. Next base: position 112,376,807 of record OZ010793.1, on the reverse strand, counting down.
AATTGTCATGTTAAACATTATGTGTTAAATGTACTGTGACGTATATATATCCAAGAAAATTGTAAACAATTATGCAATCACATTAGGTGAAATGATCCTCATGTAATCACTACATACAGTCATATATTTCGATGTGAAATCTTCGGTTCGCCCAGAAAAATTGGGTAACCAATTGTGATTGTAATTGTAAATCTCATAGTAACCGAAATAAATCTCAGCAGCTTGATCAGGGACCCGACGCTCCCTCTCAGACTCTGGTTGAGAGTCGGGAGGAGTGGATGTGGTCTACCCCTCGGGATTGCACTAACACCTTAAAGCGAAAGCTGAGTTCCCGAGGTGGTCATCGCTGTCATCGCTGCATTTTTGTTATTACTTAGTTATCCCGTCGACCAAAAATCTATCGCCAAACTATAAGATTAAATGCCAATAATGGTTGATCGTAAATGTCACATTCACTTGACTTTAAGAAAGCTACACGTGTTTACGTCATCACGTGATTTTTATTTCGACGTTTTATTTGTATATTTTTAAATGTTATACTAATTTATTTGTTCTTTCGTTATATAAAATAAAAATTATGGCAATTTGTATAATTTGTCGAGTGGTTTGGCGATTTATATAATTTGGCAAAATTGGTCGACGGAATACCTAAGTTATTTTTTAATTATTTTGTATTATTTTCTAAAGGAAATTAAAAAAAATAATTAATAACTATAGAACAAAATAATTTATATAATTTTAAAAAAGAAACAAAAGTATATAAATATTTATTATTAAATAAACAACCAATAGCCGGGTTACCATGATAATCACAATAATGCCATTTTGGTGGCAATTAGGTACCCCGGTGCGTAAATAACATATGTGCCTATTTTTTTTCATTTCGTTTTTTTTTTAAGCCCTCAATTCTCGCTCCCGTCATATTCACGCGCTGTGTCTTTTACTCAGATTGTTCGATTCCCACCAGTTTTATAAAATAGTGTAATTGGCTTTACTTTAGTAATGTTTTACCTGTCATTAAATAAGGTGAATATTTCTTTTTCAAAAAAGTGGTGCCAGTAAGCAATTTGAATTTTTAAACCGCAATTTAATTGGAGCGTTAAGGGGTTAAAAGAAAGAAGTGAAAGCCATCAATTTTAAATGAAAGCTGTGTATTTTAAATAAAATGAATGAAAGGATTATATTTTAAATGAATTTAATGAAATATAAAAAAAATGTGACGGGAATAATGTTTGGCAAATTATCACCTGCGTCTCGCTAACATAAAAATACCGTCAGAATTGATTTCTCTATCAGAATCTTTCGATTTGGCGAAAGATTGTTCAAGTAAATTGAATTAGGAATAAAAGTAGCATGATACATTTCTTAGCATACATTTAAGGGAGGCCAAACTGGTCGCCAAATTTGTTTAAAATAATAACCTTTTCTGAAATATAAAAAAAAAAATATCTGTTATGATTAAAATTTGAGTTTCCATCATTAGAAAAAATGTATTTAAAATTAGAAAAAAATTAGTGTTTCGAAAACTAATTCGAATTTAAAAATTCTAATACTAGTTTTGAGATCTGCAGATCTATACTGATTTTTGGTGTTAATTTCATCGAAAAAGTATTCCATGTTTTACGAGAAATCGCCCTGTAACATAATCAGTTGTTTAATCAGCCGTTTAAAAGAATCGTTACATAAATTCGTTTCATTTCAGCCGTTTCATATATCCGTTTCATAAATTCGTTTCATTAGGATTTTATATATGTAGGATAGATATATTATTTAATTTAGTATTCGCCAAAGTTAAGTCTGTAAAGTGGAGATCTAATTTGGAGATTCGGATTTTTGAGCGTTATTAAGCTAATCTTGGCGCGAGATCTAAGCTCTACGACCAACAGGAACCGAGATATTTAAGGAAATGTGAAAAAAAGATAGAATTTCTTTGCAGAAGGGAGAATAATAATTTTAAGTTTTAAAGTGCTAAGCCGGCCCATGATAGCACAAGACCCCTTAAGACCCAAGATCGTTGGAATTACTTTCAAATTTTCATATTTAAAAGAACTGGTTCCATTATAAATTTTTACAAATCAAGATTCCCCATAGTGCAACAGCAGTCTCCAGAAGCATTTTATAGAAATAAAACCAATTAGTTAATAATTAATATCTCAGCTTGTAATTAAGATAGAAGATTGAAATTGACATTGATGAAATCAGCGAAAAATTTTACGTCCGAATATAAAAAAGATTAATCAAAAAATTTAATAATTTAAAATTTTAAAATTCGTTTTATAAAATCCTAGTACGAAAACCCACGTGATCTGCTTAACCCTCCGTCTACCAGACGGGTCCATTGGACCCGACAGGTACATACAAAATATTCATTCAAACCAGAAATTTCTTTAAAATAAACTAAGTATATAAACCAGACAAATATAAGGTAAATAAATAAGTTAAATAGTTTTAAATAAAAATTCTGGTGTAGAACGTTTTATTAAAACTTGAATAAAATTCCCGGTAGATCTAGGGTTAAATTGCTCGGGTGCCAATACGTCTGCAGATAATGATGAAACCTGTTTTTAATCTCTGGAAGGGATCGTTTTTGCAATTTGATAAAAAATCCATGCTTTTGTTTAATTATGAATGCCCTTCCGATCTTGTAATTGGGGGGGGGGGGGTAATTAATAACGTCCGTTAATAACGAATTTTTCAAATTTTTATGATTTGTCGTTTGATGTGAGGTGTACGGTTATAAGTATGTAAAATTTCAAGTCTCCAATATATATAGTTTCTGAGAACGGGCTCTGTGACAGACAGACAGACATAGGAGTGAGACGAATAGGGTTTCGTAAGACGAACGAAACCCTAAAAATGATCCGGAAAATCCCGGCACACATTTAAAAAGCCATAGATCTAAAAAGGTTTTAAAAGAACGTACTTTTACTTTTTTTTAATAATATTAATAATAATTTATAATATAATTTATAATAATAGTTTATAAACCTATTGAATTCAGAAATTCATGAAACCGCACAAAAAATAGATTTGAACATAATTAAACATAATAACAAAGATAAAACGTAGCAATAAAGCACGTCTTCTCGCAAAGAAACCTCCTCTACAACTGAGGCTAGGAGCTGCTGGATATGTTTCTGAAATAGACATAGATCAATGCACCAGGTAGCTATTATACAATACGCTTTTTGAATTTGTTGAGCAAATTTTAATTTTTCACATTTTTGGCCAGATTTTTGTGTCAAATGTTCCACTGTGCAGTGTTGCGTGCAAAAGCTGCTAGCAAATAAATAACTAAGCTCATTTATTCCAGTTTTGTTTCAAAAATTCCAATATAAGCTCTTTAAATAATATATTTTAAAATATCTCTTCATCGTTACGAAGCTTTCAAGTACATTTATCATTTAGTGCTTATATGCATTAGGGTGACTTAGGTTAGGGCTGTCCAGCACATTGCTGCACTGGATGCAGCCAGGCAGAAAATGGAAGATCTCCTTAACCCTTTGTGTATCAACAACGCCGATTTCAAAAACATTTACCGAGATGTTAGACTACATCCATTTAAGCACATACAAATAAAAAATTATTAACTAAAATGTACTTTTTTCCCGTCTGAAAAGAACAGATAATTGCCTACTTCTAATAAATAATTTATATTTTTTAATGCAAAATTGTAAAAGATACGAAATTGTTTTTGTAAAACATTTATTTTGGATGTCTCCATCCTTTTTAATTTTACAAAATTTACGAAGTTCATTTTAGCAATAACGATGTGAAACTGCTCAAATGATAAATAAAACTTTGGCATGAAAAATTAACACCGTATCGTCAGTATTCACTGTATCACTGTATGTTGAGAATTATATGACCAATTTATATTAACTGTAATGGAAAATAGCAGCAATAAATATAATAGTCTTTTAAAGCCGTTAGTTGTATTGTAGATATGCAAAGCCGTGATGCAATCGATTAAAGTGTCAAAATTTTAATAAAATTTTTTACATGAGTAGGTTTTGTCATAATACAGGGTGTTTCTAAATGAATATGGGGGTTTTAACGCTTGGTAATATTTATGGCATAAAACTTAAAATTATAATTAATACATAAAATGAAAGAGAAACTTAAACAGTTTTACCTACAAGCTTACAAGTGTTCAATGCGCGCACCTTTCGTCACACGATACACATCAAGTCGATAGCTCAGTTCTTCCCAAACGTTGTTTAGTGTTTGTGGGGGTCATTGTTGCAAAAGCAGCCGGTATTTTCAAAATGATTATACTATGTACGGATGTTATTATCATTTCGGGGATCACATCTCAACTTAATCCGGAACACATGTTGCACAGTAACTACAGATTCGGTCTTTGCAAACTGCAGAACAGAAAATGCTTATGTTCACTAGTCGCCATTTTTGATACTAGCGCTTTCTGAAGGATGACGGAAGAAACATTGCGTGTGCATCCGCATGCACAGGTACCAACAAACTGTTTGAGTAGTTCTTTCATTTTATGTATTAGGTATAATTTTAAGTTTTATATAATATGTCCTACAAAGCGATAAAACCCCAATATTCATTTAAAAACTCCCTGTACATTTACTAAAAATATTGCTTGAAGATGATAAGGTTATAAATTTTGTATTACAAGAATGTGTTCAATTCATTTCCTACACTACAGTAATCCAATAAAATTTATGAAAATTTCTATGTCACCATATCAGCTAATTTGCATGAAAGTTATTGCTAGTATACTTGTTACAGGTTAGAAAATCCGTGAAAGACATGCTGGAGATATAAGGCTATCATTTCAACGAATCAATATCGGCCTAATGTAAAAAGGCTTCTGATTTTAATGTTAACTTCAAACTGAGAATGAGTATATTTTAAGCTGTATTATTTCTGTGAAAAAAATTATAATTTTCATTCATATTTCTTTTTATAATTATTTTCGAATCGAATATATGTATATTTATGTTAAAATTGTTATGTAAAATTATCGTTATAAGTGCAATAATTATATAAGTAAAAAGTCAAAGTATTTCTATTCTTGTATCATATGTACGTGGGTTTTAAACTCAGCAACTTTTAATTTTTGTGTCAACTTAAATGTATGTGTCAGCATACCAGCTAATTTGTATGAAAGTCGTTGCTAGTTTGTTTATTACAAGTTAGAAAAAACTACGAAAGAGGAGCTGAGGATTATAGGGCTATCATTTCATTGAATCAATACAGACTTAATTAAAAAGGCTTGTGATTTTAATGTTTTTAACGGAGGCTATCTTCTAACTGAGATGAGTATATTTGAAGCTATAATAGTTCTGTGAAAGAAATTGCAGTTTTCATTCATGTTTCTTTTTAGAATTAATTCTGAAAATATGTATATTTACGTAAAAATTGTGGTGTAGAAGTACGTTAAAAGTGTAATAATTATATATGTAAAATGTCGAAAGATTTCTATTCTTGTGTAATATGTAAGTGTGTTTTAAATTCAGCAACTTTTCGTTTCCGTGTAAACTTAAATTTCTGTGTCACCATATCAGCTAGTTTGCATAAGACACGTTGCTAGTTTGCTTGTTACAAGATATAAAAAAGCATGAAAGAGATGCTGGAGATTTAATGTCATTTCATCGAACCAATGCCGGCCTAATGGAAAAGGCTTCTTTGTGATTTTAATGTTTTTATCAAAGGCTAACTTCTAACTGAAAATGGGTGTATTTTAAGCTATATTATTCCTCTGGAAAAAAAAAAAATCATGGTTTTCATTCATATTTCTTTTCAAAATTAATTTCGAAAATATGTATATTTATGCAAAAAAAAAAAAAAAAAAAAAAAATATGTTGTGTAAAAAGTGTGTTAAAAGTGAAGTAATTATCTCTCTATTCTAAAAAAAAGTAACTTGCGCTGTCACCGCCGCCGGTTTTGAATTTTTTGTGACCGGAGATCTTTCTCCGTTAATACTAAGAAAAATACGGCATGCAAAAATATGAAAATCGGCGTTATTATCTCTCTATTCTAAAAAAAAGTAACTTACGCTGTCACCGCCACCGCCGGTTTTGAATTTTTTGTGACCGGAGGTCTTTCTCCGTTAATATTAAGCAAAGTACTGCATGCAAAAATATGAAAATCGGCGGTATTATAGAGAAATGTTTGATAAACACGCTGGTGCAGACAGTTTTCAAATCTAATAATTATTTTAAGAGATATATAATGCTAATGTTGGACAAAATGGTTCCATTAAAAAAGTTTGGTAAGAGCAAAAATTATATATGGGAATTAATTCATTTTTAGATCATTTTATACGTTAGAATTTCCCGGTGTGCAGACTGCATTCACTTCTTTAATTTGACTCATTTTTTGAGGTTTTATTTCTATTTTAAATTCAAATTTTCAGCATTTTGAGAGATATTTTTTACTTATTTTAGAAATTGGTATTAATTTAAACTGCTGCCAACTGTATAAACAGCGCAAATAATAATGTTTGCTTCAAATTAAAAATTTATTTTACACTTGACTATTATTAACAGAAAAAAAACTTTCAAATTAGGATTAAATAATTACGCATGAAAAGCAGGAACTTATTGAAAATACTTCACAAAAACTATACTTACAAGTGAATTTTAAAAGAGAAAGGATCTCTCTATTCTAAAAAAAAAAAAATAACTACCTCTGTCACCGCCGCCGCCGCCGCCGCAGCCGGTTTTGAATTTTTTGTGACCGGGGGTCTTTCTTCGTTAATATTAAGAAAAATAATGCATACAAAATATGAAAATAGGTAGGATTATACAGAAATGTTTGATAAACACGCTGATGCAGACAGTTTTCAAATCGAAGAATTATTTTAAAAGATATTTAATGCTAAAGTTGGACAAAATCGTTCCACTAAAAAAGTTTTATTGAAGCAAAAGCTACTCATGGGAATTTAATCATTTTTAGATCATTTTATACGTTTGAAGTTCCCGGTTTGCAGACTGTATTTCTTTTTTTTAATTTGATTAATTTTTGAGGTTTTATTTCTATTTTAAATTCAAATTTTCAGCATTTTGAGAGATATTTTTTACAACTTTTAGAAAGTGATATTAATTTAAACTGTTGCCAACTGTATAAACAGCGCAAACAATGATGTTTGCTTCAAAAAAATATTTACACGTGATTATTATAAACAGAAAAAAACATTTGGAATTAGAATTAAATATTTATGTACAAAAAGCAGGAACTTATTAAAAATTACGTCATAAAAACTATATTTACACGTGAATTTTAAGAAAGAAAAGAAATTGTAAAATAATAAATTCATTAACATGCGAAAGATGTCTTAAATAGGAGAAATTACGTCGTATTTACGTCACATTACAGTTATTACATAAAATGAACACAAAATAATATTGCAAAACAGTTTAAATTTAGAAATTGCGCTAGGCATTTATTTGATATTTTAAGAGGATACTTTTCAACTATTTTTGTTAGGAAAGCGCAAATAATATTTCTTTTCTAACAAAAGCATTTCCACGTGAATATTAAAAAGAGAAAGAATAGTTTGGTCAAAATTACGTCAGATTAAAAACGATTAATTTAAAATGTCATATTTAAAGAACTTTCTTTTCGCTTTGTTGAAAAAGGCAGGGAGACAAAGACTCTGTTTACTTAATTCCTTTTATATTAGCTTATTTTGAAATGTTTAACTTATTTTACATAATCAAAGACGAAAACAGCGATTGTATCTTTGGTACTACTTAGTTATCCCGTCCACCAAAAATCTATCATTCGCCAAACTATAAGATTAAATGCCAATAATGGTTGATCGTAAATGTCACATTAACTCGACTTTAAGCAAGTTACACATGTCTACGTCATCAAGTTATTTTTATTTCGACGTTTTATTTGTATTTTTATTAATGTTGCACTAATTTGTTTCCTCTTTCATTATTTAAAATAAAAATTATGTTAATTTGTATAATATGGCGAGTGGTTTGGCGATTTATATAATTTGGCAAAATTGGTCGACGGGATAATCAAGTAGTACCGCAGGGGATTTAGCCTTAAAATTACCCAATCAAACAGAAATGAATAGAAATCCGTTTATAGGGAGATCGGCACTGTTTTTTAAATTATAATTCAATCTTCCAAAATCTTTTTAAAGCCGATCAAATTAGTGTACTTTTAGAGTCTGCGGTCTCTGACCGGGGGTTGAAGAGCGTAGCTCGTAGGGGGCAGAGCCCCCTAGTATTGTAAAATAATAAATTCATTAACATGCGTTAGAAGTCTTAAATAGAAGAAATTACGTCACATTTACGTCACATTACACTTACTACGTAAAATGAACAAAAAGTAATATTGCAAAACAGTTTAAATTTAAAAATTGCTCGAGACATTATTTTGATATTTTGAGATTATATTAATAAGATTAATATTAATTTTATTGAACGCGTTTAGACTGCATTCGAGCGACTATTTAGTAATTTAATAAAAAAAAAATACAAGCTGAAAATGAAGTGTCATCGACAAAAAATATGATTTGAAAGAGAAAAATCTGTGAATCAGAAAATAAAGAAATTGCTTAAATGGTTTATTTAAGATTCGTTAACCTTCTGTGTCGTTTCCGTCAAAAGAAGGCATTGGTAGTTGTGAAATATATTTGCATTTTGATGCAGATTTGCTTATTATATTAGCTTATTTTGAAATGTTTAACTTATTTTATTTAATCAAAGACGAAAACAGCCATTGTAACTTTTAGCATGATTTTTCCTTTAAATTCCCCAATCGAAGAGAAATTAATAGAAACCCGTTTACAGGGAGATAGCCACTGTTTTTTAAATTATAATTCAATCTTTCAAAATCTGTTTAAAGCCGATCAAATTAGCGTGCTTTTAGAGACTGCGGTGTCTGAACGGGGGTTGGCGAGCGTAGCTTGTAGGGGGCCGAGCCCCCTAGTATTGAAAAAAGTCGAAAGATTTCTATTATTTTGTAATACGTATGTGTGTTTTAAGCTCAACTACTTTTTCGTTTCTGAACCACAATATTAACTAGTTCGTATGAAAGTTGTTGCTAGCTTGCTTATAACAAATTAGAAACGTATGAAACAGATGCTGGAGATATAAAGCTATCATTTCATCGAAACAATGCAGGCCTAATGCAAAAAAAAAAAAAAAAAAAAAAAAAAAAAAACTCATGGTTTTAATGTTTTGACGAAGTCTAACTTCTAACTGAGAAAGAGAATATTTGAAGCTATATTTTTTCTATGAAAAGAATTTTTAGTTTTCATTCATATTTCGTTTTAAAATTAATATGTATATTTATGTAAAAATTGTTGCGTAAAAGTACGTTAAACGTGTAATAATTAATTATATAAAAAGTCGAAAGATTTCTATTCTTGTGTAATATGTACTTGTGTTTTAAACTCAACAACTTTTAATTTCTGCATTTTAATAAAACTATTTCTGTTTCAGTTATTAATATTTCAGATAAAGTGGTTGAAGAATGCTTATCGGGCTGCAGAGAGGCTTGCAAGTGAGTTTCTTAAGGGATTATTCATATTTCCTTTTCAAAAGAAGTGAATATTTGATAAAACTCCACTGTAAACACTATTCCAATGCAGTATTATTTTTCTTTTTGTATATATTTTTTAATGTTTCTTTAAAGCATGGGAATTAGGGTTGTTCAAAAAAACTTTTTTTTTGACCTAGAGTCCAGGACAGTCCCTAATTTTTTTAGACTCATCAATAGCATAATACTGGCAAATTTTTAGCTTCTTACTCAAATTCTAAGAGGGTGCTCAATGACCCCACAGTTTAACATTAGCAGAAGCATAGGAAATGCAACAATATTTTATACTTCAGAAATATTTAATTTTTGCCAGACGTTTTTAGAAGAAATTTAGATTGTTATATTATATATATTCGTATTTAAATATTTCTGAAATATTTTATTATATGTAGCTACATTTCTGAGAATTATTTACATGATGAAGTTACAGACAACACTAAACCAAAACAAGAATTTTACTAAATCCTTTTACAACCAATCGAAAACAATTTTTCAGTGAAATATTGAATTTTCCATGATAATTTTTATTTTAAATAATTATCTTATATATATTCAAATTCTGCATCCGGAAGCAAACATATGCCAAAAGATGTTTACATTTAGCTCACGGCTATTCCTAAGTGAAAGGTTGAAAATGAAAATAACATTTAAAATACATTTAATTATTTATTGCAAGAGTTTTTACTTTTAAATAAGTATCAAGAATTATAGTTAGGTTACGTTACTCATATTAATTGATAATCTACAGTTATTGGATGCTAACATTATTCATTAAAGTTAATAAGACAAAAACTAAGCCTAATATGAAATAAAATATAATCATAAATTTGTGGATTAATCAACAAATTTAATTTTATGGAAATATCCCTTCTTTTCCGTATAAAGAAATTTCAAAGGTAAATATTTGCAATCGCTCCGGTTTCAACTTGTCTTAGTAATGAAATTTTTCTGATTGGTCTAAGATCAGTAGATCAATTGACTAGATTGAAACAACTAACTATGGCAAGAAAAATCCTTCCGCTATTTTTCATCAGTCGAAAGAATAAAAATTGGTACAATATGTTAGTCATTTGACAGTTAAAGAATTAATGATGATATGGCAGAAATCTGAAATTCCTACAAAGCAAAAGAAACACATACATAATTAAAACATTAGAAAACATTCATTCTCATTGGTTTTGTTAATGAAAAACAAAGATCTTTTTCTACAGCCGGACGACAAGGAGTTGTTAGATATCTTGGACTCTTTCTTTGATATTGGTCATGAAGGTGTTAGGAAAATAATAAGAATTAAGAAGAAAATTCTAATTTTCGTCAGGATCAAAGAACCAATTGTAAAATGTATATGGGTTTAAAAGATGAAAAGTTACCTAAAAAAGTATGAAATGTTCTCTTTAAAGAGTAAAAGAAGAATGAAGCATTAGAGCCCCTTTACCTTCAGCTACCATCTGTTCATCCAATATTTGTCTAAATAGTGTAACGGAAAACTCTGAGCCTTCAGACAGCGAACTTATTCCAACACAGTTAAAAGACCTCTAAATTATCTATCAACAGACAAACAGATTGCGCTTTTCTATTCCCAAGTCTAAAAAATTAGAGGTGTGGCCTGGTATATAAGTGAAAGTTTTTTTTTTCCATAGATGGCTGAACCACGCTAATGGGAATATTACAATTATGATATGGCAACAGCAAAGAAAAGACGGATTTCTATTTTGTTTCCTCAATGTATCTATATTGTATAATTATAATTTAAATAAAAGTAATCTAATAACGGATAATTAACTAGTAAAAAACGTCAGATATGACAAAAACTTATAGAATCTAGATTCCCGTGATAATACAAATAAATAACTAAAAATTATGTAACTTTTTAAAATCACATACAATAGAGCGCCGATTATCCGAACTCAAATTAACCGAACTTCCATTTATTCGAACAGCCAATTTCTCTCAAAAAATATTTTTTAACCGAACTTCCAATTATTCGAACAGCCTATTTCTCTCAAAATTTTTTAAACGAACTTCCTATTATCCAAACACCCTATTGGACCTGGATATCAGATTTTAAATAATGATGAGATTGTATATGATATTCAAGACGAAAGAGAAATTGAAATCGAATGCTCTGAAAATGATCAAGGTCCATCACATAACAAAGCCTTTGAAAGTTTGGTAACAGCTATGACATGGCTCGACCGGCAGAAAGATGCTGATCGTATTCAACTAACGTATTTAAGAAGAATTCGAGATATGTCAGCATTGAAAAGGATGTCTTCTTTGAAGCGAGCAACAATCGAAAGCTTTTTTGCTTAAATTATAACCTCTGGAATTCAGAAATGATAGTAAAAAGTAAACAAAAAAATTAAAAAGGCAAAAATCAATTTTTAAACATGCCAGCATTAACTAGTGCTGTCAGTCTAAAACGTGGATAAAGTGTGAAGATTTCAGTATAGTCAGGAACATTCGTTAACTTGTCTGTCCATTTATCCGAACTTTTGCTTATCCGAACTAGGGTCGGTCCCGACTTGTTCGGATAATCGGCGCTCTACTGCATATCATTTTATAAAATCTTTACTGAAGGTGTTTAAAAGATGTACTTTGTACCATTCGTTTGTTCCATTCCAAAAAGATTAAGCGATATATTTCACTGATTTTATCATTGTGTATTTGTGTTCGTTTGTAACTCTGATGATGAGCAACTGTTTGCTCGGAAGCGCTCGGTTTATATGAAAATACTTTTTTTGTATATACAGTATATCTTTTAAACACCTTCAGTATACGGTTTGTCATTATATTTTTTTAAAACATTTATATAATTTTTAGTTTTTTGGATAATTAAAATTTTAAAATATGAAAATTTTGCATTGTTATCGAGAACATACAATAGCAGACGATTTCCAGAAGTCTAGCTGATCACAAAGTGGATGAAAATAAATTGGAAAATTCTATCTTTTACTAGATGAATCAAGTTAAATAAAAGCATGTAAAACGCAAATTTTATGTTGTTTTATAAAAAAAATCTTGTTTGATAATAAAATTTTCTAAGATAATACTTATAACTTTGCTACACGTAATCTTTTGATTAAAAGAAAATATGACCGAATTACAGATATAAAACGTGTAATCATTTTATATTATTGATACTGAAATTATGAAAACGAAGACATACATCATGACAAGAATAATGCATCGCATATAATAATTGTATGAGAAATGCCCTAAGTTTACTATCGTAATTACCGTACACAAAAATAAATATTTAGCAAAGATACAACAAAATTTTCTTTCGCACATCCTGGGGGTAAAGATGATAAACAAATTTAAGTAAATTTGATTTTTTATGTTCCCCTGTAAGCTAGATGTACCAGAGTTAAAAATAGCTTGAGCATTATATATTATTTTTTCATTTATAGCGTCTCCTGACGCGAAATAGGGTAATTAAATTCAAATAAATTTGACTTTTCATTTTTATTTTAAATTAAACTTCAGAATATGCTTCTGCCATAGTCAAATCTATATTTTATAAAATTTTCCCACGACACGTTTTCACGGTGTTAGCGCTCCTTAAAGGACATTACATAACTAAAGTTTTAAAATGCTTTTCCCACATAGCAACCATACTTCAAGTTGAAATTAGGTAGGATAGATTCAACCTAAACTTTTCTTTATTCTTATAACGCTTCTGAACGAGAAAGAGATCGACCTCAGTTTAAAAAAAAAACTAATTTTTTTATGTATGACTATACGAGGGTCGTATTAAAGGCACAAAAAAAAAGAAGTCAGTTCTGAATTAACGTTATTTCCTATACACATTACAGCATTTCATGGCGGTAAATTGGCTACTACAACTAAATAATATTGATGTCTTATGTTTTACACTATGAAGACAATTAAGGCGATTTCTTTGTCTTTAAACTCAATTCTAATGTTTACAACGCGCTAGCCTGCTGAAAGTCTGGGAGGGGGATCCGCAAAAAGGAACCAGGGGTCAGTGCCCCTATTAATTGTAAGAATATATTTTTGTAAAAAACTCTTATGCACATATTTTATACAGAATCTCTCAAATTAATTGCAGACCAACGCTTCGCGAAAATCATGATTTCTGATGATTCTGCTTACCGAAAATAACCTTTAATTGAAATAAAAATTTAATTTGAAATAATATATACCATCAGAAAAAAAAATGTTGACTAAAACTGTTTTACACAAACTATTGTAAGTAATATTCTATTCCGTATTTCAGTTCTACTGTCTATACAATTGCCGTAAAAAATGCTGAAGATCTAACTGATAATGATGTAAGTCTTTATACATAGCTCTTTAAACGTTTTTATTATTTCAAAGCTTATTCTTAACTGTTTTCGGTGAAAAAGTATTTAAAAAATATTGACTTAAATCCATAAAGGCTATAAATGATTAAAACACTTTACAAGCGTAACAGTTTAAAAAAAAAAAAGTATAACTCCTCGTTCTGTTTTCGGCCGCAGCGGAAAATAAACTTCTTAGATGTCCATAATTATCCACGGGAAACAGCCACCAATTTCATTATATGTTTATTCCTTACATCACCTACTACAGAAAATAAATTAAAAGAGAATTTTTAAGAACATTTGACGTTCTCTTAAGACTTGAGTATGTTTAATTCTTTACATCAACTACTGCACAAAATTAATTAAATAGAATTTTTAAAGAAAATTTTATACTCTCTTAAGATTTGAATATGTTTTATTCCTTACATCAGCTACTGCACAAAATTAATTAAATGGGCTTTTTATGAATATTTAACATTCTCTTAAGATTTGAATATGTTTGTTCCTTACATCAGCTACTACACAATATAAATTAAATGAGATTTTCTAAAGAACGTTTGACACTCTCTTAAGGTTTGAAAATGCTACATCAGCTACCACACAAACTTAATTAAATGAGACTTTTTTAAGAACATTTGACACCCTCTTAATATACAAATATGTTACATCTGCTACTGCAGAAAATTAATTAAATGGGTTTTTTAAGAACATTTGATATTCTCTCATGATTTGAATATGTTTATTCCTTACATCAGCTACTACACAAAATAAATTAAATGAGATTTTCTAAAGAACGTTTGACACTCTCTTAAGATTTGAATAGGTTGCATCTGCTACTGCAGAAAATTAATTAAATAGGTTTTTTTAAGAACATTTGATACTCTCTTAAGTTTTGAATATATTTAATTCCTTACATCTGCTACTGCACAAAATCAGTTAGATTGAGTTTTTTAAGAACATTTGACACTATCTTAAGTTTTGAATATGTTTAATTTCTTACATCAGCTACTACGCAAAATTAATAAAATTAGAATTGTTTAAGAACATTTGCACTCTCTTAAGACTTGAATATATTCAATTACTTAATTTTGCTTTAAAAACTTTTGATATCATTTATTTTATTTTTTAGATTAAGTGTTACTTCTAAATTTCTACATGGGTCACTGAAATTTATTTCCGAATATTACTACAAAAATTGCGAACATATTGACAATTAAAAATCGCTACATTTTAGATTTTTCAGCTTTCCAATCATTTAAGGAGGAGGATTTAAGTTCCTTGCACTTCGGTGCACAATTATTTCTCCCTATTCACAAAAATTGAATTTAAGAAAACAGGATATGCTTTTTCAATTAAAGGGGAAAGATAAAATGTTTTATCAGGCCTCTAAAATTAATTTTTTTGGAGGTGAAAATGACACAATTATTTTCCTTGTGAAACATTTTCTTTAATTCAAAAATAACATATTTTTATAAATTTATCAAAGTGAAGTCATATTCACTTTACCAGCTCCGAAATTAAAATCCAAATCCTTAATGAATAATATAGTTTTGATAAAAACAATTTTGCATTAAAAAACATGCAATCTGCAAAATGTAACTTGCGCAATTTTTGTTTAACCAACATTGTAAGTATGACTTCTTAACCCCTTGAGGGGCACCGGTATATATTATATACTACCTACGATTAATGAGGTTTTACACCAGAAAAAATTTATTAAATTTTACTTTTCTCACTTTGGGGGGGGGGGGGGGAAGCCATAAAATTGCTTTTACTTATTTTGAAATAGAATTTTTCAAAGATTCCGGTGGGAATTCAGCATTTCACAAAAGTAATTGCTTGCCCCTCAAGGGGTTAACTCTTTGCAAACCATATAAAAATGCAAACAAGTCGGACATTGTACGTCAAACGTGGCAAATGAGATGCATTCGTACTATAACTAGTTTTATAAATATTCAGAACCTATCTAGAACTATCGGGCCCTATATGATTCTATGGTGACCCAGGATTTTAATTAGAATCTGGAAACGGGAGAAGAACTAAATAGAAAAAGGATTTCAAAAATAAAGATCGATTAAGAGGGAGCAATTTATTAACAATTTAAGGTACAAAAACTTCAAGGAGCCCAGTTTTGGGTCCCAAGGTGCCAGGGACTTAACTGGCATGTAGTTGGATATAAAGATATTTTTTAGCAGTTTTTAAAATAATCGGCGGTCGATTTAAGTATGTTAAATAAAATTTCATGCAATTCGGATCGTTTTTAAAACAGCTACACCAAGGGCTCTAAGAAGGCGGATAATATTCAAAATTGGTGGAAGCTAAAGTCTGATTTTTTTTTGTCGTTCAGGTAGTAACTGGAGGACCTAAGAAGTTGTTAGAAAAAAAAGCTACTTAATCGGACCATTTTTAAGAGAACATTAATAGGGAGCCCAAAATGGGTTAACTGATATTTACAAATAGGGCCCTAATATGGAAACATGTTAAAATGTCTGAGTACTAAATGCTTTAGATTTACAGTCAGTCAAAATTAAGCATAGGGTAAGAATTATTCGTTAGAATAATATTTTAAAGAAATTCATAAAAATTGAGTAAATGTTTAAAAAAAAAGCCCTCGGACCTCAATAAAAATATGAGGGTGTTGGTCCAGGAAGAAGAGTCCAAGGCTCAACTTTAAAATTATGCAATGAGAAGGTGAGAAAATTTGGGGGTGAAATATGCATGGCTCACAAAAGGTTCAAGAGCCCTGGGCCGGGCCCTAATGGGCCATAGGGGTCCCAGGTTTTTAACTGGAATGTAGGAACGTGAGAATAGCTAAATGGAAAAAAGGTTCCAAAAATAAAGATTGGATTAAGAGGGGTCAATTTAATAACAATTTATGGTGCCAAAACTTCAAGGGGCCCAGTACCGGGCCCCAAGTTGCCAGAGACTTGACTGGCATGTAGTTAGGTATAAATATATTGTTTAGTAGTTTTTAAAATAATCAATGGTCGCTAGAACTATGTTTAAGAAAATTACAAGCAATTCGGATAATTTTTAAAGAAGCAGCATCAAGGGCCCCAAGAAGGCGATTAATATTCAAAATTGGAGGCAGCTGAAGTCTGAGAATTTAATATCCATAATTAATAACTACTGTGACCATGAATGTGGCAATTATAATGCATTGAGTCTTCTTAAGATGAAATAATTAAAAAAACAACAACAACTGGGATCCGTTCACAAGCTATATCGCCGACTCTGGAGAGGAGTTTTTACATGTTGTTACATTTTTACATGTTGTTAATTGCAACCTCTTTATGTGGAGATACAATCAAAAGTGTGAAATCAACACTGTTATTTTCACACAAAGGGTTTATCCAATCAAGCCAAGTTAATTTTGAAAAAAAAAATCGCCAAAATATAAATACGTTGCATATAAGTGAATGGGATAAATCGAATTTTACAGGATTCCCATTATGCGCAATTTAGTACCATGGCAAACCTAAAGAATCAAATCAAATAAATGGCTCCAGATAACAAATCATAAATATATTGTTTACAGTTAATAACCTGAAATTATTTTTGTTGAGTACATGTTGATGTTTATTTTAAATCACAAGCATCTTAAGGGGTCAGTGTACCTTAAAATTGGTCACAAAAACGATTTTTCTTATTTAACATTACATGAAAGCCTGTTTAATTTTGAATATTTTGACACCTCATATTTTAAATTTTGTTAATACACGCAGCGCAATTAACAACACAAATTAAAACTTTAAAACGGCTTTTTCTCCACTTTAATATTTTCTTTACTTTCATGTTTTAAAAATGCTAAGGTTTTTTATTTTGCATTTAAGATAGAAATTTAAACTTTTTTGCGCATATTCTTCATTATATATGTGATAAATCTGCGCATGGATTAACCTTCATGTTTTTTGTTATTAAAAAAAATATATATACATGAAGATGTGTTAGATTTCAGCTTTTTATACTATATATATCAGTAGAAAAATTATATTAAATGTAACATTAGATATATGGGGCAGTCTCACAATCTTTTGAATTTTGGGAAAAAAATCTGACAAAATTAAACTTGGTAAAATAACATTTTAATCTGATAGACGAATGCCTTAATGATTCAAAATAAAGAGAAAATGGTCAGAAGCGAAAATTTTTTTATTTAACTGAGGTTTAAGTTAAATTTGCGAGTTTAATTTTCCTTACCATTTTTCCCCTATAACTTTTTATTTTCTTCTAAATTTTTACTTATAATGAATTTGCATAGTACTTACAGGACATTCAAATAAGAAATAATAACAATGTAGTACATTTAATTCAGAATTTTTGTATAACATTGTCTTAATTAAAGAAAGGTACGGTAGATAAAGAAGTGTAAAGAAGTGTAGTGTTAAAGAAGGTACGTTAAGGTAAAAAAAGGGGATGGTATTGGAAAAAAGGGGACGGTAAGGAAAATTATCACCTATTTTTAGGAAAATCATGTTAAGACTAAGTGATAGCCACAATGTTCACTGATTTTTAGAAACAGTTGTTAACATTGGATTAAATTATTATTTTTTATTTATTTACCTCGAAAAGTGCAGGAGTAAACCTTGGGGATGGTGAGACTACCAATAAAGCCACGATGCTTGAAATTGATATTTAAATGCTGATTTAAATTATACATTAAATTTCCTGCCAAAGAATTGTAGACATTATTTCTCTAGCATACTTCTGCATGAGAAAAAACTTGAAAATCATTCTGTGGCTGCATCTGAAATGAATCTCTGTATAGTTTTAGAAGAGGAATGGTTAGGGATCTGAAACCCAGGGACAGAGTTTAACCCTTACCGGCGCGGTCTCCTTAAAAAAGGACACCTAATTTTAATTCCAAAACTGACAAACGGCACCAAGAATATTTCACTAAATTTTTCCTGTTATAATGTACATGAAAATAAGCAAGTTCGTATTTTCTAGTAAATTCGTTTATAAATTGCTGTGTCGATCCATTATTTCAGCAGTTTATAAACAGAATTAATCCTCGCCGGTAAGGGTTAAAAAATAATAACAACCCTAAAAATGTGTGTAGATTAATTTTTAGCTACATATTTATATAAAACAATAGTTCTAGTTTCAGAAAAAAAATACATCGAATTATTTCTATTGAAACAATTTTATCCAGACATTTCCAAACTTAAAAATCAGCATCAGGGACACGGGACGGTATAGAAGTTCTCCATGTATTTGGACCCCCAACATCGTGCAAAAATTATTTATCAAGTTAATATTGTTGTTCAATCATGCAATGGGATGTTCGCCAGTATATGAAGTAAAAAAACACAAAAAAGTGTATTAAAATAAAAATTATTATTCAGGGATATGAAAGTCAAAAGATTGTGAGAATGCTCCATATCTAGAATCCATGTGTATTCTTGTGTAATACACGTTTAAAAATATTTTTTTAAAAATGTAAAAAAAAATATTTTTTAAAAAGTAGCTGGGATTTTAAAAAATTCAAATTCTTATAAACTTAAATTTTTTTTTTCAATTAAATATGCAGTTAATTTTTTTATGTACTTTTAGTTGAACACTGAAATGCAGCGAGTTTGCCATTTGAAACGCATTTTTAAATATAAGCAATTGTTGAAAAGGTAACCTGTCCCCTTAAATAAAGAAAGACTCTTAGAATAGAAATTAATTTATTTGTGATTTATTTTTATTTTCATCTTGAAGTGATTTAATTAGATAAATTGATAATAATTTAGAGTAAGAAAGGAAATAAATTATAGCAGTATTCTAAAAAATGATCTTAAATTTGGAATAAAAGATGTAGTTAATTTGGAATGAAATCAATTTATATGATTCTTTATCACACTTTTATAGTTTTTTCAAATGAGTGTCCATCCTAGTATCGCCAGGTGTCCCGCGTAAATGAAGGCTCCAAATGCTCAGAACATAACTAATTTCTTACCGTTTATTTCACAATCTTTCAAATCGGGTATTTCTGTCATTAGGCAAGGCTACGAAAATTAATTTACAATACAGATGTCCAGAGCATTTTGTGTCCCTATTTACGCAGGACACCTGGGGATTTATTGTTCGAAAAAACTGCTGAAAATCAATGCGCCAAAACTGCTCTCGAAAACTCGAAAAAACTGCTGTCGCATTTTTAGTTGGTTTTTCATTACGTAATACCAAAGATCAAAGCCTCAATTAACCCCTTAATTCTTGCTCTCGACAATATCACGGTCTGAGGTGCCGTTCGTTATTTCTCGTGCCCGTCATATTTCCGGGCTGGAGATTTATTGCTGGAAAAAACTTTTGAAACCAGAAAAATTTAACTGACATTTAGCATGAAGTCTGAATATTTGATATATGATTTGGTTTTAAGCGCTGATTGTGATGTTAGACTTTGCATTGCATGTTTCGAAATATACCACTCTTAAAAAAATTATTAATAATCAAAATTTAATGTATATTATATTATTTGTAAAAACGTGTTTGATGATGATAAATAAAGATCTAAGATGTGAAAAATAGAGTTGTTATTCGCATTAATTTGTATGGTGTAAAATAAACATTAAAACACAGAAATCTCGCTTGATGATTTTACACAGATGTGAATTTGTTCTATAAAATCCCCTTTTTCGCCTTAAAAAAACTAATTGCATATTTTATATAGAACCTTATAATTATTCAATTTCTGGAATAAAAAAGTAGGTACTTTTCTGGTGGTTTTTCCAAATATTAAGCGACCGTTAAGGTGTTAAATAAGGCAAAATTTACTATAGAAAAATAATTGGTGAGAATAAGCAAAGAGGGTTAATTAGGAGGAAAAAATGCATCCCCTATAAAATCTCCGGTTGCGCAGCGAGAGGGGTTATGACAGGTAAAATTATATCATAATAATGCCAATTGCACTATTTTATAAACTGGTGGGAATCAAATAATCTGACTAAAAGACACATCCCGTGAATATCACGGGACCGAGAATTAAGGGGTTAATAAAAGGAACTCGGATATAAAGTATGACAAAATTTTCAATTCTGAAAAACTGGTGGGAAATGAATAATTCCCACTTTAAAAAGAAAAATAACCCGGTCATTTATGGGTAAAGTAAACTAAAAATATATAACTTTATTTAAACTTAATATTTCAATATCAAATTACATTGTTTCTAGTTTCCCATTTTTTGCATTCGTGGGTCAGCATAAAGAAGTCCGACTGCGACAAATGGTGGTCTGAAAAAAAAACGCTGCTACTCTCGGGTTAAAAATTCGATTTTGTTTATTAAACTGAAAAAAAAAACTTTATGTATTTAGTAAAATTTATATTTATTTACAGTGTGATGGTTCTAAGGGCGGCCCGTATTGCAAGTAAGTAATTCTGATTTGACTAGTTTTCTTTAAAACCTGTATAAATCATTGTAGATTGTTGAAAATACTTAATTTTTAAACAGAACACATCTTACAATACGTAAATTATGTTAAAAATCTTACTGTGCTCTGTAATTAGTTAATTTATTTAATTAACCCTTTAGTGAGCAGCTTTGCATATATGCAAACAACACTGTTTTGAATGTAATACATATTTTTATTCGGATATACCTAATTCACACCAGAAAATTTAAATAGCAATATTTGGTTTAATTAAAAAACAGACATTTCGCTTTTAAATAAAGCAAAATTAACCAATGAAATGTTCTGGTGTGAAGTCAGATATTGTCTGAACTACGTAATTTCAAGAACGCATTCTATTTTGGGAATTAAAGGGTTAGATGTTATGTTTTATAAAATAAATAATTATATGAAATAAGGTATTTGAAGACATACTTATTAAAGTATTTACTAATTTGCATTATTTTAGCGTAAAACAGCCACACGACAGCAGTTTTTACTTGTATTGCAGATGTGCAACAGAAGAAAAGATTGACGTATTATATGAAAAATATATCTCTGATTTTTATTTCATTATTTTTCCTGTGTAATAAACCTTTCAGAGAATCATAATAATTTTTTCGAATCAAAATAAAAAATCGTGTATTTAAGAGTTAATGTGTATGCAGTGCCCGCAGCGTTCCTAAAATTTTCGCACTTTCCTACCCCAAATTTAAAACGATAACATTTATCGTAGAACTTTATCGTAGATCGTGTTGCCAGATAGTCAAAAGTCAATTTCCCTAAAATTTCTGAAATTTCCCCCCAAATGAGTGTTTTGTTCCGAAAAAGTCCCCAACTCTGTTTCTGCTCGAAAAAGTAAAATTTCAGGTTTCAATTTACCACTATAAAAAATATTTAACTAATTTAAACTCAAAATGTTCCCCCAAATCAAGCCTTATTTTGAAAAAATTCCCCATTTACAAAAAATAAACATTTAAACTCAGCAGTATTTGCATACATATTCACAGTTAAACGAAAAGAATGAGAGATACATTTTACAATGTCAAGTTCTTTTATGCTTGATTTTTAAATTGTTGCCAATGGTTGATGCTGGTGGGTCATTAGATTAGCTCTCATCTTTGTTTATGCCAATAAGTTTTTCAAAGACTTGACCATCTCTAATGAGTTGAGATTTGAATGATTCTAAGATGGTATTGGCATCACCTTCGTCTAATCTGACTTAATCTATAAAATGTTCTTTTCAATTTTTTGTCATTCCCACTGAAGTACCTAATCTTAATCCAAAGCTGCTTCGCTGTGTCAGTCATTGTTCTTTCATCAATAATAAATGAAAAATAGCTGCTTTCCGCATATTTAATTAAATATTTTAAAAATTGTGGTAAAAGAACGTTTCGGATAAGTCCTGCAGATTTAGTAATGCGAAAGTGTATGCCTCTTAAGACTGCAGAGCTCTAGGAGAACTAGGAGGTCTGCTGTATTCACTGAGCAATTTCAGTTATAAACGCAGCAATGTGATTGTAGTATGCAATTGCATGTCTTACAAAAAGCTCTACACATTCAGTAGTGATTGTATGTGATAAAGTATCATTCCATAATCACAAATTAACCAGCCTTAAACAAAAAAAAAAGTTATAAAATTGTCCTTATTTTTGTTGTATAGATCTATAGTAATAAAAGAAATGTGTCTGTGTGCCTATCCGCGATGACTCGGAAAATTCGCCGCATTTATATAGTGGTCGGGAAATTCTGGTGGGGCACAGATTAAATACTATCTGAAATATTTAGTCTGTGAGGTGGGAGGATAGTCCAAGGCAGATCGTGATGCACCTGTGATACGTGTAAACTGTCATGTTGTAAATTACGACCATGACCTTGAGAATAATGATTGATATCTCCGATTTCTGTATTTTATTTTCGTTTTTCAAATCAAAATCGAGTTTTATCCAGTGTTGTCAGATGACTAAAAGTAAACTTTAAGTGAAATAGTCTAAACAATTTCACAATTTTTTCCCCGAAAACGTTGATAGTCCCCAAAAATTTTCCAATGAACTATTTGTCCCCAAAAAATTTCCCAAATTGGAGAGAAAATTCCCAATCTGGCAACACTGATCGTCCATGTTAAATTAATGTGCCATGAAAATTTTTGATTTAAAATACTGGTAGCAAAGTGCGAAAATTTTAGGAAAGCTGCGGGTGTACGTTTATTTGAGGAAATGAATTTATCCCATTGTAACTTAAAAACTCCGATTTGAAAATTATATACTTACTTGTTAGAAAACATAGTTTGAAGTTTGTAAAAAATAATATAAATAAAATCAGTACATTAAAATAAAAAAAATATATATTCACTTAAAGGTGCTTTTTTTTCATATCAGCAACAAACAGAAAAATGTATATTTCTCATAAATATTTTCATTTTCTAAATCGCAATGTGTAATGAACAATTTATATTAACTTCTGTGTTAGAACGTTGCCATCGAAATACTCAAGGCCTGAGGACAAGAGTTGTGCCGTCATCACTAATCGACCGACTTCTCACTAGTGTTGGAATTCACACCGGAAAATTTTGAATAGCAATTTTCTTTATTTTATTTGGGGAATATCTATCATCTTATAAAACAATAGTAACTCTTTAAACTTACTGGTGAGAATTTGGAATCCCTCAATAAAATATCAGCCAGATGCGGCAAGATTGCGGCCTTCCGCATCTGGTTGAATTTTTATTTAGGGATCCCGAATTCTCACCAGTAAGTTTAAATAGTTACTATTGTTTTATACGATGCTGCATATCTTCATATAAAATAAAATAAAATTGCTATTCAAAATTTCAACGGTGTGAATTGCAACACTAGGGAGAAGTCGGTCGATTAGTGATCACGCATAACTGCCAACTTTTACGCTTTTCTACTACCAGTAAAATTTCATAGAGATTTTCGTCTTGTCTAAAGATGAGATTTCGACGATTAAATACAACAACATTTACTATAAAATTTTAGTGGTAGGAAGAAAGCCTAAAAGTTGGCATCTATGATGACGGCACAACTCTTTTCCTCAGGCCTTGAGTATTTCGATGGCAACGGTTGGAAGCTAGCAGCAATAAATAAAATCTTTTTTAGAAACACACGGTATATATAGCATTGACTTTTGGGAATGTTACATAAGCACAACACGGCGATACAAATGTTTAATTCTGTCTTTAGATGCATATGAGTGATTCTCGTAAAACATGACAATTACGTGGTTTCGTTTCCTATTTCCATTATTTGATGTGATGAAAGGGAATTTTTTTTATGCAGGATTAGAAACATATGCTTCTGACTAAGGTTATGTGGGGCAACTAGGCCATGATTTTATAATGTGACTCTGGAGATTCTGGCAATTCAGTTTCAAAAAACTAATGTTCATTTGAATTAAAATCTGAACTTTTGTAAATGTGTTCAGATAGGTTCCCTCTATAAGATAGAAATGCTCAAAACTACATTTTAATATTTAAAAATAAAAAAAATATGAATATTTAATGTTTCTTTCCTCGTGGGTCCAGTTGCCACTTAAAAATGGGGTAAGTGGACAAGGAGGGTCCACACGCGTTCAATATTTTTCATATGAGATATCAGGTCCTGTTTGAAAAAGTGTAAACAATTTAAAAATTTTTAAACCAGGCTTATCATGTTAATTATGTATATATCAACTAATGGGCGTTATAATGGAAACCTTTCGTGTCAATGTGTCTAAAAAAAGCACTAAAAATGAAAATATTAGATTTATTTATACCAAAAAACATAAAAATCAAGTAAGTACATATGTACTTTAGTATAGGTACTAAGTATAACAGTTACATGGATATTTTAAGGAAAAAAAATAACCAGGTAAATATATGAACAAACGACTACGTAAGTACTTAAGTACTTCATCTGTATCGTACAGTTTCAAGATTTTGGCTATCTGGCTTTCAGGGGCAAGGTACTTGTATTCGTAAAATGGTGAAATAATTTAATGACACGAGTATTTACAAGAGATTAAGTACATGTACAAGAGATTAAGTACATTTTCGCTTACTTAATAAACGTGAAATTTTCATTATAAAATTCCGGTGCCAATGGGGCAATTAGTGATTAAAATTATGTGATGCCATAACGGCCTCTCCGCCCTTCCAGGGGTTAAGAATTTTGGTTTGATACCACCCAATATGCTTTTTTAACGTAATTTTAATAAGGTATTCTACAATTTTTTTTTTATTGCGAGCAAAAAACCTAGTAAGAGAAACTCAAAAAACTTATTTATACTATTGGGGTAACTGGATCCAACATGGTCCAGTTCCCCTGATACATGTGCCGGTTATTCCATTCTTGAAAATTTTATGAGGTAACTGGGACACCGAGCTCACACTTGAAACGTGAAATAAATATGTACAGATACCGAATAATATTAATGTAGTTATATGCCTAATCTTAAAAAAAAGATTGTTGAATAAAAGTACTTACAGTATTTTAATAAAAAAACGAGGAAGTTCAACCAAATTGACGCTGTTTTTAGAAAAAGAAACGTAAATTTTCGACAACGTATCACAGCAAAGAGAGAGTTATGATTGAGTTGACACACGTTATTCTAGGAAGTAGAGATTAAGGTGCATTGTCCACAAAAGCTAAAACTTAAAAAACATCAACGTTTTTTTATAAAAAAGCCTATGGCCCAGATACCTCGTGGGTCCAGTTACCCCAGCTAACCCTATGTTACATCTGTTGAGAAAACATATGAAATCATCATTTTAAAAATCAACTAAAGTCATTTTCCTGTCATATCTGGTTTTGCATTTAAAACAACTTTAAAACCCCGCACAATAAAAATATTCTTCTTTGTAATACAGTAGACGCTCGATTTCGCGAACTCGGTGGGACTTATAAAATGTGTTCGTAAAATGGAAAGTTCGTAAATGGGAGTGACATTAGTTCAATAGGATGCTGGTCGGGACCAGTACATCAGTTCGTAAAAACAAGTAATTCGTAAAAAAGAGGTTCGTAAAATCGAGCGTCTACTGTATCATTATTTAAAAGTGGGTGATTTGTACAATGGGTTCAGGGTTCGTACGGGTACCGTTATTTTCAAGGGATGTACCAGTATTTTTTTATTAAGAAAAATAAATCTAGATCCAATGCGCGAAATTTCGCCTTATTTAAAGGAGAGAATTTCTATAAGAACATACTGGTACCGAAATATTTCCTGGTCTTGAAATTCAAGGACCCGTACGAACCCTGGGATTGGAAGCTGACGTTAATTTTTTTGTATATTATTTTTATAAAGAAAACTTTTGTCAGTGGTCTTTCATGACATGTTTTGTATTATGACAACATTTGGACCTTACTAATAACAGAGCCCTTCATTAGAATAGTGTAATATTTTAACAATTCAAAATGAAGTAAATAGAAAATAATAATTTAACATTTCAAGAAACAGTAATTAAAAATTATTTCAGTTGCCAGCTTCATCAATTTAATTTAAAAGCGTGTAGTCTTTTATGATGCAGTTTTCTTCACTAAATTACATTATAAATTATTCAGCTATTGAATTGTCTTGTACCTTTTAAACGCGGTGAAAATAAATAGAAACATTCAAAATTTGATTTTAGTGTATTTTAAGCTAAATAATCTATATATTTATTTCTCTTACGTAGCGCAAAAAAGGCTGTATTTGTAGCTTGCTATTTGATAACAGCCACGGCCACGATTCTCTGTGGTTAAGTTATGGTCACATGTCCCAACCCACTCAGCAAATGAATATCCAGACAGAATCTCTTTTTTAACACAAACCGTTTGACCCATGCATTGATGACAATTGCTATTGGTCCGTTTTACGGTGCCTGGAGAAATTCAGCGAATCAGCTTTTTGATCCAAGATTGTATTTAGATACAGGCGAAAACGTTTTGTTTACTGTTCGTTATCGTGATACGTACCTTTTTTTATAGCTTCTTATTATACTTTTAAATGAATTTAAGCCGGAATTTTCAATACTATAGGCAAAATGAAAGGAGAAGGACCTCATCTGACACTAACATGCCATTTAAATTTAAACGGCTTCAATTTTCAGTTCGCTTACCTTTCTCAATGACGATCAACAATTCACAGGGCCAAACTTTTGATAAATGCATTTTCATTTACATTTTCAACCAAATTTTCAATTACTTTTTTATGAATTATTTTTCATTTCACAAATTTGTAAATTTCATAATATTAAAATGTTTTATACCCATTGGCAGCACCACCTAAATGCATTTTTATTTACATTTTCAACAAAGTTTTGCATGACTATACATTAAAAACATTTGTAAATTTCATATATTGCTTGCTGGGATCACATAGCGGCCCAACTAAAAATATTTTTTATTGTGTTTTTGCTTGAGGTTTTCAACTAATTGTGTTTCCAAGGTTTTTTAATACATTTCTTTTTACATTTTCAACAAAGTTTTCCATTACTTTTTTATGCATTAAAAATATTTGTAAATTTAATACGTTATAATGATTTATGTTAACACTCATTCTGGCTAGAGTTGACACAAATAGCGAGCGAAGCGATCCCAATGTGAATTGCGTAGCAATTCACGGGGGTTGGCGAGAGTCAGCGAGCAGGGGGCTGAGCCCCCTAGTGCTATAAAAAGAGATAAAATATCTCTATTTATGTTGACGAACGTTTTATTGCACAAACGGCGACATTTTCAAAATCATTCATGATAGAAAAAAATGTCGCAAAATTTAAAACAATAACTTGATAAACAATGTGTCACAAGACATTATGCATAATGAAAAACAGTGTAAACATAAAATAAAATAAAAATTAAATTGGATATGTGTGAGAGTTTCATTATGCATGATGTCTCGTGAAATTGTTTACCAAGTTATTGTTTTTAAATTTTCTGAAAATATTTTCTATCATGAATGATTTTGAAAATGTCGCCGTTTGTGCGATGAAACGTTCATCAATATAAATAGAGATATTTTATCACTCTTTATAGCATTATCTGGCATTCTGTTTATAAGTGATTATTATACATATTATTAGTGTATCTTGATTTTTTGTTATGTATAAACATAAAATATTAACTATTTATTTAAGAGATTGCGCTTTTTAATATTCTACTATTAAAAATTCACTAGTCTTTTACACAACATCTGCGAAATTAGCGTAACTCTGTATTTTTTCTCGGCGAGTATATCTTGCGAATGTTCGTTTGGATTGTTAGAAAAATTGTTAGAAATAAAAATTATACATATATTGGGTGGCTCAGAAAGTTGTGTCCGTTTGCGAAAATCAATTCGTACCGGAAAATTCTATCATTTAATTGTTAGACCCCGATATCTAATGTATAATAATTACCGGGCAGAATTTTCCGGTGCGCATTGATTTTCGCAAACGGACACGACTTTCCGAACGACCGAATATATTTAGAATTATCTACTCCTAAATTCAAAATTATTTCATTAACCATTTAAAAAATAATTTTTAAATTCAAAATTTTAAATTTTTTTTTATAAATACAGGGCTCCCAAATGGTCCGCCAACTGAATACCAATAAATTTTAACAGAAAATTTTATGGTAGGTTTGTGCTAGAATTAACTTTCAAAGGCGGTTTCGGGGCGGTTTGTAAGAAAAATTTAAAAAGAAAATTTTTCTAAAAAAATATTGGTATTCCGTTGGCGGACCATTTGGGAACCCTGTAAATATAATCGGTTATAACTAAACTCTTATCACTGTATCTACATAAAAACAGATTATTTTAAGAACACATATGTGTTCTTTATGTATAAAAACTTTCAAAGCAATCATACATACTTACTCAAGATATCGTGAGCTCAATGTTTAGCCAGATAAAAAAGAGTTATTTTAACTTCAAAAATACACAATTTGTATGAAAGGATAGTCAGTTTTAATGATGGTATATTAAAAAGCATAATCTGTTTAATCAATAGCCAATATTACCTGTTTACACACATAAATTTTAAATATACACTAATTTACACTTTGAAAGTTTTGTTCAGTTTCATCGCATTTAAAAGATCTAAGACCCCCGAATTCAATAGGGAAACGAGGAAAAAATTCCATTATATGCATCTAATCCTAATACAAAGGAAATAGTTATTGGACTCCGTGTCTTGTAAACTTTAAAGACAGGGACGGTGTATTAAGAGCGCCAAGCAGTGAAAAAAATAACAGTTGCGAATTCCAGATTCTCAGAAATACCTTCTTCAATTCACGGAATTATTCCTGGTAACAACGCTACCGGTACAGATCCGAAAATTGAAGAAATTTTAGTTTGTTTTTTCGTTCTAGAATAGAAAATTTCCGTAATCTAAAAAATGGTGTTTTTAAAAAACTGCGTCTCTCTTTCTTGCGTTTCTCTTCCACTTGGATTTGAACCAGGGATCGCGCGCTTCAATTCGACCATCTTAACCATTCGGGCAGCGAGCACTTGGAAGAGGGTGAGTTTAAAATAAAAATACGGATTTTCTTCAAATGGTGGATTAATGAATGGTCTTCTTAAATTTCTTGTTCAGAAAGCTCGAAATATCTATATCTATCTATATACACTGCTCAAAACAATTGAAGGATATTTGAAGTTTTATATAAAATAAAGATATAAACGAAATTTTTTTTTGCCGAAAATAGAAGAAGAGAATCACAAATGCAAATTTTTCTGGTTTTCAAACTGTGGAGTATGCAAATTTTGAGTTCGACGTCAAAAACGTCGCTTCAGCGGCAGCGAATGAAATTTGACTTTCAACTGGATAAAAGAGAATGACGACAAGGATGATCGGCATTCAGTGATTGCTTTGTTTCGATGAGTACGATGTCTCAGCGAAGTCATTTGACAGATTCAGAAACTTTGAGAATTGTTGGTAGGTTAGAAGGGGGCCAAACTCAAGCCGAAGTAGCGCAAGCCATTGGAGTGTCACAAAGCGTCATTTCCAGGATCTGGAACCGTTTTTTGGAGAGTGGATGTGCAGGCCGAAGACCAGGGCAAGGTCGTAGACGGGCAACAACGCCCAATGAAGATCGGTATTTAGCGTTAGCAGCTCGGAGACACCGAACCATGAACGCTACTCTTCTCCAACAACACCTTCGCTCGGCTACAGCACCACGATTTCAACTCAGACTGTCCGAAACCGGCTCCATGCTGTAGGTCTGTATGCTCGCCGACCGATGGTATGTGTTAGATTAACATCAAGGCATCGTCGCGACCGCAGGGTGTGGGCAACCGAGCATGTCAACTGGAGGAGAAATGAATGGAGAAATATTCTGTTTTCTGACGAGTCCCGTTTTTCTGTGCATCCGGATAATAGGCGTATTTTCATCTGGAGGGACCGTGGCAGTAGGAATAATCCTGCGTTCGTGCACGAAAGTGTCAGATTTGGCGGTGGAGGAGTGTTGGTGTATGGTGGCATCTCCATTGACGGGCGCACTTACCTCTACATCATTCGAGATCTAGCTCTGACTGGTCGCCGATATAGGGATGAGATCCTCAGACCTATTGTAGTCCCTTACGCTGCAGCAATCG
The DNA here is from genome assembly GCA_963932465.1 of Maratus speciosus. NCBI lineage: Eukaryota > Metazoa > Arthropoda > Arachnida > Araneae > Salticidae > Maratus > Maratus speciosus. The sequence continues at coordinate 112,346,041 of OZ010793.1, read as the reverse complement.
GAGATAACTTCATTTTAATGGACGATAACTGCAGGCCACATCGTGCAAACCTGGTGGAGGATTTCCTTTTCGAGGAAGGAATCGTTCGAATGGAATGGCCAGCGTGTTCTCCAGACATGAATCCAATCGAGCCGTTTGGGACGCTCTAGGAAGACGAGTTTCTGGCCGCCAACAACCCCCAGAAATTCTCCAAGAACTGGAAAGAGCTCTTCTGGAAGAGTGGGGCAGAATGCCCCAACTCGTCATTAATAACCTCATTGAGTCCATGCCTCAAAGGTGTTCAACGTTGCTGGCCGCCTGTGCAAACCATACCCCCTACTGAAAATGATTTTCTTTGAAGAAAACACCTTTTCTTATTCTTTTTTCTCATATGCACAAATTGTGTTTTTTTCCTTTAGTACACAAATGCGCAATAAAATGCATTTTTTTTCTGCCAAACATGTGTAATTTATTCTCATGTAACCTACTATGTCTGTCGACCATGTATCAATCAGCTAAACAGTTTACCAGATACAAAATCCACCTAAAACTGCAATATCCTTTAATTGTTTTGAGCAGTGTATATATATAGTATATATTACGCTAACGTACGCGGCACGGAAATCGCGATTATTTGTTATTGTTTAATGGCAACGCCCGAGAAACGCATCTCATTGGTTACTGTGTAAGAGTCCTTTTGCAAGATTTAGGGAGATCGGTTTTGTTTACGTTTCGCTTTTTCGGAGCAATATCTTTCGCTGCAATTATGTAGCTTCAAAATATCATATGAAATGCCCGTAAAAAATCTCGGCGTATGCTTGAAAGTGAAGAAGAAGCCGAATTCGAGTCGAATCGAAATAGATTCGAAATCCAAATAGAATTGATCGAGAACTCCGTTAAGCGATCGGCAAAATCGGCTTAATAACTGTAGCATGCACGCGTTGCTTCTGAAATCCAAATTACTGATTTAAACGTTCCGGGGAATGCATAAATGTGGGTGAAACGTGCAATTTCTGCAAAGCACTGTATTGGAAATGCGAATTAAACAGCAGGAAGAAGTTAACAAAATATTGTCATGACGTAAAAAGTAATTTTGTACGTACAGGTAGTTTTGACTGTACAGACCTGCGATACGAATTTCAGGTTCATTTAAGAATATTATTACCCCCCCCCCCCCCAGACGTAATATACAATAAAACCTGCTTAGACGAACATGAAAACGACCAGTGATAAATTCCGTTTTATGCAGGTTATTTAAATTGAACAAAGCATAATAGCATTTTTTTTTGTGTGTGTGTGGGGGGGGGGGAGGGCTGGAACTTTTTTTTGTTTATTGCAGGATTCCGTTATAAACGGGCTTTACTCTATTGGAAAATAAATTTGCTGGATGGTACTTAAAAAAAAAATCTACATAGTAATATTTGCTTACAATATTATTATTTCTTTTTCAGTATTACACTTGCTCTTGCATTTGTAATTGCTTTTTAATATAAAGATTTTAAATAAAAAATTAAATTATTGAAAATATAATTACATTTTAATTAAATTCATCACTTAATTTGGAATAACAAAGTTTAAAGTATGAGACGTATAAAAATTTAAAAAACTTAACATTTGACTTTACACAAGTTTGGAAATAAACAAGAGTCGGGCCCTGGTATTTTGCACCGTCTCCACGCACTCCCCTCTGTACGAACCTGCGATAAAAATTTCTGATTCATTTAAGAATATTATTACAGGCCCAGGCAACACCGGTCGGTCAGCTAGTTAAATTTAATTGCAGGGACATTTCGACGTTATGAAATCATGGTTGATGTTTTAACACTTATAGAACAAAAGAGGATAAAAATTGTTGCATATTAGACATATTTTTAATAAGACATAATTTAATTGTTAGATGTAAATTATGAATACTATATTTTTATTTGAATTTGCGAAGATACGTTATATATATAACCGATTTTTTTTAGCTTGATTGAACTACTGTAATTTTTTTAAATGTGTTCGTTTAGAATATATTATACATGCGGATATTTTTTAAGACTCTAAAAGAATTCCGAGTAAAAGTAAACAAATGAGAAAATTACTACTTTATTAACTTCGAAAGTCTTATTTTTGTTTGGTTGTTTTTAAATAAATTAGAAATTTTAATTTAATGAACTTTCGATTTTTCATTTAAAAAATAAATCAAACTTTGGTTTAATACAGTCAATACGCATGCGTGCAAGGAATAAACGGAATTTCTCCCTCTTTTTCAGACTTCCGGGAAGAATTAACAGAAAATTCATGTTTTCTAGGAGTACGGACATTATTTGTTTAAAAATGACGAATAATTTAGTGTAGAAGACTATTTCTTCTGACAGTTTAAAATAACTACATGATTAACATATGCATTACATTTACAATCTTCCCAAAGACCCTCCAATGTTCAAACAATGAAGTGAAAAAAAGAGTTCTATTTTTACATTTGTCTCAAAAATAGATAGTTAAAATAAAAAAGTTTATGTCAAATTTTGATTCGTTTAAAAGTTAGTATAAACTGTAATAAAGCATTGCCTTGCATCCATTCCAAATACACTGCTCAAAACAATTAAAGGATATTGCAGTTTTAGGTGCATTTTGTATCTGGTAAACTGTTTAGCTGATTGATACATGGTCGACAGACATAGTAGGTTATATGAGAATAAATTACACATGTTTGGCAGAAAAAAATGCATTTTATTGCGCATTTGTGTACTAAAGGAAAAAAACACAATTTGTGCATATGAGAAAAAAAGAATAAGAAAAGGTGTTTTCTTCAAAGAAAATCATTTTCAGTAGGGGGTATAATTTCCAAGGGCGGCCAGCAACGTTGAACACCTTTGAGGCATGGACTCAATGAGGCTATTAATGACGAGTTGGGGTATTCTGCCCCACTCTTCCAGAAGAGCTCTTTCCAGTTCTTGGAGAGTTTGTGGGGGTTGTTGGCGGCCAGAAACTCGTCTTCCTAGAGCGTCCCAAACGTGCTCGATTGGATTCATGTCTGGAGAACACGCTGGCCATTCCATTCGAACGATTCCTTCCTCGAAAAGGAAATCCTCCACCAGGTTTGCACGATGTGGCCTGCAGTTATCGTTCATTAAAATGAAGTTATCGCCGATTGCTGCAGCGTAAGGGACTAAAATAGGTCTGAGGATCTCATCCCTATATCGGCGACCAGTCAGAGCTCCATCTCGAATGATGTAGAGGTCAGTGCGCCCGTCAATGAAGATGCCACCATACACCAACACTCCTCCACCGCCAAATCTGACACTTTCGTGCACGAACGCAGGATTATTCCTACTGCCACTGTCCCTCCAGATGAAAATACGCCTATTATTGGATGCACAGAAAAACGGGACTCGTCAGAAAACAGAATATTGCTCCATTCATTTCTCCTCCAGTTGACATGCTCGGTTGACCACTCCCTGCGGCCGCGACGATGCCTTGATGTTAATCTAACACATACCATCGGTCGGCGAGCATACAGACCTACAGCATGGAGCCGGTTTCGGACAGTCTGAGTTGAAATCGTGGTGCCTGTAGCCGAGCGAAGGTGTTGTTGCAGAAGAGTAGCGTTCATGGTTCGGTGTCTCCGAGCTGTTAACGCTAAATACCGATCTTCATTGGGCGTTGTTGCCCGTCTACGACCTTGCCCTGGTCTTCGGCCTGCACATACACTCCCCAAAAAACGGTTCCAGATCCTGGAAATGACACTTTGTGACACTCCAATGGCTTGCGCTACTTCGGCTTGAGTTTGGCCCCCTTCTAACCTACCAACAATTCTCAAAGCTTCTGAATCTGTCAAATGACTTCGCTGAGACATCGTACTCATCGAAACAAAGCAATCACTGAATGCCGATCATCCTTGTCTTCATTCTCTTTTATCCAGTTGAAAGTCAAATTTCATTCGCTGCCGCTGAAGCGACGTTTTTGACGTCGAACTCAAAATTTGCATACTCCACAGTTTGAAAACCGGAAAAATTTGCATTTTTGATTCTCTTCTTCTATTTTAGGCAAAAAAAATTCGTTTATATCTTTATTTTATATAAAACTTCAAATATCCTTTAATTGTTTTGAGCAGTGTAGTATACAATGTGAAAATTAGTGGAGTACATTTTTTAAATGAATATTATTACATAAACTTTTTTTCCAAATTTTGAAATTTTAAAAGAATGTTATCTTCCAGAAAAGAAAGCATAGAAATTGCTATAAGATTTAGTCATTTGATGGTGCAAAAAATCGTCATGGAGCCAAAGTTCCAAGTGAGTATTTAAATTCAGCGATTTAAAGAATACATTTTAAAAATTCAAATCAGTTTATTTCATGTCTTTTAATGTAACTATTTGAAGAGCACAGATGATAAATGTGGTATGTGGCAAAGCATAAAAAATAGAATTAATCATATGATTGAAAATAATCAATAATCCGTTACCATCTCTTAAATTACTATTTGAAAGAATCTAATGCTCACAGAAATTTTAATTGATAAAAGAAGTACTTGACAATAAACGCAAATAAATATTTGGAACAGTTCATTTGCTCAAAATTATGATGGTGTAACCTTTATCATCTGAGCTCTTCGTGTATTTGTCGCAATGCCCGGGACCAGGATAATAACCATAAATTCATCTCAACGTTATATGATTTTTTACCTTTATTAAGATTTTGTATGAATTTTTATTTTTAAATGAAAATTTCTAGTTATTTAGTGGTAAAAGCGCCCGTAAGAAGACATTTTCTAGTTTATTCACTAAGGATCATTTCGTAGTTCAAAACAAAGTTCTTGTTGTCCAAACGTTTGGAATTTTTTTCATATTTATAAATATAACGGTTTTCCAGCTCGTGTAAAAATTTCGTAAAAACAATACTAATATCTAACTGTAAAAGAAACGTGTTTTCTTGTCCCCTTTTTTTTTGCTTCGGGTCTATTAGCATTACAGAACAAAAATGTTCTTATTGTCCGAACTCTTTGAAATTTTAATCCGTTTTAACCCGTTTGGGACCATGAGTGCATATATGCAAACTCAAAAAGTGCTTAAAACGCTCGAGTTTGATACCAGTTAAAAATAAAAGTAAAATTGATTTTATTTAATTACAACATTTTCGTGATTTATAAAGTTAAGTCATATAGTTAATAAAAAAGTGGTGCCAGACGAATAAAGTTCGTGTAAAAGATGGCGGTCCTGAAAGGGTTAAATATAACTGTTCAAAGTTCCTTTAAAATTTCGTGAAAAAATATGCATATTTAGTAATGAACACATGAACTAAAGCCGCGCCGAAACAACCCGCGTTTTAGCGTTTTCTTCAAAAATTTCCCAGACTTTATTATTTTTTTAAATATTGGTAAATACCAGGTCAAAAACAGCTCGCCCGAACGTCTAAAATTTTTTATAGGTGAACTAAATCTAGCCTGCCGAGATGCTACAAACAGGTAGTGTCTAATTAGCGACAATTAGTTAATTTTAGTGTATGAAAAAACTGCTTTCGGAATGCAAAAAATGATCTACAATCGCGAAATTTTTGGAAAGTGTCAAAATTTGAATTTTTGAAAAGAGTATGCGCCGTTAAAGAGAAGAACCTTTGAACCTCAAATAGGTAATTTTTGTGAATCGTTACCTCTGAAATCGAAACACAGAAAATCGTCGACAAAAGGTAGAAAAAGTTAACAGCGAAAAAAAAAAGAATAAAATCAGATGGTTATTAACAATAAATTTCCGAAGTGATTGCAGCGTTTAAGAAATAAAATATGAAATTTAACAATTTTTCTTCCTTTTTTCAATATCACGAACGATTCGACCGATTGGCGTTCAGGAAAATAGCCATAAAAAACAGAATTTTGTTTTCCTTTCTAGGCGCTTTTGAATGCAGGGACTGAGCATGCGACAGTGCTACTACCGATTTACAAAAAGAGATCGCTTTTTTATGAGTTTGTAACTAATATCTCCACGAGTTATCAAAACATTAAAAGTTTGAGCCAGATGCATGAGACCCTGCCTTCCACTATCCTCAGCCAAATATTCAGACTTCTGTGTACGCTAGATTACGCTAGACATCGTATACACCCAGAGAAATGTATTTCCCCCACTTCTAATAATCTTACGGTTTTCACTGATGGCTCACACACAGACTAAGGTGTAAACACAGCCTTTTGTGCCATAGAGAATGATGTTGTGATTCATCAGTGGTCTTACAGATTGGATGATAGAAAATCGATATACCAGGCTGAACTTTTTGTAATTCATAATGCACTCACCTAGATATGATCACTAAATTTAAATTTCCTCATAAAAACATAGCTGTCAACGTATACGGATTTTTCTTACCGCTAAAATTTAATAGAAAATTTTATGAAAAACAATCCCCGAAATCTGACTTTTTCAAACGATGAAACAATACAAAAATTTCTGTTAAATTTTAGTGGTAACAAAAATCCGTACAAGTTGGCAGCTATGTAAAAATCTATTCTGAAAACCTTTCAAAACTTTTAGCGCTTCTCTCCTTTAAATCAATAAACCCCCCAAATACTCGAGATAAAAGTCCAACTTCAAAATTCAATTCATAGAACTTCTCTTGGTCATGTGGCTGCACACACGGGCGTACCAGGAAATGAACTAGTTGACAATTTAGCTAAGAAAGCAACAGAAAAACCCGATGTTGGTGTGTCTCTTCCGATGCTGTGCTCACTTATTAGGAAGGTACTTTGCAAAAAACTAATGTCGCAATGGCAGGACACATTGGGACTACTCGGAGAAGAGTCAGTATAATTTTTCCTTGGTTCCGATGGTCTAGATGGATCTTTTATCAACATCACTTCCAATTTCAGTTTTTTTAACAGGTCACGGACCTTTTAAAGCATATCTACATTACTATAATCGTTGTGATTATCCTGACTGTGAGTGTAGTGCTAGAGCGATACCTCACTACTTCGGCCCTCTTATTGTTAACTGGAATCTTAAGAGGCCGGATCCACCACCTAAAGATTGGCTTTCTAATGTTTGTTCTCGACTCCCGTTATTGGCAAAGTTTAACAAAATTTTCGAATTGGTTAACACGTTCACGCCGGCGTGGTAGGTCACACTCCAATGTCTCAGAGTTTTCAAGTCTCCGGCTTTTTGCAAACCACTATTATTTTAGAGGAAATGTTGTTCCTCTAAATCGCCCAATTGTTCCAATTAAATAAAACAACATTTTCTGTATTAAAAAACTGTTATCCAAAAAGCCGGAGACTTGTCAGCTCAGAGACAATCGAGTGTGACTCACCGTGCCGGTGTGAACGTGTTAAAGACTTGGCTGTCCTGTAATCTTTTTCTCCGCTCTCCGCTGTTTATCACTTTTTAAGCAATTAATTAATTTGTAAAAAATATAAATAGTAAGTCCTAACCTTGTACAAAAGCTCACTGCATTTTTATTGATGAACTAGCAAATCCCGCGACTTTGCTCGCATAGTAATTGAAATATGCCAAGTGATATTTGTATGTCTAATTTTTATTAGTAGATATTATACATTTAGGAAGGACTCAAAAATTACTAATTAAGTCCCAGTTTGAATAAACTGCATTGTTACACTGCATTAGGCAGGAATGAGACTTAAATTAATAAGACGAACTAAGACTAATTATAAATATATGATAATTTAGAAAGTTTTTTGAAGCTTTTATGCTCGATTCAGTATCTATTTGAAGTTTTGAATATTTTAGAAACCGTTCTTAATATGCATTTACATCTTAAAATTAACCATCATGTCAAATTCCAAGATTCCTGGCTAACGATCTACCACCTCTCTATTGGGAGTGGCACAAAAATAAAATGTCTATGTTGAAACAAGGACTGTCACCATTAATTTGCCAGCATTAATCTTGAAATCGGTCTGGTATTTCCTAATATTCCATATAAAACGTTGTTCAGAAAGTTTTTAAAAGGCTTATTAGAAAGCTTGTTTGTTCCTGCCAGATCGAGGTTGTTGTGGTACCGGCATAAAATATAGTCTCTGTAGGATCAAAAACTGTCACTATTGATTCGCAACCGTTAGTTTTGGAAACGGTTCGTTATTTTTTTAGATTGCATAGAAATCGTAATTTAGGACTTTTTTAGAAAGCTTTTCACTCCTTCCCTTCGCTTCACCCCCCTTTTAAATTCAGAATTTGTTTTTTACTGTTCTTAGAGGACATTTATGTTTTAAAAGTAACCATCATGCCATATTTCAAGTTTATAACTTCTTCAGTATCACAGAATCGCAATTTAGAACGTTTTCTGCTCCTGCAACCCTCTAGCGGTAGTGGCACCGACATAAATTATAGCTTATGCTTGAGCAGGTTCTATCAACACCAGTTTTAAGCATTATTTAAAATTCGGTATGGTATTTCATAAGATTGCATAAAAATCGTTATTTAGAAAGTTTTTAGGACGCTTTTCGCTCACATCATGCTTTTAAATTTGGAATTTTCTTTGGAAGGTTGTTAGAAAGCATTTGCATCTTTTAAGTAATTACCACGCCAAATTTCAGCATGTTACACCCTTCAGTAATACAAAAAACGCAATTTAGAACGTTTTTCGCCCCAGCAACCCGTGGTAGTGACAACAACATAAAATATAACCTACGTTGCAGTAGGGACTGCCCCCATCAAATTGCAGCCATTACTTTTGAAATCGGTTTGATATTTCCTGAGATTGTGTAGACAGCACTGGAATATTTTTAGAACACTTTTCGCGCTTTTTCACCCCTTTTAAATTTCTTTTTCTTTAGAAACTGTTCATAGAGAACATTTACATCTTATAAGTAATTATCACGCCAAATTTTAAGTTGCTACTCCCTGCAATATCACAATGATCACAATTTACTACGGTTTTTTTTTCTCATACAATCCCCAGGTGATAGTGTCACCGACATGAAATAGAGCCTATGTTGGAGCAAGTGCTGTCACCATCAAATTCCAAACCTTAATGTTGAAATTGGTTTGGCACTTCCTGAAATTGCGTAGAAAACGCAATTTGGAATGTTTTTAGAACACTTTTCGCCCATTTTCACCCTTTTTAAATAATTTTTTTTTAAGGAAAAGTTCTTAGAGTTCATTTATATCTTATAAGTAACTACCATGCTTAATTTAAGTTTCTAGCGCCTGCAGTATCACATAAATCGCAATTTAGAACGTTTTTTGCTCCAGCAATCCCGCACGTGTTAGTGACACTGGTATGAAATAGAGCCAGTGACAGAGAAAGTGCTATCACCAGTGGCGGCTCGTGACTGTCATATTTTGGGGCACTAAATGCATGACGGTCAATTTTATTCTTTTCTTACCATAATTTTAAAAAAGAAATCTTTTCCTTGTTTAATGGTAGAACATTTTGCTAAAAAATCGAGCAAGGATTTCTGGTAAAGAAATAGTGGTGAGAGATAGATAAATTTCGCAGCTCTGCATTTAGTGCCCCAAACAATTTCAGTCACGGACCGCCACTAGCTATCACCATCAATTTCCAGCTATTATTTTTGAAATCGGTTTGATACTTCCTGAGTTTGCTTAAAAATCGGCATTCAGAATGATTTTTCGCGCATTTTCAACCCTTTTTAAATTTCGAATTTTTTAAGAAATTTTCTTTTCACAGATCATTTATATCTTATAAGTAACTACCATTCCAAATTTCATGTTTCTGGGACCTTCAGTAACACAAACATCGTATTTTTAGAACGTTTTTAGCTCCTGCACCCTCTTTGGATTAGCCGCATCCAAACAAGACAAAGCCTGTGTTGGAATAGGGACTAACACCATCATTTTGCTACCATTACCTTTGAAATCGGTTCGGTAGTTCCAGAAATTACCCCCTACAAATTAACAAATAAACAAACTTTACTTCTTTATAATAGTAGTATAGATTACAAGTACCAGATAGAAAGGAAAAAAAATCTTTTTTTCTGTAACTTCTCAGTGAAAAATTATTTTTAGCATCCCATAAATTTATTTCTATAAATATCATTTATATTCACAATACTTGGATTGTTTATTTTCTATTTACTATTTGCATTTATTATATTATATGTTAAAAGTTAGCACTCATAAATTGTGATTTTATATTTACTTCCAAAATTGTTTTAAAATATTTGTATTAAAAAATTGTGTTAGTAATGTTTGCATTCAAAAATAGTGTGTATTTACTAGTATTCAAAAATTGTGTTAAATTTGTACAGATTGAAATTAAACATTTAATTAACTTATTTCACTAATATTTAGTATATTGATGGCCCAAAAATTGTGTTTAAACTTGTACAGATTGAAATCAAACATTGAATTAAATTATTGCACTAATATTTAGTATACTGGTGGCCCAAAAATTGTGTAGAGTAAATCTTTTGACATTCAAAAATACTATAGCAAAATTAAAATATCAATCTGTTGTTAATTTGTCTAACAAGGAGAGGACCAACCTTGTTAATCACAGATTTTGATTATTTTAATATACGTTGTAGGTTAGAGACCCCTTAGTGTCAGGTTCAACGGATTTTATCCAACGCTCCTTAGTTCTTGAGAAACCGGGTGGGTCTAATAATTGTACATAGCTTAAATACTTACTTTGCAACCCCAATGATAGGTTGTTCGTAGCTTAGTTGATATGGCGTTTGCCGGCTGATCCGCGTTCCTGGGTTCGATACCGGAATACGCTACATTTGTTTTTCTCATTTTTTGTTTTATAAATATAATTGCAAGTATAATTAATAATTTCATTGTCAATTAAAATTTATAATATTGTATATCAATTATAATTTTAACCTATTTAATTTTTTACTTTTAACTAAATAGTTGTATAAAACATCATAAAACTGTTAATTTTTAAAAATCACTTTTAAAATGTGTTTCATATATTCTTTATCGATGCAATGATATTGAGCAATTGTGTCAATTCGTGATTTTAAAGAAACATCATTTACGCATTGTTTTAACAAAGGAAGTCAATGCGATAACACTATTATTCTGTTTTTAAAGTAACAAGCATAATCATATTAAAAATTAGCATCAGAATTAAATTACAACCGATTTTTTGCATATTAAAGATTTTAAAATTTATAATACGTATGCTTGCGCTTTTAATTATTTTGCTTTCACCTTTATCTTCTTTCTGCTTTTATTTTTATTTTATTTGAATATTCATTTTTTTTTTATTATAACTAGATGGCACCACAACAGGTTTTGTCAGGATTTTGGAATTTTCATCATTCAATAACAGATCCAATTTCTTTTTAAACCTCTTTAAAGGATGAGAAATAATAGTTTAAAAATAAGAAATGATAAATTTAAGTTGTTTAACATTTCAATTAATGTATGATATTAAAATTTGTAATTGCAAAAGTTAAATTAGAATTACAAATATATTTATAAAACAAAAAATGAGAAAAACGAATGTAGCGCGTTCGGGTACCGAACCCGGGCCCGCAGATCAGCCAGAGAACGCCGTACCAACTGAACTACGACCAACCTATCATTGCGGTTGCAATGTAAGTATTTAAGTTGTGTACTATTATTAGACCCCCTGGTTTCTCAAGAACTATGGAGCGTTGGATAAAATCCGTTGAACCTGACACTAAGGGGTCTCTACCCTACAACATATAGTAAAATAATCAAAATCTGTGATTAACAAGGTTGGCCCTCTCCTTGTAAGGGCAAATTGTTTGTGTGCAGAAATTGTAAATTCTTATGACACAGAGAATGTTAATTGTAAGCAACTGAATTTAACTTGTTATCGTTGAACTCAGAATATAACTGTAGTTCATTTTTTTTCGATTAGTACCCTAAAATCAGGGATGCAAGCGCTGCGCCACAAATGACTGATTTAACACCTAAAGGTTAACAGCATTCTTTACTTTAATAGCCCAGGGGTATCAGAGCAAAAAAAGGCCCAATTTGGAAATAATTAGGGGAAAGCTGGAAATTGCTATAATCCCTTCAGTTTATGTCTAGAATGAATATTTTACGTTTTCCCCGTCGTACTAGGTAAGCGTTAGGAATTACGGTTAGATTTATAGTAAAAAAACACGTTTTTTTTAAATACCATAACGCTATCTCTAAATCACTAACTTTTTCAAAAACATCGTCAATACAAATGATGTAGAGATTAAAATTCTGAATAAAATGAGTACCTACACTTAAAACTTTTGTTGAATATTAAGGTCACAATTCTACTTTAAAGTTTTAGCACCGTGGTCAGAGGGTTGAACTCAGAATTAATAAGGGAAAAACTGGAAATCGTTTTAATCCCTTCAGATTAGGTCTAAAATGAATATTCTATGTTTTCCCCTTCGTACTAAGTGAGCGTTAGGAATTATGTACACATTTACATTCAAAAAGCACGTTTTTCTTTAATATTTTTAACAATATCTAAAAGTGTGGCTTTAATTTTGAATAAAAATATTAATGTGAATATTAATTTTATTCAGAATTTTAAGCTCTACAACATCTGTATTGGCAATTTTTTGATATAATTAGCTGTTTTGAGATATTGTTAGGGTAATCTGGTCTCTTCTAGCTTGAAGCTCTTGATTAGTGATTAAGACAAATTTTTGAAATAGAATTGCGACCTTAATTTTGAACAAAAATATTAATGTGGGTGCTCATTTTATTCAAAATTTTATGCTCTACAACATTTGTACTGACAATGTTTTTGATAGACTTAGCTGTTTTTCAGATATTATTAAAATAATTTAGGGAAAACATGTTTTTCGAATGTAAATATGTACATATTTTCTAACGCCCACTTAGTACGAGGGGGAAAAACATAGAATATTCATTTTAGAACTAATCTGAAGGAATTAAAATGATTTCCAGTTTTCCCCTAATTAATTCCGAGTTCAATCGTCTCACTACGTGGCTAAAACTTTAAAGTAGAATTGTGACCTTAATAATCAACAAAAGTATTAAGTGTAGGTACTCATTTTATTCAGAATTTTAAGCTCTACAACATTTGCCAATGTGTTTGAAAGAGTTAATGATTTCGAAATAGTGTTATAGTATTTAAAAAAAACCTGTTTTTTGACTATAAATCTATGCATAATTCTTAACGCTCATCTGGTATGAGGGGGAAAACGTAGCATATTCATTCTAGACCTAAACTGAACGGATTAAGAGAATTTCCAGCTTTTCCCTAATTATTTCCGAATTAAACTCCCTAACCACTGGGCTATAAATCTCAGATATCTTGTCGTTTAATAAGGCGAAAAGTACTGTTAAAGTTCAATGGTACCAATCAATCATTTGTGGCGCATCGCTTGCATCCCTGCCTAAAATTGTTTCCAACTTTCCAGAACTGCTGATTATGCTACATCTTGTCGGACTATTGGCGGCCTGGTTTCGGCCACAGTTTGTAAATTAATTTTAACTTGAATAAGTTTTATTATTATTATTATTATTATATGTTTTGTATAAGATAGACCTGCGAGCGTTTGCGTGTCAGTATGATCCCCAGATGAAGCATAAATAACTCTAAGCTGGATCTTTGATCAGGCGATCTTGCTCCATCCAGGCCGTCAAACGTTGTTTTTTATTATCATATTTTTATTAGTATATATACATATACGCACACACATACACACACATATATATATATATATTGTAAATTTTTCAAGATTGTCAATATCAAAAAAATTGATAGTAGCCGTCAGACACAACTTAAATTTATTTTATAATAAAATTTATAATTTATTTATAATATAAAACTTTTATAATAAATGAAATGAAGTAATTTTTAGGATTTTCCATAGCTGCTAACTCTTCCGCTTTTTCAGACCACAAAAATTGAATAGAGATTTTTGCCTCATTTAATCAGCAGATTGCGGCGATATAAGAAGGTAAAATTTACTATAAGAAGAGTGTTGCCAGATTGGGGATTTTGTCCCCATTTTGGGGAGTTTTGAACCTCTAGGGGAATTTTTTGGGGACAAGTAGTTCGTGAAGAATTTTTTGGCGGCTACAAAAAATTTGGGGGAAAAACTTGTGGATTTTTTTTTTTTTTTTTTTTTTTTTTTTTTTTTTTTTTAACTATGTTCTGTAAAGATTTCTTTTAATCCTGTAGAAAAACTGGATCTGTCTCGAACTCAATTTTGATTTGAAAAACGAAAATACAATTTAGAAATCGGAAATATCAATCATTATTCTCTTACATATGGACGTGTTCATTGTTTACTACATTACAGTTTACACGTATTACAGATGCATCAGACTGTAAACTCTTAAGTAGCTTAAACCTGCATGTGACTAAATCTGCAGGACTTGTACTAAAAAAAATTCTTCGTGCTTTAAAAAAAATTTAATTTAAATATGTGGAAAGGAGATATTTTTCTCTTATGATATACAAAAGCACATCGATTAACACTAGAACGCCCGGAAATTTTACCCAAGTTTCATAAAAATATTATGGCCCAGAATTTTTATTTAAAATTATTTGACTGATTTATTTAACGTAAATCTGGGTTTTTAAAATGTAACAAATTTTTTGAAAGAATTTCTGGTTTCAAATGACATTTATTCGCATGGTCGGAGTTGAATCGACTCCTTCCGGGCGTTCTAGTGTTAATACAACGAAAATACTTTGTATTATGTTTATGTACTTCAGTATAAGGATGACAAAAAAAATTAAAACAGCGTACCATCTCGGATTTATTCAAATCCCACTTTTAAAAACAAACCACTTTTAAAAACAATACTTTTAAAAACAAGCGTAAAATAACTTGTCACTGCAAAATATGTCTTTCATTCTCTTAATGCCTTAATGTAGCTACCGAATATCCATTCATCCAAGTATAAAAGTTTGTTTTTGAAAAGGGGTAATTTTTTACAAAAAAAGGCTTGATTTGGTGAAAAATTTAGAACTTAAATTACTTAAATATTTTTTATTGTGTTAAATTGAAAATTTAAAAATTCCCTTTTTGAGTGAAAACTGAGTTGGGGACTTTTGCAGGAAAAATCACTGATTTGGGGAAAATTTCAAAAATTTTGGGGAAATTCACTTTTGACTATCTGGCAACACAGTACAAAATTCTTGTGTTTTAAAAAAAAGCATAAGATGTTGGTGTTGGCAGCTATGATATATCGGTAAAAATCCTCACAGTTAAATATCAACATAAAACTTGATGCTATATGATATAAAAGATCTAATATGGTAACAACTTGATGGTATATATTTCAAAATATATTACTTTTGTCCTTTTTTTAGAGGAAATTAAAAGTACAATTGAAATCAACTCGAATGTATTTTTAAGAATTTTATATTCAAGCTGATGAATCTTTAATGTGTTTTTTTTATTGTATTTTAACAATTGCGTTATTGCATAGCTGTTAAACTCTCTTGTTCTCATATTCTTACATTTTTTTCCTTCATTGTAGGATATAGAATTCTTTAGTTACATCGGTGGTTACATTGGAATGTGGCTAGGCATCTCTCTTGTTACTTTCGTCGATTTCTTAGAATCAGTGACAGATGTTCTGACGAAATGGAAAAAGATGAATCGAAAGAGAAATATACGTCGCGTGTTTTTGTAATGCGTTTGGGAGATTACACTTGCGTTATTACACTCCATTTAAAGTACCATTTATTACATGGTATGGACATGAATATCTCTGAAATTTACTAAATGGTGCTTTGAAATAAAACATTTTAACCATCGATTGTGTTTGTTTAATTCTGTAGCTTTACACTTTTTTTCAATACATTAAGGTTATTCAGGTCGAAATATAAGATATCTTTGTGCGCAAGGTTTAGGAATACGGTCGACCCTGGTTAATGCTCCTCCGCTTAAGTCTTACCTCCGGTTATTGTGGACAATTTTGTCTTCCCCCGTCATTTTCAATTTGAAATTAATGTTAAAGATACCACAGAAAGCTAGCTACTATTCAAAAATACAGACAAGTATTCCGTAAACTGATAGAGCAGAATCCAAAATTCTTTTGCATATATTTTTATCAAAAACAACTTTTAAGTAACTTTTGTTATTGAGAAAGATCAGGAAATTGCCATTGAGGATGATGAAAAAATTTTTCTACCTTCAAAAGCGTAATAGGTTTACAAATTGCTAATCGCTGTTCGCCGTTACTACCAATCAAAATGTGACGAGCAAACCAAATTTTCCAGTAAGTCGCAAAACGGGAAAAGGATGCGGTAAGAAAGTAGTAGGGTTTGAAATGTCGTTAAATGTGGCTCCAGCTCGATTGATGTGCCAAGTTTGATAATTTTGTTGTATTCTGTAGGTTTTTGATATGTAGATTCCAAATACCTTAGGTGCCATTTTTAGGTAGATTTCGTAAGAAATACTACCTATTGCAGTCGTTACCATGGTGCGACTTTTGAAAAATTCCTTCATAACTTTTCATTATAGGACCCCAGGAACCCAAAACCACCCCCACCTAAAAAGTTTATATATATATGTATGTATGTACTAAATTTTGTCCGCACGATAAAAGTCGCAATTATGCACGGATCGTCTTCAAACTCGCCAACAACTTTGAGATGGCTAATATCTGGGCGGGGATTGAAAATGGGTAAAATCGGACCAAGGGAATGGAAATGGGGAGGATTCAAAATTTTGAATACCGTCTTAACATGATTCCGATAAAATCAGCTCTTACACAACAATGACAGAAAAAAATAAATATTTTTCGTTATTGCAGTTGCCAACAATTAAAAAAAAAGCAATAAAGTTCTCACCACAACAATTGCTTTTCTTTTACGAGAATTTCATGTGAAAAATTAAATAAAATATATAGTTTGACGAATTGAAAACAAATTGAATATTACGTCATAAGTTTCCTAGAGCAAGATTTTCGCATGAAAACTCAAAATGAAATAAATAGTTTGACGAATTAAAAAACAACAACAAAATATTGCGTCATATTAGAAATAAAATGGACCTCAGCAGGTGAATATGTAACGTCATGTGAGTTTGAAGAAACGTATTAAAACATGATAAAAACCCGACTATGGAAATATTAACTTATTTATCACTTTGAGGTTCTCTGAATTTGCTTTAGCTATTTTTTAAACCTATTCCATATGCATGTGTGTGTGTATTCGTGTATATTAGAATTTTCACAAAATGTTTAGCTCCCTAGAGCTCATTCTTAGTGGAGGAACTGGGTTTATCTCTAATCTTGATTTAAATTTTGTTTTTTAATTTAGTACTTAACTTCGAAATCTACCTCCGCCTGTAGGCCCGAGCCGGCAGGGATTTTTTTTATATACATTTTTGTGTGTGATTTTCAAGATGGCGTCCAAGATGGCTGCCATTTACTGACTTCTTTAATATTTGAGACATATTATTGAGCAGTATGTCAAATTATATGTTTTCAGGGTCAAGAAATACAAATATATAATAAGATTAGGAGTAAATTAAGTTTTTCAAATGTTTTAAGCGATAAGATGAAAATAAAGCACAAAAATATGAAAGATATTAGATATACTAGCGTTTTATTAACCAGTAATACACAACCAAAGTATTTAAATGAAATAACATAAATTATTCAAGATATTGAACAAAATTATTAAAAACAGCATTTATATGTATATACAGTACTGGGATGTCATGTATCCTCTTCTGAATCACTGCTATCGCTGTGATGATATTGATAGTCCTTTCTATTGTTGCAGTCACTGCATTTGCAAAGGGCATTACAAACCTGAGAATTCGTTAAGGAAGAACATTTCCCAAATGTACATGTTCTCTTACTCTCAGATTTCACAAGGGCAATAACACCTTTGGGCGCAGGTAACTCCAGGCATTTGACTGGAGAAATTACTCCTTTCGCCATTTTCCCCCCAACAGTTGCCAATAAGTCGAGGTAGGTCCAGGATTTCTGTAGCCCTTTCCAATGGTGCAAATTAAGTTGGATCTTAGAATATGTGGCTTTAGTGCTCCAATGGTTGGTGGTAATTTCTCCCCCTCTAAACTTTTAGTTCTGAAAAGGTGCCATCTATTATATATATAAAATCCAAACGGAAATTTCGTTCCGAACATCTAGATTTCGAGTTCTACTACATGGATTTTGACGGAACTTATACTGTTAGATAAGTATCGTTTCAGGGAAGGTTTTAAGCTATAACACATCGTTCTACGTAGATTAGTTATAGAATTATGACGAAAAATTCCGTTATTTTGGACGATAAGGTTACGATTTTATTTCTTGGCGAAGTTCTTTGTTGTTCAAAAAATTGAAACGGCTATTACACCTAGAAAAGTAAAAGACAAAAAACTGTTACTAATTTTATTTAAAATCTTTAAGAAAGAAAAAAAAAAGAAATCCATTTTAATGAGTGATAATATTAAAAAACGAAAATATTTAATTTAAACATGAAAGAGAATGTTCGTAATACTTAAAAAATTACTCAGTTAAAATATTGAAATTGAAATAATACTTGGCGATTTATCTTTTGCATCAGGTTAAGAAAAATGCATCTGAAAAATTGATAAAATGATATCAAGGAAGTTCCCCATAAGCGCATGCTCAGAATTATTTGAAAAATAATTATAGAATATTCTTCTCATAAGTATATCTATCCATAAAAAAATCGACAGAACCTCTATTTAGCATTCCTAAAAAAAATAATGAAAATTTCATTTTTTGCGATTTAGCTCTGGATGGCGACACGATAAAATTTTGAATAATACTATGATAAATATTCTTTAGGAAAAACTTTTTCAACTCTCGATACGAAGTTAGTTTAAGTAAGTTTAACTTAAATAAATACATATTTATAACTGCAGTTTTATCATATACATTTATGTATGTAATAACGAAATTTAATGATCGTATTTATGACGTTTACAACGAAATTTAAATGGATTAAAAGTGTTTCAAACTCAAATTAAGGTCCGATTCTGAGCATTTGCAATTTGACTTCGATATTGTTAGTGTCAGAGATAACAAGAGAGTTTCATTGCCATGGAAACAACAACTTAATATCGAAATGTTTAATGATAGCATTCTTAATTAAAATACCCTTAAAACTTATCCAGCCGGTGACACCGTATAAAATTAAATAGCTCAATACAAGTAACACGCAATTTACATGTATTATCTAAGCTTACAGCAAAAATAGTAAACTAATCCACTGTTTAAGTTTAAATTCATTGAGCATTAGGCATTTAATTACTTATTTAACAGGGAATTTATAAATGCATTTCAATCTCTTGCATTTGGCGAGGAAACGTATTGGTTCGCCAAAGAGCGTGGAGCGTTCGTCTTTTCGTGCCAAATACTCGAAAAAATATTTTTTTACAGATTTTCTACTGGGATGCTACCACAATATTTTTACCGATCTTTTTTACATACATGAGTCATTTTATTAGCTTTTCCTTTTTCAAAATATTTTAAGTATGCGTTTTAAGGAGACCTTCCTTGTGAGTAACAATTTTTATTATTATTATTATTATTATGTATGTGTTACAGAAAAAAACTATCAGATGTAATTATAAAAATGACGATATTATATAAATAGCAGCTAATATTATAAAAGTGGAGTCAAATGTTTAAATTTTAATGCAAATGTCCCCCTCCCCCCCCCACACACATATTATAAATAATTTAATTTCAGATATTTAAAATATTTTTTGCGTACTTTACTACGGAAACATGCTATTTTGTTTTTCTCCAAACTTATGACTTTTATAACCTCGAACTCAGATCAACGAATATTGTCCACTCTTTTTTTTTTGTTTTTTTTTTACATATATCGCCAATTTCCCTTTTAGAAAAGTCTAGTGTTTCAAATGTTAAGTACTAAAGATTATTCTTAAGAAAATTTATGCAATTTTGCGTTATTAATACCACAAAAGAAAATATTTTACAATAAAAATTGCTTAATGAAATAAATTTTCGATTATCTTTTTAATTCGTCATCAATTTTTCATTTTTTTAAGGTTTTTGATATTGGATTAATCTTCCGTAATCAGGTTACCCGCTAATTAGTGTATTTACTGAACTATTTGGATGTTTCTTTTATATTTGAAAGAGTCTCTGGACAGTGATCACGATTTCAGAAGATTACATGAAATTTGTACATAACGATTAGTAAATTTATGTGTTTTCATTATGAAGCAAACGGAGTTCAGAAGATTTAGTATTATATGTTTTTTATTTGCAGTTATTTTACTGTCACTATAAAATAAATACTTGGAAAAAAATTTGAAATTCCAATGGTGGCTGGTGGTACAATATTTGTTCATTTATCATTTTAGCCTAGATAAGAAAAAAAGCACCTGAAATGGCGATAAAATTGAAAATAGAAATCATTATAAAGCAAGTTCTTCTGACTCACAATCCTATTCGCTAAACTGAGGAAAAAATTAACGATTTTAGGTTTATTTAGGCAGCAGACTGAAGAATAATGTAATTTTGAAAATAAAAGTGTATTTATTTCTCCGTGTTATTGTACTCTTTAGAGAAATGAAAAAAGGTCTTCGGTGCATCAAAAAGATTATTTCGTTATATTATAACGTGTTAGGTTATTAAGTTTTGTATAACTGACTTTATTTGTCATTTACAAAGAGTATTTTTGGCGAAAGATCTATAATTCAGCCAACAGCAATTTGACTTTATTTAATGGAATGTAGTTTGGCGCATAATTGCGTATGTTTTACGTGTGTTAACTCTGGTAAATTTGTAACCATGTAGTTTGCAAATACTTCTAATGTTTGCCGTAAAACATAGCTGTGCATCCGATTATGGAAGATTGGGAAGATTTTGATTGGATGAAAACAAGAGGTTTATTTTTCTTATCATAATCAGTTGTCGAGGTTTTTTTTTTCAGGTTAACAGTTACATAATTGCAAGTGGTTTATATATAAAAAGGAAATGGTAATGCAAATGACATTATTTTAATTTTATTCAAACACTTCATTTTTAAAAATCCACTTTTATGTGATTCACATTTCTTTAAATGAAAGTTAAAGACTTTTTGTGTGCAAACAATTTATTACATTTTTTTACCGTATTTACTCTGCTGTAATTCGAAGACAGAAAACTGCAGTAGACCTGCTAGAAGACGTATATTGCAAAATATAATGCAACGTATAGAGGAATTGTATTTAAGCTACCAGAACCACACATAGCACTAAGTTGAGAAGCCCGGAGTTCAAGAACTATCAAACAAAAGTGAATAATCCGAACATAATTAATGTTCAGCGGTCACTCTCTGCAATCATTGTAATTATGTCTCATTTTAGTAGTGTGGTGGCTAGAGAAAATTTTAACATTTCTGATTATCATAACGGCCGTATTTTCTCCCCAACCTCTACTTTAAATATATACTGTAAAAAGAGTTTCTTCTGAATAGCCCGAATTTTGCCTAACCCATAAGATAATATAATTGCTAAATAGCGTTCGCATAGTATTCAGCAAATGCGGAAAGATTTTCCCGGTGAAGGTCCATATTAATTTAAAATACAAGGTCGAATTCATAATTTTGTTTGATCAAGGATCATTTGGAAAATGGACCAGCAAAGCGGGTGTAGCCTGCCAGTCTTAACTCTTAAATCGTAATCCCCTCCTCTGAAAATAGTAATTTTTAAATTACTATTTTCCAAATAAGCCAAGATGGTGAATTTTTCAAACGACGACAGTTTGGATAATGAATCAACATTAGGTTCTTCAAGTTCTTGAAAAGCTGTTATAATATCATCATCACACTGAAGATTGATGTACACTTTTATCTACTTCTGATTTGAAATGCCTACAAATTTTCCTCCTCAGCCTCCACCAGTATATGAATGTAAACCTAGTAAACCTTTGCTTTTATGAGCACCTATCGCTCGACATCTATCATTAATATTAATTTTTCTGTGTGTTCTGTGTGCCTCCACCAGTAACAAAATTGATTTCACTGTTTACTAGATGACTTGAAACGAAATCAATCAGCAATATGAAAATGTCAGTATCTGGCGAAAATACATCGATCTCATAATTATCATGATGGTTCACTGTATCAAGTAAATGAAGAGGTATAATGGTGTCTGCTTCTTTATGTGTATGATCACATAATTCTGAATCGAAAACATTCTCGTGGTGCCTTATTACCAAAAAATGACAACAATTTTCTTCTCACTAGCAGCAAAAACCTGTAGTAATTTATTCCCGAAATACGCAGTCTGCTGTGATTTTGTTTCATTATGTGAAAAAAACGTCCTTAATGACACCAACGTTATATTGGTACTATTTGTAATAGCAAATCTAATAGGTTCTGTCGCTCTCAATCTTTTCTTACGTGTTTGCTGCTTGAATGAATGCTCAAGTTATTGGTCAAATATTATTCTCCCTTCAGTATATCATCTTGTCATTTTCATAATGACCTCGGTCAAAGCATTTGCGAGGTCTTCACAAGTTTTCATGGCAGGTGTCTTTTTTACTGATTGTACGATTGCCATTTTATCTATAATACAAACTTTTTCTGTCGGAGAAGTAATCGAGGATTCTAATGATTCAAGTATGGGTGATCGATTATATTGCTCTATTTCTGCAATAAATGAACTTTTGTCAGATGGAATATAAAGATATCCATCAGAAGAAGATAATGATTTGGTATTACAGAAAACTCGTAGTTTTCAATTGCATCGTTTAGGTTTGTAGACATTTCAGGTCTTGATTCCATAACATCAAGTAGTTGCCTATCTTCTCGAATCAGTCGATCTCTTACGAATTCTTTGAATTCCAATTGGCCTTTTTGGTCACAATTCAGAATGTCATCCTTCGCAGATTCTGGAACTTTCATAGAGGATGCAATTTTCATTAGTGTGGTATTATCTTGGAAAGAGTTTCCTCCACAATGATCTCGAATAATCTCCTTGGCGATGGCTGCATTGTGAAAAATTCTTAGCGACGTGGAAGTCTAAAGTTGATAGTGTTTCCTGGGGTGCTTAGAGACTTTATTTGGACAGTACTTTTCAAAGAAACTTGAAACAATGCGTAATACTTCTGGTGCACACAAGAAACACCTTTCAAGGGCGTTTTCATTCTGAGTTAAACGAATAAATCCACCAATGTTCTTCAGTTCTTTGATTTCCTGTTCCAACTTCTGGTCTGAAAATAGTTTCGTAAACGGCACATTGGATTTGGATACTGCAAAACAACTAGATTCAAGAGCATTCCATACTACTGGATATGTTGTTTTAAGGTCTTCATCTGTGCTATGTGTACTGGAATGAGTCTGGCATAATGAAATAAGTCATGAGTAAAATGTAATACTTGATTTGTTCCTCTAAATGACGCGAGATGCAATGCCCAATCTCTTTGATGAGTGGCACGGATGAAACGTAGCAAAGATCTAAATTCATAAGAACTTTGCCATATCACCTCTGCATTGTGTAATATATGGAAGACAATATTTTTAAACTACTACTATGATCTCTTCAAACAAAGTTGTAGCTTCAACTTCACAACTGTACAATTTCTCACGTAGTGAGTTGAATTTTTCTTGCGGGGATATAATCTCTTTAGAATGTGGCAGCGTTTCAAAGAGAAGGTCGTAGCATGCCAAAACGATAGTCATGTGAAAATCTATGCCTCTAGTATTTTATTAATTTTGTAGTAAATTTTAAATAAACATTAAATAACGCAATTTAGGCCTATTTTGATTGTAGATTTGCATTTTTTGACCCCAAAAACATATAATTTGATATACTGATCAATAATATCCCACAAATATTAAAAAAGTCAGTAAATGGCAGCCATCTTGGACGCCATGTTGAAAATCACCTCAAAAATGTTTAAGAAAAAAATGGCACCTAAGATATTTGGAATCTATATGTCTGAAGCTACAATAAAAAATATATCAAACTTGGCACAAAAATCGAGCTGGAAAACATTTCAGACCTTATTAAAGGTCCTTTGTTCAAGTAATGCAAATACAAATGAGAGGTCAGGGGTCTCAGATCTCATAAAATTGGAAAAAATGAACAAAAACCATTTTGAACATTTAATATCTTAAAATGTAAATGATTTAAAAAGACATTTTTTATTGGGATGAAAGATATATGTATGCTCTTTAATTTCATGTACAGTCGAACCTCTATTTAACGAAGTCGCTAAATCCCGGAAAATAGTTCGTTATATGGAAAATTCGTTAAATAGAGATTCACTTTTTAAAATAACTTAAACTACATAAAACAGATTTTTAATTCATAAACCCTAAATATTTTTACTAAAAGTAATTAATCACATTTTTTTATATAAATTATATCGATTTATTTTATTTATTTTACCCACCAATATCCATCATCGATTCATTTTTTCTATGTGTTTAAATCTTTGAAATCTACAAGGAAAACAAAACATTGTCCGGGAATACACTGTATTTTCTGTTTAAAATAAATAGTTTTACATTAAAATTAACGAAATTTAATGACATTATCGTATTTATTATTATTATAACAAATAATTTTAACCATACATTAACATATGCGTCCTTAAATTTAATTTCTGAAAAACTGTTAATTTTGCCTGAGTTTTTTCTTTTAAAAAGTGCTTTCTTTCATAATACATCTCACATCTTTGCAATGCACCAAAAACCCCTTCATGCGTATTTTCTTCTAAGTATAATCCGCGTCGGATTCTTTCAAACTATTTTAGCATTTCATTATATGAAGTTTTGTTAATCCCTGCATCATGTTCATTTCCATCATGATCATATTCGTCTTCATCGCAATTCATTGCCGTATTGTTTTTATTTTTCACACTATCGAAAATATCAAATACGGATAGTGTTTCCGAGGTCTCAATTTCAGAATTAAGTGAAATACAATCATCAATCAGCACATCACGGTTAATTTTTCCTTTTTTTCTCATCTGTATCCACATTTTTTAAAGGTACTCTAAGGGATTATCGTCTTCGTCTTCCGCACTTACCGAATTCTCACTGTTGACAAAGAAAGCGCCTGGTAAAACCATTTCAAGGCCATTGAACATCATAAAATGTGTTTAAACAAAGAATAAGTTTGAAATGTCCAGAAATATTTTGACAAATGGGGAGAAAAGAAAATTTAGATCACAAGAAAAAGTTCGTTAAATAGTGAATGCACTTCGCTATTTGGAGGTTATTTTACGAAGAAATTCGTAAAATGTTCTTGGTTCCATGGAAAAGTTCGCAAAATAGAGAAATTCGCAAAATAGAGGTTCGTTAAATAGAGGTCCGACTGTGTTTAATAAATTGCAAGATTCAGAATTAGTATAGTGCGCTCCAAACTGTCAGACATTTGTCGAGCAGAAAATTGGTATAACAGCTTACGCGCAGAATTACCAAAATAAATTTTGCAACTAGAATGAAAATTTTTATGCCTAATTATACTTCAGATTATAGTAGTCACCGTGATCCTAAATTAATTTGTACTTAAAGCATTTTAAATACAAAGTTGTATTTAGCTATTACAAAATTATGAAAATTTCAATAGTATAATAACCTATAAAAATATTTTTTGAACAATAAAAAGGAAATTTTAGGTTCAGCTTATACAGACTAACATGAAACATGCATTTCCAAAATTTCAGGAAAAAGGATTAATAAAAATATTGAGAAGTTTTTGAGATATCCTGCGAGTTATGCCCAAAAACGTCATTGTCAAGTCAGCTGAAAAACCGCTTGAGCTATTGAGGGAGTATAAAAGCCATAACTTTTGTACTTATGGGTTTTCAAGGAAAAAAATTTATCAAAATATTCCGAAAAGATAGCAGTTTAAGATATAAATAAATTAAAATCTCGAAAGTTTAGAAGCTTTAAGAGTCTTGCGACACCTTAATTCAAACCCTAATTCAAGATCCTAAAGTCAAATTATGTAAGTAGGCAATTTCTTTGCATATTTTGTTAGTCCTCGGTAATTTTTTTGGTATTCACAAATTGTCATTAACTTACCTTTTAACTAAAATTAATAAATTAAAGATAAAGTTGTCTATTTTAATATTAAATTGGTAACCTGTTTAATTAATATAAAAAATGAATTCAATTATTTCAACGAATGAGATTATTTTACACCTCTCGAATATTCCAATCGTTGAACGTGTACTTCCTTTAGTGCAGTAAAACATGGGCTCCGCTGGAAGTCCACACTAAAGGGAATTCTTTGTACTAGGTAATTTAACCCCTTCAGGGGCTAGAAATTACGTTTGTATAATGCTGAATTCCCACCGGAAAATTAGAAAAATTTTGTTCCAAAATACGGAAAAGGAATTTTATAACTATTTTCCACCAAAGTTAGAAAAGTAAAATTTCATAAAATTTGTCTGGTGTAAATCTTCATTAATCGCAGATGGGATTAAATATATTCCACCTCCCCTCAAGGTGTTAAACAATTTTCTCGATTGATTTTTAAAACAAACTATTACCATTTGATTTAACAATAAATACACTGCTCAAAAAAATTAGGGGAGCAAGCAAAAAAGTGAAGAGAACAGTGCGAGACAGCCACGTACGGGCATAAAATTGAGAGTAACATATGTATCAATGCGCAATACAGAAAAATAGACGAAAAAAAAATGGCAAGAGAGCTTTAATTCTTTGAAACGATGGGTAGAACGTGAAAAGATGGTTTAGGGCAACAATTTGGTTACAGGTAAATGACAAAAAAAGTACTGTTGAGGAATGATGCTAGATATTTAATATGGCGTGCGATCTCTTCGTATAGATAAAACTGTCGCATACCTGATTTCCATGGATTCGATGACAGTATCGATACGTTTTCGGGGAATACTGTTCCACTCCTCAAGAATTGCAATCTCCAAGTCCCGGGCAATAAAACCAGGCCACAGTCTCGCTGCAATGCGTCGTCCGAGTGTGTCCCAAACATGCTCGATCGGATTCAGGTCAGGAGAGCATGTTGGTTATTCCATATGCTGTATTATTTCAACTTTAAGCATGTTCTACACAAGATGAGCTGTATGCGGTCTGGAATTATCATGCATGAAAAAAAAAGGAATCGAGATTGCTGCAACGTAAAATACGACATAACGTCTCAGTATCTCGTCTGTATAACTTCGGGCCGTCAAAGTGCCATTCCGAATGATGTGCAGGCCCATACGTCCACCTATGCTGAATCCAGCCGATAGCTTCAACCCACCTCGTCTGTAATGTGATCTTTCACGAGCGAATGTGGGATTATTTTGAGTACCCCTTTCTCTCCATGCCAAAGCACATTGGATGTCACAGCCAGACTTAATCGGGACTTGTCTGTATAAAGAGAATTTGACTCCAACAACGTTGCTTCCACACTCGATGTTCAGTTACCCACCTTCTTTGGGCCGTACAGATGCTTGAGGTCAACGGAATGCAGACCATTGTCTTACGTGCATAAAGACCAGCCTGATGAAGCCTATTTCGGACTGTTTAGCTGGACATTCTACGTCCTGTGGCCAAGAACAACTGTGTTTGCAGCTGAGTAGCATTCCCCGTTCCATATCAACGAGCTGTTAACAGGATATATTGGTCATCAGTTACTGTGGTAACGCATCGCTGACCTTAACCTTGTCGATGTCCACTATTGCATGTATCTTGGAATCGATTCCACAACCTTGCATTGACATTTCTTGCGACTCCAACAGCGTTTGCTGCACTTCGTTGTGTTTCCCCCAGATTCAACTGCTCCGGTAATACGCCAAGCCATGGATTCCGGAAAATCGCATTTTTGTGACAATTGTAAGTCACCTTTTCTCAAAACACAAGCTGGAATTTTACAACTAAGACAGTGAAACAGACGTTTCAGCAAAATACCGATTTCTGCACTTATCTCCTTTTTAGGTGCGTTCGTAATTATATAAATACGTAGCACCTATAGTCGTCGTTCAGTACGTCTGTCCGTCTGTCCGTCTGTCCGTCCGTCCGCATATAACAGAGCAAAAACTACCCAACCGAATGGTCTGAAATTTTAAATATATGATTGTTGCAAAATGTTGTCGAGCCATTTCAAATTTTATGAAAATCGGATGTATAGCTTAATTACAGGGACAGTCAAAAGTTTTTCTTTACATTACGGCCAATGGGATAAATTATTGGAAGTTCATTTTAATGATGTTACAGCCTTCCGAATGGTCTGAAATTTTAAATATATCATTGTTGCAGAATTTTGTCGAGCTATTTCAAATTTTATGAAAATCGGATGCATAGTTTAATTACAGGGACAATCAAAAGTTTTTCTTTACATTACAGGCAGTAGGAAAAATTATTGCAAGTGCATTTTAATGATGTTACAGCCTTCCGAGAGCTCTGAAATTTTATATATCTGATTGTTGCAAAATTTTGTTGAGCATTTCAAATTTTATGAAAATCAGATGTATAGCTTAATTACAGGGATAGTCAAAAATTTTCCGTTTCATTACAGGGTATGGGAAAAAATTTATTACAGTGCATTTTAATGATGTTACAGACTATGCACTTACGAAGTGCAAAGAAATATACATTCAGTACAATATGGGGTGGAAAAAATAATTATAAAACTAGCTATATTACGAACGCACCACATTTGCCACGTTTGACGAGCAATTTCCAACTTGTTCTAATTTTTGACGTCATAAACTTTGATTTGCATGTGAAGTTTTCATCATCTGTTTTCTACTACGCTATAAATTATGGATGTTTTATTCAACGTTACTTATCGGTGTAAATATTTGCGTAATTTTGTTAAAACCATGTGCTCCCCTAATTGTTTGGAGCAGTGTATTTGTTTTCTGAAATAATTAAATTAATATTCAATAACACGATTACCAAAATTAAAAAGAATTGTATTTCTTTTCATCACGGAAAGAATCCGTATGGTAGAAAACACTCTTCGTTTCTTTCTGACCATCTGTTGTGATTTTACGTGTAAATACGGAATGTGTGACATTTAGAAGTTACTTTAAACGAAAATGGGAAAGTCCTTCCCGGACTATAGGCGTGTGCTTAATACTAATATGTGTATATTTAAAGATTTGAAAATTTTTAAACTCATAAGTATGTTATGTACTCTTCTAACAGACATACATTTTAACAGTTTTAGCCACAATATCACTTAATCTTCAAAATGTGCTTCCCAATACTAGCGCGATTCCAGAACACATTTTCACAAAAATTTCACGAATTTTTCAAGATACTGAAATAGAATCAGTATTTAGAGCGAATATACAAACTTATCGAATAAAAAGGGGGATAGAGCACAATACAGCAAAGAGTTTTTACATACGAAACTAGGATCGTAATTCATTTATTCATTCAAAAAGGCAGTTCGTCTTCCTCCACTTTTTTTTAAATATCATTAATAATGACGATAGTATTTTGATAAAAAATTCGTACCCGTAAAATGTGGTTTATACTAAAAGTGTTGATATCTATGTTTGATCAAAGAACATTAGCTTATTTTGGAAGAAATATATGACATTTACGTGATTACATGCATGGAGACAGTTAATTTCCCTTACTAGACATTTTTGTTTTAACCCTGAGGGCAAGGCAGAGTGAATATTTAAAAATTATATTCGCACCACTACTTTAATAAAATAAATTTTTTAGTGTGTTTCTCTTCCAACTATTGTCAATGTATCTGTGATTTTTTTTTTTTTTTTTTTTTTTTTTTTTTAAATAGAAATTAGGATTAAAAAAAAGTAGTCTTTATTTTTACAGAATAAACATATGTATTGCTACCCGAAATACGCCCACTACCAAACATTAGGTCAATTGCAATACGGGAAGTGTGTTAAAATTAGATTGCAAGATATGAGCCCAATGCACACGCAAGGCAAGTCAAATAAAATCTTGTAATAAGGTAAGAAATAAATGCAATTATGCAGATATTCAAGCTTTTCTAAAGAAAGCTACCAATAGAAGCGTAATTGCTTTCAATATAACAGCTAATATGATAAGATTTGGGCCTTAATTTATTTTATATGCAATATTTTTGGCCCAATACATTTTGTTTTATTGGACTTATGTTATGGGGAAAGAATTTAGATAGTATAAATTCACATCTGATATTTACCTTTGATTATAAGGAAATATATTCAGTGATAAATAAACCCTTTAATTTTAAAATGTTTCTATAATACAGTTTTAAATGCCAGGTGTTGCTTTTCGGCAACATACCCAACTTAGGCTTCTAAAATATTATTAGAATAATATTGAAGCTATAATGCCTAATTTTGCCAATAAAATACATTCTGAAAATATTATTAAATCGATTTTTAAGATGTAGATAGCAATACTTGTGCTGTTTAAGAGTAAAGATAGATTTATTTTTTCAACTGTTGGTACTTGCTCTTTTTGTTTTGTTTTAGAAGCTTGCCAAATACCTTATTTTGTTTTGCAGTGAGCAAGTAAAATTTATTTCTTATTATAGTTCCTAAAATTCTTGTGTGTTTAATATTATAGAATTTTATCAAGGAAAATTATTTTTTCAATTAAAGACCAGTAATGCCGATTAGTAAAAAACAGTTTTTTAGCCGTAAACCATAGTTAAAACAAAATATGATTTTTTAAAGTATTTTTCCCATGATTTATTTAAAAAATGAAAGCCAAAAAATATTATTACAATGATTTTTGAAAATTCAGGCATTTAAGAATTAAAAAATTACATGAAATCAGAAAAAAATTAAACAAAAAAGAAATATCATTCGTCCAGCATAAATTAAAAAACACTTTCCAACACAATCAGAATAGTGTAACGAAACTTTACCGTTTAACCCTTTATCTACTGACGGTACATCTACTGATGGCATCCCATAGTCAATATTACTAATATTTTAATGGTACATTGCAAAAATACTCTTTTAACTCCACTTTATCCGGACACACGGCAGCAGTAGTTCTAGGTTTGTTATTTCAGAGAGGCAGGAGGCTATCTTTGACACAGATGATGGAGTTTTGTGCCGACATTTTGTACAGATTGTCATGCTCGTCTTTTTATTGCTGCAAACACAGTAAAGGATATAAGATAAGTGTTGGATTTTTTTATATGTTCATTATGATCTTAGAATACAGTTTGACTAGCTATTTTAGGTGAACGGTGTATGTAATTGATTTATCAGTTGAATTACTCGGTGGTACTTATAAGTACCGTCAGTATACTGGGTGTTGGAAAAAAACTTCTTGTTTTTGTTTCGTCTGTGTATTTATCCATCGTTTTCATCAGTTTTGAAATGTAATTACTAAAATTTAGTGTAGTAATGATTTCCCTCTTATTTCTTATCTGTTTCATTGTTAGTTTTTATAAGAAATTGAAGTCTGTGTATTTATCCATCGTTTTCATCAGTTTTGAAATGTAATTACTAAAATTTAGTGTAGTAATGATTTCCCTTTTATTTCTTATCTGTTTCATTGTTAGTTTTTATAAGAAATTGAAAAAGTTGTGGCACCGGCTCGTTTTTGCAATGGTAAAAATGGCATATGCAAATTCATATATTGCATATGTGGAGATGCTAGAGAACATGTTGTTCCTGGAATATAGACGTCGCATAACTAAAAGACTACTAACAAGATCGAAACCTAAAAAAAAAAAAAAAATAGGGTTTTTTTTAACCCTTTCAGGGGAAAAGCATTTTCAATTCTAAAGTGTTGAAATTAATGACCGGAATTTGCCAAAAGATTTATTTATAAATAAGAAAAAAGGCCTATTTTTCCACATACTTATTAAATCAAAAATATTTTCTGGTGCCATTTGAAATAGCTTGTGAGATTTCTGTTACGATATTTTAGTCATAGTGTACTGACGGTACTTTAAAGTACTATCTAATTAATTAATTAGCTAGGAACTAATTAATTACCTCTAAATAATTAAATTTCTCACAAGTAATTATTATTTTTATGTTTATCCTATAATTTTCATTGTAGTAACTGAAAAAAAAAAATATTACATGAAAAAAATTGCAGTAGATCATAATGCAGTAGATAAAGGGTTAATAAGATGAAAGATGATGTCTAAGTTATTGCTGCTCCTACGCTTTTCTGAACCACTAAAACTTTATAGTAAACTTTATATTTTTAAATTGTCGTAATCTCCCGATTAAATAACACCAAAATTTCTTCTAAATTTTTGTGGTACATAAAAAACGGAAGCGTAGGCAGGTATGGTCTAAGTAAACAATTTGAAAAACACATAACACACTTGGAAACATAGTTTCTGCATCTACCACCTATACTTTGAAAAGAATTCAATTTCCTGTACATGAGTTCCTGTACATGATCAATCGACTTGTATATATACAACATGTTATGCTAAAATTTAGTTCAGTTAGAAATGCATTGAAAACTCCCTTTCAGCAATTTCCAATAAATGACAATGCATTCGAATTCTTTTGTATAGCCCTGTATGAGTATATGTTTTAAATAAATTATACACACTAAGTAATATGGAAAAAATGAGTTAAATTTAAAAATGCATGCCACAACTGAAAATCGCCTTGAACTTACACCAAATAAGGCTCCTAGGCAATCCGAACGATTAGGAGTATCCCTGTATAAGACCAATATGTACACCCTTTTCTATGTACACCCTTTTATACATTAAGCATATTGTAGTTTTCCTCAGTGATATATCATAATTTCATTATGTTTTAAATAATGTGTAATCATTAAAATACACTGCAAACGATTTTTTCTTATAGAGCATATTGTAACCGAATCCTTTTGAGTGTCTCTTTGAACGAGCTATGTGTGCTAAAAATCTCATTTCCAATAGCGAACATACCATAGTAAATCTCAATTACATATCAATTGCATGGCAATCCAATTACATGAGTACAAACAGACAAACGGCCAAAAAAAAAGGAATTCATAAATATTTTACAACTATGTTGGAAGTGTTAAAAATGTTTACCATATTTTACACTTTAAATATTAAATGTATATGCAACACGAAATCGCCCAAGAATTTTGATTTGTACTTTTATATTGATATACATTGAAATTAATTTAATGCATACATGTTATAATGCAATGCTAATTGATTTATGGAGAATTGAATAAAAGTTTCAAAAGAAAAATATTTTTAATTAAAAAACAAAACTTTTAACATTCGTTTTATTTTGGGTTTAAACCAATGAATAAAGTATCCAAATTTTGTTTTTCTCGAAAAAGTATATATTTTGCTAACACAGTTGATTAAACTTTGTTCGAAAATTCATATTCTTAAACGATATTGCAAAGTCATCATAATCTGGAGAAATCGGCAAATAGATTTCATTTCAATTTAGAAAAATCCGTTTCTCAAATTCATATTCATTGTGCTTTAAATTTTATGCGAAAAGAATTTTTAAAAAAGGGTACTTCTTGAATAATGCAAATAGACACCATGTCTTTATTTCAATACTTTTTGCTATTTTTCTAATTATTTCAAGACTTTATATTTATTTCTGTGTTAATTTTATGTTAATACGCAAAATAAACTATTGAAATTTTTAAAAAGTAAATTGCTTTGAATTTCATTCAAAATTCGATATTTAAATTTCATGCAAGAAAGGAAATACGTCGGATTATAAAAATTCGAATTTCAAAAAATAATAAAAAAGATTTTTTCTTCAAATTAATAGAAAAAAATATCGAAACGTCTAAAGATTAAATTATACACATTACGCACATAGAAATTTACCTGCCTATAGAACTTGTATACTAAAAATTGAAATTGATTTATTTTCAGGTTACAAAATATTGCATATTAGCTGTTGCTTTAAGTTTCGGGGATTTGAAATAGTGAATTTTTATTACTACAAGTTAAAAAGCAAAACAATAGCTTGAAAATTTCATAACGTCTAAAATTAATCCGAAGTTTATTAATATATATTTTTATGTGTAACTTGCACGGTGATGCTTAATATGTGAAGGCGAGATGTGATTTTAAATTTGCATAGTTAACACAATAAAGATTGCGCAAAATAATAATTAAAAAGACTTTAATTGTTTTATTATGTCGTTGTTTATGGTTCGAAAAATTTAAAAATCTTTATAATCATGAATGTTTGCGTTGTGAAGCTAATGATAATATGATAACGCATTATATTATCAAAATATACTATTGAATAATATACTATTGAATAACATACTTTTTTCTTAATCATAAATAATTCAAACAATAGATGCAGAATGTAGTTACATTTATGTAAATATTTTCCGATATCTCTAGTAGAAACATATTTGTATCATTTGGTGGGTAAACATAATTAAAACTATTGCTGAAATTTCCATGCAACATGCAATCATTTACATCAGCATAATTAGTGCAATTAAATGGGGTAATTTCTTCTTTTCGATCACAGACCTTTTCAGTTACAGAATGAGGAATTTGTATGAAATAAATTTCAGATTTTTATGAAGAATGACAAAATTAAATAGAAATAAATTATAGGTAAAAAAGGGTTTTAAAGACAAGCTTTTACTATGATATAAGTTACGCTGGTGTAACTAGACCCATTAGGTAACTGGGCTATAGGTTATTTTATAAAATTTGTTGGTGTCATTTATGTTTTAGCTTTTGCACCCCATCTCTACTTCTTAAAACAACATGTCAACGGAATCATAACTCTGTCTTTGCCGAAAATTTATGTTTCTTTTTTTTTATAAACGACGTCGATTTGGTAGAACTTCCTCGATTTTTTTGTTAAAATACGGAAAGTACTTTTATTAAACAATCTTTTTTTTAAAGATTAGGCATATAAATACATTAATATTATTAGGTATCTATACATATTTACTTTATGCTTCAAATGTAAGGCCGGTGTTCCAGTTACCTCATGAATTTTTGAAGAATGGGGTAACTGAACACTGGGGTAACTGAATGGTATAGAAAATGTTTAACAAACCTAATAAAAAGTTACTTATTAAATTAACTCTGTTAAAAGAACGTAATAAAATTGTGATGGTGAGATTATAAGAGAATTAAATCATTACTTTGTCAAACATTTTCCCCCACTAACAGGAAAATCTACTTTCTCCAGTTTTTATAAAAATCTTCTTATAAACATTTTTCCGCTTGCTACAGATGTGCTTCGTCTTGTTATGTAGGTTTTGTATTGTGTGTCTTGTTATTTTGTGTTCTTACAGTAGAGGTTTGCGTTAACCGCTCCTGCAAATCGCAGTTACTTGGGGTGTGAAAAACGAAATTATTTAATATAAAAAATATCGATACTTATCTACATGCATCTTTTCATGCTATATTCAACTAATTTTCGATGTTCAACATTTCACCAATTTATGGCTCAAACTGTCACCTAATTATTACTTGACATTTCAACAATTTATGGTTCAACGTTTCACCAATGTGCGGTTCAAACTTAGAGCCAAATGTTGGAACAAAGTTTCAACAAAACATGTTATGGTGGCAGATACTGCAACACCAAAAATTGGTTCAAACTTCCTCCAAATTTTTTAAAGTATAGGGATCACGAGATAAAATAAACTTTTAGAATAATTTTCCTCTTTCTCTATATCTCTCGTTTTTTCTTGTTTTTGACAACTGTACTTTAATGTATATTTTCGTAACGTGGAAAATTTTCAAAATATAAAAGCGAGAAACTTCTTTGAATAATTATAATAGTCAGAGGAGATGTTACTATTCCTTTTTTCTTTGCTAATTAGTGTCTTTTTCCGCAGAAAGGAAATTAATGAAGTCAAGTAAAAATTGAATTTAAAATATTTTATTGCAGTACTTTTATTTTGCTGAGTACAACTGCTTAATTTCAAAAGTATATAATTTTATTAAATCTGAAATTCAGTAAAGACAAAGGTAACACAATATTGCCAATAAATAAAAGAAGTGAATCTGTTATTATTTGTTGTTTTTGTCATCTGCATAACACACAACTTTCGTCTTAATTTTTCTCCATTTTATCACGGGATACATGATGATATCCAGTAATACTTCAATTGTATCAAACAGTGTTATAAGAGATATCCCGAGCCATAATCCCAGGTATCCGCCTATACGACTGAATAATTCTTCGCTCTAAGTAATAAAAGAAAAGAAAGCATATAAGAACTTTGAAATTGATCATATATTTAAGGAAATACATGGTGTATTGTCAATGTATTGTCAAGATCACATAAAATAAACAGCAAATGGCTAGATACTCACAGAAATTATATAAAAAATATCTAAAACACAAATTATATAAAAATTGTATAAGCAAATATACATCTAAAAAGGAGACCATCAAACATAGTGCGCACCGATTTTAATGATTTTAAAGTATGTTGTAGGAGTATGAAAGCTCGGAATTATAGATTGAATACGAATATAAACATAGAATTATTTATATCAATGTATAACAATTACTGAGAAAAGTAAAAAATTAAATTTTGAAAGAACATAACTCAAAATATAACACTAAGAATACATATTGACCGTAATGTAAATTAAATAATTCATTAGTGCTTGACAACTAAGAAATTATATACAGGGTGTCCGGCCTCAACGGTGTCCAATGGCTAATTCCTAAACCGTTAGTCATAGACATATAGTTCCAATTACAAAAATGTTTTAAATCAGGTAAAGAAATATTTTAAAAGCGATTTGGGTCAATAAAAACATTTCTTAAAAAAATACGAAATTTAAATTTTTATACGGTCCCCCGGTCCTATAAGTTATATTTTGTGAAATTTTCCTTTTACACTGACAAGTAATACAAAAAAGTCCCGTTATTCTACGATTAAAATTGACCGAGTAATAGCTGTTTAAAGTTGGAGCATATTTTTTGCTGCAAATTGGGGGTCATCCACAAATTTAGTCGAAATATAATTTCGTCAGATATAAAAAATGTTCGGGAGTAAAATTAACATTGCAATATAAATTTGAAATCTTTAATCATTCTGGAATATTAATGGAAAATATACAATTTGTAATAAACATTTAAGAAGAAATAAAAAACAGAATTTTTGTTAAATAAAATTATTCTAAATTAACAGCCTCAATTCTTTACAAAATGATGCGTATTTTAAAATATTATTAGATTGCACAAACCTGCAAAAGTTGGGTTATATCATGTTTTTTAGCTTTTGATAATTGATTCTTATATATTCTGTACCGCTGAATCCGAAATTGACCT
The DNA here is from genome assembly GCA_963932465.1 of Maratus speciosus. Lineage (NCBI taxonomy): Eukaryota > Metazoa > Arthropoda > Arachnida > Araneae > Salticidae > Maratus > Maratus speciosus. Next base: position 112,309,034 of record OZ010793.1, on the reverse strand, counting down.
TCATTTTTAAGTATCATTCCAGGATTTTTAGAAAATTGCAAATTTCAAAGTTAAGAAGTTCAATGTTAAAATTGAATTTCCTCCCCCATCTCATCGGAACACTCTGCTGTTTAGCTGTAAGAATCCCAGGATAAGCAAAAATATCGAATAATTTTTTTAATAAAATAAAATAAAATAAAATAATAAGTGTTTTACATATGTTTTATAGTATGAAATTTTCGCTATATTTTAAGTTACACATTTGCGATTTGCAAAAAAATTCTAATGTGATGATTAAAAATGAAGGTCATTTTCAGATTCAGTGCTAAAACGTGCGTAAAAATCAAATTATCAAAAGTTAAAAAACACATCCATCTCCTCTACTTTATAGCATTCGATTTTTGTTATTCTTTAAATTTGAAAATTTATGATTTGCGAAATATCCTGACATGATGGTTAAAAATTAAGGTAATTTTCGGATTCAGTGCTAAAAAATACATAAAAGTTTAAAAACCCAACAATCGCAGTCTTGTGTTATCTAATCTAAAACTTTTTCTTAAAATCCTTGGCCGAATTTCCGAATCTATCCGAAATTTTTTGTGTTATCCTGTAAAATAAGTATAAATGGTAACCACCGAAAATCTTAATAATATTATATTGTTATCGGATTTGCGCCAGTATGTAAAATGCAATCTCGATCGGATATTTAAAAGTGGGTTAAAGTTCGAGTGCAAATTTTGAACTGGAAAAACATACATACGATTATTGAAGTAACATAAAAACTTTAAAAAATACATAATTTTTGTTAAAAGAAATCATAAGAGAAACAGTCTCAAATCCTGAGAAAATAAAACATATGTTATTTTAGCCAATTTGAGACTTAATCATAATACTTGTAGGATTTTTTTTCAAAGCGCAGATACACATGAAGTAAGATCTTCGAATACTTTAAACACTTGGTATATGATCCCTCAAAGCCAAGCCGAACTCATTTGTTTTCAGAGTAGAAAAGTGGCATAAGTCATGCATTTTTAAAGTTTCATAACTCGCTCAATTTTAGCGTTATATGAATGGGACTTTTTTTGTCTTACTTGTCAGTGTAATAGGAAAAAATTACTAAATATAACTCATAGGACCGGGGGACCGTATAAAAATTTAAATTTCGTAATTTTTTAAGAAATGTTTTTATTGACCCAAATCGCTTTTAAAATGTTTCTTTACCTGATTTAAAACGTTTTTGTAATTGGAACTATATATCTATGACTAACGGTTTAGGAATTAGCCATTGGACACCGTTGAGACCGGACACCCTGTATATAAACTCGGTTTATGGCGTCAGATGCCGCCATCCGAAGAATCTACAAGAGTCTTTTTCCATTTTTTCCGGTCAAGGGTCCATTCCTCTTCCAGACCTCTATCCCTCATTGCCTTTGAAATATCATCCATCCAGTTCTTTCGTGGTCTTTCCCGTTTCCTTTTTTTGTTTGTTTCATAATTGAATGTGATTTTGGGTAGTCTTTCATCATTCACTCTTTTGACATGACCATACCAAATTAATTGCTTTTTTTTTAAATATCATCTAATATGGTTACCTTTCTTTTCATCATTTCCTTGATTCTGTTATTTCTTATTCTTTCTATTCTTGATATCCTGCACGATCTACTTAGGGCGTCCATTTCTACTGCCGCTGATTTCTTTCTTTCTGTCTCCAATATTCTCCATCCTTCTGATCCATACAACAATATGATCTTTACAATAGAGTTGTATATATTATACTTTCTTTTCCTAGAGATCTCCTTACTCCACCAAATAGAATTTAATAGTTTTACAGCCTTTCTCCTTTGACAAATTCTGTATTTAATTTCCTGTAAGTCTCTTCCTCCTCTATTAATGTCTACACCTAAATATCTATAATGCTCACAGCTTTCTATTTTTATGTTATTATTTAGTTTTAGGTCTGTTTCATTTCCTCTTATACATAGGTATTTGGTCTTGCTGACGTTCATGTGAAGTCCCCATTTCTCGTATTCTTCCTTAATTTTCACCGTCATTTCCTGTAAATGATTTTTACTTTTTGCAATTATAACTTGGTCATCTGCGAATTGTAGAGTAAAAATTGACGTTCCATTCATACTAAGTCAGGGTTCGTACGGGTACCGTTATTTTTAAGGCCAAATATCAGAATTTTTTTATATAAAAATAAATCTAGTTTAAACGCGATAAATTTCGCATTATTTAAGCAGAGATTTTCTATAAGAAAATACTGGTACCGAAGAACTTTTTAGTCTGGAAATTCAAGGACCCGTACGAATCCTGTAAGTCCCATTTCTCTGCATTTCTCCTTTCACATTTTCAATGCTTCTTCAACGTAAATTTTAAAAAGTGTTGGGGAGATATCCCTGTCGGAGTCCTTTATCTGTTATAAAACCTTTTGATAATCTTTGGCCTACTTTAATATCTGTTTTTGAGTGTCTGTAAAGTTCTTGAATTGCTTTAATAATACTTGGATTTATGGCCATTTAGAAGCATCCGGTTTACAACTAAGAAATTAAGATTTAAAATTACTAAACTTGATTTTAATTAGTAAATAATATTGAAGTTGCCATAAATTTAGCTGGAGAAAAAGAATAATACTCACCGTAGCTTGTAGACAAATAATTAATCCTTAAATGTTAGCATAGAAGTTTTTTATTTACTTGAAACACAAATCAAAAATCCTACTTGAAATTACCCGGCCAGATTTTACATCTTTTTCTAGAAATTGAATTCTTAAGCATATTCCATCGTGATGGTAAACAACCTTTCTGCACAGTTAAAATGAAGTACAGGTTCGATTATCAAAGACATAAATTATTCCATTTGAGAACTATTGTTTATAAGATTGTATCACTTTTATTAACAAATAATCAGTTGTACAAGTTCAGCTATTTTAAGAAGATTGTTTCGGGGTATAATATTATAAACTTTTGAATTCAATCGTTTATTTTCAAAAAGTCTTGCAAGGAGTTGAACGTTTCAATTTTGAAGATAAGTGGTGAGCTATTGTGGCAATAGTTTTTTTATAGGAGAGAACTATCTTGATATTCACTTACAGCGTAAAAGGTTTCTCGCAGTCAACCGCCACGTGGAAACATTAAGGAATCTCTTAAAAGATCGCTAATCGAAAGTATCGATATCAGAAATCACTGAACTCTCTCCAATTTCTTTCTGAAAAGACTTCCGTAGCTGGCCACTAGATTTCTTTCAATCAAATGCAACTTGAAGACACTGAGAACTCTCGTAGTTTATCGTAACTTGAAAATATCGATAAACGTAGAAATCACTAGATTTTCACTGATTTATTTTCGAAAGAAATTCTTTATTGGCCGTTACTTAAATATACTAAGGTTTACTGAGGTTGCATTTTAGGTGCGTTCGTAATTATATAAATACGTAGCACCTATGGTCGTCGTTCAGTTCATCTGTCTGTCCGCATATAACAGCGGAAGAATTACCCAACCGAATCGTTTGAAATTTAAAATATATAACTGCTGCATAATTTTGTCGAGTCATTTCAAATTTTATGAAAATCGGATGTAATAGTTTAATTACAGGGACAGTCAAAAACTTTCCGTTACATTGCGGCCAATGGGAAAAAATTATTTCAAGTGCTTGCTTAATGATGCTTAATGATCATATGCTTAATGATGTTACAGCCTTTCGAACAGAATGAAATTGATGCTTATGAGGTGCACTAAAATATACATTCAGTACAATATGCAGTGCAAAAAATATTTATAAAACTAGTTATAATACGAACGCACCTCATTTGCCACGTTTGACGTGCAATGTCCAATTTGTTAATAAAGTTAAGATGATGTATGTTCCATATATAGAGCTTTCAATGTAATTTGTCGCAGTTAGTGCTTTCCCTAGTTAAAATTTTTACGCCACTTTTGCTTAGTGAATAAATTTCATTTATTAAATGAGAAACAATTAAAACTTTATAACAAGCGTTTGAGTACCTGTAAGCAGATAGATAAAATTTTATACGCACACACGTATACGTATGCACAAATATATATCTAGTTCAAAATTTCTTACATACGAAAAATGTATATTTATATTTAAAGTAGGTATTACTATGTTTTAATCTTTATGTATAGGATCACTCATATATACACCATTAATTGATGAGTGAAATATACAAATTGCAGACAGCAAGAATAAATGGGTATATACTTTGACTTTGGTTGTTAGAAAATATATATCGCACCTAAATAAATATTACAAATTATAGATGGAACGCAAGATGTGCTTGAAGATTAGCTTTGTAAAATTAGGAAATATTTAATTTTTCTATTTTTATTAATTTGTGAATTATTGCTCTTTGAAGTCTTCCCACAGTTTTAGATTAGCCGGTATACATGTGTTTTAGCATTTTCATTCATGATTACAAACATGACTTTTATGCAGAAAAAGAACTGATCAATTACACGTGGCTACTTCCACGAGTACTTGTAGTGTAAGTCACATGCATAGCTGCCAACCTTTACGCTTTTTTCCTACCACTAAAATTTTCTTGTAAATATCGCCTTATTTAATAGTCGAAATCTCACGATTAAACAAAGCGAAAATCTCTTCTAAATTTTAGTGATAGCAAAAAAGCGTAAAGGTTGGCAGCTATGCACATGGTACGATTTTTGGCTACCAGTATTTTAGAACAGAAAAATGGGAATTATTTTATCGGAGATATGTTATAAATTGAAGAAGGCGAAGCAAACTTTTCGGTGTTAAAAATAACGGTGGCAAACACGCATAGCAGTTATCAGCTATGTGACTTACACTACACAAACACATGGAAGTAGCCTTGTGCAATGTGATTTTCTAACTTAGACTCTAAATTGCAACTGAAATTAGACAAAAGCAAAGGTCACAAAACCATCAAAGTATATTTCAATGGTTTCATTAAAAAAATCGAACATGAAGAAATTTGCATTAAATTTATCAATTACTGTTCTGCATAAAAAGGCAAATGTAATGTAGGAAAATGTACATTATAGATTAACATACCAGATGGATTATTTACGGCGAAATCTGTAATGGCAACAGTACTAGCGTTACTACCGACAAGGGGGAAGAATTAAGCCTCCGAAATTTACCTATGTTGAAGAAATATGTTTACGCTCTATGTTTTGAATATCTATTCTTTTCTAAAACAAAGCAGAGCCAGACGATATTCTATTTATGTTTTTTTTTTATTTATTTAGCTGCTTTTTTATAGTATTTGTTTATGTACTCGTACTTTTAACTTACAAAATGATAATTAGAGTAATAATATAAAAGAAAAACCCTAGAAAATTCAGTTATGAAAGTAAATATGTAAGTTTATGAGATTAAATTGTAAAAAAATCAAATTTAGGTATTGTGTTAATTTATTCATATCGAATAAAATTTCATTGAGTGTAATGTCAGTACCTTTATCTGTTTTAAACTTTTAGATTTATATAATTCTAAAAATTTATCGAAAGGAATTTTTTCCCATCGGTAATTTTATTATTATTTCTTATATGGTAATATTATAAATATTATTGAATTGATTGTACATTACTTACATTAAAAACAACATTTTAACATTATCTGTAAGAAAGCGAAAATGCGTAATTTTTTAAAGATTATTGCAACTATTGTTTAATACGTCAAATTTCATAAATCGGCAATAAAAAAATTTCTACCAAATGGGAAAATTTATGAAATTTTCTGGGACTTGTAGAGAGCAATATTTCGTATATTTTTATATTACACCATTGCTTTTGATACATAGCTTTCAAGGCGAAATTTTTACCTTGTTTTTCGTTGCACTTGAATCGTTCAGTCATAATGTAAAAAAAAAAAAAAAAAGCATATATCATACATGAACATGGAATAGATATTATATAAAATAGAATATCTATTCTGTGTTCATGTATCGGTGTAAGATTCTATTGAAAACGTAAACATGCAACATTAATAAAAAAGAAAGATTACAATAAGGTAGATACTCAACAACAGAAATATTACAAGGATGGGGAGTTTCTTCCCCATTATCACTAAAGGAGATACGATCGCAATCTCAGTATTATCACTCTCTACAAAGTCTCCCATCTCATATGTTAATCTATGATGTACATAAGTCTGATCAAGAACATATAATAACCACTTCCGAGTTACCGACGATTCCGAAAACCGTTCTTTAATTTTAGAAGTCTCAGAAACGTATATATTTTCGAGAGTTAAAGAAGCATTTATGCGAACAATTTTTTTAGGCCATTAATTTTTGGAAACGTTTCCGTCAATCCGTTTTTTTTTTTTCAAGATTCCGTTTATAGTGTGCTACTGGTTCCCGAATGAACATTTTCATGTTCAGCAAAATGTTTTAGAGACGAACATGATAGTTTAATAGCATTAATATTAACCCTTGGGTACACATTTGTTTCCGGGGCCGCACTGGCATTTTTTTTTATTCTGTCCCACCACTTTCTCAAAACAAAAATCTTTCGTATACATCTTCATTAAAAAAGTGGGTAAGTGTGATCACAGATCGCACAGAGGGTTTCGTTTAATATTCCTTTCAAAACACTTTATCCTTTTGAAAAATCTGTTAGTTCGACATTTCGTAACCAGGGGCGCACTCTATTCTAAACAAACCTCTGTCCCAACGAAACCCCGATTTACATACTATCCGTGGGATTGGGCCCATAGCACCCGAGATAAGTAGGCACCCCTGGCAGTAAAAAGTGGAACTAAAATATGTGAGGCTATGGTGCATAATATGAAAGAATGGTCAAAGGGATGACGGCAAAAGCTGGAAAAGTGCTCCCACGGTGAAAAGGGCGGATGTTAGAAAAATTGCTTAAAATACACAAGTTAGAACCCGGAGGAGTAAATAATATAAGACTTTTTGAAAATTTTATGATTTGTCGTGTGGTCTGTGGCATTCAGCTATACGTATGCAAAAATTCTTGCCACCAACTTAATTAGGGGTTCTCTTAGAAATAATTGCTTAAAATACATATGTGGTTGCTCAAAGGGTTAAACGTAAGACTTTTTCAAGATTTTATGATTTGTCGCCTGGCCTCAGGTGTTCTGCTATAAGTATGCAAAATTTCAAATCTCCAATTTAATAAGGAACTCAGTTAGAAAGAATTGCTAAAAATACGCATGTGACAGCCCAAAGGGTTAAATGTACAATTTTTTTTAATTTTATGATTTGTCGTATGATGGTGTTCAACTACAAGTATGCAAAATTTCAAGCCTCCAACCTAAATAGGATCTCACTTAGAGAAAGAATTGTTTAAAATACACATGTGGGAGCCCAAAGGGTTAAATGCACGACTTTTTCAAAATTTTATGGTTTGTCATTTGATGTGAGGTGTTCAGCTATAAATATACAAAATTTCACGCCCAACCTAATTAGGGGCTCACTTAGAAAGAATTGTTTAAAATAAACATGTGTGGAGCCCAAAGGGTTAAATGTACGGCCTTTTTCAAAATTTTATGATTTTTTATTTGATGTGAGGTGTTCAGCTTAAAGTATTCAAAATTTCACGCCTCCAACCTAAATAGGGCTCACTTAGAAAGAATTGTTTAAAATGCACATGTGAGACCCCAAAGGGTTAAATTTACAACTTTTTCAAAATTTTATGATTTGTCGTTTTATGTGAGGTGTTCAGCTATAAGTATGCAAAATTTCACGCCTCCAACCTAATTAGATGCTCACATAGAAAGAATTGTTTAAAAGACACACATGGGAGCCCAAAGGATTAAATGTACGACTTTTCCATAATTTTATGATTTGTTGTTTGATCTGAGGTGTCCAGCTATAAGTACGCAAAATTTCACGCCTTCAACCTAATTAGGGGCTGGCTCACGTAGAAAGAATTGTTTAAAATACACATGTGGGAGCCCAAAGGGTAAACATACGTCTTTTTCAAAATTTTATGATTTGTCGTATAATGTGTGGTGTTCAGCTATAAGTATGCAAAATTTTACACCTCCAACCTAATTATGGCTCACATAGAAGGAAGTGTTTAAAATACACATGTGGGAGCCCAAAGAGTTAAATGTACGACTTTTTCAAAATTTTATGATTTGTTGTTTGTTCCGAGGTATCCAGCTATAAGTACGCAAAATTTCACGCCTTCAACCTAATTAGGGGCTCAGTTTGAAAGAATTGTTTAAAATACACATGGGGGAGCCTAAAGGGTTAAATGTAGTACTTTTTCAAAATTTTATGATTTGTCGTATGATGTGTGGTGTTCAGCTATAAGTATGCAAAATTTCAATCCTCCAACATGTATAGTTTCTGAGAACGGGCTCTGTGACGGACAGACAGACAGACAGAGGAGCGAGACGAATAGGTTTTCGTCAGATGAACGAAACCTAAAAATATATTGTAGCTCGTCATAACTTTCACACGGAAAAAAATGGTTATGAATTTTTCCAGAGTAAATAAAAAAAAAGAAAAACCAACAAGTATTTTTTAATAAAAAATGAGAAATTAAGATATGTGCTGAAATTACTATTCGGAAATAGTGGTAACTAAACTTTAGACAATTTTATATTAAATAAGTAGCATATATCTCAGGATTCTCTCAAAAAAGGCACCGAAAGCGGTCAGAAACGCTAATTTTTTAAATCGAAATCTAGCGCCCCCCCCCCTTCCCGGAATTTAACGTGTCATTCTTTTTTACACTTTTTGTTATGTGTTATAAAATATCTTAAAGTTTCAAACAGATCGACTTGTTAGATTTCCTAATTTTAACAAAATCGCGTTATGTTAGTTCCACATTCCACCACCAGGGAATGCACTCTATTCTTAACAAAAACATATCTGAACGAAACTCCTTTACGCAATCTTTCCGTAGGTACATGGGTCGGGATGGTGGCGGTCTTAAACAAGAATTTAAAACATTTGCTGCGGTAACAAACGCTAAGATTTTAAAAATAATTCTAGCTCCCCACCCCCTCCTCGAAATATCACACTCCATTCTTTTTTACACTTTTTATTATGTGTTATAAACTATCTTAAAGTTTCAGACAGATTGGTGGATTGGTTAAGTTTAGAAGTTAATTAGCCCGTAATTCGTTTAATTATCGAATTTTTCAAAATTTTATGATTTGTTGGTTGATGTGAGTTGTACAGCTATAAGTACCCAAAATTTCAAGTCTCTAACATGTATAGTTTCTGAGAACGGGCTCTGTGACGGACAGACAGACAAAGGAGTGAGACGAATAGGGTTTCGTCAGATGAACGGTATCCTGAAAAATATTACAAATTATTTTTCTTTAACACTAGAACGTCCAGCTGGTGTTAATTCGACACCGATCAAATGACGAAATGTCGATTCGAACAAGAGTTGTTTTCGTAAAATTAATTAAATTGTAAATAGAGGTAATTCGGTTGAATAAATAAGTAAAATTATTTTAAATAAAAATTCTGGTGTTAAAATGTTTTTATTAAGATTGGGCAAAATTTCCGGACGTTCTAGTGTTAAATAATAGTATGAATAGAATATTAAAATAGACGCCAGTGGCCAAATGCATGTCGAATCTCAGTCCTCAAATGTATCAAAGCTATCAACATTAAAAATAATTTTTTTTTTTATACTCCTGCTTATTTGTTTAAATTCAGCTATGCGCCGAAAAATGTTTAGTTGAGAATTGATAGCATTCTAAATAGCGATACTTTGGTTTGAAAAAACTTATTAATACATAATAAAACCTCTTGGAAACGTTTGCGAAAATCATGGTTAACAAAATAAACATTCTTTTTACCCGACGGAAAAGAAGGTTTATGTGTTTCACGCGTATCTGGATATGTGGATTTCTTTATACCCTCGAAACATTCCAACGGCTGGATGGATTTTAATGAATGAGATCTCTATCAATTCGTCTTAATCGTCCGATGGTTATAGGCTAGGTTTTCTTTTTATAAATTCAAAATGGCGGCCGTAAAATACAAAATGGCGGTAGAGACGAAAAAAATTTTAAGCACCCTATTGAGTAGCATATCATTGGATAGGTCTTTCAAAATGAAGACGATATTTCATTGACTATTTTACAATCAGAAGCTCCATTTAAATATTATACAACCTGGAAGTTGTGTAAGTAGGATCTCTAGCTTTACTGCAACTCTAACCATCCTAAAGATCTATAGGACTCATCAAAACAGTGTTTATAGATAGGAACTAACAATTAATCACAATTTAAAAGTCATCAATACAAGTAAATAAAAAAATAGGTAAGTAATATAAAAAATAGTTTCACATTGATGAGAAATAATTAATTAGTTCGCTTTGTACGCAGTCGGGTTTTTTGATTTTTTAAATTTAATTGATTTATTCTAAAAGCTGAAGCCCGGTGGCGCAATGGTCAGCACGACTGACTGCTACATTTCAAATCGTAAGTTCGACTCCCAGCTGTGCAAGGTTCACTCAACCTTTCATCCCATCGGGGTTGACAAGATGTGTACCAAGCTTGCATGGGAACTAAATACCAGGGGTCTCGCATTAAGCTGACCGCCTGACTGGGACGTATGCTGTGTAAGCACCTCGGGACGCAGGGTCAAGTAAATAGGTTTAGGCACTGTAGGTCCTGATCCTTCATGAATCGTATAGTCACAGATTTAGTTTTAGTTTTTAGTTTATAAATGATACTTTAAATCTCAAAAATATATTGTTTTTTATGGTTTCTAAAGATAAAAAATGCTTTTCAGAATCTTGATCGACTCGGAACTGGTTGTCGCAAATTTTCGTTTGTGGTCGCATTGTATTTTCATAGATCACAAAAAATTTTCCTTTTTTTTACAGTGAGACAGGCTAATTCAGGACCCGACAAATGCCGAGGCATTCGGGGTAGCAGAACTGGTCCCTCATCTATGAGGGACCCCCATACAATTATCGGAATTTTCATTAAAATGTGCCAAATGGTGAAAATTAGTTAAAAAGTTATCACAATTTGCATATTTTAAAACATTTAGGAACGAAGTGCGGTTCCCCTTCCCTCTCTGCTTCCCGTACACCTCCACCATTGTTAAAAACTAACTACATCATTAGAAAACTAATGATTACATTTTATTATAACAACTTAGTATTTTATAGTTTTTTAAAAGAAATACTTTATTAACGTTCTCTGGTATGATGGCAAGTTAAAACGAAGCAAGTTTCTACTATTATCCTACTACTATTTTTTCTTAAAGTTATCACCATCTTTTTGAGGTACCCTGCATACATATGTGAGCAGTACTGGGTACGAAATGTATCCATATATACAATATGTATAAAGTTCAGTACTAGCCATTTCCACATTACTCGAAAACAATTTCTGTGGATAGATCGAAGGGTCCCACCCCACAGAATGATGCTTGCCCCGGAGCCTCGTAGCCTCTGTCGGAATCAGCAGCGAGGTGCAACCTCCGTAGATTAAATAAGTACTTACGGCAAACATTGGCTCCGATATCAATCGTTCCTCCGTTATTCGATTAAATTTAATTTCAAAATTCAAATAAGACGATCTAAAAGACAAAATACTGAGTTAACAAAAACATTAATCAAGTGTATTTCCTTAATATTTATTCACAGAATTAATTTATTTTAACAAATACACTAGATTACAATGTACAAAAAAGTATTAAAACACAATGCGAATAAAATGGATTCAAACAAATTTAATGGAAAATTCTATTTGTAGCCAAGATTCTAACTGGCTTTTCTTAGCAATTTAGTTAATTATCACAGAAAACTACTAGAAAATTGAAATAATGTTCGCAATCGATTCGTTCAGCAAGACAGGTTCTTAAATCGTTCTTCAAACTCGCTAACATAACCCTGTATTTTATTTTCAATATTTCTTCCTAATTTTTGTAGTTTTTTAAAAGCGGTTATCGATCTAAACTAAACTATCAAATACAGAAACTAAAAAAAAAAAAAAAAAAAAAAAAAAAAAAGTGTATTGTAGATATTTTTATAAGTCGAGAAAAAAAAATTCTACCTCAATCTTTTTTTAAACTGTTTTATAAACAAAACCCGAGATAACTCGAGATAGTATGTTAGCGGTTTAAATAAAAACAAATAAATATATATAGATTATATTTTAAATGTGAATGAGTAATACAATGAATTAGTTACATTACTAATAAACATTCAAGGGTCTAGTTAGATCACTGAGGGTACTGCCGAAAGAAAGAAATCAGCTTTCGCAATTTGGCGATTTTAACCCTCCGAACGTCTTGAGGGCTTTCCTGCATTTTCATAAAAGGCTTTTAAAAATAATCTTATGAAAATTTTCTTTACCTGCTTGTTTCTAAACTACACTTCTAGCTCTTTTATTTGATATTACATTTTAAAATACAATTCAGTTTAAAATATTTTTTTCTACAACAGATTTAACTTGTTCTTGGGAAACGGAAAAATACACCCAAACCTCTCAGAGGGTTTCAATCTTTCGTTTTACCGCCAAATGAAACATTTTTTTGTGATTTGGATGTATGAAGATTGGAGAGAGAACCATCTTTGTACGATTAATTAATTATCATTTCTATTAATGTCACATACAGTCTTAGTTACAATGTATGCTTATCATCGTTTTAGTGTGCACATTCTATTTTAATCTAAAATAACTTACTCCTATGACGTTTAATGTTAGATGCCTAAAAAGGTAATTATGATGAGAAAGCGAACTAATTTCTCCTTTTCACGAAAGAAAAATGCTAAAAACTTTTATTATAACTAGCCCGGCGAAAAAGGATAGAAAAATCAAACGATAAATGTTATTTCTTTCAACCAAGTTAAATACTTAAGTTTATTATATTATTGTATGTAAGTTTATTATATGTATAAATGAAAACCACTCATCATATCAGAAATATTTTACATTTATTTCCGGTCGTTCGAATTAAAAACATAGGAAATAACACGAAAAAAATGAAATTTCTGAAAACTACACTTTCCAAAATATTTAAAAGAAAAATCGTGCACTAAACGTTTTTTGTTTCTTTTTTTTTTATAATTAACTTACGTGAAAGCACAAAAGTTTTCGCTTTGAATTTTCAGTTTTCACCAAAAATAGAGAAAATTCACCAATCTGACCAAAAAATTAACTTCCAGTAATCTAAAGCTGCAACTTCGTCAAATTAATTTTTATGCAATTTACTCTATTAGAAACGGATTTTTTCGGCATTCCTTTTTCCTGCCCAAAACGTTAAAAGTTCGCTAACCTAAGCTCAAAATTTCCCGAAAGTCGCCAGCTCAGAGACGAAAACTTCTTCAAATAAGTGAGAATTATTTTCATTCACATCGATGTTCCGGCAAATTGTTTCCTGCACTTAATTTTTTAACAATTTTTTTAAGAGTTTTCACAAAATTATTATTTATTTAAAATAAGAAATTGCATTCTTAATTTCATTTATTATAGCATAAACACAAACATCGCTGTTATAAAATTAAATATGCAACATCAGATGCACTACGATTACGATTTGAGAATTTTGGATAAGAACTTCGCCTCACTTGTTTTTAATTTTACCCCTCGATACCTCTTATAAACTAGGACTTCCCTCAGAGGGATTAGTCTGAGCGATATTACTGAGAACATAGATTTAATAATAACATGTGGAAGCAAAGAAAATGAGATGTTATCTTTAATTGTCCATATACTGCGAAAAATTGAAATGATGAAAATAAACGAATTGTAGAATTACAAAATCTTATATATAAATTCGTATACACTGTTTAAAAAAATGGGAAATCAAACCATTCAAGACAGCCATGCATGGATATAAAATAGAAAGTACGCAATATATTAAAAGTAAAATAGAAAATGAAACACTAAATTACTTATATCGGAATTTTAACTGTATAAAATGATGTCAAGAGCATAATCAGACGCTCCGCACCAATTTGAGTAACTTTAAATGACAAATATATGATGTTTAAAAATAATGGACTATACTTTATATGGTGTGTGCTCCCCCGTAATAGTTAATATTGTACAATATCTGTTTTCCACGGATGCAATGAGGTTGTCGATAACATTTAAGGAATTCTCTCCTCAAAATCTGATATAGTATCAAAGTACCGAATACATCAAAAGTGGCATGCAATGCTTCGTTAGAGTGTGTTTTAGATATGCTCGACCGGATTTAAATGATGAGGGCATGCTGGCCACTACATACGCTGTATTGTTTCGTTTTCAAACATATTCTGCACAAGTTGAGCTGTATTTAGCATGTATTAAATAAAAGAAATCGGCAATGATTACAACATAAAGTATGACACAAGATCTGAATATATCGTCTGCATAACTTTTGATCTGTCAAAGTGTTATTTGAAGTAATTTACAAATCCATACATATTTATTCAGCAAATCATGCAAGCTAACATACGTCAATATGAACCCGATTACAAAATTTCACAGAATAATTTAATATATAAAAAATCTACTAATAATAATTGAGAATATGAACTTATGATAAAATGTCTAGAAAAATGAATCGGATAAAAAATTCATATCACATTTAAAACGGCACTTCCCTCTGTTAGTGGCCTTGGCGAGAGAGAGAAAAGCCTAGAGAAGGAACACTTTAAAAAGTGCTTTCGGGCAACCTACTCACTGTTTCATACAGGTCTTTATTCAATATTTACACAATTTATTTAATGCTAGCTGGGTATCTATCAGTTTTGTTGCATTTAAATCGCATGTTTTGCGGAGGAAATGCAGCATTATGAAATATTTGTTGCTGTACCTAATATATATATAAGTTGCTGTATATAAGTTGCTGTACCTAAGAATTCCAAATTAATGGTAATTGAGATCGCTTTCCGTTAATTTCATCTTTTTAAATTTTAAATTTTTTAGAAACCATTCATAGAGACAATTGTATATTTTAAAACTAACCCGAAGCAAAATTTCAAGATTTTGGGCTCAGCAGTAACAGAGAAATAGAAAATTTTTGAAAGTTTTTTGTTTCTGCACTGTTTTATATAGCGACATTTTTAGAAATTGTTCTATTGCGAGAATTTACGTCATGATAAATACAGCCACGTCAATTTTCATGTTTATATTCCTAACAGTTCCATGTTCTTCGTTACTTAGATCATCTTTAGATCTTTTTCCGCTTTGTTTAGTCTTTCTATTTTTTAGAATTCGTTCTACAACGAGCATTTACATCTTATTAATTACTACCATGCCAAAGTTCTAGTTTCTAACACCAACAGTATTCCAAAAATTTCAGTATTCCAAATAAATCATAGTTTAGAACCTTTCTAGAAATTTTTACGTTTATCCGTCAAATTGAACCTTTTAGAGAGCATTCATTACGAGTATTTACATCTTAAAAGTAACTACCGCACCAAATTTAAAGTTTCTAACCCAATCAATATCGCAGAAATCACAATTTTAGAACTTTTTTGCTCCTGCAGCGATGTAGGTTCTTGCACTGACATAAAATAGTCTTTTTTCGGAGCAGAGATGTCCACCAACATTTTTCAAAGTTGGCTATGTAGTTTCAGAGATAACACCTCACAAACGTACAAGCATTAATAATATTATATACTTTATAATATTATAACGCTTTATAATAATAGCATTAGATGTACAGATTCAAAAGCCATTTATCTGTTACAAACTAAAGTGCCGGCGTTGCCCAGAATTTGAAGAATGTTTGTTCTGAAAAATCAATTTCAAAATTTAACATACAACAAAAAACAAACATTAAAAAAAGCAGTCGAAATGTTGTTGAATGAATCATATGAAAACGCTATATAAAAATGTATAAATGCATATAACAGACGCAAAAGAATACAGCTATAAATGAACTTATTTCAATTTATAATTGGAACAATAATGTTAAAATACGCCAATATTTCCCTAATCGGGTTTTGATCATGTTTCAATACATTTTTCACACTCATATGGCTTATACTATATCCACCATGCCCTTTATATTTCCAATATGACGTAATATTTTCCTCTTTCACGTGGAAACCTTGAAATAGAAAAGTTATGAAGTTATATTCACTTTCATTTAAATTCGTCAAACCATTTATTTCCTTTTCATATTTCACGTGAACATCTTGCAGTAGAAAAGTTATGACGCAATATTCACCTTTTTTTTTTTTTTTTTTTTAATTCGGGCAAACTATTTATTTCATTTTCATTTTTCACGTGGAAATCTTGCAGTAGAAAATTAATTGTTGTAGTAATAATTTTATTGTGTTTTTTAATTGTTGGCAACTGCTATAACGATAAATGTTTAAATTTGATAAGAAATTGCTGGTAAATTGGTTGTTTTTGTATTAATTAAAAGTTAACTATAAATTATTTCGATTCCGGATTACTTTAGTTGCCTTGGCCATGTTTTAATACACATGTCCGTATCTTTTCACAATTTTGGCTTCCAAATTGTGTATTTTTATAGAATTACAAACAGACAGATAGACAAGTTTTCATTTTTATATATCTCTCTATTCTAAAAAAAGTAACTAACGCTGTCACTGCCGCCGCCGCCGGTTTTGAATTTTTTGTGACCGGAGGTCTTTCTTCGTTAATATTAAGAAAACTATTGCATACAAATATATGAAAATCGGTGGTATTAGAGCGAAATGTTTGATCAACACACTAATGCATACAGTTTTCAAATCGAAGAATTATTTTAAGAGATATTTAATGCTAAAGTTGGACAAAATCGTTCCATTAAAAAAAATTTATAAGAGCAAAAACTATACATGGGAATTTAATCATTTTTAGATAATTTTATTCAATAGAAGATCCCGGCCTGCAGATTTCATTAATTTTTTTTAATTTGAATCCTTTTGTGAGATTTTATTTCTATTTTAAATTCAAATATTCAGCATTTTGACAGATATTTTTTACATATTTTAGAAAATGGTATTAATTTAAACTGTTGCCAACTGTATAAACAGCGCAAACAATAATGTTTGCTTCAAATAAAAAAAATATTTACACGTTACTATTATAAACAGAAAAATACCTTCAAATTAGAATTAAATAATTGGGTATAAAAAGTTCTTATACAGTTCTTATATATTCTATAATATATATATATATATCTTATATATATATATATAAGTTCTTATATATTCAATAAGTACACTTATTGGAAATTACGCCATAAAAACTTTATTTACATGTGAATTTTAAAAGAGAAAGTATATTGTAAAGTAAATTCATTAGCATGCGTTAGAAATCTGAAATAGAACAAATTACGTTACATTACACTTATTATGCAAAATGAACAAAAAATAGTATTGCAAAGCAGTTTAAATTTAAAAATTGCGCGATACAAAATATTAGAGGTTAAATATTAGATTTTTTCAAAATTTTATTATTTGTCGTTTGATGTGAGGTGTTCAGCTATAAGTATGCAAATTTTTATGTTTCCAATATAATTAGGGGCTGAGTTAGAAAAATTACTTTAAACACACAAGTTAGAGCCCAGAGGGTTAAATATTAGACTTTTTCAAAATTTTATTATTTGCTGTTTGATGTGAGGTGTTCAGCTATAAGTATGCAAAATTTCATGTCTCCAACTTAATTAGAGGCTGAGTTAGAAAAATTGCTTAAAGTACACAAGTTAGAGCCCAGAGGGTTAAATAATAGACTTTTTCAAAATTTTATTATTTGTCGTTTGATGTGAGGTGTTCAGCTATAAGTATGCAAAATGTCATGTCTCCAACTTAATTAGGGGCTGAGTTAGAAAAATTGCTTAAAATACACAAGTTAGAGCCCAGAGTGTTAAATAATAGACTTTTTCAAAATTTTATTATTTGTCGTTTGATGTGAGGTGTTCAGCTACAAGTATGCAAAATGTCATGTCTCCAACTTAATTAGGGGCTGAGTTAGAAAAATTGCTTAAAATACAGAAGTTAGAGACTGGAGGGTTAAATATGACTTTTTCAAAATTTTATGGTTTATCGTGTTATCGCAAGTGTTCCGCTATAAGTATGCAAACTTTCAAGTCTTCAACTTAGTTAGGGGATGAGTTAGAAAAATTGCTTAAAATACATAAGTTAGAGCCCAGAGGGTTAAATATCAGACATTTTTCAAAATTTTATTATTTGTCGTTTGATGTGAGGATTTCAGCTATAAGTATGCGAAATTTCATGTCTCCAACTTAATTAGGGGCTGAGTTAGAAAAATAGTTTAAAATACATAAGTTAGAGCCCAGAGTGTTAAATAATAGACTTTTTCAAAATTTTATTATTTGTCGTTTGATGTGAGGTGTTCAGCTACAAGTATGCAAAATGTCATGTCTCCAACTTAGTTAGGGGATGAGTTAGAAAAATTACTTAAAATACAGAAGTTAGAGACTGGAGGGTTAAATATGACTTTTTCAAAATTTTATGGTTTATCGTGTTATCTCAAGTGTTCCGCTATAAGTATGCAAACTTTCAAGTCTTCAACTTAGTTAGGGGATGAGTTAGAAAAATTGCTTAAAATACATAAGTTAGAGCCCAGAGGGTTAAATATCAGACATTTTTCAAAATTTTATTATTTGTCGTTTGATGTGAGGATTTCAGCTATAAGTATGCGAAATTTCATGTCTCCAACTTAATTAGGGGCTGAGTTAGAAAAATAGTTTAAAATACATAAGTTAGAGCCCAGAGGGTTAAATATTAGACTTTTTAAAAATTTTTATTATTTGTCGTTTGATGTGAGGTGTTCAGCTATAAGTATGCAAAATATCATGCCTCCAACTTAATTATGGGCTGAGTTAGAAAAATTGTTTAAAATACAGAAGTTAGAGACCGGAGGGTTAAATATGACTTTTTCAAATTTTTATGATTTATCGTGTTATCGCAAGTGTTCAGCTATAAGTATGCAAACTTTCATGTCTCCAACTTAATTAGGGGCTGAGTTAGAAAAATTGCTTTAAATACACAAGTTAGAACCCAAAGCGTTAAATATTAAGCCTTTTTCAAAATTTTATTGTTTGTCGTTTGATGTGTAGTGTTCAGCTATAAGTATGCAAATTTTCATGTCCCCGACATATATAGTTTCTGAGAACGGGCTCTGTGACAGACGGACAAACAGACAGACAAAGGAGTGAGACAGGTAGGGTTTCGTTAGATGAACGAAACTCTAAAAACATGCTGCGGATGATTGTAACAACATCCTAAAATTACATTACCATCAGCGATCTACCAATCCCGAATTTAGTTTATATTCGTTTCATATATTCTTATTCTTTTGTGCGGTCCTGTAAAATAATTATCAATATTACATACAGTAAAACCTCTGAATAGCGGACACCCCGAGAATGCAGAATTTGTCCTCTATTTAGAGGTGACCTCTACTGAGAGTAAAACATGTACAGTTATTTAAGAGTTGGTAATCGAAAAAATGTCCGCTAAATAGAAGTATCCGCTAATCGGATGTGTCCGCTATGGAGGTTTTACCAGTAAAACTTCTGAATAGCGAACACCTCGGGAGGTCAGAATTTGTCCTCTATTTGGAGGTATCCGCTACTGAGAGTAAAAAATGTACAGTTATTTAAGGGTTGGTAATCGTAAAAATGCCCGCTAAATAGTGGTGTCCACTAATCAGGTGTGTCCGTTATGGAGGTTTTACTGCATAATAATATCATCCTTTACAAGAAAATTGCATGCTGTATGATAGAAAGACAGACATCCAGAGAAAGGTAACCTCCCGGATCAATAAACACTCATGTCTTTTGTTTTAATCATCCACAATTGTATGTCATACAACATGCCAGATTTTATACAACAGGCTAAAAACGGTCACCGTGGTACGGAATACCGTATTATTATTTGTTTGCCCACCAAAACTGGTTGCCACGGGTTGTTGCAAGGTTTGTGATCACGTGGTTGAAACTGATCTATTCAATATTACTGCGTGCGTATTTTTTTTTTATTTGCCCCATGTGTTCAAACCAGTTGTCTACGAAAACATCAACCGATGAAAGTGACGCACACCAAATTTCTGTGACGTATGCAGATAAATTGTGCTTTTTGAAGAGTTTTTTCTATATAATTTTTAAACGGTTTGGAACTTATTTTTCATAGTAGGTGCATTCAGTAGGCGACCCTCATAGGTACCTTCTGGTGCAATCAGAAACGAAATCCGACAAATATTTTTTGAGTTATGCTTGACGAAAGGTTTTTATTAGGCTTTTATTTTAGTAGGACATGGCGTTAATATCCATCGTAGTAGTAAAGTGTCCGGACAGTAATATTTCGCTGAGTATTAGCCTTCGCTTCGCTCAGACAAATATATACCTGTTTTTACAATATAATCTACAATGAAAATAAACAAAAAATGAACTATTTTATGTTAATCAATAGTTTGGATTACTTACTTACAGTGTACGTCAGTTTCATTGCACTGTGGAAATACAAAACTTTAATTAATACATAATTTTCATGCAAAGGCAAATTTATTGAAAATATTTTACAGTAATTTGCTTTACAAATCACTTAAGGGCGCTAATTTCAAGGTTTAAAAAATCACTGGTTTTTCCTAATATATTTTGAGGAAACTAAAAGAATAAATAGTGTGGAAGCTAAACTGAAAATTGGTTAAAGGCTATTTATTATATCAATATTTAACATCATTAACGTATTTTATTTTCATTATTAAAAGTAGAAAGGGCGGCACAGGAGTTGTGGGACAGTGGTGATGCCAAAAATAAAGCCCTTCCGTGCCCAATCAATCTAGAAGAAAAATGATCTTTTCTCTTAACTTACGTCCAATTTCCAGGGCTGCCACAGGCGACTTTTTTTATACTCTATTTGCACCACTACTTTTAAAAAGTACATTTTATAGTATATTTCTCTTGCAAATGTTGTTAACGTGTATGTAAAAAAAAGTCTGTGTTGAAAAAGTGAAGCGAAATAGAATTAAAAAGTAGTCGCCTGTCCCAGCCCAGAATTTGTAAGTGTACATGAGATCATTGTTATTATTATTTTTTTATATTTGCAGAAATGCCAATCATGCAAACATGGTACGATGTTTTGTATGAAAAACTGACTTTTTACATTGTTAAAAAATAAATATATTTGATCAATAATAACAATTTCCTGTACTTCTCAGAATAATAAGGTTGATAATACATGGTTAGAATGTGAACGTTATCCCATGAAAATTGTTAAACAGAACACTTCAATTGTTAATAACTGTGTCGTTCTGTAGATAAAGAACTTTTACATCTTGCAGTGACTTTTTTAGACTAAAGGAAATATAAGTTTGTTTTTTTTTCAAGCAATAGCTTTGAGGCTGAATTAACTGCAGAACCAATAATCCTGTGTACAATATTGACTTAGATCAGTCACTGAAAGATAAATTAATTTAGATAATCAGTTATCTACACCTTAATTAAAAATGATCTTTTCTGGTCTAGTTGTTGTTCATTTTAAACCGAACAAGTTGAGAAATGGTAAAGATAAGATTACAATCATGTTAAAATTTTTCTATTTAAAAAATATTTTGTAGTTAAAAATTTTCTCTACTCTACGGCACACATTTTCTTGATGCTTAACCACTTCACCGGCAGCAGGTATAAGGAAACAGTGCTTTTACCCCCTGACTGATCTCGGAACAAACATTGAAGTGGTTAATACTAAATCTTGCCGTTAGTTTTAAGATGAATGTAAAACAAGTAAGAAAAAGTCATGCGTTAAGCATAGATTATGAAAAACTTTCCAACACTTCCTGAATACTTTCCTGAATACTTTTCCTGAATACTTAAACTTCGTTATTTAGGGAAATAAGGTATATAAGTGAACTAAGTAAACATTTTTGAAAACACACAAAACATTTAAAAAACTGATTTTAGCAGTTACCGTCCATAGCAAATATGTATTCCAATTCTTTTGAACAGCCCTATATTTGATCTGTAGGTTGATATATATACTATATAATGGAGACATTTAGTTTAGCAAGAAAACACATAACAGGTTGAAATTTCTCTTTCAGCAATTTATACTAATAGATTTAAACACATTTGTATACTTTTGTAAAACTCTGCAGTTAACCTAATTCCTTTATTACACGCCACTATTTAGCTAAAGTTTAATTCAAAGTAAAACACTCTTAAAACTACCGGAATCACATTTCCAGAAATTATCATTTATGGACGGCCATGTATCCAATTCTTTACGTGACACTGTATGTCATTTTATATATGTTTTACAAACATTTCTTAGTAAACCAAATGCGGTTCAGCGTAAAAATGCCTAACTCATTTAAAAATCACCTTTAAGCAACTTGCAATCATACCCAGTAACCATTACGAATTCTTTTGAGTAGCCCTGTATATCAATTACAGCATTTATACACACCATATACAATGCATAAATATAGCGAAACATAAAAGCACATAACATAATTAAAAATGTATTTCCAGCAATCATCGGTACTTTACAGTACTTCGGGTACAATATAGTATCTGAAATCTATTGTGTGTCCCTGTAAATGCTCTGCATTTCGTATTATCCATGATATAAGTTATAGTAAACCTTAGCGTCGTATATCTATTTCATTATACATGTAATAGTTTAACATAATTAAAATACGCCGGAAAAAATTCCCTCCTCTTTTATATCATTATGTAAAGGAATTCTTTTGTGCGGGCCTGTAAATGAATAACTATTTTTTGGGCCGCATATTGTACAGAAAATGCATATTTTAGTCAACTTGATAAATGCATATCAATTTTATTATGTTTGAAAAGCATGTACCATCATTAAAAATCATTTTAAACGATTTTTCCCATAGGCCATAATGTAACGGAAAACTTTTGACTGTCCGTGTAAATGAACTAAACATGCTACAAACTTCATTTGCAATAGGGTTCGTGCTATGGTAGAGGTCACTAACCTCCAAAAATTTCAGAACGATCCGAGTATACTTACGGGAGTTAGAGCGCATACAGACGGACAGACGGACAGACAAACCGAAGTCATAAACACTTTTCAACTTTGTTGGAAAGTGTTAAAAACAAGTTGTTTCTGCTTTCATTTAGCTGTTCTTCAAATTTTTTACTTAAGGTAAAGGCAGGAGAGATTGAGCGCTCGGGGATATTGCGTATAAAGAGAGTCGAGGAAAGGAGTAGAGTGGGCACCCATCGACTCCAGTTAGTTGTACAACAGCAGTAGTTGAGTGGTTACTTAAATGTACAGGTTGATTGCTTCGAGCGTTTAGGATAAAGCATTGTTATTTTGTTTTATTTTCTCAAGGTACGTGCTTGAATTTTCACAACTATTCACAAGAATTTCTATAGAATGTCATTAGCCCAAAATATTTTAATCTTAAACGATTTCTCATAAGCTATTAAACTTGACTAATGGTGTGGACATGAGCGGTTCGTTTTAGAAGCGGTCATATTTTAATAAAAAGTCGCGCAATCTCTCCTACTGTAATTAGAGAGTTTGCGCATTTGCTACTGAGGAGAGAAGGCGCATGTTCCCATTAGTTTCCGTGCAAGGAGAGATTACGCAACATATTGGTAAATTTGCACAAACTGCAGATTGCATGTAAAACATATGAATGAATCAATTTTGAAATAATTTTTGAAAAGCTCACAATTATAGAAACGTAAACTTTGTAATAAATTAATTTGCTAAAAATTATTTTCGCAGTTAAAAATTAATTATGTATATACATAACCAATATATAATATTACAATTCATCATCTTTTTTAACTAAAAATTAATAAATTGAGTATCAATACATTACACTGAATAAAGCTGGATCAACTATTTTTAATTTAACTAATCATTAATGAATTTTTTAATAAACCTATATCCTAGACACCAATATATGAAGTATTAAAAATTAAAGCATTCAAAATTGGCGAAAGAAAAATCAACAGGATGTCGAATTCATAAAAAGAACATGTAAATAATGAAATATATGAAATAAATTACAAAAATTTGAAATATTTTCTAAAACTATTGGTAACTAAATCAATTTAACCAATGAAAAAAAACTTGAAATAATGAATCATTGTCAGCATTACAGATCTAGTGAAGAGAGTTAAAAAACTGAAGGAAAGAAAACGAAGGACTATGAGAATGAGTGCGCTGGATGTCTGGAACTGTACCAGAAGACAACTTCGACTAGTGATTGGATTCAATGTATTACTCGTAGTTGCAGGAAAGTTGCACCAATAACAATAAGAGCATCGATTGTGGATGATGACAACTTCGTTCAGCAAACAAGAAAAAATTGAAAATATGGAAATAGTCCAGGCAATAGGGAATTTTACCTAGCAAAATTAATGGTAGTTCTGGAAATCGGCTTACTTTATATTTTTTGGGTCGCTGAATCCGAATTTGTAACTTCCCACCAAAATTCCCCCCCCCCCGACAACCCCCCAAATTTTGGTAAAAAGCCCCCCAAAAAAGGTTTAAATTAAAAAATTCCATTTTTTTTTATTTTTTTATGGGAAAAGTATCTAGAAATTCAGAAAGTAGACAAAATTTGCAACAAATTAGATATATGACAATATGACTTAGAATGAAGGGGATGGGGGGATCTGCCTCGGAACATGCGCGCGGTGCTGCGTGGACTAAGTTGCCAAATTCCACTTAACCACTCACACGTTTACATTCACCCTCCCATCTCCCCACCGAAATTTCCTTATGAGGTTTACTTTAAGTGTTATGGGTCGCTGAATCCGAATTTTTAACTTGCCACCAAAATTCCCCCCGCCCACCGAAAACCTCTCAAAACAGTTTTTATTAACTTAAATTTCTTATTGTTTTAGGGAAAAGCATTACGAAATTCAGAAACTAGACAAAATTTGCAACAAATAGGATATATGACATTATGACGTATGATAAACGGGGAGAGAGGGGCCTGCCTCGGAACATTCCCCGTTCGCTTTTCTCAAGAACCAAATTTTTTCAAAAAGTAAATTTTTCGGGGGGGTTACCGAGTGAAATTTTGGTGGAAAGTTACAAATTCGGATTCAGCGACCCAAAAAACATAAAGTGAATCGAAATCCAGAACTAGTATTAATTTTTCCAGATGAAATCCCCTATTTCCTGGACTTCATAACTTAGTGCACGTAGCGCCGCAGTGCATGTTCAGAGGCAGCCCTCCCCTCCCCGTTCATCCTACGTCATAATGTCATGTATCCTATTTGTTGCAAATTTTGTCTAGTTTCTGAATTTCGTAATGTTTTTTCCCTAAAACAATAAGAAATTTAAGTTAAAAACAACTATTTGGTGGGGGGATTTTGGGGGGAAGTTAAAAATTCGGATTAAGCGACCCAAAAAACTTAAAGTAAACCTTATAGAGAAAGTTCGGAGGGGAGATGGGTGGGCGAATGTAAACGTGTGAGTGGTTAAGTGAAATGGCGCAACTTAGTTCACGCTGCACCGCCCGCATTTTCCGAGGCAGACCCCCCTTCCCCTTCATCTTAAGTCATAATGTCGTATATATAATTTGTTGAAAATTTTGTCTACTTTCTGAATTTCTAGATACCTTTTCCCTAAAACAATAAAAAAATTGATTTTTTTTAATAAAAACCTTTTTTGGGGATTTTTACCAAAATTTGGGGGGGTTGCCGGGGGAAATTTTGGTGGGAAGTTACATATTCGGATTCAGCAACCCAAGAAACATAAAGTAAGCCAATTTCCAGAGCTACCATTAATTTTGCTAGGTAGAGCCCCTATGCGGTCTCTATTGCCTGGAATAAAATAAAAATGAACTAGTTTTAAGTTAAACATGTTGTAAAGTAACTTAATGTTATTTTGAAAGCTTTTCTGGACTTAGTTTTTCTGAATCTTTAATTTTTTTCTTTAACCAAAATTCTTTAATTGTTCTTAAACTTCTTTCCTTTGTGTTATTCTTTAATTACTAGATTGAAATATTCACTCCTAATACAATAATATTCGATCACAAAAACCTTACAATGATTTTATTTAAGTGTAATTATTATTAAAAAAAAAATTATTGTAGTTATTATTAATAGCAATCTTTCCCACACATGTGAGCAATCATACCTACACTGTGAGGACAGATTGTGCAAAATCGCTTTATTGTTTTTATTACAACTGTTTTATTAAATTACAGCATAACAACTAAATAGCAATAGAATTGCGTAAAAAACAAATGAAGTCAAAATTATTCATGGATAATTTAGTAAAAATTTAATATCTAGATTTTTTATTATTATTCAGTTAAATTGTGAGCAGTCTCCTCTAGCTTTATCTTAAATGGAAAAAGAAAGAAAATATATTTAGAAATATTTAGAGTAGTGTTTCATTAAGTTTTCACGTTATGTGAATCAGTGTTGAATTCAAACAATTTTCTTCGGAAGGGATTTCTGTTGCTTTGGAGGGGCACTATAGAGTTCTGGGAAGAAATTGCACTTTATGGCCATTGAAAACATAAAATCTCAAATCCCGGGGGGTGGCAATGTCCTCCACCGGTTCACCCCCTGAATTGAACGCTGTGTGCAATATGTTTTAGTTTCTAATTTGTATTAAGTCTAAAAATATTTATAATAAGCAGTAAGTTGAAAATATTTGATATAGCGTAAAGCTAGGAGAGTCTGCGCACATTTCAAAAGAATAATAATAATAAATCTAAATGTTGATTTTTTGCTAAACTATGCACGAAAAATTGTAATTTAATTTGTTTTTTATGCATTTCCTTGTTATTTTGTTGTTATGCATTAATTTAATAGAAGAGCAGTAATAAAATCAAGAAAACTATTTTGCGCAATCTCTCCTTACAGGGTAGGAGAGATAGCGCACATGGGTAGAAGAGATTGCGCACTTGGTTAAAAGAGATTGTTATTAATAATAACTACAATTAATTTTTTAACAATAGAAATTACACATAAATGACATTGTTGTAAGGTTTTTGTGAGTAAATATTATTGTATTGGGAGTGAATATTTCAAGCTAATGTTTCAATAATAAGAAAAGAAAGAATTTTAATTTAAGAAGAAGATTGAAATATCAGTAAAAGCAAGCCCTATTAAGATTACAAAATAGCATTAATCTATTTGACAACATGTTTAACTTGAAAATTACATCATTTTTATTTCCACAGTTTCGATGTATTTTGTTTGCTAACCGAAGTTGTCGTTGTCCACAATCGATGCACTTATTGTTGTAAATCATGAAGCTTTCGTACAATCACCTGCCATAAGTAATACATTGAATCCACTCAAGTGGTCGAAGTTGTCTCCTGGTACAGTTCCAAACGTTCAACGCGCTCGTTCTCATTGACCTTCGTTTTTTTCCGTCAGTTTTTTCCCACTTTTTACTTTCTTCTATCTTCAATAGAAGAAAGTATTGTAATCGAAATTTTTTTCGACTTCCGGTTTTCGACGGATTTGCATGTTTTAGGGGTCAGAGATTCCAAAAAACATGTTTATAGAAAATGTCTGTCTGTCTGTGTGTCCGTCTGTCCGTCTGTCAGTCCGTCCGTCTGTCAGTCCGTCCGTCTGTCCGTCTGTCCGTCTGTCTGTCGCCATTGTACCATCAAAAAGTGTATGAAGTTATGCATAGAATTAAACCAAAATTTTATTATAAGTTTTTGGCTATGGCAAGCAGGTCCACCCGGAATTTGGAAAAAATTCGCCGGTAGGGGGCGCTGATATAACAATTTTTGTGCGATTTTGAATATTGTACCACCGAAAAGTGTATGAAGTTATGCATAGAATTGAACCAAATTTTTATTTTAAGTTTTTGGTTATGGCAAGCAGGTCCTCCCTGAGTTTGGAAAAAAATCGCCGGTAGGGGGCGCTGTAATAGCGATTTTTGTGCGATTTTGAATATTGTACCATCGAAAAGTGTATGAAGTTATGCATAGAATTGAAGCAAATTTTTATTTTAAGTTTTTGGCTATGGCAAGCAGGTCCTCCCTGAATTTGGAAAAAAAACGCCGGTAGGGGGCGCTGTAATAGCGATTTTTGTGCGATTTTGAATATTGTACCGTCCAAAAGTGTATGAAGTTATGCATAGAATTAAACCAAATTTTTATTTTAAGTTTTTGGCTGTGGCAAGCAGGTCTTCCCTGAATTTGGAAAAAATTCGCCGGTAGGGGGCGCTGTAATAGCGATTTTTGTGCGATTTTGAATATTGCACCATCGAAAAGTGTAGGAAGTTATGCATAGAATTGAACCAAAAAAAAATTTTAAGTTCTTGGCTATGGCAAGGTTGTCCTCCCTTAATTTGTAAAAAAATCGCTCGTAGAGGGCGCTGTAATAGCGATTTTTGTACAATTTTTGTGCCATTTTGAATATTGTACCGCCGAAAAGTGTATGAAGTTATGCATAGAATTGAACCAAATTTTATGTGTTTATTTTTGGTCATGTCACGAAGGTCCTCCCTGAATTTGGAAAAATTCTGCCGGAAGGGGGCACTATAATTGCGATGTCTGTACCATTTTCATTATTGTACCATCGAAAAGTGTATGAAGTTATCCATATAATTGAACCAAATTTTTAGTGCATGTTTCTGGCTATGGCAAACAAGTCCTCCCTGAACTTGAAAAAATTCCGAAAGAAGGGGGCGCTATAATTCCGATCTCTGTGCCATTTTCATTATTGTACCATCGAATAGCGTATAAAATTATGCATACAATTGAACCAAAATGTTTGTGCTTGTTTTTGGCTTTGGCCAACAGGTTCTTCTTGAATTTGGAAATATTGCGCGGTAAAGGGGCTCCGTGCTAGCGATTTTTGTATACTTTTCTTGATTTTTCGTAGTTCTATTGTGCATCGGCGGGTCATGCAGCGGCGGGAACTCGCTTCCTGCTATGCCGGCTATTCGCAAACAGCTGATAACGAGAGAATAAGGAAAAATTAATAATTTTAACAAGTATCATGATATAGATTAACTCGTTTTTAGTCCGTTTAATTGACTTGAGCAGAAATTTAAGATGAAAATCAAAGTTGGTATAGTATTGAACTAATAATATTGAAGTATTAACATGTGTAACTAGGTTTTGAAATATTAAGATGTATAAGATAGAAGAAAGTTTTGGGATTGGCACATCCAACTAGTTTTGGAAGCAAACGTCCTATCATCAGCTGTTTTTTGTAGCGGCATACTTCTTAAGTCTTTTTTCATGTACATTTTGTGGATCAGTAACATTAATTGCACTCTGTTTAATTCTTATTTCGATGGCATTAAATTACTTGCAATGGGTGAAAGCTTTTCCAAACATTGTAGGTGTTATTAATTTATTAGCAAATTAATTGTTCATAAATTAAAAAACATATAAAAACATTTAATTAAATTATTTACAAATATATTATTAATTTATTAAAAAAATAAGTACAAAAAATTAATTTAATAAGAAATGTATTATTAATTTATTAATAAAATTTGTATCTACAAAAGTTTTTTTTTTTTTTTTTTTTGCCAAATTAAGTTTCGATAATTATGTGTTTTTCCGAAATTATTTCAAAATTGATTCATTCATATGTTTTGCACGTAATTTGCAATTCATGCAAATTTACCAATAAGCTCTCCTAGTACTGAAACTTATGTGCATATCTCTCCTAATGAGCAGATGCGCGAACCCTCCTATTTTAGTAGGAGAGATTGCACGGACTTTTATTTAAACATAGCCACTTCTAAAATGAATTGTTTGTGTTCGCATCGTTAGTCTATGTTAGTAGTTTATATGAAACCATTTAAGTTCGAAATATTTTGCACTCATGACATTCTATAAAAATTCTGACGAACAGATAAGAAAATTCAAGCACTTATTTCGGAAAAACAAAACAAAATAGCAATGTTTTATCCAAGACGCTTGGAACAATCAATGTGCACATTCATGTAGACACTGCACTAATGCTGCTGTACAACTACCTGAAGTCGCTGCGCACACACTCTCGTCGAATTTCTTGGTGCGCGATCTCTCCTACCGCGCGAACTCTCCTAGATTTACCTTATATAAAAAATATCAGGTTATATCAAAATATCATTAATTTTGTATACTTTAGAAAATATGATATTTACGAACCCTTTTAAGGGGCTGTGAATATATAACGTTATCATTTTAGGGAGGAGGGGGGGGGGTCTGGCGCATGATATCTTAAGATATCTCTAGGGACGGTTGTTAGTCTTTTGATATCGTTATCATTTTTGATGGAACCAAAGTTTTCTCTTTTTATTTGTAAACTTCTTCTTTTTAGTCTGTTAGCTTTTTTTTTAGTCTGTTATCTATTTTTCTGAAGTACAAGGTTAATGTTGAAAACATTAAATGATTATAAAATTACTTAATTCCAAAATGTAGAATACTCAACCTTTGACATTCCTACTCTTCTGTCTCGTGTGTATGCATATATAATCCGCTGTTCGACAAATTAGGTCCAAAGTATGTTTTAAATTATACTTGTTGTGTTTACTAGGTGAAGAAAAAATAAAGAATGTTGTCTTCCTGTTTTGTTGATAACAAGTTCCGAACCCTCCGCTCTCCTGCACGGGGACAAGTGCTAAAAGACATTTTAACTGTTGAATGCATTATGTAATAAAAAGCTAAAAAAACTTTTAAATACTAACTATTTCTTTTAAGTATTATTTGGTTATAAAGTTATCTCATAATAGTGATATTTTATTGACTTCTCTTCATTTGAATTAATAAAGTGTGCGAATAATAAATGTTTATCTGTATACCATAGAGAACAATAAAACAAAAGAAAAGAATTTCAAAAAGCAGAAAAAAATTAGACATTGATAACGATATCATTACGGGAGGAGAGGGGTTTCGTGGAATGATAACTTATGATATCGTATGGGGGAAAGGGTTCAAAATTACCAAAAAGTTGATAATGCTATATAAGTACAGCCCCTAAAGACTGCATTTCATTCTTAATACTTTTCAGAAATCTATGTTCCAGCAATATCGATTAGACTTACAGGGAAGATCTAAATTAAAATGTTAATGATGTTAAAATTAATATAATAAGTACTTTTATACGATTTTTAACACTTTCTAACATAGTTGAAAATTATTGTTTATAAGTTCGATTTATCTGTCTCTCTGCTTTAACTCGCGTAAATATATACTCGGGTTTTTATACAATCGATATATGTTATAGAGGCTCACCATGACAGGTTTGAAAATTAATTATCTATAGCGTTTATTTATAGGGACACTCAAAAGAATCCCGCTAGATTACGGCCTATGCCTAAAATTATTTCTGGTATATTTTAATTATTTACAAACAGTGAAATTGATATATGTCACCAAGATACACTAAAAGATTACAACTAAGAAAAGAATGTGCATCGTTCAATTATTGGGACACACAAAATAATTCGGTTATAGTACATATTCTATGAGTTGCTCAACGTGCGTTTTCAATTGTGATACGAGTTTTTAACTCTAACAAATTTTTTACATAAAGTTTTTTTGTGTTTAATTTCTATTGATCAAATACAGGAATGCACAAAATACATTGAGCACATTTACGTTTATTGACGGAATTAGTGGAAGGGGAAAATTCAACTGCGCAATGCGTTTCCTAACTCAACTAAATTTTAGCATATTACGGTCTATATATACAAATCTATATGATATATACAGGGCTGAAGAAAAGAGGGTATGTTCTCAACTATTGATGGTAATTTATAAATTGGGTTTTTAATTGCGTTATATGTTTCCCAAATTATTTATTTCGAGATGATCTTTCACTTTAGTTAACAGCGTAGTTTTGTTACGCTATTCTAAATGTGTTTAAATGTGTTTCGTTATCTATGCTTGACAAATGATTTTTCGTTCTTGTTTCCTTCCTATGATTTTACAAAAAAAGGTAAATGAATAAATAAATAAACAAGGGCTTTTTCAGGCATCGTAATTAGCGTTACTCTTTAATTGGTGTTTCAAAATAATACTGAAAATTTACTAAAGTAAATTCAGCTTAATGACCGAACTTTATTCAGTTATATGGTATATTGCTAAATAACTAGAAAATTACATAAATAATATTATGAGAAAAAAATATAATAAAAGCATAGAAAAACAAGTTTCATTAGCGACGAAAAAATACAATTTATATATATGTATATTCAAATATTATTATTTTATGATATTTATAGTAAAATAGTAAAGTGTTATTATAATATACGATACATAAAAATACACTTTATATAAAAAGATTAATATAATTTATTATTAGGAAAATTCATACCAATTTAACCTTCAGATTGTCACTGATTTCTTGAGATATAAAATATTCAGTAACTCTAAAAATGATGAAATAAAATTTTAAATAAACAATTGAAGTATAAATGCAATAACCTGAAGTATATATATCTTTAACACCCTGCAGAGTTTTATAAAAATCATAACAACAGCTCCCCTCTCAAAGGAAAATCTCTATATAATAAAATACAGTGTAACGCATCCGGGGCGAATCCATCGATTTTGCCAATCTCCGATAAAATGGAGTCACGTTAGGCTTAATTTCGATTTCAGATGAGTAACAGAAAACTTATCTGCTTAAATACAAATCTTTTCTACCTGAAATCTCTTCTGTTCAACATGATTTTCTTTGAAAGATTGAAAACTATAAAAATTTTCAATGATTTGTGCAGTTGAAAAACAATTTCAGAAATCGAGTTAAAAGCATACATTAGCGTAAAACGTAAACAAGCGGTAACGAGTCATTCACTTGATTCATTGAAATAAATTAAACAATAGAGATATTCTTCTCTCGGCGCAAATCAACTTCTGTTAACCATTCAACTACGGTTCCCCTATCCGGAACAAGAACAGACCCAAAGATCGTACAAAGAAAAAACATGCTAGAGAATTCCGCTCCCTCCCGCACCCCCGCAACTAGAATGAACTAGAGAAACAGGTTTTCTAGAATGGACAAGGTCGAAACGGTTGCAAAAGATTCTTTGGCGGTCGTTTTCAAAGTTCAAATGTTGTTCGTTGGAAGGATACGATTATTTTCGTTTGATACAGTTAAGAGTTAAGTTAAGTTTAAAGATAATAAGTTTAAGATAAATTAAATTATGCTTGATACATTAAGTACAATTTACCAACATTAAATTCATAAAAAACTGCATAAAATTTATAAACAAAGAAGGATATCAATTACTATTTTTATCGACAGGTAAGTTTTATGAACGCTTTTCACTGTTTCCCCATTTTTTTTTTTTTACAGTGGCGGACGAAAGTTTCCGGCCAGCATAAAATTTTTGGTTAATCTGTCAGTATACCTATATGAAGAGGAATCTCAAAGTAATACTTATGCACTTTATTGAAATAATAGTTGAGAACATATTTATGGAATAAAAAATAAATATCATTAAATTTCATTGACAAAATTAATTGCAAAAGAAAACGCATGTTCTCAAAAGTTTCCGACTATCTTGGCAAGTTTGAAAAAAAATGGTGTTAGAACAGAAAATGACAATGATCAACAACACTTACAATCAGCATTTTTTCTTCGTACATTTATGAATAAGTACTGCGGCGCAGCGACGTGGCATCGATTCAAAGAACTGTTGAAAATCGTCTATGTTAAGTTTTTTCCACGGTTTAAGCACTTTTTGGGGAAATTCTGCTGATTTGGAATAGTTATAATTCCGCATTCGTTTTCAAGTTCGTTCCAAAGATTTTCTATTTTTTTTATGGGGTCATTGGGCTGTCCATTTCAAAAGCACGAACGGAATTCGTTCGTGCTAAAGCCACTGCTTGACGAGCTTGCATGTATGATTTTGGTCGTTATCATGCTGAAACAAATAGTTGCGACCATAAACTTTCCTCCAATAGGGCAGCAAATTATCTTGCAAGATATCTTTATACATTGCACCATTCATCTTGCAGCGAATTTCGACTAACGAACCGACACATTTTCCAGAAAATGCTCCCCAGAGCATAACGTGTCCTCCGCCATGCTTCAATGTAGAAATAATGTATCCCGAATCTTATCTTTTGTTTTTAGTTCGTCTGACGTAGTATCTGCCATCATTCCCAAAAAGATTGAACTTTGATTCATCGGAAAATAGTACGAAAAAATAGCGAAAAAAATTTATTTTTTTAAATCAAAAATGGGTAGATGCCAAAAATTGCCTTTATAGTAGTACATTATCTGCGTGCAATATTACCGCTGAAAGAAATGGCTTGAGTCTGCGCTTTTGGTCCAAAAGTCGAAATTTTGGGTAAAATTTGACATTTTTTCAAAAAAAAAAAAATCTATATAGATGGTTATTATTTAAAAGTGTTATTTAAACCTTTTTTATTAAGGACTAAACATATTTAAACCATAAAACGATATCTTTGTTATGTATAACTGGAGCAAAACTGACAACTTTTGGTGAAAAAAAGGCATTGCCACTGTGTTGTGTCATACCACTAATTGTTGTTTAGAGTGCAGTTCTTACCCAGTTGCTTTCAAAACTACCCAGCAGATAACACGTGGAGGTGACTGCATTTCAAGACACAACAGTGCATAGCTCGACCACCCTTCCATCTGAACACAATGTTTTATTTATACACTGAATTTTGATTTTTTATCAAAGACTTGCATAAGTTTTCTATGTATCAACCTAGTCCATCACTTCTTTTTATCCTGAGACGTTGGGTGATGCTGCTGTGACACTTCTTATCATATATGATAAGGTGAGCAGAGTAATGAAGTGGAATTATTGGAATCTATTCAGCTGTCTAATATCTTCACCAAAATTGCATGCAGTTGCTGCATAGTGATTGGGTGTTCTGTTCCTACAACATTCTACAACTTTTAGGTATTTCATGTTTGAGTATGCCATCATTTACCCTACCTCTTGCATTTTTTATATGCTGATAAGCTTGTTGTTTAATGTGATGACGATCGTCAGAGAGCATTGCAATAAGAAATTGTTCCCAATGTGAAAAGCAACAGTGCAACCCTACCATCTGAACACAATGTTTTATTTATGCATTGAATTGTGATTTTTTTATTTTAAAGACTGGCATAAGTTTTCTATTTATCAACCTAGTCCATCTCTTCTTTGTATCCACAGGCTTTGGATGTTGCTGATGTGATCTCCTTTACGTACTTTTCTACTGCTTGTGTAAGAAAAGGCAAACAGTGTAATGCAGTGCGGATGATATTCATGTAATCTATTCAGCCGTCTATTAACTTCACCAAGATTGCACCCGATAAATGCATGTTGATTAGGGGTTCTGTTACCACGACACTTTTCCAATGAATTAGATTTATATAATTATCCGCTTCAAAGTTGATTGTCGATATTTCATATTTTCGTATGCCATCATTTACTCTCATCTTTTAACTATTATGTGCTGAGCAGCTAGCTGTTTAACGTGATGGCGATCGTCAGAGAGCATAGAAATCAGAATTTCCTCTTCGTATGCAAAGCAAACATTGCCTTAAATAACCTTTGTTTAGAATTTCTTTTATTCCGTTTTGAGTGTTGTTTAGTAGCCGAGTAATTTCCCATGAATTTTTAGATCCTTTATTTAACTGTGGATTACATTTGATTGTAAACTATCCCGGGTCCAAACTTTGATTACATGGTACTTTTTCTGTGAACGTAGAGACTCTGATGGGCAGTGAGTGCTCATTTAAAGGCGGTTCTGTTATTCTGTTAGTCGTTGTCACCCATTCTGTGAGGGACATGTTTAGAATGAACCATTACAATGAATCATATGCCGCCTCGAAGTCCATTGAATTTCCTCTGCATCATTTATTAAACAAGAGCGTTGGCAAAAATTAGATCGCCGAACCAATAGCAAAATCTTTGTTCAAATGCCATTCCCTTCTTATTTCAATTTTTGAAGCCATAGAGGGTAATTTTCAAAAGGTATTTCCTGAAATCGAGAAAAGGGTACTTAGCACATACCAGAAATACCTGCTAAACATTTGCAAAGTTATTTCCTCAAGATATTACGCAGAAGAAATAGCCCAATAGGAACCCAAGAAACTTGTCCTGCGCAACATGGCTCACAAAGGTGAATAAAATTAGTCGCCTTTGTATAAGCACTGATTGACCATTAGAGTTTGTAGGTTCATTCACAAAGTATGTAATCCAAGTTTATGCCTAAAAATGGTTTACACCAAATATAATCCACATCTAAAAAATTGATCTAAAAACTTATGGGAAATTACTCGGCTACTAAACATCACAGAAAACGGCATAAAACAAATATTAAAAATATTTATTTAGGACAATGGTTACTTTTCACATCGGGAGCAAATTCTTATTGCAATGCTCTCTGACGATCGCCATCACATTAAAAAACAAGCTTATCAGCATGTAAAAAATGCAAGAGGTAGATTAAATGATGGCATACTCAAACATGAAAGACCTAAATGTTGTAGAATGTTGTAAGAACAGAACACACAAGCACTATGCAGTAACTGGATGCAATTTTGGTGAAGATATTAGACGGCTGAATAGATTCCAATAAATCCACTTCATTACTCTGCTTACCTTATCATATATGATAAGGAGTGTCACAGCAGCATCACCCAACGTCTGTGGATACAAAGAAGAGATGGACTAGGTTGATACATAAAAAACTTATTCCAGTGTTTGATAAAAAATCAAAATTCAGTGTATAAATAGAAAATTGTGCTCAGATGGAAGGGTGGTCGAACTATGCACTGTTGTGTCTTGAAATGCAGTCACCTCCACGTGTTACCTGCCGGGTAGTTTTGAAAGCAACTGGGTAAGAACTGCACTCTAAACAACAATTAGTTGTATGACACAACACAGTGGCAATGCCTTTTTTCACTAAAAGTTGTCTGTTTTGCTCCAGTTATACAGAACAAAGATATCGTTTTATCGTTTAACCTTCCGTCTACCAGACGGGTCCATTGGACCCGACATGTACATTCAAAATATTTATTCAAACCAGAAATTTCTTCAAAACAAACTAAATGTATAAATCAGACAATAATAAGTTAAATAAACAAATTAAATAGTTTTAAGTAAAAATTCTGGTGTAGAATGTTTTTATAAAACTTGAGTAAAATTTCCGGTAGTTCTAGGGTTAAATATGTTTAGTCCTTAATAATAAAGGTTTAAATAATACTTTTAAATAATAACATATCTATAGAAATTTTTTTATTTTTTTGTAAAAATGTCAAATTTTACCAAAAATTTCGACTTTTGGACAAAAAGTGCAGACTCAAGCCTTTTTTTTTCAGCGGTAATACTGCACGCAAATCATGTACTAGTATGATGGCAACTTTTGACACCTACCCGTTTTTGATTAAAAAAGATTAATTTTTTTCGCTCCACCCTAATGGCCATCTTTATATTTTTTAAAAATATCGGTCACAGTAAATTTTCCGATCGATAACTTTACCGCAATCTCACGAGAAGGTTGGCCCTTTAGCGACAAACAAACCACTCGTTTACGGATAATAATTGCTGAACTTTTAATTTTTTTATTTCAAATACGTTATTCACGTTGATTAATTAACAAACACGGTCAAAAAAACACTTTACCGATAGAAAAAATTAACGAATGACGAATGGCCGGAAACTTTTGCACACGCGGATTTTGAATTCCTCCGCTTTGCATCAAGTATCTTGATTATCCAATCAAAATGATCACGTGGTCAGAAGTCATTTGCTTACCCCTAACTTCTGGACCAATTGTAGTTCTTCTTCGCTGATACGTTCTGGGAAACAAATCAAAGAAACTAATTGGCCGGAAACTTTTGACCGCCACTGTATGTAGTTTTTAAGAGTTGTAATACAAAGAAGAAAAAATAGTTAATGCCTGTTTTTATTGTAGAGACTTTAATATATGTCTGTCTAAAGTTTAGCTCAATATTCCTAGAATTGTTTGTTATTTATTTATTTATTTACTAAAAAAATTAGTTGTGTTATACTTAAGAATAATTGATAGTCAGTCTGATGAGTGTAAGCAAAAATAATAAGATGATCGCCTTCGCTTTCGAAATTTTTCATCGATTTCTGGTAGCAAAACAAACGAGGGGGGCGGGGGGATTTTACAATATCAGCAGAATGTCTTATGTGTATTTTAAAATAATTTAATGTGAAAGCATGAAATTTAAATAAATAACCGTGAATATTATTTTAAATATTTATTTTAGCATTAAAAAATATTTATTTATATATTGCATTTAGACTATTATTTTTATTTATATTGTTCATTTATACTATTATTTATATTTAAATGAAATAGAAAATCTGATTGTGAAGAGATCTATATACTAAAATTATAAACTATAAAGCTAACATATGAGATTTCCATTCTTTAAAAATTTTATATAGTTTATGTGTTATTTACAAAATATTATGTAAATACACATAATAGTCTATAATTTTATAATAATTAGTAGTATGAATAAATATTGTATAAAATAACAAAATTACATTGATAAAGAAAAATATTGCATTAAACGTTACTAAATATATTTAAATAATAATAATAAAGGAACATTTATATGACTGATGAAACTAAAGTTTGAAAACGTATATATTTAACCCCTTGAGGGGCAAGCAATTACGTTTGTGAAATACTGAATTCCCTCCGGAATCTTTGAAAAATTCTATTTCATAATAAGTAAAAGCAATTTTACGGCCTTTTTTCCACCAAAGTTAGAAAAGTAAAATTTAATAAAATTTTTCTGGTGTAAAACTTCATTAATCGTAGGTGGTATATAATATGTACCGGTGCCCCTCAAGGGGTTAAAGTCATTTAGTCAAATTCACTTAACCCTCTGTCTACCAGAAGGGTCCAATGGACCCGACATGTATATTCAAAATATCTATTCAAACCAGAAAATTTCTTCAAAACAAACTAAATGTATAAATCAGACAATAATAAGTTAAATAAACAAATTAAATAGTTTTAAATAAAAATTCTGGTGTAGAATGTTTTTATAAAACTTGAGTAAAATTTCCGGTAGTTCTAGGGTTAAACAAGTTGAAAAGGGAGCGGCTAATTTTAGTCTGAATATTTTTTAATGTAAAATCTTTTTCGAGAAGAAAACATTTTGTACAGTTATTAAAAATATGCATTAACAATGTTTGATTCTTCTTTGTATTACAAAAATTTAAAAAACTACATAGATATATAAAAAAATTAAGGTTACGAAACACTAAAAGGCATTTATAAAACTTATCCTTGAATAAAAATAGCGTTCGTCTTTTGCTTACAAGTTTTATTGGCAGATTTAACCGCTTGAGGGGCGGTGGGATAAAATATATCCCACTTAATTTAAACATGATTCTCACCAGAAAATTTTAATTAAATTTTATATTTTTAACTTTGAAGGAGAATCCTTTATAAATTGTTTTTCCTTATTTAAAAATAAATTTTTTCGATTATTCCGGTGGGAATTCAATATTTAGAGACATTTTTGCGTAACCTCAAGGGGTTAAAATACACTGAGACTTTTATTTCTTAAAAATTTATTTTTATTTTTTTTGGAGTTGAGGGGGACGATAAAAATACAATTTCAAAGTATTATTTTAAAAAATTATTAATTATTAGTATTTTTTCAATAGTTGCAGCACAGGAGACTTTTTTCTTAACTCACAGTTTTATTGCATATTTGTTAATTTTTTGTTTTATTAAGAAATCTTAATTTTGTTATGGTATAAAAGCCGGAAATCCTGGTTTACCCAGAAGTATTGTAAATGGTAATATTTTGTTTATTAGAACACAAACTCATTGTATGAGCTTTGCTATTATACAATGAGCAAAGCTCAAACGTTTAGATGAGCTTGCCCATCCATATCTTTCCATATTGTCAATTACATTTATTAGCTTTTTTAAATTTTAAGTGAAAAACACAGTTTTTACCCACCGTCCTAAGACGGGTATGTACACCAGTTAAATAAATAAAAAACAAAATGCAAATAATAGCCATTTGCATAGCTGCCAACTTGTACGGATTTTTCCTACCACTAAAATTTAACAGAAATTTTTATTTTCTTTAATCGTTAGAAAATTTGAGATTTTAGCGATGGTTTTTGATAAAATTTTCTGTTAAATTTTACTGGTGAGAAAAATCCGTACAAGCTGGCAGCTATGCATTTGGCTGGAAAATGTACGTTTTTTAAATTTAAATTTTGGTTGTTTTGTTCTTTTTTTTCATAAAAACTTAGTGATTTCTCGTTGCTTAGTACGTCTTCATTTTGAAATTTTATCAAACTCTGAAATAAAAGTTCAATATGAATATATATAGAGGCCGGGGCGGTTGCACAGACATCACCTCATGGAGTTGACGGCTGTAATTCCCGGATTTGACAGAACTCTATTAGCATATTCAAATGCAACTTGTTTCCCAAGTCATATCTTGGTGGAAACCCCCTATAGACAGGAATTTAGACATTGATCGGTACGTTTATCATTGTAATTTCCTACACCCAAAGATGTGAAAACATGAAGGACTGGAAACAGGAAAACATAATGGTAAACCTGCCAGTCAACCACTTAAATCGGATTTGCAGGTGTTTTCCACCAAGATATGACTTAACGGACCAGTAGCATTTGAATATGCGAATCGCATTTTAACTAATTCTGAAATTTCAGTCATCAACTCGATGGGGTGATGGTTTGTGCATCCTCCTCCAGGTCTATTAGCTTTGACACCATATCTGACTTTTTAGTAAAATGGGTACTTGTTAGTTATTCCGTCGACCAAATTACTGTCGGAAAATTGTAAGATTAAATGCCAATATTGGTTGATCGCAAATGTCACATTCACTTGACAACACGTGTTTACGTCATCAAGTGATGTTTATTTCGACGTTTTATTTGTATTTTTATTGATGTTATACTAATTTATTTGTTCTTTCGTTATTTAACCCTCCGTCTACCAGACGGGTCCATTGGACCCGACAGGTACATACAAAATATTCATTCAAACCAGAAATTTCTTTAAAATAAACTAAGTATATAAACCAGACAAAAATAAGGTAAATAAAGAAGTTAAATAGTTTTAAATAAAAATTCTGGTGTAGAACGTTTTATTAAAACTTGAATAAAATTCCCGGTAGATCTAGGGTTAAAATAAAAATTATGTCAATTTGTATAATTTGGCGAATGGTGTGGCGATTTATATAATTTGGCGAATTTGGTCGACGGGATAACTAAAAAGTACCGTAAAATGTAATATAATGCGTGAGAAACGGAAATTCATTCGGTTAAGTATTTAACAAAATAACAGAATATAATTCTGGAACTCCTAATGATAAATGCATTTGTAATCCTTGCAATTCTGATAGATTTTTAAGAGATACTCAAAGATTACTTCATAGAATAAGCTGTGATTTTGGATTCGCATATTTGAAACTTCTAGAAATAGATTTATGTTGATAAATTATAGGTTAGAACTCCTATTTCTTTAGAATATATATATGTGTTTTAAAAATAATTTAAATATTTGTAAATATAAACTAACCCATAAATATTTTAACATAAATCTATTTCTCGAAGTTTCAAATAAGCGAATATAAAAGTCATAACATTTCACCAGGTAGATTTTAAATCACGCTTAAAAAACTACAAACATTGCAATCTATTTTGGAAGGATTACAAATGAATTTATCTTCATGAGTTCAAAATGTTAAAACTTCGTAATTCCTAAATATTCGACCGAATGACTTCTTTGGTATCCTAAAGTACAGTTAATTGAAAAGACAAAATATAATGTCAAAATTAGATGTTTCCATTAAAAGTTTCATAGTTTGGTAGAATTTCAAAATCAAGACGACCACCGAATGTCAATTTTTTAAAACAGAAATTGAAAGAATAGTTAATTTCTAATCGAATGGTATTTCCGTTTATATCCCTTTAAAAATAATTTCATGATTAAAAACTGTTTTCTTTATGTCCTATTGTACAAAAGATAGTGCTATGAAAAGTGTACTGGTTTCGTGAAAATTTCGATTTCCATGGTTTTTTTTTTAAAGCATTTATACAATGTGTGACGTTCTGCATAATATTTGACTTGTTTTTGGATAAAATCTGTCTTTCTATTTGTGTTTGACACAAAGTTTCTAAATCTGTAAGTTTTCATATTCAGCTAGACCTTAAAGAAAATTAGAAATGATTAGATTTTCATGTGTACACTGCAAAAAAATTTTTTGATATTACGGCATAATACTGGCAGCCTAGCTGCTAGTATTATACCATAAAAGTAACAGTAATAAACCGTAAATGAACGATAGTATACGTCATAAAAATTTACTAGCAGCTACTTAACAGTATATCACTACTTATTTTACGGTTTATTATTGTTGATTTTATGGTATAATACTGGCAGCTGAGGTGCTAGTATTATACCGTTCAGCCAAAATTGTTTTGCCGTGTATCACGCATTGGATGGGATATAATGCTGTCTTTTCACAATTTTCGCGGCATCAGTAGGATGGAATTCCATCAAATTATATGTGTAAGATACTTATGAAAAACGTTTGCTGGTTACATTTTGAATTTACGAATCCTGCTAAAAAATTGTTCATTTTACAGTATAATACTGGCAACTGGGGTACCAGTGTAAAACCGTAAAATTAACAGCAATAAATCGTACAACAAACAAGTAATACAGCGTTAAGCAGTAATATATGGTTTAATTAATTTATAAGACACTATATTACTGTTTATTTTACGGTTATAAACTGGCATTCTAGTTGCCACACTTCAAAACATAATTGTTTATTTTACAGTGTAATACAAGCAGCTGGGATGCCAGTTTATAACTGTAAAATAAGCAGTATATAAATGAATCAAACAGTATATTATAGCTTAACGGCATATAACTAGCTAATTTTACGTTTATTAATATTAACTAATTCTAAAAAAATGATAATTTAGAATGTATTTTGAAACTTTTATGCGCATTATTGTTTTCGTTTGAGGTTTTGAATTTTTTAGAAACCGTTCATAGCAAGCATTTACATCTTAAAAGTAATCATCATGCCATATTCCAAGCTTCTAGTCTTACGGCTTAGCACCCCTCTGGTAGTAGTGACACCAGTATAAAATATAGACTATGTTTGAACAAGGACTGTCACTATCAATTTGCAAACTTTACTTTTGAAATCCGCTTCGTATTTCCTGAGATTGCATAGAAATCGTAATCTAGAACTCTTTTAGACAATTTTTGCGTCTTTTAATCACTTTTAAATTTGGATTTTTTTAGAAACTGTTATTAGAGAACATTTTTATCTTACATGTAACGACTATGCAAAATTTCAAGTTTCTAGAGTCTTCGGTACAATAAAAGTCGCGTTTTTAGAACATTCTTTGCTCCACCACCTCCTGGGAGGTAGTAGCATCTACATAAAACATAGCCTGCGTTGGATCAGAAACTAT
This sequence comes from Maratus speciosus, assembly GCA_963932465.1. NCBI lineage: Eukaryota > Metazoa > Arthropoda > Arachnida > Araneae > Salticidae > Maratus > Maratus speciosus. The sequence goes on along the minus strand of OZ010793.1, from coordinate 112,265,756 downwards.
CACCTTTAATTTGCTACCGTTATTTTTGAAATTGGTTCTGTAGTTCCAGAGTTTACCCCCCCCCCCTCTTCAAATAAACAAACATACACACAAACATTATTTCTCTATAATATTAGTCCAGATAAAAAATAACAGCACTATACGATACTGAGATGTAATTTCATGATGTGCTTTCTAATAATTAGAAAACTTATTTTGAGAAATGTGTTGAATTTAAATTTGAAGATGATAGTTCAGTAGTATTTGTATGATTTAATGTAATGCTTATATTGAGGTAATGATTTTCACAAAGACATAAATTTTAATCACTATTTTATACCGATCAAAATAATGAAATCATTTAACTAATACAATTATAAAGATACATAAAATGATTAAATTTAATAGCTATTTTGAATAGATAATGGCGAATAGATAATAGATAAATGAAAACATTTAACTAATACAATTATGAAAGAAGCATAAAATGATTAAATTTAATAGCTATTTTGAATAGATAATATTAAATTTGTAAATAATATTTAAATACTTACTCACAACCTTCATGGCAACTAGATGCGCATTTTGTCATCATTTCTTCAGAATAATTATCTTCTGAGAATGAAGATATATATATATATATGTATATATATATATATATATTTAAATCTATTTTAATTTCACTAATGTATAAATTAAAGAATCAAATAATGTAATTATTTCAAATGAAAAAAAAAAAGAGTAAAAGTTTTCAGTTTATCTCCATTTTAATAAATTACATTTTAGAACACAAATCATTTTTGTTCAGTTTTTCAATTGAAACAAAAGCAAACAGAAAACTTTTTTAGAAATTATGCAAGTTCTTATATTTAACCCCTTAACAGTGTGGCCCGAACTGGATTCGAGCAAGAACACTTTGCTTGCTTCGTTATTAAAAGCATTTTGATACCACTAATTTGTAACTTTATTACCACTAATTTGAAAATTTATCTTATTACTACTAATTTGTAAATTTATCTTTATTGATGATGATTGTCAGATATTTTTCGATTAAGTAAGGTAAATATTTTAGTAAGGAAAAAGTGCTGTCCAGCCCCATTTTTAATTTTTTTGTAAGAAAACAAATGTCACTGTTAAGGGGTTAAATACTTCAAAGAAATAATATGGTAAATATTTTTAACAGGCCCTGCATAAAAAATTATTTCTTATAGAATAACTATTTTACAGTACTTTAACCATCCATAGAAACAAAGTAATTATCTAAGACTCCAAGAAACACACGAACAATCTGAGAAATGGCGTATTTTATGAAAGAATGTATTTATAGTCGCAGCAACACGCACGGTGATACGAAACCCCAATTTTCCGGCCAAAATCCTGAAAAACTTTCTTTCTTTTAGGAACTTTGTTACGGATCTGTTGCAAATCTAAATCTGTTTCTAATGTATGTTTTCAGAGAAATCGAATAAGACTATCTGTAGGCGTTACGACCTAGTTATAGTTTACGAGTTATAACTACTTTTATGTCGATACAAATAACTTATATTCTTGATTATTTCAGTGCACTAAAATACCGTAAAAGAATGTTCCAGTTATAAATTTTAATAGTATGAACTGCAAGCGTAGTAGAGTGTTGGTTCAAGGTCTCAAATAAAAAATAACTCAAAGAGCTTTAGATAAGCGCATGCACCAGTACAGCTTTGTTATTGACTCCCTTGTAATGACACATACGCGCGATGGCGATCAGGGCCTGATTACCAACGGGGCATACTTACACCAATAAATTTTAAAAGAAATGTTCGACTTATCTAAACGCCGTATTCATGTAAAATTTCTGTCATGAATGAGGCAAAATTTTCTGTTTATTTTTAGTGGTAGGAATTTGCCCCATGGGTAATCAGGCTCTGATGGCGATTCCTGGGTGTAAAGCATTATTGCTGGGCTGAAGATTTAAAAGCCGCTAGATCCATGTGACTTTTTTCTTTGGGGCTTTATAAAAGACCGTTCCTACGTTCCGCGGCTATCTAATAATTTCCCAGAGTTGAGACACAGAATTGAACAGGCTATTGGTCCATTATTCGGACTTGGGCGATTCTCAAAAGGTGGACACTGGACACACGTCATAACTTTAAGCCTTTCAAGCATAACTTTAATTATCATTGACTTTTTTTTTTTTTTACAATGAGTTTTTAATTCTATTCAGAGACAGAAAATGACATAATTTATTGTAAAAGCTTTGTATAAATATATTAAAATTTTATTATTTTATGCTAAAGAGGCCAATTTCGGACATTCATAACGTTAACTGCTCCAATGTACCACCAAGAAAAAGAGTTTTAACTTTTTTCCAGCTGGTTCTAATGGTAAACAACGAATGCATAAAGGAAACGGATGATTTTTTGATAATTTCGTTAACAGATGGCAGGCTGATTTATTGCTTTTTTGAAGATAGAAGAACTTTTCTATAAAGAATTTTTTTGTATTTTGTTATGTCCGAAAGTAACGTGCGCGACAAAGCATTTGATTTTATTATTAATATTACTGGATAACAAAAAATTAATTATACAAATATATATGCATACACATTAGGGTGGAACTTAAGTATAGGGTAAAAAAAAAAACTTTTTTATTTTAATGTGTAATAGTGAAAACGTTTTTCCTTTTAGGATGTCTAAACTTTTGGCTGAAAAGGTTTTTTAAAATTAAGTTGTTTTCCGGTTCCTCAAGGAGGTCAAAGTTTTGCAATTTCAGTATAAAGTAACTGAAAGTAAACAACGTAGCTGTTAGCTCATATCTACTTTTATTTAGCAAATACTATCCAGAAGTCACCACGAGAAGGTGGTTAAATATCGACTTCCACCCTCCTTACCTCCCTTTGTTAAGAATTAATTAAATTGGATATTCAACCTACTGTCTTTTTAGGCAAACTTTGTCATTACATTGTGGGAATTCAACTTTCGCAAGATTAAGCCGTCTTTTGCTTAATATTTAAAGACGGTTGACGCAGCTCGCGGGACAATTTTGACACACGTCTCCACTGTTTGAGTATGACAAGGAAAATCTAAAATTCAGGTGTATCCCCTGTTTGTACTTTTTTTAAGTTCTTCATCCGATCAGACCATCAAGATAGGATCAATGTTTTTATATTCTATATTTTCAATATGTTCGCATTTTTTCAAGTCGCTTTCCTACTGGTCCAGAAAATCCTTTTGTACCCGTAGTTTTTCAGCAAGATGTTGAAATAAGTATCTAAGAAAAAAGTTCATTTGCATGTAATAATCAAATTATCCATTATAAAGTTTTTAGGGTATTGCTTCCGATGTTTTGACAACTTCAGATTTGCATCCTGCATTAAAGGCGTTTCTGTTTCACCTAATAACTCTCAAACTTGAAATGTCTGTATTATTATTTTGAAAATACACCAAAATTGCAGTGGCTATATTAATATAAGAAGAAGATATCAATGAAATATGACCAATATATTTTTATCCTGGTTTTTGAACTGAGACCAGATGTTCGTCTTTAATGATTCTTTATACTTTTTTCCCTCTGCTTCAGTTATCATAGCGTTATCCTTTCTGTCATAAAAATACTGACCTTCTAAAATTAACTCATTTCGTCTTTCCTGTTCTTTCGAATTCTTCCTTTTCTTTTCTCTTTGTCATCTTCAAGTCCTTCTTTCAGTTACCTTTTCTTTACTATCATCAGAAATACCCATATCTTATAAGGTGCCACTTGCAATAATATTGGCAGTTCTGTCTAATACTCCGGTTCTTTCACCGTGTTGATTATCAAATTCAGGTTTAGAAAAACAGCCGATTGAACTATTTCCTTCCGAACTGTTTTTTTACACTTGACGATCATTCAATCAAAACATCATTTTTTTTTTGTTTTAAAATAACTTTTTTTCCTTGATATTTCCATTTCCAGGCTTGCTACACATTTTTTGTAGTTTTTATATCTATTGATCCTATTGTCATCACCCCATCTCTCTTTGGTCTTTGAGAAAGTGACGTTCTTGTTCTGATACACTATAATATTTAGTGCTTTTACACAAAGAAATGTTTTTTACAGGATTACCTAACATTTTGCAATTTTATATTGGATGTGGGATTATTCTTTCTAATCTTAATATTTTTCTTCAAATTTTGATATTTCTCGCACTAGCCTCTAATCAATTTTTATGATTTGTGTATCAGAAACCGTTGGAATTGAAGGTCTCAGCATACACTTTTAATTGTATCATCAACAGCTTTAGATATTTTAGAAATAGTGTGTACCAGATTCCAGCTGTCAGATTTTAAGTTAAATTGAACCCAAAAATAATGTTTCATAACTTCTTCATATGTTCGTCAAAGATGACAGTCTAATGTTAATTGTTTTGGTTCACGAAATACGGGACACTTCAACAATTATCTAGATTTAGGTACGTTAACAGACTTTGTCACTTTTGACCCCGAATGTTTATCGAAAAATAATTAAAGAAACTGTTAACACCCGTTAAATCGGACTAACTTGTTATGTGTCGCAGCCAAATAAATCAGAGACAGTGAAAGCCGACGCCCACGACGCTGGCTTCTACAAAAGTCAAATAAAGAGCGGCTAACTTTTCTAAGGCACTCAAACTAAATTATTCTCTTTATCACAGGACATTAACACTTAATTAATTTAATTTTGCAAAATATAAATTTAACAATAAGCTTAAAAACTTTTCATGCAATTATTGGCTTTTTTTCGTTTTTTATGGAAAATCAGGTGCTTTGAGGAACCGGAAAATATCATTTTAAAATTAAAAGAAAAATATTTTCTTTTTATAGAGTTAAAAAGGAAAAAAATAATCACTATTAGAATATAAAATTCGAAACTTCATTTTTTAGTTCCACCCTAATACACATACAATTATAAGACACATTTACTACATTCTTAGTCTTAAGAATTTTTTAAATACTAAGCACAACGTCCAAAATCTCTAACGTACGTGCGAAAAAATCTCCGAAATTTGTAACGTGCAATTAAATGCTTTAATGATTAATTTTCCAGAATAGTTGCTGTCTTTTAATGTTTGTGTATAATTTTGTAGACATACTATTAAAAATATTTATATATTTTATTTATAGACAAAATACTATACTATTAAAAAAAATCGGCCTTTAATTTGAAAAATTTAAAAATTACATATAGTTAACGTTTAATGATCCCACCTTTTGAGAATCTCCCACTTATTAACCGAAGTGTGGGAAGAACTGGACTTTAGGTTGGATGTGTGCCATATAATTAAAGGCGCACCTAATGAACATTTGTAAGAAAAACTAGATTAGTTTACCTTAAGTTTGATACATGATTTGTTGTAAATAAGCTAAATTAAACTGTTATAACATAAAATCGAAACTGGGACATTATTTTATGACACCTTATATATTCCCTTATGAGGTATACTAGTGTCGTTTATGTAATTTTTTCCGTTAGTTCGATAGAACCATCTTCAGGTCAATACGATACATACCTATTCAGTTCTAACCATTTTTATGCACACATTTGAGAACTTCAGAGAACTATGACTAGGTTATTGAACTATGATTAGACCCTTCGGGACGAGCGTCTTTCGCAGAATTTTTAATCTTTTATCACCGATTTTTCAAAACAGAACTTTTTGCCTAATTGAATCGGGAAATGCTCGGATTAAATAATTCAAAATTTACAAAAATTTGCTGGTGAGAATAATCATGGATTCTGAGCACCTTACGCGACACGTATACTGGTCGCTCGCCCCCAAGGGGTTAAAAGGTATGGAAAGTAGGAATTCGGCCTCTAAGCATTTATATAGCCATAAAACCTGATTTTTTTCTTCAAAACATGTATACTTCATAATATTAATCCCATTATATAACAAAAATTGTGTAAAACCATTTAAAATATTATTTAATTAAAAATGAAAGAATATGTTGAGTAAAGGAAATAAATAAATCCGAAGTTGATAAGAAATTTAAAAAAGGAAAAACATTATATAGCTTAAGGCTTGTTTGAGATTATTCCTAAGTAAATTATTCCTAAGTGATTATTCCTAAGTGTTCGTAAAAGAATTTCTCAGTTTCAATGGTACATTATAACAGTTTAACCCAGTGGTTCCCAACGTGGGGCAATTTGACCTTCTAGGGGGGACAATTCCAAATTTCTTACTTACTCATTCACTATAAGTTTCTTTTGTCTTTTTGGGGATAAGTAGTGTTGTAGACTAAAAATAAATGGAATACAAGCAAAATATAATAAATGAGTTTTTTATTGAATTTTTAAAATGTTCTGTATTGAAATTTAAAAATAGATTTAACACCAGAATAATTATACGAATAACTTTTTAAAATATTTTGATATATTTTAAAGTATTAAAACTAACTATAATTTTTCTGGTGGTAAATTTAAAAATTTTTCGTAATGTTTTGCATTATTTATAAACCCTCCGTCTACCAGACGGGTCCATTGGACCCGACAGGTACATACAAAATATTCATTCAAACCAGAAATTTCTTAAAATAAACTAAGTATATAAACCAGACAAAAATAAGGTAAATAAATAAGTTAAATAGTTTTAAATAAAAATTCTGGTGTAGAACGTTTTATTAAAACTTGAATAAAATTCCCGGTAGATCTAGGGTTAAATGAGTTTTCTACTTCTTTTCGCTAATACAATTATCGATATTTCGAAAGGGAAAACAGAGGGAATGTGTTATGCAAAATAATAGCTACTTAATTTGATAAAGATATGAATATTGAAATACTTCTTGTGTATTGTGTTATCCACATAAAGAAAAGTCAGTGTCTAAAGCTTTTCCGCCAACTCTTAATAAGCTACAAGAATGCATTATAAAATGTATGAATTTATCAGTTTTGACGTTAAATGTAAATGTTTATTTAAATTACTTGGGAAGATAAAAATGCAGACCATATAACACTTTTCTTTAACATTGAGTTAAATTGGAAAAGTACAAGATAACTCGTTTTGGCATGTTGGCAAAGATGTATAATCTCATCGCATTTATAAAATTATGTTAAAAACACATTTGTGGTAGAAGATTCACCTCTTTGTTAAGTTAAAAAAGTATGAAATGAATGGATTTTATTAAGGCTCTATTACACTTCCACCGAGCGAATAGAGTTCATTTTTAAAAAATGAGACATAATTTACATATTAGGGTGGGGGGGGGGGACATAGTGACTTTACGGATGCTTTGGTGGGGCGTGGCCAATAGAAGGTTGGGAACCACTGGTTTAACCCTTCTTTGCATGATGATGGAAATTTCCATCATAACATTGAATGCCCCAAAATTATATAAAAGAAAAAGTTCACTTTAAGTTGATCGTGTCTGGATACCTTTTTAATGTTCTTTGCATAAAAAAAACATAGCTGTCAAAAAAAGGCTTTTCCAGCTCATCCACCTCCAAAAGATATGAGAACAGATGGTGCTGAACATTGGCCAACAGTGGGTGGGTCACTCCGGTGCAAGTATCCTAAATGTAAAGGGTATTCTACAATTTCTTGTAGTAAATGTGGAGTCAATTTGTGTCTACATAAAAATAATAACTGTTTTGTTAATTATCATAAAGAATAAAAAATATCCAATAATATCCTCTTTTATTTCTATTTAGTAATAAGCTATTGATCTAACTTTGCATGATGATAGAAATTTCCATCATATTGTTTTTTGCTAAATTTATACTATAAATAATTTATACTAAGATTTTTTTAACCATTTTTCCTTTAATTTTGAACATGAATTATATCACCTTGATTTATTTCACCAATAAAGAAAAAAATCATGCAAAGAAGGGTTAATTTAGACTATTTGCAAAAAAATCATTCATCAAATTGAAAGTAAATTTCTTTAAGGGGGTCCGGGAGACAAAAATCTTCAAATTTTCAATTTTTTTTCTTATTGGATTAAAATTTTCTCTGCCGTTTTCTGCTTAAAATGATATTTAAATCATGTTTCTATCTTAATTAGAACAGGAAATATTAATTTTTTCGTTTTGGTTTGTTTTCAAAATCTGCCTTTCAAGCTATGGTTGTCAAGGAAACGAGTTCTTGTGAAATTGCGTTTTTTTTCATGATAGGTTTTTCACCATTTCTCATGTTTAAATTCTTATAACTCGAGAACCGTTAAAGATACAGGGTTGAAACTCGGGACATAACTTTTTCAATTATTTTACTTTACTTTTGAGCCAGCGTATTTGAAAAAAATATTTACTTTTGAAAATATGATTTTTTTTTTTAAGTTGCACCACTTTTTTTGTAATTTTTTCGTTAAATATTTTTTTTTAATTAATATTTTTTAAAATGCTGGCTCTAAATTAAAATATATATATTTCTGTTTATTTAAATGAAAACAAATTGAAATTCTATAAATAATATTTCGAGTTATAATGATTTTAAACCACCCCACTTTTTTAACAAAATTTAAAATTTAAATTTTTTTAAAAAAATTATGAGAAATTTTATCATGCGATTTTGTTTACAAATGATATGGTTAACCATCATAAAAAATTTCAAAATTTTAACTCAATAAATAAAATTTTTTTGAAAATGTGTCCTGGACCCCCTCAAAATGTTATCTACACCTTTTAGTTATACGGCACACCTCAAGTCCAATTCTTTACACACTTCGGCCTACAAGTCCACAGTAATGGAAGCAATAGCCACTTCAGTTCAGTGTCTCAACTCTGGCGAATCCTTAGGAACGTAGACACGATATTTTATAAAGCCCTAAGTAAATAATCGCATGGCTCTAATGGCTTTTAAATCATCAGCCCAACAATAACGGTTTACGCTCAGGAGTCCCAATTTTGCGTATGTGGCACTGCAAGCGAGTCAATAACAAAGCAGCACTCGCGCATGCGCTTTTCTAAAACTGTTTGAGATACTCTTTATTTGTGACCCCTAACCAACACTCTACAATGATTACAGTTGATACTATTAAATTTATAACTGGGATATACTTTTATGGATACTCAGTATTTTCTTGTGAAGAATCCAATAATATCAGTTCCAAATTGACACATCTAATCATCCTTGAGATAATTATAGTCCTTTAATCATATAATTTAATTTATATGGCTGTAATTTTTATCATATGCATATTAATTTTGTGACCATAATTTTTTGTAGCTGTGGAATAGCTTGCATACAGTATTTCTGGTAGCATTTTTAATCCCCTCACATCATAACTTTGTGAGTTTGACTGAAAAGTAACACTGAAAAAAGGTACTGAAAAGTAAAGATGGTTTATCTGACAGTGAGGAGAACTAACATAATAAAACATTCAACTTTAATCACAAGACGGAAAATAAGAACATAATAAATTTATAATTTAAAAGAAACTAGTGACGGCGATGTTAAAATGCCATTTGGAGCGTTCCTAGTTTAAGGTATTAATAAAAAGGAACTGACATATCCTTAACCCCTTCGAGGGCGATGGTTCATTTTTTAACCACCTAATTTTTATACCGAAACTATTATTACTAATTACTAATTATTAGCAACAGCATATTAGAATGAAAAATTTCATTTTATGAAGTATGTGAACAAAAGCTATTGCTTATTTTTAAATTAATTTGTTTGTAAATTGTGGTGTCATTCCCTCATTTCAGCATTTTCCGAATAGAAGTATCTTGCCCCTGAAAGTGGTAAAATGGTGAAGCTTCAACTGTAACCGTTTTCGCAGGAGGTTGATTACAGCCGGAGGAAACTTTCACCAGTAAATTTAAATAGAAATTTTCTCCTTATTTAAACGTCTTATTAATGCAAAATTTTAGTTATAAATAATGACAGAAACAGCTATTCAATTTTGCTGGTGGAAGTTTACTTTGGCAATAGTCAGGCTCTACGTTTCCGCCATCTTGTGACAAACTAGACAACCTCCTGTCAGTAACAGAGAAAAAGACTATAATACCTGCTCTAAATGACACCAATGCACACTAGGCATGATATCTAAATTAGTGAGATATGTGCCCCCCCCCCCTTTTTTTATAAGTTCTTAGAGATAGTTAGTTAGGATTGGCTACCTTATGCTATGATTTTTCTGTGTTCGTTGGTACTCTACTGTCTTTGCATTCTCCGTCCTTTACCTAAGCTAGTCAGTGAAATGACATCGAAGTGTAGGGCAACCAAATTAATTTGGATGCCTTATGCGCCCTTTTTCTGGAGGTTATATTAAACCTCGTGCTCTCAACTCTGGAATGACCCTCGGGACTCCACCAGAGCTTCCAAATTATACCTTTAGGCCGTGCATTGTTTCGGAATTCATCCTTCGTTACTTTTTCATATTTAGTTGGAGGTTACGCACGTCGGAGTTTCACGCGGCGTTGGCACTCCTTAAGCACAGCGATGTAATGTCGTGACACCAGTAAAAACATGTTGAAATTTTTACCACGTTTCTGAGAAAATATTTTCATGAATAAGGTGCTTAAATTAGATGAAATTTTCTATTGATATTTACTGGTGAGAAGTTTGCCCCGGCGGTAATCAGAAACAGTTGATCCGATTTAAAAACACAGCCGCCATCTTGTGATAACATCCACAGTTACTTCACTCGAAATGGTAGACAGTACACTATATGTCTACCCCTCTTTATTTATAACTCCATTGTATTGAGAGGAAGATCAACAATACTCTTACTTACCGGTTACAGTGCAAAATTTCGAAATTTTCAAATGACAACTCTCAACTTCGTCTTTTTCTCAAAATGATCTTTATTGTGAGAAAATCATAAATGGCAGGGTTCGTACGGGTACCGTTATTTTCAAGGGGATATACCAGTATTAAAAAAAATAAATCTAGTTCAAACGCGCGAAATTTCGCCTTATTTAAAGGAGAGAATTTCCATAAGAAAATACTGATACCGAAGTATTTCCTAGTCTTGAAATTCAAGGACCCGTACGAACCATGAATGGGTATGAAACAATACATTTAAAAATAGCGACTAAACTCAGTCGTTAAAAGTAGCGCTAAACCATTACTGTATGATTTTTTTAACTCAATATTCTGCTTAATTAAAAATTCTCTTTGAAAAAATATTTAATTTACAAAAATTTAATAGTCCCAATTTTGGGACACTAGGCTCGAAAGTGTGGGAGTTTTTCCCAATTACTATCTATGCATTAAATCTATGTTTTATGACATTTATTTTGTTACAAAAAGGTTATATATCATTCGGGTGTTTATTTGGCTATAAAAATTTCTTAACTATTACTATAAGGAGGGGGGGGGGGTGCTGGGTTCGGTCCAAGAACAAAACCCCCTTCCTCCCCACCCTTAGCCAATGGCCATAGTGACACTTTATAACATACCGTTATGTTTTGTACTATTTCAGCATTTGACATCCTGAGGTTTACTAATATATATACATATATATGCTATACACGTAATTGCTGATTATTATTATGCGAATATTTTTTAATTAGAAATTCAATAATAATAGTTTGTATTGTATTTTCTCCGTTACTATCTATGTAATAAATCCATGTTTTATGCCATTTACTTTTTTAAACACCCCAGTGGTGGAAAATTGGCGCAAAGGAGGAGCCTATTGACACCACTAATATTTTATGGTATTCTTCATCTTAATAAAAACTGTCATTAGATAAGACGAAAAATTCTACTAAAATTTACTGGTGTCAATAGGCTCCTCCTCTGCGCCAATTTTCCACCACTGAACACCCTGAACCATTGGTATAGTAAATATTTATATTAGTCAAGAATTACTAATATAATATACGTATTATATATGTATTAGTAAACATATTAGTAACCTCAGAATGTCAGATACTAAATTAGTGCAAATTATAACGCCATGATATAAATTTTACTATGCCAATAGCTAAGGTTGAGGAGGGAGGAGGTCTTGTTCTAGAGCCGATCCCGGCCCCAAGCCCATATTATAGTTATGAGAAAGAAATTTTTATATCCAAATAATAACCTCAATGACATATAACCATTTTGTAACAAAATTAATGCCATAAAATATAGATTTCATGCATAGACAGTAACGGAGAAAACCCTTACCCTTTCATGCCTAATGTCAAAAAAATAAAACTGCGTATAAACGTTCAAATTCGAACAAAATTAAAAGTCTGAAAAAATGCAAAATACGTATTCGAAAATACCGTAATTTCCCGTATACCCGCCGCGCCTTAGTTGTCTTTTTCAAACCGGAAATTTTATTGCAAAAAAGAAGTCAAATAAGTAGTAAGCAGAAGCCAGTCACAATTTATTTTTAAAATATTCTGGTAGGAAATCGAGTCCTCTAAGATGGGGAGGATACGCGCGAAATTACTGTAATGTTTCTTCTTCCAAATACAATAAACTTCCGACTATCCGGCCTAATGTGGCGTAAGGGTAGGCCGCATAACAAAAAAGCCGGATCGGTCGGAGTTCTACAAATATTTACTAACTTCGTGCCCTCCCCCGCCATGATATTAACCCTAGATCTACCGGGAATTTTATTCAAGTTTTAATAAAACGTTCTACACCAGAATTTTTATCTAAAACTATTTAACTTATTTATTTACCTTATTTTTGTCTGGTTTATATACTTAGTTTATTTTAAGAAATTTCTGGTTTGAATGAATATTTTGTATGTACCTGTCGGGTCCAATGGACCCGTCTGGTAGACGGAGGGTTAAAAACACATGCTACGCATATTAAGATAAAATTTTTATATTACAGTACTACAGTTTCAAAATAAGCAAAACGTTAACATAAAACGTAATCCTAATTCGTAAAAAAATGAATAAATCTTATTTTACTGTTTATTAATAAATTATTGCACAAATGTGAAAAGTTATGCATAAAATAAGAGTAAAAACTTGCAGTTTTTAGTTTTAGAAAAAGTCCTTAATAGAGGACTGCTTCTCCCTGTTAGCCCTCTTCCGCGACGCAATGTCCCTCCATTTACGCAAGTAAAAGTTATCAGGTGGCATCGATCCTGCTGAATAATGTACTGCAGTGTTGCCTCAATCGGCTGGAACCCTTGCGAATGTGGGATGAGATTTTTCCTGCAATTCTTTTAATCTTTTTCTTCTGATATTTCTCCCTCTGTCAACACTTCTACAATATCGTTTTCAATTAATTCATTAACTTCGTCGTTTACCGTATATTCTGTAATGCCTTCTACACTGACATCGTCAGAACCCGGTATATTTTCCAGCAACGGAAAAAGCTTATCGTTCTCATCTCCCATTGCAGTTTCCCATACGGGTTTATGTCTACTTTTCGGTCCAAAAGAATGTTCCAAGACATTGCAATTACTATGTTTGGGATTACTTCCCATGCATTTGGCACTCACCTGGGAACAGATGTCATAAGTTCAAAATGGCCACCATCTTGGAATTTTTCTTTGCGTGAAAACTCCTTTTCCGCCAAGTAGTAAATGTCGCCAAGCACCGGTTTATACGCATGTTTCGCTTCACTAAAATAAAATGTAAATAATAGACAAAATTCGCTAAAGTGGCAATCAGTAATCCTGTAAGAGCGCTTCGCGCACATTACCCGAAAAAAATCACTGCATTCAGCACTTTTCGCGGTATGGCATTCTCAAAATTCAGCAGTTCTCGCTTTCTAGCAATCTCAAAATGTAAAAAACTCTTAAAGCAGCAAAATATACATAAAAAACGAAACTCGCTAAAGTGGCAATAAATAATCTTGTATGAGCGCTTCGCGCACATTAAAAGAAAAAAATCACTGCTTTCAGCACTTCTCTCGAGGTATAGCATTCTCAAAATTCAGCAGTTCTCGCTTTCTAGCAATCTCAAAATGTAAAAAACTCTTAAAGTAGCAAAATATACATAAAATTATCAACATACCTTAACAGACATCTGCTTTCTTGAAAGCTCCGGCACGAAATCTCTCTCATAACATCACGCTCATTTTCCAGAATAGGCTTATGAATACGCATTGGCAGGCACACTATAAACAAACCTACTTTTCTTGTCAGAATTTCCTCATATTACTTAGTTACTTCGGCAAAAGCGTTTAAACGGATTACAGAAACCATAATCAGTCAAATACATCCAATAAATTTAACATAAAAAAAAAGACAACACGATACTAAAATACATCCACAAAATCCACCACTTCTCACGGGTTGCCAGAACACACACGTCACACGGGATTCCACATATCGAGGTTGCCACATCCACAAACACCGCCAACACGCCAACAAAAAATCGCCAAACAATTCAAAACAATGGCCGAGGGAACATAAGGCATCTAAGCCCCCAGCTGGACGGGAACCTGCCAGCTCTCATTTGTTTAATAGGCCGGACAGTCGGGAGTTTACTGTAATACCATTTAAAAAATAATTGATAAAAAATAAAATAAATATCTTACCTTTTCTTACCTTGCGCCATTTCATTTCAAGAAAATCCAGCTTTGTGATACAACAAACATTTATTTCACCTTTTTATTATTAAAAATGTGCTGCCATCTATGAATAAAAAACTCAATGGAACTACCCGTCGCAAATCAGTCGTTTTCGAGATATCGGACAATGTATCACAAAATTAGTTTATTTATGACAATGCATTTATGCTGTTACATTTGTATTCGTTAAATTTATAATGTTTGCTGTTAAATGGCTCCCTATTAACTCAATTATGTTACTTTTGTTTAGAAATTAAATCTGGAAGAAAAAAAAAGTCGAACATAACGAAGATGAGTTAATGGCTGTAATTGCAGGGTTAGCACGGGCGACTATTTTCACAGGCTATTCGCACCACTATTTTTGAAAAAAAAAATTATTGTATATATATCTCTTGCACGCGTTGTAAAAGTACATGTGAAAGGTTTTATTTGAGAAAGTGGTGCGAGACGAATTAAAAAATAGTCCCTAATGGTAGCCTTGTAAATGTATTGTTTCGTGTGCTGTATGTGTGTTTGTTGATGCTGGACATTTGTAGTGTTTACTGATGGCTGTGGACTTCTATTTAGAAGTGTGCAGGAAGCCATCTAACAGCAATAATTATAAATTTAACGAAATAACAAATCATAATATTAAAATATTTATTTGCTTAAAAGACGTTATAAAAACACATTAAAAGTAAATTAAAAACTCTTTATTTGCATGTTTCAACTCATTTTCTAAGTAGTCGTCAGAATGTATAATAGAAAATTACAAATGCATAATGAAAATGGAAAAAATCATCGAAAATAAACAAGTAATCATGTAACGCGCCCTACATTTTCGCGATTGCTCGTGTTCCCTCTATGTCGCGATGTCGTAATTTATCCAACCATTCAACCTATAAATTCGGGATACGAAAGGATTTTCCAATTTCATTATGCATTTGTAATTTTCTATTATGCATTCTGACGGCGACGCAGAAAATGAGTAGAAACATGTAAATAAAGAGTTTTTAATTTACTTTTAATGTGTTTTTATAGCGTCTTTTAAGCAAATAATAATAATAATGTTATGATATGATTAGAAATGGACGTAATTTTGACTTTCTACTCGCACTTATTTATATTTGACATAACAAATGTTACAGTAAAAATACATTATAATAAATTAACAAATTGCGTGACACAAATTGTCAGGTTTTTCGAAAAACGCTGATTTGTGAAGGGTAGTTCCATTGAGTTTTTACGCCCAACAATACTTTCCAACAATTCACAATGGAGTTAAGAATACAGAGGAGGAGACATATAGTGTATTGTCTAGGAGTTGCGAGTGAAGTAACTGAGGAGGTTGTCACAAGATGGCGGCTGCTTTTTTTTAATCGGATCAACAGTTTCTGATTACCGCCGGTGAAAACTTCCACCAGTAAATTTGAATAGAAAATTTCGTCTTTTTTAAGCGTCAAATTGATGAGAAATTTCTCTCATATATATGGTAAAAATTTCAATTTATTTTTAAAGGTGTCAGTTTACCCGGTATTATAATCTTTTCACGTTAACCGACGGGAGGTTGTTTTGGTTGTCAAAATATGGCGGAACTACTACCCCCAAAGGAAACTTCCACCATTAAAAAGGAATATCAGTTTTTGCCATTATTTTTTACTGAAATTTTCTATTAATGAGTCGTTTAAATGAAGAGAAATTTTCTACTTTCAATTCCTGGTGGAAGTTTTGTCT
Source organism: Maratus speciosus (assembly GCA_963932465.1). Classification (NCBI taxonomy): domain Eukaryota; kingdom Metazoa; phylum Arthropoda; class Arachnida; order Araneae; family Salticidae; genus Maratus; species Maratus speciosus. Next base: position 112,249,654 of record OZ010793.1, on the reverse strand, counting down.
CGTTGAAATGAACCCCTGCTAGTGTGGTTACAGTTCAATCTTCTCTATTTTAAGGATATGTCAGTTCCTCTTTCTTAAAAGTTCCATACAATTTACAATACACTATATGGCCAAAGGTGATCGGTCACTTGCGATTTTAGACGTTTTGTTAAATATCTAGAAAAATACATGAGGAATTAGCTTGAAACTGCAGGTGTGTAAACAGTATAGTATAGGTCATGTATTTCCGCTAAGATTTTTTCCCGAAACCCCATAGGGGACCGTCAAAAAATTGAAAGAGAACGAATATCTTTTGGATACCCCTGTAAAAACTAAAGTAGCAAAAGTGTCCAAAATCGAGATTATTAATAAGTGTCTCATTGTAATATACTGTGTTTATTTTTATGAGGAGAGCATGTATACTCGTAGAGAAATTAAGGGTTTTATAAAAACAGTCCCAAATTTCGCCAAGTTTTTTGCTTATAATTTGCAGAGTTCTTAATATAAAAAAGAGTTCTTTTCAGAAAATATGACAAACAATATGTTACACAATACTCTGCAATCAGAATTAAAAAATAATAAAAATTAGATGAAAAATGAGCAGGTTTACCAAAAAATGTTTCACTGCGCAAGCGCGAATACAATCAAAATATAATGTAAATAATGTATTAGCTAAGTATATGGAGCAAATTTTGTGAAAGTCTCAAAATCTTAGCTTGAAAATTCTCAAAATTATCGTCGATAGAATAAGCGTGAAACCCGTTGTTCCCAAAATGAAGCAAAAAGATGAGCGTTTTTTATTATTTTTTAATTGTGTTTGCAGGGTATTGTGTACAATGTTGTTTGTCATGTTTTCTGAAAACAACTTTTTTTTATATTAAGAACTCTGCAAATTATAAGCAAAAAACTTGGCGAAATTTGGGACTGTTTTTATAAAAACCTTAGTTTCTCTACAAGTATACATGCTATCTCATAAAAATGAACACAGTATATTACAATAAGCCACTTACTAATAATCCCGAGTTTGTACGTTTTTGCTACATTAGTTTTTACAGGGTTATCCAAAAGATATTCTTTCTTTTTCAATTTGTTGACAGTCTCCTATGGGGTTTCGGAAAAAAATCTTCGCGGAAATATATGTCTTATATATATGACCTATACTATATTGTTTACACACCTGCAGTTTCACGTTAATTCATTAAGTATTTTTCTAGATATTTAACAAAACGTCTAAAATCGCAAGTAACCGGTCACCTTTTGCCATTTATTGTATATGTCAGTTGTTTTCACATTTCATATATGCGCCGATATTGCGCATATGTTGTGACAATTTGACTGATTTGCGACGAGTAGTTCTATTGAATTATTTACTCCCTACCCCACGACAAAATCTTTCAAGCGATACCACTCTCGACTATTCGGCGTCTCAACTTTCTTTGTACAGTATTCCCTTAAAAGGTATCCGAATACCTTTAAAAGCCAATTTTTAGATTTTGGTATAATATAATAACCGGATTCTTTATCTTTCCAAATCTGTTTGAATTTTGTATATATCTCATTTAGAAATCAAGTTATTGTCTTTTTAAAATTACTAAGCATCAGTATTTTGAAACCGAAAGTATCGTTCTGCTTAACCGGAAGTTCACCTCTACTCACCTGTGTTTTTCAATGCTAAGTAAACACAAAAGTAAAGAAGCAGAGATAATTATTAAAAGAATTTGGAAAAGAAAAACAGCAATTCTAACAAAATAGATAACATAGTGTATAAATTGAGTAACATATTACGGTTTACTTTTCAAAATAAAGGTAAGATTTTGAATAAAATTGTGCTTTTGCGTTTTCTGAAAATCAATTTTTTAACATTTTATGTTTACGCAAAACATCATAACGGAAAAAATTATGGATGAATCTCTTTCAAATTTTTTTATGCTTTGCAAAGTGTAATAAAGGGAATGATCTACACTCGTAACAGTAAGTGAATTAGTTTTTTTTTTTTAAATATTGATAATGTTTCCGATTTGCAATAAATTTTTAGTAATTTTGCTTCATCACTGATTAACTTTCTATATAGTTTTAAATATTTGACTCACAAATATGAGAGTAGTTCATTCCCTAGAAAAAGGTTTAATAATTATAATAATGTTTAGAAAATAAAAATATCTTGATTTAAAGTTGAGTTATGATGTTTTGCGGAAGTGATTATTTTCGCTGTTTTTTGCTTATTTTTTCCCCAAAATTAAAAAAAATAATTTGAAATGTATAACTTTTTCTATTTTATTTTACTTTTTTAATCACATCATGATATGCAATGCAAAAAAAAAAAAGTCATATTTTCAAATAATTTTAAAAAAGAACTCCGAAGGTATTCAGATACCTACATTCGCGAGTTTTGATTATTCGCGAAATAAAAATTAAAAACACTTCAACATTCGGGAATACTTAACTGGGTTATTCGCGAATTTTGTTTCATAGAGAATATTTTCTTACAAAGTAAACTCGATTTGTTTTACCAATTCCATAAACTATTTGACACTCGAGAGGTGCATTGTATTGTATAGCCTATGTTCCGAGAATTTCAACCTTTGTATTGAGGGAAAATACAGATAAATAATTTTGAGAAATCTGAAATATGACTTGATGCTAAAAAAAAAATAAATAAATAAACAAATTCTCTTAAATAAAAAAAAATTATTGCAAGTAAAAATTTTAAAGCTTTAACAACAACTTCTCCAGAAAGCAATAGAATGCGATACTTAACTGTTGAGGAGTCTTAAATTAAAAAGAGAAATCTAGAGCGCAACTTTTGCTTATGTGGAAATTCATAAACAGAAGATATGTTCCTCCAAACAATCGTATATCAATAAATTTTTTCAGCCATCAACTAGCAACTAAGCTTTGTACAATATGTTTATAAGTATTCAAATTTATTTACAGCATTTAATTTTTAATGCTGAATCTACCCTATATATATTAAATTCTAATGAAACGAATTTATGAAACGGATATTATGATACGACTGAAGTGTAACGAATTTTTGAAACGATTCTATGAAACGACTGATTAAACTACTGATTATGTTTCATGGCGATTTCTCCTAAAAGTTGGAATACTTTGCGATGAAATTAACACCAAAAATCCGTATTGATCCGCAGATCTCAAAACTGGTATTAGAATTTTTAAATTCGAATTAGTTTTCGAAATACTAATTTTTTTCTAATTTTTAATACTTTTCTCTAATGATGGCATCTCAAATTTTAATCATAACAGATTTTTTTTTTTCATATTCTAGAAAAGGTTGTTATTTTAAACTAATTTGGCGATCAGTTTGGCCTCCCTTAAATGTATGCTAAGAAATGCATCATGTTACTTTTATTCATAATTCAATTTGTATTTCATTATCATTTTATTTAATACAAAACATTTATTTAAAACTAGAACATTTAAAATAAATGGCTTTCACTTCTTTCTTTTTTTTTAAACGAAACGAAAAAAAAAATGTTAGGCATAGATGTCATATACGCAACGGGGTACCTAATTGGCGCTAAAATGGCGTAATTTTGCCTGACATGGCATAGCTGCCAACTCTTCCGCTTTTTCAGACCACAAAAATTTAATAGAAATTTTTGCCTTGTTTAATCGGCAGATTAAGGCGATTTAAAAAGGTAAAATTTACAATAAAATTTTTGTGGTCTGAAAAAGCGTAAGATGTTGGCAGCTATGACGTGGTTACCCGGCTATTGTTGCTTATTTATTAATAAAGGTTTATTTGAATTTATTTTATTTTTATTTACAAAAAATGTTATAAATTGATTTGCTCTATAGTTATTAATTAAACTTTTTATTTTTATATATTGTTATTTCATTTTAAAAATAACAGAAAATAATTTAAAAATACATATGTAACTTGTATTCGAAAACGAGGTTTTCGCCAAATTGTCGTAAAAAGAAATCACGCCAAACCCGGCGCGTATATGACAATGCAACAAATCATGACATTTAATTTCCATTTCAAACCAATGTTTCAATGGCCTCTCCCGTCGACCAATTTCGCCAAATTATATAAATAGCCAAATTATACAAATTGACATAATTTTTATTTTAAATAACGAAAGAACAAATAAATTAGTATAACATTAATAAAAATACAAATAAGTCGTCGAAATAAAAATCACTTGATGGCGTAAACACGTGTAACTTCCTTAAAGTCAAGTGAATGTGACATTTACGATCAAACATTGTTGGCATTTAATCTTATAGTTTGGCGACAGATTTTTTGGTCGATGGGATAACCAAGTAGTTTTAATTTACCACTCGAAAAATAAAAAAATGCTTACTGGTGAGTTAAAAAAAAAGCTAACATAAAAGTACCAGGAATTCATTGCGAACATGGCAACTTTTATGTAGTTTTATTCGAAAAAATAATTTTGATTCCTTAATCGAAATGGAAACCTTTCTTGTGAAAAACGAAGCGATCAGCCCGTTGTTTATGGCAGTTACATGACTTCGACTATTACAATATAAATGAAATAATGGCGATAGAACAATATTTGGCGACTTATCATACCTGTAGCTGGCTAACATTAAAGTACCAAAATGGCCGCCTGGAATATAAAAATTGAAGGGATCCGCCTGGAACTGTTGATGACAGTCACATGACTTAGGCTATTATTATAGAGATTGTTTTCAATTCTAAAAACAGCGCAAAGAGTAATATTTCCTAACGATTAAAAATTTATTTACACGTGACTAGTAATAAGAGGAAAAAAATAAACTTTAAAATTACTATTAAATGAGTACGTGTTAAAAGGTGAAAATATTGAAAATTATGTCTTGAAAATTGTATTTACAAGTGAATATTAAAAGAGAGAGGAAACTTTAAAATAATAAATACATTGATATTCGTTTAACCCTTTCAGGGGCAACGTACTTCTATTCGTAAAATCTTGAAATCAGTGAATGGCACCGGAATTTTTAAACAAATTTCGAAATACAAAAATGCTTTTGTTCACTTACTTGATAAAAGGAAAATTTTCATCCCAATATTCTGGTGCCAATGTGGCATTTAAGAATTAAGATTAAGTGATCCAAAAATGATCTACCGCCCTTGAAGGGGTTAAAGCAGCAAATTTTAGTAATTGTGGTAAATTGTATTATGTCAATCGTTTTATAACGCTTTTAAAAAGTACCAAGATACAAAGATTCTGTTTACTTAATTCATTTTATTTTAGCTTCTTTTAAAATGTTTAACTGATCTTCTTTAACCAAATATGAAAACAACCATTGGAATTCTTAACAGCAACTGATTTTGCCTTAATTTTTTGCAATCAAAGGGAATTGAATGGAAACCTGTTTACAGGGAGATCGCTACAGGTTTTTTCAGTATAATTTAATCTTCTCTAATCTTTTTGAAACCGATCAGATTAAAGTGCTATTAGATTCTGCAGTGTCTGAACGGGGGTTGGTGAGCGTAACTTGCAGGGGGCAGAGCCCCATAGTAAATATATATTTTTACATTTTGATTATTTTTTTTCCATTTAAAAAAATTGTATAACCTAACCCCTTTTTTATGCAAGAGAATAGCCTCAACATTCGCGATTTTGATATTCGCGGATTTTTCTGCTAATCTGCGAATTAAATAATGCGAATGTTAAAGGATTACTGTATTTTAAAAATGAATAAACCTTTGTTTTTAATATAGAGGATAAGTTTATTTATATCTAGGTTCAACTAACACCTTATTTTTCAAGCTAAATTTCATAAACTTACTTCCTTGACGCGGGCAAAGTGTGAAATTATTGGGGTCTTACTAACAAGGGAAGTGCAAGAAGTGTTACGCGCCGATTTTGACGAGAGGGATATCGTTGGAAAGATCTCATCGTGAAGAACTCAATGAAACCACCCGTATCAAATCAGACTTTTTCGAGATATCTGGTAATTTATTCACTTTAATTTGTTTATGCCTTAACGTTTGTTATGTCGTTAAAATTATAATTTTTTGCTGTTCAGCTTCCAGCACACTTTAATACACGAGTAGAAGACCACGATCATCAGTGAACACCGCAAATTTTCAGCATCAACATACACACTCATAACACACGAAAAAATGCGGTTACAATTGGTGACTATTTTTTAATTCATCACGCACTACTTTCTCGAATAAAAACTTTCACACATACTTTCACAACATTGGCAAGAGAAATGTACTACAAAATTTATTTTATTCAAAAATAGTGTTGCGAGTAGAATATAAAAATAGTTGTCCGTGGCAGACCCGCATTTACAGCCATTAACTTCTCTTCATTTTTTTCAAGTTTTTTTTTTTCTTTTACATATCTAATTTCTTAACATAAGTGACAGAATTAAGTTAACAAGAAGCCATTTAAGAGCAAAAATTATAAATTTAACGATATGACAAGTGTAACAGCATAAATACATTGTAATAAATAAATAAATTGTGAGACATAAATTGTCGGATATCTCGAAAACGGCTGATTTGCGACGTATGGTTCCGTGCAGTTTTTTACTCCCAAAGACGAGATCTTTCAAACAGTACCACTCCCGTCAAAATCGGCGCTTAATACTTCTTGCACTTCCCTAGTCATTTGTGTGTTTCTCTTGTTCATTAATAAATTTAATATATACAGGTTAATTCCGCCAATTGTGTATGACAAGAAAAATTCCATTAAACATAACAACCCGCATTAATTTTATGTCATGTTTCACTGCTGCACACAATCACCCGCATGATATGCCATCGTCTGTAATGAAAACAGGTGAATATTTTAGAATCCGACTAAAAAAATTTGTTTTTTCTCCTGCTTAGGTACATTTGTTGTTCTCACTGCTCTTCTTCGCACTTGTTTTAACCCTTAATTGCATGAATGATTCTTTTAGAATTGTGTTTTTTATTTTTATATTAAGGATTAGACACCAGAAATCTTAAGACAGATTTTTAACTTTATTTAATAGCATAATTTTAATATTTAGACGAGTAATATTTCTATATAAATATAGTGGTTGTGGAACCTAATTTATGTATTAAAAATTAAATAAAAAGGTGATGGAAATTTACATCACCATGCATTTAAGGGTTAAATTGTTGTTTCTAGTGCTACAGGTACTACTTCAAAACCTTCAATCTAAAGTTTATTTAGCGATGAAAAAATTGGATATTGCCTTTGAAAATTTTAAAAAATTCGTCACCTTAACCATAATGCGAGAGCTTGATTTTAGGTTTTTATTTTAAATTTTAAACTACTCATATCTCAAATGGAATCTTGTTTCTGCGAAAAGTGTGTTACCAGATCGGAATTTATTTTTTATTCAAAATATCTACATTTTAGCGCTGCTTTAATTTTTGCTTTGATTATTTGTGGAATATCTGTCATTAAATAAAACGAAGATAACTGAAATAGAGGTAGATATTTTAAATAAAATAATTCATCAACATGGCAACATTACAAAGAACGATACTGTCCCTAATGGCTCCTAACATGGAACTAATAGTAGGAGAGCTGTTGAACATTTTTGAGTAGGTATTTGAGGCACCCTGAAAATTTGTGCAGCACTTCTTTTGTAATGCCTGAATACAAAATCGAATGTCTGGCTGAAGGATCGTGGCCCAAAACCTGTGCCAGACACGTGTCAAGTGCCATTTTTTGACACTACCCCAAAAAACTATTTGAGGCACGCTGAGATTGAAACAGAATAATATTTATACTTAGAAAAAAATATTTTTGAAAATGACAGACACTTTAGTCGGCCCAAAAACTGTGCCAGACACGTGTCAAGTGCCATTTTTTGACTACCCAAAAAAGGTATTTGAGGCACGCTGAGATTGAGGCACAATGATATTTATGCTTAGAAAAAAATATTTTGAAAATGACAGACACTTTAATCGGCACAAAAACTGTGCCAGACACGTGTCAAGTGCCATTTTTTGTCTGGCACAAGTTTTGAGCCACGATCCTTCAGCCAGACATTCGATTTTGTATTCAGGCATTACAAAAGAAGTGTTGCACAAATTTTCAGGGTGCCTCAAATATCTTCCCTAAAATGTTTAACAGCTCTTGGACCTATAATAAAGAGGAACTGACATAGCCTTAAAATAGCCAAGCTTCGACTGTAACCACTTTCGCATAGGTTGATTACTGCCGAGAGAAATGTCCATCTGTGAATTTAAATAGAAATTTTCTCCTTATTTAAATGTCTTATTAATGCAAAATTTCAGTGATAAATAATGGTAGAAACAGATATTCATTTTTACGGGTGGAAATTTACTTTATGCGTTTCCGCCATAATGTGACAACTTAGACAACTTCCTGTCAGTGTCAGGGGAAAATATTGTAATACTTGGACAAACTGACAGCAGTAAAAATAAATAGAAATTTTTTCCGTGTTTGTGAAAAAATATTTCCATGTATAAGGCGTTTAAATAAGACAAAACTTTTTATTCAAACTTACTGGTGGGAAGTTTCCCCCCCGGTGGAATCGGAAACTGTTGATCCGATTTACCCCTTCACGGTCGCTAAATATTTGGAAAAACCATCAAAAAAGTACCTATTTATTTTATTACAGAAATTGAATAATTATAAGGTTTTTAAATAAAATATGCAATTAGTTTTTTTTTAAGGCGAAAAAAAATAAAGATGTTATAGAATAAATTCATATTTGTAGAAAAGTCATCATGCGAGAATTCTCTGTCTTAGTGTTTGTTTTACACCGTACAAATTTATGCGAATAAAACCTTTATTTTTCACATCTTAGATATTTATTTATCAGCATCACACACATTTTTACAAATAACATTTGAAATAATATATATAAATTAAATTTTGATTATTAATAATTTTTTTAGTGTTACATATTTCGAAACATGCAATACAAACCCCAACATTACAGTCAGCGCAGAAGCCAGACCCGAGCGACAATATTGAAAGACTTCACACCGAAATGCCAGTTAAATTTTTCTGGTTTCAGAAGTTTTTTCCAGCAATAAATCTCCAGCCCGGAAATATGACGGGAGCGAGAAATAACGAACGACACTTCAGCCCGTGATTTTGACGGGAGAGAGAATTAAGGGGCTAAAAAAAAAAACAGCCGTCATCTTATGATAACCTTATCGCCCCCTGAAAACTAGGCCTGAGTGCTGACTCAAAAATGGCTGCTGCTGAAGGCGGATTTTTTTCTGCGTGCGTACAGTCCCTTAAATTTTGATACCAAGAAAATTTAAAAGTTTTTTCAACTTTATTTTTCCGAGATTAAACGAGTCAAAGAAACCTTTTATAAAGACTGTTGTCTAAGTTTAAGGGACCGTCCACATGATTAAAAAAATCCGCCTTGGAAAGCCGCCATTTTTGTGTCAGCGCTCAGGCCTAGTATTCAGGGGGCGGTGGATAACCTCCTCAGCTACGTCACTCGTAACTGATACACCGCCCCCTGAATACTAGGCCTGAGCTCTGACACAAAAATGGCGGCCAAAGCGTTATAAGTAAGCGAACAAACTTAATGCTGGAATCAGGCGTAAATTAACACAGTTGCGCCACCTTGTGGACGGAGTGATAATTCACATACGCGGGCTTTTAGTGTGTCGCGTATTTTCTAAATCTTCAGTCACTCATGGAAACGGGTTTTGTTTGCCACATTCATTGCAAAATAATAGCGTAGCGAGAGGGGCAATCAGACGCACTTGACACGACGAAGTTTTCTTCGCATTTTCAAAAGCACTTCAGTTATTAATGAAGGTGAAAAAAACTTTACAATTTTAGCGGTGTCATTAAGAAAACAGTTAGGTATCTACCTGTAGTTCACACTCCATCCGCTACGTGGCGCATGACCTTGATGTATGTGACCTCGCTTTTAATCTTTCGGTTACTTCTCCCATTTAAGATAGGTCGCTTACTTATATCGCTTTGATGGCGGCTGTCGAAGGCGGATTTTTTTCAGCGTGTGTACGGTCCCTTAAATATTCCTATCAATAATTTTTTTTTCAGTTTTTTCCGCTTCATTTTTCTGAGAATAAACAAGGAAGAGATATCTTTTATAAAATACTGGTGTCTACATTTAAGGGACCGTACCTAAGCTAAAAAAAAAAATCCGCCTTCGGCAGCCACCATTTTTGTGTCAGGCCTAGTATTCAGGGGGCGGTGACTGATAGGTAGTACACGATATGTCTCCACCTCTATATTCATAACTCCATTGCTCCAATATCCTCAAAGTTTTTTTATGACCATCCTGTATTAAAATTAGATGTTCTGTGTATTTTAAAAATGAATAAACCTTTGTTTTTAATATAGAGGATAAATTTAGTTACATCTATGTTTAACTAACACCTTATTTTTCAAGCTAATTTTCTTAAACTTACTTCCTCGACGCGGGCAAAGTGTGAAATTATTGGGATAGACAATAGCCTTACTAAGACAACCACGTTGGTCCATCATTGCATCCATCATGCAAAATTGTATGCAATCCTAGAAAATTACAAATTTTAATATAAAAAATACAATTTAAAAAAATGGAAAATTTAAAATAAATAACATTTTTATTTTATGGTATATAAATTGACTGCTGTATTTAAATTTATATATATGTAAATATGCCTGAGAAGCAGTGTTGCCATCCCTGCATGATTTTTTATTTAGGTTTTCCGAATTGTATCTAGTATGTTGTAGTAGTTTTTTTTTTATTTAAAAAGTGATTTAAATTACAAAAATAAAATAAAATAAACTTGCTTTACAAAATTTTCTGGTTTCAATTTAATATTTCCAAATAAAAAATGAACCAGATGCGGCAACACTGCTGATAAATTTAATGTTTACTTTTATTTATGACATTGTGCCCGTTCTGTGCAAAGACAAAGAGATAAAATAACATCAAAGGCATCTATACCGGGTGTTCTTTCTTAACTTTACCAATAGCTAAACCTCAAACCGTTAGTTTAAGATATAGGTATTGGCTATTTAGAGAACGTTCCGGTTGCAAGCCTGCTTCGAGTTGTTGTTCTCCATTATATAAAAATCCATTTGTAACAAAATTGTTTTAAAAAAATGTTTCGCACTTTGAGGTTTTGCATGCTATGTATAGAAAGCTTTCTTTATGCTTTTACATGTAAAATGGCAAACTTTTCATTCTTCTATTAATAAAACACATAAAGTTATGATATTTTGAATTTTATGATTTTTTTGCCTTAACCCCTTGAGGGGCGGTGGGATATATTTTAGCCCACCTACGATTAATGACGATTCGCACCAGAAAAATTTTATGAAATTTTACTTTTCTGACTCTGGTGGAAAAAAGACGTAAAATTGTTTTTACTTATTTTGAAGTAAAATTTTCCTAAATTTCCGGTGGGAATTCAGCATTACACAAACGCAATTGCTTGCCCCTCAAGGGTTTAACTTTTAGTGCGCAGCTTTGCATATATGCAAACAATACTGTTTTGAATTTAATAGATTTTTTTATTAGCATATACCTCATCCACACCAGAAAATTAAAACAGCAATATTTGGTTAAAATAATATCAGACGATTCCTGTTATACAAAGCGAAATTAACTATTGAAATTTTCGCATGTAAAGTCAGATTCTCTGAACATCATAATTTCTAGAACGTATTCTATTATGGGAATTAATGGGTTAAAGATTTAGTTTTATAAAATAAATAATAATATAAAATAATGTATTTGGAGACATACTTATTAAAATTTTTACTAATTTGCATTATTTTAGCATAAAACAGCCACACGACAGCAGTTTTTACTGATACTGCAGATATGCAACAGAAGAAAAGATTGACGTATTATATGAAAAATGTATCGCTGATTTTTTTCATTATTTTTCCCGTGTAATAAACCTTTCAGAGAATCATATATAATTTTTTCGAAACAAAACAAAAAAATCACGCATTTGAGGGTTAAAAAACAAAATTCGCAATTCACAGCTGCGTATATTTCTAAATTTTCACTAGGTAGCTTTTGTCTTTACAGGGGTCGTACGCTTCAAGGAATTTTTCAGGATGAAATATGAATATTTTTTTATAGAAAAACAAATCTAGGTTAAACGCGCGAAATTTCGCCTTATTTAAGAAGAGATTTTCTGTAAGAAAATACTGGTTCTAAAAGATTTCCTAATCTTGAAATTTCAGGACAAGTACGATCGCTGTCTTTATTGTCTGAAATTCTTTTCAAATCCTTTCAGAAACTGTTCTCTCACTATCTTCGGATGTTACTGGACAATATTTGTAATACAATGCTGCATTGTCCCCTAATCTCATTGGTTCTCCTGCTGGTCGAAATCAGTGGCGCCTGGATAAAGTGACTGGGCAAGGTTTTTAGGTTCCCCCTGATACAACAGAAATAATTCGGTCTTCTTTCATTTGAATTGTACTCTGTAACAGTACGTCGAAAAGCTGGAGGATGCTTACCAAAAACATCAAACCTCAGTACTTTCTCTCAATCGTCTCTATTTTCGTAGATATTCATCTCTATCACCATTTAAAATATCAAATCTTTAAAACCTGAAATTTTATTTAAAAAATAATAATAACACCACTTATTTCCCCTCAACCACTAAACTCAAAATAACTGAATTTTAATCACTTAACAAGAAGACTATTTTGTGTTTTTAACTAATTAAGTAATAATTATCGCATTACACAAGATATGATGTATCCTGTAGATTAGGTATACAATTAACATTTAATTATAGCAGATCAACAAACTAGCACAACTTACACTTAGACGATCACATTCTAAACTGAATTTATTCTATTTATTATAGGTAAATCATTTTCATGAATTCTGGAGAATATTGTGTAGTGCTGCCATCTACACATTTAAAATGAAAACATAAGCATAACTGATTATTTAACACTAGAACGGTGGCAAGGGGTCATTTTGACCCTTGTCGAATGAAAACATTTCGATTCGAACCAGAATTTTTTTTATAATATAAGATTAATATAAGCTGCACAAAATTAACTTAAATAAATAAGTTAAATAGTTCTAAATAAAAATTCTGATGTGAAATATTTTTATAAAACTTGAGCAAAATTTCCCGCCGTTCTAGTGTTAACATAATATTCTTCGGTTCCAGTTCTGTGATGGCTGGATTTTTAAAATAAAAAAGACAAATAAAATCATAAGACGAAACGCATTTTTTCACCTTGATTCAACATAAAATCATAGCTGCCAACTTGCACGGATTTTTGCTACCACTAAAATTTAGTAGAAAATTTTGCCTAATTCAATCGCCGAATTGCCGTGACTTTTGATAATTAAATAAGGCAGAAATTTCTGTTAAATTTTAGTGGTAGCAAAAATCCGTACAAGTTGGCAGTTATGTAAAATATATAATGTGAACTTTAAAAAGCCCACAGTTTTACTTAAAAGGTGACTAAAATAATGAAAAAGATGTTACAAGTTTAAAATATACATTTTATTTAAAACTTCTTCGTACTTTCAAGCTTTCCAAGCTCATCATCAGAGAATATTTTAATAACTTTATCATGTTATTTAAATAATGTTGCTAAAAAACAGAACTTTTAATTAAATTTCAACAAAATTACTATAGATTATTCAGATACATAATCGTATTTTTTAAATTGAAAACAAAGTGCGTAGTAGTTGGATTTCTTTTACAGGGACACATAAAAATTTCGGATAAATTACCGTCTATATACAGAAATTTTATTTCATTTCAAATTGAATAAAATTGGTATAAGTTATTTATTCACACAAGAGCATATTTTCAATCGAAGAAAAATTTTGGTAGCATTTATATTTTTTACAGGGTACCACAAAACATTAAAGATTTTTAATATGATTTTATTTAAAAAAATTATTTTTCAGGATGACTACACACATTTCTCGAGCAATTCTGAGTAGACAAAAATACAAAAAAGAAATGGATGTTAACTTACATGTGTGCATTAAATTGTTTTTACTTAATTGTAAAATAAGTATGTTTAACGCATTGTTTGTAATGCATTATACAGGGTGCCCACTAAAGGCTTTCCCAAGCTCTTAATTTCCGAACGGTTGCAGCTATAGTCAATAAAGTGGTGTCTAGGTACAGTAAAGTGTCTATGCGCTACCATACGAGACCGCTTCTAGCGCCACCTGGTGCAAAAAAGCAGAGTTAATATTCCTATCTCGAAAACGAGATTCATGTTCAGAACGAGATTCATTTAGGATTTCGAAGAAAATCGATGATACTCTACAAATTTGTCATCCACTTTTATCCCATATTTCGAACCGTTTTCGCGATAGGAACGCTAATGCCGCCATTTTGTACCAGGTGGCTCTGACAGCGGTCTCATCTAGTAACGCATTGCCTCTTTACTATACCTAGACACCACGTTTACGAATATAGATGCAGTCGTTCGGCAGTTAAGAGGGTGGGAACGGGGTACCCTGTATTTTTATTTTAAGACATTGTTGTTAAATAACCACTGTTAACCACCACCGATTATCACTGTTTGAGTATTTTATTAGTGATGCATTTAAAAAAAACAGCAAAAACTAATTATTCTTCAACGAAATTATTTTGTCCGCCTAGGTCGTCAAAACGTCCCGCTGTGCGACGTTCCAAGAAGATCGCTATATTGTTCTTTTAGCAAAAAGGAACCGACGCAGCATATCTGGTCAATTAACAAATCAACTGTGTGTTGCCACAGGAACTAAAGTATCACGGAAAACTGTTGCAAGACGTTTGAAAAAGGGTGCACTATTTGCCCAAAGACCTGTTGTGTGTGTCCCATTCTCGAGACGCCAACGTAGCGCCCGATTACAATTGTGCCGTATGCATCGCAATTGGACTGATGACAACTGGTCTACTGTGCTCAACTCAGATGAGAGTTGATTCAGTCCAACGTCTGATTATAGACATAAACTGATATGGCGCGAGGTTGGTAGTGCATACTGTTGCCAAATATTCTATAAAGAGATCGATATGCGACTTCAAGTATCATGGTGTGGGCATGCATTATGTTCAATGGCCGCACGGATCTCCATGTGCTTGACCAAGGGTCCATGACCGGTAGGCAGTACATTGAAGACGTCCAGCTTCCACATGTTCGACTTTATCGACGTGCTGTCAGCAAACAGTTTCGTTTTATGGACGATAACATACTTTGTCATCGCACAGAGTCTATGCAAGATTGAATTGAGGTCGAAGACTTCCATCGCATAGCACGCACGTTCCCTTGACCTGAATCTCATTGAAAATGTATGGGATGCCTTACGGAGACATATTGCTGCTCGACAATTTCCTCCCACAAACAAGGAAATTCTCATCCGTACAGTAAAGGAGGAATGGGGAAACGTGACTCAACAGCTACTGAATCAAGTTGTTCTGGGTATGCCACACCGTGTTGAAAGTTGTCTCGCATTAAATAGCGGCTACATCTCTTATTCATATAGCACTGACGATTGTTAATTGTGAGTATTTTGCTTTCTTTGTATAGTCATGTTTTCGGACAATATTCATGTTTCAGAAAAAGAACCTTTGGTAATACCCTATATACATCCTTTCAAAATTTTTTTTATATTAAATGCTGTATAACATTCTGTTAATACTATTGTTTGTTTCTTGACCCACAATCTCACGTAGATTCTCAATTACGTGTACATTTCTTCTTGGTTCTTAACCCCTTGGGGACGAGCGACACGTATACGTGCCGGAAATAGGCCTAAGGATCCTCGTTTATCCTCACCAGTAAAATTTTACTGAAAAATTTGCCTTATTTAATCCGAGCATTTTCCCGATTTGAATAGGCACAAACTTCTGTTTTTTAAAACCGGTAGCAAAGTAATAAACATTTCGCAAAAGGCTCCCGTCGCGAAGAGGTTAAGTTTTGTCCACCAGTGTAAAATTATGCTTGTAAGTGGCAGTCAAATCTTGATACTCATTTTTCATCTACTTTCTTTTGACACAAAGCTTAGAAAATCTGCGGGAAAATATACGAATTGGACATTGATTTTTTTTTTAATTCGATTCATAAGGAGGGCAACGGGGGGAGGCACCGGTAGATTTCCTATGGAGAAATCAATATGAACTTCAACAATAAGTACTTGTTGAAGAGTAGTAACTGCAGGGGTACCATAATAGAGCCAAACTTTTGCCAACTTGGAAAAATATCGCCAAATTTGGCGACAAATCTGAATTACCATATATGAAGCCAACTTGACGATAGCTGGCTAATTTGTTGAAAGTACCATTTAACCCTAGAACTACCGGAAATTTTACTCAAGTTTTATAAAAACATTCTACACCAGAATTTTTACTTAAAACTATTTAATTTGTTTATTTAACTTATTATTGTCTGATTTATACATTTAGTTTGTTTTGAAGAAATTTCTGGTTTGAATAAATATTTTGAATGTACATGTCGGGTCCATTGGACCCTTCTGGTAGACAGAGGGTTAAATCAATAAATCCATATTTCTACATTTTTATGAATTTTAATAAAAGCAAGCTTAAAAAAATACATTTATAATTATATGTTTTACATCTAAAAGCCATAAAATATGCAATTGCATATATTATGTTGAGTACTACTAATATGCAATAAACAATGGTGTAACTCAAATTAATCAGTGCGACTGTATCTCTTACGTCTCCATTCCAATGTTTATTTGCCAAACTCCTCCTTCTGAATTCTTTCGGATATCACTATCAAATTCAGCACAGTGATAACTGGCATTTCAGGAATAGTTCGTGTAAATAAATAAATAAATAAATAAAAATTAAAAAAACGTGACGCAAGACAATATCCTATTTCAGGGATAATTATAGATCATAAGTGCCATAGATTTAACGTTAAAATCTTAATTTGAATTTAGTGCGTTATTGTTCATATAATCGGGTCATTCCGTGAAAAACGGACAAAATCTCCTGCATGTGCTACTTATATAAATACCCATATCTATTAACTTATAAATTCATAAAAAATAAACTATTCAATAAAAACAACAAAAAACCCTATACTTTCATATTAGCATAATTGTTTTTACTTGAGGGTTTAATAAAATTGTTAAAACAGCAGTAGTATTTAGAAAAGCTGTCCCACACGTGATATGGAATGGTAGGTGAAAATAGGTAGATTTAAAAATCACCATACTTTTACTTTCCACCTTATAGTAATCCGCCCATTTTTAAAAGGCTGAAAAATTTTCATATTTTAAACCGCAGATCTAAATGATTTTGCCCGTTTTCAGAGCCATTCCTGAGCAACGGAAATAATGTCCCGCGCATGCCATTTATATAAATAGCTATATCTATTAACTTATAAGTTGTTAAAATATGAACAATACATTAAAAATAACAAAAAACCGTAATTTTCATATTAGTATAGTTGTTTTAATTTGAGGATACAATAGAATTGTTACAAAAAAAGCATTAATAAGTAGAAAATCTATCCCACGCGTGACATACAATGGCCAAATTTAAATTTCGCGATGTTTTGACCATGGAACTATTAATAAAGAAGAACTGACATAACCTTTAACTCTTTCCGGCACACTGTGCCCGGGTCGGGATACTTAATTTTAATTCCAATCTTACGTACGGCATCAAAAATATTTTAGTAAAAGTTTGCTTTTACAACGAACATTAAAAGTAACAAGTTTTTAATTTCTAAAAGAGTCGTTTTAAAATTCCGGTGTCAGTCAATGATTTCATCATTTTACAACAAAACTTACCCGTGCCGGAAAGGGTTAAACATAGATGCCAACATCTCTTAATTATTCCGGAGTCTGATCCAAGATGAACACGTTAGCAACCGGAAATTTTATTTAACCAAATACTTCAAAATGAAACCGAAAATGTACCTCATAGAAAGTAGGCACATTTTCTTATATATATATTTCCGGTTTGAACATGTAAATTTTGGATCAGACTCCGGAATAATTAAGAGATGTTGGCATCTATGGTTAAATAGTGAAGCATCAATTGTAACCGCTTTCGCAGAGGTTGATTACGCGATTTCACAAACCATCACGCACAGAGCGATTGAGTACAATATCGTATGGTGATTGGCAGAAAGATGGTTATGTAGCTTCTGGGGGGAGGAGTTAAATGTATCAATTAATTCAATGAGCGACTTTGTTTAATGATTGAAAGCTAAATTGTGAACATTACAGTATGGTGGTTAAAGCACAAGACTAGTAATATTAAGGTTTCAAGTTGTGTCCTTGCTAATGTACGTTTTTTTAGATTAGTTTAGATGTTTATTGAATTACTTAAGTTAATACTACCCTTTGCACTCCGTTGTTGCCGCTGCGGCGATACCATCTTTCATTGCAAAATCTCCATTTCGACAAAAAATCACATATAATATTTTTTAATAATGGAAATGTGAGTGGAACTAGGAAAAAGTGCCCCAAAGTACCGGTGGTGGAAGATTACTATAACTAGATTTTCTTTTTAATTAATTTTATTTAAATATATAACAAATATTGATATTTAAATATATATAAGTGTATTAATAACTATTTTATTTAAATATACACGTTTAGTTTAATATTATTATTGAAATATACAGGGTGTTCCGTTAAAGGGGTCCAATATTAATAGGGGTAATAGAGGAGATCACACGGAGCATAAATCAGTATATAATGCCTGGCCGGATCTCAATAATTTTCAAGTTACAGCAAATAGAATGAAAAATCGGAAATTTGTAAAAAAACCCTCATTGCTAAACTATCGATAATGCTACATAAAAACGAAGCACATATTTAGAAAGAGCAGAAAAAATCCTACGAAATGACATAAGTTGTTTTAGAATATTGAGAATTAATGGCGAGTTACAAGCTCTGAAACAGTGAAAAAATACAAAATCAAATATTTAGCAAAATAGTTAATCGTTAATTCCAAAAATGCAACTCTACCTACATCAAGGAAAATGTTATAAAATTTGGTCCATTCCGAAAGCTTTCGAAGAAGCTGACAATAAACCATATCAGTTTAATTGTATGGGAGAAATCAAGCAGTTCCCTAGTTACAACTCTGTACTGTTGCACGCTCGGAAAGGACGAAACTCCGCCCATGACGATTGTAAACACCCCGTTTTAATATCTTTCAATTATACATTTCTGATCAACCTCTATCAATACCCTTTCATTATTCAGTCTGGTCAAGTGAATGACATATTGTGCAGCTCTCGCCTTGTCTTAAAGCAAACTCCGTGACTGCTGCGTTTCCTCCATGAACTTTCAGGATGATGAAGAAGAAGTACTTTTTATGCAAATTTTCTATGTGTATAGGAAGAAAAGTGTAATAAAACAGCAGTCATCAGTGGGCGTTATGTTAAAGGGAGGCTGTTGTAAGTGGGATTGTAGTAAGTTGATGTATAATAATTATGCCGGAATACTCTAACGAAGAATATGCGGACATGCATCTGATGTACGGGCAAGCTCATGGAAATGCATGTCTAGCACAGCGCATGTACCGTGAGCAATTTCCAAGGAGACGTTGCCCAAGTTCGAAACTCTTCATAAAAATCGATAGACGATTACGGGAGACTGGATCGTTTAATACAGCAAGCATTGATGCAGGGAAACCTCGACATGTACGAACACCTGCAATGGAAGAAGATGTACTGAATATTTTTAAAGATAACCCCTCCACGAGTACACGAGCTGCTGCGTCTGAAGTCGGTGTTTCTCACCAAAGTGTGTGGCGTGTTCTGCGTGCAGAAAACATGCACCCCTTTCATGTGCAGCGGGTACAACTGTTATCAGTAACAGATTGTGCTCAGCGGACAGAATTCGTACGCTGGTTGCTTAATGTAACAGAAAATAATCCACAATTTCTGGAAAATATTTTATTTACTGATGAAGCAACATTTACGAGAGAGGGCGTGGTAAACACGCACAATATGCACACATGGTCATATACAAATCCGCACACTGTTTTCCCGTCGAACGCACAACAAAAGTTCAGTGTGAGCATATGGGCAGGTGTCCTCGGCGATTATCTCATAGGACCATATTTACTCCCAGATGTACTCAATGGCAGTACGTACTTGGTTTTCCTACGGGATATCTTACCGCAGTTACTGCAAAATGTGCCAGCAACATTGCGCCACAATATGTGGTTTATGCACGATGGCGCACCGGCACATTTTTTCATAGGTGTTTGCAATCACCTCAATTCAACATATCCTGGGAAATGGATTGGACGCAGTGGACCTGTTGCTTGGCCTGCACGCTCTCCAGACCTCAATCCGTTAGACTTTTTTGTTTGGGGACACCTTAAATCGCTGGTGTATGAAACGCCTGTGGATACACCGGAGGATTTACTAGCGCGAATCGTTGTCGCTGCAGGAGACATTCCCAACTCCGTCGGAGTTTTTCGGCGTGTTCGCCAACCTTTACGACGTCGCTGTCGGCTGTGCGATTCTGTTAATGGGCGCAACTTCGAACACCTATTATAATAATGTCCGTTCGTCTGCCTTCCGACAATGAACTGTGCAGCGCAGGCCAGAAGACTATGCTTCACATATGTCATAAAGTACGTGGAATGTAATTCTTTATTTGTCATTTTTCTTTTATTTTCAACACTTTTTGGCACAGTATTTTGTAAGTCACAGACTGTGGTGTACTCAAATTGTAAATTACAAAGTTTGTATGAATTAATTTAAAATTTAGTGTCTTTTTTAAATTTATAATTAATAAAATTATTATGCTATTTGTTATTATTATTTCCTATCATAAATTATGATGCACATAGACATACAATAATTGTCCATGTAAAACATGTACTGAAACTTCTTGCATAGTTACAAATCGCAATATTTTTAATTATTTCCGAATTTTCACCACCAGTTTAATTTTAAAGAATTTAACTTAAGCTTTATATCAATAAAAGACCACTTTAAAATGTAGACTATTATTGTAAAGTTATTTTGGTTCATTCAACTCTTGAATAATTAAAAATGTTGCATCTCGGAAGAAGCATGGTCGAAAATGTATAGTTGAGAGTAATTAAAAAGGCGGTGTTTCCAATCGTGATGGGCGGAGTTTAACCTTTGCTAGTGTCAAAGAAAGCGGAGTTGTAACTAAGAAACTTATTAATTTCTCTCACACAATTAAACCGATATGGTTCATTGTAAGCTTTTTCGAAAGTTTTCGGAATGGACCAATTTTTACTACATTTTCCTTGTTGTAGCTAGAGTTGTCTTTTTGGAATTAACGATTAACTATTTTGATGTATATTGGATTTCGTACTTTTTTCACTGTTTCAGGGCTTGTAACTCGTCAATAAATATTGCTATTTTAATACAATTGATGTCATTTTGTAGGTTTTTTTCTGCTCTTTCTAAATATGTGCTTCGTTTTTATGTAGCATTATCGATAGTTTAGCAATGAGGGTTCTTTTACAATTTTCCGAATTTTCATTCTATTTGCTGTAACTTGAAAACTATTGAGATCCGACCAGGCTTTATATACTGATTTATGCTCCATGTGATCTCCTCTATTACCCTTATTAATATTGGACCCCTTTAACGGAACACCCTGTATAATTAATATTAAGTATTATTCAAGGGGCTGGGGATTAAGAATTTTTTAGGGCAGGAATAATTTAGAACGTTACTTATTAAATTGTTATCTATTATATAAAGCAAAAATATGTCTGTTAGTAAAACTAAACTAAAATGCAAAACTATATGTCACATGCCATCACATTCACTTTGATTGCTTATATCTTCACTTCCTTAAATCCAATTTTTACTCATTCGAATAGAAAGAAAAAAAATACTCTCAAATAAATTTATTTAGGAAATTACTGATTTTTTATTTTTTAGGAAATAATTTTCCATCTCGTAATTTTTAAATCTGTCAACATGGCACGTAACACTAAACGTTTATTTGCTACTATAATGTAAAGTAACATTTTCAGTTTCCAGTATCATAAAATAGATGTGCAAAACTAATGAGAAAAGGGTCGCATGACAAAGTGTGATGGGATGAAAATTTTGAAGGATTGATGATTTAGATGATATTTTCAATATGAAATAAAATTTCAATAATATTTTTCAATCTACTAAATGTGAAAAAACCCTCCCTTTGTACTTCAACACTTTGAGGGGCGGTTGTATGCTTGTGAAACCATTTAACTTTAATTACCAAATGCTACAATGGCACCAGAATTTTAGTAAAAAATTTTCGGGTTCTTATGTATGTGATATAGCTTTTTCTTATTTCCAAATAAAATTGCTTTTAACCTCCAGTGTCACGAATTTATATCAACATTTTAGCAGTGGAAGTGTTTTGCCCCTGAAATGGTTTACCCTTAAACGGCGCGGAGTAATTCTGTTTATAAACTGATGAAATAATGGACTGACACCACAATTTATAAACGAATTTATTAAAAAAATTCGAGCTGCTTATTTTCATGTACATTATAATAGGAAAATTTTAGTTAAATATTCTTGGTGCCGTTTGTCAGTTTTAAAATTAAAATTAGGTATCCTTTTTTAAGGACACTGCGCCGGAAAGGGTTAAGTCATTAATAAAAGATTACACTTTGAATGATTGAAAAATGAAAACATAAACTAAGAATAAAAAACTAGAAATAAACTATAGAAAGTATCATTTTACAGCTGTATTGCAGACAAGAATTATGAAAAAAAAAGAAAGGATATAAATACATTTAACACACATAGAGTTAAAAAATTGAAAATATTGTTGAAATGTTAATTACATTTTTCAAAAGTCTAACTATTTTTTTTATTTTGTAAATTATGTCCTGTTCTGCTATTCTGAAATATTAACCTTCCGTCTACCAGACGGGTCCATTGGACCCGACATGTACATTCAAAATATTTATGCAAACCAGAAATTTCTTCAAAACAAACTAAATGTATAAATCAGACAATAATAAGTTAAATAAACAAATTAAATAGTTTTAAGTAAAAATTCTGGTGTAGAATGTTTTTATAAAACTTGAGTAAAATTTCCGGTAGTTCTAGGGTTAAGATTGTTAATCACTGTATATTATCACCTAATTTGGGTTTTAATTGAACTGCATTTTTATAGGTTTATTATAAATCCTAATTATGCATGGTTTTAAAAGTACATTAACAATTTTGTCTTTAAACATTAAATACTTAGGAGTATTAACAATTTTTTCTTCAGACATTAAATACTTAGGAGTTTATCAGAACTTGAAAAGCAGATTTACATGTTTTTTTTTTTCTTAATTGCCGAAACGTCAGTGAAGGCTTACTGTGGAGACACGAAAAGTTTTGGTTTCCGTTAGTCTGTCTGTCTGTTCCGCGATAACTGCCGCAAAAAGCATCCGATCGGCTTGAAATTCCCTGGGCATGTTGATGAGCTCCCCGGATTTAGCTGTATAGTTTTGGGTTAAATTTGGTTCATTCGTTCGGAATATACAGAACATTTTATTTTGTGATATAATGCTTTTCTATGGGAAGTCAGACGATTTTCAAATTTTCATTTGTTGAAAGAAATCGCTCATATGAATAATAGATTTAAATGGTAAATTTTGGATGCTGAAATTTTTAAATAAGAGTATTAAATTATTCTTATTAGTTTGCAATTTTGTCAAAACATTTGTCAGAGCTTTTAAATTAGGTGTATAACTTATGATAGAATTTTATACATGTGTTCGAATAATATAAAACATTTTATTTTATGAATTTACTTATATTTCATTTTTTCTTTTAACCGTTGCGTAGCAACAGCATCTCATCTAAAAATATCATAAATGTGAAAGTATGTATGGTTTTTCGAAGTCAAATCAAAGCAAAAGGAATGAATTAATGAACGCCTTTGTATAGATATTTGCATATAGATTTATTTAAACGCAGAAATGAAAATAGTATTTATATACTATATAGAATAATATTTTCATTTATTTATTCAACTATTTGATTATAAATGAAAAAGTTCGTTATTTTCATACAGAATAAACTGACATTATTCTGTTAAATTTTATAAACTTTATTGTTGCCAAAAAAAAAAAAATGAATAACAATTTCTCCCAAAGAGTTAATTTTAATTTGTAAGATTTTCACGTGCAAAAGAAAAATGGAATAAGCCAATAAAAAGTAAAAAAAAGGATATATAGGACAGGAATGAATACATATAAACATTTCACACCAAATACCACCTAAAATAGTTTTTGTAGCAGTATTTTCCCAGCACTACGAAGAAAGATTCCTCGATTTACACGATTTTACTTGGCCTTCCTTTTCTCATTCTTTGCGATTTCATTTTCGCAATTGCGTGCATTAATTGGCACAAAATTTTACATTTTTATGACTGAGATATATGTAAGGCCATACAAATAAGAAATTCCGTATTGTCTCCTATAAAATGTGATAAAGTGTTGGTTAATCATATATGTTTTTATTAAGAGGAGCAGAGCTGCCAAGCCTCCGGCGTTCTGGATACCAGTATTTTAATACAGAAAATGTTACTTTATTTAATTGAAACATTTGCGCGATTTAAAAGAACATTTTCTCTAAGATAATAGTGATGTGCAAAAAGCTTGAGACTTGGTATGCCTGGTGGGGAGTGAAATGTTTTACTTAATGCATTTATCTCTATTTTAATGCTACGTGAACAACGTCCGTGTAACAGCTTGTAGAGTGTAAAATAAATTAAATTATTAAAATAATCCTTATTACGAAAAATGAAACAGAAAGTCCGGCTAAGGGAAATGAAATGTTAGTTAACCTTTCGTAATTTGACCTGAACAAAGGTTTGCGTCAAATTTCAACGGTATTTGTAACATCACGATTTTAAATTAAATGTAGATACTATTAAAAGAAAATCACAAAAAATACTTAAAGGCGCCAAATCATGTTTATCTATTTAACGATGATGAATTATTAACTGTTAGGTTTAGAAGCCCCCCTACTTTAGGGTGATTTTAGTAAGTTAATGCTATCGAGTACATTTTTTGATATTTAGATTAGATCTTAGATATAAATATTGCAGAATGGTAATCAAAATTATTTTTTTATAAACAAAATTTATAAAGGTATTAGATTTCTAAATTAGATGTTTCAGTTTACATTTCCAAAAGTTCTTTATCCATTAGATACAGGTAGTTGTGGTTAGCAGGCAAGTAAATACTGCTGTATGGATATTAGGATAACGTAAAATGCTTGACCGAATTATTGCTTATCCTTATAAATCGCAGTGTAAAAAGAAATCTAAGATATAGGGTAATCATTAACTCAATCAGTAGAAAATTACAAATGCAAAATAAATTACACAACGGGGGGTTCAGGGGGGCAGAGCCCCCCTGAAGAAATTTGCTTTATTATATAAAAATTACTAGAATAAGTAGCTCGTGAGAATTTCAGAATATCCTTACATAACAACGTGTTTAATTTAACGCTTTTAATGTCTGAAACCATCGAAATATTTTTTTCCTTTTATAAATGTTTGTGTAATTTAAATAGTTTAAATTTTGTTTTTGTAGAAAGATTAATATTACGCAAAGTTTGATAAAAACAATGAGTTGCAGAGATGACGTTGAGGCTCTTGATCTGCAGATTTACTAGTATATGTTTAATTTTTAGTTGGATCGAGGGTGGGAAGTATTAGATTTCACTGGATACAACTGCATAAAATGCATAAAATATATTATTACTGCTTCCATTATTGAAAAGAAAGTTTTATTGTAAATTTTTTTTATAGATTTCCCATTTATTGTTAATTCTGAATTTAGCAAATAGATGGCGTCACTATACAAGAAAGTAGTTATTAAGAAGAAACTTCAATTACTTCAAAAACTGATTTTAATTACATTTTGTACGGTGTAATTATTTTAATGCAAGTCAGTTTTTTAATAATTTATTAAGTCAAATGAATTATTTAATTTCAGGTTTTATTTCAGGTATTTTTTTCTCTGAATATATGGAAAGTTTGCAAAGTTTTTTGTTGTGAAACTAAAAAATAATTTAATATACTGAAAAAAAATTAATTTACATAGCAAATTTTGCATCTATACTCTTTTGATTTTTTTTAAAATAAATCTTTGTGTGAGTCCCCCTCCCCTCCTCCCCCGAAGATAAAAGTATAAAACTGTATTATTTATTAAATTGCAATTTATCCGTATATGTCAGTTTATGCAACAGTTCAAAAACTTATTAAAAGCTTTGTAAATTAAAAAAATTCGATTTAACTCTTTATGTCCCAAATTCTGAATTCATGAAAATTTCATCTTCTAAAGTATTTTTCGTGAATTTTTGAAATTATATTAGATGATTAGCATAATTATTTAATAAAATTTAAAAGGATTTTGCCAATTAAAATTAATTAATCAAATTTTAATTTACAGGTACTTGTGCTGTGCAATATTTATAACTCCACTCAAATTTTTTATTTAAAATATTTTTTTTAGTATTTTCTAGAATTAGGAAATGTAGAAGTATAATGTTCTTACAAAGGAAATATAGAAATATTTCCGAATTGGAGTCCCCCCCCCCTCCCCCAATCTCCCAACGTCAAGAAAGCTGAAATGATGCAAAGGCAAAAGAAATCATCCTTTTTAAAGTATTTTGTTTTGAACAACCAATGATGTTTTTGGAACAAGAAAAAGTAAAGCATTTGTAACTCATTCTGAACTGTATTACTGCTAATCGAAAATTAAATTAATTTTTTAACAAGTTATTTTAATGGTACTTTAAAGAAACGTCGGTGCATAGAGGGTTAAAGAATGTATATCTCGATTTAACTAATAACTTTCGATGCCAAAAACATGAAAAACTGCAGAAAATTTTTAATATTTATTTAAAAAATTATGAATATGTATCTTGTAATATAGAAACAGCTACATGCGAAAATATACATTACAGCGAGGTTATTAATACAATACTTCAATTTTAATTATAATAACTAAATAAATAAACATTTATTTAATTTTTTGTGCTTTACTTAATTATTCTTCTGAAATACTAGTTAAATATGTTAATTTAAATTTCATTCTTTAGTTTCAGGTAATTATAGATAGAAAGAAGTAATTATTTGAGTTTTATTTCAAAATCGGAAGTAATTGTTTACAGGTATTAAAGAATATAATAATTTATAAATACAATTGGTAGGAGAATATTAATGTTTATTTTTTAACTTTATGTAAGCTATTATACATCGTTGCTAAATTATGCAAAGCTCAAAATCCCCTCCCTGTTTAAAAAATTACAAAAGATGATACGAATTTGCATTATTTTTCATTCACATTTTAGAGTAAAAATATTAGATTTTTTCCTTAACACCTGGAGGGGCGGTAGTATTTCTATGAAACCACTTAATTTAAATTCCCAAGTGCTACAATGGCACCAGAATTTTGGTAAATTTTTTTCGGTTTATCATATATGCGTAATATAGCTTTTTCTTATTTACAAATAAATTTGTTTTCATATTCCGGTGTTAATCATTAATTTCAAAACTTTAGTAATGAATTTGCTTTGCCGCTGAAAGTATTAAAAAGTATATATACAACAATTGATGTACTTGATTGCATATTCGATCTGTTTTATATTAAACGATACTTGTAAATATGAATTATTTTCTTTTAAGTGAATAAGTTAATACATCGTGTTGTACACGTTTACAGGGTTCGCACACTTTTACCACTAAATTTTAACAGTGTTTTCAAAGTATTTCACTGCAGAAAATTATTGCAAAATCTGTAAATAAAGGCGGTGGCTGCGAATTCTTTGGTTTAAAAATTAAATGTTAATTTTCTTATCATTAATAGTGGTGCCAGAGTCCTTGGAAATTCCAAGGAGTGTGCGAACCTTGCGTTTAATATGTCGTAAGTATCACAACAAATAAAGCAAATATAAATATGCAAGCTCTGATGATTTTAGAAAAGTTCAACGAAATGAAAGATATCTTCTTCAAGGGAATTAAGCCCCTCCTACAGCTTCTTAGACAAACGACTTATCATCATTCGATATTGTACTCAATCGCTCTATGCGTAATGGTTTGTAAAATCGCAGTTTATTACCGCTGGACTCAACTGCCACCAGTAAATTTAAATAGACATTTCTCCTCATTTCAATGCATTATTAATGGAAACTTTCAGTCATAAATGGCGGTAGAAACCGATATTTATTTTTACTGGTGAAGGTTTATTTAGGTGGTAGTCAGGTCCTGCGTTGCCGCCTTATTGTGACAACCTCCTTTCAGTGTTAGTGAAAATGATTATGATAGCTGGGCAAACGGACAATAGTAAAAACTAAAAAAATGTTTTAGGATGTTTGTGAGAAAATAGTTCCACGAATAAGGCGCTTCAAAAGGGCGGAATTTTCTATTCAGATTTACTGGTGGGAAGTTTGCACTGCGGTAACATAGCTGCCAAAATCTTACGCTTTTTTGTACCACAAAAACTTTATAGGAAAATTTACCTTTTTAACCCTCTCGCTGCGCAACCCGAGAAATACTCGGGCATGCATTTTCCCGTCTAATTAATAATATTTGGTTACTCCAACCAGTTATTTTTTAGCGAAAACTTTTCCCCGATTACGATAGTCAAAAATTTCTGCTTTAAAGAACCGGTGATAAAAGATTAAAAATTCTATAAAAGACACTCATCGCGAAGAATTAATTACTTAAGCAGCGAGAGGGTTAAATCCCCGTAATCTGCCTATTAAATAATGTAAAAATTTCTATTAAATTTTTGTGGTACAAAAAAGCGGAAGAGTTGGCAGCTATGCGGTAATCATAAACTTTTGATCCGATTTTAACCACTTAATTCTAGCTCCCGTGATATTCACGGGCTACGTCTTTTATTCAGATTGTTTAATTCCCACCAGTTTTATAAAATAGTATATTTGGCTTAATTATGGTATCATTTTACTTGTCATTAAATAAGGTGTATATTTCTTTTTCAATAAAGTGGTACCAATAAGCAATTTGAATTTTTAAACAACAATTTAATGCGACCGTTAAGGGATTAAAAAGCCGCTGCCATCTTGTGACAACCTCTTCAGTTACTTCACTCGCAGCTGCTAGACAGTACTCTATATGTCTACTCCTCTTTATTTATAACTCCGTTGTTTTGATTAGGAGATTCTGCTCCACGTGCCTATACAGAAACAAATGGTTGCTTTAAGGTTTTAAGACAAACATACCCTTCTTTTTCATAAATGAGTACGATATAATCTTACCCTGTGATAAAATCATAAATCTTTATTCGTGCTTTTTGATCAAATTCAATTTCAGATCTAAAGTAATCTTAATATGCATTTGAAACTTATAAATTATGAATATCTACATGACGACATTAAATCAATAATTGCAGATTGACTTGCTCAGTTATTTTTTATACAGCTCCCGAATGTGCTTCACTAATAATTATTAATTAAAAAAAACTGGGAGAACGCATAATTCTAACTACAAATACAATGTATATAAGTATATATCTATATCCGGGTGTCCCAAAAAGGACTGACTGATTTTAAAATTCAATAACTTCCAAACGGTGACAGATATTAAAAAAATTCTTGCAGGAGGGTTATGCATAAAGTCAAAAGTTTTATTACAGTGATTTTCGATTTTAGTTCGAATTACAAACAATGGATGGCGCTTCGATCAATAGAGGCTAAATTCAGGCTCGATTTTTGGTACTTCGTGGCCCGCATAATACATTTCCATCTCCTTTTTCTGCATGGAACAACAGAAAGGACCAAAAATCGAGCCTGTATTTAGCGACTATTGCTTACAGCGCCATCTATTGTTCGTAATTCGAACTAAAATCGAAAATCACTGTGATAAAACTTTTGACTTTATGCATAACCCTCCTGCAAGATTTTTTTAAATATCTGTCACCGTTTGGAAGTTATTGAATTTTAAAATCAGTCAGTCCTTTTTGGGACACCCGGTATGTGTGTGATAAAAAAATAATAAGAGTTTATAAAAAAAAACATCAAACCCTTTTTGAAAGAGGTCCTCGTCCACTATTTTTCTTCCATAAAGTTATATAATCAACACAGTTAGTTTCATACGGAGGTGGCAAGTTCTGTGTATGTCGCTGAAATAATTTTAAATAAAATATGAAAAACTGAAAGAGTTTAGTAAAAAGTATAATAATTATAAGTTGAAACGTAATATATCTTTTAATATAACGTAATATTAAAATAACTTAACGTATTAGTATTAACTAACGTATTAGTATTAATAATTAACGTAATATATCTTTTATTTTGAGTAATAGATCTTTTCGTTAATATACATGTTTGACGCTCATTTCATCCTTTGAAATTTAGATTTTTTCTAGAAACCATTTTTAAGGATCATTTGCATCTTAACCCTCTCGCTGCGTAGTTGTTTTATCAAAATAGCTTCAAAAATTGCGTATTTAACTCTATCGCGACGAGCGTCTTTTAAGAATTTTTATTCTTTTCTCACCGGTTTTTCAAAACAAAAATTTTCGTCTGATTTAATCAGGAAAATGCTCCGATTAGATAAGGCAAAATTTGCAATAAAAAATAACTGGTGGGAATGATCGAGGAGGGTTTATTAGACGGAAAAAATGCATCCCCGATGAAATCTCGGGTAGCGCAAATTTTGCGACTTTTACGTTGCCCGAGAAACTCTCGGGTTGCGCAGCGAAAGGCTTACCACTGAAACGACTGGAAATTTTACTTAAGTTTTATAAAACTATTTTACACGAAATTTTTACTTAAATCTGTTTAACAGATTCATTTATCATTTTCTACTTTATATCTTTTAAACTTATTTTACAAAAAAATATTTCTCGTTCGAACCGAAATATACTCATGTGGTAGGGGTCAAAATAACCCTTCACAGTCTTTTTAGTGTTAACACAATCATCACGATAAACAAGAATTGTCGTTTTCATTCGTTTTCGTGGTTTTCTTCGAACCCTGGATTTCCATGCGTAAATACGGTTTAGGTTCCCTTTGAAAGACCCCCACGAAGGGCACCCCCCCCCTGGGCCTATATCCCTCGAGTAGATAATTGGCCGTCAAAAATCAACCCAACCCAACTCTCGTTTTCATTAAAAAAAATCATTGACTAAGGGCGTGGCTTCTACCTTTCGGAAAATGCATTTATATAACGTTGTCCATATTTTCTAGATTGTAAGACATTTTATAGTAAGTTCGTACACTGACAGATATTTATCGGTGTATAAACGTGGGAAATCTATCTGGAACACCAATTTAAAACAGACTTTCAGAACTGAGAGGCACTTCTTGTGTTTTAAAATTCAGATATGATAAAAATTGCCCGTCGGCTATGTGTTAAAAGTAAGTACCACGTAAAACTGTGTCTAGCCTCTTCAATAGCATTTAAAATCACAATTTTTTAATATTTATTGCCCATACATCCCCTTATGGGTAGTGGTACCGACATAAAATATAGCCCATCTTAGAACAGAGATTGTCACCATCGTTTTGCCAGCATTACTTTTGAAATCCGTTTTGTAGTTCAGAGATTGCCCTCTACAAACATACGTTTCTTCTTTACAAAATTAAGATAGATAAATTAATTTTAAGCCATTTCCGTTGATTGGGCGAATTATTATACAAATTATGCTAATATTATGCAAAATTTTTAACGCACTTCCTGATATGCTAGTATTAGAAATTTATGTATATAGGTGCTTTTTCAATGACAATACAACATTTTGATACGTTTACAGCTAATAATAATCTCTTCCACCATTTTTCTTCCATAAACTTAGATAATCAACACAGTTAGTTTCATACGGAGGTGGCAAGTTCTGTGTATGTCGCTGAAATAAGTTTAAATAAAATATGAAAATCGGAAGAAGTTTAGTAAAAAGTATAATAATAATAATAAGTTGAAACGCGTAAATATATCTCTTTGTTAATATACATGTTTGACGCTCATTTCATCGTTTGAAATTTAGATTTTTTTATAAACCATTTTTAACGATCATTTGCATCTTAACACTGAAACGACAGGAACTTTTACTCAAGTTTCATTAACTCCTTAATTCTCGCTCCCGTCATATTCACGGGCTGTGTCTTTTACTCAAATTGTTTGATTCCCACCAGTTTTATAAAATAGTGAAATTGGCTATATTTTAGTATCGTTTTTCCTGTCATTAAATAAGGTGAATATTTCTTTTTCATAAAAGTGGTGCCAATAAGCAATTTGAATTTTTCAACCGTAATTTAATTCGAGCGTAAAGGTGTTAAAAATACTTTACACGAAATTTTTATTTAAATCTGTTTAACAGATTCCTTTATAATTTTTCTACTTTATATCTTTTAAACTTATTTTACAAAAAAAAATTTCTGATTACAAAAAAAAATTCAAAATGACCCCTCACGGTCTTTTTAGTGTTAACACATTCGTTACGATAAACAAGAATTCTCGTTTTCAATCAAAAAGTATTGACTAACGGCGTGGCTTCTATCTTACGGAAAATCATTTATATAAAGTTGTCCATATTTTTTAGATTGTAAGACATTTTTATATTAAGTTCGTACACTGAAAGATATTTACCGGTGCATAAAAGTGGGAAACCTATCTAGAACACCAATTTAAAACAAACATTCAGAACAGGGAGGAGCTTCTACTTTTTAAAATTCAGATTTGATAAAAATTGCCCTTCGGCAATGTGTTAAAAGTAAGTACCATCTTAAACTGTCTAGCCTCCTCAGCACCACAAAAAATCGCAATTTTAGAATATTTATTGCTCATGCATCCCCTTATGGGTAGTGGTACCGACATAAAATATAGCC
Source organism: Maratus speciosus (assembly GCA_963932465.1). NCBI lineage: Eukaryota > Metazoa > Arthropoda > Arachnida > Araneae > Salticidae > Maratus > Maratus speciosus. The sequence goes on along the minus strand of OZ010793.1, from coordinate 112,216,955 downwards.
TATGTTAGAACAGAGATTGTCATCATCGTTTTGCCAGCATTACTTTTGAAATCAGTTTGGTAGTTCAGAGATTTTCCCCTACAAACATAAGTTTCTTCTTTTAAAATTAAGATAGATAAATTAATTTTAAGGCATTTTCATTGATTGGGCGAATTATTATGCAAATAATGCTAATATTATGCAAATTTTTAACGTACTTCCTGGTATGCTAGTATTAGAAAAATTATGTATATAGGTACTTTTTTAATGACAATACAACATTTTGATATTTTTACAGTTATTAATGTGTTAATTTTTGGGTATTTCCCCATTACCACGCCACAGATGATAAATCGCAAATGTTCTCGAGAACTCATACAAATGTATGGGAGTTGAAAAATAGATGGAATTTAATTATTCGCCAATGCATGTTCGCCAAAATATGTCATATGGCTTTGATACTTCAACAATAAGCCATTTTAAAGACTTAAAAATGAAAAATAAATTATAAATAAAAAATGAAGTGCGTAATATTATTAAAAACCACTTTTATCAATTAATACCTAAATATTAATTAATTTTCTATTATAGGTTGAAAAATCAATTTAGAAATCTTAAAAAGATAATTGAAATAATGCTTCATGTTTTTTTTTCTTATTCCCTTTCTTACAAAATTAACAGAGCAAAAATTATATATTGTTTAAAAAATCAATTTGTCTGTGATTTCTACGAAAAGCAATTACAGCAGTGAATTTGCCAATAATCGATTTCATTGCTATCGCCAAATTGACTTATTGTATCGAAAAATTTTTGGGGAAAACCATGAATTGCAGTAAAACAAATAGTCTGGGTTATAAAATGATCATTTTTTGCTTAAAATAGGCAGTTTTTTAAAACTATTTTTACTTTTATACTTATTTAACCCTCTAATACCCGTGATAGAATACCTTCTAGAAATTCCGTAATTCAGAGAATCTCAATTCAAACCAGAATATTTCAGTAATAATTTTCGCTTTATTTAACGCCTTCCGACGAAGCGTCTTTCACAGTATTAATAAATTTTTATCACAGGTTTTTCAAAACAGAAATTTTTGTCAAATTGAATAGGGGAAATTGATCGGATTAAATGAGGCAAAATTCGTAATAAAATTTACTGGTGAGAATAATCACTGATTCTGCAAACCTTACGCTGCATGTATACCGGTCGTTTATCTACAAGGAACTAATGACGGAATATCTGCTATTAAATGAACCAGATATTGCTATTTTAAATTTCTGTTATGAGTTTGAAATATTTGAATTAGAAAATTCACTAAGTTGGAAAAACTGGTGGGAGCATATATGCTACCATGGGCATTAGAGGGGTAAACATGACATAATACATCAAAATTTACATACGACTTGACACTTTTATTTACATTTGTAGAGAAAGTTGACATTGCAGCGTCATATTTTGAATTTCTGCTGAAAAATGTAATGTAAATAAATAAATAGAATGCTAAATTCATCAATAAAAGTTAAACTTAAAATTACACTATGTGCAAATTACTTAAAAAGTTAAAAAATATTTAAAATGTGTTAAATTACTTTAATACTTCTTTGTACTTTCAAATATATACATAGCCTTCGTCAGAGAATAAAAAATAATCTCTGTGGCTATACAATCCATGCAGGGATCTTTGCCGACAGTGCCCATCCCTGTTTCCTTGACACTGGGCACCGAGGTGCTGTACAACATACGTCCCGGCCAAATGGCCAGTCTGACGCGAGACTCTCGTTGTTTAGTTCCCAAACAAGCTTGGTACTCACGAAGGGATATGCTCATTTTAGCATTTTACGAATAGAAGCACCTTGCCCTTGAAAGGGCTGTCTGAACCTTGCCCAATCGGGAGTCGAACTCTGGACCTGTGGCGCGACAGTCAGATTCGTCAGAGAATTTTTTTTTCTCTAATGAAGACTATGTATGTAGTTGAAAGTACTAAGCAGTATTAATTTAACACCTTTTTAAATATTTTTTAATCATTTAAGTAATTTGCTCATAGTGTAATTTTAAGTTTAAATGCAAAGCAATTTGCAGAATATTACTCAACTCTTTTTTAACTCCATATTATGTATAATTCATTTCCTTACCCTCGTCACATACAGTCTGTAGCTGTATCCGGCTTGCAGCGCTATATATTCAGCAATGGGATTCATTAGTCTGCGAGGATCGTGTACAGATACGTATACCGCGGAAAGACCGCTACCGAACATTTGATTCTCTGGGTGCAAATTGAGCTGAAATTTATAATCTACACAAAATAAAACATTTTTCTAAAAAACTATATAGCATGGATTAGCATTAACATGAACAATGAAAGTGAAGTCAGCAAAACCCATTACAGATTTCATTTCGTGCCGATTATTTTAACCCCTTCAAGGGCGGTGGTTCATTTTTGGACCACTTAATTTTAATACCTAGATGACACATTGGCACCAGAATATTGGAGTGAAAAAATTTCTTTTATTAAGTACATGAACGAAAGCTTTTGCTTATTTTGAAGTAAATTTGTTTGTAAATACTGGTGTCACTCACTCATTTTAGCACTTTGCGAATAGAAGCACCTTGCCCTTGAAAGGGTTAATACAAAACACACAATGTCCTAGTACTGTATTCTGTACGCAGCTGACAAGCTTCAGCTAATCATCCGTAAAATGTGGATTAATTTGACGCAAGTTAACCACGTTTGGAACTAGGAAATTTATTTAATCGAACTTTATTTAATGTAAGTTTTTTACGTGAAAATTAAGCTCATTTCGCCCAAAAAATTCTGGTTCGAAACGTATTAAACCTGGTTGAAACTAACCCATATATTACGAAGATAAGATGGAAATTTCACCCCTAAATACTACGCCTAAGCGCTGACACAAAAATGTCAGCTGTCGTAGCTGTATTGCCAGTGGGCTACTTTTTTAAAATTTAGATTTCTAGATTGGCACCACTTTTCTGATTTGATAAAATTCCCCTTGTTTTGGCCTTAATTAATATGTCATTAAAAAAGGCGAATTTTACTATTTCAAATAAGTCATGCTAGTCAAGAAATCTGAATTTAACCCCTTAACCCATTAACAGCCAAATCTATTTCGTTGTAATTATCAACTTTCTTGTTAAAAGTCGTTTGCCTCCACAAACTCAGAAAAAGGTTTTTCGTTTTATCAAAGCAGGATAATTTCTGCCAATAAGTAAGACATTTTTTTAAATTAAAAAATAGTGGTAGAAAAATAATTAATTTAAGCATGAACAAATATTTTGGCCGTTGCGTGAACGCAACACCAGCGGGTAATGGGTTAATTCTCGCTCCCGTCATATGCACGGGCTGTGTCTTTTACTCAGATTGATTGATTCCCACCAGTTTCATAAAATAGAGAAATTGGCTATATTTTATTATCGTTTTACCTGTCATTAAATAAGGTGAATATTTCTTTTTCATGAAAGTGGTGGCAATAAGCAATTTGAATTTTTAAACCGTAATTTAATTCGAGCGTTAAGGGGTTAAAAAAAGTAGCCCACTGGCAACACTGTGTCGTAGGCTTATTCTTTTCAGCGTTTGTACGGTACCTTGAATTGAATACCAATGATGTCTAAAAGTTTTCTAAGTATTAATTTTCTGAGATTAAATTAGTCAAACATAACTTTAAAAAATCCTTGTGTCAAAATTCAGGGGATCGTACAAACTTTTAAAAAAATCCTCCGACAACCGCCCTTTTTGCGTCAACGTGTAAGCCTAGAATGTAGTAGGTGGCGCTAACCTGTGTCTGTGTGATAATTTATTTCATTGAAAACTTTTCTTTTTTTTGTAGTAGTAGTAACTTGAAAGATTGATATACACTTTTGTAAAATTTGAAATAATTTTTAAAAACATAGCTTTATTCGATTCACAAATAGATGCGGACTGTTTGGCCGCATGTCGTTTGTTGTGTATTACAGATTCAACACCCCAGTTACGGAGTATAATTTAGAAATGTACACTTTTAATAAGCTCATAAACACTGAATAAGCAGAAAAAACTGTTAAAACAACAAAGCATCGTAAAATTTTCGGAATATCGTTTTTTTCTATTTTGTGCAAGAATTTGAAATCAATGTGCTTTTGCCTTTACGCATAATCTACGATTTACAACTGTGTCAAAGACATATCCCCAAAGCGCACATAGAACGAATAGTGAATTTGAATATTAGAAATGTATATTAACGTGAAAAATATATAGAATATAGCTCAAAATTTCTTTTTAATATTCTGTCAAATTTGTTATTTGTGCCAAGTATAGCAAAAAGCCGAGTAAAAAATAAGAAGTATAACTGTGCACTTCCAGTGTTTTCTGTAAAAACACAGAAAAAAAAGATTTTGGTGAATAACGCCCCATAGTGGAACAAACACCGTAAAAACGTACGCATGGATGAAAATTCATTATATTTATTTTTGGTTGGATTACCATTTTGAGTACATAACGTACTCAAAAACACTATGAATTTATCAGAAAATTTTCCCTCGAATTTTAAACCTAATGGAATGAGGGTAGATTCTTGTTTTATTGCCATGCATGTTAAATCATTAAAAACTACTTTTAACATGTATTAATCCTTTTTAATCCCGAATTAATATTAAGAATTATATTTAATAATATTTTGGTAAAATAAAATAGATTAGATAACTAAATTTCTTGGTAAGTTTGGAGTAAATTTCTTTATTACTTCAGCAAAGACCGATACGTTTTCATCACTTAAAATGCTTAAATTTGTTTAATTTTTAGTTTTGGGTACTTTAATCTAGTTGCATTCTAGTTTGAAAAAATTATCTATATTAGCTGCCCCATTCCTCAGATTTTTTTAATCCACTTAAAAGGAAGTAGATAAAGAGGACTAGGATATGAAATACAAAACCACTGAAGCTTAAATTTTACAGAAGTGAGCATTTACTGACGCTACTATAGGAAACAATTACATTAGGTGACCTACAGAAAAACGATTTGTAAAATTGTATCTATTTCCTAAAAAAACTAAGCCATACAAAATGCAATCTGTAATATTTAAAAGTAACAACAATCCCGAATCTAATGCTATGATTACTTGGAGAGTATTAACTGCAAGCCCTTTATCAATAGAACTTATCACAGCAACTCAATTAGTACAATTGCAACGAATCAAATAGTAAAACAGCACCTATCTCAGAGTAATCATCTTTAAAATAATGTCAAAACACAGCGGATCTGGGGAGTAATGACTCCACACACTGCGAATGCGTTGCTTGACAAAGATCATACTAGTTTTCAACGTTTGCAAGCAGCGATATTGTTGATTAACCCGTTCAGGGGCAAAGTACTTGTATTCGTAAAATGTTGAAATAATTGATGGCACCAGTATTAAAAATAAAATTTATTTGTAAACAAGTAAAAGTATATTTTCGCTTACTTATTTACAGTGAAATTTTCATAAAAAAATTCGGTTGCCAATGTGGCAATTAGGGATTAAAATTATGGGATGCCATAGCGGCATCACCGCCATTCAAGGAGTTAATTATAATTTCGTCTAAGCTGTTTAAGAACAAGTACTTTCTAAAGTAGTGCTATGTCGTTTGTCTCTAAACTTAAAGTCTTTATTTCGATCCCAGGCTAGGGAAATTTAAAATAGTTGGAAGGTTTTTGTTTTACTATTATTATTTAAGTTATAAAAAAAATGTGTCGACAAATTTAAAACGGGAGATATTGAAAATGTAAAACCGGAGGTATTGATAGTATTAAAGCAGGAGCCACTGACCAATTTAAAACCGGAGTTATTGACGAATTTGAGCCACTTGCTACGATTTAGACAAATGCATTTATGGTTTGTGGAAAATTAGATTTATTGCGTTTGTAGAAATTCCATAAAATATTTGATAAATATGCGTAAATTATTTCTGCAAGTTTTTAAAAATTGTACAGAATCATCGTTAAATTGTGTTATAATCAATTTGTGTGCATCAAAACTACGGGTTACGTGATGCAGTCGATCATGCTTCGATCATGCTTCATAGACATAAAAGCCCCTATGGTCAAAATTGGACGAGCCAATCAGAGCGACGGGACTTTTGTAGAAATTCAACAAAATATTTGATAAATATGCGTAAATTATTTCTGCAGGTTTTTAAAAATTATACTGAATCATCGTTAAATTATGTTATAATCAATTTGCGGGCATCAACTACGGGTTACGTGATGCAGTCGATCATGCTTCGATCTTGCTTCATAGGCATTAACCCTTTGAAGGTACCACCTAAGTTTAATTAAGATTCCCACCAGAAACTTTTAATTAAGTTTTACTGAAATAACCTTGGGGAAAAGACTTGAAAAACTGCTTTATGTTATTTTGAAATGAAAATTTTCAAAATTTCAGGTGGGAATTCAGTATTAAACAAACGCAATTGCTTGCTCAAAGGGTTAAGAGTTACTATGGTCAAAATTGGACAAGTCAATCACAACATCAGTACTCTCAACAGAGTACTGACACCATCTGACGCATGTGCAGGTTGTGAAGTCATTACTTGTCTGACCTGCTCGTGTATCCGATTAGAAACTATATAGACCGGTAGCCGGATGTACAGACAATCACCTCATCGAGTTCACGGATGAAATTCTAGGATTAGTTAAATCTTGATTCACATATTAAAATGCAATCGGTCTGCCAAGTCCTATCTTGGTGGAAAACACCTGAAAACCCGATTTTAGTGTCTGACTCGTAGGTTTACCATTGTGTTTTCCTGCTCCCAGTCCTCCATGTTTTCATACCTTTTGGTGCAGGAAAATACAATGTTAAACCTATCAGTCAGCCGCTAAAATCGGGTTTTCAGGTCAACTCGATGAGATGATTGTCTGTGTGTTGCCGGCTCCTGGTCTAATATTATTCTACAAATCTCTCATTCTGTCTACAGCGTATTAAATCCCAACTTCAGAAAGATGGAAAGTAATATCAATTTGCAAGATAGCCACTGACGATTATTTTATATTATATTCTCACCACTATTTTTCAAAAATAAACTATGTAGGATATTTCTCTGGCACCTTATGGTCCTTTACCGTTACCCTGTAACAATATATATATATATATAATGCCCCTTAACCCTCTCGCTGCGCAACCCGAGAGTTTCTCGGGCAACGTCAGAGTAGCAAAATTTTCGCAACCCGAGATTTCATTGGGGATGCATTTTTCCGTCTAATTAACTCTGCTTGATCATTCCCACGCGTAATTTTTTTATTGTAAATTTAGGCTTATCTAATCAGGGAAGTTTCCCGATTAAATTAGACGAAAATATTTGTTTTGAAAAACCCGTGTCAAAAGAATAAAAATTCTTAAAAGATGCTCGTCGCGAAAGAGTTAAATACGCAATTTTTGAAGCAATTTTGAAAAAACAAGTGCGCAGTGAGAGGGTTAAAAGTGCTTTTTCATTAGACCTGTGACTTAACATCTGTCACTCCTTGACCGGCCTGCACTTATCAGCTTTGTCAGAACGTTTCACTTTCTTAACAGTACTTCTATATGTTAAACTATTTAACTTTTTGGGGTTTCGTTCATCTGACGAAACCCTATTCGTCTGGCTCCTCTGTCTGTCCGTCCGCCTATCTGTCCGTCTGTCACAGAGCCCGTTCTCAGAAACTATATATATTGGAGACTTGAAATTTTGCATACTTATAGCTGTACATCTCAGATCAAACGACAAATCATAAAATTTTGAAAAAGTTGTACATTTAACCCTTTGGGCTCCTACATGTGTATTTTAAGCAATTCTTTCTAACTGATCCCTTATTAAAATAGAGATTTGAAATTTTGCATACTTATAACAGAACACCTGAGGCCAGGCGACAAATCACAAAATCTTGAAAAAGTCTTACGTTTAACCCTTTGAGCTAACACATATGTATTTTAAGAAATTCTTTCTAAGTGAGACCCTAATTAGGTTGGAGGCGTAAAATTTTGAATATTTATAGCTGAACACCTCACACCAAACGACAAATCATAAAATTTTGAAAAAGTCGTACATTTAACCCTTTGGGCTCCCCCATGTGTTTTTTAAACAATTCTTTCAAAGTGAGCCCCTAATTAGGTTAGAGGCGTGAAATTTCGCATACTTATAGCTGAACACCTCACATCAAACGACAAATGATAAAATTTTCATAAAGTCGTACATTTAACCCTTTGGGCTCCCCCATGTGTATTTTAAACATTTCTTTCAAAGTGAGCCCCTAATTAGGTTAGAGACGTGAAATTTTGCATACTTATAGCTGAACAACTCACATCAAACGACAAAGCATAAATTTTTCAAAAAGTCGTACATTTAACCCTTTGGGCTACCACATGTGTATTTTAAACAATTCTTTCTAAGTGAGGCCCTATTTAGGTTGGAGGCGTAAAATTTTGCGTACTTATAGTTGAACACCTCACATCAAATTACAAACCATACAAGTTTGAAAAAGTCGTACATTTAACCCTTTGGGCTCCCACATGTGTATTTTAAACAATTCTTTCTAAGTGAGCCCCTAATTAGGTTGGAGGCGTGAAATTTTGCATACTTATAGCTGAACACCATCATGCGACAAATCATAAAATTTTGAAAAATTTGTACATTTAACCCTTTGGGCTCCCACATGCGTATTTTAAGCAATTCTTTCTAACTGAACCCTTTATTAAATTGGAGATTTGAAATTTTGTATACTTATAGCAGAACAACTGAGACCAGGCGACAAATCATAAAATCTTGAAAAAGTCTTACGTTTAACCCTTTGAGCTACCACATATGTATTTTAAGCAATTCTTTCTAAGAGAGCCCCTAATTAAGTTGGAGACATGAATTTTTGCATACGTATAGCTGAATACCCCAGACCGCACGACAAATCATAAACTTTTCAAAAAGTCTTATATTATTTACTCCTCCGGGCTCTAACTTGTGTATTTTAAGCAATTTTTCTAACCTCCGCCCTTTTCACCGGAGAGCACCTTTCCAACTTTTGCCGACACCCCTTTGACCATTCTTTCATATTATGCACCATAGCCTTACATATTTTAGTTCCACTTTTTACCGCCAGGGGCGCCTACTTATCTCGGGTGTTATGGGCCCAATCACCTCGACTAATATATCTACGGATAGTATGTAAAACGGAGTTTCGTTCGGATAGAGGTTTGTTTAGAATAGAGTGCGCCCGTGGTTGCGAAATGTGGAACTAACAGATTTTTCAAAAGATAAAGTGCTTTGAAAGAAATATTAAACGAAACCCTCTGTTCGATCTGTGATCACACTTACCCACTTGTTTATATTAAATTTTTGAACTTAAGAATATCAATCTAGTCGTTTTTTTTTACTTGTAAATTTTAATTACACACTTAATTTCATTTTAATACCACTTTTTATATACTAATTAATTAATATTTAACTTTTGTTTTGCATAAAAATTTCTATGTGCAACTACAATTAAACTTTTTTACTCCCAATGGCTTATTTGTTACAAGAAAATCATCCATAGTCTGCGCGTAAAGTTGCTAACAACTCAGAAGTGCTTCAAAGTGTTCACAATGTTAAGCACTTTGTGAAAGTGTATGAAATTTTTTTCTATCTTCATTAAGTTCGTGTGAATTAGAATTAAAAAATATGATTTACGCACAATGAGTTCTTTTCAAAATCAAAATATCTTCATTCAGTTAGATCACTCATAAACTTCCTTCGTTAGCAAAAGTACGAACATCTTTCTCAGAATTATCACAGTACAAGTCATTTAACCCTTTCAGGGGCAAGGTACTTGTATTCTTAAAATGCTGAAATAATTGAATGACACCAGTATTTACAAAACATTTATGCTTAAACAAGTAAAGTTATATTTTCGCGCACTAAATAAAAGGGAAATATTCATTGAAAATTTCCGGTGCCAATGTGACAATTAGGGGTTAAAATTATTTAATGCCGTAGCGGCATCACGCTTTGGCGCTTCAAAGCAGTGTTGCCAGTAGGCTACTTTTTTTTAATTCAGATTTCTTCATTGCCACCACTTTTTTGAAACTGTAAAATTACCTTTGTTTTCGCCGTAATTAATATGTCATTAAATAAAGCGCATTTTACCATTTCAAAAAAGTGGTGCCAATCAATCTGAAATTTTAAAAAAGTAGCCCACCTGGCAACACTACTTCAAAGGGTTAAGGTAAATTTATATGAATAATACATTATAAATATTTATATACTTACAATCTGACAAATAGAAATTCTCTGGATCTATATTAGGCTGGTCAATTAAAGAAAAAAAGGCAAAACACTTGTATGGTAATCCATCGTAAGGAACTTGGATCATAATACTGTCACTAAAGGGAGAGAAATACATTAAAATTCAATTCAATCATTAATAGCATGTAAAAGTAGTCGGATGTGCTAATCTCAAAACTTTCCTCTATCTCACACAAACGCAACTTTTTAAATTATGCATTTTAAAAACAAATAATTAACAGTTAACAAGTATGCTTTTTTTAAATTACATTTAAACTTTTTGTAATGCGTAAACCCTCCATGTTTTAAAAGTTTGGGGGAGGGACAAATTTGTAATGTGATCTGATCAACGAGTAATTAACCGAAGTCTAATCGTAGGCATCATATAATAATATAACCATAAATTCTTCACCCTAAAGTGAAAAAAATCGAGTAATCATACACAAATTGCTATCACAGTGTCCTTTTTGCAGTAGAATATACGCATTTTCAACTGGAATCTAACATCCATAATGAAAAACGTAAGTATGCAGTTTGGTTTAGTAATGAAATCTAATGAACGAGTAATATATCAAAAAACGTAAAAAATTTTGATAATAAAAAATATGGAAATTAAGCCTACATTGAGTAATTTGGTGATTCAGTATGTTTTTATTTAACAACTATAACTTTCATCCCAATGATCGAATAAAATTCGCTATCACAGTGCCAACTTTCTCCAAAATATAATACAAACTGCAGCCTATTACGTTTCTTCTAAATATAAAATTTCTTTGAAAATTATCCACAAAATTTTCACATAACCCTTACCGGTGCGGAGTTATTCTGTTTGTAAACTGATGAAATACTGGACTGACACCGGAATTTATAAAGGAATTTATTAGAAAATAGGAACTTGCTTATTTTCACATTATAATAGGAAAATTTTAATTAAATTTAAATATTCTTGGGGCCGTTTGTCAGTTTTGGAATTAAAATTAGGTGTCCTTTTTTAAGGACACCGCCCTCGAAAGGGGTTAATCTGGAAAAAGAAGAGAAAGAAGTACATAAATCACTATCGCAGCGTCCCTTTCCGGGGGGGGAATTTTCCAATTTTCAACTGGGACATGTCGCTTATAGCAAAAACATATATATTGTGATTCATAAATATCGAAACAATAACCTATAACCTTAAATATTGCCCCTAGGCACATACTTCCAATTGCAAAGTTTCATAAAAAAATGTGAAAAAAATTGAGAAATATCCTAGAGTTCTGCATGAGCCCGAATTTGGCCGTAACCAGCATGGCCCGCTGACCGGGCCATATCTTTATTGTTCTTAGGACGTGTCGAGCAGGTAATAAGTTTTGTAAAAATAATAATTGCGAAAATGAAATTTCTGGTAATGGAATCACTGGAAACATATTTTAATAAATTACACAGAAATATTTAAAAATTTTACTTTTTATTATACAGCTTCAAAAGTTATGATGTTTTCAAACATATTTTTCATTTATTCCAAACGACATTGGTTTTTAAGAATAAATCCTTATTCGAATGTAATAGTCTATGAGTAAAAATAATCATCAACGTTGCTATTGCGTATTTTTTTTCTTTATATGATAAGCTCCCACTAATCTATGCTGCTCACCTGTTCTCCTGGAAACTTTTAAAAAGCATTTAAACGTTCTATCAGGAGCCAATCATTATTTAAAACTTTAAATGCATTTTCCTGCGTATAGGAGTTTTTTTTTTTAACAGCATTTCTGATCTTTAACCCCTTAACGGTAAAGATGATACACGCAATATGATACTGTAATAAAGCTAATTACACTATCTTATAAAACTGGTGGGAATCAAACAATCTGAATAAAAGACACAGTCCGTGAATATCACCGGAGCGAGAATTAAGGGCTTAAATTGATATATGAGCAACCGTTAATGGTAAATGATTCAAACTTGGAATATACACTTTTCAAATATTTTACTATAATTTTAATTCGGGAAACTTGAAAAAAATATTAACTTTTGAAAATATGATTTGTCTATAATAAGTTGCATCTTTCTTTTTTTTTTTTTTAAATTGCTATTTTACATATTTTTATTTTTTTTTAATTAATATTTTTCAAATGCTGAACCAGAATTAAAACTTAAATATTTCTGTTTAATTAAAAGAAAAGAATTCAATTCGACAAATGATATTTCGAGTTATAATAATTTTAAAGTTACTCTGAATTTTTTGAAAAAAAAATTTCAAAATTTTGTAAGAAGTCTTATGATGTGATTCTGTTTAAAGATTATATGGTTAACTATCACAAAAAATTTCAAAATTTTAACTGTATAAATTAAAAAAAAATAATAATAATAAATGTTTCTCGGAATTCTTCCAGTAACATTGTTTTTTGAATTACACGCCTTTTAATTTGTGTCTGATTCCTTGAAACCTCGCGAATTATTAAAACGGACATATCTCTCTGAGTAAATCAAGATGGACATATCAAGATGAGTATATATCAAGATAGATTTTTTTTTTGTTTAACCCCTTCAAGGGCGGTGGTTCAATTTTGGACCGCCTAATTTTAATCCCTAAATGGGACATCGGCGCGAGAATTTAGGTTTGAAATTTTTCGTTTTAAGAAGTACGTACTTTTACTCATTTTCAAATAAATTCGCTTGTAAATTCCGGTGTCATTCTTTCATTTCAGTATTTTACTAACAGAAGTGCCTTGCCACTAAAAGAGTTAATTCAGGAACTGATAAAGAAAATTTCCTAAGTGGAAATTTTATCTTACGGGGGCCGTATAAAAATTAATTTTTTGTATTTTCTGAAATAGGCATCCCTTGGAGTTGCAATTTATCTCATCAAATTTTGCACATTTTATTACGAAACTTTGCAATTGGAATGATGTGCCTAGGAGCAATATTTAAGGAGATAGCCTATTGTTTCGATGTTTATAAATCACACTGTATATGAAGTTTTATTCAATTCTACCCATAATTTCATACACTTTCAAATGAAACAACGGAAATTTCGCAGTTAAATTTGTTATTACAGCGCCACCTTCAAACCGATTTTCTTCAAAATTTTAAACATACTTCGGCCTATGACATTACATAACATAAAATTTCGTTCAAAAATAATCGTAAATTCTTCTCCTAACCCTTTCAGGGGCAAAGCAATTCCATTGCTAAATTGGTGGAATTAATGAATGACACCGGAATTTGAAAACAAATTTATTTTTAAATATGAAAAGGGCTATGTTTCAGGCACATAATAAACCGAAATTTTTCTTACCAAAATTCTGGAACCATTGTGGGATTTGGGAATTGAAATTAAGTGGTTTCATAAACATGCCACCGCCCCTCAAGGGGTTAAACTACAAAGAATCCACATAATCATACACAAATCGCTAACACAGCGTCGCTTTCCGGGAGCATATATACATTTTCAACTGGAACATAACGTCCAAGTGCAAATGCTTTCTTCGTTTGTCTTTTTTTTCTGACCTGAAAAACATTGTATTGTATTTTACAGCAAAGTTATAATCAATTAATTCTTACCGGACAGTGGATTTTTATACATGATACTGTTTTTATATTCTATTCGCACCACTAATTTTTTAAATAAATTGTATATTTCACATGCACTTATTTTTAACGACCAAAAGAAACAAATAATTTTCTGAACTTTTGAAAGTCTTATGAACGTTTGACGTAAATAAATATATAATACCAATTTTATTTTTGAAAAATTACTGCTAATCTCCTATATTTTTAGCATTTTTATTTATATTAAATTAAATGTCTAGCTCTGTGAAAAGTCTTTTTTTTTTACACTGGTGTGTAATAAATTAAGGAAAAGTCACAAAATGCTAATTTTCAAACAAAAGGAAATAATATAATTCGAGTAGTTACTATCTCTACAACACAATGAAATTGAGTCTAAAAATGACAGTCACATGATAGTCACAATTTAACTACATTGTAACGTCACCTTGTGAATCGTCACAAAGCAGCAGTCACATTGACTTCTCAGTGGAGTCACATATAGTGATCATTTGAGACTCATAATGAAATGTATGGAATTTCCTATTTTTTTGCTTCACCGTAGTGACTGTGACACTTGTGACCATGTGTGACATGAATGAGATGTTATATGGGCTAGCTGTGTTGTAGATATAGTAATTACTCGAATTATATTATTTCCTTTTGAGTGTTCGCGTATTTGAAAATTAGCATTTTGTGACTTTTCCTTAATTTTTTATAACCAGTGTATAATGAGGTTTTCCCTCGGTAGAGCTTTCACCTACCTTCTATGGATCTAATGGAATTCTTTTATCTTTCTTTTTTCTATTCTGTACTATTATATATTGTTAAACTTTTAAGTATTTCATTTACTCTCATTTCTACTTTAGTCATTACAGTATAATTTTTTTAAACTCTTTCCGGTGTGGAGTAATTCTGTTCGTAAAATTATGAAATGATGGACTGACACCAGAATATAAAAACTAATTTATTAGAAAATCAAAACTTGCTTATTATCTAAGTTTTAATAAAAGGGAAATTTTAATTAAATAATCTGGGTGCAAGTATTCTTAACACTAGAACCACCGGAAATTTTACTCAAGTGTTATTAAACTATTTTACACCAGAATTTCCATTTAAAACTATTTAACTTATTTATTTAACATTTTTTTTTCCTCCGTGGTACATATATTATGTACCACGAATAAATTATTTTAGAAAAAAAATTCTGGTTCGAATCGAAATATTTTCATTTTTTACCGGTCAAAGTGAACGCTACGGCGGTTCTAGTGTTAAAATTATGTGTCATTTTTTTATGGACAATGCCAGCTTAAAGGGTTAATGTGTATTTACCGCATGTAAACATTTTTCTCTCCTGGCTTCCTACTCCTCACGTAGTCGAAACCACTTTTAAAGGGTCTAGCCGGATAAACATAGCAAAATGACCCCCACGGTCGATGTTTGAAATAACATGTGTGGTAATAAGGCTTACCGCGAGAACATAATATAGAGTGTTTTTAGCCTCTGGCCTTGGATTGTCCTTGAGATAATCGGGAAAGTATGCGCCTGCGCCAATAGGTCTCAAAAGGTACATAAGTTTATAAAAAATGAAACCAACAGCAATTATTGAAGATTGTATTAGTTCATATTATATATTTTCTCCAGACTTTTACACAATTTTTAACATTGAAAATTAAACAATTTTTTAAAATTATTAGTATAGTAATATTATACTTACACCAACCAAAAAATTGCACAATAATGCTCAAAGTACGTACTTTAACCAAAAAGAATTTCGGTAAAATTGAGATGCGCTTTTTGAGTTATAACAAAAATAATGCTAACAACTTGATAGACTGTTCCTATCTTTTCCTGTTTGAATTTGTAGAATTACGCGCCTATTATTGTTACTGCATTAGAACTATCATAACTGGGTTGTAAGTAAATACGCAATAGTAAATAATCAGTTATGTCACTCGTTTATCCCCTTGGATACATTATTGTTTCAGGGCGGCCACTGGAGTCTTTTTATTTAAATTTCATCTCGCAACCCTTTCTCAAAACAAAAATCTCTGATATACCGTCTAACAACATGTGTAAGAGAAATATACTGCATTTTTTTTTCTTTAAATAGTGGTATGAATAGAATATTAAAAATAAGAGCCAGTGAAAAAATGCATGACCATTCTCAATCGTCAAATGTACCCGAGGCGTAATAAAAAATGACATAACTCAAAAATAACAAATTTTCAGTACGGATTTTTTTTTATTATTTAAACAATATTTTTTTCATTAATAAGAGATTCTTAAATATACTTTTACCTGTAATGTTTTTAGGCTAATTGATATATTTACGCTATTCAATTAGCACAACCAACTCAAAAGTGTGAGTTTATCACAAATAATAATTTAAATACGTTGGAAAAGAATAGTGACACCTTTGCCCTCTGACGGCAAAATGCAACAACTGGCACTATGACGTTTTTCCAGATAACAATATCTGTATTTAGTATTTAAAAATTGGCTTTATCTCAAACATACCGATTTTAACTTTCTGTAACTTTTTCTATTAAAGGAGCAATGTTTACAGGCCCTCTTTTTAATTATGTATGAAACATTACAAGTATTAACTAATATGTTTTCATATAACAGTGTATTTTTAATTAGTTATGAAAGGGGTAGTTCATTAAAAAACTGAGTTTTTTTTCAGTTGAAATTCTAAAGTCCTAGAAATTCGAGGTTTAAACTGAGAAATAACAGTTTTGTGTGATGAATATAAGTCTGAATATCCCAAGTTATATTTACTATACAAAATCATGTTAAAATGCTTATGAATATAAGAATAAGAAATTTCGCTACTTTTAATTTTTGTGGTGGAAGTGCCTGATGAATACATTTTCCTAACGGAAATAAAATAATGTTTTCGTTATTGGAAATTTGCAATAGTGCAAATAACGCACTTAAGAGGACAAGAGAAATTCGCCTCTAAAGAAGAGCAATTGGTCTAGTCGATTGTGCAGGAGAAGCTCAATAGTCTTGTTTTACGTGACAGTCAAGGAAAACATGGTAAGCTTATGTTACCGTATAATTTGTGAGTTCTTGATATTATTAGGTTGAGCAAAAAGTTCTGGGAAATTTTTAATCTATTAGTTACCAGAATTTATATTGTATATAGGAGTACTAGTGGTATATCCATAGGAGTTCAGGAAATTCGGCTCCAAAATGCCTGTTGAACAGTATGATTGGAGAAAAGGTCAAACGATTCTGAAAGCCGTCGGTGAGTTTGCACAGTTGAACGGCGTCGAAATTCTTCCACACCCCGCCTACAGTCCAGACGTGGCTCAATCCGATTATGGCCACTTTCAATCAATGCAACACCATTTTCAAGGGCCGTTGATTTGAATCCTTTAATGAAGTTGAAGAAGCATGTCAAGAGTTTTTCAATTCCAAGGAGCCGCCGTGGTACTTCCAGCAAATTCGGTTTCTGGCAGAACGCTGGAAGAAAGTCGTGGACTATGATGGTGTCTACAGAGCCTGATTAACCACGGGGCAAATTCCTACCACTAAAAATAAACAGAAAATTTTGCCTGATTCATGGCAGAAATTTTACATGAATACGGCGTTTAGATAAGGCGAACTTTTCTTTTAAAACTTATTGGTGTAAGTTTGCCCCGTTAGTAATCAGGCCCTGGGTGTCTACTTTGAAGAATAGTCCTTGTTGCTTTTGTTGTTAATTTGCGCATAACAACGCAACTTTCACAAATTTCCCAGAACTTTTTTCTCAACCTAGTATTATCCTAGAAAGATGCGCAGTGCGCCAAAATAACAAAATGTTTAGAAACGCTATACGATCCAATAAGGAAGTGGTATGCATGGAAACATTTTCTTATTTTGGCGTGCTGCACATCCTGCCGAGTGGAAACGTCACGCGCGGGCCAATCACTTGATAACAGCGTATTTCTGCAAATACAAACATGAAAAGTTAGGAATCTATACAAATATTATAAAAAGTAAAGTTTGTTTATTTGTAGAAGGTAAGCTCTAGAACGACTGAACCCATTACAAAAGTAATGGTATCAAAATGATCGTGTTAGTCCAACTTAGAACATAGGCTATACCTTAAGACTGTGCCACTGACCAGAAGGGGCTAGCAGGAGCAAAAAACATTCTAAATATGCGATTTTTGTATTACTGAAGGGCCTAGAAACATGAAATTTGAATGGTAGTTACTTATAAGATATAAATGATCGCTAAGAACATTTCTTAAAACTTCGAAATTTAAAAGGGGTGAAAATGCACGAAAAGCCTTCTATAAAACGTTCGAAATTGCGATTTCTGCGTAATCTCAGAAAATACCAATTCGATTTTTTAAAAAATGGTGTGAAAATGATGGCGACAGCCCTCGCTCCAACATAGGCACTATTTTATGTTAGTGCCACTACCCCACAGGGAGTGCAGGAACAAAAAGCGTTCTAAATTGCGTTTTTTGTGATACTGCGGGGTCTAGCAACTTGAACTTTGGAATTGTAGTTACTTATGTGATATAAATGATCTCTAAGAATATTCCTTTAAAAATCGAAATTTAAAAGGAGTGAAAATGCGCGAAAAGCGTTCTAAATTGCGATTTCTACGCAATCTCAGAAAGTACCCAACCTATTTCAAAAGTAATGGTTGGAAATTGAGGATGACAACCCTTGCTCCAATATAAGCTCTATTTCATGTCGATGTCACTAAAACCTAAGAGTTGCAGAAGCAAAAAGCGTTCTAAATTGCGATTTGTGTGTTACTGAAGGGCCTAGAATCATGAAATTAAGCAGGGCAGTTAATCATAAGATACAAATTATCTCTAAGAACATTTCTTTAAAAAATTGAAATTTTAAAGGGGTGAAAATGCGCGAAAAGCGTTCTAAAGAAGTTTTAAATTGCGATTTCTACGCAATCTCACAAAATACCGAATCATTTTTTTAAAAAATCGTGTGAAAACGATGGCGACAGCCCTCGCTCTAACATAGGCCATATTTTATGTCGGTGCAACTACCTCAAAGGGAGTGTAGAAGAAAAAAGCGTTATAAATTGCGTTTTTATGATACTGTGGGGTCTAGCAACTTGAAATTGGGCATGGTAGTTATTTATATGATATAAATGATCTCTAAGAACATTCCTTTAAAAATTCGAAATTTAAAAGAGGTGAAAATGCCCGAAAAGCGTTCTAAAAAACTTTCTAAATTGCGCTTTCTACGCAATCTCAGAAAGTACCCAACCGATTTCAAAGGTAATGGTTGGAGATTGAGGATGACAACCCTTGCTCAAACACAGGCTCAATTTCATGTCGGTGTCACTGAAACCTAGGTGTTTCAGAAACAAAAAAAGTTTTAAATTGCGATTTTTGTGATACTGAAGGGCCTAGAATCCTGAAATTAGGCAGGGCAGTTATTTAAAAGATACAAATTATCTCTAACAACATTTCCTGAAAAATCGAAATTTAAAAAGGTTGAAAGCGAGCCAAAAGCGCTCTAAAAACTTTCTAAATTGCGATTTCTACGCAATCTCAGGTAGTACCGAACCGATTTAAAAAATAATGGTGTGAGAACGATGATGAAAGCCCTCGCTCCAACGTAGGTGCATTTCATGTCGGTGCCACTACTCCAAAGGGGGTGCAGGAGCAAAAAACGATCTAAATTGTATTTTTTGTAATACTGCAGGGGCTAGCAACATGAGATTAGGCATTATAGTAACTTATAAAATATAAATGATCTCTAAGAACATTTCCTAAATCATTCGAAATTTAAAATGGGTGAAAATGGGCGAAAAATGTTCCAAAAAACGTTCTAAATTGCTATTTCTACGCAATCTCAGAAAGTACCCAACCGATTTCAGCGTCACTACCACTTGCGATTTCATTTTAAAAAACGTTCTAAATTGTGATTTTGTGATACTGAAGGGGCTAGCAACTTGAAATTTTGCATGGTAATTACTTAGGAGATGTAAATGTTCTCTGAGAAGACTTCCTTATAAATATGAAATTAAAAAGATGTGAAAATGAACGAAAAGCGTTCTAAAAACTTTCTAAATAGTGATTTCTACGCAATCTCAGGAAATATAAACCGATTTCAGAAGTAATGGTTTCAAATTAATGGTGACAGTCCCTGTTCTAACATAGCCTATAATTTACGTTGTTGTCACTACTACCTGGGGGTTACAGGAGCAAAAATGTTCTAAAGTGCTTTTTTTTTTTTTTTTTTTTTTTTTTTTTTTTGCTTTACTGAGGGGATCTAATATTTTAAATTTGGAATGGTAATTACTTCAAAGATGCAAGTGCTTTCTAAGAACTGTCGAAAGAAAATTCCAAATTTAAAACGATGAAGTGAGCGAAAAGCGTTCTATAACCGTTCTAAAGTACGATTTTTATACAATCGTATGAAATACGAAACCGATTTCAAACATAATGGATGCAAATTGATGGTGATAAAACCTGCTCAAACATAAGCTATATTTTATATCGATGCCACAACCCCTAGAGGGTTGCAGGAGCAAAAAACTTTCTAAATTGCTATTTCTGCGGTACTGAAGAAGCTAGAAACTTTAAATATACCACGTCAGTTACTTATAAAATATAAATGTCCTCTAAGAACAATCGAAAATAAATTCGAAATTAAAAAGGAGTGAAGCGATGGGAAGGAGCGAAAAGCATACTAAAATAGTCCTAAATTACGATTTCTATGGAATCTCAAGAAATAATAAATCGATTACAGAAGTTATTGCTTGCGAATCAAGCGTGATAGTCCTTGATCCTAAGGGCTATATTTTATGCCGGTGTCACTACTACCTGGTTGGCAGGAACAACAAGAACGCCTTTAAAAACATCTAAATTCCGTTTTCTATAGAATATTAGAAAATACCAACCAATTTCAAGGTTAATGTTGGCAAATTAATGGTGACAGTCTCTGTTTCAACATATTTCGAGATATTCTATTTGAACTCTGTTTCGGCATTTTATGTTGGTGCCACTAACACAAGAGAGGTGGAAGACTATTAGACAAGAAACTTGGAATTTGACATGATGGTTAATTTTAAGATGTAAATGTGCTAAGATGGTTTCTAAAAAATTCAAAACTTCTAATGAATACAGAAATGAGCGTATGAAATGAGCATAAAAGTCTCAAAATACTTTTTAAATTATCATTTATTTGGAATTAGTTTTAGTTCTTCTTATTAATTAAAATCTCATTTCTGTCTATTGCACTTTTATAATGAAGTTTAGTCAAACTGTGGCTTAATTTGTAATTTTTGAATTATTCCAAAAAGCGTTCTTCTAATAAAAAATAGTCATGCAAGTGTCACTTGGCATATTTCAACTATTACGCGAGCAAAGCCGCGGGGTTTTCTAGTATTGTATAAAGCTGTTAGCATAACTTTTGTTATAACTCAAAAAGCGCATGTTCTATTTTAAAGAAATATTTTTTGATTAAATTACATATTTTGAGGGTCATATCACACAGAGAGGATTGTTGAATTAAATATTTTTAAAATAGCTGTCCTGAATGAATTTTATTTTTGAGTTATGTCATTTTCTATGAACGATTTGGGTACATTTGACGACTGAGACAAGTCATACATTTGTCCACTAGCACTTATTTTTCTATATCACTAGGGGGATCTGCCCCTACGAGCTACGCTCGTCAATCCCCGTTCAGACACCGCAGACTCTAACAGCACGCGAATTTGATCGGCTTTAAAAAGATTTCGGAAGACTAAATTATAATTTGAATCTGACAATTATAATCTGACGTAATTTTCACCAAACTTTTCTTTCTCTTTTTAATATTCACGTAAAAATACTTTTGTTAGAAATGAAATATTATGATCATCTTAAAATATCAAATAAATGTCTCGCGCAATTTTTAAATTTAAACTGTTTTGCAATATTATTTTTTGCTCATTTTACGTAATCAGTGTAATGTGACGTAAATGTGAAGTAAATTCTCCTATTTAAGACTTCTAGCGCATGTTAATGAATTTATTACTTTACAATATTCTTTCTCTTTTAAAATTCATGTGTAAGTATAGTTTTTATGACGTAATTTTCAATAAGTTCCTGCTTTTTATATTTTCTGTTTATAATAGTCACGCGTAAAATAATTTTTTTATTTGAAGCAAACATTATTGTTTCTCTATAACATTTCTCTATAATACTACCGATTTTCATATTTTTGTATGCAACAGTTTTTTTTTAATATTAATGAAGAAAGGCCATGATTAAGCATTTAAATTGGATGCCGATCTTCCGGGAATATCTACGCAGATTTTCATTGGTCCATTTCCAAATCAAAACTTTTTTTTATATATATAGAAGGATAATCATGCCACTATTTAACGAAAAACTTTTTTAGGCTATTTCCATGGGTTTTTGCCGTGTAAGTCACATCGCTGATAACTGCTATGATTGTTGCCCACCGTTATTTTCCAAAAGTTTGCTTGGTTTTATTTAGTAATTGAGATATCTCCGATAAGATAAATTCTCTGTTCTAAAATACTGGTCGCCAAAAATCATAGCATGTGACTTACACTACAAGTACTCATGGAAATAGCCTGTAGTATATTTCTCTTGCACACGTTGTCAAAGTGTATATGAGAGATTTTTGTTTTGAGAAAGTTGTGCAAGATGGAATTTAGATAAAAAAAACGCCACTTACTGCCCTGACACAAATAAGTATCCAAGGGATTAAACGAGCTACACGCCTAATTATTTACTCATTGTTATGTATTTACTTACATCCCACTTATTAGGATGAGCGAAGCGAATCCTCTACTAGGCTACACAAATTGCGTTTTGTCGTATACTTTACAAAAAAACTATTCTGTATTTTGACTTGAAATTAAACTTAAAAATAAATTATGATCATTTGTACAATATTATTATTATTATTATTATTATTATTATTATTGCAGAATAACCTTGAAAAAATTATTAATTTATTTTACATGTTGTTTTTACATTACGGACGCATTTTTGCAAATAAAACATGAAACACGCATATTTTCAGAAGAAAAAAATAAATCATGCAGTTAATAATTATAGGTAGAATCATGATTAATTAAATAGTTTCACGATTTCTTTTATGAAATTTTTAAAATACCTTTTTTTTATGGAAATGGCATATTTTTAATAAATTAAAATTTGTGAAAATTCAATTATTTACATTCAATTATAAAAGTATTTTTTAGTGTTATGACTTCAAATACACTATTCTTATTTTGGGAAATCATTTACGCAGACGATACTTTCGCATTTTAAAAGAATTATATTATGATTTTTTTATGTAAAGTGGCAACAAAAGAATTGTAAAAAAATAAAATTAATTGTTAAATTCATTATATAAAGTGTTATTCAAATTCGAAGGTTGAATAATAACAATAATGTAATAAATTAATAATTCTTAGTATCAACGAGAGCAGATTTCAATTTTTTTTTCCAGAAAATAGGATTTTGAAAAAGACACTTTCTTCAAGCTCTATTCGAATATATTATTATACGATTGCTATCAAAAATTATTTTGGAGAAAATCAAATCTGGAAAAAAATATATAATATAAACTAATATATTCTTCAATAATTGGTGTTGGTTTCATTTTTTAACTTATTTGAAATGCAGTTGCGCCGGCGCATACTTCCTCGAATATCTCACAGAAAGTTCAACCTCAGACGCTAAAAACAAACCTTGTTACCTAACTTGTTATTTCAAACATGAACCATGGGGACTCTTTGGCATTAACCGCAACTAGAACATCATAGAACATCATCTACGTTGTTCTATTGTCAAGGTACAAGTAAAAGAGTTTCTTTAAAAAAAGTGGTGTCCACCAAATAAAATTCGAGTAATAGATGCTTTTCCCGATATCACCTGGACAGTGACATATGACCGATAAGAGTTAATTAGCGTGGAAATTTATTAAACTTACTTGCAGGCTATTGATTGTGCACTTTTTTCTATGGTGCATTTCTCCAGAAAGTCCCACTGCGACTGCGGTCCTACAACTTGTAGAAATTCATTACTTTGATTATACTTACTTTTTTGTTTATCAAGGTATACTGAATAAAACTGAAATAAAAATTCATAAAAATATTTCAAAATTAATGTCGAAAATAAATAAACATTGATGAGAAAATTTTCTGATAATGAACAGCAATATGCTGTTTATCGCATGGGAACAAATGTATCAGTCCTAATCTCTAAAATGTGGATCAATAACTATAAATTCCATTGAAGTATAGGTGAAAACCACAGTTATTAACACTTAATCAGTAACTGACATTTCAGCAAATATCCAACTCAAATAAACATTTTATTATAAAATTCTGCAAAGTAATGTAATGTAGTGGTACTTTAGACGCTTATTTTTATTTCGGAGCCAGTTTATTCACCACTAGTAGGCCAAGAGGATATTAAACCCTCTCGCTGCATAAGTAATTCTTCGCGATGAGAGTCTTTTACAGAATTTTCAATCGTTTATCACCGGTTCCTTAAAACAGAATTTTTTTACTATCGCAGGGCTCCTAAATGGTCCGCCAACTGAATACCAATATTACTTTAGAAAAATTATCTTTTTAGATTTTTCTTACAAACCTCCCCGGAATCACCTTTGAAAGTTAATTCTAGCGCAAACCTACCATAAAATTTTCTGTTAAAAATTATTGGTATTCAGTTGGCAGATCATTTGGGAGCCCTCCATCGTAATGGGGGAAAATGTCCTGATTAAATCAGACAAAATTTTCTCTAAAAAATAACTGGTGGGAATAACCAAATAGTATTAATTTGAAGATAAAATGCATGCCCGAGCTTATCTCGGACTGCGCAGCGAGAGGGTTAATGAAGTAGGAACTGGGGTAGTACGCTTAAGGGATTTTTTCAGGACATGTATCACTATTTGTTTATAGAAAAATAAATCTAGGTGAAACGCGAGAAATTTTGCTTTATTTAGGAAGAGATTTTCCCGTAAGAAAATATTGGTACCGAAGAATTTTCCGGTCGTGAAATTTCAGGACAAGTACTACCCCTGGGTAGGAACTTTTGAGAACACAAAAAGTGCCATTCTGAGGAAACTATCTTCTTTCTAAAATTAAGGTTGTGTTTTTTTTTAATTTATTTGTAATACAACCATTCTAAACTTAGTCTAAAAGTTATAGTTGTAGAAATAATTTAAAAGATCTTTATGATACATAGGACCATGATTTATAGCTTATAGTTACATATTTTAATAAGGGGAGGGGGGTGCCAGTTATTGGTTCCATGGATTTCATTTCATCAGCGTCCGACAAAAATGGCTATATTAAAGATATTTGAAATATAATATTTGAGCTGTTTAAAAAAAGCATAATAATAAATTAAATTTATCTTGAAGAAACATCATTCGAATTTAAGTTGTTCTACCAGTGTCTGGCACCACTTATCAGTTACTTGTACATAGATGCCAGTTGTCGTATCTCTGCGTTATAAATAATTTGAAACATAAAAAAAGAACACATATTTACATACATAGTATGATATCAATATAAATAAGATTTAAGTATTAAAGACGTGAATTATCACTTTGCAAACTAAGCGTACACCAACAGAGTGAAAAATGTCCAACCCAGGAATCGAACCCGGACCCCTGGAATAGCGCTTCGTGCTCTACTATTCAAGCCACGAGGACGAAGCCCAGCTTAGCATCTCTCACTTGCATAAGTCGTTAAGTCTGCTACCGCAGCTATTAGATGGAATAGTCTTCATGATATTGCGGCGTAACATGAGACTGTTCCATCTAATAGCTGCAAGCAGACTTACCGAATTATGTGAGTGAGAGATACCAAGCTGGGCATCGTCCTTGTAGCTTAAAATTTAGACCACTGGAGCACTATTCCGGGGGTCAAGGTTCAACTTCCGGTTTGGACATTTTTCACTCTGTTGGTTTATAGTACTTAGTTAGCAAAGTGATAATCCACGTCTTTAATATTCAATAACTTCAAGCGTAATTTCACTGCTGAAAAGAAGTTGAAGAATTAATTAAGATTTAAGTATTTCGTTTTTATAATAAGGATTAAAGTATTTGTCGTACCAAAACCACCTCCCTGGGAGAGGATAAGATCAGCGCTGCCCTGTTCAAAGGCTTGTGTGACCGGTCCTTGAACAGCTTGCTTGGCATGTATAATGATATTTGGCTTACGGGCGACATACCTCCTGATTGGGCCTCTGCTGTTATCCTGCCCATCCTTAAGCCAGGCAAATCAAAGAAACTGGTTACTTCCAACCGGCCGATTGCACTGACTGCAGTTGCGTGCAAGATTTGCGAGAGGATGATCGCCAACCGGATTAATCATTACTTGTTAGAAAATAAAATTCTTGACAGCCGGCATTTAGGGATCCAGCCGTTTCGGGATAGTCATGCTACCTTAATCAGGCTTCACCAAGTCATTACCAATGCCCGGAGGGAGAAGAAGTACATTCTTGGCATCTCCCTTGATGTACAGGCCGTCTACGACTCAGTGTACATTGACGGTTTAATATACAAATGTTCTCAAATCGGCATTACTGGGAGAACTCTTCGTTGGCTCCACAATTTCCTCTCAGGGAGGTCCATAAAGGTCTGACGCAGGAATGTTACGTCGACTTCAAGAGGTATTGGTAAAGGCGTCCCGCAGGGGGCGGTCCTTAGCCCGACTCTTTTTACCATTTATATGTCTGATTTCTTTGAGGTCCTAGAGTTCCTTGGTGTAAAGTTTTTAATCTACGCGGATGATATATTTATCTGCTGTGAGGATAGCTCCCTGGACAGCTGCAGAGATAAGTTACATGAAGCGCTCCGACTTATTTCCCAATGGTGCTCTTATTGGAAGTTATCTATCAGACCGGACAAGTGCCATGCAATCAACCTGTCGAGACGTCTCTCAGAGTGCGAGTTTGAATTCATCATTAATGGTGGATTAATAGAGTGGTGCTCAGAGCTTAAATTCTTGGGCTTCTACTTTGCTCGCCGTGGTGGCTTTCGGAGACACATAGAGTACCTTAGGAAGAAGGCGTTCAGCAAACTTAACATCCTCAAGGCTTTGGCCCACAAACGGTATGGGGAAAGGTCCCACCATCTGCGCACTCTGGCCTTCTCATCGATTCGAAGCGGTATTGAGTACTGGGCAGCGATACTCAAATCGGCATGCAACTCACTTTTTCAAAAGTTGGAGGTCATTCAAACCAGTGCCATCAGAATTGCTTTGGGTCTCCCGAAGTGGACACCGAACATCATCGTATGGAAGCACGCGGGCGCTATCCCCATGGCTGATAGAATTGGCTGTCTTGCCGTCAGTTTCTGGCTAAAGCACCTGTCACTGGGAAGTTGGTCTCCGCTCTGGGACATCCGGGGAGACGGACTGGAACCGTTGGTTACAGATATTCATTGTGTTTCAGATTGGCTCGAAAAGCTTGGCAGTACACCAGACCACCTTCTTCGGTTTCAAATTCCTCTTCCCATGAACATGGAGGCTGTCAGGTTCTTCACTGGGGGTCTCCCTTTGAAAGCACTGACCGGGATGCGAGCATGGTCCCGCAGTATTTTGCAGATTTTATTCAGGATTACTCTAACTGTTGGAACATCCTTGGTACGGATGCATCGAAAACGGATTCCTTTACCTCAATAGCAGGTTGCTCCTCAACGAACCGTTTTGTTTACAGAGTCCACTCAGTCAACTCAATTTTTACAGCAGAAGCCTTGGCGATCGGCACAGCGCTGGACGAGCTGGCCCACCAGCGGATGCATAGCGTCGTTCTTACCGACAGCCTGTCAGTTCTATCTGCTTTACAGTCTGTTAACTCAAAGTCTCCCACTGTCATTATCTGGCTCCATAATAAGATCAGTAGAGCTGCAGGGTTTGCCTCGAACGTTCACCTTTATTGGGTTCCGGGGCACCGGGGAATCCCTTTAGATGAGAAAGCTGACAGCCTTGCTAAAGCCGCGACCTTTTCTGATGTTTTGATCGATTGGATCTCTCCTGAGGACATCAGCCATGCTTACAAGCAGGATGTGTGGGGATGTTTTATCAGTCATATAGGAATAGTAAATACAGTACTTCACATGGTGACATTCCTTCTATTAAGAATTCTTCTGTATGGGCTTGGAACAGAAAGGAAGACGTCTTGATTACCTGACTTCTTTGTCGGATGTTGATTACTCCTGGTTTACTGGCGAGGTTCAACTTGCTTGATGATGGTAGATGTAGTACATGTGGTGTCACGGACTCCCTGGATCACATTCTGTTCACATGCTCCAAGTATCACCCTCATCGCAGGCGTTGCTGGGATAACAGTGTTTTGAATAGTGGGTATTTTGGTTCTTTTGGATGGTTCGTGAGCAAGTTTGCTTCGTCCAATCAGTTTCGCATGGCTACGATGAAGTACCTGTTTAGTATCGAACGTTTTTAGTTGGTCTGCATCCTCTCCAAGTGGGGTTTTCTTGTTTTGGTTTGGTTGTTCTTTTGTGGATCATTCGAGGCTACAGCCGTGCAGCTTATTAGGCCTCAACCCCCATTCCCCTTCAAGTCAAGTCATTAAAGTATTTTTAAAGCTTAAATTTCTTGAAATATAAAATAACTTTTTTTTACTCTTTGCAAGTTCATGTCAGACACTGGTTCAATTTGTGTCAGTTATTGATTCATTAAAATACAGACATATATAGGATAAATAGACCATATTTAGGAAAAATAATTTTTAATAATACAATGCATAATTTTTCAAAATTTTGTCACCAATATTTTTTTTATTTATGTCTGCTATACTTGCAAAAAAGAAAGATAAGCATAAAATGGACTTAAATTTTTGCAATTGTGGTTTGAACAACAAATAATCCTTAACCCCTTAACTCGCGAATTAAATTACGGTTGAAAAATTCAAATTGTTTATTTGCACCACTTTTATGAAAAAATATTCACCTTATTTAATGACAGGAAAAACGATACTAAATTATAGCCAATTTCACTATTTTATAAAACTGGTGGGAATCAAACAATTTGAGTAAAAGACACAGCCCGTGAATATGACGGGAGCGAGAATTAAGGGGTTAAGGAGGGCTGACCCAGGCCAGTGTTGCCAGATTGGGGACATTTTTATCCCCAGATTGTTGATTGTCACCACTTTTTCGAAACTGAAATATTCGGCAAAAAAATAAAAAAAAAAGGATTAAAAATTCTGAAAAATAAGGCGAATTATACCATTTTAAAAAAGTGGTGATAGTCAAATAATCGGAATTTTAAAAGTCCCCAATCTGATAACACTGCCCCAGGCGACTATTTTTTAATTCTATTTCGCACCACATTTTCAAAAGAGAAATCTTTTACATGCATTTTAACAACATTAGCAAAAGAAGTACACTGTAAAATGTATTTTTTAAAAATAGTGGTGCGAACAGAATGTAAAAATTATCTCCTGTGGTAGCCCTGTTAATGTGACTGTTACTGTGGATTCATCCCATATAAATAAAGGCTGAAATGTTCATTTATAAAGCTGAAATATTTCACTTTTTTGCTAAAATGAGATATTTTACTTATTTACATTTCGCCTGATTAAGTTCCCGAAACAAATATATAAATGAATATATCATTTCAGTTTTAGTGAATAAATAAAATGTAACTCACAAAATCTTTAAGGGGATCGTGGACCTTTGTATGAGCAAATTTCGATCCCAAAATCGAAAATTATTTTTGTACATATTATTATTTTTCAGTTTGTTCTGAGTCACTACCAAAAAGCCGCATAGAGTTGCGATTACATTTCGCAAAGTTACAAGCGTAAAAATTTTGCATTTAAACAAATTTTCGGCCCTTTATCCCCTTGAAGGGCGGTGGGATATATTTTACCCTACCTACGATTAATGAAGATTTGCACCGGAAAATTTTTATGAAGTTTTACTTTTCTAACTTTGGTGGAAAAGAGTCGGAAAATTACGTTTCCTTATTTTGAAATTTTTTTTTCTAATTTTCCGGTGTGATTGAGCATTACACAAACGTAATTGCTTGCCCCTCAAGGGGCTAAGTATGCTTTAAATCTTTTTTTCTCAAAACTGATTTTTCAACGTTTTTAGATTTTTCAAATGCTCCATGCGTCTTAATTTTTGATAACTGTGCATGTATTTTAAAATTCGACTTCATTAACATAATTAAATTTGACTTATTAAAATGCAAAATTTTGATGAAAATCAATATCGAATTCAGAAAAAAATCTCTAAAAAATTAGCTATTCAAGGAATTAATTAATCGATGCACAGATTTCTTTGCAATAGACTTTTAAGTGATTAAAATGCAAAACTGAGGTCATTAATCAAAATTCAAACCTGGAGAATTTTAAAATATCGTTTTAACATTTAATTTTTTTTAATCTTAAAATTATAATAAGATTGAAAAATTTTTTTAAGGTGTTCTATATACTTTTGGTGAAATGTGAATTTCACAAAAATTCATATGTGTAGGATGAAAATTTAAAGAATTTTCCTTAACGTCCACCGTCCCCTTAACAGAGTATGTTAGTCACGTGTCCACTCACCACCCCCTATGTACCAGTCATGAACATAATGAATGATTCAGGGCTCCCAAATGGTCCGCCAACAGAATAACAATATATTTTTTTTTAATTTCTTTTTAGATTTTTCTTACAAACCGACCCGGAATCACCTTTGAAAGTTAATTCTAGCGCAAGCCTACCATAAAATTTTCTGTTAAAATTTATTGGTATTCAGTTGGCGGACCATTTGGGATCCCTGATTGTACTAATTGAATGAATTATTCAGGCATGTGCAAAAACATAGCTGCTAACTTTTTTTTTATTTTATTCAATTTCTACAGAAAGTTTTGCATCGAAACAAATTAAAACTATTTTATGAAACCATAAATCTTACAAATTTGTTTTATCTTCAAAATTTCTGAAGATAATCAATTAAAAAAATTACTAACGTTGGCAAATATTACTTTGTCTCTTTTTTTTTTTTTTTTTTTTTTTTTTGCTAAACTTATGGTGGTATTTGATTTAAAATGTGTACAGAGTTAGGAAACTGTGTTTTAGAGAATGGCCGAATGATTTATTCGAACAGTAAAATCATTCATTCTACCAATCACTATTATGAACGACCTACGCATGACACAAAATGGCGGCTGTCATAAGCAAATTTTATTAAGACTTCGTACGGTGCTTTAAATTTAAATACGAATAAATTCTAAAAGTATTATCAGCTTTCTTTTTCTAATATTGAATAAGGCAAAGAATATTTTTTTTTATTTACTTGTATTGAAATTCAAAGGACTGTATGTGTACAACCCACTGATAAAAAAAACCGATTACAACAGTCACCATTTTTGTATCAGCGCGTAAGCCTAGTATTTTGGAAACGGTGTGTCGCCATTCATAACCTGATATTAATTGAAAAAGAGAATCATTTGTAAATTTCAATATTTTATTTTTAAGCGATTTTTGAAAAATATATTTGCATAGAATAACGGAAGTCGATATCAAATGTTAAATCATTCTACTTTTTTCAGTTTTGATTGGGGATTCATTCTAAGAATGCTTTAAGTTTAAGAATCAATCAGCCATAATTTTTTCCGAAATTGAAAATACTTTCAAAATACAACTGCAATCAAGATCGAAAAAGAACAACGTTACAATGTTGGACATTGACTCCACGTTTCCGATAATTAAAGAATCATTTAAAATTATTAAGGGATCTCAGGACTCTTAAAGCTTCAAAAATTTTGAAATTTTAATTTTTTTTATACTCCTATTTTTTAAACTCCTATTTTTTTCTGAACATTTAAATACAATTTTTTCCTTGAAATTCCCATTAGAATAGCAGTTGTGCTTTTTAGAATTGTATTCGTTTAACAGCTGAACTGACGTTTCCGAAAGTTTGAAGTCATTTTACTAAAAATGACGTTTTTGGACATTACGCGCGCAATATCTCAAAAACTTCTCAAAATTTTTTCCTGAAAATTTTAAAATAGATGTTTTATGTTAGTCTGTATAAACTGAACCTAAAATTTCCTTTTTATTGTTGCAAATAATATTTTTTATGTGATTTTATTGTTGAAATTTTCAAATTTTTGTATTAGCTAATTACAACTTTGTATTAAAAATATAAAAATTCTTTACATACAAATTTATTGAGGTTCAGGTTAATTATTGCAGTTTGAAGTATAATTAGGCGCCAAAATTTTCATTCTAGCTCCAAAATTTAGTTTCTTATCCTGCGCGAAATCTGTCATACTAATTTTATGCTCTACAAACATCTGACAGTTTGAAGCCTCCTATAAATACTAATTCTGCATTTATTTTGTAATTTTTTAAATATATGAAAAGGAAGAACGTTCTTATATTTTTTCATCCTTCTAAAAATTGTGTTTTAAATTCATTTGCTTTTTAAGATATTAAAGGTTGAAAATGGACCGGTTTTTTTTTTCAATATTTTATTCCAATTTTAAGAGTTTCCTTAGACCACTTAACGATCGCATTAAATTACGGTTTAAAAATTCAAATTGCTTATTGGCACCACTTTTTTGAAATAGAAATTTTCACTTTATATAATGACATGTAAAATGATACAATAATCAAGCCAATTACACTATTTTATAAAACTGGGGGTATCAATCAATCTTAGTAAAAGACATTTCTTTCGTATGACTTAAAAATATTTTTTTCACTTTATGGATGATAATAATAAGAATTAATTTCAGATTATCAAGAGTCTCTCTTCAGAATAAAACATCATTACAAAGTTATGTCAGAGGCACTGTAGTTAAACGGAAATTGACGTCATACATAGCAAACGATTTTTTTTATTATTATTATCTTTTCCTAAATTGTTTTCTTGATATTAAAATAGATTTTTTAATTTTAAAAGCATTCTAATGAAGATACGACATCATTGTAACACGTGTATAGTTAAAGTTTTTACACATATATATACGCAAATTTTTCATTTTCTGACTAGAATGACTTCGATTTCAAAAATGCCTGTGAACATCACGGGAGCGAGAATTCCGGAGTTAAACTAAAAATGCAAAATTTGTAAAAAAAAAATAACTTCATTGGTTTATCACTAGCTTGCATATGTCGTCGCGTGATTAATGCGGATTTTAATGTTTAAATTCCATCGGTGCATATATAACGTTATCATTTTAGGGGGAGGGGATTTTTGATATTGTAAGATTTCTCTATGGAGAATGGGAGAGTTTTTCTTTTGATATCGCTATCAAATTTGATCCTACCAGAAATTTTCTCGTTTTAGTAACTTTTTTACATCAAAATAGTCTTCACAT
Organism: Maratus speciosus; assembly: GCA_963932465.1. NCBI lineage: Eukaryota > Metazoa > Arthropoda > Arachnida > Araneae > Salticidae > Maratus > Maratus speciosus. The sequence continues at coordinate 112,183,891 of OZ010793.1, read as the reverse complement.
CAAAATAGTTTTTTTCAGTCTTTTTTTTCAATTTTATAAAAATACAAAGTTATTATTAAAGTTTTAAAATTAAATGATTATAAAAGCATAACTGCCAACTCTTCCGCTTTTTTGTACCATAAAAATTTAACAGAAATTTTTTCCTTATTTAATCTACCGATTACGGCTATACAAAAAAACGTAAGATGTTGGCAGCTATGTAAAAGCCTTTCATTCCAGAATATATAGAATACCCTAATTTTCGGCATACCCGTTGTTCTGCGGTATGCGCATATAATCCGCTGTTGGAGAAACCAGGTGTGAAGTATGTTTATTTCATTAAAGGTGGTTGGAAAGAAAACTTACCACGCAAGGCGAACAAAATTTTTAAATTTGAATACCGGTATTTTTGTTTGGAAATTTTGACGTTATCTAATCTCTGATTTTGAGCGATTAAATAATCCAAACTTACAAAGTCGCAAAAACTGGTATTGAAGAATTAAAAGAGATGTAAAGGAGACTCGTATTTAATTGGTTAAATTGATACTCGTTATGTTTATTAACCCTCTCGCTGCGTGGCTCGTCTTTAATAGGTTAAAATGATATTCGTTGTGTTTATTAACACTCTCGCTGCGTAATTATTTTATCAAAATAGCTTCAAAAATTGCGTATTTATCCCCTTCGCCACGAGCGTCTTTTAAACTAAACTAAACTCTGTGGCTATACAATCCATGAATGATCTGGGCCGACAATACCCATCTCTGTTTTCGTGACCCTGGGCCCCGAGGTGCTATACAGCATGTGTCCCGGCCAGGTAGTCAGACTAACGCGAGACCCTCGGTGTTTAATTCCCAAGCAAGCTTGGTACTCATTTATCGACCCCAATGGGATGAAAGGTTGAGTGAACCTTGCCCAGTCGGGAGTCGAATTCTCGACCTGCGGTGCGGCAGTCAGGTGCTCTGATCACTACACCACCAGGCTTCTAAGTGTCTTATAATAATTTTTTTCTTTTGTCACCGGTTTTTCAAAACAAAAATTTTTGTCTAATTTAATCGGGAAAATGTTCCAATTAACCCTAGATCTACCGGGGATTTTATTCAAGTTTTAATAAAACGTTCTACACCAGAATTTTTATTTAAAACTATTTAACTTATTTATTTACCTTATTTTTGTCTGGTTTATATACTTAGTTTATTTTAAAGAAATTTCTGGTTTGAATGAATATTTTGTATGTACCTGTCGGGTCCAATGGACCCGTCTGGTAGACGGAGGGTTAAACAAGTCAAAATTTACAATAATAAAATAACTGGCGGGAATAATCAAGGATGGTTAATCAGACGGAAAAAATTGCATTCTCGAGTAAATCTCGGGTTGCGCAAATTTTGCTACTTTTATGTTGCCCGAGGAAATCTCGGGTTGCGCAGCTAGAGGGTTAACCCCTTAACCTTTAGTTTACGGGCGAGAATTGGTGACTAATTTTATATGCAGTTGTACCACAATTTACACTAAAATTTCTGTGGGGTAGATTTTTCTTCAATGTATCTTAGTATAAGTACATGACAGAAATTATGCTTTAAAAAGTGGTGCGAACAGAATAAAGGAATATTCTCTGGGACGACATGTGTCCCAACCTTGTAATCAAAGGGTTAATTCTCTCTACCGTGATATCCGTGGACTGTGGTTTTTTATTCAAATTGTTTGATTTCCACCAGTTATAAAATAGTGTAATTGGCTTTCTAATGGCATCATTTTACCTGTCATTAAATAAGGTGAATATTTCTTTTTCAAAAAAGTGGTGCAAATTGAATTTTTAAACCGTAATCTAATGCGAGCGTTAAGGTGTTAATCAAATTAATAAGAATTTCTGCTTTCCTCGTTCCACTTCAGGGTACAAGTGTAATAAGGCAATGCTATTGTTGAATGCATTATGTAAAAAAAAGTTAATATTAAATACGTTTTACGTTTTCAGGTGTTATTTGATGTAAAGTTATTCCATGTATAACTGTAAAATTGTATTGATTTATTCTCTTTATTTGGATCAGTAAAAGTATGTGAATAATAAATGCATACAAAGGTGCCAACCTCAAACTAATCTTCGGTAATACGAGCGTTAATTTGACCCTGGTTTAATACATTTCGAACCAGAAATTTTTGAGGAAATGAAATTAAATATGTTTCACGCAGAAACCTTGTATTAAATAAATTAAGATTCAAGAAATAAATTTTCTGGTTCGAAAGTGGTTAACCAGGGTCAAATTAATCCAGATATTACGGAAGATTAATGGAAGGTTGGCAACTATGTATATAACTAGATCCTGTATATAACTGCGAACGCATAAAAAGAGAAAAATAAATAAATTTAAAATAATTTTTAGACAAACGTTATCATAAAGGAAGGAATGATAACGTATGATATGGTAACAGTGAGAGAGAGTCACAAATTATCAAAAACTTTAAAAAGTTATATATGTATAAGCCCTAAATAAAGACATAGATATTTTACGCTTAGTTTGTTTTCTTTGATTGCCCACTAGACAAAAGCATTTTCGTGCCAGCCGCAAACTAGTGGTCACTGGCGTGACCACTATATCGAGTGAGCTTTTCACTATTTATTGAAAGCTTTGTGATTCTGAATACTTCATTGTTTAAGCACGCAGGTTGATTGCATATATGCTAAATTCGTATTATATTTATTTACTAGTGAAATTTTAATTCCGTTTGTCTATTTATATATAGAAACAGAGAAACTAAATTATACTAGATTAAGTGAAAACTTGTTAAGTTTCCAAAATCGTTGAATGCAGATTTTAAAAATTTCAAATCAGAAAATTATATTTAAAACCATAAAAAATAAGTGCATTTAGACGCAGTTTTTAAACGCTTTGCGTTTGGAATTACATCACTTTTTCTATTCGACAATGTAAAATTTAAACAATGCAATGTTTAAAAGATGAAACAATGCAAAAAAGCGAAAATTTTTCTTAAAGGCATTGCCAGCGTCAATATAACATGAACATACTTTTACTTTATAATATAGATAGATAGATAAATATATTGGGGTGCTAAGTTAAGACTAATATCAGTTATTCTTAAAAGCTTTTGCCATATTTATAATTGAAATTCTCAAAAGAAGTACAAATCAGTAGAAGTGTACTCATTTACTTAAAGGTGCACATATATCATATTAACCCCTTAAGGCTGCTAGTCATCCAGCTTCCAAATTCCCCTTGATAATGTTAAGTCTATGGGCGTTTCATACATTCTTATATTTAAAATATCTCCCCCAGGGACCTAGCATTTTAAAATTCTTTTTACAGTGTTCTTATCTTAACCCCTTGTGGAGCAAGCAATTGCGTTTGTGAAATGCTGAATTCCCACCGGAAATTTAGAAAAAAAATTTTCAAAATAAAGAAACGCAATTTTCCGACCTTTTTTCCACCAATGTTAGAAAAATAAAATTTCATAAAATTTTTCCGGTGCAAATCTTCATTAATCGTAGGTGGGATAAAATATATCCCACCGCCCCTCAAGGGGTTAAAGGATGTCACTTTTTTCCTTAGTAGTCAAAATATTTCTAAAATCTATGCTTAATTTCATATTTTATGTTTTAAAAATGGACGAACTGGAAGTAAAATTTTAACACTTCATATAAAATTAAGCGTATATTTTAGAAATATTTTTAAAACTATGAAAAAAAAGAGATCCTTTCAGATGAGTACCAGAAAAGAGAAGTTAAAAATATTAATTTCTTTGGGAGATATTTTGACTATAAAAATGCATCAAATGCCCATACACCTAACCCTCTCGCCATGCTGAATTCCCACCGGAAATTTAGAAAAAAAAAATTCAAAATAAAGAAACGCAATTTTCCGACCTTTTTTCCACCAATGTTAGAAAAATAAAATTTCATAAATTTTTTCCGGTGCAAATCTTCATTAATCGTAGGTGGGATAAAATATATCCCACCGCCCCTCAAGGGGTTAAAGGATGTCACATTTTTCCTTAGTAGTCAAAATATTTCTAAAATCTATGCTTAATTTCATATTTCATGTTTTAAAAATGGACGAACTGGAAGTAAAATTTTAACACTTCATATAAAATTAAGCGTATATTTTAGAAATATTTTTAAAACTATGAAAAAAAAGAGATCCTTTCAGATGAGTACCAGAAAAAAGAAGTTCAAAATATTAATTTCTTTGGGAGATATTTTGACTATAAAAATGCATCAAATGCCCATATACCTAACCCTCTCGCCATGCTGAATTCCCACCGGAAATTTAGAAAAAAAAAATTCAAAATAAAGAAACGCAATTTTCCGACCTTTTTTCCACCAATGTTAGAAAAATAAAATTTCATAAAATTTTTCCGGTGCAAATCTTCATTAATCGTAGGTGGGATAAAATATATCCCACCGCCCCTCAGGGGGTTAAAGGATGTCACTTTTTTCCTTAGTAGTCAAAATATTTCTAAAATCTATGCTTAATTTCATATTTTATGTTTTAAAAATGGACGAACTGGAAGTAAAATTTTAACACTTCATATAAAATTAAGCGTATATTTTAGAAATATTTTTAAAACTATGAAAAAAAAGAGATCCTTTCAGATGAGTACCAGAAAAAAGAAGTTAAAAATATTAATTTCTTTGGGAGATATTTTGACTATAAAAATGCATCAAATGCCCGTATACCTAACCCTCTCGCCATGCTGAATTCCCACCGGAAATTTAGAAAAAAAAAATTCAAAATAAAGAAACGCAATTTTCCGACCTTTTTTCCACCAATGTTAGAAAAATAAAATTTCATAAAATTTTTCCGGTGCAAATCTTCATTAATCGTAGGTGGGATAAAATATATCCCACCGCCCCTCAAGGGGTTAAAGGATGTCACTTTTTTCCTTAGTAGTCAAAATATTTCTAAAATCTATGCTTAATTTCATATTTTATGTTTTAAAAATGGACGAACTGGAAGTAAAATTTTAACACTTCATATAAAATTAAGCGTATATTTTAGAAATATTTTTAAAACTATGAAAAAAAAGAGATCCTTTCAGATGAGTACCAGAAAAAAGAAGTTAAAAATATTAATTTCTTTGGGAGATATTTTGACTATAAAAATGCATGAAATGCCCATATACCTAACCCTCTCGCCAGTGGTGTAGCTACATATTCAGCGCCCTGGAGCAAGTAAAGTTTGTGCGCCCTCCGCCCTCTTGTCACTCGCAAAAAGTTCTGCGCAATTTTGTTTTGAAGTTTAAAATTTATATACTATTCCCAATTCGATTTAAAACCTTACTTTACTTTGAAAGTCAAAGTATTTTAACAAATTACATGCAAATAATTAAAAATAAATAATGAATAATGAAATGAAATATAATTCTTTAAGTACGAAGTACCCACCAATATTTTCTGCGAATTGGGCAATATTTTCTTTTTAAATGTGCCAATGTGCCAGTACAATCTGCCGCCCTTAATATCTATTTTTTCTTTTCGTTGGTTTCGAAGCATTGTAGAATACTAATAAAAAAAAAGATACACTGTTGGCAAGATATATTTATTTATTTATTTTCACTTTTTGCAAATGCATGAAACACGTTTTTCTGTTTTTAGTGGCAGAAAATACTAAAACTCCATAAAATTCAAAGTATCATAACTGAGTAAGTTTTGGTCGTACAAAAAATAAATTTTGATTATTTTACCTGTTTAAGTACGACGAAGATTTTTCTAAATATAATATATAGAATTCAGGGATTAAATAAAAACGTAAACCTCCTAACTTTAAAAAAAAAATAACTATTTTGACATAAATTACTTTTAAGAGAATGAAGAGCAACTTTGAAACTTTTTTACTATTGGAACTTATTTTTACAGCTAATGATTTAGAAAATTAGCCATTGGACGACGATAAAAGATGAAACGAGTTTCTTACTGGTTTTTGACTATTCTGAGCAATTTTGCTATTCGCTAAAAAAAACTAGCCAAATTCAAATAATGATAGTAATAGTTCCGTCATGAAACACTAAGAATATCAAAACACAGTGAGTTACACAGAAAATATTTACTCGTACAATAACATTGAGAGTGTCGCCGAAAGGAAAAAAAAACATCTCTTGCAATTTGGCGATTTCAATCTTCAGCTTTCTGGCCAACTGAAACATTTGGCGCAGCGGCGATCGGCAGCGATAACCCTGATTGACACCCTTATACAGGGTAATTCAAAACTTATCGTTCAAATTTCGTGGTGAGGTAGGGAATACGTCAGGAAACCGATTTTACATAGGAAAGCAAGTCCGCAAATGCACACATGCGTATGCAGAGGGTGCTGTGTATATCCAACCTTCCATTACGTCCCAATCATTGTTTTGACTTTCCTAAAGCTAGTATTATTTCTTCTCCTATTACCATTTCTCATTTGGACTTCCACGAAGCCTTTTACATCTTTAAAATCTCCCAAAATCTTGTTAATGACCTTTATTCAACGCCTTCATTATCTGACGCCTGGAAACTTCTCGTTTAATTTTGTTCTTTCCAGTTCTTTTAACCCTTTTTTTTTTACTTTTTGTTTTCATTTTTATTTTATTCATTATTTTGTTCTTTAATTTTAACTTTCTTCGTTCACTTTACTTGTCCATTTTGTTCACGTAGATGATGTTTCGGACATACTTTCCTATGTGAAATCGGTTTCCTGCCGTATTCCCTACCTCCCCACGAAATCTGAACGATAAGTTTTGAATCACCCTGTATATTATTCAGGATTGCATTTTTTGCTTTCCATACACATTACAATGTAGGGAAGGAAATAGGAAAGTATTATAATCACACTAAAAATTAAGGGAAATAACGGTACATTTTTACATTTTCAAATACTCTGAATGCGTTCTGACAATTTTTACAATGATTCAACACGTATGCGTGCATGTTAGAATTTTTACACATTTTCCGGTTCCCAGAGCAGATTTGGTGTGTTTTTGATGATTTTGTAAATCTGCCGCAAGAATTGTATTATTTTCGAAAAAGTCGGCATCTAAATTTTTTCAACCATTCTGATGAAGATTTCCTCTTGTATCTTAATCAAATTATTTTTATTGTTCACGTTCATCTGTCATCTATACAACAACGTTTAACCCTAGAACTACCGGAAATTTTACTCAAGTTTTATAAAAACATTCTACACCAAAATTTTTACTTAAAACTATTTAATTTGTTTATTTAACTTATTATTGTCTGATTTATACATTTAGTTTGTTTTGAAGAAATTTCTGGTTTGAATAAATATTTTGAATGTACATGCCGGGTCCATTGGACCCTTCTGGTAGACAGAGGGTTAACCACGCAAGACAGTAGCGGCTCGACGAGGGATTCACAATCACTTTACTACCAGTAATTTCATTAAAAAAATAATTCCTCGTTGTTTAACCATAGAAATCCCACGATTGAAACAGATCAAATTTTATATACCAATATTCTGATAGAAAAGTGATTGTGCCCTGAAGATTCGCTGTTGTACACAGGGTCGGACTCAATCGTTGTTAAATACGCATACCTTGGATTTTTGGACGGCGCAACATTTTAGGAACTCATTTTATCTCCTTGCTATTAGAAATCTATAATATCCATCACCATTCCAGGTTTTTTTTCTGGGGATGCTTTCAATACCGGAAATGGATCAGAAATTAAAAATGCCCTTAGAAAAAAAATCGAAACAGTATAAGGATAACTGTTTAGACATCGACCTCCAATATTTTATGAAAATATAAATAAATAAAAATGAAAATATTGAAATGTAAATGAGAAATTTGTAAAAACGCTGTCATTGGTTTAACAATAGCTTGCGAGTGACTAGTGTAGGAGAATACGGAATTTTAGTATTAACCCCTTAACGCTCAAATTAAATTACGGTTGAAAAATCCAAATTGCTTATTGACACCACTTTTATGAAAAAGAAATATTCTCCTTATTTAATGACAGGAAAAACGATATTACAATATAGCCAATTTCACTATTTTATAAAACTGGTGGGAATCAAACAATTTGTGTAAAAGACACAGCCCGAGAATATGACGGGAGCGAGAATTAAGGGGTTAAATAAGAATGTTATGAGTAATTAAACCTATTTTAAACTTTTTTGCAGGGGAGGATAAAAAATCTTTACTGCTAGTAATGGTTAGAAACGTGTAAATATTATTAATTTGATTTTAAAGCAAAATATCTTTAAAATAAATTTTTATGCAGCAAATTCTGTATAAAGCTCTATGTAAAAACACTTCTCTCGTATGAAGAATTTTAAAAACCTGTAGCAACCGGGTATAATCGAATAAGCAAAAAAAAAAAAAAAAAAAACCTTGAAAAGACGCTGCAACTCAACGTAGACACACAAGATAGCTGACCGCCATTCTGATTATGACATTTATGGACAATATTGAAACAGCCCTTTTCTGTGTAAGTAAGTGTGATTTTTAACGAAAGAGAATGTTTGACTTGCCTTTTCTCTGACGAAAATAGTCTTTATAAATGTTTTTGTGCAAAAAAAAAATTATATAATAAACGTTTGTATAGGAAAATTATAATCACAGCATTGTACGACTACACAAAGTCTACATATTTCAAACAAATAATAAATGATTTTTCAAACTAAATAAAATACGTATATATATTTTGAAATAGGGGCGACGCTCTTTGGTTCTAGATAAGCTGAAAATTCTTGGCGCAGATCATTTTGCCATAGGTAATAAGATTACAGAATATGCATTAAGTTTAAAAAGATCCTCTAAAACAAAAACTTTCAAGAAAGAAATTCAATTCTTCTGCTTTGCAAACAGAAAAAAACTATTAACAAAAATAATGCTTCAAAAAAGTGTCTTTTTTTTAAAATTATTAAATAATTTAAGCGTCAAATCTAATGATTGTAGGAAATTTTGTTACTATTAGCTTTACCTGACGGAGGGCGCAGCTTTACCTGGTTTAGGGCACACCGACCCACAGCCGATTGCCCGGCGGGTCAATCTCAGCAAGAATGTATCTAAAGTTAGTAAAATTCTATTTTTTTTTTATATATATAATTCATGGCCTTGTTTCAACACGGGAAGAATGAAAATTTGTTGAAAATTATGTCATTACAAAAATGTTTAAAACTTTATAAATGAGACTGAGAGTGCACGTTTTCTTTAAAACACAAGGTCATTATCACCTGTGGTAATATTTCAAACTTTGTTTAAAATTAGGATGCAAGTTTTTATTCATTATTATACTTTTCTGAACGAAAACACCGTATTTCTGAAAACTATTCCGAAATTTGAGTGGAGTAACACCAGATTTTGCTTTTCATTTTATAATTCAAAAATTCATTGATTACTAATGTGATACCGGATGGTGGTGGTGAGTAAAAAAATAAGAGGGGGTATGGTAGAGCCTGATTATGGCCTAAGCAACGTCACATTACTACTTTTGAAAAATGTTTGCCTCATTCAATCCTAAAATTCAGCGATTAAATAAACTTTCATGCGGAAAAATACTTTTCGAAAAAAATGATGTAAATTTGGATAGGCGATAATCAGTTCCTAAGGAACACTAAATTTAATACTTATCTCTTTCTCTCTTTTTAAAGGAAAGTGCTTATGCATTTGAAAGTTCGCCTTATTTTCAAAATCTCAAAAATAGTATGCACAAAATTTAATTTGCCACTTCCCCCTCACCCTCTAAATTTTAATGTCGCCGTGGAATATGCCTAAATCCGACTCTTATTACTGTTTTGTAATCCGTATTGGTGCATGTTTAGTTTCAACAAAACAACAAAAAAACTTCAAAATTTTTGTTTTCTTGGTTTTTCGTTTGTAAAATAGACAATATTTTTCTTCAACTTGTCAAACCTTTTTTTTTTTTTTTTTTTTCAAATTTTAAAATAATTAAATAGTGTTAAAGGCATTGCTGTTACATTGTAAATATAGGTTTCTCAGCGGTGACTTCTTTGGCTACCATTATTTCCATACAGTAATCATCATAAATTTTTAAAACATTTTCAATCGAAATGTACTAGGGAGATTTTTTGGAAATAGTTGTAGCTAATAAAGTGACCGATGAGATTCCTGTAAATAAGTTTTGATTATTTTAAAATTATAATATCTTCAACTGTCGTCCATGAAAAAGTTAAATAAAAAAAAATCAGGCATGGTGAAACTGTGTGGAAGTTATTTGAGGCTGCAATACAGTATGAATCAAAATTAAAACTTCGCGATTAGAAGTAATTTCTTTTAGCTATAAATAAAAAATGTTTTAAATCGAAACAATTGAGGTTAAACAAAAGATAAAATATCATAGGAATATTCTGCTTGTAACAAGATTCATCTATAATATCTGATTTATAAAAAAAAATAAAATAAATGCAAATATTTTTACAAATCTGTATTTCGCTGTTTCTAATTTTGCGCCCTTAGAATTCGTGCGCCTGGAGCAGTTTGCTCCAACTGCTCCACGGTAGCTACGCCCCTGCCTCTCGCTGCGGAACCCGAGATTTCCTCGGGGATGCATTTTTTCCGTCTAATTAACCCTCCTTGATAATTCCCACCAGTTATTTTTCCCTTGTAATTTTTGCCTTATTTAATCGGAGCATTTTCCCGATTAAATTAGACTAAAAGTTTTGTTTTGAAAAACCGGTGACAAAAGAATAAAAATTCTTAAATACGCAATTTTTGAAGCTATTTTGATAAAAAAAAAATTACACAGCTAAAGGGTTAAATGTACCGAGGACCTTTATTTGAGCAGAAATCGATCAAAAATGGAAAATTATTTTAGTGCATATTATTATTTTCCAGGTTGTTCTGAACCATTTCCGAAAAACCGCATTATTTTTCTATGCTATTATTTTTCGCAAAGTTTCAAGCGTCACAACTTTATACACAAACAATTTTTCGGCCCTTTAATATACTTTACATCTATTTTTATCAAAACTTATTTTTTAACGTTTTTAGATATTTCAAATGCTCCAAGCATCATAATGAAAATTCATGAAATTGATAAAAAAAGAATCCTGATGTTCCTTACAGAGAAACTGAGCATGTTTTTTTAAAAATATGACTTCATTATGATAATTTAATTTAATTTTTAATTAATTATAAGGAAACATTTTGATGAAAATCGATATGGAATTAAGAAAATTTTTTTCTAAAAAATTAACTATTCAAGGGATTAAAAAATCGATGCACAGAATTATTCGTAATAATGTGTTTTAAGTTATTAAAATACAAAATGGAGTATACATCTCAAAAATTATGACGCAGGGAGCATTTTAAAATTTCGTTTTAAAATATTATTATTTTTTATTAATCCTAAAATTCTAATAACATTGGAAATTTCTTTTAAGGTGTTCTATACACTTTTGGTGAAATGTATATTTCCACAAAATTTCATATCCCTATGATAAAAAAAAAAAAAAAAAAAAAAAAAAAAAAAAGTCTATCGTCCCCTTAACATTAGCGCGAAGAATTCGGAAATTGAGTGACTAGCAGTCTCAATTCTCGCTCCCGTGATATTCACGAGCTGTGTATTGTATTCAGATTGTTTTATTCCCACCAGTTTTATAAAATAGTGTAATTGGATTTATAATGGTATCATTTTACCTGATTAAGTAAGGTGAATATTTCTTTTTCAAAAAAGTGGTGGCAATAAGCATTTTGAATTTTTAAACCGTAACTTAATGCGACCGTTAACAGGATAAAGATGTTAAAAATCCATTAACCCTCTCGCGAGATTTTCTCGGGGATGCATTTTCCGTCTAATTAATCCTCCTTGATTATTCCCACCAGTTATTATTATTATTTTATTTTTTATTTATTTATTTATTTATTTATTTTGTAAATTTTGCCTTATTTAATCGGAGCATTTTCCCGATTAAATTAGACAAAAATTTTTGTTTTCAAAAACCGGTGACAAAAGAAGTATTTTAATTATTTTGAAACTATTTTAATAAAACAATTATGCAGCTAAAGGGTTAAAAACTGTCCAGCTTCAAAACCCCAAATTTCCGAACGTCTTCAATTGACACAATCTGCCATCTTCTGGAAAAACAAATGTTGTTATTTCTTCTTGATATTCTCCGAGATTCAGCTGGGTAAGACCATTCCAGGTCGAGTGTGGTGTGGATGGTAAAGTGTAAAGTGTGACTGAGTAACAGCATTAAATTTTCTCAGAAGATGTGCGACGATTGAAAACGTTCGGAGTTTTCAGGGCTGCCACAGGCGGCTATTTTTTAATTCTACCTCACACCACTTTCTCAAAACAAATGTTATTGACATACTGTTCGAGAACATTTCCTGCATTAATAGACTACAAAATCTGCTTTTTAGGTGCGTTCGTAATTATATAAATGCGTAGCACCTATAGTCGTCGTTCAGTCCGTCCGTCCGTCTGTCTGTCCGCATATAACAGAGCTAAAACTACCCAACCGAATGGTCTAAAATTTTAAATATATGATTGTAACAAATTTTGTCTGGCCATTTCAAATTTTATGAAAATCGGATGTATAGTTTAATTAAAGGGACAATCAAAAGTTTTACTTTACATTACGGCCAATGGGAAAAATTATTGCAAGCGCATTTTAATGATGTTACAGCCTTCCGAATGGTCTGAAATTTTAAAGATATAATTGTTGCAAATTTTGTCGAGCCATTTTTAATTTTAAGAAAATCGGATGTATAGTTTAATTACAGGGACAGTCAAAAGTGTTCGGTGAATGGGGAAAAAAAATTATTGGAAGTGCATTTTAATGATGTTACAGACTATGCACTTTATGAAGTGCAAAATATTATACGTTCAGTACAATATGGGGTGAAAAAAATAATTATAAAACTAGTTATAGTACGAACGCACCCCATTTGCCACGTTTGACGAGCAATTTCCAACTTGTTTTATGTAAATAGCGGTGCTAATAGAATAGAAAAATGGTCGCCTATGACAGCCCTGAGTTTTGTGGTTTTAAGAGGTTCACGCCAGTGTGCATCACTGGTGGGTAACGCTCACTGTCCCATCAGGCGACGTGTATCACCGGTGGGTCACATTCGACTATTCATAGAAGGCATGTACTACCGGTGGGTCACACATAACTGTTCTATGGACCGCATGCACTACAGGTGGGTCACACTTAAATATTTGAAAATTCAGTAGTAAAAACAATTCAATATTATAAATTTAACACATTCACTACAGGAAACGATAATTCTCGTTTTTATTCATAAAAAGCCATTGACTAAGGGCGTGGCTTCTACCGAAAAATGCATTATTACAGAAAATGCATTTATATCATGTTATCCATATTTCTTTAGACTGTAAGACATTTATATTAAATTCGTGCATTGAAATACATTTACCGATGCATAAACCTAGGAAACCTATCTAGAACACCAATTTACAAAAGACTTGCAGAACAGGGAGGAGCTTCTACTGTTTTAAAATTCAGATTTGATAAAAATTACCCGTCGGCAATGTGTTAATATAGTTGTTTATTTATTTCGATGAAAATTTTAAGACATTCAAAACAGAGTGCTGGCTGGCCCTTACAACGCTTACAATATGAGGTTACTTTTAAAGTTTTCTTCGAGGTATACTGTCTGCCTTTGGCATGAACGTATTAACCCTTTCCGACACGGGGTAATTCTGTTTATAAACTGCTGAAATAATGGACTGACACCAGAATTCATAAAAAAATTTATTAGAAAATACGAACTTCCACGTACATTATAAAATGAAAATTGTAGTTAAATATTCTTGGTGCCGTTTGTCAGTTTCGGAATTAAAATTATGTGTCCAGATTTAAGGACACCGCCCTCAAAAGTCTTAAAGCGTAAGATATGGTCAGTTTTTGATAGATTTTTAACATATTTTGTATGATCTACTAGTACAGGCACTGGCGTAGCCAGAGGGGGGGAGGGGAAGGTCCAGATGCACTTGGCACCACTAATTTAAAAAAGTTTTCTTCGACTTATATAATCGGAGATTTTTCAGCTATTAATTAATGCTAAAAAAAAATCACAATTTCAGTGGTGTGAAGTGCATCTGAACCCCCCCCCCCCTGGCTCCGCCACTGCGTACAGGGTTTGTACGGCTACCGTTATTTTCAAGGGAAAGTATAATTATTTTTTTACTGAAAAATAAATTTAGTTTAAATGCGCGAAATTTTGCCTTATTTAAAGAGAGATTTCCTGTATGAAAATACTGGTACCGAAGAATTTCTTAGTCTGGAAATAAATTCAAGGACCCGTACGAACCCTGTAATATGTAAACCTTTAACCCCTTAACCTACAGTGACGGGCACAGCCCGCGTACGATGATCGAGCCAAATGTAAATTCTTCTTACCACTAAAATTTCATAGTAAATATAGTTTAATGTAATCGTCGAAATTCCATGATTAAACAAGGCAAAAATCTCTATTAAATTTTAGTGGTAACTATGGATTTGCCAAACCGTTGAGCTGTTGAGACCAAATCGTAGGTTAAGGGGTTAAGGAAATGAATGCACTTCTGACTTGTACTTCTTTTGAGAACTTTTAATTATTTTATTCAAGGTGAATTTCGCACAAAAATTTTAACTTCTTTTAATAGTTGCCATGTTTACTGAATTTTTAATACCACTTTTTCCGTTTAGAAATATTTTCTTTATATAATCACAGATTTCTGCGACTAAATAAAGCGAATATTTCTAATCGAAGTTAGTTGCATTAAAATATCAAGAGATTTGAAAGTACATCATTTTTTTTTCTATTTGACAATGTAAAAATTGAAATAAACACAGTTTAGAACATAAAAACAATGCAGTAAAAACGGCATTTACCGGTCAAATCATTGTCACAGCGGATATGTCGTCAACGTCGCTAACTGGCATACGTTTGCTTTATTATATAGATAAATATTTAAAATATGGAAGCGCTAAACGTTTTTGGTTAAGACTACTATAAAAAATTTTAACACTTTCATTCATACGGGCCTCATATGAGGACAGATAAGTATTGCCCTAAAAAGCAACAAAAAATTCAGTATTCATTTATGGAGATCTGATTTGTGGACAGATAATAGCTAGCATGCAGCACAATAATAAAATTATTTTATAATGGTTTCTCATTTATAACAAAAATATTTTTTTTGTAAATAATGGAAAATAATGAAAAATAATTTATGCATGAAAGGGTTAAAAAGCTATTGCTATAGTTGTCATGACTTCCGTTTTTCGACTACCACTTTTTATTCGTTTTACATAATCGCAAATATGTGTGACTAAATAAATCAAATATTTTTCATCGAAGTTAGGGTACTTTTCCAGTATAGTGATCTTGGAGAGATACAGACAATAGCCATGGCATAAGAAGGTAATTTGGCAACATATTTTCGGGCAACAATGTACACATTTTTTTATATGCAAGCAGTTTTTTGAATATTTATAAGATTCATTTAATATAAAAAAGCCAATTATCTATTTTTAGATACAAAGAAAATTAAATTGTGTGTAAGAAGCAATAATAATATATATAAATAATTGTTATATACTGTATATTTATGTTTATGTAGATAAGTATAAACAAATATATAAACAAGCATAAAAGCTGATTCAGTTTGTTTTAGTTTATAGCATTTGGAAACAAACCTCATTTTCTGAAGCCCGATTTTCGCTAGGCATTTTAAAGAAATGCCAAGGCACCTATAGTGGAAAAGTGCAGAAGTTAATGCTATTCAAAAATAGAGTTAAAGGTAGACTTCACAACTATGTGTTACTATTTTGTGATTGCATATTTTTTTTAGAATGCTTACCTTTAAATCATGATTCTCCGGTTTTACTGCTGGGCACTGTCTTTTATGATAAATGCAAACCTTTTTCCACGACACTTGCTGACATACATGCGGTATTAATTTGCAGAAGGGTTGACGTATTATCCTGAAAATTAAACACAACTTTTTACGAATATGCATTAACATTTTTCATAATGCATCTGAATAATGCAGATATACACCGTGCGAAATGATAGGGATAATTATTTAATTGACTAAATAATAAATACAGTTGCGTTAATCCACATAAACAATATAAATTGATTTTAACAAATTATTGGGTCGTTCGGGAAGTCGTGTCCGTCTGGGAAAATCAATTCTTACCGGAAAATTCTGCCCGGTAATTATTAGACATTAGATATTGGAATCAACGTCTAATAATTAAATGGTAGAATTTTTCTGTACGAATTGATTTTCCCAAACGGACACGACTTTCCGAACGACCCAATAAATAGGCAACGTAAACATAAAGAAAACATTGTAAAAGAAATGTTATTGTCGCAATCTAATAAATTGCATTTTCGTTGGATTTGAAGAAGGAGCATAATGAAAAAAAAGTGACAGATTTTTCTATTCTGTAGAAATAGTACATGTCAATCGTACTTTCTTTGTGATTAACAATTTCAATGAAGCGTTGGGCATAGAATTTACTAAGTTATGAGCTTGTAGAGGTGACAAAACACGCCGTGACCCCTCAAATGGTAGATTTTAATTCTGCTTTCTAGTTATACATTTAGAATCTAGTTATATCTAGTTATACATGTAGTTATATCCATTTATCACATGTAGTTGTATCCATTTATCACATGTAGTTGTATCCATTTATCACATGTAGTTGTATCCATTTATCACATTTTGTAGAAATTGCGCGCAATATCCAAAAATTCTCTATGGGATTTAGGTACAGAATATCGGCCGGTCAGACAAGTGCATGAATCTTATTATCTTCGGAACACTTCTTTGTGTTTTTTTTTTCAAGATGAATTGCGGTATTGTCTTGTTCAAAAATGTAGTTAAGGCCGGGGCTTTTTAACCTTGTCCAACAAATACTGTTCTAACATGAGGATATATGTATATAGTGCGTTTTAATACTACATGGACAGGCGATTTCTTAAAATAACAGTTCAAAAATTAAACAATAATCACGAAAAAATAAATAAGCATATGAAATTATAACATAAGTTTATTAGAACAAAGAAATACAATATAGATTTTACAGCATTTAAATAAAATCAAAATCAAAATAAGCTGCCCTAAAAATATATGAACTTTTCGAGTATTTTGTATTTAAATTCAAATTTTGGATACATTCCTCTGAATTATTTTACAAATTATATCAGGCATGCTTCGAACTAGTGTTTGAAGAAGGTGTGGCTGTAAAAAGAACCAACTCCGCTCTACAAGTTGCTTTAATTCGTGAATAGTCGAAAACTACCGACCATGGGCATACAGCTCTCGTGCAAGTACACTCTGAAGGTTTTCAGTCGGATTCAGTTCTGGACTAATGGCTGGCCCATCTATAACTGTCACGTACAAATAACAAACAATTCTGTGTCAACCAAGCTGCTGTTAAGTGGGAGGTGTTAATCCCCAGAGAGCATTTTTAATTTTCAGAAAATTTGCTGCAGTCTTGCTGTGAAAATTTGCAAAGTTGCAGCAAGCTCAGCATGACAAGACTGAAAGTTCATAACAAGACTGCAGCAAGATAACGCAAACGCCGAAGTCACCACACTTCGAACTTGCAGCTAACTTGTCGTGCAAGTTAAATTCATGCTGCATCAAATTTATTGCAAATTAACGACAAACAAGTAATCAAAAATACTGCAAACTTACTGCAAAGTAGTAATCTTTCCACGTCCTACTATCTGTTTACAACTGTTACACTATAAGTTTAAAAACCCTTCGGAGGAGTCAATACACCTGATCAGATCTATTGATACAAACACACCGTCAGAAGGTGCATGCATCGTATTCATCACCATAAACAAGTTAAAGTAATATTTGTACTTTTCAATACGAGCCTTTTTTTTTTTTGGTATTTGATAAATATAGCGTTTAGAAAAAGCGGTTCCAACAGAATAAAATTTCTGCAATTTCTGCGTATGTGCTGATTGTCTATTCTCTCAACAGAGGAATTTTTTGCTTTCGTCACTTTCGTGAATTAAAGACAATCTTGCAATTAGTTTCACAACAAACTACTCATGCAAGTAGGAGATGGTATACCTTGCGGGAAATTTGCTGGGAATTTCTCAATTCAAATTTGTCACGTCAAGATAATGTCAGAAAAAAAACCAAACCTGTTGCTAATGTTCATGCTATCTGGGTCGACGCATTGTCTTATTGGAATTTCCAGTTTTCCATTTCTAAGATGTGTCGAAATGGGAGTAGAATTTTTTGAGGCCATTTTGGTAATTCCCAGACCACTGTCGACCATTAAGAAAAGCAATATCCGCTGTTCCGTTGAAAGAAAATGCGTCCCACACCATAAGAGAACCCTCTCCTTGTTGTCGACTAAAGAACTTGCGAGATGTCCATCATAGATCATCCCAATAGTATGCCCAGAGCCTGATTACCCACGGGGCAAATTCCTACTACTAAAATTAAACAGAAAATTTTGCCTCATTCATGGCAGAAATTTTACATGAATACGGCTTTTAGATAAGTCGAACTTTTCTTTTAAAATTTATTGGTGTAAGTGTGCCCCGTTGGTAATCAGGCCCCGAGTATGCCCAGTGGTCAGGGCTATCCAAATTGATTTGTTTCCTCGCTGAAGCAGACATTCATCCATTCATCATAGATTTTTCAATTCAAAGAACGCGTGCCTTTCCATGATGCAGTTTCAGCATAGGTGTTCGAAACATTCTGCGATATTTATAAAATTTGTTTGCCTGTATGCGACGTTGGAGGACGTTGATCTCGGAATAGAAAACACTAAAGTCCTCGCAATTTCACGA
This sequence comes from Maratus speciosus, assembly GCA_963932465.1. Classification (NCBI taxonomy): domain Eukaryota; kingdom Metazoa; phylum Arthropoda; class Arachnida; order Araneae; family Salticidae; genus Maratus; species Maratus speciosus. The sequence goes on along the minus strand of OZ010793.1, from coordinate 112,165,156 downwards.
ACAGATTTCTTTTGGGTTGAAACTGCTAGTAAAATATCTCTCTCTTGTCTCTGAGATGTTTTTCTTGGTCAATCTGAATTCTTTTTTGCAATCGCATTTTCCCCTTTTGATAAATTTTTATTAATTCCAGATCTGTTATGATTAATTTGTTTAGCAATATGAGAAACTTTAACTGTTTGAACCTTTAAACGTAAATTTTAGCTATATCAGCTACAGTGAAATGAACGTTTCGAAGCATTTTCCAACCATTCAAGAATTGAAGAATGAGTAGTGATTTTATATTTCGAAACGGTTACGTGACATGTACAAAATCCAGAATGTGCAAAATTTTTTAATACGGTGGTAATAAAAGCGATACTTTTCATTGTCCATTTATTTTTGGGACAGCTTATTTTGAATTTTATTTTTTTTACAAACAATTTGTGATATAAACATGATATTTCTGTGCTGTATTAAACTTATGATATGATTTCATATGCTATTTTTTTGTGATTATTGCTTCATTTATTGAACTATTATTTCAAAAAATTGCCTGTCCATATATTTTTGAGACATGCTGTATCTATTTTGCTGTTTAGCTAGCACAGCAATTTTAAGCCTACCTTCTTCGAAAAAAACAGGGGAAACTATTAGAAAGCCTTCATCTTGTTAACGCGTAAAAGTGTGCTTTCTACGGTCTTCCGAAAGTGAATTAATACCATCGGAACTATTGAAGTTAATTTGATTTTCATTACTGAAAATATATTTAAAATAATTCGTTTGCTGCTTCGTATGATTCTCAGACAATTTAACACGGGCTTTTATATAATCAGATATTAAACACGTACACCGACGTTGTTTTACATGTTTAAGATTTCCTGGCCTTTTAATTGCTCTTTTTATGGACCATAGTGATGCTGCCGTTTATATCTGGCTCCCGATTTCTTTTGCTGTCTTACTTTTGCTTGTGACCGTTCGAACAATCAAACTTTCGTATCCTTTTTAAAGATTTCATCGAGATCGATGTATAACTAAATAGAATAACACGTACTGGATAACTGCATCATAAAATATAATAAACTAGCAAACCCCGCGGCTTTGCTCGCGAAATATTTGAAATATACCAAGTGATATTTTTATGTCTAAATTTTATTAAAAGCTACTAACTAAATTTTATTTTATTAAAAGGTTTTTTTATTAAAAGGTACTTATTACTTTTAGGAATAAATAAAAATTACTATTTAAAACACAGTTTGACTAAACATCATTATTACACTGCATTAGGTAGAAATGAGACTTAAATTAATAAAACGAAATAAAACGAAATAAATGATAATTTAGAAAATATTTTGAAACTTTTATGCTCAATTAATACGCTTATTTCAGTATTCATTTGAAGTTTTGAATGTTTTAGAAACCATCTTCTTACATCTTAAGATTAACGATCATGTCAAATTCCAAGTCCTACCACCTCTCTCAACATAATGGGCTATGTTGAAATAGGAACTGTCACATTAATTTGCCAACATTAATTTTTAAATCAGCTTGTTATTTCCTAATATTCTACAGAAACGTAATTTAGAAAGCTTTTAAAGACCTTTTTTAAAACGTTTGTTGTTCCTGTGAACCCCAGGTGGTAGAATCATCGACATAAAATATAGACCGTGTAGGATCCAAGATTGTTACCATTCATTCGCAACTATTACTTTTATAATCGGTTTATACTCCCTGAAATTGTATAGAAATCGTAATTTAGGACTTTTTTAGAATGTTTTTCGCACCTCCCTTTCGCTTGACCCCTTTTTAATTCGAATTTATTTTTGACAGTCCTTCGAGGGCACTTATATTTTATAAGTGACTACCATTCCATATTTAGAGTTTCTAGCCTTTTCAGCATCACAGAAATCGCAATTTAGAATGTTTTTTGCTCCTGCAACCCTCTGGTGGTAGTCAATTCGTTTATAAATTCAGGTGTCAGTCCATTATTTCATCAGTTTATAAACAGAATTACTCCACGCCGGTAAGGGTTAAAAGAGCAAAGAGCAAGGAGAACCTGTTACAGAATTTTTATGAAGAAAAGTTAGAGCATATAAATTAACTTTTTATTTTAATGAAGTAAATCACCGGTTAAACTATATCTGTACTAAGTAAAAATTGTTTATTTGTAGGCAGTTAGCTCTGGAACTACCGAACCGATTCCAAAAGTAATGGTATCAAAATGATGGTGTTAGTCCAAATTAGAACATAGGCTATATCTTATGTCCGTGTCACTGGCCAAAACTGGGGTGCAGGAGCAAAAAACGCTTTAAAAATGCGATTTTTGTGTTACTGAAGGGCCCAGAAACACGAAATTTGGAATGGTAGTTATTTATAAGATACTAAAGATCTCTAAGGATCTTTCTTTAAAAAATCGAAATTAAAAAGAGGTGAAAATGCGCTAAAAGTGTTCTAAAAAACGTTCTAAATGGCGATTTTTACGCAATTTCAGGAAGTACCAAAACCGATTTCAAAAATAATGCTGTCAAAATGATAGTGGCAACTCTTGCTCCAATATAAGCTACATTTTATATCGGTGCCACTACCCCTAAAGGGGGTGAAGGAGCAAAAAAACGTTCGATGTTGCGATTTTTGTGTTACTGAAGAGCGCAGATACATGAAATTTGGCCTGGTAGTTACTTATTAGATAAAAATTAACTCTAAGAACATTTCTTAAAAAATTCGAAATTTAAAAGAGGTGAAAATGGACGGAAAACGTCCTAAAAAACATTCTAAATTGCGATTTCTACACAATCTTAGAAAGTACCCAACCAATTTCAAAAGTAATAGTTGGAAATTGATGATGACAGCGCTTGCTCCAATATAGGATCTATTTCATGTCGGCGTCACTACCACCTTGTGGTTACATTTTAAAAAACTTTCTAAATTGTGATTTTCTGATGTTGAAGGGGCTGGCAACTTGAAATTTGGCATGGTAATTACTTATGAGATGTAAATGCACCCTGAGAAGAGTTTCTTAAAAATATGAAATTTAAAAGGGGTGAAAATGAACGAAAATTCTACGCAATCTCAGGAAATATCAACCAGTTTCAGAAGTAATGGTTTCAAATTGATGGTGACAGTCCCCGCTCCAACATAGCCTATATTTTGCTTTGTTGTCACTACCACCTGGGGATTACAGGAGCAAAAAATCTTCTAAATTGCGTTGTTTGTGTTACTGGGGGGGGGGGGAGCATTTTAAATTTGGAATGGTAATTACTTCAAAGATGCAAATGCTTTCTAAGAACTATCGAAAGAAAATTACAAATTTAAAAGGATGAAGCGAGCGAAAAGCGTTCTATAAGCGTTGAAAATTACAAATTTTATGAAATCATATGAAATACGAAACCTATTTCAAACATAATGGTTTTCAAATTGACGGTGATAGAACCTTCTCAAACATAAGCTATATTTTATGTCGGTGCCACAAACCCTAGAGGGTTGCAGGAGCAAAAAACTTTCTAAATTGCGATTTATGCGGTACTGAAGAGGCCAGAAACTTTTAATGTATCACGGTAGTTACCTATAAAATATAAATGTCCTCTAAGAAGAGGCGAAAATAAATTCGAAATTAAAAAGGGGTGAAGCGAAGGGAAGGAGCGAAAAGCATTTTAAAAGAGTCCTGAATTACAATTTCTATGGAATCTCAGGTAATAATGAACCAATTACAGACATTATTGGTTGCGAATCAAGATTGGTAATCTCTGATCCTATACGCGCTATATTTTTTCCGGTGTCAGTACCACCTGGTTTGCAGGAACAGCAAGAAAGCCTTTAAAAACATGTAAATTCCGTTTTCTATAGAATATTAGAAAATGCCAACCGAATTCAAGGTTAATGCCGGCAAATTAATTGTGACAGTCTCTGTTTCAACATTTTTCGAGACATTCTATTTCAACTGTGTTTTGGCATTTTATGTTGGTGCCAGTAACACCAGAGAGGTGTAAGACTGTAAGACTGTTAGCTTGGAATTTGACATGATGGTTAATTTTAATATGTAAATGTACTAATATGGTTTCTAAAAAATTCAAAACTTCAAATGAATACTGAAATGACAGTATGAAACCAGCATAAAAGTCAAAAAATACTTTCAAAATTATCATTTATTAGGAATTAGTTCCAGTTCTTCTCATTAATTAAAACATAAGTTCTGTCTATTGAACTTTTATAGTGAAGTATAGCCAAACTGTGGATTAATTTGTAATTCTTGAATTATTCCAAAAAGTGTTCTTCTAATAAAAAATAGTCATGCAAATATCACTTGGCATATTTCAACTATTACGCGAGCAAAGCCGCGGGGTTTGCTAGTAATCTATAAAATTGCATTTATTTATATACTTATCTTTCAATATATATTTTTTTCAATTTTTTCCTTATTGTGATTTCTCATTTAAATGTTCTTCCTATTGTCATACATTAATTACTCATACATTTTTAGGCATAGTTGGTCTCTTAAATTTGATCTTAATTGCTGATTTGGAATTTAAATGTCCTACCTTTTCCTAAACATGCATTAAAATCAGAAAATACAATTTTATTTTTCTTCTTATTGTAACTAGCATTTATATGATAAATATTAAACTAGTCACAATCGCAGTAATGAGTAATAGACCACCCTATTTCACCGCATTATATGGATTACATAAACACTCATCATCATAATAATAATATTTATTTTAAAAAGAAATCCTATAAGAATTGCTTTATTTAAAAGAAAAATCTAACGATTCAAAAATGTAATCTAATGGCAGTGTTGCCAGATTTGGGACTTGTTTTATCCCAGATTGTTGATTGTCACCGCTTTTTTAAAATAGAAATATTCCGTCTATTTAAAAATAGATTAAAAATTCTGAAAAATAAGGTGAATTATACTATTTTTAAAAAGTTGTGTGGTGACAGTCCAATAATCTGAATAAAAAAAGTCACCAATCTGGTACTACTGTCTAATGGATATTTACGTCCAGTATCGACATTCGCATATTTCAATATGTTTCAAGAATCAATTATGTTCGAAATTGTGCTGTAGTCAGAATACTGTGTAGTACCAGAATAGCACTTTTATTCGTATGTGAAAATAACAGCAGGCACACCCTTGTCCGGTTCGATAAGTTGCTGATCGTCTGCACTTAAGTATAATTATTGAAAAATTTTTAATTGTATTAATTGATTTTCTGCTCAAGAGAATGAATGTCCTAAACTTAAATGCAAAAAATGTTGTTGAAAATGGCACAATACCCATGGCATGGTTTTCCTTTAAGCCGCCAGAGGGACCTTTGGCAACTTTTTGAGGCACTTTAGGCATGCCTTTGAATGTTTTCTAATACTATATTTTTAAATAAATATCCACTTAAAAACAATTTGTTTGAAAATTTTTAACCTTTCTCTTAGAGATGACAAAACAACAGGTCCCAATACTAAGCCAGTCGTTCGAAAGTTGCGGATCGTCAGTACATAAGTATAATAATTTAAAAAGTTTTAATCACATTAATTAGTTTTCTACTCAAGAGAATGAATGCCCTAAACTGATATATAAAAAAAAATTAACTTAGTGTTGTTATCATTGTTGAAAAGGGCACAATGAGGGTGGAGAGTGATCGGGGAAAAACCAGGTCAAAAAAGGTTTTAAATACCAGTATTTTGTTAAAGAGAGATTCGCCTTCTTTAGTTCCTTTATGTTAATCAAAGTATTTTCTATAAGAAAATACTGGTAGTTTCGCTTTTTTGTGGCTGTATTTTTTCCTGATCACTCGCCACCATGACAATATGCATGACATGGTTCACCATTAAGACGTCAGCCGGACCTTTGGCAACATTTTGAGGAGAGCTTCGCATCTATATTCTTACAATAGTAATAGGTAATTGTCTTTTGAAAACAAACATTATGCAATAAAACTCTAAATTTAACTTACCTATTTCTGGTGCAAAAAGTTACTGCTGGAGCACTAATCAGCTCAGGATATTCTTTTGTAATATATTGCATAACCGGATAATCCAGGTACATCTCTAGGAAGGTGTAGGTCTGCCAGAGAAATCCAGCTGTGCTCATGAAAAATACCATCAAATGGAAAGCTTTTCTTCGAGAATTCGTTGTTTTTTCTTTTTTAGGCATACCTAAAAAGGTGAAAGTTTTTTTGTAAAAACAAATGAATAGATTTTCTTAAATATTAATTTTTTAAATATACAATAAATTAAAACTTCAGAGTTATCAATATACCATAAATTCGTGAAATAATATAACCTTTCAGGGGCAAGCAATTGTGTTTCTGTGATGCTGAATAACCACAGGAATTTTCGAAGAATTTTGTTTTAAAATAAAGAAAAGCAATTTTTCAACAATTTTTCCACCAACGTTATAAAAGTGAAATTTTATTGAAATTATCTGGCGTTAGTCTTAATTAAAATTAGAATATATCCCACAACCTCTCAAGGGGGGGGGGGGTTAAGTAAAACATAATGTAACCAAGTACAGAATTAATAGTTTTTAAATTCGGTACTTTATAGATAATGCGCCAATATCTATAAACTGTCATTTTAGAATTATGTGTTACGACGCTTGTAAAAGAACTTCTGGAAGGTTTATGAATCGTGTAAATTTAAAAAATAGGCCGAATTCAGCGAACATCCCTTATAAGTGGATTCATATAAAGTGCTTGTTACTGTCGAAACTTTCTATTTCGTAGTTCACTTAGTCTAAAATCATGATTGCTGAAGATAAGTTCAGTACAGACGGCCAAAAAAAAAAAAAAAGGTCACAGAACATCCTATACATTTTAATCAAAAAACTGTTGCATGAAAAAAATGAATGAAAAAGCACGAAAAAAAAACAAATTATGTCTTCTTTAAACGTATGTTATAGAAAAATAGCTTTCGCGGTCGTCTTTATGCTGACATTGTACCAAACTCTAAAGATTTCAATAAAAACATCTAAATTTAACACTCCGTCGGTAAATTGTACCTCAGGATACAAAATTGGTACGTCATTTGGTGAAGCAGTTTAGGAATTGTGACAGCTTAAGCCTTAAATGCTCAGTACAGACATCCCGACTTACGTAATACGCGACTTACCTAAATTCGCAGTAACGTAATAAATCTCGAAAATTACATTTGTGAACATACTAACGCTTTTGATACGCAGTTGCATACTTTTGATATTTATTTTATGAATAATATATATATATATATAATCCACAACCGTAATATAGTTTATATATTAGATAGAGTTATATTTTTATTAGTATATACAATCAAATCAAATCTATAGCAAAACAACTTAATCTTTATTGTTAGTTATTCATAGTAGACATCTAATTCATAATAATTAGAGATTGTTCTTATCAACGATTATTTTATTTTGTGAATGCTATTCATTTGTCTTGAAATAAGAAATTTATGGTTAAATTAGTCCTCTTCAATTATTTTTTATTTTTATAGTCGTTTGATGTAGATTCAAAATTGTTATAAATCAATTCCTCAATAGTAGATTTATAAATACCGTATTCCAAAAGATACTTGAAAAGTGTTCTTTAAGTTTGTTTTTATATTTTTCATACTTTATAGTTTATATACGAGTACATACTGTCGCATGATGTTTTATTTATAAAATAATACGGTGTAAATATATGTAAATATATATATATATATATATATAAAGTATTGCAATTTCTTATAAAATTTTACCCAAGCATAATCAACTTACATAAAATTTAAGTTGCGTAAAACTTTATCGAACGCATTACTTACGTAAGTCGGGGGATGCCTGTTTATCATATTTGCAAAACTTTTTATTTAACGTTTAATAAATCATTCAAGTTCTTTGCAACCACTACATTTATATAGAAATACTAATCCTCTAAAAAATGACATAAATATGCTACTAAATAAAGTAAAAAATCTACCTTAAAATATCTGGTGTCTAATCCTTAATATAAATATAAAAAAACACAATTCTAATAGAAACATTCGCGCATTTAAGGAGTAAACTATGGAACTTCTAATGCTAAATTCATTTATAATCTTTGTAAAACAGATTGCAATACGAATAGTTTTTCAGGGATAACTCAAGAATTTCTGGCTGGAATGAGGTGTAGATTTAGATTCGCATATTTAAGGTCCTTAAATACGATTTATGTTTAAAAAAAATATAGGTTACAATATACGGTCGAGTCTCTGTATAACGAAACTCCATACATCGAATTTCTCTATATAACGAATTTTTAGTAGGAACGATCCCTTTTTCCCATGATCTCATTAAAAACAGTCTCCATATAGCGAAATATCTATCTCCATATAACGAATATTTTCATGAATTTTATTTATTGTTTTAAACTTTATTTATTGCTTTAAAAAAGCTACCAAATCACATGGAACCAATTTTCCATCACTGATTAGTGATTTATCGTTCAGCGCTGAGTTTTTTATCTTACTTTTCTACCTTGAATTTCCTTGTTTTTCATGCCCAACGAATTCATCTCTCCCCCCCCCCCTTCCTCCCACACACCTTCCAACATATTTCTTAAAACAGTGTCAATTGGATTGTTACACATATAAGAGCGGGATCAGAGAGGTAATTGAAGTTTAAGGTGAATGAGAATTCAAATGAAGGAAAATGTTCCCGATACAATTTTTCATTCCTTGCTAAAGTGTGAACATTTTTTCGAGAGTGTAACAATTTTGAAATTAAAACAGCGAAAAATTACAGATTTCTTCCTCTAAAATTAATGTAAGTTTTCCTGATGTGATTTTTATTATGCTTTCAAATAAATGTCTGTTCTCTTTTTTCAAACTGTTTAACACGTTCACGCCGGCGCCTATATTTATGTTTTTCGCTGTGAGGCGGCGCTCGAATTCATGTTTTGCTTCATCTGGCGGCGCGGTACTTTCGTTTACTCAGACACTGTATGCAAAGACACGCCCCTCTCGTATTTATTAAATTGAACTCAAATATAACAAGCAGAATTGATTGTGAATGTATGAAAGTTTGTAAGGAGTAAGCAAATTACTTAGAGACATGATTTTATTGACTGCATATTAACGAATTTAATATAAAATGTCTTAAAATCTAAGGAAATATGGACAACATGATATAAATGTAATTAATTCTGTAATGTAGAAGCCACGCCCTTAGTGAATGATATCTTTTGAATGAAAACGAGAATTCTCGTTTCCCGTCGTGAATGTATAAGGTTTATAATACTGAATTGTTTTTACTACTGAATTTTCGAATATTCAAGTGCGACCCACCTGTAGTGCACGCCGTCTATGGCATAGTCGAGTGTGACCCACATGTAGTGCACGCCTTCTATTTAACAGTGGAGTGTGACCCACCGGTGATGCACGCCGCCCGATGCGGCAGTCAAGCGTGACCCACCGGTGATGCACGCCGCCCGATGGGGCAGCCAAGCGTGACCCATCGTGAACGTGTTAAATAATTCAGAAACACAATATTAGATTAATATTTATAGTTAAACATTTCAAATTCTTAATTAAACACCTCAAAATTAATTTTTGTTTAAAATTTACACATTAAATAGGAATTTTTACTCATTCTCTATATAACGAATTTTTTACTGGAACAGTGAATTTCGTTATATAGGGACTCGACTGTATGTTATTTTCGAAATGTAATTTCAAATACACAGATTTTCGAAATTAATTTTACGAATTGTAAATTATAAATGTTTTAATAGAAATCTATACATAAAAGCTTTAAATATACGAATCTAAAATTATTCCTTATTTCCGCCCAGTATTTTTTAAGTTATGCTTAATAACTACCCTCATTACAATCTGTTTTATAACGATTAGAAATGTGTTTAACATTAGGATTTCTTATCTGTAAACCTACATAATTTCTACAGTACTTGACCGAATGCTTTTTTTCACTTGGTTTTCTAATGTATAAATTACTCAAAATTCTAAATATGATGTTAAATTCTTACTCAAAATTTAGAGTTTTAGACACCTCCTACGACAGAGGTCGTCGACCGATCCATGGACCACCAGTGGTCCACAGAAAAGAATCTGGCCATTACAGTAAAACATCGATTTTGAGAAGGAATTGGGACCGACCTTCTTTCGGAAAATCGAAATTTTTGGATAATCGAGAATCCATCAATTTTAAGATTAAGGCGAAATATATGCGCTATTTCTTACTATATTAATAAGTGTTTAAAAAATATAAAGCAATAGCGGAATAGAAACAAGAATAAATTACCATAATTGCATTATGAAATTAAGTACCTTTTACATATTTCACAAGGGTTTGAAACAATGTTTTTTATGTCGTAGTTACGATTGTCTTTGCTTTGAAGCTCTAGCACGATGTTTTTAACTGTTATTAGTTCACCAGTATAACAATCTTTCTTCTGCTGCAGCCAAGCCAAATCTTTTGCAAAACATTCAAAAGCTTCAGAATTGCTAATTTGTTCGTTCCAACCCGCATCTTACGGGAGCTCAAGTTAAATTCAAATGAAGTCTAAGAACGGAGATCGTAAATATATATATGTACTCGCGTTCGGAAATGACCACTTGCTCACAAGGAATATGACAGTTAGGGGGAAAAAAAGCTTTCAAAATGGATTTTGCGCACAAGGAATGTGATAGTAAAAGAAAAAAAAAAGTTTTAAAAATGGATTTCAGTTGACCGAGAGTTTCTGTTAAAAGAGTTTCGGATAAAAGAGGTTCTACTGTATTTGGATTTTTTTTTTCTGTTTCATTAATAATTGTACTTCATGTATAATAAAACTAGGAATAATGAAACATGATAATACGCTAAAAAGTTCATATATTCATGAAAATTTCGATGTTTTGTTTTAAAAATTTTAATTATTGCAGACATTGATCATTTTTATTAAAATGTATTATTTGTCATTTATCTTTAAAACAGGCAATAATTGTTTTTAACTCTCTCTAAAATGTGAATATTCGATAATGACTAAAAAACAATTTGAAAAAAAAAACAGTTCTCGACTATGTATTTGTGCGAAACCAATACCTTGATTATGTCCCAACAGGTAAAACTCAGTACCGGTCTCGGCTTGAAATAAAAACGGCTGTGTCCGTGTTCCAGTAACATCGTAGACACTATAAACATATGAACGTATTTCAAACAAGCACAAACAGATATCACAATAAAAATGTGTGATACTTAAATAAGTTTCAATTATGTTTTAATATTTAAAATTTAAATAATTGTGTTAAACTTGAAAAACCTTTAAAGATTTTTGTCAAGATTTAATAAGCTTTTTCTACGATTAAATAGGTCGAAGTTTATTATTAAAAAATAGCGGTATCCCCAGAAGATTTGTACCGTTACTCCGGAGCTCACAAAAGTTCCCCCTTTTTTTTAATGCAGTGTTCCTTAACCCTTTCTGACACAGTGGTCCCACGTCGAGATCACATAGTTTTAATTCCAATCTTACAACCGACACCAAGAATATTTTAATAAAATTTTGCTTTTACAATGAGTGTTTAAAGTAACGAGTTTTTAATTTGTAAAAAAGTCATTTGTAAATTCCGGTGTCAGTCAATGATTTCACCATTTTACAAATTGAATTGTTGTACGAATCGGAAAGGGTTAAAACACATCCTTTATAATTTTAGTACTTCAAATTAATGTTTTCATATTAATAAAATGGAAAGCACATGACAAATATTATACAAATGTATTTGCATTACTCAAAACATTTTTACCAGTAGTACGCGGAACTAAAATTTATGAAATCGGTGGTCCGTGAGGTTCAAAAGCTTTGTGACCTTTTCCGTAAGCTATTTGTTTTTAAAATACATTTCAAAATTTGTTTAAAAAATGCATTTTAAACATTTCCAGTCGAATGGCTATTTCCGTTTTGTCCTTCCAATATATTGTTCACAATTTGATCATTAAAATTATAACGGGAGGCGGTTGCACAAACCTTCACCTCATCGAGTTGACGGCTGAAATTCCAGGATTATTTAACTCTTTCGAATCTGGCGGTCACATATGTGTTCCTTACTTTTAAAATGCTTTAGACCATAAATAACGGCTTGCAGATACGTAAAAACTCCATAATCACATATCTGTGTTCTATATTTTGACCTTTTGGTGGACAAGTAGTGCCATCTAGCATTGAAATAGTAAAAAAAAACAAAATAAGTTGAGAAAAGTTTTAATTTTTTTATATTAAGAAAAAAGTCAGGGTTGAAAGAGTTTTAACTTAAATTAGAGACAACATTTCCGAAAGAATTAATTGCGTTAAACAATAAAAAATACTAGTGCGTTTTTATGTCTTTTAAATCCTGTTGTAATACGACATTTTCCAAACGTCTTCAAAAATTCTTCCTTTAACTACTGTAAACGTCTTCAAAAATTCTTCCTTCGACTACTGTCATATTGCATAGAACGCAAAATAACTATACCCGTTAGGTTTCAGAAACCAACTTATTCGTTAAATTTCAGTAAAACCTAACTTCTGTGATTTAGTTAGTTACTTTTAATTTTATTAGCGAAAAGGGGATTTTTACCCCAAACTGAAAAAAAAAAAATTCAGAGCCGAAAGGGTTTAATCTCGATTAGCATATCAAAATGCAACTGGTCTGCCAAATCATATCTTGATGGAGAACACCTTATAACCTGATTTCAGTGGTTGACTGGTAGGTTTACCATCGTGTTTTCCTGCTCCCGGTCGTCCACGTTTTCATACCTTTGGGTACCGGAAAAAAAAACAGTAAACCTACGAGTAACCACAAAAATCTGGGTTGCAGGTGTTTTCCACCAAGATAGGACTTGGCAGACCAGTTGCATTTTAATATGCTAATTGAGTTCTGTCTAATCCTAGATTTTTAGCCGCCAACTTGATGAAATGTTTGTCTGTGCAGTTGCCTCCCGGTCTAAATGTATAAGGTGTTTTATTTTGTTGGCCAACTCTAAAAATTTAGTTCATATTTAATTTTCATACATATGAGTGATTTATTTAACTGTCTGTGTGGCAGTTTTTAACAGACAATTTGTTTAATATTTTATATATTTTGCCTGCAGGAAAAGGTAATACAATCAAAAATTTAAATCTTACAATCATATGTCGTTGTTTTTTTAAATGGAAGATTTGATATAGCTTACCTGTAATTAAAGATTTATTTCGTCTTTTATTTTTCACGAATTTAATATTATTCCTGCTCATGTTTCCTTTGTTCAGAAACTTGAAAAAAATTCTTGAAAAGAAACAAAAAAGATTAAATTATTTTTTATAGCCATGTAGAATTAATTAACTCAAATTTTTATTAATACAGTTATATATTTATATATAGCTACCGTTATATATTGAATCTGTATATCATTGTAAAGGAAACATAAAAAAGTAACACTAAAAAAATATTAAATGAAATTTGAAGAAAAATATTCAGCATATATTCCAAACTGTTATAACTTACTTCGTTTCAATATTTAAAATTGCTTTCATCATTGTGTGTGGTTTTATTTGACATTGCTGTTTAATGCATCATGGGTATTTTCAAATTTAACCCCACCTCTAAAAATGTAATACCACATCACAATTTTATTGCACGTTTCAATTTACTATGCCAGAAAGGTAGAATTACAAATTTATGTATGTTTTAATTGACTCTTTGTAGAAGATATCGAGTTTTGAAGCAAAACACAACAAGATTAAGCGAAAATATCTCTTTTTAGATCTAATTCTAACAGTAAATTATACATTTGATTATTTTATGGTAGAGTGAAAATCTGCAGAAACTAACACGTATCACACTTACAGTGGTGGAGCCTATTGATACCACTAAAATTTTATGGTATTATTCTGTTTAATAAAAACTCAGAAATTTGATCATTAGATAAGAGGGTAAATACTACTATAATTCAGTGGTATCAACAGGCACCACCTCTGCGCCAATTTTCCACCACTGCACTTATATTTTGTATTTAACTTTTTTCAAACACTTTTAAATAATTGTTTGATGTGCGTGAAGATTGAATTTTAAAATCAATTTTTCACCCATTTCGTAATGTGCTAAAATTCGACAAATGATATACTGTTTTATGTTCACGTAAACAGTACGATATTTTTCCTATTTTCAGAATTTAATTATTAATATTTAAATTAATAGTATTTAAATTTTGATTATACGTTGTGAATCCGGTTTAGGAATCCTGGAAAATTTAAACTATTTTCTGGGATGATTTTTTAAAAAACTCTTACCACTTGACTTAACAATAAAAATTTGTTTTTTACAATAAGTAAATTATAAATTATTATTTAACAACACGATTACTAAAAATTCATAGATAGAAGTATATACTTTTTTTCCTCATCAGTGTCCGGTGAATTCTTTTTGATTTTTCCCCGTTCCCGTCAAGTGTCAGAAAGTGGTCAGTATTGAAAAGAAAGTAAGAGAGGACCTCAAACGGAACGCGGAACGTCGCACTTCGCGAATTCTGCAGCGGTCCCTAGCCGCCCAACCCCCGAGAAGAACATTAACCTCTTCGGTCCCTGGGGCCCCAAGCGGGAACTTTTTTAACCCCTTAAATCTCGCTCCCGTCATATTCACGGGCTGTGTCTTTTACTCAGATTGTTTGATTCCCACCAGTTTTATAAAATAGTGAAATTGGCTATATTTTAGTATCGTTTTTACCTGTCATTAAATAAGGTGAATATTTCTTTTTCATAAAAGTGGTGCCAATAAGCAATTTGAATTTTTAAACCGCAATTTAATTCGAGCGTTAAAGGGTTAAAAAATTCGTAAAAATAATAAATAGCGTTTATCTGTTTTAAAAACCAAAGACTCCATTTGGGAAAGGTTTATTATGTAGAATTCCAGAAAGTTGACAGTACGATACTGTGATTGAAAAGATAAAAACAGATTCAAAATGGCAATAAAGCGAGAAAGTTCGCCTCGGCCTGCTATAGGCAATAATTTTTCCTTGTTTGCCTCAAATAAAAAAATATTATAAGCCCTTGAGGGGCGGTTGGGATAAAATATATCCCACCTAATTTAAACAAGATCCTCACCAGAAAATTTTAACTAAATTTTATATTTTTAACTTTGGTTGAAGTCTGTTGATAAATTGCTTTTCCTTATTTAAAAATAAAACTTTTCTATTATTCCGGTGAGAATTCAATATTTAGAGACATTTTTGCTTGCCCCTCAAGGGGTTAATTCATTCTTTCAATTTTTGTTTTAAGGATAATCATTTAATATGATCCATGTCAATTTTAATATAACATTACATATTATGTCTGAAAATTTCAACTTTGAAAATCAAGTACTCATTCCGGGACCTTGGAATTCAATTCACCATTCAATACCTTAAAATTTTCTTTTCAGTGCGCTACTTGAATAGAGAGGAATTTAAAGCTCTTCTTGCCAAAAGTATGGAGATCTTCCGCGCCTGATCGCCGAAATTTGCGATTTTTCCACTCCAGATCAACTAAGTTCGCAATTCTAAACTGACTTTGACGAAATTTGCAATTTTTTCCGCGGGGAATTGACGAAATTCGCGATATTTTCTCTCATGATAAACAAACGAAACACGCGATTTTTCCGAAAGCGATGAACGAAGTTTGAGATTTTTCCGCTCCTAATCGACAAAATTCGCGATTTTTCCGCACCCGATCGACGAAATAAACGATTCTGACTGACGAAATTTGCAATTTTTTCCGGCGCTAAATTGACGAAACTAGCGATTTTTTTCTCGCGACTGACGAATCTCGCGATTTTCAACAAAATTTGCAATTTTTTTTTCCGAGCCTGATTAACGAAATTTGTGATTTTTCCGCACCTGATCGACAAAATTCTCTATTTTTCCGCATCTGATCAACGAAATTCTCGATTTTTCTGCTCCTGATCAACGAAATTTACGATGAAATTTTCAATTTTCCCGCAGCAAATTGATGAAATTCACGATTTTTTCTTGTGACCTATGGGCAAAAATTGCAATTTTTTAAAGTTATAAATTCAAGAAATTCGCGGGTCACACGTTAACGCATCGCGGGTCACAGGTTGTGCATACCTAATCTAGAGATATCGGAAATTTTTTAAATTATTTTACAACTATATATATTTTTTTTATTAAAATACGCAAAATAAAGACTTGGAATTTTGAAAAATAAATTGCTTTCAATTTCCTTCAACGCACGATATTTAAATTTCATGCAACAATAGAACTTTTCGGATTATAGAAAATTCGAATTTTAAAAATAATTCAAATTTTTCTCGAGAAAAATTTCAAAATGCCTTAAAATTGAATTAAACACATTACTACACAAAGAAATGTAACCTACCTATAGAAATTTTATACTAAAATTTAATATAAATTTATTTTTAGGACAAGAAGTGTTAATAGCTAATAGTTACTTACCTGTCACCGATTTTAAAACATGAACTACAGGCTGTAATGAAAAAAAAATATGTTTGAAAATTTCATGAAGTCTAAAATTATCCGAAGTTTTTTAATGTATTTTTATATGTGTTACCCACTTTGTGAATTTTAATACACTGCCGAATTATGATTTTAAACTTGCATAGTTAAGAAAAACATCATTGAGGGAAAAAAAAACAAAAAAATATTTTGTGTTGTTTTTAATGCATTGTTTCCGGGTGAATAAAGAAATAAATTTTTATTCGTGAATATTTGCGTTTTGAAGCAGATGATAATATGAATTACTCATTATATTCTGATAATATGGTATTGAATAATATGCTAGTTTCTCTGTCGTAAATAATTCAAACCATAGATGAATAATGTAATTAAGTTTATGTCGATATTTTCCGATATCTCTAGTGGGAACATATAATCGTATCATTAGATCGTTGCGTAAGAAATAATTAAGCCTATTGCTGAAATTATTTTTATACAACACGCAATCATTTAAATCAGCATAATTAGTGAAACTAGATACGTAAGTTTGCTTTTTATCTCAGACTATTGACAGTGTTGCTGCATCTGGCGGATTTTTTTTATTTAGATATATGGAATTTATATCAGAAAAATTTAATAGGAATTTTCGTTTAATTTATTTATGGACTATCAATTGCTTTAACTTCTTTTAAGTTTTTTAACTTTAAATTTTCTTTAATAAACATTTAAATTTATTAAAATTTTAAAATTTGTAATTTTTTTTTTAATTTGTGAAGGACCAAGGTTCGAACATTCCTTGGAATTTCCAAGGACTCTGGCACCACTATTAATGATAAGGGAATTTACATTTAATTTTTAAAACACAGCATTCGCAATTACCGCCTATATTCACAGGTTTTGCAATATTTTTCTGTAGTGAAATACTTTGAAAATACTGTAAAAATTTAGTGGTAGAACTGTGCGAACCCTGGAAGGAGTTTAAAAGTGTTTATCAAGTAAAAGATTTTAATAATTTATTTTTCTTTTATTGTCATTTATTAAATAGTTTTAACACTTGCATAGTATATCAAATTTGCAACACTTTTTATTTTACTTTTAACCCTTAATTGCATGAATTACTCTTTTAGGATTGTGTTTTTTATTTTTATATTAAAGATTAGACACCAGAAATCTTAAGATAGATTTTTAACCTTATTTAGTAGCACAATTTCGTGATTTTTTGAGGAGTAATAATTCAATATAAATATAGTGGTTGTATGAACTTAATTTATATATTAAAAATTAAATAAAACGATGATGGAAATTTACATCACTTTGCATTTAAGGGTTAACACATTGCTGATGGGCAATTTTTATCAAATCTGAATTTTAAAACAGTAGATTCTCCTCCCTGTTTTGAAAGTCTTTCGTATATTGGTGTTCCAGATAGGTTTTCAAAATTTATGAACAGTCAAATATCTTTCAATGTACGAATTTAATATGAAACGTCTTACAATCTAAAAAAAGATATGGACAACATCATATAAATGCGTTTTGTGTAAGGTAGAAGCTACGCCCTTAGTCATTGATGTTTTTTGAAGCAAAACGAGAATTCTCATTTCCCGTTGTGAATGTTTTAATAAATAAATCAAGTTTTTATCAACCACTGTGTTTATATAAAAATATTAAACCTGTAAAACTCACTGAACAGGTACTGAACAGGTAATCAGCATTAAGGGGTTTCCTAGCTGTTGTCAGCTTAACACCCAGGCTAGGAAATTGGAATGTCTTACGTTTTAATGAGCCATTGGGATAAAGTTAAACTGTAGCAATGCTACTAGAAGAGTAAAAGAAGTTAACAAGAGAAAAATAAGAAATTTAAGAAAAATAGGAATAAAATTAAATTTAAGTAAAATCTTAAGATGAAAGAAAGTTAACAATAAATCTTAAAAATACATGAATCTTAAAATAAGTAAAGTCAAACTGTAGTTGTAAAACTACTATAAGGAATTTAGAAAGTTAAAGTTAGTACTGTTCAGAGAAACACTCACCAAGCAAGGGCAAGAAAAGCTAGGGTGGCAAGACCACAAACATCCAACCAAAAAAGGGACTAACCAGGGCCATACATTTTATTTTTTAAGTTTTTCAATTTTTATGGTCTCTATAGTATATAGATAGTTTTTTTTTTTCTTTTTTTTTTTTTTTTTTTTTTTTTAAGAAAAGTATATAAAAAGGTAAGAAAAATATAGAGGAGGCAAAATATAGCGTGGTGAACTCAGATGTTACTGAGTGTCCATAATTATGGAAAACCTGGACCGTTTCCGATGGTGGGGTTCAAAAGCGTCATAATCCGGTAGCTCCGCTACGATTTCATTAGGGAGGTCAAAAATTTTTTCATAAAATTTTTTGGCTAAGTCGTTTATGCGCTTACGTAAGATAGTAGTTTTTAGGTCTCTTCGGACCGTGGAGTTGCGAAGATAACGAGATGCGTTACGGACAGTACGCAGGTTGGACTTGTGCGAGCGACTAAGGTTGTCCATAGTGGTCTTACAAGTGAAGCCCCAGACCGGACTGGCATAGGTTATGATGGGAAGGATGCATGAGTTATAGAGAATTAATTTATTGTGGACAGACAAGGTTTTACTGTTAAGGAGAGGTTTTATAGAGTTAAAGGCTCCAGCGACTTTACCTCTGATGGAGAAAGTGTGCTTTTTCCAAGTTAAGCGGCGGTCCAGAATGATCCCAAGATACTTAGCTTGGTCTGACCAAGGGATAACAGTGTTGTTAATAATGATTCTGTTAGGGAAAATTATTTTGCGAGAGAAATATACTGCAGTAGTTTTAGTTTCATTTATGACAACGCGCCAAAGAATACACCAGTTCATGAAGTCATCAACATGAGTCTGTAGGTATCTGTATAGAGGACAGGGTTGTAAAAAACCCGGGTTTTTTAGAAAAAACCCAGCCCGGGCGGGTTTTATTAAAAAACCCGGGTTAAATGGGCAATTTTCCCCGGGTAAATTAAATTGCCAAAATGTGGACGATGATTCCACTTTCCTTACAAATAATAATCTTCAGAGTTGCCACTGTATAGGGAAAACTAGAAAATCTGAGGGAATTTAAAAATGAGTATTAAAAACAAGGAATTTTACTAAACTTTGGTACTTTGCAAAATTTATCAGTTGAAATTTTGAAAATTCTCAGAGGAATTACTCTGGGAAAATTTAATATTTTGCTCAGTAAAGCACAAGAAATTTGATTGCCGAAATAAGTGGCAATCCTGATCTCAAATACCATCTTTGTGAACACTTCATAGTCTAATAGATGGGAAAGACTTCATACTCTTAATAATGATCTCACATTTTTCTCTGTTCTTAAAATACATATATACATATGATCCCTTTAATTTAAATAACAAACAAAGGTACTTAGTTATCCCGTCGACCACTTTTGCCAAATTTAACTCATTGACATAATTTTTATTTTAAATAACAAAAGATCAAATAAATTAGTAAAACATTAATAAAAATACAAATAAAACGTCAAATTAATGGTTTTATTGGCATTTAATCTTACAATTAATTAATTAATGGCAACCATTATTGGCATTTAATCTTACAATTTGGGGACAGTAATTTGGTCAACGGGATAACTAAGAAGTACCCAAACAAATTTTAAATTGCAAAGCTATCAATTGTGTGTTTTCCAATTGTTTCCAATCTAAAAGTGCAAGTAAATTAATACAAATATATTTTCCAAGATTCAAAGAAGTGAATAAATAAAACAAAATAACCATAAACTGTTAAAAATTACATCATCTGTTCTTTTCCAGAAATATATTTAAAAAAAACCCGGGTTTTTTACCTGGGCTTTTTATAAAAAACCCAGCCCGGGCGGGCAGCTGGGCGGGTATACGGGTGGTGTGCCGAAGCATAAATACAGGTGTCGTCCGCATAAAGAGCGAGGTGAGTGTGCAAGGAGCGTGGGATATCGTTAAAGAAAATGTTAAATAAAAATGGGCCCAACACGCTCCCCTGGAGGATGCCCGCTAGGATAAGGAGAATAATAGAAAGAATGTTGTTTATGCGGACTTGAAAAGAGCGGTCGCAAAGGTACGAATATATTAAATGTATAAGTCTGGGATGAAAACCGAGCTGAATTAATTTGCAAATGAGGCCCATATGCCAGACCTTGTCAAATGCCTTTGCGACATCAAGAAAGATGGCAGCTGGAATTTTTGCATTGAGTTTCTCGCTGAGAAACTCAACAACCCTAAGAAGCTGGTGTTGTGTTGAGTGTTTTGGGCGAAAGCCGAACTGCTCGGGCATGAGAATGTTGTGCTGTTGAATGAACTCCTGCAACTGGGCACGAATGACACGTTCCACCACTTTACTGATAGAAGGTAGCAAGGAGATAGGTCTGTAATTAGTGGGGTCTGACAGGTTAGTTCCAGGTTTTGGAATAGGAGAGATTATAGAAAGTTTCCAAGGTTTAGGGAAGTAGTTATGTTTTAAGATAGCATTAGTGAGGTCAGTGATATAGATAATGCAATTAGGAGGAAGGATTCTAAGAGCAGAGTTAGTAATTTTATCGTATCCTGGGGTTTTACGCTTTTTGAGTTTTTTGATAATATTCTGGATAACAATAGGTTGAATTTTAGGGGGGGGATCTTGAGGGGGTAGCCAAAAAGTTCCGAACTGTCTCGTTAACATGATCAAGGTGAGCTTGGTTTGCAAGGGTAGGATTAGGAGAAAATTGGGTGGCATAAGAATTAGCAAGCATGTTAGCTTTTTCTTGGTCAGTGTAAGCAGTAACATTATTAGTTGTGAGGGGGGGGGAATGGAAGTGTAATGTTTATTCAGTTTGCGTTTAAGAATCCAAAGAGAGTTGTCCTCGTACGATAAAGTTTTGAGAAAGTTGTTCCAATTTTTCTGTTTCTCTTTATAAAGACTGTTTTTGATTTTATTGTTTAACCTATTGAGAAGAGGTTTAATAGAGGGGTCTCTTGAACTTTGAAATTGTCGCCGGAGCCGATTACGCTGTTTGATAAGGTTGTAAATATAACGGGGTGGGACGAAGGCAAAATTATTTTTGAAGGTATTAAATATAGAAAAATTTTGAGCATTAGTGATATGAGAGTTGAGATGCTCAACAGCCGCATCAATGTCATCGGTATTGTTAATATCAGGGAAGGTGATGTCCTGAGAATTAAGGTAATTAGTAAATTTATTCCAGTCAATAGCCACGGAAGGGGGGGGGGAGAAAGAGGATTAATAATATCTATTTTAAAGCAGACAGGCAGGTGATCAGAGGAGAGATCATTAATAACTGTAGAGTAGATAGGGTAAGGAAGATTTTTGGATAGAGCAAGATCAATGATAGAGTCCCGCGCACCAGGCAATTTGGAAATGTGTGTTGGTCTGGATGGTGCATGAAGATTTAATTTTAAGTTTTGGACTAAGTTGTGAAGCGAGGTACCCCGCCGGGAATTGCCATGGCAATTCCAGCGTCTGCTTTTGGCATTGTAATCGCCTACGAAAAAGCAGTGGTGGTGTTGAGAAAAAAGCTGTGTAAGACTATTAACAGGTAAGTTACCAGTGGGTGGAGCATAAATAGAAGCTAATTTAATATTGATATGAGGAAGTTGAAGATTAATACTGGTATACTCAAGATCATTAAAGGTGTGGTTGTGCGATTGGTAGTGTGGAAGATGGTTCTTGATGTAAATAGGGGTACCTCCTCTGTGCGTACCATCCGCACGAGGTGTATGGAATAGCCTGTACCCAGGGATGTTAATGTTGAAAGTGGGGTTGAAAGTCTCTTGTAAGAAAATAACATCAATTTGGGGATGTTCGTGCATAAAGAGTTTAAGTTCGTTAAGTTTATTCTGCAAGGAGTTACAGTTCCAGGAAAGAAAAATAAGTGAGGAAAAGGTAGAAGAGGAATTACTCATCATTAAATGTGTTAAATTCCGTGGCTAAAGTTTCTATAGCACTCATAAGGATGAGTATTTTTTCTATTGGATCTTGTATATTTTTAGTTTGGTTAGCAATATTTTTGAAACATTGGATGGATTTGTTAAATTTCAAGAGTTCTTTCATCTCCTTGAAGGTCTTGAATATTTCTTTTAAGTCATTAGCATAATTAGAACTATTGGGTTGTTCTGGTGTTGCTTTTTGATTGTCATTTGGCTTATTTGGTGTAGTGTTTTCGGAGTTAGGGTCTTGGGAGGGAGAAGGGAGCGGAGCCGGGGCTTCAGTAGGTTTATCTTCTGGTTTTTTGGCCTCTGGCTTACGGACATAATTATATATAGATAAAAGTTCCGCCATTGCATTCGGAATGATTTTAGGATTTTCTTTACGGACGGTTTTGGGGTCCTGCTGTTTTTTATGAAACTGGGGGGTTTGGGGGCAACCACGATAAGTAGCCACGTGCTCACCATAACAATTTGAACATTTGGGGATGATCTTTCCAATTTTATTGCACTGGGGAGTTAAATGCTCTTCCGAGCAGTTGGCGGCAGGCGGCAAATCTCGCTGGAATGTCCAAATTTCTGGCAACGGTAGCATTGCTTTACGATGTTAGTGCGTTTAAATCGCTCAATATCTCCTTTAATGTAGCAAATTTCGTGAATTTGGTAGATTTCTTCGAGTTTTTCACGTGGGAGAACATTGACGACGTAGAGGGGCATTGGTCGACCGGTCTTTCTACTTTTCATCATTGAGGCTCTATTGGCCACGAAATTATGTTCTTTAAGAGCTTCAATAATGACCTGGGGGTCGGTATATGGGGGAATTCCCCTAATGGCGACTTTCCTGGGGCACTGTTCTGCAGGGCTCAGGGTTGTATAAGGAATTGTTTTAGAGTCAAGATAGTCTTGTGTTTTTCGGAAATATGCATCAGTTTTACAGTGGATTTTGAGTAATTCACCGTCTAATTTAATCAAGGGATTGCTGTCGTTGAGTTTTTTAATGTCACTTGCATGTTCCGTCCACTTGCCTTGGAACTCAATATAGAAGGGGTGGATTTTTGGTTTTTTAGGGACTACTTAAGTAGTGGAGCTACCGGCTGACTCTCCTTGAGAGGGCTCAGAAGAATCCATGTTATTTTCGTCTAGGTATTTTTCAGATATATTGGCATATTTATTCTTTAAGGGAATAGTAGATTTGAGATCATTTCTCCTACGTTTTAGTGTATTAGCAGGGGTGAAGCCGTCATCTGAGTTCACCGCAATTGCCTTGAGTTTTGTTAAGATGTCAATTAGATCATAGCCATGATCATAGATAAAAGTTTTAAACTCTCTTAGTTGACTTAATTTTAGGGGGTCAA
Source organism: Maratus speciosus (assembly GCA_963932465.1). NCBI lineage: Eukaryota > Metazoa > Arthropoda > Arachnida > Araneae > Salticidae > Maratus > Maratus speciosus. Next base: position 112,141,482 of record OZ010793.1, on the reverse strand, counting down.
ATGGCTCATTCAACAAAAACATAAGATTATTGAGAAGATTACTCACGCTAGTCTTGTGTTGAGGATTCGTCAGGTAGTCATCTTTACTTAAAAGTCTCATTATGTAGTTATCACAATCTTGCAGGAATTGCTGTACAATCAGTCTTTGTACTTCATCCGCTACACCGGGAAATTCCATCCACGCAGCAGATAAATCAGATTTCTCCTCTCCATTCAGGATGCGGAGTGCATTGTCAGAAAATTTAAATGTGTCCTCAGTACCCATTATTGTCGTCGGTGAACCCTCTATATATTACTACTATGATGCATCAAGTCCAGGAAACAGTCACTTATTCGTACGAACTAGTTTCTATTAAGTGTCACTATCAGCACCACAACTCATTCGATGACACTTGCAAGAGATCCCGCAAGTTCTAAAAACATCGAACTGCGACTACGATCTCTTGAGAATAAAACGATCAGCACAGATAAAACACGTCTGTTCTCTCCAAGAGGTACCAACCAACTGTATAACTCACACAAGTATGCTACTAAATAAAAATAAAAATCTATCTTAAAATTTCTGGTGTCCAATCCATAATATAAATATAAAAATGTACATAAAGAAAAATGTATATATATAAAACAAAAATGTATCCATTTAAGAGTTAAGCTACACTTTTTCTATTTCTAATGGCTCGCAACTTTACAAGACGATAAACCAATATACTGGGTGTTAAATTGTTCTGAACCATGGAACTATTAATAAAGAGGAACTGACATGTCCTTAAAATAGCCAAGTTTCCACTCTAACCGCTTTTCAGGGTTTGATTAGAGTCATTCAGGGTAACTTTGATACGCATTTTCTCTATTTTCATATGCCACACCCTTATTTTAAGAATATTGTTTCAACAAGGGGCATAAAGGGAAGAAATGATCCTAAACTGTTGTATGACTATAAAAAATTATGGAATAAAAATGATAAAAGCAATAAAAAATGAATTTTTAGCCCGGTTCAAAGTTACCCAGCCATTTAGGGTAATTTTGCACCATATAATAAATATTATCTAAAATAATTCATTATAAAAAAAAGTATTATAGCTAGGACATCTTTGAACCCCCAAAAATGTTTTCAGATATGTAAAGACTCCGAATTTACATCTCCCAACATCACAAGATTTGTATAATTTATGATATTACAACAAATATTATAGTTAAGGCAATAGGGAATTTTTCCTAGCAAAATTAATGGTACTACTGGAAATCGGCTTTCTAGATGTTTTTGGGGTCGCTGAATCCGAATTTGTAACTTCCCGCCAAAATTTCCCCCGGCAACCTCCCCAAAGTTTGGTAAAAAGCCCCCCCCAAAAAAGGTTTTTATAAAAAAATCAACAAATTAGATATATGACATTATGACTTAGGATGAAGGTGAAGGGGGGGATCTGCCTCGGAACATTCGCGCGGTGCTGCGTAAACTAAGTTGATCAATTCCACTTAACCACTCACACGTTTACATTCGCCCTCCCATCTCCCCTCCGAACTTTCTCTATAAGGTTTACTTTAAGATTTTTGGGTCACTGAATCCCAATTTTTAACTTTCCCCCCAAAATTCCCCCCCCCCCAATAGTTGTTTTTAACTTAAATTTCTTATTATTTTAGGGGAAAAGCATTACGGAATTCAGAAACTAGACAAAAATTGCAACAAATAGGATATATGACATTATGAATTAGGATGAACGGGGAGGGTGAGGGCTGCCTCGGAACATGCACTGCGGCGATACGTGCACTAGATGATGAAGTCCAGGCAATAGGGGATTTTATCTGGCAAAATTAATGGTAGTACTGGATATCGGTTTTCTAGGTGTTTTTTGGGTCGCTGAATCCGAATTTGTAACTTCCCACAAAAATTTCACCCGGCGACCCGACAAAAAATTGATTTTTTGAAAAAATTTGTTTTTTGAGAAAAGCGCGCGGCGAATGTTCCGAGGCAGCCCCCTCTCTCCCCGTTTATCTTACGTCATAATGTCATATATCCTATTTGTTGCAAATTTTATCTAGTTTCTGAATTTCGTAATGCTGTTCCCCTAAAACAATAATAAATTTAAGTTTAAAACAACTATTTGAGGGGGTTTTCGGGGTGGGGGAATTTTCGGGGTAAGTTAAAAATTCGAATTCAGCGACCCAAAAAACTTAAAGTAAACCTTATAGAGAAAGTTCGGAGGGAAGATGGGAGGGCAAATGTAAACGTGTGAGTGGTTAAGTGAAATTGCACAACTTAGTCCACGCAGCACTGCGGCCCATGTTCCGAGGCAGATTCCCCCTTCCCTTTCATCCTAAGTCATAATGTCATATATCTAATTTGTTGCAAATTCTGTCTACTTTCTGAATTTCTAGCTACTTTTCCCCTAAAACAATAAAAAAAAAAATTTAATAAAAACCTTTTTTGGGGGGCTTTTTACCAAAATTTGGGTTGGGGGGGTTGCCGGGGGAAATTTTGGTGGGAAGTTACAACTTCGGATTCAGCGACCCAAAAAACATCTAGAAAGCCGATTTCCAGTACTACCATTAATTTTGCTAGGTAGAGTCCCTATACGGTCTCTATTGCCTGGTCTATTAGGCACAAGAAAAGTGGCAGAAGTGAACCATGAATTTTTAGAAATGAAAAAAAAACTTTTTATTGTTCATATAAAGCATAAAGATTCATTGAAAATCAATTTTCAATGTTTTAACTTAATAATACATCCATAGTTACAGTAATTCCTACTGTACTAATATTATTCAAACAAGAATAAAAAATGTCGAATGTGTGAAATGTCAAATTTGAGTAGCTCCGCCCCTAATAACGCCTTTAAATGAAATTAATGTATTTTACACATATTTGTGAAAATATTTACATGTTATTTCGAATGCAAAATTTCGGCATTTATATAAAATATACTTGCAAATATGTGAAATTTTTGGCAGTAGTACCTATAATCAGTAAATTATAAACATCAGTATAACTTTGAGCCGGCTCAAAGTTACCCTGAAAATGTGGTAAAATGTTAATGCCCTCTTAAATTACATTTTATCAACTATTAATAAACAAATAATCACAAAATATTAACTTATTATAACATTTAGATAATAATATGTCTGATAAATGAGTATATTGTTACTTACTATGAAAATTTAATTGATTTACAACAACTTCAAAACAGCGTTCAAAATTAACTTGAAAACGGTACTTCACAAAAATAGTTAGATGATGCAAATAATTGCACATAATGTTGCTAATTTATTTTCTAAAATAGAGAGTAGAAAACCCAGTTTAGAACCTTGCGAACGCAGCACAGTTCTGGAGTTTATTTAGTCTTTTGAAGTCAAAAATATTGAAAATTAGGGGGTGGTGCAAAGTTACACACCATGGTTCAAAGTTACCCTGAATGACTGTACCGCCGTGGAGAACATCCACCAGTAAATTAAATTAGAATTTTTTTCCTTAGCTAAATGCCTTATTAATACAAAATTTCAGTTGTAAATAATGGCAGAAACAGATATCCATTTCTACTGCAGGAAGTTTATTTTGGCGGTAATCAGGTTCTAAGTTTCCGCCATCTTGTGACACCATATTGTGACGTAAATCTAGACAACAAACTGTCAGTGTCAGTGATGGATATTATAATATATCTGTAGATTTACACCAGTAAAAACAAAGAGAAAATTTTATCATACTTGTGAGAAAATATTTTTATAAAAGAACGCGAATAAAAAAGACGAAATTTTCTACTCAAATGAACTGGTAGAAGTTTGCCCCAGCGGTAATAAGAAACTGTTGATCCTATTTAAAAAAAGCAGCCGTAATGTTGTGACAACCTCCTCAGCAGGGATGAGATTTCCGCGTTTCTGCACACCAGTACATTCTTAGAGAAAATGTTGTTCTGTTAAATAGCAAAACTGCTCAGATTAAATCAAATATCATTTTCTTTAACAAAATACTGGTGTGTAAAAACTTGGAATTCTCATCCCTACTCCTCAGTTACTTCCCTCGCAACAGGTAGACAGTATACAGTATGTCTCTTTCTCTTCATTCATAACTCCATTTTCTGAACTAGGAGTCCAAAGCGTTATAAGTAAGCGAACAAACTTAATGCTGGAATCAGGCGTAAATTAACACAGTTGCGCCACCTTGTGGACGGAGTGATAATTCACATACGCGGGCTTTTAGCGTGGCGCGTATTTTCTAAACCTTTAGTCACTCATAGTAATGAATTATGTTTGCCACATACGTTGCAAAATAATGGCATAGCCTGAGAGGCATCCAGATACACTTGACACTACGAAGTTTTCTTCGCGTTATCAAAGGCACTTCAGTTATTAATCAAGGTGAAAAAAACTTTACAATTTTAGTGGTGTGAGTAGGAAAACAGTTAGGTATCTACCTGTAGTTCACACTCCATCCGATACGTGACGCATGACCTTGATTGATTTGACCTCGCTTTTAATCTTGCGGTTATTTCTCCCATTTAAGATAGGACGCTTACTTATATCGCTTTGAGGAGTCTCGTCAGTACTGATTCACCGTTCAGCAATATCATTTTATAAAAAAAAATAACTATTAAAACTTACTGGTAAGAATTCAAAATGCCTAAAAAAATGAGAAAAAATGTCTTCTGCTTTTTGGATACATAATGTGTTGGGGAGCTGGGGGATGAATGGGACAAGGGATGGATGGGACATTCTCAATATTTCATGCAATGAACAATTTTTTTAGTTGACTTCTATTATCATATATGGCCCTATCATAGTGTGCTTTATAACCAAAAGCAAAACCACATGGATCTTTTCCTTTTTTTGCAAAGTCGCATTTTTGGAAACTCTGCTTAAAAGTAACTTTTTTAAAAATTTGAAGTTGTCAAATATTTTCTACAATGTAAACAAATAAAAGACGTTGTAGTTATTTATTTGAAGGTTCAATATTGGTATTTAAAATGTAACCAATGTGATAAAATAATTTCTGAGGCAAAATAGCGGACAATTGAATCTATGTATCATAGGGATGATTGGGACAATTTAAATGGGGATGACTGGGGCAGTCTTTTTCATCCCTAGAGATGTTAAAATATTTTTTTATTAACTAAAAAATATTATATAGGTTTATAAATTAATGAGTTATGTTAATTATTAGTATTAAACTGTACTCGTATTATATAGGTTGTTTATTATTAAAAATTATAGTAAGTCTTAATTATTGTATTATAATAAAGGTTAAATAGTTTATCAAAAAATTGCAGTTGAAACATTATCAAAAATTGTTAAAAGTGGTATATGGTTATTGATCGTATGGGGTAAATTATATTGAATTTGAAACTTGAGCTTAAATAAATTCCTACTCGCACCTCCCCTAACACAATATCCTTTCCAGGGATCGTACGCTAAAGGGATTTTTTTTTTCAGGACAAATATCAGTATTTGTTTATAGAAAAATAAATCTAGGTTAAACGCGCGAAATTTCGCCTTTTTGAAGAAGAAAATTGTCCATAAGAAAGTACTGGTACCGAAGAATTTCTCAGTCGTGAAATTTCAGGACAAGTACGCCCCCTCCATTTGTGCATGATATCTAAGATACATTGAAGTAATATTTATTAATAAGTTGTGAATGAAAAATATTGGCTATGCCGTATTTCAAAGACATTTTTCACTTTCATTTCATATCTAAAACGTCTCGTAAGTGGGAAAGGGGAACTGATAGACAGTCGAAGTTTGCAATTCAAGTTAAAACTGCAGTAAAAAAGTGATTGGCAACGCTGAGATATAATAGCCATATTATAAAATCGTGGTTTACAAATATAAATACATATAAGTTTATAATTATACATTTTAACTAGGTAACATTGAATACAGGGAGATGAATATAAGTGTCCCATCCATCCCTATTAGTGTTCCATTTATCCCTGCTATAGGAATGACTGGGACAGAGAGTAACGTTTTTTAAATTTTATAATATTTTACTGTATAACAATAATCTAGACTAAATATGGTGCATAGATGTAGTCAAATACCTAATGTATGAAATGTGATATTTATAATACTGATAATAACTTTAAAAAAGTATTAAAAATAAACATTTTTGTAAAAATGTCAGATTCATCCACCCACCTCCCCTACTTTCTATGAAAAAAAATTCAGATTTTTATGAAGAATGACAAAATTAATCCTTTCAGGGGCAAGTAATCGTGTTTCTGAAATGCGAAATTTCCACCGGAATCTTTAAAAAAAATTTATTGCAAAATAGGGAAAAGCAATTTTACTGCCTTTTTTTCCCACCAAGACCAAAGTAAGAAAAGTGAAATTTAATAAAATTTTTCTGGTGCAAATCTTCATTAATCGTAGGTGGGATATCGCCCCTCAAGGTGTTAAACAGAAATAAATTAAAAATTAAAAAAAAAGTTTCAAAGACAAGCTTTTACTGTTATATACGAAAAATAATAAAAATGTTGAAGGACGATTAATTTACATGAACACCATTTTTTAAAGAAAAAATTATATTGCGAGTGATTTGCTATTAGTTTGTTAAAAAAAAATAAAATAGACGCATAATTATTAATTCAGCTTCCTAGCAAGAAAAAATTAGATCAATGTTTTCGTAGAATCAAACACACATCCATTCACCCCCTGCGTTGAAATAAATGATGGCACAATTATCAATCAAAGGGAGACTGCTTGTTAATTTAGCAATTAATGACATTTACGTGATTCCATACGTGATGGTATTTACATGATCCCATACGTGATTACACTTACGTGATCCCATACGTGATGACATTTGCGTGATCCCATACGTGATTACATTTACCTAACATTATTGGACGAATGTTTTTGCTGAGGGGTGGCTGGGATAAATTTCAAATATTTCTTTCTATAGACTATTGTATTTTCACTGGAAGTACGTCACAGTACCTAAAATGATGTCAATTGTAATACAGGAAGTCTGTTAAAAGATTGCAAGTTTTTATCCGAATGGATACACAAGGCAAGTTATATAAAAGCTTATAATAACAGGAAAATTACATATAAAATGCATAGTAGCCTACGAATTTTTATGATATGTTGCATGCGTAGCAGCCAACAATCCAGTTTTCTCAAATCAGCTAAAACTGGATTTTTAATTTTTAAAAAAGGGATAATCTATACAACATATCATAAAAATTCGTAGGCTGATATGCATTTTATATGTAATTTTACTGTTATTATAAGCTTTTATATAACTTGCCTTGTGTATCCGTTCGGATAAAATCTTGCAATCTTTTAACAGTCTGCCTGTATTACAATTGACCTCATTTTCGGTATTGTGACGTACTTCCAGTGAAAATACATTAGTCTATAAAAAGAAATATTTGAAATTTCTCTCAGCCACCCCTCAGCAAAAACATTCGTCCAATAATGTTAGGTAATGTCGTTATAGATTCTACAACGACATAAAAACAAAAAATAACTCTTCAAGATACATAAAAATCATTTCGCATTATGATGATTACAAAGTAATTTTTCTAAAATGTAAAAAAAAAACCTCTAAAGAATTACAGACATGTTTTAGTATTAACCCTAGAACTACCGGAAATTTTACTCAAGTTTTATAAAAACATTCTACACCAGAATTTTTACTTAAAACTATTTAATTTGTTTATTTAACTTATTATTGTCTGATTTATACATTTAGTTTGTTTTGAAGAAATTTCTGGTTTGAATAAATATTTTGAATGTACATGTCGGGTCCAATGGACCCGTCTGGTAGACGGAAGGTTAATTGGTATCAATTCCAGGCTTAACCCTTTCAGGGCCAAGGTACTTGTATTCTTAAAATGTTAAAATAATTGAGTGACCCCAGTATTTACAAGAAAATTTATTTGTAAATAAGTCAAAGTACATTATCGCGTACTTAATAAAAGTGAAATTTTCATGCAAAAATTCGGGTGCCAATGTGGAAATTAGTTATTAAAATTAGGTGATGCTATAGCGGCATCACAGCCCTTCAAGGGGTTAAACAAGGTTAGGTCATGAAAATGATACTGATTTATTGAAACATATCATAAAATCTTTACTCAGTAAGACTCTTTGCAAATTAAAGTTTATTTTTGAAAAAAGTTTTATTCATAATTTTTCCTGTTTAAGATTGTGTTTATTTCATTTAAAAAAACGTTAAGTTGGAAGCTATGCGTAAGGGTAAAGGTTTAACAAGAAAATAAGTTAGCATTTATTTACAAAATCATTATTGCTGATTAACAACAGAATTAATTACTATTTTCCTAAATAAAACCACTGAAGCATCAGGCCAAATGAAACTAAGGACAATGTTCAAAACATCACTGAAAAAAATTCACCAATCAATAATTAAAACAAAATATAACAAAATATAACAAAATATGACAAAAATATGTCCAGTGATAACACTGATATCCAAGTACAGGGTGGCCATAATTAAACTGCAAGTGTGCAAGGGGTGCTGGAGAGAAAACTAGGGGGGATATTCCAGTGAAATTTGGTATCTACACTTTTCAGAACATGCGCAAGTCAAATATGCAAAAAAAAGTCGCCATTTTCACCCGATAGATGACGCTGTCGGTTTCAATGCTTATGGACGGTATATATGCAAATTTTAAGCCCATCGAACAGTATAATAACATCAATACATTAAGTAAAGGCCAGTCATAACCCTGAATAAGAAGGAACGTGCATTGTTAGTGAAGATATTCTATCAGAATGGTAGCAATTATTCAGCTACTCAGAAAGAATACCGGCGTACGAAACGATTAAGAAGAGGTCTAATGAGTGTCAATGGATTGAAAAATATAATTTTAAAATTTGAAGAATCGGGAGAATTGGGCGTTATTCCAGGAACAAAAGGGTGACGTCTCGTAAACCCGCAAAGAGTGCAACAAATTGATGACGCCATTGAGACTACGAGTAGCAGTTCAGGAGCCAGTATGCTGCAACAAGTGAGCGCAAGAAGTGTGGCTCGGACATTATCCCTTCCCTGGTCAACTATGCATAAAGTGTTGCGCCACATTCTTCGGCGTTATCCGTATAAAATTAAAATTCTTTAAGAATTGAAACCTCATGATGACACCTTAAGATTTAATTTTGCAAACCTTGTCCTGTTGAAAATCAGTGAAGATGACACTTGGATACAGAGAATATTGTGGACAGACGAGGCGCATTTTACACTATCAGGTATTGTAAATGCACATAACTGCAGGATATGGAGAACGAACAAACAATACGCTAAACGTGAAGAACCCCTCCATTCCGATTATGTAACTGTATGGTGTGGAATGACTTGTGATTTTCTTGTGGGCCCATATTTCTTTGAGATCCCCACTCCAAGTGGTCCCAAACGCTGTAGTGTTACAGGGACTAGCTACGGTGTGATGTTAAGACAACAATTGATTCCAGCATTGCAAGAGAGACATTGTTTAGAAACCACGGTATTTGTGCAGGACGGAGCACCCCCTCACATCGCTAAAGATGTTAAAAAATTGCTGAATGATACCTTTGGTGCGGACCAAGTCATAAGAAGAGGTTTCGACAACGTTTGGCCCCCACGTTCACCGGACCTTAATCCTTCCGATTTTTATCTGTTGGGACATCTGAAAGTTTTGGTTTATAGAGAACGACATGCTTCTGTTGCTGAATTGAAATCTAGCATAACTAGACACGTGAGGTGTGTTATAACACAGATTTTAAATGCGACGGTGGATCATGCTGTTTTACGTTTTCAGCAGCACGTTTGGTTGCATCTGGTGATTCACATATTGAGCACATCATGTAATAATTTCATTGAATAAATAATGGCTTGTTTTCCAAAGCGTCTTTATCGATTGTTTAATTTGTGATCTTATTTACGCTAATTTTTATTACATGATACTGTAAAAATGTAATTACTGAAGCGAATTGTATGGAATTTTGATAGACTTTAAATGATATTTTATATTGTTTATATGCCTCTTAGAATGTCATTATTCTGTGTCTATCGATTTCGGAGGTTGTATATGCCACCGGTGAACGTTTAAATACGGTACAGCGCCATCTATCGGGTGAAAATGGCGATTTGTTTTGCATATTTGACTTGCGCATGTTCTGAAACATGTAGATAACAAATTTAACTGGAATATACCCGGTAGTTTTCTCTCCAGCTCCCCTTGAACACTTGCAGTTTAATTATGGCCACCCTGTATTTTTCAAATATTTATTATTATAAGAAAGTATTCATGTAAGAAAGTATTCATCTAAAGTATTTATCTAATGAACTAGAAAGATCACTGTAAAATATGAAATAATGAAATGAATGAATAAAATTTTCTGTTAAAATTTATTGGTATTCAGTTGGCGGACCATATGGGAGCCCTGTAACAGGGTTCGTACGGGAACCGTTATTTTTAAGGCCAAATATCAGTATTTTTTACAGAAAAATAATACTAGTTTAAAGGGACGAAATTTAGCCTTATTTACGGAGAGATTTTTCCATAAGAAAATACCGGTAAGGAAGATTTTCTTAGTCTGGAAATTCAAGGACCCGTACAAGCCCTGTATAAAGATATGTGCAACACATATGCAAGAATATTACTTTTTCATGCTGGTTCCTCGGTGATAGATGAAAATAACACATTTTAAAAACGAAACACATTTATGAAAAACTAGGTACCGTAGAAGACCAGTAATCCGCTCAGCTTAGCTCCAAGTGATATGCAAATGTGGATGTGAAGACGTACATTTGCGTATGTTACACATTAAATTCTGACCAATAGATTTTGAAAAATCCTTAAAAGCGCGGAGTTGAAATTAAATTGTGGTGAGCTCGATTATGAAGGATTAACGAGTTTCAATGGAAATTTCGCCAAATTAACCAGCTATAGCCAAGTTGGCTCTATATATGGTAACTTATTTTTGTCGCCAAATTTGGCGAAATACCTCCAAATCTCGCGATATTTTCCCAAGTTTGTAAAAGTTTGGCTCTATTGTGGCAACCCTCCGATTAGCACTTTTCAACAATTACTCACTGTTGACGCTGATACCGATTTCTCCATAGGAAACCTCACATGGCCGCGATCAATGAAGTAGTCCAACCGGAATTGTGAGGGACACGCAAAGACTTGGATTTTATATAAATCGATTGCGCGCTATAAAAAAAATCTTTAAAATCATATTTTAAGTTATGAGTGTATTAAAATAGTGGTGCGCACGTATTAAAATAGAGTTACGCACGCATTAAAAAAGCCAACTAATTTTGAAAGTTGAATTTTAAGGGCATCTGTACCACCTAAAAAATACTCAATTTTTTGGAGGAAAACAACAGGAGGAGTTCGTACTTTATAGAATCTAGATTCAATTAAAAAAATTATATTAAGTTGTCAAAATATGCTTAGTCGAATGAATTGCGTACTGCATAAAAATATTTGAAATCGTTTTGTAACTTCTACAGAGTTAAAGAATACAATCGAAATAAATTCCATAAATATCTTTCCTCATTTCTACTAAACACTGAAAAAGAGTAATTATGTACCGACGAGAAATATCGCAATATATCCACCTAAACATGATCTGTATTGACTACCAATTGCTTGAAATTATCCTATAAAGGGATATTCACAAAAGCTTTAATTTCAGAACATAATGATATTTTTAAACGCTAGACATTTATAATAATAATAATACAGCGGGCATTTATAACAACAAATTCCTAAATGTTTTCATGCAGAAACAGTGAAATTTAAATAAGAAAACAATTTTATGTTAGCATATTAAGCTATGCATTTTTAATTTATCGAAAAACAATTTGACTTCCAGAAATTGTATACAAGAATTATAACTCATGGTTTTTGGCGCAAATTTCAAACTTGAATTTACATCAGAATTATTAAACAATCACATAAAAATTCACGTAAATAAATTTCCAGTTTATGGTTCATATAATAATAGAGTTTAATGAATAAAAATTAACAAAACTAAATAATACAATATACAGAATGTCTTAAATAAACTGTCTTTTAAACAAAATAGAATAATAACAAACAGTAACACATAATACTGTTACTATTCCAATAGATTAATGCGCGAAGTCAGGAATTTATTCAATATTCTTTTTTACTTTAGTGCCAAATCTCGGCGACTGATGGCGCTGCACTACCTCAAACTGTATAAGTTATCAAACTAATGTATGAGAAACTAATGTATATGCATAAAAATAATGTAGATGAATAAAAGTTAACACAGTTTTATTTATTTTTACATTTCATTCTAATGAAATGCAAATTGAAAAAAAAAGCTGGTTTTGATTTGAAATTTTCATATTATTTTCAGGCATTCTTATAGCTTCAGTCAGCGAAGCACCAAATGTCAGTGACAATTCGTACTGAAACGAGGAAAAATACTAAAGACATTTTCGTCTTCGCACGTTAAACTACATTAAGAATAGCTTGAACAGCTGCCACATTTGCTTAGTATTTTATTGTTTAACCCCTTCAGGGGCGGTGGAATAAAATATATCCCACATAATTTAAACAATATTCTCACCAGAAAATTTTAACTAAAATTTATATATTTAACTTTGGAGGATAATCGTTGAGAAATTGCTTTTCCTTATTTAAAAATAAAATTTTTCGATAATTCCGGTGAGAATTCAATATTTAGAGACATTTTTGCTTGCCTCTCAAGGGGTTAAACAACAAATCCATTTTGTGAGACTCTGTAACTTGAACTAGAAACTATTTCACATTATTTTTTACTATACAATTTCTAGGGATATGTAAAAAACTATTTGTTTAATATACAATATGGCCATAATTAAACTGACAGTACTCAGTGTGTTCTGTAGCGCGATCTAGTTGAGAGAATGGTGCCAAATTTTTTGGGAACATTAAACAAGACGCGAACGAAACATTTTGCGAAAAAAAAAGTTCCATAAGTCATCGCTAGGGGAATATGTGGCGCAGTGTAATAAAAAAGAGAATTTTAAAAAATGCAGAATCAATACTGAAATAAAATTATCTTTCATTTAGCACATTCAAATCAGGTACAACGTGGCCGCCGTTTTTATGGGCCACATATTACATTCTATACACAACATGCACAATAGCAGAAAGTACGATGTCTGCAGGAATATCCCATACACTTCATTTTTTATCTTATTTCGTCATAGCCAGAACCTAGACGACTCCGTGATAGACCTTGAACTTTAGGTAACGCCATGGCCAGAAGTCGCATGGGATAAGATCAGCGGACCGAGGTGACCATGCATTTGGAAAGCAGCGACTAATTACTATTTCTGTTGTAACTTTCTGCAGTCATGAAAATGATTTTATCCAGGCATAGTGTTTTCTGAAGTGTCGGAATGACAAAGTTGTTTAACCTCTTAAAAGTCGTTTTAAATTACGATTTAAAAATTCAAATTGCTTATTGGCACAACTTTTTGAAAGAGAAATATTCACCTTATTGACAGATATGACAGATAAAATGACAGCATAATAAAGCCAATTACACTATTTTATAAAACTTGTGGGAATCAAACAATCTGAATAAAACACACCCCGTGAATATCACGGGAGCGATAATTAAATGGTTAACATTTGCCGATATTTCTTTCAGGTAACAGAACACGTTACCGGTTCTGTCGGAGTTATGTTCTCATAGAAGAATGGACCTATGTTCATTTTCCGATGATAAGCCACACCAAACAGTGACCTTTTATGAATATAAGGGAAGTTCTTTGAACTCATTTCGTGATTTGTTATCCGAAATTCGACAGTTCTGGGAATTTACAGTTCCATCCAGGTAAAAGTGGGCCTCGTCTCCACACAGTGTTACCAGATTGGGGACTTTTTTAATTCAGATTATTTGACTGTTACCACTTTTTTAAAGTAGCATAATTCGCCTCATTTTTCAGAATTTTTAATCTATTTTTAAATAGGCCGAATATTTCTATTTAAAAAAAGCGGTGACAACCAACATATGGGGGATAAAAAAGTCCCTAATCTGGCAACACTGTCTCCACATAAGGTTTTCCACGGCTAAGCATCGTCCACCTCCATTCTGGCAAGAAAGATGAGAGCAAAAGTCAATCACTTATCATGGTCGGTGTGACGTAACTCTTGTACAAGGCTGATCGTGTACGGATAGAAGCGGATAATTTTTCGTAACACTTTCCTTATCGTAGTATAAGGCATTTTCAGATTCCGAGCTACCCCACGAGCGCTGGAAGTGGCACCAATGTTGTCTTGTGCTGTGTCTACAATCGCCGTTAAAACTTCTGCGATTGTATTCTGTGGTACATGTTTTCGTTCTCTGCCTGACTGAACCTTCGGAAAACCTGTTTCCTCAAATTTCTGAACCATTTCTTTGAAACCATTAACTGACAAAGGACCGTTACCTTTACGCATTATTTTTGTGCGTTCTAAAAACACTAAGAGCGGCTGGGTAAGAGGTAAGAGAAGGGCTGAGGTAAGAGACCAGGCTGAGGTAAGAGAATGTGACAAGTAATGACCGCTCGACTAAAGGCGACATTATTGCACGTAACATTCAATCAAATGGTTTCTAAAAGTAACGCATTGCCTTTAACAGCTCAACAAGATGGCACTGTGCCAAAGGATGTAACGTGAAATTGGAATAAAAAACTTCATCTGCTGCTGCTTTCTTTGGGACTCAGTAAGTGAAATTGCAAATAAAGAGCTCTTATCAGTGTTTATATAAGATGTAGCTTTTAATCCGTTCGGGACCATGGGTGCATATATCCACCTTCAAAAAGAGCATACAAAATTTGTTTTAGGGACCAGTAAAAAAAAGGAAAATTTAGTTTCTTTAATTAGAGCATTATTGTGATTGTTTAAATAAAGATAATTTTTTTTTTAAGTGGTGCCAACCGAAAAAAAAATTGTGTAAAAATCCACCGTTCCCGAAGGGTTTAAAAAGTGTTGCCATAATGAGCATGAATTAAATCGTTAAATGTGCTAAATAAAAGGTAATTTTGTTCCAGTATTGATTCTGAATTTTTTTAAACTTTCTTTTCTGTTACACAGCCCCACATATTCCCCTAATGGTAACTTTTGGAACTAATATTTTTTTCGCGGATTCCTTCACCCCCCGTCTTGTTTAATCTTTCTACAAAATTTGGCGCCATTCTCTCAATTATCGCGCTATAGAATATTCTGAGTACTGTCAGTTTAATTATGGCAAGCTTGTATATGTACGAGTACGCACGAGTATGCACATCATACGTTCCGGCCTATAACGAGCAGTATTCATACAAGAAAATTCATAAAAGTTTGTAGGTGCGCCGCGAACGCCGGTATTAAAATTAAAGATTAGAAGTAAAGAAAGCATAAGAATTGATATTTCTACACTAACCCTGTCGCTGCGCAACCCAAGATTTTCTCGGGCAACGTAAAAGCAACAAAATTTGTTCAACCCGAGATTTTCGCGGAATTCATTTTTTTAACTGGCGACTATTTTTAATTCTACTTGGACCACTTTTTAAATACAAAAATTCCGTATAGACTTTAACAACAACCTCAAAAGAAATATATACCTTCTCAACTTAAATGAAGAATAACTTCATTCCCTGCTAAACTATTTCCATTTCCCTGTCTTCCTGTCTTTTGTGTGTTAAAAAAAAACCTTTTAAACTGCTTTTTCTAATGCTTTTCAAATTCTTTATAAGTCTTACCTTTTTGTGCTTTAATTTCATTAACATGGTCTCCTTATATTACCTTTTCTCATCGAGTTACCAGACTAGGCGGGCGCCGTTCTCTTTTCCCCTTGTTCCCCTATACATTTTGTGCTTTTTTTAGTCCTGTTAGTCTGAACTCTCCTCAATGTTGTTTTTTATTATCGTATTTTTCTATCTATTGTGTATTTACTTATAAACTTTAATCTCTCATTTTTCTGTAAATATGTAAATATTTCAGTTTTTATAAACTTTCGTATCTTCTTTGATATTATTGTGTTAAACTAATGTATGGTCTCCGAATAGAGTCTTTTTTGTATGCTGGGGCTTCCTTTGGTAGCTTTTTCGACTGTCATGGACAATTTTGGATCTTATGGAACTTTTTTTTTCTATACTAACAATTTTTTAATTGTTTTTTCTTCTCTATTCTTATTTTTTACTTGTGGCCACCAGCCGCGTTTAAACTTTATTTTTTCTAAGGCTCCCAATGCATTGATGCACGCAACATTTATAGCCCGGAGGTGCAGTTGCATCGCAACTAGGGACTCCAAACACTGCTCTCCATGGTCCATGTTCCAAAGAAATATACTAGAAAATTGATTTTCTTAAAATAGTGGTGCGAGAATATAAAAATAGTCTCCAATGACAGCTCTGATTTAGCCTGATTTCTAATAACCTATCCCATCTGAGATCCTGAACTCTTTTATAAAAAAATGTTTTCATATTTGAACTCTATAATATATATTTATATATTTGAAATATGTAAGAAAATAATGCTCAATTTTTTAACCTATTTTGATAAAAATATTTCGCAGCGAGAGGGTTACTGAACTTGATATTGATTATTATTCTTTCTATATTAAAATGTCATACTTTATAAGTTAACGGATGTTCAATATCGGATAGCATAAAAGTTCCTTATATTCATCTTTATATTTTTTTGGCACAGAAACTGTTTTATCCTCACACTCATTTGTGTCAGCCTCTCATCTCGAATAAGTCGTCTTCTGTTACATGTAAGTTACTTAAAATATTACATTTTCAATGGGTTTTTTGATTGTTTCAAACTTTATTTCATTCCATGCATTAATTTTTCATTCAAAATTAACTTCTTAAGGTGCACGATGAATTTGTACTTGCATAGTAAATGTTTAGTATCCTTCCAACATCCATGCATTCAACTGCTATTTTAAGTTTTCTTTAAATTTTTTCTGAAATCAAACATCTAAAGATTGAACTAAGGATGTTACTCCATCTGGAATAACCGCATTGTCCGTGTTACAGTTCTTTAAACAATATTTTTGGTTATTTCGTTATGCGAATCTGAACGTTTCCCAAACAAAAAAGCCTTCTGTATTCTTCAAGGGGCACCATCATTTTTGCAAATTTTTTTTTATCCATAATTTTGTTGCACCCATTCATCTTTTCTTATGCACATTACATAAACTCTTTTTCGGCGTCAGCAAATTTTCGACATCGTCTTCCTTGTAAAAAATACCATATTGTTTTATTTTGTAACGTCTGATACAAAAGCATTTCTGATTTCTTCTGATCTGATTTCTTGCGCTACCAAAAAAATTGCGATATTTCATAACCAGTTACTTTTATGAGAACTGTTTTTACTCCTTCACATAAGTCGTTAGAACCCCTATCAAATCAAATATTACAGGAGTTTCATCCATATTTCCAACATGCGACAGCAGATAATGGTTTTGCTTTCACTCATTAATATAATACTTTCTGAAAACTTATTAATTAATTGTCCAAATCTTTCCAAAACCTTTGATTTTTTTTTCACGAATAACGAAAGAGTTTCGTGACGTAAGTCGGCTACACCAACTTTCTCTTGTTTTAAAATTTTCTTCTTCATTTCTGGACTTCTATACTCCTGAAGCGACGCAAGCTGCTTCTTGTTACAATTAATCCATTCTGACTATTTTCTAGAACTCAATTAACATTTTCCTCTAACTAGGGAACATCCGCAACTGGATTTTGACGAGAATGGTATCATTCAAAGTCTCTTGTCATGAGAATCAAGAAACGTATCGGAACTATACTCATGAATTCTGTAGTTCACGATATAGGGATTATTTTCTGTTTCAGAAGAAAAGAAATAAATAAAGGAAAAACAGCAGGAGATCTCTTCAACAGCTATCGAAGAAAGGAATTTTGCCTTATAATTAATCATGATAGTGTGTTGCTACGTAAAAGTGTTGAAAACACAAGTGTTTTCGACTAACAGCCTTATTGGTTGACAGTAAAGCCACTGTACTGATCCCTTCCTGGATCTTTCCGCTTAGGCCATGATAATATCCTCTTTATATCAAGCAAGGAGATAGCTCCTACTTCTAATCATACTATACTTGCAATTCGCATTTGGAAAAATCGCAATTAAAAAAATACGCTTTTATGATATTAGGTCTGCAAGAAAATTCTGTCGTTTAAAGTTCTTTGAAGCCAACTTTTTTAAAATTCTGATTTCTTCATTTCCACCACTTTTTTGAAATGGTAAAATGCTAATAGTTTTTCACATTTCACATTAAAGTGAAAAAAAATGGAAATTTTACCATTTCAAAAAAGTGGTACCAATGAAGAAATCAGCATTTTAAAAAAGTAGGCGTGAAAGAACATAAAAACGACAGAATTTTCTTGGAGACCTAATAAATATACTCTTTAAGCCCTTGAGAGGCGGTGGGATATATTTTATCCCACCTACGATTAATGAAGATTTGCACCAGAAAATTTTTATGAAATTTTACTTTTCTAACTTTGGTAGGAAAAAGTCGTAAAATTGCTTTTCCTTATTTTGAAATAAAATTTTTATAATTTTCCGGTGGGAATTCAGCATTACTCAAACGCAATTCCTTACCCCTCAAAGTGTTAAGAAAAAACTTTTTCTACTCTTCATATTAAGCTAGTTTGAGTAAGTTTTACTAAAATAAATACGCTTTTATAATTACGGATTTGCCGTATGCCTTTATATCTAAAAGGAATTTTAACCCCTTGAGGGAAAAGCAATTGAATTTGTGTAATGCTGAATTCACACCGGAAATATAGAAAAGTTTTATTTGAAAATAAGGAAAAGCAATTTTACGGCATTTTCCCCCCAAAGTTAGAAAAGTAAAATTTCATAAAATTTTTCTTGTGCAAATCTTCTTTAATCGTAGGTGGTATAAAATATATCCCACCGCCCCTCAAGGGGTTAACGATCTTTTAAGGATGGTTTCGAACAAAATTCCAATCGATTAAAATTGCTTTAAATTCAAAATTAAGGTCGTCTCGGGGCACTGCCAACTTGACTTCGATATTGTTAGTGTCAGTGATAACATGAGAATAATATTGTTGCTGTGGAGACAACGACTTATTGAATATCGAAATGTATAACGAAAGCTTTCTTCATTGGAAAATTGCTGTTAAAATACACTTTAAACTTATCCGGCCAATGAAATCATGTAAAATTAAATAACTTCAGCAGCACGAAAATTGTATAATATTATATAATCTTACAGAAAAAAATAATAAACTGTTTCATCGTTTAAATTTAAATTCATTAAGTACTGCACATTTAAATACTCATTCAACTAGCAATTTTCAAATGCATTAAAATCACTTTCATTTAGTGAGGAAAGGTATTGCTCGCCAAACTGCGTGGAGCATTCATCTCTCCAAATGCCCCAAAGTAATTTATTATTTTACAGATTTTTTACTGGGGCAAGTTTTGTACGCTTCAAAAACGTTTTACCAGAATTTTCGTAAAGCATTATTTGCCTTATTTAATGAAAAAGAATATCCAAAATCATATTCAGATATAGCGACCAGTACTTAGCGAAATTTCTAGTACTAAAACACCTTAACCCCTTGAGGGGCGGTTTTATTTTTATGAAACCACTTAAATTTAATACCTAAATGCCGCGTGACACCGGAATTTTGGTAAAAAAAAAATCTGTTTATTATATATGCGAAATATAGTTTTTTTCACATTTACAAATAAATTTGTTTTCAAATTCCGATGCCAATCATTAATTTCAACACTTTAGCAATTTAATTGCTTTGCCCCTGAAAGTGTTAAATCCCCTGAATCTTTTGATGCGTACGAATCCTGTGGTATCCCTCTAAATTTCACTGACCCTTTATTACGTATACTGAGCAGTTTCATCAGCATTTTTATAAATTCTGAGTATGCGATTTAAGGAAACCTTTGTTGTTAGTCTTTCAACTGACAATCGAAACTGCCACATTTATTTAAATTTCTAATCTGCCTGCTTACTTCATATTACACAACATTTTCATAACATAGTACTTTGAGTAAAATAAATGCATTAGAATTTTCGAAAACATTAATTGAAACAATTGTATCAAACAAATTCTATTATAAATCTAAGAGACTCTCTAAGAAAGCATAAGAATTGATATTTCTACACTAACCCTGTCGCTGCGCAACCCAAGATTTTCTCGGGCAACGTAAAAGTAACAAAATTTGTTCAACCCGAGATTTTCGCGGGGATTCATTTTTTTAACTGGCGACTATTTTTAATTCTACTTGGACCACTTTTTAAATACAAAAATTCCGTATAGACTTTAACAACAACCTCAAAAGAAATATATACCTTCTCAACTTAAATGAAGAATAACTTCATTCCCTGCTAAACTATTTCCATTTCCCTGTCTTCCTGTCTTTTGTGTGTTAAAAAAAAACCTTTTAAACTGCTTTTTCTAATGCTTTTCAAATTCTTTATAAGTCTTACCTTTTTGTGCTTTAATTTCATTAATATGGTCTCCTTATATTACCTTTTCTCATCGAGTTACCAGACTAGGCGGGCGCCGTTCTCTTTTCCCCTTGTTCCCCTATACATTTTGTGCTTTTTTCAGTCCTGTTAGTCTGAACTCTCCTCAATGTTGTTTTTTATTATCGTATTTTTCTATCTATTGTGTATTTACTTATAAACTTTAATCTCTCATTTTTCTGTAAATATGTAAATATTTCAGTTTTTATAAACTTTCGTATCTTCTTTGATATTATTGTGTTAAACTAATGTATGGTCTCTGAATAGAGTCTTTTTTAAATTAAAATAATAAAACTTTGTAAAAAAATCACCATAAAATTAAAACAACACACAGGACGCGTTTCGAGCTAAAAACATAACAGCTCGTCATCAGCTAAGCATACACGTGTCCGAAAACGAGTCTTTTTTGTTTGCTGGGGCTTCCTTTGGTAGCTTTTTCGACTGTCATGGACAATTTTTGATCTTATGGAACTTTTTTTTTCTATACTAACAATTTTTTAATTGTTTTTTCTTCTCTATTCTTATTTTTTACTTGTGGCCACCAGCCGCGTTTAAACTTTATTTTTTCCAAGGCTCCCAATGCATTGATGCACGCAACATTTATAGCCCGGAGGTGCAGTTGCATCGCAACTAGGGACTCCAAACACTGCTCTCCATGGTCCATGTTCCAAAGAAATATACTAGAAAATTGATTTTCTTAAAATAGTGGTGCGAGAATATAAAAATAGTCTCCACTGACAGCTCTGATTTAGCCTGATTTCTAATAACCTATCCCATCTGAGATCCTTAACCCTTTTATAAAAAAATGTTTTCATATTTGAACTCCATAATATATATTTATATATTTGAAATATGTCAGAAAATAATGGTCAATTTTTTAACCTATTTTGATAAAAATATTTCGCAGCGAGAGGGTTACTGAACTTGATATTGATTATTATTCTTTCTATATTAAAATGTCATACTTTATAAGTTAACGGATGTTCAATATCGGATAGCATAAAAGTTCCTTATATTCATCTTTATATTTTTTTGGCACAGAAACTATTTTATCCTCACACTCATTTGTGTCAGCCTCTCATCTCGAATAAGTCGTCTTCTGTTACATGTAAGTTACTTAAAATATTACATTTTCAATGGGTTTTTTGATTGTTTCAAACTTTATTTCATTCCATGCATTAATTTTTCATTCAAAATTAACTTCTTAAGGTGCACGATGAATTTGTACTTGCATAGTAAATGTTTAGTATCCTTGCAACATCCATGCATTCAACTGCTATTTTAAGTTTTCTTTAATTTTTTTCTGAAATCAAACATCTAAAGATTGAACTAAGGATGTTACTCCATCTGGAATAACCGCATTGTCCGTGTTACAGTTCTTTAAACAATATTTTTGGTTATTTCGTTATGCGAATCTGAACGTTTCCCAAACAAAAAAGCTTTCTGTATTCTTCAAGGGGCACCATCATTTTTGAAAAAATTTTTTATCCATAATTTTGTTGCACCCATTCATCTTTTCTTATGCACATTACATAAATTCTTTTTCGGCGTCAGCAAATTTTCGACATCGTCTTCCTTGTAAAAAATACCATATTGTTTTATTTTGTAACGTCTGATACAAAAGCATTTCTGATTTCTTCTGATCTGATTTCTTGCGCTACCAAAAAAATTGCGATATTTCATAACCAGTTACTTTTATGAGAACTGTTTTTACTCCTTCACATAAGTCGTTAGAACCCCTATCAAATCAAATATTACAGGAGTTTCATCCATATTTCCAACATGCGACAGCAGATAATGGTTTTGCTTTCACTCATTAATATAATACTTTCTGAAAATTTATTAATTAATTGTCCAAATCTTTCCAAAACCTTTGATTTTTTTTTTCACGAATAACTAAAGAGTTTCGTGACGTAAGTCGGCTACACCAACTTTCTCTTGTTTTAAAATTTTCTTCTTCATTTCTGGACTTCTATACTCCTGAAGCGACGCACGCTGCTTCTTGTTACAATTAATCCATTCTGACTATTTTCTAGAACTCAATTAACATTTTCCTCTAACTAGGGAACATCCGCAACTGGATTTTGACGAGAATGGTATCATTCAAAGTCTCTTGTCATGAGAATCAAGAAACGTATCGGAACTATACTCATGAATTCTGTAGTTCACGATATAGGGATTATTTTCTGTTTCAGAAGAAAAGAAATAAATAAAGGAAAAACAGCAGGAGATTTCTTCAACAGCTCTCGAAGAAAGGAATTTTGCCTTATAATTAATCATGATAGTGTGTTGCTACGTAAAAGTGTTGAAAACACAAGTGTTTTCGACTAACAGCCTTATTGGTTGACAGTAAAACCACTGTACTGATCCCTTCCTGGATCTTTCCGCTTAGGCCATGATAATATCCTCTTTATATCAAGCAAGGAGATAGCTCCTACTTCTAATCATACTATACTTGCAATTCGCATTTGGAAAAATCGCAATTAAAAAAATACGCTTTTATGATATTAGGTCTCCAAGAAAATTCTGTCGTTTAAAGTTCTTTGAAGCCTACTTTTTTAAAATGCTGATTTCTTCATTTGCACCACTTTTTTGAAATAGTAAAATGCTAATAGTTTTTCACATTTCACATTAAAGTGAAAAAAAATGGAAATTTTACCATCTCAAAAAAGTGGTACCAATGAAGAAATCAGCATTTTAAAAAAGTAGGCGTGAAAGAACATAAAAACGACAGAATTTTCTTGGAGACCTAATAAATATACTCTTTAAGCCCTTGAGAGGCGGTGGGATATATTTTATCCCACCTACGATTAATGAAGATTTGCACCAGAAAATTTTTATGAAATTTTACTTTTCTAACTTTGGTAGGAAAAAGTCGTAAAATTGCTTTTCCTTATTTTGAAATAAAATTTTTATAATTTTCCGGTGGGAATTCAGCATTACTCAAACGCAATTCCTTACCCCTCAAAGTGTTAAGAAAAAACTTTTTCTACTCTTCATATTAAGCTAGTTTGAGTAAGTTTTACTAAAATAAATACGCTTTTATAATTACGGATTTGCCGTATGCCTTTATATCTAAAAGGAATTTTAACCCCTTGAGGGAAAAGCAATTGAATTTGTGTAATGCTGAATTCACACCGGAAATATAGAAAAGTTTTATTTGAAAATAAGGAAAAGCAATTTTACGGCATTTTTCCGCCAAAGTTAGAAAAGTAAAATTTCATAAAATTTTTCTTGTGCAAATCTTCTTTAATCGTAGGTGGTATAAAATATATCCCACCGCCCCTCAAGGGGTTAACGATCTTTTAAGGATGGTTTCGAACAAAATTCAAATCGATTAAAATTGCTTTAACCCTAGAACTACCGAAAATTTTACTCAAGTTTTATAAAAATATTGCACATCAGAATTCTTATTTAAAACTGTGGAACTTATTTACTTAACTCATTATTGTCTGGTTTACACATTTAGTTTATTTTAAAGAAATTTCTGGTTAGAATAAATATTTCGAATGTACCCATCGGGCCCATTGGACCCGTCTGGTAGACGGAGGGTTAAATTCAAAATTAAGGTCGTCTCGGGGCACTGCCAACTTGACTTCCATATTGTTAGTGTCAGTGATAACATGAGAATAATATTGTTGCTGTGGAGACAACGACTTATTGAATATCGAAATGTGTAACGAAAGCTTTCTTCATTGGAAAATTGCTGTTAAAATACACTTTAAACTTATCCGGCCAATGAAATCATGTAAAATTAAATAACTTCAGCAGCACGAAAATTGTATAATATTATATAATCTTACAGAAAAAAATAATAAACTGTTTCATCGTTTAAATTTAAATTCATTAAGTACTGCACATTTAAATACTCATTCAACTAGCAATTTTCAAATGCATTAAAATCACTTTCATTTAGTGAGGAAAGGTATTGCTCGCCAAACTGCGTGGAGCATTCATCTCTCCAAATGCCCCAAAGTAATTTATTATTTGACAGATTTTTTACTGGGGCAAGGTTTGTACGCTTCAAAAACGTTTTACCAGAATTTTCGTAAAGCATTATTTGCCTTATTTAATGAAAAAGAATATCCAAAATCATATTCAGATATAGCGACCAGTACTTTGCGAAATTTCTAGCACTAAAACACCTTAACCCCTTGAGGGGGGGGGGAGGTATTTTTATGAAATCACTTAAATTTAGTACCTAAATGCCACATGGCAAAGGAATTTTGGTAAAAAAAAAAAAATCTGTTTATTATATATGCGAAATATAGTTTTTTTCACATTTACAAATAAATTTGTTTTCAAATTCCGATGCCAATCATTAATTTCAACACTTTAGCAATTTTATTGCTTTGCCCCTGAAAGTGTGAAATCCCTTGAATCTTTTGATGCGTACGAATCCTGTGGTATTCCGCCTCTAAATTTCACTGACCCTTTATTACGTATAGTGAGTAGTTTCATCAGCATTTTTATAAATTCTGAGTATGCGATTTAAGGAAACCTTTGTTGTTAGTCTTTCAACTGACAATCGAAACTGCCACATTTATTTAAATTTCTAATCTGCCTGCTTACTTCATATTACACAACATTTTCATAACATAGTACTTTGAGTAAAATAAATGCATTAGAATTTTCGAAAACATTAATTGAAACAATTGTATCAAACAAATTCTATTATAAATCTAAGAGACTCTCTAAGAAAGCATAAGAATTGATATTTCTACACTAACCCTGTCGCTGCGCAACCCAAGATTTTCTCGGGCAACGTAAAAGTAACAAAATTTGTTCAACCCGAGATTTTCGCGGGGATTCATTTTTTTAACTGGCGACTATTTTTAATTCTACTTGGACCACTTTTTAAATACAAAAATTCTGTATAGACTTTAACAACAACCTCAAAAGAAATATATACCTTCTCAACTTAAATGAAGAATAACTTCATTCCCTGCTAAACTATTTCCATTTCCCTGTCTTCC
The DNA here is from genome assembly GCA_963932465.1 of Maratus speciosus. Lineage (NCBI taxonomy): Eukaryota > Metazoa > Arthropoda > Arachnida > Araneae > Salticidae > Maratus > Maratus speciosus. The sequence goes on along the minus strand of OZ010793.1, from coordinate 112,116,049 downwards.
TGTCTTTTGTGTGTTAAAAAAAAAACCTTTTAAACTGCTTTTTCTAATGCTTTTCAAATTCTTTATAAGTCTTACCTTTTTGTGCTTTAATTTCATTAATATGGTCTCCTTATATTACCTTTTCTCATCGAGTTACCAGACTAGGCGGGCGCCGTTCTCTTTTCCCCTTGTTCCCCTATACATTTTGTGCTTTTTTCAGTCCTGTTAGTCTGAACTCTCCTCAATGTTGTTTTTTATTATCGCATTTTTCTATCTATTGTGTATTTACTTATAAACTTTAATCTCTCATTTTTCTGTAAATATGTAAATATTTCAGTTTTTATAAACTTTCGTATCTTCTTTGATATTATTGTGTTAAACTAATGTATGGTCTCTGAATAGAGTCTTTTTTAAATTAAAATAATAAAACTTTGTAAAAAATCACCATAAAATTAAAACAACACACAGGACGCGTTTCGAGCTAAAAACATAACAGCTCGTCATCAGCTAAGCATACACGTGTCCGAAAACGAGTCTTTTTTGTTTGCTGGGGCTTCCTTTGGTAGCTTTTTCGACTGTCATGGACAATTTTTGATCTTATGGAACTTTTTTTTTCTATACAAACAATTTTTTAATTGTTTTTTCTTCTCTATTCTTATTTTTTACTTGTGGCCACCAGCCGCGTTTAAACTTTATTTTTTCCAAGGCTCCCAATGCATTGATGCACGCAACATTTATAGCCCGGAGGTGCAGTTGCATCGCAACTAGGGACTCCAAACACTGCTCCAAACTGGACTCCCCACTGGACTCCAAACACACCAGAAAATTTTTATGAAATTTTACTTTTCTAACTTTGGTAGGAAAAAGTCGTAAAATTGCTTTTCCTTATTTTGAAATAAAATTTTTATAATTTTCCGGTGGGAATTCAGCATTACTCAAACGTAATTTCTTACCCCTCAAAGGGTTAAGAAAAAACTTTTTCTACGCTTCATATTAAGCTAGTTTGAGTAAGTTTTACTAAAATAAATACGCTTTTATAATTACGAATTTGTCGTATGCTTTTATATCTAAAATGAATTTTAACCCCTTGAGGGAAAAGCAATTGGGTTTGTGTAATGCTGAATTCATACCGGAAATATAGAAAAGTTTTATTTGAAAATAAGGAAAAGCAATTTTACGACATTTTTCCGCCAAAGTTAGAAAAGTAAAATTTCATAAAATTTTTCTTGTGCAAATCTTCATTAATCGTAGGCGGTATAAAATATATCCCACCGCCCCTCAAGGGGTTAACGATCTTTTAACGATGGTTTAGAACAAAATTCAAATCGATTAAAGTCGATTCGGGGCACTGCCAACTTGACTTCAATATTGTTAGTGTCAGTGATAACATGAGAATAATATTGTTGCTGTGGAGACAACGACTTATTGAATATCGAAATGTATAACGAAAGCTTTCTTCATTGGAAAATTACTGTTAAAATACACTTTAAACTTATCAGGCCAATGAAATCATGTAAAATTAAATAACTTCTGCAGCACGAAAATTGTATAATATTATATAATCTTATAGAAAAAAAATAATAAACTGTTTCATCGTTTAAATTTAAATTCATTAAGTACTGCACATTTAAACACTCATTCAACTAGCAATTTTCAAATGCATTAAAATCACTTTCATTTAGCGAGGAAAGGTATTGCTCGCCAAACTGCGTGAACCATTCATCTCTCCAAATGCCCCAAAGTAATTTATTATTTTACAGATTTTTTACTGGGGCAGGGTTTGTACGCTTCAAAAACATTCTACCAGAATTTTCGTAAAGCATTATTTGCCTTATTTAATGAAAAAGAATATCCAAAATCATATTCAGATGTAGCGACCAGTACTTTGCGAAATTTCTAGTACTAAAACACCTTAACGCCTTGAGGGGCGGTTTTATTTTTATGAAACCACTTAAATTTAATACCTAAATGCCACATGGCACCGGAAGTTTGGTAAAAAAAAATCTGTTTATTATGTATGCGAAATATAGTTTTTTTTTTCACATTTACAAATAAATTTGTTTTCAAATTCCAATGCCAATAATTAATTTCAACACTTTAGCAATTTAATTGCTTTGCCCCTGAAAGTGTTAAATCCCCTGAATCTTTTGATGCGTACGAATCCTGTGGTATTCCGGCTCTAAATTTCACTGACCCTTTATTACGTATAGTGAGTAGTTTCATCAGCATTTTTATAAATTCTGAGTATGCGATTTAAGGAAACCTTTGTTGTTAGTCTTTCAACTGACAATCGAAACTGCCACATTTATTTAAATTTCTAATCTGCCTGCTTACTTTATATTACACAACATTTTCATAACATAGTACTTTGAGTAAAATAAATGCATTAGAATTTTCGAAAACATTAATTGAAACAATTGTATCAAACAAATTCTATTATAAATTCCTCGGAAGTAGCATCTGGGAAAATGTTTTTCATTAATTCTGAAAAGATTCCGTTCATTTTAACGTATATATCTTTCTTCTCGAAACGAAATAAAATTAATTAAAGGATTTTATTTTATCTTTTGTATTTATTGATTTGACTGTCGTCTGGATTCAAAACAAATAAACTGTCTGATGTCTTACAATCGTTTCGTTCTTTTACGAATGTTTTTTTTTTTATTTTTTTATATATTTTTTTATTTATATATTTTTTTTTTTTAAGGAAAAGAAGTTTTTCTTTATTTTCTGCAACAATTCAGGCATATAAAAGCAAAAATTTCTAGAGTGATATTTTAAATTAACATTAAAACCTCCTTAAGGGGGCCGGGAAACCCCTATCACCGTCATGTTAAATTCAGCAAATTTAGGTACCTTTTTCTCAGAAATGGGGAAAGATAGAGGTCTAGAATTTTTACAGTAGTTAAAATAACATGATTTACGTATTTTAAAAGACCATTTTCTTTCTAAGTAAAACTCAAAATTAATTATTTATTGCAAGTCATTTTTAAATTAGCATTTTTGGTAAGATTTCACTGCCTAAAATAAATAATTCTCAACAAATCATTAAATCCCTGTGTTAAAGTATACAATATATCATAATATGAGTATTAAATAAAAATCTGAGTTCTTAAGTTTAATAGATATTGAAAAAAAGAACATAAACATGAAAAATCCAAATTTTGAGAAAAAGTCAATTAAAGATTTAAATAGCCATTTATCTGTGAAGTACCCTTAGAAAGAAAGATTAATTTCAATACTTATTTTTTTATGTATAAACATGAGTGACACATCGTTGGAAAGATAAAAGTTTAAACTCTTTAGTGATATAAAAAAATAAAAATCGATTTCTTAGTTGAATTTTGCTTTCCAGGTCCCTTAGTCAAATTTCTGGGATTCCTATTGCAGGCTGCAACATTATAAATTTTCTAAATTAAATCTAGGTATTTGGGTGAATGATTAATTTCGTTAACATGGTAATTTATATTTAGCATCAGTTGTTCTAAACTTTTACTTTTTTTTTGCAGAAAATAAATTCAGACATACAGAATGTACAACGTTGTAAAAAAAGTTACATCCCTAAATAAGAAGCATATAATAATAATGTGCTTGGAATGAAAATAGCAAATATGAAGGATAGCTACATCACACATGCCCATGCCCACGTAATCATTAAGCAAAGGTGCATGTGAAATAGGGTTGCTGGATTGTACGTTTTCCCATAAGTGGTACTTTTTCACCGTTTTTAGGCTTATCGTACGGTGTATGTTTAAGTTTGTCCCATACAACAATTTCTTCCGTTTTCTTACCACATCTTACTTTTGATAGTTTCAAGATTTTTTTTTCTTTTTAATTTGCTTCAGATTTTCATCTTTTGACGAAAAAAAGTTATACACATGCGCATCAAATGTAAAAATGGCTTGTTTCTTAACAGGATGACAAAAATCTTGGGACGATTGTGTAACATTTACTGCGCATCCTGGAGCTCTCTGGTAGTGTTAGATCATCTGAACTTGACATTATTTTAGACTATGAGTATCTAGATTGTAAAATTTGTAATTTAGTCAGACTGTATCTTAAGTTTTAATCCTTAACACTAGAACCACCGAAAATTTTACTCAAGTGTTATAAAACTATTTTATATCAGAATCTTTATTTAAAACTATTTAACTTATATATTTAACTTATCTCTTCCTTGTACATATTTAACTTATTTCAGAAATTTTTGGTGCGAATTTATTTCTGGTGCGAATCGAAATATTTTCATTTTTTACCGGTCAAAATGACCGCTACGACGGTTCTAGTGTTAAATGCATAGTGATGTAAATCTGCATCAAAATTTTCATATTCATTTTTTAATAAATAAATTAAATTCTTAGCAACCTTTATATTTATATAGAATTATTACACCTGTTAAAATTACAAAAATATGCTACTAAATAAATTAAAAAATCTATTTTAAAATTTCTGGTGCCCAATCCTTAAAATATGAATAAAAAAAACTATTCAAAATGAATAATTCATGCATTTACGGGTTAATATTTTGTTTGTAATATTATCTCATTTTATGCTTAAATACAAACCCTTATTTTTTGTAGAGTGTCCATTACTGAAATCTTCATGATCATCATTGAATTGTGGGATATTTCGATTTATTTTTGTTCTTAGGTGCAACTCTTTAAATTTTTTATCTATAATGGGTTATCTGATTTCAAAATGCCTAAAAAATGTTAATAGAATAAATTAATACAAATACAGTCGCAAAACGATGATTTAATTGATTAATTAATAACCTCTTTTTAAACAAATTTATTACCTGAAACATTACTGGCACATACGACATGGTTTACTAAAAAAGAATGATAGCGCGATAAATCTGGTAACTGAAATGTAAAATCACATGATCAACCTGTCCATATTTTCACATGCATTTCAATTATATACCTATTTATGTAAGCGACGTACAGTGAAACTTCCATTTAACGAAGTCTCGTCGTTACACTTAATAAATACTTCGTTATGAAGAAAATTCGTTATATAGAAATCAACTCAAATTCATGAAATTAGTTTAATAAAATACATATGCATTAAAGGAAAAATACACATAAAATAGAAATATTTTGAAAATTCAGGCAGTATTACATAATTCAGGCAATATAATTCAAGGAGTATTTTTTGTTGTTGTTGTTGTTGTTAATGCAATGTAGACACATAAGAAAAATTTTATTAGAATAATGTCTAAAAAATCACATAATAAAGAGAGGTAAAAAAAAACCGAAGCGTAGCGTAACTTTTCTCTTTTTCTCAGTATTTCAAATCCTTAACTTTTAAAATGTCTTTAAGATTTCTTTGTTACAGGTTTCTTATAAAAAATACACGTTTCATAAAAAGTTTTTCCGCTTTTGTAAGTATCCAAACAATTCATCTGTAACATTTTCGTGAAACTGGAATCCCGTTCTTCTTGTATAGAAGGCTTTTTAAATTTCTCCTTTTGAATAGAAATGATTAAATAAATAATTTCATTTTCATACAATCTCCTTTTAAATAAATTCATACATACGTCGCAACAACAACCTCCCCGTTTGAACGCTGTACACGCACGAAAGTGGAATAAACTTCGTTATATAGAATATATTTTTCGTAATATGGAGATTAATTTACATGTTAATGGTGTTCAAAGTCAAGGTTCAGCAGAAAATTTCGTTACGTAGGGGCTTCGTTCTACTGTATTTTGAAAGCTATCATTACTACAGTTCTGGAACGGCATCTTATTTGTCTATAGTTGGAAGTTATTTATTTAACCCTTCTCTTATGGATTTCTGTTCTTTCTTTTATATACAGTCGGACCTCTATTTAATGAAGTCGCTAAATCCCGAAAAAAAGTTCGTTATGTTGAAAATTCGTTAAATAGAGATGAACCTTTTTAAATACTTTAAACTACACAAAACAGATTTTTAGTTCATAAACACTAAACATTATTAAAAAACTTAACTAATCAGACTTTTTTTGTAAATCATATTTATTTTTTTTATTATTATTATTCATTTTACCCATCAAAAAGAAATCTGTAAGGACAACAAGAATTTTAAAAAATATTGTCCGGAAATACACTGTATTTTCAGTTTTAAGAAAATATTTACATTAAAATTAATGAATTTTAATGACATTATCGTATTTATTATAACAAGTAATTTTAAGCATTGTATTACTACATGCGTCTTTAAATTTAATTACTGAAACATATTTACTACAGAACAGCCTTTTTAAATGTGATAGGGGGATATTGAAAGTTTGCATTTCCTGGATGAAATGCAAAGAATGACAGGGATTTTACTGCTCACGTTGAGTTAGGCTCCTGGTAAAACTAATTCAAGGTTATTCAGCATTATAAAATGTGTAAAAGAAAGAATAAGTTTGAAGTGTCCGGAAATATTTTGAGAAATAGGGAGAAAAAAAATTATATCACAAGAAAAAGTTCGTTAAATAGAGAATACACTTCGCTGTTTGGAGGTCTTTCTACGAAGAAATTTGCAAAATGTTGTTGGTTCCGAGGAAAAGTTCGCAAAATAGAGAAGTTCGCAAAATAGAGGTTCATTAAATAGAGGTCCGACTGTACATGTGATTCTAAATTCATGGTACCAACTTTAAGGGTTGGCTCAGGACACTGTAACAATCATTCATTGTATAGAAATGTATGGGTGCGAATGACGGGTTGAGGTACAAACACCAGGGGGCCAATTCGGACCTTTTTTATTTTAAAATTTCCCATTCATACCAGAAAACTCCTATACTATTCTTTTATTTATTTTAGACAGGCATTTCCTGATTACATAAAGAAAAAAATCTTTTCCAGGATAAAACACAACCGACCAATCTAGTATGAAATCGAAATTTTTGAATTAAAAAAAAAAAAAAAAAAAAAAAAAAAAAAAAGCAAAACTGGCAAATTTGTCAAACACAGGAAATACATGAAAAGAAATAGAAATGGAGTTTATTTAATTCAAAAATTTGGATTTCACACCGGAAATTTTAAAAAAGAATTTTTTATTTATGTAATCATGAAATGTCTGTCTTTAACAGAGACAAGAATACAATAGGGATTATCTGGCATGAATGAGAAACTTTGAAAAAAGAAGGTCGATTTCGCATCCTGATGTTTGTACTTCAACGCGTCACTTGCGCCCACACATTCGTTTATAATAAATTATTGTGACAGTGTCCTGTACCAGCCCTTACAGATTGTACCATCAATTTAGAATTACCCTGTATAGATATTTGCAAATAAATGTATTATTAAAATACAGTGCAACCTCTGAATAACGATTACCCCTGGAACCGGTAAAAGTGACCGCTCCTCAGCAGTGTGTGTTATTCAGAGGTTTCATTTAAAAAAAATTCAAAATTGCATAAATTTAAATAGAAATACACGCAGTCATTTTAATTCATCCTCATTGTTTTATCCCGGGAGAACTCGCTGCATGAGATTTTCTCTCACCGTCATACTTCTTTTAAGACTCTTATTTAAACAATTTTTCATTTTAATTAAAATTTAAAAATGTTATTTCAATTATTTTACCTATGTGTGAATAAAAGTACTAAGCCAAGCAAAAAAAAAAAACGATATTAAGCGAATGTAAAATAAAAGAAAAGCAATTGGGCACCGTGTGAGAATTTCTCACTAGCGAGTTCTCCCGGGTTAATATAATAAGAAAATCAGTGATTTGCAGTTGCTTTGTTTTTTTTTTTGTTGTTGTTGTTGTTTTTTTTTTTGCTGCAAATGTGTTTCTCCAAAGAAAAAAAATGACTTGATTTGCAACTCATCCTCATTATGATTTAATGAGATATTTGCGATTTCACGAAGGTTCATTAAACTTTCGGTATATGTGTTAATACTGGAAATATTGGATGATTCTATTATCTCTTCCTCTCTCCTATCTTCCATACTATTCATTTGCTGAATGGAATCATATGTGGCAATAACTGCCAAATTTTGGACCAGACATACAAACAAGTTGGCATTTACGTTAGTTAATCTTGCCGTTCTAAGAATATTATGTAAAATTTCCCCATTATTATTAATGTCTTCATTTTCTGTATGTTCACATATCAAGTAAATTTTGTTTGATCTGCTTCACATTTCGGTTTGCAAATAAATATGAAATTGTACCAGGAGCTGTAAAATTTCTTTCTCGTGACCTTTGAGTGGCCGTTGTTCAGAATTCCTTATTTAGAGATTCGTACTAATGTTAATACTATAGAACGTGTTTGGTTCCATCAACATGTGGCCGGTATTCGGAGGTTTTCGTTGTTTAGAGTTGGCCGTTCAAGGAGGTTTCACTGTATATTATATTAAATACTTGAAATTGCATTTCGTATTATGGGTTTATATGACTTTATTTTTAATATTAACAATTTTTATCTCAAGTAATTTTTGCTAAAAACATTTCTGCTCCATTTTTGCGCAATATTTATTTAATAAATCATATCACAAATTAAAAAACTGTTTTAAAAGTTTACGGAGATACATATTGTTTCTTTTTATAAAAAAATTTTATCTAGAGAAAATAATTATCGAATGTGTTTAGAAAAGTTAGGATTCAGATAATGCTAAACCAAATTAACCCCTTAAGGATCGTTTAAAATTTTGAAAAAACATCAAAAAAGTACCCTTTTTTTATTACAGAAATTGAATAATTATAAGGTTTTTAAAACAAATATGCAATTCGTTTTTTTTAAGGCGAAAAAAAACCCCGAAGCTATAAAATAAATTCACATTTGTAGAAAAGCTATCATGCGAGAATTCTGTGTCTTAATGTTTGTTTTACACCATACAAATTATTGTGAATAAGACATTTATTTTTCTCAACTTTATAAATTTTTACAATAATATTAGAAATAATATGTATACATTAAATTTTGATTATCAATAATTTTTTTTTTAATTTGTTTGTGATATATTTCGAAACATGCAATACAAAGTCCAATCAAAACATCAAATGAGATTTTGTTCCACCTTCCGCTTTGTAAATAATGAAAGAATTTAATATCATTTGATCTAAAAGAAATCATCAAATTCACTATCTGAATCTGAATTGTCGTAAAATACATTTTCTTCCGAATCACTGCCAGATTCACTACTATTCCAGTTAATAATTTGAAAAGGCTTGACCCATCAGAATCCATAATTTACCAAAATAGATCGTACAAACCAACGTTCTTCTACATAAGGTTGTTCCATTTGAAGTATAGCCAATCAGAGCAGAGCAGGACTGAAACGTCACGTGGCGGACAAGATCGGAGTTCGACCAGCCGTGAGAAAGTAAATAGATGCGTAAAAAGAACGGAATATGAAGTAATACACCAGGCAATAGGGAATTTTACCTAGCAAAATTAATGGTAGTACTGGAAATCGGCTTTCTAGATGTTTTTGGGGTCGCTGAATCCGAATTTGTAACTCCCCCCCCCCCCCAAATTTCCTCCGGCAACGTCCCCAAATTTTGGTAAAAAGCCCCCAAAAAAGGTTTTAATTGTTTTAGGGGAAAAGTATCTAGAAATTTAGAAAGTAGACAAAATTTGAAACAAATTAGATATATGTCATTATGACTTAGGATGAAGGGGAAGGGGGAATCTGCCTCGGAACATGCGCGCGGTGCTGCGTGGACTAAGTTGCGCAATTCCACTTAACCACTCACACGTTTACATTCGCCCTCCCATCTCCCCTCCGAACTTTCCTTATAGGTTTACTTTAAGTTTTTTGGGTCACTGAATCCGAATTTTTAACTTACCCCTAAAATTCCCCCCCCCGACCCCCCCCCCCCTAAAAGAGTTGTTGTTAACTTAAATTTCTTATTGTTTTAGGGAAAAAGCATTATGAAATTCAGAAACTAGACAAAATTTGCAACAAAGAGGATATGTGACATTATGAAGTAGGATAAACGGGGAGAGATGGGGCTGCCTCGGAACATTCCTCGCGTGCTTTTCTCAAAAAACAATTTTTTTCAAAAAATAAATTTTTTGGTGGGTTGCCGGGTGAAATTTTGGTGGGATTTCGACTCACTTTATGTTTTTTGCGTCGCTGAATCCGAATTTGTAACTTCCCACAAAAATTTCAACCGGCAAACCCCCCAAAAATTGATTTTTTGAAAAAAATTGTTTTTTGAGAAAAGCGCGCGGGGAATGTTCCGAGGCAGCCCCCTCTCCCCCCGTTTATCCTACGACATAATGTCATATATCCTATTTCTGGCAAATTTTGTCTAGTTTCTGAATTTCATAATGCTTTTCCCCTAAGTTAATAACAAATCTTTTAGGGGGGATTCGGGGGGGGGGGAATTTTGGCGGTAAGTTAAAAATTCGGATTCAGTGACCCAAAAAACTTAAAGTAAACCTTATAAGGAAAGTTCGGACGGGAGATGGGAGGGAGAATGTAAACGTGTGAGTGGTTAAGTGGAATTGCGCAACTTAGTCCACGCAGCACCGCGCGCATGTTCCGAGGCAGATCCCCCCTCCCCTTCATCCTAAGTCATAATGTCATATATCTAATTTGTTTGAAATTTTGTCTACTTTCTAAATTTCTAGAAACTTTTCCCCTAAAACAATAAAGAAATTGATTTTTTTTTATAAAAACCTTTTTGTGGGGCTCTTTACGAAAATTTGGGGGGGTTGCCGGGGGAAATTTTGGTGGGAAGTTAAAAATTCGGATTCAGCGACCCAAAAAACATCTAGAAAGCCGATTTCCAGTACTACCATTAATTTTGCTAGGTAGAGTCCCTATACGGTCTCTATTGCCTGTACTATAAATAAATTTTTAAAAAGCAGATCTTCGAAAGTAAATCGAACGAAATCACTTTCCTTAAAATAATTTTTTCAAACACTAATTGGAGTTAATTTAATATAAAATACATAATTGTTAAATAATATCGCGATACGTTTGTTTGCATTCAAACACTTGAGTAACTTCGCGAAAAACATTACATTTTTAATGCGTAAAAGTACAAATGAGAACTTTTAAGCTATTGTAAAATAAAATGAATGAATGAATTATATGAATATGATGACACAGTAATAGTAATAAAATGACTAGAATTATCAAACACAATAAATGTAACAAAACTCTCACATCAAAACTTTTAAGAATAATGCATTGTCCGATTACTAGATATAATTTTTCCAAAGTTTCGAATGCCACTATGCTTATTCAGGATCAAAATAATACAAAAATATTATTGTATAAACAAATTCTATTATGAAAAAATACGTACTGTACATATTTTTTGCATTATGATATTCAAATAGCCATATCGTTATTTCGTTATTACGAAATTTCAGCAAAAACTGAAAAATTTAAAACAAGTTCCATTCTAAAATTTCTATGTTATCTTATAAAACACATCGAATATAACGTTTCTCCATACAAATAGGAAACAATAGAAAGAAAATTTACGGAGGTATACAGATTTAACAACGAATTAACATTTTCAAAAAATAGAAAGGGAAAAAGAGGAAGAACCATTATCATACTTTCAATAATGCATGTGACTAAAACTTTTTACACACTATCAAGTTGCAAAACCATTGATACTCATTAATAATCATAATTCTATTTTTAAATTCTTTCATTTCAAATGCACATCAATATGATTCAAATATCTGTAACAATATACACAGGGCTTAGTTTCTAGCAAAAAAAAAAGTAAAAAAAAAAAGTACCGGAGCTCTAATATTCTACGGTAATAACAACTAAGTGTATAACCCGCGCCCCGCGCCCCTCCCCCCCCCCCCCCCACACACGCATATTTATATTTCATACACTATTTACAAGATTTAAAGCAATTTCGTCTTTCTTAAAAGGAAACTATACATATATATATGATATATTTTTAATTCTAATAATAGTCCAGTCATTTTAGGAAAAATAGCGGAAAAAATTAGAACAAAGCTGGATTTTTGCACAGATGCTAGTTAGGGTATGTAGTTTAACATACTAAAAGTCCCCATCGATCCGATATGAGCTTTCTCCACCAGGAGGCGCTAATGAGCTTGAAAATCTGTTTTATTCGAATATCTCATGAACAATGGCATCTAGAAAAAAAAGTTCAATTACAAAGATGTAGATAATTCAATTTCCTACAAAAAATGTTATTAACATTTGTTTGTCACACCGACCCTTCCCTGTCAAAATTTTAAAAAGCAAACATATTTCGAAGAAAAGTTACAAAAATACGAAAAACCTGCTGCTACTTCCAAAGAAATTATGTAAACAGGTCTAAAATTCTTACTTTTGAATGGAGAAGGTGAACATATAGTATACATATATGTTTATTTCCACACCACCCTTGAGGGAAAGCATTTATCGCGTTTTTTTATTGTGGTTTCACCCGTAGGCATATTCCACTTATAGTGACTGGCCTAATCCAATTTCAATCTTTTGACTGCTTTAGTAGTTGTTTGCACAGCTTCAATTTCTTCACTTGATTCAGTTTCGTCATTATATCTATTTCTTTCTTTCATTGTTGTATTGCCTTCAGTATTTTCAGGTCGGCTTTCGATATCATCACTAAATTCAGGAGTAGCGATTTCCCCCTCCTTTTCAGTGGGCAGGTTACTGTCAATATCCTCCTCGTCTTCAATTTCAACTTTAATTGCATTGTGCCATGAAACTCCGCAACAATTTACGCAAATATCAAAACATTTCAATCCGATTGTTTCGGCATCCGCACGCTTTTCCACATCCTCTGGAGCAAGTACAAAAAATGGATTCAATATTATTTTTTGGTGCGGGCGGTAAAGTGGCTGGAATTGGAAACAAATTAGGTGCATTATGCCAGCCCCAGTTCTCAGGAAGTAGTTTATTGCCCAACCAGTGTTGTATTTCATGATAAACGCGTAAACCGTGCAACCTAGCTGCATCCTCGGTAGGCGGCAACGATGAAAGGCTTTTTTTACCAACAGCAACTCCTTTCTTGAAACATACATAACGGTAATTGTTCAGAGAAATTTCTGCTTTACCACCGTATAAAGCAAGAAAAATAGTTTTTCCTGCCTCGGATATTTCAAATTGGGATACCTGACCACTTTTAAAAGTACTGGAAGCTTGTATGTTCGGTCTCCTTCCTTTTTCAAAATTTTTGCTAAAGACATTTTGCGATTCCGAAACATTGCTGATGTAGAGTCACCACCTGAAAAAGCGTGACGGAACAATATATGATCTTTCAGAACTGCATCATTGTTGAGACTGTGCGATGAATACAAGGTTGTTGCAAGTCTTCCACTTCCAGGCTTAATAAACATTATCTCTGACTCTGGAGGTGCTAAAGAAGTCAGCAATACGAGCAAGTCAACATCATCGCCAACAATAGCAGCAAGCGCACCAGACTTTGTTACTTCAATAGCTGTGTTAACAATTAGTGTGTCAGCATCATCTTCTGCCTGTTTCGCTTTGAAACCATTCTCCATAAATTTCTCCATGAGCATAGATATGAGATGTGTTTTATTTTTATGATTAGATAAGAAAATTTCTTGACTAATTGACACATCCATTTCTTCGTTAAAATCAATGTCAGGAGTTACAATTTTCGAATACCGACGAGTTCTTTCGGCCGTTTTTGTATTATAAACTTCGTCAGAGTAACCATCGAAAACGATTATACATTTACCACTGCAATTTCTTTGGACATAAGAAAATATAACTTTCTACGACACTCTTGTATGTTCCAAAGAAGGGCCAAAGAACACGATGCAAAAGCCATCCTCCATCGATGATGTACGTAGACACACATTCACTTGGATTCTCCTTGTACGTTTTTTTTTTCAAATATTGAATATAATAATGCTTTGGTGGTTTTTCTCATACAATTTTCATCAAATAATGTTAAAGGATATGAAGATAGTTCATACTGAAAGTAAGTTCTCAAATCTTCTTGTTGTTTCATACAAACGGAAATACGTTGAAATAATAACAGTGGATCGCAGGTCACAGTATCGACTTTAAATCTGAACGAAATATTCATCGTTGCTAATATTAGTACTCGATCTTTACGTAAAAGTTTCAAGTCACCAATTTTTTCCCCCGAAATCTCTTCAATGACTTTGCATCCGACGCTATATGCATCATGACAGTTTATTCTGTGATCTCCGACAATTCCGCTATAGATTGAGATGCACTTACTAATAATGGGAAAAGGTGGATGTTTTTTAAGCCATGCATCCAGTTTCCTGATGTCTGCATTATCACGTAGTGCACTAGAATCTCGATAGTCAAAGTGTTGATCGGATGATTGCGCGCGTGCACCACACAACTCTTCTAGAGATTCAGATAATTGCATTAGAAAAGGACCGCCAAGTATCCATTTTTCCAATACGCTGTCTGTTATTCCCCTCCCACGTGTTATTCCACCTGATGATTTCATACTTCTCATCAATGTCTGTTCGATCGTCATATCTGTCCAAACACCGGACCAAAATTTTTCACTTCTTCGAACAGTAAAATAGTCCGCTCTTATGAACCGTGAGCATTCTGTTTCATGTAATTCTGTTTCAAGCAAAGTCATAATCTTGTAAGTATATTTGACAAGCCTTTGCATACGGGAAATGGTCACTAGCATGAAATAAGGTAGCATGTTCCGAATCGTTTCAACATGTAACTGCCAATTTCCACTGCGTTCTGCCATTATAAATTTATGCATTAATGTTACCATTCGAAAATATTGACACCAAAGTTTCGCTGTTGGCCCATTCTTTTCTAATGTTTCCATTTCACATTTATTTTTTGCTGTAAGAGAAACCAGTATAGCGTCGTCCAATATATTGTCATATACAGGAGTGTTTTCTTCAACATCTGCAACAAACTGTAAAAGGTGTCCTTTTTCAGCTTCATGGAGTGTGATATTTTTCATGATTATCTTCCCCAAAGCCAAACACATTAAGGTGTGCCCTCTAACAGCACGCGCAAATGCGTGACCGGCTAGCATATTTCCAACGGTATTCTTCGCATATACCTGGCTCAGCAATTCTTTCAGACCACTTCCAGCCATTATGTATCCAATACAAACTAGATATGACATTAACAGATGAAATCCTCCAATCCTAGTATAAACATTCTTGAAATTTGGCGTATCGCTTAGCGCCGCACATACGTCTCTCGCTTTCATGAAGTGATTGGTCAAATGTCGCAAAAACGCAATTTTGATTGGTTTCTTTACTTTTTTCGACCGCTGTGCAAAGGCTTGAATATATTGTGTCGTAATGACTTGGTGGAAGATTAACAGAATTCTTTCTTGTATAATTTTTCCTACACGTTGCGTGAACTATAAATTCACTATTGTTTTCAGCCTTTGCTTCAAATGTTTTCCACTTATGGTCACCTCTTTCCAAACTTGCTGTCACAAGGGACTTCTGTCCCTTTTTTTCCAATTTTCACATAATCATTCGAAACGCAGCCTTCACCACATACAAGACTAACTACTTCGTCAATCTCGATTTTTCCGCTCTCAGTCAGCAATCAAGAAAGAATCATTTTACATTGTCAAAACTATTTAAAACTTTCTTCATCATGCGTTGAAACTAAAATTATTCACTTTCTAAAAACTGACAAAGAATTACTTCGTTCAGTAAATTAAGGTGATTTAATACCAGCGAAATGCTCATCAATTGAAAATAAAACACTGCAAAGGTACCTACCTGCACGTGGTATATTTCGACATAAGCAAGGGGTGATAGGGTATTGGGCAATGACTATTGCACAAGCCTGCGAAAACAGCATACAGACAATGGAGGAGGGTCGGGGGAGGGATCAAAAGTAAATAAGTTTTGTTCAGCTTCTTGGGCGCATTCAATATGATTCTGTTTCCGCATTTTTTCAAGTAATGTTTACATTATTTAAATTTTTGACAGGGAAGGGTTGTTGTGATAAAAGAGTGTTAATAACACTTTTTGTAGGAAATTAAATTATCTACATCTTTGTAATTGACCTTTTTTTTCTAGATGCTATCGTTCATGAGGTATTCGCATAAAACCGATTTTCAAGCTCATTAGCGCCCCCTGGTGGCAAAAGCTCATATCGGATCGATGGGGACTTTCAGTATGTTAAACTACATACCCTAACTAGCATCTGTGCAAAAATCCAGCTTTGTTCTAATTTTTTCCGCTATTTGTAGAAAAAGCTGCTAAAATGACTGCACTATAAATGAACAGAGCAAAAACATTGAAATCAGCAGTGAGGAATTTTCAGAAAGTCCTACTCGTCACGGAATTCTTTGTATTGGTGCTCAGTATATATAAACTCCGGTCTGTTCAGATTAATATTTAAATATTCACTAAAAATAAAGAAGTACTGGAGTTGCGCTCCTGTGATATTCGGAGCAATTTAAGCACCGCGCGGAGATAGAAAGTTAATCAGAGGGAAATTTTAAAAACGCAAACAAAAAGCAGCGAGTAGAAAAGGCAGAAACAGTTGCACCTAATTCCGATATTCCTCATCACCGTTCTGAAACCATTGAAAAAAAATCCTACACGTGACACACTATGTCACATAAGTAAGCTCTTTGGTAGGGAAGAACATAAAAGACTGGAGATGGGAGGGAAAGAAAAATAAAATTTAGAGTAAGATTTTTTAGAAACAATATTTCCACTGAACGCCAGAGTGAACGCCAGTGAATTGATACCAATATTTAAATTTCCACTAAAAACAAAGAAGTATCGGAGCTGAGCTCTGTCGCAAATAGAAGTACTGCTTATAGGTTATTACTCCAACCCTACATTAAATTTCATCTTAAATTTCTGCTTCATTTTATTAATCAGAGTAACTGGAACATAATATTTAATAAAATAAATATTATCGTTATTCCATTGTACGTCACTTGTTCGCAAATAGCCGAGTTAGCTAGATACGAAGTGCATGTCGCTGCATCAGCAGCCGATGTACAACAGAACTACGAAAAATCGGGAAAATCGCGCAAAAATCGTTATCACAGCGCCCTTTTCCAGGGTTATATATCCATTTTCAACTGAGACCTGGAGTCAATAGTCAAAAATATATGTATGAAGTTCGGTTCAAATCTATGCCTAACTTTGCATGCTTTCCGGTGAAACAATAATGAAAAAGGCACAAAAATCGCTATTACAACGCCCCCTCCTGGCGGAATATCCCCAGATTCAACCTGGATCAGCTAGCCATAGTCAAAAACATACAAATGAAATTTTGTTCCATCTATGCATAACTTCATACGCTTTTCGATGATAGAATATTGAAAATGGCACAACAATCGCTATTACAGCACCACCATAGCAAAACACTTTAATGAAATTTGGTTTATTTCTATGCATAACTTCGTATAGTTTCCGATGATATAATGAGATACATATTTATACGGACAGACAGATATTTTGTAAAAACATGTTTTTCGGGATCTCTGACCCTTAAAACATATAAATCGGTCGAAAACCGGAAGTCGAACAAAATTTTGACTACAATACTTTCTTCTATTATAGTTTTTAAAAAAAAGTAAAAAAAGATACTGCTAAAGCAAATATTTTAATACAGGATTTTTTTTTTTTAACCATTTGGAAAAATGGTTATTGTCCTCCGTCAGGGTAGGAAATCAAAAACATATCTGACGCGTTTTATTGGTTGAATCCGCACTTTATTCGTTTTTTGATTGGTCTATACAGTAATTTGTATTTTCCCTTTACTTTCAACAGAGATGGATACTTCTGTTGCCACTATGACAAAAAAGTAATAAAAACTACAAAAAAAAATTAATAACTAGGAAACAAATTGAGATACAGCTTTCAAACACATTGCGTTTAAAAGTACATTTTTTTCTCTATACGACGGTGTAAAAAATAATATTGTGGGATGTTTAGAAGTTTAAGAATGAAATTTCATTTAAAATTAGTCCAGGAATATTAATGTTTAATCCATGGCGTACGTAATGAATGACCAGCTCCGTAGAAGTTTAAAAATTTACAGTACCAGAAAATGTAATCCATGGCGTACGTAATGTATGATCAACTCCGTGCGATTTTTTATGTCTTAAATTTTAGTCTTTGAAAAATCATTTTCCAAATGGTCGTTGTAATTTCTTAAATTGCATTTTTTTGTTATTATTATTATTTTTTTTTTTTAAGGTAAAAAAAAAAAAAAAAATTCCCAGTAACGAAAAACAATTTTTTATGCAAATTTCGACGTCTTTTTGAAAATTTTGCACCGAATTTTCCATATGAATAAAAGTAATCCAGGTTTATTTTTTTAGCCCAATGAAGTAAATCTTATCATTTTTAGGTGCGTTCGTAATTATATAAATACGTAGCACCTACAGTCGTCGTTCACTCCGTCTGTCGCTCCGTAACAGCGCAAAAACTATCCAACCGAATCGTTTGAAATTTAAAGTATATAATTGCTGCACAATTTTGTCGAGCCATTTCAAATTTTATGAAAATCGGATGTATAGGTTAATTACAGAGACAGTCAAAAGTTTTCCGTTATATTACGGCCAATGGGAAAAAAATATTTCAAGTGCAATTTAGTGATGTTACAGCCTTCGAGCAGAATGAAATTGATATGCACTTATGAAGTGCACTAAAATATGCATTCAGTACAATAAGCAGTTCAAAAAGTATTTATAAAACTAGTTATAGTAACGAACGCACCTCATTTGCCACGTTTGACGTGCAATTTCCAACTTGTTTCAATAAAGTTTATTCGGAATTCGCGAAGAGATTTTTGCATTTTTTGCCAAATTTTTTATGTGATTTTTAGAGTTTTGAAATTTGTAAAAGGAACTCGGTTACCAACTTTTAGTCAAAAATAATAAATTTTCTCCTCTAGGAGTTTTGAACTTTTTTCCCCATTTCATGGCGATTTGTCTACACTTGTATAAGAACTCCGGTTTTAATCGTTTAGTCCAATATTGTAACTGTTAAAATAATAGAATAATTAAAATTATTCACAGAAAAGAAATTCCAACGCAGAACAGCTTACAGAATACATTTGAAAAGAGCGAAAAGAGGCGAATCTGTCAGCCATGGATGTAATGCGCGAACGGTTAAGAAATCGTTACAGTTGGCGCATCGCACGAATGGTACCGCCCTGGTACAAACCAAGCACGAAAGGCAGTATTCAAAGATATCAGCTGGAAATTCCAGTTAATTTTTTCTGGTTTCAGAAGTTTTTCCAGCCATTAAATCTTCAGCCCAAAAATATGACGGGCATGAGAAATAACGGACGACATCTTGACGGGAGCGAGAATTAAGGGGTTAAGGGACCGTGGAACTTCATTTGGGCAAAAATCGACTAAAAATTCCAATTTTTAAGTGTACTCGTAATTATATAAATACATAGCGCCTATATTTGTCGTTCAGTCCGTCTGTCTGTCTGCCTGTCTGTCTGTCCGTCTATCTGTCTGCATATAACAGCGCAAAAACTATCCAACAATCCATCAAATTTTATGAAAACCAGATGTATAGTTTAATTACAGGGAGAGTCAAAAGTTTTCCGTTACATTACGGCCAATGGGAAAAAATATTTCAAGTGCATTTTAATGATGTTACAGCCTTTCGAACAGAATGAAATTGATATGCACTTATGAAGTGCACTAAAATATACATTCAGTACAATATGCAGTGCAAAAAATATTTATAAAACTAGTTACAGTACGAACGCACCTGATTTGCCACGTTTGACGTGCAATTTCCAACTTGTTTTCTTTTGGGTTATTAATATACTTTTATCTTAACGGCATCATTTTCAAGAAACCACGTGCAATTGCAACAAGTTTTAACGGAGTTAAATCATTTCAAATTTGTACACCGAAATTCAGTTACACTAAAAATAAACCTTTAAATCGTGTTTTCTGAAAATTAGAATTTCGTCGAGGTTGTATATTCAAAATATTCCATGCGTTTTATTTTTTATCCAATTTTCATAATATTAATTTTTATTCTTTTGAATATTCTATATTTCAAAACTTAGTATTAATATGCATGTATTACTGTACATAAATAGAAAATTTGATAGTTATATAACTTTTTTCTGTGAAATTTCATAAAAATTGTAAATATTGGAAGATTTTTATTATTTTTTCTCAATTTATTAGTATAATATTAAAACGGATACAACTTTTGTTGTAATGTTGAGGGGGGGGGGGGGAGAGCTGGAACTTTTTTTTTCGCTTATTGCAGGATTCCGTTATACACAAGCTTTACTCTATTAAAAAATAAATTTGCTGGATGGTACTTTTTAAATAAGTCTATATAGTAATATTTGCTTACAATTTTATTATTTCTTTTTCTGTATTACACTTTATGTTTTATTTGTAATTGCTTTTTCATCTAAAGATTTTAAATAAAAAATTAAATTATTGAAAATATAATTACGTTTTAATTAAATTCATCAGTTAATTTGGAATAAAAAAGTTTAAAATATGAGACATATTAAAATTAAAAAGCTTAACCTTTGACTTTAAACATCTTTGGAACTGAACAAGAGTCGTTCTCTGGTAATTTGCACCGTCTCCACCCGCCCCCTCTGTACGGACCTGCAATAAAATTTTCAGATTCATTTAAAAATATTATTACGTGCCCGGGCAACGCCGGGCGGGTCAGCTAGTATGCTTATATTGTAAATATAATATGAAAGAGGGGAGCAATTTTTATACAGTAGTATATTTTGCGAAGGTGGTAAAACGGAATCTTGGAGAGGTGTAGGGGTGATGCTGATTTTGAAAAAATAAATTTCGCAATTTTTATTTTATCAAAATACCAAAGCTGCCATTGGCGACTACTTGTTTTTGAAGTTTATTTATTTATTTATTTTATTTTTCTGTCTGCTACTACACTTCAAAGAAAAATTAAAGGCACAACTGTAAAAAAGGTATTTTATATAAATTCTATTAAGTGGAGTTTAATAAAAATTATTAGATTAGTAGCTCAAGTTCAACGTTATCATGTAGCTCAATGATATTCAAATTCACTATCCAGAAATATGCAAATTCCACAACATTTTCGTGTGTGGATGTTGCAATATATCGTTGATAAGACATTTGACGGATTGTGAAAAATGGCGTTTAATTGAAAGAATGGAGTCAGTAAGCTCGAAAAGCTGTAAAATGTTCATTTTCGTCGAGGGTTCACAAACTTTATAATACCTTTGTACTCATCTCTAAAATTTGTGAAAATTAACATATACTTTTCCCTATCCTAATATGTATAAAATTTCCTACACATATTTTTTCAGAAATAACTCTTTTTGCATTTTGAATACATATCATAGGCATAATAATACAAGGATCTCGCGGAAGCTCCATATTTTTAATTGCAAAATTGTTCACGTTATTTGAGTTTTTATTTATTCCTCTAATATTTTCCACTAGTGCATTTCAAAACAAAATAATCTACCTCGAAGAGTAGCACGAATCAACCGTGCAAATTCATGTTCTGAAATAGTTGTACAAAAAAAAATTTAAAAAAAAATATCGACAGTGACAGTTCTGTTATTTTGAAAAAAAAAAATAATTTATTTTTTCAGATGAGCAAATCTTACCTCACTCTTTTCACAGATATTGTTTTTCCAGCACCACTAATACTCTCATCTTATAAAATTCACTTCACTCTTTCATATCATGTTCACTAAGTAAGTAGATATATCATATGATTGCCAATATTGGATCACATTCCACAATAGTATGGGCAGTTAACGGTGTACCGTCTTCTCAGTAACTCGCCATCATCGGCGTTGTCAATATTAGATCATAGTCAGTAGTTGTTTGGAAAACTGGTCGTGGGCAGTCAGAAATATATTATGCCGACAATTTTATCTGGATTACCAAGATTAGACTGACCGTGTGTATGTCTGCCGGACGTCAGTCGCCCAACAAAAATATGACGGGAATGATAACGGCAGCTGGCATCGAGACGGCACAGCAGGTAATGCAAGTGGTTGTAAACTGATTTGGCAGAAATATCTTTACAACATAGTTAAACGTGACAACCTCTTTGTGTATGTGGTCTCCCCTTCACCTCACTTCACTACGTATTGGATTGTCCTCTAACTGCATATTACCACGTTAGAAAACACAGAGCTATAACGATTCCGGATTGGATTAATTATATTAGTGAAAGTTCTGTTCTCATGAACAGAATATCAGCACTAATGAGATTTATAGAGAAAAATGAAGTTATTTTTAGAAATAATTATCCATACCTCTCGGACACTTCTTCAGACGATGATTTATGATGTTATTTTTTTTTGTTATCTTCTTTGTTTCCATTTTAAATAGTTTTCATATATATTCATTAAATATTATTATTATTAATTTTATTATTATTGGTATTATAGTTATTACAAGTAGAGTTTTTGTTACTAATATTTTGTATTTATTATAATTCGTCATATTTTGAACCAGGCAGCTGTGTTGAGAATCTTACAGTTATTTTTAATTACTAAAGCATAAATATAAACATTGAACATTCTTTTTAACTGCTGCCAAAAGGATGGATTAACAAATGGATTTCGGCCGTCCGTAGGAAAACACTCCATCAGGCTTGCAGTTTGGAGATACGGTTCTGATTTCCCTCCCCCCACCTTTTGATATATCTGTGTTTTGGAGTCTTCAAATAAATAAGGATGGTTGATTCCAAAATTATCAGTAACTACAAGGTTACATCCGAATTCACCTTGCGCAATTTTCATAGTTATGATTGTAGTTTTAAATCTGAATTTATCCTTAGTGTATTTTTTTAACCCTGTCGCGTGCCTGTACTTTTGCAGCCCACATCAGTTATCTTTCTCTGAGCTATCTCGCCTTATAGGTGTAATGGAGATACTCATATAGCTCACTTAAAATGCTTCCCTACACCGTAGTCAAGTTCCTGTTATTTTTTTTTATTCAAAATTTAAAATTCGTACAAACTGCCGCGACACATTCACTAGTAAGAGTTTAATTTTAACTTTCCCTAACATTTCAAAGCGTGTGAGAAAACTGTACATTGTCAGTAATCTGGAACTTTATAACTTTATTGGAACGTTACTGGGGGGCTCTGCCCCCTGCAAGCTACGCTCGCCAACCCCCCATTCAGACACCGCAGAATCTAAAAGCACGCTAATTTGATCGGTTTTTAAAAGATTAGAGAAGACTGAATTATAATTGAAAAAACCTGTAGCGATCTCCCTGTAAACGGGTTTCCATTAAATTCCCTTTGATTGCAAAAATTTAAGGCCGAATCATTTGCTATTAAGACATCCAACGGTTGTTTTTGTGTTTGATTAAAGAAGACCAGTTAAACATTTGAAAGGAAGCTAAAATAAAATGAATTAAGTAAACTGAGTCTTTGCTTCCCTGTATTTTTTAACAGCGTTATAAAACGATTGACATAATACAATTTACTACAATTACTACAATTTACAAATTTAACCCCTTCAAGGGCGGTAGTTCATTTTTGGACCACTTAATTTTAATTCTTAAATGCACCAGAATATTGGAATGAAAATTTTCCTTTTATTATTAATATTTGTTTGTAAATTCTAGTGCCATTTACTGATTTCAACATTTTACGAATAGCTTGCCCCTTAAACGCATATTAATATATTTATTATTTTAAAGTTTCCTTTCTCTTTTAATATTCACGTGTAAATACAATTTTCAAGACATAATTTTCAATATTTTCCTGCTTGTAACACGTACTCATTTAATAGTAATTTTAAAGGGTTTTTTTCTTTTTTTAATAGTCACGTGTAAATAAATTTTTAATCGTTAGGAAATATTATTCTTTGCACCGTTTTTAGAATTGAAAATAACCTCTATAATAATATCCTAAGTCATGTGACTATTATCAACAATTCTGGACGGATTCCTTCGCTTTTTATATTCCAGGCGGTCATTTTGGTAACTTAATGTTAGCCAGACACAGGCGATAAGTCGCCAATTATTATTCTATCGCCATGATTTCACTTATATTACAATAGTCCAAGTCATGTAACTGCCATAAACAATTACAACACTTCGCTTTTCCTAAGAAAGGTTTCCGTTTTGATTAAAGAATCAAAGTTATTTTTTCGAATAAAACTGCATAAAAGATGCCATGATCACAAAGAATTCTTGATACTTTTATGTTAGCCGGGTGAAAATCTCGCCAATAGCTTTTTTTTTAACTCGCCAGTTAGCATTTTTTTATTTTTCGAGTGGTAAATTAAAACGGTACTACTTGGTTATCCCATCGACCAAAAATCTATCGCCAGAATATAAGATTAAATGCCGATAATGGTTGATCGTAAATGTCACATTCACTTGGCTGTAAGGAAGTTACACGTGTTTACGCCACCAAGGGATTTTTATTTCGACGTTTTATTTTTATTTTTATCAATGCTAGGCATAGATGTCATATACGCCCCATATTGGCGCGATTTTTTTCCGACGGCAATTTGGCGAAAACATCAACAGCATAAACAACAACGTCCGAGTTACCATATCAAGCAAAATAACGACACTTTGGCGCCAGTTAAGTACCCGTTGCATATATGACATTGGCGTCAGGAAAAAATCGCGCCAATATGGGGCGTATATGACATCTGTGCCCAATGCTATACTAATTTATTTCGGCACAGATGTCATATACTCCCCATATTGGCGCGGTTTTTTTCCGACGCCATTTAGCGAAAACATCACCACCATAAACAACAACATCCGTATTACCATATCAAGCAAAATAACTATACTTTGGCGTCAGTTAACCATTAACCGGAATCGCTAAATTGTTCCACATTAGTGGAGTCTTATGTCCAAAAGGACCCTTTAATTAAAATCCAAGTTATTTTCTAATATATATGAAATCACCACTTAGATGGGTTATAAGCGCTTTGAAAAAAGTTTCATGTACTATATAAATCAACATTTATTCATATACATCTTGAAATTAGACATTTTTTTTTTTAATTTAGTTCTTTAAGCGTTGATGCTCGCGTTTCGAAATTAAACGTTTTTTTTTTGTTTTGTTTTTTGTTTTTTTGTCATTGTCCGGTCAAAATGGACACACGATTCCGGTTAAGGGTTAAGTACCTTTGCGTATACGACATTGGTGTCAGAAAAATCCGCGCCAATATGGGGCGTATATGACATCTGTGCCTTTATTTGTTTTTTCGTTATTTAAAATAAAAATTACGTCAATTTGTATAATTTGGTGAGTGCTTTGGCGATTTATATAATTTGGCGAAATTGGTCGACTGGATAACTAACAGTACATTTAAAACATTGCTTTGAATTTGAAATTAAATGTCAGGATTTCTTGCAATATTTAATCGGGCTTGGCCTGGTTTTTTTTTTTACGACAACTTGGTGAAAAACTCGCTTTCGAATACCAGTTACATATGTATATGTATATTTAAATTATTTTCTATTGTTTTTAAAATGAACTAATAATAAATAAAAATTATTAATTAATAACTATAGAACAAAGCAATTTATAACTTTTTTTTGTTTTAAATAAAAAGAAAATAAAGGTAAATAAACCTTTATTAATAAATAAGCAACAGTAGCCGGGTTACCATGTCAGGCAAAACAACGCCCTTTGGCGCTATTTGGGTAACCCGGTGCGTATATGACATATTTTTCTTTTCGTTTCGTTTTAAAAAGAGAAAGAAGTTAAAGCCATTGATTTTAAATTTTTCAGTTAGAAATGAAAGCTTTATATTAAATAAAATGATAATGAAAAAAAAAAAAAAAAAAAACATTGTTCTTAGCATAGATTCAAGCGAGGCCAAACTGGTCACAAATTAATTAAAAATAATAACCCTTTCTGAAATACGAAAAGAAATACCAGTATATCAGTTAGGATTAAAATTTGAGTTGCCATCCTTAGAAAAATGTATATAAAATTAGAAAGAAATTAATATTTCGAAAACTATTTCGAATTTAAAAATTCTAATACCAGTTTTGAAATCTGCGGATCAATATTGATTTTTGGTGTTAATTTCATCGCAAGGTATTCCATATTTTAGGAGAAATCGCCGTGAAACATAATCAGTTGTTTAATCAGTCGATTCATTCTTGCGTTTCATACTTCCGTTACATACTTCCGTTTCATAAAATGCGTTTCATTAGGATTTTATATATATAGGGTAGATTATTGAAATAATAAATTAAAATTATTTATCTTTTTTTTCTTTGCAAAATGCGATATATAGTGTTCTTAAAAAACGCGATTAATCGATTATTCTCATGTTAAGATCAGTAAAATTTGAAGAAAAGTTTTATTCAACATTCATTATTTAAAGACTTGAAACATTAAAAGATATTCAACACTTTACACATAAATTGCAATGACATAATGATTAATTCATATTTCTGCAGATTCATTAGATATTTAAAAAGGTGAAAAGATAATTAAATCATTAATTGCGATCGTGAAAATATTTCTTTCCCAGGAAGAGCATAAACTTGCTTATATTTTGTATTATAAAATGCATCTACTCTGAGGTATAAAAGTTTACGGTCAACAGTCATAAATTTTTCTCAAGAGGAAGATTACATAATGTTTCGGCACATAGAGTAAAACATTCATTACTTTCTATATGAAGCGAAGATTCTCAAATGTCTATAATAAATCCATTGCATATAAATTCGAAAAGACATATAAAATATGTATGTCACGTTAAAATTAGGCATAAAATCTTTTATTGGCGTAGTCATTGGCGAAGTGTGATGGAATAGGTCAATAACATTTTCACTGATGTGATAAGTTATTATCCAAAAGTAGATAATAAAATTTTATATCGGAATAAAAAATTATATGCAAATAGTCATGTGTAAATAAAGGAGGTTGATATGCAAATATTTTGGTATTTTGCATACAATATAAAATTTTTATAGGGATTTTTAATATGTGTTTTGATTTATGTTCAAATTGAATGCCCATTAAAACAAAAATTTATTTTTTATAAAAAATAAACCCATTTTAGTGACTTCAAAAATTTAAACACTTCTTCGTTCGAGTTTTTTTTTTTTTTAAGTTTTCTAAATCAGGTTTTTTAATTAATTCACAACACTGATTTCTTTCGTTTAATAAAGGATTTTTCAATTGCAAAAAATAAATTGAAGAATAAAAAGCAAAATATAGCTCACAACAAAAATCCCACAAAATCATCGCAAATTTCATCTCAAATAATTGTAATGTGAGATCTAAATGATAAAATGAAGAAAGATTTACAAATTGATAATATTGTGCACATATATTAAGTCATATTTTCTCTTTCTGAATGTTCTGGTGAATTATGTTTACTATAAACACATCAAATCCAAGTCTGAAAATTTAAAAAATACAGCGCTATGGTCAGAGGCAAATATTTAAACAAAAATTAAAACTCACTGGAAATAGTTCTTTATTTTAATACAAATTTTTTATAAAACTTGCCTTCCCTTGTTCAAAAAATTAACGAAATAATGAGGAGTGCTTGAAGTGGTCACCATCCTCATACAAATAACGTTCAAGAAGACACTCTATATCTTACAAAGTAGCAGACATTACATAAGTTGTTATGTAATGAATTATTGTACATATTCAATCCGTTTTGCGATGTTATCACATGCAGGGCCTGATTACCAACGGGCACACTTACACCAACAAATTTTAAAAGAAATGTTCGACTTATCTAAACGCCGTATTCATGTAAAATTTCTGCCATGAATGAGGCAAAATTTTCTGTTTATTTTTAGTGGTAGGAATTTGCCCCGTGGGTAATCAGGCTCTGATCACATGTCACTCAAGAAGTTTTGTTATGTTGAAAATTATTATTACAATAGCTTTCCTATTTTTAAGGTTAAGAAATAACAACTGAGTTTGAATTGGAGGAAACGTCCTGTATTTTTTACTCAGAAATGAGTTCCGGCCCTGGTTACATATACGAAAGTTGTTGGTTGTATTGCGCAATTTTATCTCTTAAAATTTGCAATGATATGTCTAAAACACTATGCATTGGATATTAAATGCCACAAATTTTAGTGTGTTGCTATTTGAGAGACACTAATCTACTGAGGAAACGTTTTTAAACATAAGAACTGCCAAATAAGGCAAATGTCTCCCTTGGGAATCCTTCTATACAAAAATATATATCCTTTCATATTCCTTCTATATCCTTTGCCAAAATTGTTTTTTTGGTTGGTGAGAGTGACAGTCCAACTTTAATCAACCTCATGGGTGGATGTAAATAAGGTTACACATTTTAATAACTGAAGGATCAATTTTAAAAATTCGAGAACAGACATCTCATAATAGTGTGAATGACATTATACATTATGTGGGTGATTCGATAATTATTGTCCCTAGTTTATATAAAATATTTGTAATGCGATGCTTGTTGTGGAATATTGAAGCCTAATGTCTTAGATCCCTATATGCTCAATTTCAGAACCGTAGCTGAAATATTCACATAGTTTTGGAGGGAGGAGGGAAAAAGTGTGAATGGGGTGAATGGCTGATTTTTAGCTTATGAGGCTAGATTTATGACAGTGGGTGAGACATAACTACTGTCGTTTGGACTCGGGATCATAGTGATGTAGCCACATCTCATCCACTGTCACAAATGTAGCCTCAGAAGCTCCAAACCAGCGTTTCACCCTCACCCTCTCCCTTCCTATTTTTGATTGGAAAAAAAAATCACGTGTGAACATTATTGTAAAAACTACATTAAATTATTAAATTGAGACACAGTTTTTAGACAAACTAAATTTGAAAGTACATTTTTCGTCTACTTCACGATAAAAAAATCACATCATATATACATCTGTGTCATATATGCGACGTTTATAAGTAATTAAATTTGTAAAAAGAGGAAATGGGTTGTTCAGGTCGTTGCCACCGTCGATATGACGTAAGCGTCACCCAATGACTTTTTTTTTAAATTTAAAATAGCGATAGATTTAAAAATAGTACATTTTGTTTGCCATTGTTCGTGTTTTAGAAATAATTTAATTTCTAAACTATAGTTATCATCATTACCTCGATAACATGAATTATGATATCATGAAAGAAATAA
The DNA here is from genome assembly GCA_963932465.1 of Maratus speciosus. Lineage (NCBI taxonomy): Eukaryota > Metazoa > Arthropoda > Arachnida > Araneae > Salticidae > Maratus > Maratus speciosus. Next base: position 112,087,071 of record OZ010793.1, on the reverse strand, counting down.
AAATTCATATGCGTTATTCATTGCTATAAGATAATAAGAAATACGTAATGGGATATTTAACTGTTATCTACATCAATTACTTATAAATAATAAGCGATAATTTTTTTCGTATCAATAGTTTACAGAAAATTGCATGTCAACAAACCAACTAGAATTTTCCTAGAATACAGCTCCCAATTCTGTATGAAACATCATACAATACATTTACTGTTCTCTCTAAAAGCATCAAAATTTTTCTTATAAACTGTACATACAGTACTGAAGAAAAATCTATAATTCGTGTTAATATATAAAAAAAAGCACGGGAATACATTTATGCAGTTACCTTAAATATTCCTATTTAAATAAATATTTCTTATTTTGTCAGGGTTTTCCGATTTTAATAAAAGAAAAAATAAATTATCGGTGTCGCATAGATCTACCTCAGTTTTTGCATAGCGTTTTTCTCCTAAATTAATCGGAGAAAAATATTACAAATTCAGCTATTTAATAAGACCATTATAACTTCAGCGATTTAAAAATAATGAAAATTTCTAATCAAACATACTAACTACCATAGATCTTGGAAGTTCTAAAGAGTATAGTTATAGGATTTGCGTTATAGTATTATTTTTTCTAGCAAATTTATTCTATAATTTGAGACAACACCATGTAAAGGCATTTTTTCTTATTCACACCAGAAAAGTTACAAAGAAATATTTATATGTAATAAAATTTAACGATGCGTTAGCTACTGAAGCTATAGGCATTGTCGATGTTCGTGTGATATAGCTACTCATAGGGCGGCTATAAAATAAAAGATTGAAAAAATTAGAAACCGGTAAGCAAAAGAATCCAGTTAGCAACTAAATGACTGGAAAAAAAATTATCAAATAATTCTGAGGGGTTACTCGTTTTCTCCACATCATTATGAGTACAGACTGCTTATAAATAATATGAGGAATTACTACAATGCAAAGCTCTCCAACGCGGCGACTGAAAGTGTCTTACCACCCTTTCAAGGTATTCATGCCGTTCTTCTTAACATTTTCCGTAAACTGCTTTTTTTAACCCTCCGTCTACCAGACGGGTCCATTGGACCAGACAGGTACATACAAAATATTCATTCAAACCAGAAATTTCTTTAAAATAAACTAACTATATAATCCAGACAAAAATAAGGTAAATAAATAAGTTAAATAGTTTTAAATAAAAATTCTGGTGTAGAACGTTTTATTAAAACTTGAATAAAATTCCCGGTAGATCTAGGGTTAAGGATAAAAATATACTCCCTCTGTCCCATAGTAGTTGCTACATTTGATTACTTTTGTACTGATCATTGATACTGATGATTTTATGGTTTTGTTTGAACAATTTTCAGACATTTCAGGGTGCTATGCTATCAGTCAACAACATTTACTTACCAAGCATTCCCTCTGTCTCTCCTTAAATAAGTTCCAAATTAGTTTAACCCCTTAATTCTCGCTCCCGTCATATTCACGGGCTGTGTCTTTTGCTCAGATTGTTTGATTCCCACCAGTTTTATAAAATAGTGAAATTGACTATATTTTAGTATCGTTTTACCTGTCATTAAATAAGGTGAATATTTATTTTTCATAAAAGTGATGCCAATAAGCAATCTAAATTTTAAACCGTAATTTAATTCGAGCGTTAAGGGGTTAAAAAAATCCAGGGTTCGCACGCTCTTAAACCACGCCCCATTTTTTAAGGATTATTCCACCAGTAATCGCATAAAACTACCTTCAAACAATTGAATCGTTAATTCTTTAGGAAGAAAAGGATCTTTAATGTACTCTGGTGGTAGAGTACTTACAAAATGGTGTCGATCTACTAAACTGCATCGGAAGTTATTTATGACTCCACCCACTTGAAATGTAGCAACTAATTTGGGACAAAATGTTCGACCTAAATGTCGCAACTAATTTGGGATGGAGGGAGTATTATAAAGTATTCTTTCTTTAACCCCTTAACAATCGAATTAAATTACGGTTTAAAAATTCAAATTGCTTTTGACACCACTTTTTTGAAAAAGAAATATTCACCTTATTTAATGACATGTAAAATGATACTATAATAAAGTCAATCACACTTTTTTCTACAACTGGTGGGAATCAAACAATCTAAATAAAAGACGCAGCTCGTGAATATCACGGGAGCGAGAATTAAGAGGTTAAAATCAATATTTACATGTTTATGTCTTAAATGTTGTAGGAACAATTAAGACTTTTGGCTTCTTCTTTTACAAAATTACATATAGGCCACCTTTCAGATAAGTGTAATTCAAAATTTACTATGATTTATATTATCGCTGCGAAATAATTTTACATAGTTCTTGAATCGTAGTTGTCTTATAACTGCTACTGTGAGACGTATGTGCATCATATAAGACTTATGTGACGTGTAAGATTTTCACTGGATAGTGCCTGATTGCTGAAAGGGCAATCTTCAACCACTATTTCCGAATGGTAAATTTCGTTTTATTTATGTCAAAATTCTGCATTTAACCCCTTAAGAATCGCTTGATATTTGGAAACCATAAAAAAAAATATCTATTTTTTATTACAGAAATTGAATAATTATATGGTTTCTAAATAAAAAATGCAATTAGTTTCTTATAAGTTGAAAATATAAGATGTTATAGAACAAATTCAAATTTATAGAAAAAACACCATGCGAGAATTCTGTGTCTTAATCTTTGTTTTACACCATAGAAATGGATACGAATAAGACTTTTATTTTTCACATCATAAATCTTTATTTATCATCACCACGCAAATTTTTACAAATAATATTTGAAATGTTATATATACATTAAATTTTGATTATTTATAATTTTTTTTGAGTGGGAAATATTTCGAAACATGCAAATCAAAGCGATATAAGTAAGCGTCCTATCTTAAATGGGAGAAGTAACCGCAAGATTAAAAGTTAGGTCACATCAATCAAGGTCATGCGCCACGTAGCGGATGGAGTGTGAATTACAGGTAGATAACTAACTGTTTTCATACTCTCACCACTAAAATTGTAAAGTTTTTTTCCCCTTGATTATTAACTGAAGTGGTTTGATAAAGCGAAGAAAATTTCGTGGTGTCAAGTGCATCTGGATGCCCCTCTCGCTACGCCATTATGTTGCAATAAACATGGCAAACAACATTCATTCTTATGAGTAACTAAAGATTTAGAAACTACGCGCCACACTAAAAGCCCGCGTATGTGAATTATCACTCCGTCCACAAGGTGCAGTAACTATGTTAATTTACGCCTGATTCCAGCATTAAGTTTGTTCGCTTACTTATAACGCTTTGCATGCAAATACAATGTCCAACATCACAATCTGAGCTAAAAGCCAAGCGCGAGCGGTAATATTCAAAGAGTCCAGACGAAGATACCAATTAAATTTTTCTGGTTTCAAAATCTTTTTACAGAAATTAATCTTCTCCAACCCGGAAATATGACGGGCACGAGAAATAACAATCGACAACTCAGCCCGTGATATTGAAGGGAGCGAGAATTAAGAGGTTAAGTAAGACGACGATTACTATTCAAAAATACTGAAAAAAGCTAACTCCAGCGGTAATCAAGCTCTCACAATATTACTGTGTGATAGTGTTGTTCCATATTTTGAAACATGTGAATAATAGCACCCATCATGTTTTGCAAACAAATGAGATGAAACTTTTTTTTTACTTAAAGGTTGGACAAGCGTGCTATAAAGTTTCTAGAGAGAGTTGGAAAAAACCGCAAAAACCGATTTTTTCTCTCCCACACATTATCGAGCAATTAAAGCATTTCCCCCCTTCTTTCAAATATATCGTTATAAAATACTGCATAAAATCTGCATCTTTAAAATTAACGATATTAACACATTAGTACCTGATTTTTTTTTCAACTCAATTTTGTGCTTAATTATAGTAAATAGTGTAAAATAAACATAAAGGATAATTATCTTTGAAAAAATATTTATTTAGCTTATGAAAACGTCCTAATTTTGGAACAATAGGCACTAAAGGGTAGGGGTTTTCTCTGTTAAGGTCTATTCGTTAAATCTATGTTTTATGCCATTTATTTTGTTGCAAAAAGATTATATATCATTCAGGTTATTATTTGACTATAAAAACTTCTTTATTATTACAATAAGTGAGGGAGCCTGGGCTCGACTCAAGAGCAAAACCTCCTTCCTCCCCACCTTTAGCTTATGCCATACTAAAAATTTATAACACACCGTAATGTTTTGTTCAATATATATATATATATATATATATATAACCATTAATTGACCCCTTAACGCTCGAATTAAATTACGGTTGATTAATTCAAATTGCTTATTGGCACCACTTTTATGAAAAAGAAATATTTACCTTATTTAATGACAGTAAAAACGATATTAAAATATAGCCAATTTCACTATTTTATAAAACTGTTAGGAATCAAACAATTTGAGTAAAAGACACAGCCCGAGAATATGACGGGAGCGAGAATTAAAGGGTTAAACATAACCTACCACCATCAAACACCGTAATATTATGAATTAAAGCTGTAAGTATAAAAAAAGTGCCAAATAATCTATACTCATATTATAAAGAGGAAAAAATTGTGTATTTGTCGGAGATAAGCTCAGGAACTACCAAACCGATTCCAAAAGTAATGGTATCAAAATGATGGTGTTCGACCAACTTAGAACATAGGCTATATCTTATGTCGGTGCCACTACCCAAAGGGGGTGCTGGAGCAAAAAACGTTCTAAAAATGCGATTTTTGCGTTACTGAAGGGCCTAGAAATATGAAATTTGGAATATAAGTTACTTATAAGATATAAATGATGCCTAAGAGCCGTTCTTAAACAATTCGAAATTTAAAAGGTGTGAGAATGCACAAAAAGCGTTCTAAAAAATGTTCTAAATGGTACTTTCTACATAATCTCAGGAAATACCAAACCGATTTCAAAAGTAATGGTATCAAAATGATGGTGTTCGCCCAACTTAGAACATAGGCTATATCTTATGTCGGTGCCACTACCCCAAAGGGGGTGCAGGAGCAAAAAACGTTCTAAAAATGCGATTTTTGCGATACTGAAGGGCCTAGAAATATGAAATTTGGAATATTAGTTACTTATAAGATATAAATGATGTCTAAGAACAGTTCTTAAACAATTCGAAATTTAAAAGGGGTGAAAATGCACAAAAAGCGTTCTAAAAAACGTTCTAAATGGTAGTTTCTACATAATCTCAGGAAATACCAAGCCGATTTAAAAAATATTGGTGTCAAAATGATGGTGACGACAACGCTTGCTCCAAGATAGGTTATATTTTATGTCGGTGCCACTACCCCCAAAGGAGGTGCAAGAGCAAAAAAAACGTTCTAAAAATTCGATTTTTGTGTTAATGAAGGGCCTAGAAATATGAAATTTGAAATATTAGCTACTTATTAGGTATAAAGGATTTCTAAGAACAGTTCTTAAACGATTCGAAATTTAAAAGGGGTGAAAATGCGCGAAAATCGTTCTAAAAAACTTTCTAAATGGTGGTTTCTACACAATCTCAGGAAATACCAAACCGATTTAAAAAATAATGGCGTCAAAATGATGGTAAAAATCCTTGCTCCAATATAGACTATGTTTTATGTCGGTGCCACTACCCCAAAGCGGGTGCAGGAGAAAAATGTTCTAAATTGCGGTTTTTGCGTGAGGGAAGGGCCTTGAATCGTGAAATTTAGAATGGTAGTTAGTTATAAGATATCAATGATCCCTAAGGACATTTCCTAAAAAAATCGAAATTTAAAAGGGGGGGGGGGAGAATATGCGCAAAAAGCGTTGTAAAAAACGTTCTAAATTGCAATTTCTATGCAATCTCAGGAAATACTGAACCGATTTGAAATATAATGGTGTTAAAATGATGGTGACAGATCTTGCTCCAAGATAGGCTATATTTTATATCTGTTTCCACTACCCCAGAGGAGATTCAGGAGCAAAATGAGCGAAAAAACGTTCTAAATGCCGATTTGTCACCAATATCTCAGGAAGAATCAAACTGATTTCAAAAGTAATGGTCAGAAATTGATGCTGACAGCCTCTGCTCTAACATAGACGCTATTTTAAGTTGGTATCACTATCACCTAGACGTTGCAGGAGCAAAAAAGCGTTCCAAATTTCGATTTTTGTGATCGGTAGGGGCTAGCAACTTAAAATTTGGCAAGGTACATATTTATTACATATAAATGATCTTTAAGAACAGTTTCAAAAAAATTGGAAATTTAAAAAGGGGTGAAAATGCGCGAAAAGCGCTCTAAAAACGTTCTAAATTGCGATTTCTACTCAATCTCAGGAAATTCCAAAGCTATTTCAAAAGTAATGGTTGCAAATCAATGGTGACAGTCCCTGCTATAACATACATTATATTTTATGTTGCTGTCACTACAATCTGAGGGTTACAAAAGCAAAACATGTTCTAATTTGCGTTTTTTGCATAACTGAAGGGTCTAACACTTTGAAGTATGGCAAGTTATTTACTTACAAGATGCAACTGCTTTCTATGAACTGTCGAAAGAAAATTTCAAATTTAAAAAGATGAAGTGAGCGAAAAGCGTTATAAATTACAATTTTTATGTAATCTTATCAAATACCAAACCGATTAAAAAAATAATGATAACAAATTTTTGGTGATAGAACCTGCTCAAACATAGGCTATATTTTATGTCTGTGCTACTACCACCAGAGGGTTACAGTAGCTAAAAACTTTCTAAATTGCGATTCTGTGATACTGAAAAGGCTAGAAACTTTAAATATGGCATGGTAGTTACTTATAAAATATAAATGCCCTCGAAGGACTGTCGAAAATAAATTCGAATTAAAAAGGGGTCAAGTGAAGGGGAGGTGCGAAAAGCATTCTAAAAAAGTCCTAAATTACGATTTCTACGCAATTTTAGGGAATATAAACCAAATATAAAAGTAATAGTTGCGAATCAATGGTAACAGTCTCTGATCCTACACAGGCTATATTTTAAGCCGATGATTCTACTACCTGGGATTCACAGGAACAACAAACGCTCTAAAAAAGGCCTTTAAAAGCTTTCTAAATTACGTTTCTGTGGAATATTAGGAAAAAACAAACCAATTTCAAAATTAATGTTGGCAAATTAATGGTGACAGTTCCTATTTCAACGTAATCCTTTATGTTGAGAGAGGTGGTAGGACTTTGAATTTGACATGATGGTTAATTTTAAGATGTAAGAAGATAGTTTCTAAAAAAAATCAAAACTTCAAATGAATACTGAAATGAGCGTATTAATTGAGCATAAAATTTCAAAATATTTTCTAAATTATTATTTATTTCGTTTTATTTCGTTTTATTAATTTAAGTCTCATTTCTGCCTTATGCAGTGTAACAATGATGTTTAATCAAACTGTGTTGTAAATAGTAATTTTTTTAATTATTCCTAAAAGTAATAAGTACCTTTTAATAAAATAAAATATTACCTTTTAATAAAATAAAAATTTAGTTAGTACATTTTAATAAAAATTAAACATATAAATATCACTTGGCATATTTCAAATATTACGCGAGCAAAGCCGCGGGGTTTGATAATTTATTATAAAATTATAACTAGAAAATTAAATAACATTAAATAAATCCTTGCAATGATAGGAATGAAAAAATTAATGGAATCCTAAAAAGGTGTCAGATAACTACATGGTAGAAATCATATTGATAATACACATAGATTGTGCGCTATTGCAGCAATGATCTAAGCGTATAATATTTAAAAGATTGCTAAATCATTTAGCGACGTAGGAATATATATAAATATATATAAGATACCAAAAGGAAAAAAATACTTCAAAATGAATTGTTGACATTGAAAATGAAAAGATATATTTAAAAACATCATAAAAAGCTTACATTCATAATTACTTGCGCAAATGCATCATAATAATTTGAATGCTAATATATAACCATTAATTAAACATAACCTACCACCATCAAAAACTGTAATATTATGAATTAAAGCTGTAAGTATAAAAAAAGTGCCAAATAATTTATTATAAAATTATAACTAGAAAATTAAATAACATTAAATAAAGCCTTGCAATGATAGGAATGAAAAAATTAATGAAATCCTAAAAAGGTATCAGATAACTACATGGTAGAAATATATATATATATATATGTAAATATTTTTTTTTAATTATAAGTTCAATAATAATTGTTTTTACCGTATTTTCTCCATTACTGTCTATGCATTAAATCCAAGGTCTATATCATTTATTTTATTACAAAATGGCCATTTATCATTCGGGTTATTATTTGACTATAAAAATGTCTTTGTTATTACAATCGAGGCTGCGCTCGGTTCAAGAACACTCGACACAAGAACTCCTCCCCAGCCTTAGCTCTTGGCACAGTAAAAATTTATAATAGTCAAGAATTACTAATTAATTATATATACCGTATATACTTACATATAAGACGTTGCCCTAACTTTCGAATGCAAATTCTGCAAAAAATCAAAAACTCGTATAAGTCAATCCCCTAACTTTTTACTTCAGTTTTGCACAAAATCAAACCAACGATTTCACTTACTAATGCGAAAAAGCAGTAAGTAATCAAAAACAAATCATTGAATTTTTTTTAAATAATAAATTATTATTATTTGTATATTTTATATGATATTTTATTATTTTATACACATAAAAAGGCCAGAATTTTGCAGTATTCGAAGGGGTTTTTTTCTTTTTGGCTTTTGTAATCGCGTATAAGTCATACCCCAATTTACTTGCAGAAAATTCCTCAACATATAAGTGAGTATACATGATGTATATATCAGTAAACATATTAGGAGCCATTATTTTCAAATTCAGACAAAAAAGTGATATTTTGATAGTTGTATTTTTTGATTTGCTTGATATTTTTTTTATGTTGAAGTAGATCACATTTAATGAATAATGTGCAAATTTAAAGCCCTGAAAAAATGTTCCCTTCCCTGTAGAAAATCTCAAAGTTCAAGGTTGTGACCGTCATTTTTCATGAAAAGTGAAAAGCGAGTATGTTTGCAGTGCTTGGGAAAGAAACGACATCCCAAAATTCTTTTGTGATGAAGTATTAGTATAACACAACCTGCTTAGTAAACTGTATTCGTTTCCATGGGGCATTGTTATTTTACATTGTTATGTTGCCTCAGAATGCAATTAAAATGACGTTTTTGTCCGTTTTCCGCTCGTATTTTATTATTTAAGCAATAGCACCACAAACTTTTTCTTACAGAATACCGAAGTGTAGTACTAGGACAATCTAAATCATATAATACTTTACCGGGATATTGCTGCGTTTAGCAGAAATAGTCTGTTAAATATTCAAAAATTTCAAAATCGGCAACATTTCAATTAGTATTTTCTCAAACCAGCGTCACGGTTCAATAAAACAAAAGGTATCATGTAGTAGTTGAAAATATGTACAAACACATGGAAAAGAAAAAAAGTGGGGCCTCGTCATAATTTTAGAAAAAAAAAATACAAAAATTCACAGTCAAAATATCCCGTTTAAATTTCCCTTTTTTCCATTTAGAACAAAGAAGGGGAATGAAAAGCGATATTTCATTTTTTTATAGGGAAAAAACATAGCTAGTGGAAAGAGAAACGGGATGTTTCGTTTTCTGATAGGGGAAAAGTGTGATAAATGTCAGTCTTTTTGTGACTTTTGACATTTTTTTTCTAAAAATATGACGAGGCCCCACTTTATTTTTCTTTTCCATGTGTTTGTACATACTTCCATCTACTACGTGATATATTTTGTTTTATTGAACCGTGACGCTGTTTTGAGAAAAGACTAATTGAAATGCTGCCTATTTTGAAATTTTTGAATATGTAACAGACTATTCCTGCTAACAGCAACAATATTCCGCTAAAGTTTTATATTATTTAGCTTGTCCTAGTAAGTACACTTTGATATCCTATAAGAAAAAGTTTGGTGTACTATTGCTTAAATAAGAAAATACGTGCGAAAAACGGACAAAAACGTCATTTTCATTGCATTTTGAGGCAACATAACGATGTAAAATAATAATGCCCTATGGAAACGAATACAGTTTATTAAGCAGGTACTGTTATACTAACATATCACCACAAAAGAATTTTGGGATGTCGTTGCTTTTCCAAGCTTTAGCACTGCAAACATACTCGCATTTCACTTTTCAGGAAAAATGGCGGTCACAACATTGAACTTTGACATTTTTTACAGTGAAGGGAAAATTTTTCCAGGGCTTCAAAATTGCACATTATTCATTAAATGTGATCTACTTCCACATATAAAAATATCAAGCAAATCAAAAAATACAACTATCACACTTCGTCTGATTTTCAAAATAATGGCTCTTAGTAACATCAGAAATTCAAATACTAAACTAGTACAAAACATAACGATATGAAGTAACTTTTACTAAGCCAATAGTTAAGGGTGGGAATGGGTGGGTGACTTGTTCTTGAGCCGAGCCTAGCCCCCCCCCCCCCCCCCTCCCACACTTTATAGTAATAACAAAGAAATTTCTATGGTCAAATAATAATCCAAATTATATGTTACGATTTTGTAACAAAATAAATGGCATAAAACATAAATTTAATGCATAGACGGTAACGGAGAGAACCTTTACCCTCTCGTGTCTAGCGCCCCAAAAATAGGACGGTATATAAAGGTTTAAATTCGAACAATAAAGTAGAAATCTGAAAAAATGCAAAACAAAATATTCTAAAATAATGTTTCGTTTTATAAATAATACCACTTATAAAATAATTGATAGAAATATAAAAGAAATATCTTACCTTTTCTTAAGCGCCATTTTATTTCAAGAAAATCCAACTCTGTGCTACAACAAACATTTATTTCACCGTTTTATTTTTAAAAATGCGCTGCTATTTATGAATAAATATTGAAAACAAGTACTAAGGATATATTTTACAAAGTTTTGAAAGGGTATCATAATTCCATTTTGGGATTTTTTTTTTAAGAAAGCGTCCTAAAATTAGGACGCCAGGCACAAATGGGTTAAAATAATGGAGATAAAACTGACTTGCACGACCTTTTCGTTCCTTTAAAATGCTACTTCATCAATGAAAATAGAAACCTAAACTGAAAATAGAAACCTGACTAAAGCAATACACAGATAGAGAACAGCTGCATATGGGGCATTCTCACAGTCTTTTGATTCTTTTTTTTTTGGGGGGGGGGGGGAATCTGGCGAAATTAAACTTGCTAAAATAACATTTTAACCTCATAGACGAATGCCTTAATGATTCAAAATAAAGGAAAAATGGTCAGCAGCGAATTTTTTTTTATTTAACTGAGGTTTATGTTAAACTTATGTTATGGAAAATTAAACTTTGCGAGTTTAATTTTCCTTACAATTTTACAACTAAAACTTTTTAATTTCTTCGAAATTTTTACTTATAATAAATTTGCGTAGTACCCACAGGACATTCAAATAAGAAATAAAACAATGTAGTATTTTTGTACAAAATTTTGGTATAACATTGTCTTAAAGAGGTATTAAAGAAGGGACGGTAAGGTAAAAAAAGGGGGGGGGGACGGTATAGGAAAAAAGGAGAAAATGGGAAAAAAGGGACGGTAACGAAGGAACGGTAAGGAAAATTACCACCTATTTTAGAGAAATCATGTTAAGACTAAGTGATAGCCACAAAGTTCATTGATTTTTAGAAACAGTTGTTAACATTGGATTAAATTATTTTTTTTTTTTAAATATACCTCGAAATGTGCAGGAATAAACCTTGGGGACGATAAGACTACCAATAAACCCACGATCTTGAAATTGATATTTAAATGCTGATTTAAATTCTGGAGTAAATTTCCTGTCTAAGAATTTTAGACATTGTTTCTCTAGCGTACTTCTGCAAGAGAAAAAATTGAAATAAATTCTGTGGCTGCATCTGAAGTGATTTTCTGTATAAGCTTAGCAAGAGGGACGGTAAGGTTTGAAAACCCAGGGACAGAGTTCAAAAAATAATATCAACCGTAAAAATGTGTGCAGGTTAATTTTTTCCTACATATTTATATAAAACAATTGTCCCAGTTTCGGAAAAAAAATACATCAAATTACTTTTATTGAAACAATTTTATACAGACAGCTCCAAACTTGAAAATCAGCATCAGGGACACGGGACTGTATCGGAGTTTCCCAGGTATTTGGACCCCCAACATCGTCCAAAACTTATTTATCTCGCTAATATTGTTATGCAATCATGCAATAGGATGTTCCCCAGTATACGAAAAAAAAGTGTATTAAAATAAAAATTATTATTCCGGGACATGAAAGTCAAAAGATTGTGAGAATGGACCATATAGAAACGTACTTATAAGATTATCCTAGAAGCATAATTAAAAGGCACTTCATTCTCAAAGACTTTTCTCGCAATGCATACTTGAGGTCTTCTAATAATGATTCTTTAAATAATGAGTTTATTGTCGGTTGTATTGTTACAAGCATCAGTTGTATTTTGTTACAATTCGATGCATTGTATATGCATTGTGAGAATTCGACGATATCTCACATTGGAACTCTCAATTTACAAGGCAAAAGGCAGCATAGGGAAGCTAATGTATTTTCACCTAGCCTCCAGATTTCTTCAGAGTCCTAGAAAATGTCGCTAGAGATGAAACAAATACTTCAATTTCAATCAATCTTCGCAGATGACTCTAGGGTGAAAGGAACTCTTTTATCTAGCGAGAGAAATATTCTTTTGATGTTCACGACGGTCTCATTCCCGTGGGAAAGTAGAAAGTGAAACCAGAGATGAAACCGGACGCGAAGGTTCCGGACTGCAGCCTATAGAGAAAGTGCTGGTCTATGAGATCATGGCCCACGGATGGTGAGTGGCTAATGGGAGTGGCTTTGGTCCTAGACGGAAAAACGAAACTGATAAAAGAGGATGCAAGAGTATTCTCGGGAGCTTAATTTTTCCCTTCTGTTGAAGTTGAGACTTCAAGGTGTTTCTGGCCGTGCAGAGTGGAAATCTCTCACGTGTCGACGGTTTCGGGGCATACTCCGAAGCACAGAAAAGCGATAGCCAGGTGTGGCTGTTAAGATATCTCCATCACGGAGTTGAAGATCGGAGGTTCCTAAACCTCGGTTAAACACCTACAAAAGTGCGACATTCCTGTCGAGCATCGCGAACTCTATCTTCGAAAATAGTGGACATTAAAATAATAAGAGACTGACTACGCTGAAAGCGATCTATTATTCGAGGACTGGACTTGATTCTATAAATATATTATTGTCAGCTGAACTCGAACCCTTTTATGAAAAACGTTGTAAAAAAGACTTATATAATCCAGAAAATATTATTTAATTGTTTGTAATGCAATAAAATATTTCTTCGACTTTAAATAAGCCTTGGCCGTTGAAGTTGCCCGCTACCACACCACCTTACGACATCGGCTCCGTTACAACTTGGTGGCAGCTAGAAGATTTTCAGCAAGAATAATTGTTATTAGAGGAAAGCCCAGGAGGAAACAGACGGCGAACACCCGGAGTTTCTGACGACAACTCGAGAGGTAGCCGAAAGAATCGAAACTACAGTTCCGAGGAAGACAGAAGGACAGCCCTTCGGGAGCAAAAGACAGTTCACCCAGAACGAAAGACAGTTCATCCAGAACAACGGCAATGAGACAGTTCATCTAGATCAACTAGACAGTGCTTCGAGACAGTGCAAGGTGGACCTTGGACGACAAACAGTGGGACGCAACATGCCCGATACGAGCCCTTGAGCTACAGTGGACGACACCCGCGGAGTGCCATAACGAACCATTCCCCAGACAAGATACTTCAAGCAACAACTGCAACAGGTAAGCTCATTTCATTTTGAGTGGCTCTTAAACTATTATTTATCATACTGATAGGATGTTAAAACGTTGTTTAGATAAAAACAAGAGAAACTTTTTTATTTTGAGGTAAATGAAAATACTAAGATTATGATTAATCAATAATGTGTAGTTAATTGAAAACTAACGTTTAATGCAAATTTATATGTTATGTTATCTTTATCAGTATTTGTAATATTTGGAATGCAGAAAGGATTAGATAGGCTAAATTCATAACTACTCAAAAAAAAAAAAATTCCCAGTAAATTTTTTTTTTCTTATATGACGAATATATAATGTAAGAGTAATGTGTCAGAAATATATTTTGATGAGTGATTGTATAAAGAGAAATTTTGATGCATGCTGGATTGCTAAATGACAAACAGAGTAAATTAAACTTTTACCCTAAATAGTATAGATGCATTTTGATAAAGGTTGCAGAGAGTGTTCAGTTCTTGAGAAATACTGGGAATGTAGTTTGCCTATAGTATTTGAAAAATTACTTATTGTTTTCATATTGTGTGGATAGGGACTCCAAAGCTTTAAAATTTTGAATTTTACTTTTGCTTTACGTTTGACACAAAAATATAGAAATCCTGAAAATCTTTTGAAAAATCATAAAATTATTTTTACATATTGGTTATGCATTTGAAATGTTTATTTATATTGTGTGTTTAGGGATAAAATATTGCTTGTGAGGTGTAAGGTTCATATACTTCTAAATTGATAAACAAAACGAATAGTTTCCGTTTGTATTATTTCAACATACCGTAGTCATGTCGAAGTTAAATTCACTGAAGTACTGCAGGAAAGCGGATTTACAGAATCTCGCGGAAGTTTTAGGGGTGGAAATAGATGAACAAGACAATATGGCAATGATAATCGAAAAAATTGAAGCAGCAGAAAAATACGACGAGGAACTGACGTTAGTACAGGCAGGGTACATCGTAAAGGATAGGGAAGAAGGCATCACGGCAGAAAAAGAGAAAGAGAGGGGAAAAAAGAGAGAGAGAGAGAAGAGAGAGTTAGGGAAGAGAGAGAGAAAGATAAGGAAAGGGCGTTTACTTTAGAACAGCTAAAATTAACTCAGAGTTCAGAAAGGCGAAGTTCTACGGTAAGCAGCGGTTCCGAAAGATCCGTTAGATTACCTCTTAAAACTATTATGCATCGTTTTGATCCTGAACGATCCGACATAACATTATTCCTGAATTTGTTCGAGCGACAGGCGAATAGGTCCGGAATAGAGCAAGATGAATACGTCACACACTTGTTAGCATTATTGCCGGCGGAAATTGCAGAATTAATCTTACGCGAACCAGCTCAAAAAATTGACAATTTCGAACATGTTAAATCGCTTTTATTAGCCCGGTACAGGCTGAGTGCGGAAGCGTACCGTCAAAAATTGAATAAACATGCGCGTAATCCAGGAAACCCGTGGAGAGATCTCATATTCGAATTGAATAGTTTTCTTGGAGGATGGATTAACGGTTTGGGGATCACGCAATTTTCTGAATTAAAAGACTTGTTGATCACTGATCAGATCAAACGACGAGCGTCGGTCGATTTGAAAGAGCATTTTATTGATTCGTGGGCGAATTATAAAGATCCCTTGGTGCTCGCTACGGCACTAGACGAATGCGAGGCGATAAAAGAAGTGTCAAGAAAATCGTGGAATACGAAACCAAAATTTGAAGGAAATTCGCGGGATAGGAGAATGGAAAAAACGGAAAATGAAGACGAAATGAGAGATTGGCATTCGGAAACCAAAACTAATTGGAGAGAGAAAAACACGGAAAACGAAAGAGAAAGGATCTTCGAACGTAAAAATTGGAATAAGTGTTTTATTTGTTCCAAAATTGGGCATTTAAAAGCCAATTGTCCGGAAAACAAAAGGAACTTAGAACCTATTACTAGCGTTCATCACATTTGCGTAGGTACGAATTTTGAGGAAAGTTTCAAACCTTATCTTAGCCGTACTCTAATTAACGGAAAGGAATGCACGACTTTAAGGGATTCCGGAACGCGCCATGATGTGACCCCTAGTCAATTAATTAAGCCCAATCAGTTAGACGGTGGTGCTGTACGAGTTAGGCAACCGTTGACGAACAATACGCTTCGTTTACCGACCGCCCACGTTGTCTTAGAAATTGAAGGAGTGGAGGATATAAAAACGAGGGCCATAGTAGCAGAAAATAAATCAGACTTGTCGTATTATATATTAGGAAACGAAACTCAAAAATGAATCGATAAAATTAAGAAGGGAAAGGCAGAGACTCTAGATGCCGGGAGAACCGCAAGTGGGGCCAATCTGAAACTGAAACAACAGCGGTCCGATCCGACGCAAGGGAACGAGTCGAAAAAGAGAAACCCCCGCGCAAAAATGATTGACGTGAATACGGGAGGAAAATCTAGTGAGGATGAACGTTGGTTAAGGAAGATGAAAGGGAATTTTAAAGTAGACGGAGGGGACCTTTTGTTACCCGATCGAGAGGGGAATTTAAGCGTTGGATTAAGCAAG
The DNA here is from genome assembly GCA_963932465.1 of Maratus speciosus. Classification (NCBI taxonomy): domain Eukaryota; kingdom Metazoa; phylum Arthropoda; class Arachnida; order Araneae; family Salticidae; genus Maratus; species Maratus speciosus. The sequence continues at coordinate 112,070,694 of OZ010793.1, read as the reverse complement.
GTTGGGAGAGAAAGGCTTAAAAGAGAACTAGATGCGGACGACTCGTTAAGCGAAGCTAAACAAGGTCAAAAATAAAGAAGACGCATTGTAATTGTGGGGATTTCGAGAAGTCAAATGACCCCTGTATAGGTATAGCTTTAACGGGCGATCAAAGAGATAAGCCGGTAAGAAATGGGCAGACCAAGAACAACAGGAAATCTAGGCGCGATAAAGATACGTTAAAAGGAAACTCAGTGTCAGAAGACTCAGGATTAGGTTCCACCAGACAGAAGTCGTATGAAAGGGGTACGAGAAGAATGAATGGGGGGAGAATCGATTATAAAAGTTCCGCGACTAATCTTTTTACAAACGTCCCAAGTAGACGCGAAAAGTCTCAAGTCTATAGAGTAAACGTACCAAAACCTAATGAAAAAGGCGTGGAGAATAGAAACGTTTTGACACGTAAAGCTTCGCGGTCCAAACGCTATGCTAAATTCAGAGATAAGCTTTCAAGTGATATGTTTTAGCAGTTAAGGATTTAGTAGAGGATTGTGTGAGTCAAATTCAACTTAAATATATGTATATATTAATATTCATTTTATTATGTGTAAATGTAACCGTGTAAAATATAAATGTGTTTTGTCTGTTAAAGAGAAATTTCGTAACCAAATGTGTCCAGCATTTGCAAGCTAAGTATAAAATGCAGGAAAAGGTTTTTTTTAGGAATTGATATAATTAAATATGGGCCACTTGAAATGTATGAGCTAACCACTTCCCTTACAGCATATTACGTCTGGTAGCCGAAATATGATTTGAGGGAGGGGTGTTGTGAGAATTCGACGATATCTCACATTGAAACTCTCAATTTACAAGGCAAAAGCCAGCATAGGGAAGCTAATGTATTTTCACCTAGCCTCCAGATTTCTTCAGAGTCCTAGAAAATGTCGCTAGAGATGAAACAAATACTTCAATTTCAATCAATCTTCGCAGATGACACTAGGGTGAAAGGAACTCTTTTATCTAGCGAGAGAAATATTCTTTTGATGTTCACGACGGTCTCATTCCCGTGGGAAAGTAGAAAGTGAAACCAGAGATGAAACCGGACGCGAAGGTTCCGGACTGCAGCCTATAGAGAAAGTGCTGGTCTATGAGATCATGGCCCACGGATGGTCAGTGGCTAATGGGAGTGGCTTTGGTCCTAGACGGAAAAACGAAACTGATAAAAGAGGATGCAAGAGTATTCTCGGGAGCTTAATTTTTCCCTTCTGTTGAAGTTGAGACTTCAAGGTGTTTCTGGCCGTGCAGAGTGGAAATCTCTCACGTGTCGACGGCTTCGGGGCATACTCCGAAGCACAGAAAAGCGATAGCCAGGTGTGGCTGTTAAGATATCTCCATCACGGAGTTGAAGATCGGAGGTTCCTAAACCTCGGTTAAACACCTACAAAAGTGCGACATTCCTGTCGAGCATCGCGAACTCTATCTTCGAAAATAGTGGACATTAAAATAATAAGAGACTGACTACGCTGAAAGCGATCTATTATTCGAGGACTGGACTTGATTCTATAAATATATTATTGTCAGCTGAACTCGAACCCTTTTATGAAAAACGTTGTAAAAAAGACTTATATAATCCAGAAAATATTATTTAATTGTTTGTAATGCAATAAAATATTTCTTCGACTTTAAATAAGCCTTGGCCGTTGAAGTTGCCCGCTACCACACCACCTTACGACATCGGCTCCGTTACAGCATTATCGTCCGTTTTCTTTTTCTTGCCATATCTTGAAATTTACATTTCAAATTTGATATATGATTCCCGTTCAGAACGGTCAGTTTTCAATGAAACATAACTCTTTCAACTAATGCGACAACAGTCACAATTTAACCATTTGAAGAGTGGAGGTGTATTAAAATACCTCTCGATTTTTATCCCCAAATTCTACAATTGTACCAGGATTGTGGAATAAAATTCTGTTTTTATAATGTAAATGAATATAATATTTTGTATATATTCAAATATATTTTTCGTAAATTTTGATGTCATTCAGTCATATTTCAACCATTTTAACAACAGAAAAACGTCGCCCTAAAAAAGATTTAACCCATTAAAGAGTGATCTTCGCAATATTATGTTTGCGATTTTTAAAAATTTTTGATTCCAGTAAAACAGTAAAGTAAAATAAATTATAATTTGGCTTAACCCTTTCAGGGGCAAAACAATGGAATTGCTAAAGTGTTGAAATTAATGATTGACACCGGAATTTGAAAACAAATTTATTTATAAATAAGAAAACTATATTTGGCATATATAATAAAATGAAAATTTTTTACCAAACTTTTGATGCCATTGTAGCATTTGGGAATTAAAATTAAGTGGATTCATAGAAATACCACCGACCCTCAAGGGGTTAATATATTTCAATGATTCATAATGTAAAAGTAAGTGTTTAACGAAAATTGTAAACTGAATAAAATTCCTGAAAAGCATGCTGGTCCTTAACCCCTTGAGGGGCAAGCAATTACGTTTGTGAAATGCTGAATTCCCACCGGAATCTTTTAAAAATTCTATTTCAAAATAAGTAAAAGCAATTATACGGCTTTTTCCACCAAAGTTAGAAAAGTAAAATTTAATAAAAATTTTCTGGTGTTAAACTTCATTAATCGTAGGTGGTATATAATATATACTAGAGCCCCTCAAGGGGTTAATAAATTAATCCCTTGAGGGGCGGTGGGATATATTTTATCCTACCTACGATTAATGAAGATTTGCACCAGAAAAATTTTGTTAAATTTTACTTTTCTAACTTTGGTGCAAAAAAGATATAAACTTGCTTTTCCTTATTTTGCAGTAAATCTTTTTGGAGATTCCGGTGTGAATTTGACATTCGAGAAGCACAATTACTTTTCCCTCAAGGGGTGAAAACAGACAAGAAAAAGGGCAGAAAACCCCTAAATGCTACGTACATAACACTGCTACATTAGAAAAATCCCTGCCGGCTTGTCTACGGACACAGGTATATTTGTTATATATATTTCACCAACAAAAACTAAATCAAAATTAGAAATAATCTTAGATAATTTTTTGTCCTTTTCTGAGAAGTATTAACATCTTGAAACAGGTTCGATATGTTTGATAAATAACAAGTAATGGTTGTTTTAATGTTTTTGTAAATCCCCGCACCCAATCTTTTAGCTGCAAAGAGTTCATCCTACCAACAAAGTGTTACTACAAACGCTATAGACAATAATAAGAAGATTTATATAATAAATTTAAACCGTTTTAGTGATTGTTCCATTAAATGAACCACGTACTATACTTTAAATTTTGACGTTATTTTTATTGAGACACGCAATCGTTTAATAATGCAACACCTATATACAGCATCACCGAGGGTTGTAAAAAAATTTCATCACGCCAGTGATACTTTTTTATCACCTTAATGGCGGATTAACAGAGATGTGATTTTTTTCTTCTACAACATCCTTTTTTTTCTCTAAGACTTGGTACAATAAATAATTTGTCAGTATAAAAGTTGTAGATAATATTAAGAAGATTTATAATAAATTCAAGCTGATTTAATATGTTGTGAATGGACGAAGTTATGAATTTTTTTCATATTAAACCCAATTTTGTTCGTTCGTCCCTCGAGGCCATTTTTAATGACATAAAAAATCTGTCATATATAAATTTTTGTCGCTTTTCCTAGAAGTAATAACTTTAAACTGATTCGATATGTATCAGAATTAAGAAGTTATGTGTTTTTTTCTGTTTTCGCAAAATCCCTCCCCATTTCCATCCCCTTGGTCCGATTTTGCGCATTAACGATCTTGACCGAGATTTTTCTGCTCCCTTGATTTTATTTATGAGTTTGGAATAGATTTCTGCAGAATTATGGAAGTTATCGTGTCCATAACACAGGGATATAGATAGATACATAGATAAATTTTTGAACTTGGAGTGGTTTGGGGTTCTAGAGGTCATTATCGGCATAGATCTGCAAAAAATTTTCAGAAATTCCAGCATACGGAAGAATGTAATAGGTAGAATTTCTTAAGAAATCTATCTAAAACGAGAATTACAATATATCGAGACGAGATTCTAAGGAAATTACTTTGCATTATCTCACCCAGTATAAAAGTAGAAGGAGAAAAGAAATAATCAGTTACAACGAATCCAACTTTTTTCTGTTGCTTTTTTTAAAAGGTTATGTTTATAATGGTAAAGTTTAAAAAGAAGTATTTTCAATGGTGGTTTTGAAATATTCTGAAATATTTTGACGAATTAAAAAAAAAAAAATGAAAGCGTTAAAAACTGAATACAAATTCAGCTGAATACAGACTTTAAAACTAATACAAAAAATCTATATTTAGCTAGATTTTAGTTTTAGAATATCTCTCTAATAATTACTCTAATGCTATGAAAAAGTATTATCTATATATACACTTGATAAAATATCATTAGTTTACTACACGGTGTACAAAACAGTTGTAAAGTCAAATAAACTTATACAAACATTAAAATAAAGTTAAAATCTCTACGTTTCGGTCATCATTCTATGACCTTCCTCAGGAACGTTATCGTATAACTTCTAAAATTAGAGCAAAACCGTCTTGAGTTCAAAATGTTCGTTATATATTCAGTCAAAAGTCACTTTATCCAATTACAATCCAGAAAGCATGCAATGGCACCATCTATTAGACAAAAAGTAGACTACAATTTCGAATGATTTTTAATATGGCACCGTCTATGAGGTAAAAAAAAAGAATAAAAGACCATCAAATGAACAATTTTGGCCTGCAGTGGCCCCATCTATTGTAAAGCAATGTAAATACATGTAGAACTTAAAATGCAAGAGGCAAACTTTGTTAAAATTAAAAATCGAAGTGCATACTTGACTTGGGAAATGTAAGGTGAATAGATAAATTTCAAAAAATTATTTCAATATGTGCAACCAAAGTTTAGGGATATTAACTGATATGTTATCATTACAAACTTCTTCATTTCTAAACATGATTTCTATTGATTCTTTTTGAAGGCCATCTATTGCAGTATTACATGGAATTATAATTTTAGCATTATCAAAATCTATATAACTATGGGGGTTGTTAAAATAAAATTTAGCCAGTGCTGTGGTCTGACGATATTGTAAAATGTCTCTTTTATGTTCTTTCAACCTCTCCAGAAATTTTCTTTTCGTAGTACCAATGTAAAATTTTTTAGCACCGCTATCCAAAATGATAGGAATTTCATAAACACCAGCACGCTCATGGACAGGTGTAGGATCTAAATTGCAATTTAATAAATTAGTAAGGTAAGGAGGGGGAATAGCAACAAGTTGAACGGTAAATCCACGAACCATTTTCCTTAACTTTTCAAAAATGACTGGCACATACCTGAATCGACAATAAGAAGGTTTCTGCTGGTTATTAGGCAAGCTGTGAGGGGGGAGACAATGTTGCTTGTGAATAATATTATAAATGTATTTAATGGGAAAACCATGATCTATGGCAATTTGTTTAATAAAATTAAGCTCCTGCTTTAATTTCTTGCCAGAACATATTAAAAAGGCCCTTTGTATAAATGATTTAAATGTTATATATTCAGTCAAAAGTCACTTTATCCAATTACAATCCAGAAAGAATGCAATGGCACCATCTATTAGACAGAAAGTAGACTACAATTTCGAATGATTTTTAATATGGCGCCGTCTATGAGGTAAAAAAAGAATAAAAGACTATCAAATGAACAAATTTGGCCTGCAGTGGCCCCATCTATTGTAAGGCAATGTAAATACATGTAGAACTTAAAATGCAAGAGGCAAACTTTGTTAAAATCAAAAATCGAAGTGCATACTTGACTTTGGGAAATGAGTCTAAGGTTTATTCATTATTGTAAAAGATCAGTTATTCATCGTAAGAAAATTTGTCGATTAATTGCGGAAAAAGAGAAAAGATGTCGCCTTCCTCCTATTAAGCCTATTCAGTTTGCTAATTATTCTAGCAGAGTCTTTTCTGATATTGAGTGTCAAGCTTTGTCACTTGGCCCAAAATTTGTCTTCAAGAATAGTTTTGATTCTAAATCGTTGGTTGCAGACTGTGAATCCTTGCTCAACTTAATTCCAGATACAGAAAGTGAGAAGACTAGGGCCTATGTGTTCAAGTTAGCAAATAAAATTCCCCGGAAACTGGATCATTCCCAACTTTACTTCTTTAGGACAGTCCAAAAATTAAGGAAAGACAAGGATGTTGTTTTCATAAAAACAGATAAGACAAACAAAATTGCTGTGCTCAACAAATGTGACTATATTGATAAGACAAAAGCTTGTATTCAAGAAATGGGATGTGTAATTCTTAAAAAGGACTTAAATTCCTCTATATTCAGAAAGACTCAAGAACTGGTAAGAAATGGAGAATGTACGGATTGCATGAAAAAGTACATTAAATTAAATCATACTGGAATTACCCCAAAACTTACAGGTCGTTTGAAAGATCATAAACCTGAACATCCAATCAGACCCATAGTGGCTCGTTGTTCTGGGCCTGTATATTTTATTGAAAAAGCATTCGTATATTTACTAAAAATGTTATTGCCTCCCTCTAGCTATGTCGTTAATTCTACTGCTGAGTTTTTGGATAAGATTAAAACTTGTACACTAAATAATAACACAATTTTAGCCAGCTTGGATATTGTATCATTGTACCCCTCTCTTGACATGCAAGAAATTGTTCAGAATATTATATCTATTATCAATAATCAGGAGCAGTTTAGCATTAATATGAAAACTTCCCTTATAGCTGGGTTGAATCTTATTATACAGAGCAACATATTTGTCTTCAATAATGAATTTTATAGGCAATCTAAAGGGGCTCCGATGGGTTCTCCAGTTTCTGGTTTGTTTGCAGAATTTAAATTGAGACCTTTGGAGAAATTATATTTGATACTTTTGACAAAAAACCAGCATTTTGGGTACGCTACGTGGATGACATTTTGATCTTATGGAACCATAGTCGCCTGGATCTTGAAAACTTTCTCAGTAATGTTAATTGTCTGGATCACAACATAAAATTCACCTTAGAAATCGAGGAAAATTCTTCTTTGCCATTCCTGGACGTACATTTACAGCACAATGGAAAGTTGTTGAATTATGCAGTTTATCGAAAACCTATGAAAGAAAATACTGTTATCCCTTTCAATGCTAATTTACCCTTCAATTATCGTATTGCAGCATTTAAATCATTTATACAAAGGGCCTTTTTAATATGTTCTGGCAAGAAATTAAAGCAGGAGCTTAATTTTATTAAACAAATTGCCATAGATCATGGTTTTCCCATTAAATACATTTATAATATTATTCACAAGCAACATTGTCTCCCCCCTCACAGCTTGCCTAATAACCAGCAGAAACCTTCTTATTGTCGATTCAGGTATGTGCCAGTCATTTTTGAAAAGTTAAGGAAAATGGTTCGTTGATTTAACGTTCAACTTGTTGCTATTCCCCCTCCTTACCTTACTAATTTATTAAATTGAAATTTAGATCCTACACCTGTCCATGAGCGTGCTGGTGTTTATGAAATTCCCATCATTTTGGATAGCGGTGCTAAAAAATTTTACATTGGTACTACGAAAAGAAAATTTCTGGAGAGGTTGAAAGAACATAAAAGAGACATTTTACAATATCGTCAGACCACAGCACTGGCTAAATTTTATTTTAACAACCCCCATAGTTATATAGATTTTGATAATGCTAAAATTATAATTCCATGTAATACTGCAATAGATAACCTTCAAAAAGAATCAATAGAAATCATGTTTAGAAATGAAGAAGTTTGTAATGATAACATATCAGTTAATATCCCTAAACTTTGGTTGCACAAATTGAAATAATTTTTTGAAATTTATCTGTTCACCTTACATTTCCCAAAGTCAAGTATGCACTTCGATTTTTGATTTTAACAAAGTTTGCCTCTTGCATTTTAAGTTCTACATGTATTTAGATTGCCTTACAATAGATGGGGCCACTGCAGGCCAAAATTGTTCATTTGATAGTCTTTTATTCTTTTTTTACCGCATAGACGGCGCCATATTAAAAATCATTCGAAATTGTAGTCTACTTTTTGTCTAATAGATGGTGCCATTGCATGCTTTCTGGATTGTAATTGGATAAAGTGACTTTTGACTGAATATATAACGAAAATTTTGAACTCAAGATGGTTTTGCTCTAATTTTAGAAGTTATACGATAACGTTCCTGAGGAAGGTCATAGAATGATGACCGAAACGTAGAGATTTTAACTTTATTTTAATGTTTGTATAAGTTTATTTGACTTTACAACTGTTTTGTAACCGGGGGGGGCACTTTTCAAAATTTTGCTGACACCCCCTCATGTCACATATTGTTGGAAAGGCCTATGACCACTTATTCATGTTATGCACCTCTAATGCCCTCCCCCCACTTTGCCCCCCCCCCCCGGGGGGCACTTTTCTAAATTTTGCCGACACCCGTCATGTGACATATCGTTCAAAAGGTCTGTGACCCCTTATTCATGTTATGCACCTCTAATGTTCCTCCCCCCACTTTGCCCCCCGGGGGGGCACTTTTCTAAATTTTACTGACATCCCTGATGTGACATATCGTTCAAAAGGCCTATGACCACTTATTCATGTTATGCACCTCTAATGACCCTCCACCTACTTTGCCCCCCCCGGGGGGGGGTGGGGGGTGGCACTTTTCTAAATTTTGCTGACACACCCCTCATGTTACATATTGTTGGAAAGACCTGTGACCACTTATTCGTGTTATGCACCTCTATTGCCCCTCCCCCCACTTTGCCCCCCCTCGGGGGCATTTTCTAAATTTTGCCAACACCCGTCATGTGACATATCGTTCAAAAGGTCTTTGACCACTTATTCATGTTATGCACCTCTAATGCCCCTGCCCCCTACTTTGCCCCCCCCCGGGGGGGCACTTTTATAAATTTTGCTGACACATCATGTGACATATCGTTCGAAAGTCCTGTGACCACTTATTCATGTTATGCACCTCTAATGTCACTCCCCCCACTTTGCCCCACGGGGGGGAGCACTTTTCTAAATTTTGCTGACACCCCTCATGTGATATATCGTTGGAAAGGTCTGTGACCACTTATTCATGTTATGCACCTCTAATGCCCCTGCCCCCTACTTTGCCCCCCCCCCCGGGGGGCACTTTTCTAAATTTTGCTGACACATCATGTGACATATCGTTCGAAAGTCCTGTTACCACTTATTCATGTTACGCACCTCCGGTGCTTCCCCCCCCTTAGTTTTTTTATTAATATGTATATATGTTTTATTAATATGTTTAGTTTATTAATATGTATCAAATCAATGTCGAACTAAATATGTAATCATTATTATGTATTGATCTGATGCGAATTTGCACAGAAGGCTGTCCGCATGCAGGTGCAACGATATAATGTAAAGAGAAGATACAGCTTTTATACCTAAAGGAAAACTGCAGATATTTCTGCCAAAATCGGTGAAGGGAAATAACAGGTTTTTTACCTGAAGGAAAACAGAAGGTATTTGGAACTCAGAAGGTTAAGGGAAAATACATGTTTTTTACCTAAAGGTAAGCTGAAGGTAATTTTAGTTCCAAATACCTTCAGTTTCCCTGAAGATTTTTTTTTAAGGTTTCTTGCTGACTTTTTTACCTGGGTTGTACACCGTGTAGTAAACTAATGATATTTTATCAAGTGTATATATAACTTTTTACGGTGTAATTGTCCAGTTCTTTTATTAGTATTATCCATATTAGAAGAAAATCTGTTTTATTTCATAGTATGTTACTTAACCCTTTAGTAGACAGCTTTGCATATATGCAAACAACAGTGTTTTGAATTTAATAGATTTTTTTTTTTTATTCTTATGTATCTAATTCACACCAGAAAATTAAAATATCAATATTTGCTTTAATTAATAACAGATATTCCGTAATTAAATAAAGCGAAATTAACCATTGAAATGTTCTGGTGTAAAGACAGATTCTCTGAACTACGTAATTTCTAGAACATATTCGATCGTGGAAAAAAGGCTTAAAGGTTAAGTTTTATATATAAAAAAAAAAATAAATAATTATATAAAATAAGGTATTTGGAGACATATTTATTAAAATATTTACTAATTTGCAATATTTTAGCGGAAAACAGCCACACGATAGTAGTTTTTACTTGTATTGCAGATGGGCAACAAAAGGAAATATTCATGCATTGTAGGAAGAATAATCTCTGCTTTATTTCATTATTTTTCCTGTGTAATAAACCTTTCAGAGAATCATATATAATTTTTTCGAAACAAAAAAAAATCGCACATTTAAGGGTTAATATATAACGGGAAATTCTATTACAGAAAATGTTTACGGGTTACACCCACATTAGCGAATTTTTAAACGTTTCCATAATTAAATTGTATATATATTAGGTCTACAAGAAAGTTCTGTCCGATAATGTGATTTAACGCCTGCTTTTTTAACCCCTTAACACTCGAATTAAATTATGGTTGAATAATTCAAATTGCTTATTGGCACCACTTTTATGAAAAAGAAATATTCACCTTATTTAATGACTGTAAAAACGATACTAAAATTTAGCCAATTCCACTATTTTATAAAACTGGTAGGAACCAAACAATTTGAGCAAAAGACACAACCCGTGAATATGACGGGAGCGAGAATTAAGGGTTAAAATTCAGATTTCTTCATTGGCACCACTTTTTTGAAATGGTAAAATTCCCATTTTTTTCCCCGTTTCACATTAAGGTGAAAACAATGAGAATTTTATCATTTCAGAAAAGTGGTGCCAATAAAGAAATTGAATTTTAAAAAAGTAGGTGTGAAATAACATTATCGGACAGAATTTAGCGGTAGACCTAATATATACCGTAATTTCCGGTGTATAACCCGCAGATCAAACAATTCAGTTTGGACCCAGAAATTTTATTCAGTATTTGAAGACCAATATTTACCGTGATTTAAAAAGTTACATTTTATTTAAAAAAATTTCTGGGTCGAAGCACGATTTGCGGGCTATACACCCGAAATTACGGTATATAAATTATACTTTTTATCAGGCAGGGTGTCCCGAAAATTTTTAACCTTGGCTTTTATTACTTAAATATTGATCCTAGACATACATTATCATAAATACATAATTATACATAAATCACAAAGCTTCGTAAAAAAAGTTGAACTTTATGAAATCGATTGAAATTTTCAGGAGATTAAATTTGAAAAAATGCAAAAATTAATTTTTTATTCGGCTCTCGTATAAAAAATTTACCAATGATTAAAATGTGCCCTATACTTTAATAAGCTCATGCACAAAATTTCAGCATTTTATCATAAAAAAAACACCTAGATATAAAAAAAACGTAAATTCTGACTTAAAAGACTTTTTGATGCCTTTACTTAAAAGGGAAAAATCATGTCAGATTCATTTCACGGGTCGGACACAAATTGTGAAAGAACACAATGATTACTACTCTAGATGTAAACATCTACATTTTAATTTATGATTAAACCCTCACCAACTTTGTTTAAACATATATCTGCAACTTTTTATGATAAAATGCTGAAATTTTGTACATGACCTTTTAAGTGTATGGGGTACATTTCATTCATTGAGAAATTTTTTTAGTACTGAAGCCATATAAAAAATTAAATTTTGTGTTTCTTCAAATTTAATTTCCCGCAAATTTTAATCGATTTCATAAAATTCTCTACCTTAAAATTTTGCTCTGAATTTTACGTAACTTTGTAATTTATAATGTACACTATATGGTCGTTAATCACCGGACATTGTCAATTTTAGACATTTTATCGAATATTTAAAGATATATATTTTTCGGATTTTTCTGGAGCTTCAGGATTATGAAGAATATGTTCGACTTCATATTTATCAACGACGATTTGATCAGAAGGACAATTAAGGGGCCAACAAAAAATAAAAGAATTAATAATAATTTTTCCGGTCACCCTGTAAAATAAAATGCACGAAATGATTTATTGCTATAGCTTACGAATATATGGAATTTTCACAATATATGTATTCATTTGTGGAAGAAAATAAGTGGATCGTATATTCATGGAGATATATCGATTTTTTTTTTTTTTAAGTTCAAAAAATTCTTCCATTTTTTTTATTTATATCATGCAGGGTTTTTTTATCAAATTTTTTACTGCCAGTTTCAGAAAATTTGGCAAAATTTAGTAGAAATAATATAGTGCCATTGCAATGTAACTATATTAAATATTTGATTAAATATGAGCAGTTGATTGAAATGTTTTTTATTTGCGCATGCACGCACGATGAAAAAATGCTTTTTCTTTTCATGATTTGATAGTCAATTCTATGAAGCAACTTATAAAAAAAAACCAGTCAAATATCGTGAAAATTCAGAATGATATCGACAATATAGTGAGCGAATTTTTTGTTGCTCTCTAAAAGCTGCTGAATGATACGGGATTTTCCGCAAATTGTCTTTTTATATTATCTGGCTTTCAGCAAAGGAGTCTGTACTTAATGAATGTCAACAAGTAGATTTTGAAAGAAATGCTCAACCCTTTAGTGCGCAGCTTTGCATATATGCAAACAACACTGTTTTGAATTTAATAGATTTTTTTTTATTTGCATATACCTAATTCACACCAGAAATTTAAAATAGCAACATTTTCTTTAATTAAAAAATAATAATAAAAGAAAAAAAACAGGCATTCCGCATTTAAATAAATCGCAATTAACCACTGAAACTTTCTGGTATAAAGTGAGATTTTCCGAACTACGTAATTTCTAGAAAGCATTCTATTTTAGGAATTAAAGAGTTAAAGGTTAAGTTTTATGAACTAAATAATTATATAAAATAAGGTATTTGGAGACATACTTATTAAAGTATTTATTAATTTGCATTATTTTAGCATAAAACAGCCACACGACAGTAGTTTTTACTTGTATTGCAGATATGCAACAGAAGGAAAGATTAACTTATTATATGAAAAATGTATCTGTGATTTTGTTTCATTATTTTTCCTGTGTAATAAACCTTTCAGAGAATCATATATAATTACTTTTTAATCAAAATAAAAAATCGCGCATTTAAGTGTTAAATTTTGATACTTCTTTTTTTCTTGGAATAGACTCGTTTTAGTTGAATTCCAAGAAGAACTAAAGCACCAATAAAAAATAAAAATTAAAAAAAGCAAAAATTAAAAAGTTAGAAATTAAAAATTAAAAACGACAATATAAACACACTTGTAAGTTTGTACCCCCGTGCAGTTAAATAACGAAATAAATAAAATATATGATATTGCAAGAAACAATGGATACAAAGAAAGTACCATAGAAAAATTAATTAAGAGCTTAAAGAATAACAAGAAAAGAAATTTCAATCCACAAAATTCCATGTTATCCACTTTACAATATTTTCCTGGTTTCTGCGAACGTCTGAAATATAAACTCAATAAATACAATATCTCCCTAGTCGCAAAACCTTCTATGAAATTAAGAAATATAGTATGCAAGAAAATAGATCCAATTGAGTCAAACCAGTTATCGGGAGTATACGAAATACCTTTCACCATAGAAGATGGAACCAAGCAGTTTTATATAGGTATGACAACTAGAAAACTTAAAACTAGAATCAAAGAACATATAGCAGACATCAAATACAACAGGAGAATCACAGCTTTGGCCAGATTATACAGCGAAGAACCTTTACAGATCGATTTTAAAAATAGCAAGTTAATTTATACATCAAGATTTTATTTACCATCCATAATCCGAGAATCAATAGAGATATTTTTACGCAACAAGAATACTTGCAATGATTCAGTGTCCAAAGAATTACCTAAAATTTGGAAAGAGATCTTATGTAATTTTAGTAACAATAGTAGAAATTAATCCACGCTCGCAAATAGCCAAGATTATTTTATTTTTATTTCATATTTTGCAATGCTTTTCATTATGCATTTTGTCTCGTGACATTGTTTACCATGTTATTGTTTAGAAAATTAATCCACGCTCACCAATAGCTAATCTAATCTTTTAAATTAATTAATTTTATGTTTACAATGCTTTTCATGATGCATCATGTCGCGTGACATTGTTTACTATGTTTATTGTTTTTAAATTATGTGAAAATATTTTCTATCGTTGAATGATTTTTAAAATGTTGCCGTTTGTGCAACGAAACGATCGTCAATCTTAATAAAGATTTTCTATCACTTCTTATAGCATTTTTTTAACTTTATCTGTTTAAAAACGACAATTTAGAGAAAACCCCTTATCATTTAGCTGTTTTTAGAGAGCAACTAAAAATCAACTCAGTCTATCAGCGATATCTTTCTGAATTGTTACGATATTTGACTGGCTATTATTTTTATCAGATGCACCATAGAGTTGACTATCAAATCATAAAAAAAATATTTTTTTTATCGTGTGCGCATGCGCAGATAGAGACTTTTTACACAACTGCTCATATTTCATCAAATATTTAAAACATTTGCATTCCAATTATACCATATTATTTCTACTACATTCTGTCAAATTTTCTGAAACGCGTTAAATTTGTTAAAAAACCCTGCATGATATAAATAAAAAAATGCAAGAATTTTTTGAGCGTTTTTTAAAAATCGATATATCTCCATGAATATACGCTCTATTCTTCCACAAATTAATACATATATTGTGGAATATCTATATATTCGTAAGTTATAGCGATAGATCATTTCGTGCATTTTATTTTACAGGGTGATCCTGAACATTATTATTTTTCTTTGATTTTTTGTTAGCCCCTAATTGTCCTTCTGATCAAATCGCCGTTGATAAATATGAAATCGAACATATCCTTCATCCTTAAGTTCCAGAAAAATCCGACAAATATATCTTTAAATATTCGAAAAAATGTCTAAAACTGAAAGTGTCCGATGGTTAATGGCCATATAGTATATGTCTATGATGAACATTTACGGAATAAAAGTCGATGTCAATGTTTTGGGATCACTCTGTATACTTTATAGTAATTCCATTAACAATGTAGAAAATGAGCATAAAAAATAGTTTCCTTTAGTCCTTTATTAATTCTTAGTGTAACAATTCAACTACAATATCAGCATTCAAT
The DNA here is from genome assembly GCA_963932465.1 of Maratus speciosus. NCBI lineage: Eukaryota > Metazoa > Arthropoda > Arachnida > Araneae > Salticidae > Maratus > Maratus speciosus. The sequence continues at coordinate 112,055,565 of OZ010793.1, read as the reverse complement.
TTAGTTTTATCAGATTACCAATCTTTAATCAAATGTAACGTTTCTTTTTACATATAACAAATAAAAGTTTTTCGCAAAAAGAAATAAATTGCTCAGATTTTTAATTCTTAGACAGTTGAAATATGTTTCGCATTTAAATTTCGCATCTACGGTAATTCTGAGAATTCTGCTCTCTTTCAATATTTCTTTTAAAGTGTAATTTCTTTAATGATTCCACTACAGACATCCAGGGTCACTTTGAACCATGGGGTGTAACTTTGTACCACCTCCTATTTTTCAATATTTTTGACTCCAAAAGACTAAATAAACTCTAGAACTGTGCTCTGTTGGCAAGGTTCTAAACTGGGATTTATACTCTTTATTTTAGAAAATAAATTAGCAACACTATGCGCAATTAATTGCATCATCTAACTATTTTCGTGAAGTACTGTTTTCAAGTTAATTTTGAATGCCGTTTCGAAGTTGTTGTAATCCAATTAAATTTTCATAGTAAGTGACAATATACTCATTTATCAGACATATTATTATCTAAATGTTGTAGATGTGTTAATATTTTGTGATTATTTATTTATTAATAGTTAATAAAATGTAGAATGTGTAATAAGAAGTCACTAACATTTTACCACATTTTCAGGGTAACTTTGAGCCGGCTCAAAGTTGTACTGATGTTTAAAATTTACTGATTATAAGTGCACCTGTAAAAAATTTCCCCTATTCACACATATATTTTATATAAATGTCGAAAGTGTGCATTAGATTTAACATGTAAATATTTTCACAAATATGTGTAAAATACATAAAATTCATTTAAAGGCGTTATTCGGGGCGGAGCTACTCAAATTTGACATTTCATGCATTCGACTTTTTATTTTTGTTTGAATAATAGTAGTACTAGTATGTATTGCTGTAACTATGGATATATTATTGAGTTAAAACATTGAAAATTGTTTTTCACTGAATTTTTATGTTTTATAAAAACAATAAACAGTATTTTTTTTTCTAAATGTTCATGGTTCTCTTCTTCCACTCTTGTTATGCATAATATTTGTTGTAATATCATAAATTATACAAATCTTGTGATGTTGGGAAATATAAATTCGGAGTCTTTACATATCTGAAAACATTTTTGGGGGTTCAAAGTTGTCCTAACTATAATACATTTTTTATAATTAATTATTTTAGATAATATTTATCATATGGTGCAAAGTTACCCTAAATGGCTGGGTAACTTTGAACCAGGCAAAAAATTCATTTTTTATTGCTTTTATCATTATTATTCCGTAATTTTTGATAGTCATACAATAATTTAGTATCATTTCTTCTATTTTAAGCCCCTAGTTGCAACAATATTCTTAAAATAAATGTGTGGCACCTGAAAATAGAGAAAATGTGGATCAAAGTTACTCTGAATGACTGTGCTTTTTTTTTTTTTTTGAAATGGGAAAAAAATTAAATATTATCTATTTTTAATAGTTACCGCTGGGTTAAGAAATAATATGTTTATAATAACGTTAAAAGTCTAAATTAATATAATATATCTCGGTACTTGTTAGATATCCCGTCGAACAAATTACTGTCGCCAAATTGTAAGACTAAATGCCAATAAGGATTGATCGTAAATGTCACATTCACTTGACAACACTTGTTTACGTCATCAAGTTATTTATATTTCGACGTTTTATTTGTATTTTTATTAATGTTATACTAATTTGTTTGTTCTTTCGTTATTTAAAACAAAAATTATGTCAATTTGTGTAATTTGGCGAGTAGTTTAGCGATTTATATAATTTGGCGAAATGGGTCGACGGGATAACTAATAAGCACCTTTATCTCGTTACTTTTAGTTATCACCTAACAGCATTTTGATTTGATTAAATATTTTTTTTTTCTCGCAAAAAAATACATAATTTAAAAACTAATTTAATTGCACATTACTTTAAAATTGTTCAAGACACGAACTATTTATTCCCTCCTTTTACGGCATTTTAAAACAAACACAATTTACAACTATATATTCCTCAGTATCTAATAATACGGGGTGTGTACAAAAGAATTCCCCAGTTTCAATGGTATATTATGACAGTTTGATGCAGGCTATTTACAACAAATCATACATTAGATTGAATCTAAACTAACCTAGTTTTTCTTACAGAGGTTCAACATGTGCATCCTTAGTTATACCATGGAACTATGCATAAAAAGGAATTGACATATCCTCAAAATAATGAAGTTTCAACTGTAACCGATTTCATAGTGGCTCATCATCGCCAGGGAAAATTTTCACCAGTAAATTTTAATAGAAATATTCTCCTTATCAAAACGCCGTATATCAGTCATAACTACAGCCAAAAACAGATACTTAATTTTACTGGTGAAAAATCAATTCTGAGGTAGTCAGGCTCTGCGTTGCCGCCATATTGTGACAACCTAGACAACCTCCTGTCTGTGTCAGTAAAAGAGATTATAACCACAGAGTTCTAATATAAGTAGACTCCCAATCCCGTTGTTCTTTCGGGAAGGTTTTGACTCCAACATCTTTTGCTTTCATTGCCAAAAGGGTGCCATATTTTGGCGGTAATCCCTTTATTGGCAAAGCAAAAGTGCGGTCAACTCAAGACAAACGCTGACAGACGATGTTTCGGCGGGAATCTGGAGAGAGATTCAGAGGTGAAAAACCGGTTTGGCGCGCTAAATCTGCCTTCCATCACGTGATGGAGGGCAGAGATATAGGAGTCAAGAAAAGGTTGCTGATTTGGAGTCTACTTATATTAGAAGTCTGTGATTATAACAGCCGGCCCAATTTCCACCATTGGAAACAAATAGAAATTTTTACCTTATTTGTGAGAGAAATTTTCCATCAATATGCTGCTGAAACAATTCGAAATTTTCTATTCAAAATTTACTGGTGGAAGTTTGCTTCGGCGGTAACTAGAAACTGCTGATCCGGTGTAAAAAATCATCCGCCATCTTGTGATAACCTCCTCAGTTACTTCACTCGCAACTGGTATACTCTACACTACATGTCTCATCCTCTTTATTAATAATTCCATTAGTTATACGGCACATATCCAAACTCAAGTCCAATTCAAATGTTCTCTCTCTCAACTTTGGCAAATTATTAGGTAGCGGCGAAACGAAGACACGATGTTTTATAAAGCCCCGAAGGAAAAAATCGCGCGGCTCTTATGGCTTTTAAACCTTCAGCCCAGCAATAACGTTTTACGCTCAGGAGTCGTCATTTTAAGTGACTGAAAGCGAGTCAATAACAAAGCAGTACACGCGCATGCGCTTTTCTAATACTGTTTGAGTTACTCTTTATTGATGTCATTGAACCAACACTTACAGTTAATGCTATAAAAATTTATAACTGGGACATTCCTTTATGGACACGCTGTATAATGAAAAAATCACACGCCTCAGTCTTCCCTCATTTTGTCTGTAAAGCAAGGCTTAAAACTAACGTCGCTGTGGCTATTGTGTGTTCTTTAATCCTTTGAGGGTCAGTGGGATACATTATAATCCACCTACCATGTGTCCCAGAAATGACTGATGGATTTTAAAATTCAATAACTTGCAAACAGATATTAAATTTTCTTTTGTAGGAGTATTATGTAAGATGTCAGGAGTTTTTATGCTGCTATTCTGAGTTTTAGTTACAAATAGCATCGATAGATGGCGCTGCAAGCAGTAACCGCTAAATCCAGTCTCAATTTTCGGCCTCTCTCTTCTTCCATGCGAAAAAAAGGAGATTAAAATTTATTGAATGGATCCCGAAGTACCAAAAATCGGGTCTGGACTGAGCACCTATTGCTCTCAGCGCCATCTATTGTTTGAAATTAGAACTAAAATCAAGAATCACTGTAAAAAAATCCCTGACATCATACGTAACCCTCCTGCAAGAATTTTTTAAATATCTGTCACCGTTTGTAAGTTATTGAATTTTAAAATCTATCAGTCATTTTTGGGACACCCGGTAAGATTAATGAAGATTTGCACCATAAAAAATTTATTAAATTTTACTTTTCTACCTTTGGTGAGGGAAATGAAAGAAAAACGTAAAATTGCTTTTCCTTATAATGCAGACTCCGGTGTGAATTCGACATTACAGATACTCAATTACTTGGCCCTGAAAGGGTTAAATAAAGTTTCAAAAAGACGTCCTGTCATGTAGTCTGCCATGTACTTTCTTCCGCCTGGTGACGAAAGGGCGAGTTCAGTCGATATAATGAAGTTATGAATAAAGAAGCGGAGACATATATAGTATTGACTACTAGTTGCAAGTGAAGTAACTGAGGAAGTTGTTACAAGATGGAGGATGTTTTCTTTTTAGTTGGATCAAATGTTTCTGATTACCGCCGGTCAAACTTCCGCCAGTAAATTTGAATAGAAAATTTATTTTTATTTCAGCGATTTATTCATGGAAGATTTCTCTAGGAAATGTGGTAAAAATTTTCTTTTTGCTTTTACTGGTGATAGTTTGCCCAGGTAATGTAATCTTTTTACTGCAGCTGACAGGAGGTGATCTAGGTTGTCACAATATGCCGGAAACGCAGGGCCTGACTACCGCCTCTAAGTAAACTTTCACCAGTAAAAAAGAATATATCTTTTTGCCATTATTTATGATTGAAATTTTGCATTAATAATGTGTCTAAATAAGGAGAAATTTTCTATTTAAATTTACTGGTGGAAGTTTTTCACAGCTGTAATCAACCCTAGAGAAAGCGGTTGCACTTGGAGCTTCACTATTTTAAGGATATGTCAGTTCCTCTTTATTAGTAGTTCCATGGTCGATATACGTTGTGTGTTTTATGAAGATTTACTATTGTATAGCATTTGAAATATTTCTGAAAACAATAAGAACAAATTTATGTTGAGACATACTTTTACTTTGTTATAAGAATCTCTGTATCTTTGTTAAAAAAAATATACATACTCATGAAATCTAAAGCACGTTGTTATTAAGAGAAAATGTGTATTATAAAATAATGCTTTTATAAATACTTTATTATATTTACTGCCGCGGATTTTATACCAAAAATGTATTTGAGCATCGAGGGGGCTGCACATCATACGTAATGATTTAATATCTGATTCTGTTTCTTCACCAGATCTCCGTCTATTAGCTAAATTAGCTATGAATATGCGAACGTTCATTGGAGAGCATGCAAAAGAAAATCTATAAAATAAAAATAAGACAACATAATTAAAGAGCAGAACTTAAACAGATTTATTTAATTTTTATAAGCGATTGGGTTACATAAAAAAAAACTTTGAAACTATTTGGAATATATATTGTTAAAAATCTATTTCAAAGAAATATAAATACATACTTTCATCAGGGTTTTTGGCGTGATATAGGAAACGAAACAAAAAAAGATATTTTTCTTTAGTTTTATAAAAGAAATATAGGAAGTTTTCTAATTACAAACTTCTGTATTCATTTAGAAATTTCTTAATTATCCGCAGTAAAATATCTGAAGTTTATTGCACTTTTAAAAGCTTGTTTATACAAGAATTATTAATTTTAATGAACTATACTCAAATCTCGTTTTACAAAATGCTGTTTCATGGAAATATTCTTCATTATTATTTTATTTTACTTACACTAACTTCATTTAAATAAATGCTTTCCTTCAATTATTTATTATGCATTTGCTTAAGTTGATAAATTTATAATTTTAGACATAAGAGAGCTTATTATCAGAAGTTGAAGAACTTTTAAAACTTTCTTTTGAACATTATCTGCTGTAGAATTGTTTTCTTATTGATATAGTGTTTGAAAAGGGATAAAATGTTTGCTGGTAAATTCTGACTGCATGAGTATCTACATTTATTTCTCCTCTACACAGAGTTGTCAAGTCTCCGGCTTTTTGCACACCGCTGTTATTTTAGAGAAAATGTTGTTCTTTTAAATCGCCCAATTATTCTAATTAAATAAAACAACATTTTCTGTATTAAAATACTGGTATTCAAAAAGCCGGAGACTTGGCAGCTCTGTCTACATCTTTGAGAATATAACTGCAGATGTAATACTACTTTCCACATTTCCACGGGTATTCGACAATAAAAAACGCAGAGAAGTAAGCACATCAGTTGTTTCTAAAGATGTAAGAATCTTAAAACAGAACACGAAAATTAAGTTAAGTTTAGATATGTTATTTTAGTTTTAATTTTAATGAAAATTCTAAAATTAAATAAAAGTTTATTCCAATTACGTTGAAAAATGAGAATAACGGGATTATTATATATACTCATTGATTTATTTTCTTATAAAATTGGAAAGATTTTTCATTATTTTAACTGGTGATGGTGTGACGTAACCTTTGGTGCTGGCAATTGGGAAAGTGGCCATGGCACAAATTTAACCAAACACAGCAATTTGTTTAAAACAGTAAACAGAGAATTAGCAAAGGAGTGCACATACTGAAATGCAAACGATCATTTTTTTTTTTTTAATGAAAGACTGATAGAGTGGAAATCCTTTTCTATACAGTAGAACACCGCTAATCCGAAATTCCGGTTAATCGGAACCCATTTTATTTTCGAAAATTATATTTGGAACAGATTAACTGAAAACATTAATTTACGAAATTTTCTGGATTATAGGATGAATGTCGGGAAAAACGTGCAGAAGTTAGAATTTAAAAAAAAATGGCAGTAACGCATTGTTTTTCATTCTTTAAACAACTTGAATAGAATTAAAAAAAATTACTCAGTAATGTAAAAGTAGAACATATGTACATGAATATATAATGAAAACGTGCACTGTAGGCCTAATCGTTGAAGCCATCTTAAAAAATCTCGAATGTCAGTTTACTTGCTAAATAAAATAATATAAATATACACTATAAAATTATTTTTTTTAAATGCAAAAAGTATTTAACCCCTTAATTATCGCTCCCGTGACATTCACGTGTTGCGGCTTTTATTAAGATTGTTTAATCCCCACCAGTTTTATAAAATAGAGTAATTTGCTTTATTATGGTATCATTTCACCTGTCATTAAATAAGGTGAATATTTCTTTTTCAAAAAAGTGGTGCCAATACGCAATTTGAATATTTCAACCGCAATTTAATGCGCCCGTTAACTGGTTAATTCAGATGATAAAAATTTCCTTTTACTTTCAACAGTTTGATTTCGCAAATTATCTAGAGAAATATTTTTTTCTTAACTCCCTCTTCAACGTGGTGACTGAGCTATTTATAGATTCGCAATATTGAACCGTTTGTAATGGGTTGTTACGTAATTCCTCATTCTGAAGTTCTATTTTATTATTATAAACATCAGCAGTATTTAAACAAGTAATACTACTATTTTTTCTGAAAGTCATGTAGGATTATTCAGCATGCCGGGACTTAGGATGCCAGATTAGAGGGTGTTTAATGTACTAATGTTTACTTCTAACTACAGTGCCTAGAATATATAGTGTGTCGTTCGACGCTAAAAAAATGACCGGGAAAGTAATCCTCCAATAGATGGCGCTGACTGCAGTATAGACTGGAAATTTCCGAAAGCAGATCGGATAAATTAATGCTTTTTAGATACTTATTTTAATATTATGTAAGAAGACATTAAATTTAGAAATTGATATTTAGATGAAAACAAATCTGAAATATTTCAATAATAAATATATTATTTACAGAGTTTTAGAACAGAGACATATTTTTTAAATAAAAATTATATGTGTGAAAAGCAAATAAATTCAATTGCTAAATTCGCTTTAGCTTTATTTACAAATACCAACAACTGTTCACTACTTCTAAAACTGTGCAAACATACAATGAATATTTAAAAATAAACTCCCAATGGCAATATTTATTTTGTGTTACTTTCAAAACAAAGCCTCATTTGTTAAATAAATCTTTCTTACACTTGAAATCACATATTAAAATTCTTAAGAAATATTATTAAAAAGAAATTTCTTTATGAATTATGTATGAAAAGTAAATAGTTTCAAAAATAATATCCGAAGGTTAAATTCGCTTTAGCTTTATTTACAAAAACCAACAACTGTTCGCTAATTCCAAAATTGTGCAAACCAGTGTTGAATTCAGACACTTTTCTCCGGTAGGGAATTCAGTGGCTCTGGGGGGGGGGGGGGGTGAATTGCACCTTTTGACCATTGAAAACACAAAATCTCAAATCTTCCGGGGGGTGTGGCATCTCATTGTTTCGGGGGAGGAATGTCTCCCCTGAATTCAACACGGGTACAAACATGCAATGAATATATAAAAATAAATTCCCAATAGCAAAATTTAGTGTTATTTTCAAAGCAAAGGAACATTTGTTAAATAAATGTGTCTCACACTGTAAATCACGTATTAAAATTCTTAAGAAAATTATAAAAAAAATTTCTTTATGAATTATGTATGAAAAGTAAATAATTTCAAAGGGTATATTCGCTTTAGTTTTATTTACAAATACCAACAACTGTTCACTACTTCCAAAACTGTGCAAACCAGTGTTGAATTCAGACACTTTTTTCCGGGAGGGATTTTTGTAGCTCCGGTGGGGGGGGGGGGATTACACTTTTTGACCATTGAAAGCAAAATATCAAATCTTCCGGAGGGACACCTCATTGCTCTGTGGATTAATCTCCTTCCCCTGGGCCCAGGGTTCGTTAATAACATGATATTTTCGAAAATATAAAAAATATCCGATATTTTCGATATTATATCCGATATTTTCAAAATAGTCAACTTACTGCTGACAATAAATATTTTTAAGCACAATATAAATTAGAAACTAAACATAGTGCACTTATGAAAACTTAATCAAACAATATTCTAAAAATGCATTTTTTTTTCTTTAGAACAAAATTGGAGATCAACTAATTGAAAACAGATACATTTTGCTTTATACACTTGTTTAAAAAACAAATTACGACAACCAGGCGCAAAACAATACCTTTTCTGATATTTTTTGTTAGTTTTTCCCTCATATTTTGTTTCTTAAACAGATATAATTAAAACTTTATAGGAAAAACTCGCGTTTGTTTACAATATGCTTCACCGTCACTGCGCTAAAAGCTTTCAAAATTCCCAGTCGGTGATAACATGCGCGCCACCTTGCGGCGTCCTCCTTTTACGACCAAAAAAAAGCATTATGGTAACCAATGAACGGCACACTATCTATTCTAGCCACTGTACTTCTAACTTACATTGTTTTAGCAAGCATCTTTTTCTTTACTTTTTTTATCGGAATTTCGGGTCATCCGAATTTTTTGTGATCCGAACAGATACCGGTCCCAACTAGTTCGGATTAGCGGGGTTCTACTGTACTTATTTAATTTAACGCACATAACTCGACTAAAGGCCTCAACATTCATTCTACAGGAACATAAGAAATTACCTTTAACAGATAATATTACTGGCAGTCCAGTCAAATTAGGTTTTTTTCTGGACATAATTACGAAAGTTTTGAAACTTGGTAATTTTCCTTGGAATGCTTTGCAAATAAACATACTAAACGTCCTGATGAATGGGGGGGGGGGGGGTGAGCGTAATATTGTTTGGAGAGTCATGGAGGGAGGGTGAGCGCGAGGGGGGGGGGAAGCAAAAGAAGGTACCTTTTTTCGGTTTTTTGTTAATATCTCGTAATCTATAAGTTCTATTGAAAAATTGCTAATACAAAAAATAAAGACAATTAAATTCTCTCCAAAAAGGTTATAAACATTTTTTTTCTAGAGGCCATAGTTAACGAGATAATCGCATTCGAAAATGAAGAAGTTTGCCAAAAGTCACGCCAGTGCCAGTGAGCGGGTCAATGGCACTTATATTGCATCTACTTAACTTAAATTTAAACAAGTTTTAATAAATGTTGTGGTCAGGTGAATAGAAGCCTGAACAATAACTCCAACAAATGACATTTTTCTTATCTATAGATTATGATATATAGATTATATGTTCCGTAATCGGGTTTGAAGTCATTTTAAAAAGCGTGTGTTAACGCCAATTTAATTTCCTTCTGTAACTTTTGTTTGGTATACTTTTTTTTTACATAGATTATAGATATGTTGAGCTTTCCATCCTTCAGGATCAAAGAGGAATTCGACAAGTTTGTTCGACAGAGCTATTCCACGATTCGACGCAGCGGCAAGTTTTGGGCAGGAGTTTCGTCTGACATAACCATTGAGAAAAACACTAATGAGATCTATTGAAAAGCTCTGGAAGGCTCACACATGGACGAGGAATAATTGAGACGGTTTTGAGTCAGTGGGTTCTGGGCGCCACAGCTACCTTCCATATTTGTACCGCCCTGGAAGAATTCTGTGGTTTTCTGTGGAAGAACTCTTTCTTCTGGTGAACAACATAAGGATTTTCGTGAAAATGAAGTTTAATGAATAGAGATGCTGCGGATATCTCCAAACTTTCAACTTGGTTTGAAAATCACATGCCCTTTCCTCAGATAGATATAATTATATCAATATCTTCTCGGGTTATTGGAGATGAAACTATCACCTGCTTCAAAACATTGGATATCGGGAGTAAAATGATGATTCAGGTATCTAGAAAATGTTACTCAGATGTGAAACTAACTCGGAAAGGTATAGCACAATCACTCAACCATATGCACAATTCAGTAAAATATCATGATACTACTAAAACTGTGTATCCTCTAGTTATATTCCAACGGATTTCCTTGCGCAAACGTAGTAATGATGATTTAGAAAATTACCTACAATATGAATTGCCTCCTTATCCTCTCTCTGTTTTCAATTATTGCGGAATGCGCAAGACAAAGAAAAGTGCTTTGTGTCAAATATTTGAACAATCAGATGCGATAATAGACCAACAATAAACAATAGTTGTGGATGGTGGCTTTCTGTTACATGAGGTGGTGTGGAAGAAGGGATCAACAATACAGGATATTTGCAACACCTAAATAAAGTACGTTAAGGAACAGTATTGTGGAAAGGGACGCAGAATTGTTTTCAATGAATACGCTGACCTTGGACACAGTACCAAAGTAGCTGAATAAAATAGAAGGTGCTCAGTGAAAAAGTCAGTTGACATACGTTATGAAGAACATATTGTCATCTGTGTTCCCCAAAATCAGTTTCTCTCAAATAAGAACAATAAGACAATGTTGATTCCCATTCTATCCTCTAATTTCAATGACAAAGGAATCTCATGTCAGCAAAGTCCTAATTATGCCGACACTCTAACTGTTCAGATTTCTATAGATGCACTGAGTGAAAGTGACAACAAGCTATTGTTGGACAGGATTTGGATATACTTGTTCTTCTTACAGCCTTAACCTCTTCAGATAAAAATATATGCTTACAGATACAGCTGTGGCAGGGAAATGAACTGTCTCCTGAGATTTGGGGTTGGAAACGTAAGCTCGTTCATACGTTCGTGCCTATCACAACCACCGATCCTGTTGCCCCTGAGGCAGTACTAAACCTCATCCGGTGTACAACTGGTTGTAGGCAAAAATGTGGATGTAGAAAAACAGGAATCACATGCACTGCCGCCTGCCACTACTGCTATGGAGATAGCTCAAACAGTCCACCACCTGCTTAGGAGGATGTCCTAATGGAAATGGAACACAAATCAACATCTTTTGAAATTTCCCATTGAATCTGGGTATATCAAAATGATGACGAAATTGAGTATATTGTTTATTCTTATATCATTGTATTTTACGCATTTTTCATTTTTGTATATTTTATGTTAACAAAAAATGTAATTTTTGGAAGTTATTGTTCAGTGTTTCATTCTCCTCACCACAACATTTATTAACGTTCGTTTAAGGTAGCTTAGTGACAGTCGATGCAATGTAAGTGCCGTTCACCCGCTCTTTGGCACTGGTGTGACTTTTGGCAAACTTCTTCATTTTCGAATGCGATTATCTCGTTAACTATGGCCTATAGAGAAAAATATTTATAACCTTTTTCGTAAAGAATTTAATTGTCTTTATTTTTTTGTATTAGCAATTTTTCAATAGGACTTATAGATTACGAAATATTAACAAAAACCAAAAAAGGGTACTCTCTTTTGCCTTCCCCCCTCGCGCTCACCCATTATCCATGACTCTCCAAACAATATTACCAAGTTTCAAAACTTCCGTAATTATGTCCCCAAATGACCCAAAATCTGTCTAATTTGACTGGACTATAGATTCGGAATCGGAATAGAATCCCATTGATTTCGAAGACTCTTTATCCAAATAGAAAACTCAAATTCATTTGATCTTCGCGAAAACTCACAGCCGAAGATTCTATCCTAACTGTAAACCGGAAACTCCATTTGAAGTCAACACATGGCTTGAATTTCAAAAAGGAACTCATAAACTCATGAGCGAGAAGCTCTGCTGATCCATACTTTCTAACTTTCAACTTAACTTCCGTAAAATGTTTGTTAATTTGATCCATGTTAAAGAATTTTTGAACCAGAAATGCTTGAAATAAATAGATTCCTTGTGGAAACCTTCTGATGTATAATGTTACATAAAGTAATTTTTTTAATCGGCTTCTTTAATCTGAATCAAATTAACGGACATTTTACGGAAGTTAAGTTGAAGGTTGGCAAGTATGCAAATCCTCTGATTTCAACCGTAATACTCAAGGCCAGAGGACACGAGTTGTGATGTCATCACTAATCGACCGACTTCTCAATAGCGTCGAAATTCTAACCGGCAATTTTTTAATAGCTGTTTTCTTTTATTTTATTTGTGGAATATCTATCATCTTATAAAATAATAACAACTATTTAAACTGACTGGTGAGAATTTAAAATCCCCCAATAAAAATCAGCCAGATGCGGCAGCACTGTGGCCTTCTGCGTATGGCTGAATTTATATTTAGGGATTCCGAATTCTCACCAGTAAGTTTAACCCTAGAACTACCGAAAATTTTACTCAAGTTTTATAAAAACATTCTACACCAGAATTTTTACTTAAAACTATTTAATTTGTTTATTTAATTTATTATTGTCTGATTTATACATTTAGTTTGTTTTGAAGAAATTTCTGGTTTGAATAAATATTTTGAATGTACATGTCGGGTCCAATGGACCCGTCTGGTAGACGGAAGGTTAAATAGTTATTATAGCTTTATAAGATGATAGATGTTCCACAAATAAAATAAAAGAAATTTGCTATTCAAAGCTTTCCGGTGTAAATTCCAACACTAGTGACAAGTCGGTCGATTAGCGATGATGTCACAACTCGTGTCCTCTGGCCTTGAGTATTTCGATGGCAGCGTTTCAACTAATATCGCACTATATGTAGGTTGTACACAGCCACAGTTACCTAATTAACCTATCATTGCAAAAATAACCTTGAAAACCAGATTTCTGGAGATATATTGGGAAAAAATGAAGAAATATGTCTCATTCTTGCACAAATGTAAGTATTCAGCAAACCATGATCGCACTCAAAATCTCCAAACTCACTCGTCCATTATAATACTCTTATAAAAGAGTAAGACTGACACGATGTTTAAAATCTTTTACAAGGGCACTTAATGTGCAATGCTTTCACATGTGGAAAAATAACATTTATGGACATACTAAATTGCTTCGTTTATAAAATTTCCAGAATGAAACCATTTTAAGATATTGTATATTCCCCAGCACTAAACGCAATACGAAAATCTTCGAAAAACGTTATTCCAAAGTCCTTTAGCTATGAGAAAGAATCATCATTACCGAATGTGCACTTTCATTGAAATCACTGTAGCGCTCTGCTATAATAGCTGGGATGAAAGTGCTGCATCACAAATGTCTGATTGCTACCACTAAATTTTTACAGTATTCATAGTATACCTTATAATATACCTTCTTTAATGGCAGAATTTTTTAGATTTAATAATAAGAAGAATACGATTAAAATTTACTGGTGAAAATCAGTCATTTGTGGTGCAGCACTTTTATCCCTGTAATTGCAACAAAATTATGTACTTTAGAAAACTTAATTTTTACCATTTTCATTTAACGTACGTTGAAAATGTAACTTTTTATTTACTAGAAAAAATTTAATAGAATTAATATTAAACATTTTTTATAAAAGCAGAATAATATTACATTCAATTTTCCTTCTAAAATGAGAATACATTATGCATTTGAAAGGCTTTTTGTCTCTGAACCTACAGTAAGTTCTGTCTAAGGCGAAATAAGGAGCCGAGAAATTTTTCCGCCATGGAGATTATTCCATCTTATGGAGAAAAGTAATATATATATATATATATATATATATATATATATATATATATATTACTTTTATTTTCAAAATATACAGAAAATCTATCATTTTTTTCGCCTTATGCAAAAGTTTGGTTCCAGTGGGGTAATAAAAGCCTTTCCATTTCCTCCTTATGCAGGTTTTGGCTTATGCAGTATAAAACATACGTTTTACAAATTAAAAATATTTTCTCATTAGCCTGATTTCCGTCTTACACAGATTCAGCCTCAGAGAGAGTTTACTATATTTATTTCATATGCATGGAAAAAAAGAAAATCCTTTTACCCCAATAAAGAATTATATATGTGATTATTTTTACAAACTTTACAATATATATACTTTTTCTTTTCGAAAATTACATTTTCATTTCACTTCAGCGTTTTGTTACATTTGCATCAAATAACAAAATTTTCAAAAAAAAAAAATTAATTAACCTACTTAGTCAATGTGAAATTCATCATTTTTATATAACGTTTAATGAAATTATTTATATAAATTTTCGGTAAATATAGAATGGCATTTTACTTCTGCTTTTCGCAAAATATCAAAATATCTTATGGGAAGGAAATGAAACATGTCGAGCTGCTACTCAAGCTATTTTTGTCGTTTACATCGATCAAAGTTTTAAAAATATTTTTGAAAGATACTAAAATCATAATTAACACTTGTGACTTGGATAGATTTTTTTTCAAAAGTTTATTTAAAAATAACAAGTATTCTGTTAAATTGTTAGTTTTCTTTTTTTAAGTACATTTAACAAAGATTTTTCTCATTGTATGTTTTCTCTGTATGTATTATTTGCAGCTCGGATTTTGCAAAAAAGCAGAATTATTTTCGGGAGTTAAAACTCCTTTAATTTCTTCTTGATGGCCTAATAGTTTGTTTTGCAAATCATCAACATAAACTTTTTAAAAAAAATACTTATGGCAAAGTCCTGAATTTTTCGGATTTACTATTTTTTTTCTTTGGCATCTCTGAATCCATTCCCTTTGTGATTCTAAATATTTAAAAAAAAATTAAGAAACAAAGCATTCTCCTCTTTAGTGCAATGTATGTTTAAAAAATATGACTCTAAATAACCTTTTAAATAGAAAATAAAATTGTGACCAAAAATATATTTGCTCCTCAGTTTGTGCAGATACTTAAGAAAATGATCTATTAGCTCTTCGTATCTCTTCTGAGCATAAATCAATTAATTACACACGAAACAGGCGAAAAAAACTTATTTTCATCTGTCCTGGGACTCTCTGTTTCGAAATTTCCAAATTCTTAGCTTTAAAATATCCTAATGGTAGAAAATATGGTACGAATAGAATAAAAAATAGTTCCTTGGGACGTACCAGGTTTTTCGGTTAACAATTCTCATTTTTTTTCAAGACATTGTGCTTGAAGAAAGGGTTAGTTCGCAGTCTAACCACTTATTGTAGCAATGGCAATACCTTTCAAAATGCCATTGATGTTTAAACGTTCTCGTTTTAGTGTCATATTATTTTTGTGTGGTAAGCATGTCAAGTTTCCAGCCAAATAAAGATTATGTGTGGCACGCACTGTTTTTCTTATTCAATCAAAAGATAAACGCTAGTGAATGCCATGGAGGAAAGAGGTAGATGGAGATGCAGTATGCCGTAAATACGGTTTCTAATATGATGCGCTTTATCACTCAAATTTAAATGCCTTCATTCGGCCCAAACAAAGCAAGCACGTGGAACAGAGGCCGAATTATTTGACAACTCCCGTACATTTTTTTTCTCTTAATGAAAATGATCTGCTTATATTTAAGCATTCTAAAGTAGTATTTCATTGCATTGTGAATTAGAAACTGTATTACTAGAAGTTTTCTTCCTTTTTTGCGAAAGAACGTGATTGTGTTTGAGCCGAACGTAGCGGTTTTAGGGTTACATTTTTGGCGTCACGTCCAGCCACCACGCTTCATCTCTATTCTTTCTCTATACCCTGTGAGTGAATTCCGTCGTATACGTGTGGAAATTTACGTTGATAATGGTCTAACGCAAGATTAAGGGTTGACCCAAGAAAGCCATGAACATCGACTTCAAAACTGCTCTGGAACGAAGATAATACCGTGCATTTGAGAGCTTCTAAAATCAGGTGAAACAGTTAATACCATTCCCTAACGTCAACGAGTGGTCAATTTGAACTATGCACTGATCCTAAAGAGACCATAATTTGCTACAAGACACGAAAACGTGATTTTTGTGCAAGACAACCCCTCTTACAGACAGCGAAAGGTGCCATAGACACAATTTTTATTTTTATTTTATGCCTAAGTGGAGCAAGATCACCAGATCACTAGGATCTGGTGTAGACCTTATTTGCTCCACCCGGTAAGTTCCCCGACATGCGGGGATTCACTACACATAGTTCCGGTCCTCGGACAAAAGGCACATGCCAACGAGGGAAAAAAATTACAATAACACATAGATATACATAAAAACTAGCCGCTGGAGCTCAAAGCTCCTACGCGACAGGCAGCGGTGGGTTGATCCTAGAGACAAAAGTTCATAAATCAAAAAATAAAATTTGAGGATTGTATCATGATTCCGGACCACATCGTCCAGATGGTATGTGCGCCGGAGACCTGCTCCTGCACGACAAGGGGCGCTAGGACTGCCAGGAGCTCGACAAAGGCTCTAACGCGACAAAGGGCGAGTCTCAGGAATGCAGATGCAGAACAGCTAGGAAGTAAGATTGGTCAGGTCCATAAGGAAATGAAATATTTCTGCCAAATGGCGGAGTAGTCTTGGGCGAGATAAGATGTTTTTGAGCCAAGTATCTGGGCGCAGTTTTTATTATTTGGGTGGTAACGTTTGCTCATCCGTCGTGCTCACCAAACTTGGCCGCTTCCGACTACTACTTGTTTGCATCGATGTCTCACACACACTCCATTAAACACTTCTAGAATTACGAAGATTTCGAAAAATGGCATGATGACTGGATCACATCAAGATATGCATGGTTTTTCTGGTAGGGCATCTACAACTTGCCAGAAAGATAGCTAAAATGTGTAGCTAACAATGGCATATACTTTGAATAAACCATTTTTTATCTTTCTTCGAAATTATACGCGATTTTTCAATGAAGAATTTAAGAATTATTAACCACCACACCTTGTATATGTCTCTGCGCGGTGTCAAATTATTAATGGTAAACATATTTTTTGTCTTCAATTGCACTTCTAGTAGGTTCCTCTAATTAAAAAAAAACTGAGCAATCTCCCCCTCTTATACATATAGCAAAAGTTTTAGCAGATAATGCACTCTAACCCTTTCAGGGGAAAAGCAGTTCTATTGCCAAAGTGTTGAAATCAATGAATGACATCGAAATTTGAAAACAAATTTATTTGTAAAAAATAAAAAGCTATATTTCGCATATATAACAGACCAAAAATTTTTTATCAATTATCTGGTGCCATTGTGGTATTTGGGAATTAAAATTACGTGGTTTCGTAAAAATATCACCACCCCTCAAGGGGTTAAAGGAGTATCAAAACGCATCACGCGTACAAATTTATAAGTTGCTGTATAATAAAACTATCAAAAACAAAATCCGGCGTTAAACACTTTAAAACTGAATATATTTCCAAAATCACATTTTTAGCGTGCGAATTAATTTTTTAAAGCAATCGAAAAATCGGATAATGATAAAGTTATATGAAATGAATAGATTAAATTACTCAACAGTTTAAATTAATTTAAATCTCAAAGAATGTAAGAATAATGAACTTTCAAGAACACATGAAAGTGCAAACAGAGACATGGTAATGTCTTCCATTCTGTAAACAGTACTTGTAGATTTCATTTTTGTTTGAAACGACAGAAAGTAAAAGGTAATATTAAATTTCTGTTTTTAAATTCCTAGAATAAATATTATTTTAGCGAAGAAATCTCTTAGTTTTTGTGTGATAGGGATGAAGAAAGGACGAAGAAAGAATGAACATGCTACGCAAATGATAAAAAAAGAAAAAGAAAAGAAATTTGGGACAAAGAAAATGAGTTTTGAAAGTAAAATTAGAGAAATAATTAAAGACTAAACTATTTACAGAAAAACTCCAATTTTCTGAACCTCGGTTATGCGGATCGATATCAGGAAATGGAAAATTTAAGATAATTTTTAATAGACATCTATGTAAACGTGAAGGTATGTATATTTTCGTCAAATATTATTTACTTCATAATCCTGTTTAATTCAACGTTAAAATTTATAATTAATTAGATTTTCACACTCAATTTTTGGATTATTTAAAACTTACGGAGTACGGCAAAACGTATAAGGGAATAGTCAATAACGTCCATTAAATCTTTCAAATAATGGATATTTCGAAAAAATACACGTGAAAAGGATATCTAATGAAAACTTTCTTCGCATTATTTGATCTCAAAAAAGGAGACAAAGAATATATTTTTTAAATATTGCTATTTAATTTGAAGGGACATATGACAGAAACTTTGTTTGTGTCAGCTCGTAGGCCTTGTAATCAAATGGTGGTAGTTTATCCATAGATTTCGAAAAATAAAATTAAGATCTTAAAGTGAAAGTACCTGAAATTATTTAAACCAATTAGTTACCAGAAAAGAACATACAGAAAATTTCAATAAATTAAATAAACCAATGAAAATCTATAAAAATATGTTAATAGAATTAATATTAATTATAGGGTAGTCCGACCAGTAAGTGAACAGACCCCAGTGAATGAACATTTTTTATATATTTTAATAGAATAAGGTTTGAAAATATCCCCACTAGATGGGGATACAACATTGCCTTAATTTTTCATTTCTGAGAAACACGTTGTTTCTATGCTGAAATAATAAGGTAAGTACAATGTCATGTCATATGTTTGATAAGAAGTTAGTGTTTGTATTTGCATTATGCACTAATTTTACAGTACATACATTAAATATATATATTATAGTCATATTTCTAATTGTTCATTATAGAATATGTACAATTTGAGAATAGGGATGTTTAATAACTCGTTAGGCAAATGTTAAAAATCCATTGAACTGGAAGAAATACATTAGGCTACTTTTTCTAGTGAATGAACAGTTTTGGGCTTTATGTTTTTGTGGCTTCTCTTATACCTATTGTTTGAATTAAGTGATTTTTCAACAATGGTAACAAATGAAAAGTTAACAGATATAAAAACTTAACAAAAGAACATATACACACACATTTTTAAAGGTAATATTATTGATGACATTGAAATCTCACTTTTTCTATGTTTTTAGATGATTGACAGAAATATTCTTACTGACTGATGACCAAGAAGATTCCTCAAAAAGGAAATATGGGAGTTTCAAGTACTCTACAGAGGACCTTGAAAATGCTGTACAAGCTATGAGGTCAGGTCAGATTAGTTTGAAGAGGGCATCTCTTCATTTTAACACGTTCAAGCCGGCGCAGTGGGTCATACTAGACTGTCTCAGAGCTGGCAAGTCTCCGGCCTTTTGGATACCAGTATTTTAATACAGAAAATGTTGTTTTATTTAATAAGAACAATTGGGCGATTTAAAGGAACAACATTTTGTCTAAAATAATAGTGGTGTGCAAAAAGCTGGACAGTTGCCAACTCTGAGACAGTCGAGTGTGACCCACCGCGCCGGCGTGAACGTGTTAATATTCCAAAAACAACGTTGTCTATGAAACTGCGAGGGAAAACATTTGGAAGTAAGCGTGTGGGGCATTGTCTGTGTTGTCCTTTGAAGAAGAAAAATTCCTTGAACATTGGATAGTTGGAAAGGGAAAATTAAATTTACAATGCATAAGGATGCACTGAAAGGTTATGTTTATAATGTCATGAAACAAACAGGAAGGAAAAATCCATTTATAGACAAAAATCCAGGTGAAAAATAGATGACTCTTTTTTTTAAATAGCATCCAATGTTGGAAATATGAAGTAAGCACCATGACAATATGTGGACCACAGGTCCACATGCGGTGGAATTGGAAGTGACCTGCAGTAAAGTATAAGTTCAGGTATTTTAAGGATAATATGAAAGACACAATAAAAACACATGAACTTATTTCTGCGACATACACCCGTTTATCTGGGGTTATTACGGAAATAAAGAAGTATAGGGTAATTATTTCAGGATATATAATTAGTTTTTTCTTTTTTTTTAAATCTGTAATTTAAAATCTGTGATTTCAAGACTTAAAAGTGACAGTTTTTCAAGCTAATTAATTATCGTTCTTGGATTTAAAAAACAGTACTTCAGTAAAAACATGTTATAAGTCATTTGTACAAGTTGTAAAATAAATAAAGAACTATGAACTTTAAGTATTTTTAAATTGCCGCCTGTTCATTCACTGGAAAATTTTGCGTTCATTCACTGGTAACAACTGTTCATTTACTTGGCTTTTTTATCGATTTCTATTAAGACATCTCTAACATTCCAAGGAAGTAAAGTATAAAATTCCTTTTGTTATTTTTTAATAATTTGTAAACCAACAAATGTATTTGCACTGTCAAACACCAACAGGTACTGTTTATTAAAATATGATGAATTATCTTCTTTTCAAATGTGCTTAGGTGTTCATTTACTGGTCGGACTACCCTAATTTGATTGTTTTGTATTACAGTTTAATTCAATTAATATATTATACTTGATATACATGAATAATGATATCATTTCATTTCACATAGTTTATAGTGGCTATTTCCACGGTTTTTTGTAGTGTAAGTCATATAGTTGATAACTGTTTTGCTTTTGTTCCACCGTTATTTTCGAGATGTTTGCTTGGACTTATTCAATTAATGAGATATCCCCCATAAAATAAGTCACATTTTTCCGTTCTAAAATACTGGTAGCCAAATATCATAGCATGTGACTTACACTAAAAGTACTCTTGGAAATAACCTAGTATAATTGATGAATATGACATCATTTGACTTGATGTAAAACAGTCTTTGGAAGCAAATGAAAAAATTAGGAGTAATATTAAACAATTTTAATTTAAGTGTACTTAATGCATAATTAATACGTAAGTCTTCTAATTTTTAAACTTAAAAAATAAGCATTTATGTGTGCATGTAACCCGGGAGGACGCGCGCTTGGCCTGATACAATTTACTGAGTGCAATTACCTGAGTGCAATTGTCACCACTACCTTTTAAAAATTATCTTCAACTTCTTTTATCGGAAAATACTCTTCGATTACATAAGGTGACGATTATTATTTGTATTTATTGGTGACAAAGAAAAAACTATACATACCCTGGGTATGCGCGCGTTCTCCCGGGTTAAAAGCGACATGCGTTGTAAAAATTATATGTGTTAGCAGTATAACTAGTTAAATATATTATTATAATCCCATGTAAGTGTTTTAATACTTTACTAAACGTGTTTATTTCTTAAGAAAAATTACTTTTCTAAAAGAACTCTGTTTTGGTGTGGTAGTAATGAACACATGAACGCATATTTTTCAAACATTCTATAAATAATGTAAATAATAGCACATAAATATTTATATATGAAACAATATAGAAGTGGGGGTTTTTAAAGCTTTTATTTTAGTGACAAAATTAACTATGTTCTTTTACTATCTTAGAGATTAAAGTACACACATTTCGCGCGGCACCGTACGATTTTGTAAGTGCGCCGGGCTATTTTTTATGTGCACCATGCTATTTTTTATGTACGCAGTCCTATTTTTTGTTGCTCCGTGTTATTATTTAAATTCGTTGACGATTTTCTGAGAGCGCCGCGTCGATTTTCCACGGACGAGGGGTAATGGTGTTTCAAAATTAAAATTTAAGACATTCAGTTCGGAAAATTTAAAAAATCGATCATCAGTAAGCCTCATCAAAAAAAACCCTTCATTTTTTATTAAAGTAAGGTATATTAACCATGAGACATTCGTACTTCTGTGACTATTTACCTCACGAATTCCCATCCTTAGATGCAGAGTCTCCATTTCAAGAGCGTTTTATTTTTGGAGGGGGGAGGAGTTTTCATTCAGATTTCACGCAAAAATAGGAATATTCCGCATAATAAAAGTTGCTGTAAAGTTGCAATAACGCTTTTTTTTAAATTGTATAAGTAAAGTATTTTCGATTTCCGAAATTTCAGCAGAACATATCGCTCACCCGCGAGAAAAGTGACACATCTCGAAAAAGTTCATTTTGCGTTTTATTCCACTAATGCGTCTGTCATAGGTTCGATTTTGAAAATTTAAATCGTTTCAAAACTTCTGATTTTTTTTTTAATGTTGGATGAACAGCTGAATAAAAAAATTTATATGTAAAATTGTTAAAGTGTGAAGAGCTTAAGTTCGTTTTTATGTAATTATAATTATGTGTCATTTCCTTAGCATATGTATGCCAGCATAATGACCGCCAGTATGACAATTTCATTCTAAAACATTTTTCACATTCTTGTTTGTTTTTTGTTTTTTTCTTTTTAGATCTAACATTTTAATTTTGTTTAAAGGAACATGTTTCCTCTATAGTACCTCAAATTCAGTGTAATGTTCAGTTTTATTTGTAAATTATAGAAGCCAGTAAAATGATATAATCGAAGCCTACTCAATTTTTACAAATACTTGTGCCAAAATAATGTGTTTACACATTATTTTCAAATAAATATCTGAAAGATCTCGTTGGTAGCAATGATTTTACTACTTCTGACTTGAACTATGTCAAGAACGAGAAGAATTACTCTGTAGCGCCATTTTTATACCTCATAAGGAAATAAAATGAGCAGGCCAGGACAGCGACATTAATTTTCAGTGACAATCATATTTTAATTATGGAAAATTATTTGTAAAATACAGAACTTGTTACTTTCCACATATATGCGTTATATAAGGTATAATTATTAATCAAAAATTGAAAAAAACTAGAAAAAGATAATTGTACAAGATAGCAGAAAGCCATTTACTTTGTACACATCACAGTGTCACATGCCAGTAAAATGACAATCTGAAATTTTAAGTCTTTTAATTGCTTAATTTTTGTGTTATTATGAATATAATGTCTCTTGAAAATACTTCTAAGGATATGTTTTATTAGAATGTAACAACAACAACAACAACAACAAAAAATGCGTTATATAACATTAAATAGAAATTTTATTGTGCAGACTGCAATTTCCGTATTTTGTGATATCGACCCTTAATCTCTTTTTTATTTGACAAAAAAATCTATATTCAATTTTCATTTTTAAGATGTTTGAATCAGTATTATTTTACCTTAGAAAACAGTCTGTATTATGTTATCATGATTTTCACTGAAAAGAATGAACAAATTGTTTGATCTTTTACACTGAATGGATAAAATAGACTTGTTTGTATAATTATTTTTATTAGATTCGAACCAGAAATTTATTTTTAAATTTAATTAAATTAAAATAACAAAGATCTATCGATAAAGCAAATATAGAGTTTCGGTTAAATCTTACAAATAGTTTTGATTAAAAACTCTGGTGTGAAATTTTTAATTAAGGTTGAGTAAAGATTGAACAGGGTATAAAAATTAAACAAAGCAGAATCAGAGTCTCACGAAGAAAAGTTTTGAAAGTAAACATATAAATGAGGACATCAGACGCCAAGGGGTATAGGTGACAAAATTTCGATTTGGAGTAAATTGAGTTCAAAGATAATTGACGTTAAATTTGAACATCAATAATAATTGACTGAATTCAAATAGGAAACTTCTGTTTGTTTCACAGTGGTCTTTGAACTCTTATTTCAATAAATGTGAAAAAAGTGTAGTGCAATTTTCTTTAAATTTATAAATAATCAATATTGATCATTATTCGTCAAAAGTGGTTGATCTCTAAAACACAACACGTGATTAGAAAATCACTTATATTCCTTTACCTGAAAAGGAAAAAGCATATATCCAGGTCGTCTGTGCACTTAGTTAATTTTTTTCTAATGTGTCACTTACACCAGTTGGCTTCTGGGGTCCTCAAATAAAAAAGATTAGAGAATTTTATCAAGAAATAAATATTGTTTAAACGGTGCTTAACGCATTGAGAGGCAAGCAAAAATGTCTCTAAATATCGAATTCTCACCGGAATAATCGAAAAATTTCATTTTTAAGTAAGGAAAAGCAATTTTTAGCTCACAGGCTATCAAAGCCTGAGAGCTAATGTGCCCGCCCGCTCTGTGTGTATGTATGTATGTATGTACGTAACGCGATAACTCTTGATAGAAACATCCGATTTGCTTCAAAAATTTTTCCTAGGTTCATTGTTATAAGGCGCTTCCCTGATTAGTTTTGGGAGTTCATTGGTTAAGGATAAAGGGGGGGAAACGGGGTTAGTCCAACCCCTTAATTCAGATAAATTGGTTTTTCATGCAGAATGATTCGATTTTCTCCGAATTTGGTATACCGGTTTATTATGTTAAGGAACTTCCCTGATTAGTTTTGGAGGTTCATTGGTTAAGGATAAAGGGGGAAAAGGGGGGTTAGTCCACCCTCTTAATTTAGATAAATGTTTTTTTTTGTTTTGCAGGATTATTCGATTTGCTCCAAATTTGGTATACCGGTTTATTATGATAAGGAGCTTCCCTGATTAGATTTGGAGGTTCACTGGTTAAGTATAAAGGGTGAAACGGGGGCTAATTCCCCTTCACTTATTTTTTTTGAGGGGCATTATTCTTTAAAATAAGAGTATGATATACAATTAGTGTGAATAGCCTGTGAGCTCAATGCCATCAGTTTAGCTGGGCATTTTTCTTTTTTATTTAAACGATGTTCCTCTAAAGTTAAAAATATAAAATTTAGTTAAAATTTTCTGATGAGATCTTGTTTAAATTAGGTGGGATATATTTTATCCCACCGCCGCTCATGGTGTTAACTGATTAGTGTGCTTCGAACTGCATAAATATTTATATAATATTAGAAGATGTACAGTAATACTTGTTAATGTGCACGTTGAGAATTGTACCACATTTAACCCTTTCCTTGGTGGAGTAGTTCTGTTTGTAAAAGGATGAACTGATAGACTGACAACGGAATTTACAAACGAATTTATTAGAAAATAAAATCATACTTATTTTAGCGTACTTTATAAAAGGAAAATTATAATTAAATATTATTGGTGCCAGTACTCTTAAAATAGGTGTCCTTTTTTGTGGGTACCTCCAGCTAAAGGATTAACCCTCTCGCTGCGCAACCCAAGCTATGCTCGGGCATACATCTTCCCGTCAAATTAATTCTAAGTTGTTCCCACCAGTTATTTTTAGCGAAAACTTTATCTGATTTAATCAGGACATTTTTCCCGATTACCATAATCAAAAATTTCTGCTTTAAAAAAACGGTGATAAACGATTAAAAATTCTGTAAAAGACGCTCATCGCGAAGAATTACTTACGCAGCGAGATGGTTAAATACTGCTAACACTATACAAACCGCTTGGCATATTTATAAAACTACCGTTAAGAAATTGTAATTCTTCTGATATTAATATAGGATATTAATATAGAATTATTAAATTATGGTATAGAATGACAATAGAATATTTATTATGATATACGTATATATAATAGATATGATCAAAGAATGATAGTGAAATAGAATTGTTTGAATAGTTATCTTTGAGTATTACAATGATAATGGAACCAGGGTTTAATTTCTAACAAAAAAAGTACCAGAGAAAGTAGAAGTAGCAGTTTCATGGATTGAACATAATTAGCTGTCCAGCTACACACTTCAAATGAAGGTAACATATGAGAACAGAGTTATGTAATAAAATAAATGGAAATGAAGTTCATAATAATATATATTTTCTCTAATTAAGTTCAGTTCAAGAAACTGCTACTTCTACTTTCAACTCTAATAATTATTGGCTCACTCAATTGCAAAACAAAGTGACGTATCTGTATAAATAAATAACAATTAGTTATTATAATATTCTCTGATGAAGGGCTTGGTAAAATATGAAAGTGCTAAAATGTTTTTAAATAAAATGTATATTTTTAACTTGTAACCTCTCTTTTATTATTTTATTCGCCTTTTAAGTAAAACAGTGAACTTTTTTAAAAGTTCATATTACATATTTTAAGAAAATAACTGTTTTATAAAACAGACAAACCAAAGCATAAATTACAGATGAAAAAAAAAAAAAACTAAAAACCATAGATATATTTAATTGTTTTTCTATAGGTGTTTTACAAATGTAGACAATTTGGCGTACAGAGAAGGTTTTTCATCCATCGAAAGATAATTCAGAATAGAAAATGGAAACATCGTAAAACTGCGAAATAAGTGAAATATTTAATCAATTTTCGATTTAACTTCTTTTATAGAACCGAAAAAATACGGATATGTTCTTATTAATGCAGGTATAAGCATTGACGCGTCTTGATGTTTCTTTTAATGACTCTAGTTTCTTTGTCTACCTGTCTGTCCCTCGCCCCCGCTATAAAATTTGTAAATATATTGGGATTGCTATAAATGTAAATACCGTGTTGAAAGTCCCTACTACATTTTGTTTTGTTTTTAAATAATGTGTACAGTATTTGCTGTTCATTTGCAAGGACACAAAAATATTTCTGATGTAATATGGTCTATAAAATGTAGTTGTGAAGTCGCGCTTTAGCGATGTTAATCTAATTTACGCATGATACAGATTTATTTTATAAAATCTTACAACTGAAGTTATGTGTTGAAAAATTGTATGGGTATCATTTATAGTTATTTTTAAAGATTGGAAAATAAATCCCATATATTTTACCTTACAAGCGGTATAAGTTTGAAGTGTCTTTTAATAATGATAAAATTTTCAACCAGAGAGCCGGAGCTGGAGCTGGAGCCCGGAGCCTGAGCGGTCCGGAGCTGTGTTTTCCTTGGCGCTAGAGCCAGGGCTGGAGCTCTAAATTTTCCCTTGTTACAGAGTCATCAGTGTCATTGTCATTAGAGTTAAATTCATTGCTTAAAAAGGCACAAAGGTGTTTAAACACTTAAAAGTTACCGGAATAAAAAAAAAAAAAATCCAAACTTTGTTTAGATGTTTGATGATTAATACGCTCTCTGGAATTATTTTTATAATAAAACTATCTTCAAGCAAGCAGCAAAAAAAGGAATTTGTTTCATTTTCTTTAAAGAAATGGGTCGCTCATGGAGGGAGTTCAACTGGGATGGTCTCTGAATGGAGGTAAAATTAGTATTGAGCCTATGGGAATAAATTTCATTCCATGAAAAAATGGTCGTTCAGGGAGGTGGTCACACAGCGAGGTTTCACTACATGGCAAAACCACATCAAGGAGCTTGCCTGGTTGAGTTTGATTAGACGCATGAAATAATTTAGCATTAGCAGGAGAAAATAGGACGCTCGCCAAGACTCTTGGCGATACATTTTGGCCCAAAATCATCCCAAGCAATCAAAAGTTATTTGCAGTATGCCGCCACACTTCTATAAAGATATAATAAGGGCGCAGGCTCAGATTAGACTTTTTTGTCAAAACAGTTGTAGCCCACGTTCTATAACATTCAAATATTGAACAAACTATTGTGATGCAATAAAGGCGAAAAACTTCTTAATAACATCATAGAAAATTATGAAATTCGCTAGACCTTTTGATAGAAATTTGTCTTTCATTTTCAGTCGCAAAGAACTCGTGCTACCGCTGTCTAAGCAGGAGCAAGACACCGGATAAAAATTTAGAACTTGTATCAACATTCTATAACACAGCACTTCTTGCTAAGACAAGTTCAATTAAACGAGTGAGATAAGCCGATAAATATTAGCTCAGGATTCGTACGGGTACTTGAATTTCCAGACTAAGAAATTCTTCGGTACCAGTATTTTCTTATAGAAAATCTCGCCTTAAATAAGGCGAAATTTCGTCCGTTTAAACTAGATTTATTTTTCTATAAAAAAAATACTCATATTTGGCTTCGCAAATAACGGTACCCATACGAACCCTGTAGCCATAGTATATTACAGGGCTCGTACGGGTCCTTGAATTCCCAGACTAAGAAATTCTTCGGTACCAGTATTTTCTTATGGAAAATCTCTCCTTAAATAAGGCAAAATTTCGCCCGTTTAAACTAGATTTATTTTTCTATAAAAAAAATACTGATATTTGGCCTTGACAATAACGGTACCCGTACGAACCCTGTATTATTTTTTTCCAAAGTCATCTTGCCGAGACAAATTATATTACTCTTACGTTGCTGCAGTGTTACACATAAAAGCCCTATATGTGTTCATTACTTGCAATTTCGTCTAAAATCCTCTCCAACAACCAAAATTGACAGCTCGAATATTTCTTATTTACAAATTTGTTTTTCTTTATCTCTCAAGATTTTTTTCAAAATGCTTTCAAACAATCATTTTCCATTTATCGTACAATACTTCATTACAATCAAAATCTATTGCTTATCACTCAGATTTAAAACACAATAGGTTATCATAAATTAAAATATTTGACTGATCCCTGTTGAAAAAAAAAACTATACACGATAAGATGAATTATTTTAGCTTTAACCCTCCGAACGTCTTGAGGGTTTTCCTGCTTTTTTATAAAAATGCTCATAAATATAATCTTAATTTAAATTTTCTTATCCTGTTTGTTTCTAAAACACGCTTTATGCCCCTTTATTTGATATAAATATTGAAATACAGTTATGTTAAAAATATTTTTCGCTATCACAGATTTAAGTTGTTTTGGGGAAACGGAAAAATACGGGCAAAGTGCTCAGAGGGCACCTGAAGAGGAGACCTGCCTTCGTAATTGTGCATTTGAATGTAAAAGTTACATTCAAATCCGTGCAGTGGTTGTTAAGAAAGCTGAGAACATACGTATAATGGAACTATAAATAAACAGGAGGAGACAGATAGTGTAGCGTCTACCGTTTTCGATTGAAGCAACTCATGAGGTTGTCACAATGGCTGCTGTTACTTGTTTACTTCGTATAAAGGTTTGATTTACGCCGGACAAACTCCCTCTCCTAAAAACGAATAGAAAGTATTGCTTTATTTATGAGAGCTATTCTGCATGAATAATGAATTCGTTTAAATAACGTGAAAATTATTATTAATCATATTTACTAGTGGTACTTTTAACCCTTTCAGGGGCTCTTCTTAAAAGATAAAAATCTTCTTAAAAATCTCTTCTTAAAAGAACGCGAAATTTTGCACCTTTAACCAAGATTTCTATTTCTATTAAAAGATACTGGTAGTTTTCCCGGAGAAATAACGGTATCCGTACGAACCATGACAACGGCAAAAAACAGAAGCTTCTTTGCAGCCTCTAAAAAATAAACATCAACAGAAAATTTATTTTTTACTCTCTAAACCAGGGGTTCCCAAACTTTTAGACCGAAGTACCACTAAATAGAAGTTCATACTTCAGCGTACCACCAGGTGGTAAACTCTAAACTAATTCTGAAAAACCTGTGTAAAAGGAATATGTCTAAAACGAAATATTTTTCCAGTCTTTTGTGCTTCAGTCTGAGGATATTTTACTGATTTACATGATTACATTTTTAAATTGGTGCTTTTATTGACTTTAATATTTTTTAGTGTATATAAAGTGTATCATTTTCGGGTGACAAATAAAGATACCGTATATACTCGCGTATAAGTCAACCCCTAAATTCCTGAAAAAAATATGTCATACCAGTATTTTCTTGTAACCATCTTCAGCTTATTTAATATCAGCAAATTCTGCATTTAGATAAGACGGAGATAACTTTTTTTAAGTACTGGTATTCAGTCTGTTATTCCTCCCGAATTCGGGGTCGACTTATACGCGAGTATATACGGTATATTTATACATGATTCCACCTTAAGTTAGCAGCGTTGGTTATGCTACGAATGCCGAATTGCAGCCGTTGCCCTAGCAACCATGGTTTGCTTGAAGAACAAAAGATCACTAGTAACCTAGGAAAAGCGCCATTTTGGCGGAAAAGTATAATGCGTGTACAAAAATCTGTACGTGTTGAAGTTAATATGAAATTAATTATATAATCTATTAAAATAACGAACTGTTAACGAACGAATAATTGTTATTCTTTTCTTATTTTTACATTTTTTATACTGTTTTTAGCACTATTTTATATTATATTAGCTGATCCGCCCGACGTGGCCCGGCCCGCAAAATGCGAAATTTTTTTTTAAATAGCGAAAACTTTAAAAAAAGGTGCACGAATTGTGGAAAAACAACAGTGAAAAAATATTTAAAAAATTTACTGTTTTAAGCTAAAAATTTGAAGTCGAATTCCATGTACTAATGTCAAAAAAATCAGATCCGAAGGAAAAAAATCGCATCGAAAATTGCCTAAGAAATTTAAAATCGCGAAGTGCAAAATTTTCTATATTTAAGCTCCAAGTTTAAAACAGAATTCCTCTTACAAATGTCAAAAAATTGCCGCAAAAAGCAAAAAAAATTAAAAATCACATTAAAAAAATCGAGAAAATTAAAAAAAATCGCTGTACGAATTCCGAATGAAATTTACTGAAAATAAAACAGTATTATCTATATTGGGTTAAAAGATAAAATTCAAATTATCCGGAAATCTATTTAAAACAGAAAATTTGTTATTTATACCAAAACCTCTGGCAGGCTAGATCTCATGCCCTCACACTGAGCCCGGCTCATTTTTAATGTACATTTTTAATTATAGATACTAATGTGTAAAAAAGTCATGATTTTTTAAAATCAAAATAAGCTGATTTTTAAATAATTAAAAACTGCATTTAATATTTAAATTGTTAACACTGCAGAAAATTAAGGGACTATTTCGCTCACGCAAAAACACCCGCTTGCTAATTATAATCCGATGGAAAAAAAATTAATATCTCGTTTGCACTTCAGTATTTTTAAATTGTTATTTTTCTTTTGCGTTGGATAGCTGAGATACAAATAACCTTTTTTACCTTTTCGATGTTGTTTGCAAGATTTCTTTTTTTGTTTTGTTTGTTTTTTTTGGGTGGGGGGGGGGGGGCTTTGATTTTCAGAACCGGTTTCGAAAGTGAAATTATCCTAGTAAAAAACCTCAAAACAAAATAAGAATGATTTTAAAATATTGAAATGCGAATGAGATGTTTTTAAACGTTTCTTCCATATAGCGAGCGGGTGTTTTCATGAGTGAAGTAGCCTCTTAATAATTATTCAACAACTGATTCTCTAATTAGGAGCATAATATACAGTGTTATGCTTTAATTACAAAAACGATAATTAATAATTTAGTATTCAATACTGAAAGAAAAAATGGCAGCATGTCAGTTCCAATATATGTTTATTAACGATTTAGAGGAAAAACGTAATAATTCTTTATACAGTCGATGCCATTCCTTCATTCTTCTTTAGCTCCAATTTGCTATAAATTGATTATTGCAAAAGTCTTATTGCAAAATCTTTTAATATTCTGTACAATGTAGTCCGGCTAATATTTTTCGAAAAAATTTCTTTATCATCGTTTACAACTTGTAAAACTTATCTAAAGTTGGTACATCATTTCTGCGAAAAAAACTATGGATTTTTCGTCGAATGCAAGGTAACGTGAATTCGTCATATTTTCCCAGCCTTCTGCGTTTATCCACTGCACCGGGTCGTTTCTTTCCGAGTGTACTTAAAGGGCTAGATGCCTTTTTCTCTTTTTTTCAAACGAAAAATTGTTCTTTTAGAAACACCTGTAAGTTGGGAAACTTCCTCTACGATTTCGTTAATTGAATGTCGGGGATTTTCTTGACGAAGTCTGGAATAAACATTTAATATATTTATGCGAGCTGCACTTTTGATTGACTTTCCGCGCCTTGAAGGTGTGTAAAGCGTGGATGGAGTTGATGCTTTACCAGACATGTTATAATTCAAACAAGTATGATTCAAATAAATATTTAACTACATAACAAATTTCAGAAATACTCAGTTAATAAACCAATAAATAATAACAATAATTAACAGTAAAAATAAAAAACTATGAACACGTTAAAAAGAAAAGTAAAAGCGAAAGCAAACAGCGAGTATTATTAAATCTATTCACAAGAACAATAAGAATGCGCGGAGTAGCAGAGCACTAAAGCGCGCGAGATATTTAACCTTGAAGATTTGTTCCTCGCCAAAGGAGAATTTTTTACGCCAAGATTTTTACTTTATACGTTCCCTTTCAATACAGTATACTTTTAAATTAAATACTTTTAACAGAGAAATTACATTAAATACCGTATATACTCGCGTATAAGTCGACCCCAAATTCGGGAGGAATAACAGACTGAATACCAGTACTTAAAAAAATTTATCTCCGTCTTATCTAAATGCAGAATTTGCTGATATTAAATAAGCTGAAGATGGTTACAAGAAAATACTGGTATGCAACATATTTTTTTCACGAATTCAGGGGTCGACTTTTACGCGAGTATATACGGTATACGCTTCAAAATACCGAAATTTGTAATTTATAAATATAATCATATAAGTTTGTATGCATTTTCACCATTTAAGATTAAAAAATAACGGAGAACTACTTTTCAAGGCGGAATATTACTGTTTCTACCTTTCACAGTGCTGCCAAGTTGAGTTGGAATAGAGTTTAAATATAAAACTACTGCATAGCTTTGTTAAACATGGAAAAAATACACATTTGAAGTCGCCTTGATCGCCAATTTTTTGTTATATGAGTACTATGTTTACATTATTAGTAAAATACCGAGGCTAACGAAAAAGACAGGCTACCGCGGTGGGTCCGATTCTTCTTTTTTTTACAGACCGCTGGAGTCAAGTGATGCTGGAATGCATCAATGAAGGTGTGCGAAAAGAGCATCACGTGACTCCAGCGGTCTGTAAAAAAAGAAGAATCGGACCCACCGCCATAGCCTGTCTTTCTCGTTAACCTCGTAAAATAAACATAAGAAAATTTAATAAGTTAATAACCTACTTAATAAATTTACATACCTTTTGAAAGTAAACTGCTTACTCATGCGAGATCGAAGTTCGTAGAAATACGTAATATACACACATACAATATAGTAATGGATGAAAACTTTTTTTCGGAGTGTATGAAAGGTCAACTCAACATCTACCGAATATTAGTTCCATTTATCTAAATATTCTAATCCAAATTACATGCAAAACGCTGTCGAAGCAGTAACAGAAAGCAAATACCACGGAGCCGATGAACTGACACATTAAGAAAGAGGAGGGAGGGAAGTAGGATTGAGCTGCTTTTTGATTTCACAGGCTGTAATTATGTAGATTTCGTATGAAATACTACCTATTGACGTCGTTCCTATGTTGGAATTTCTGGAAAAATTTTGCAGATCTACACCGATCATGACCCGTAGAACCCAAAACCACCCTGAGTAAAAAACTTTATCTATCTATCTATCTATCTATCTATATATATATATATATATATATATATGAGTCAATCATAGTTTCTTATTTTACATACTGGTTTCATATCTTCATTTCTAAATCATCTTTAGAACTTTATCAATTTCTTCATATATTTGTGATTTCAAATTTATTATATATATATATATATATATATATATATATCACTTTCTTCTGGACACGATAACTTCCATAATTCTGCACAAATCTCTTCCAAACTGATACATAGAATCAAGGGGCATAAAATCTCGGGCGAGTTCGTTAATGGGCAAAATCGGACCAAGGGGATGGAAATAGGGGGGGGGGGTTTGTGAAAACAGAAAAACCCCATAACTTCTTAATTTTTGTACATATCAAATCAGTTTAAAGTTTTTATTACTTCTAAAAATATGGCCAAAAATTTATATATCACAGATTTATAATAAAATTAAAAATGGGCTCAAGGGGCGCAAAAAATAGAGTTTTTGGGAAAAAAAAATTCCTAACTTTGCAATTCTCAAAATATCAAATCCAATTAATTTTATTATACATCTCCTTAATATTATCTACAACTTTTATATTCACATGTTTTTGATAGAACCAATTCGTACCGCAAAAAAAATTAAAAACGAAAACAAAAAAAAGGGGGTGAAGAAGAAAAATTTCCATAATTCCGTCAATTCACAAGATATAAAATCCCAATGAATTTATCATATATCTTCTTAATATTGTCTTCACCATCTATATAGACAAGTTTTTGATAGGACCAATTCTTACAGCAAAAACAAATAAAAAATACATAGCGGTTGAAAAAAAATCATCTTATTAAGAATATATTCAAATCCAAACTGCTTATTTTCTTACTCATTTTTAAATTCATTTTTGCTCTCAAACGCATCCAATTGATAGATTCTCTTCTTCAGAAACTATATAATGTACCGCAATGATCGATTTTTTTGATAGAGGCAGAATATATTTCAAAAAATGATGTCAAAGTGGGCATTTTGAACAGAATTTCCCGAAGTGATTGTGTTAGAAACGAAAAATATTGCTCTACTGAGAAAATAATTGTTTATTAATCAAGTTTCAATTAATTGAAAGAAAAATAAAAACACATGTCGCTTATAAATCTTTTCAAAAATCACGTCAGCAAGTTTCGTATTTTTTCTATTAAAAATGAATCTGAAAATGTGCCAGAAAATTTTGAGTTATTGAGTATGGAAAAGTATTTTTTTAATACCGCCTTAACATGATTCTGATAAAACCAGCTATTATATAAAAATGAAATAAAAACTTGTCAAAAGCGGTCAGATAAAACTGTTAAACTGGATTTATATCTACTCATGATTTAGTTTTTGTTGGTGTAATTAATAAACTTAACTTCGAAATCTACCTCCGCCTGTAGGCCGGGCCGCCAGGGATTTTTTTTTTCATTTCACGTACCATTATCAGACTTTCGCGTACCAGTAAACAGTACCATTACTGGTACGCGTATCATAGTTTGAGAACCTCTCCTCTAAAGTATTATGTGAAAATTCACGCACGTAATAATATTTGTTAAAATTAAATGTTTTACTTTAATTTCACATTGGAAGCCATTTCATACCTGCATTATTTATTTTAATGCTCCAGTATTTGATACTAAAAACAACAAATTTAATTAATAGTACAGGCAAATTAAAGTAAATACACCTTCAACCCGAGCAAAATTGCAATAGAAGCTCTGTTAACTGATTTTTAATCCGTAACCATTACTGAGAAATATAACCAAAATCAGACAAAATCTGATCACGGGAACACCCTTAAAAACGGATTTCAAAACGGACTGTATCATATGCCGTTTTGCGTTGTTGTGCTGTTGTATAGCTTTTAGTTGAGACGGAAGACGACAGAGGGCAGCACTAAACAATTTGGACTGCAAATATTCATTTTTTATCGAACAACTGACAACCAATAATGCTTTTGAAACAAGATAAAGTAAAGTATCTATAACTCATTCTAAACTCTATTACTACTAGACCGATCTCCTAACAGTCATCCGGTGTGCGGTGAGTTTTTCAAGCTCCGGCGATGGGGAGATATATCTCCGGCCTCAGGCAAGCCCTATACTATATTTTCTTTCTACATATTAAGTCTTCCTGAACATTTTAAGCCCTATCGCATCAAAATCGGTCCAGTGGTTCGGGAGATATAGTTCTTTTAAATTTCTCTACTTTCTGTTAATCCTGTTCCTCTATCTCATGTATCCGCAATTGCAACTGGCTCCGAATCGATTCCAGTGCTTATAAATGCTAGTTGTGCATAACTTTCCCAGACATCGGAACATTTTTAATAATATGCTTTAGGGGATTTTTCAGGGCAAATATCAGTATTTTTTAATAGAAGAATAAATCTAGCTTAAACGCGCGAAATTTCGCCCTATTTAAGAAGTAATTTTCTATAAGAAAATACTGGTACCGAAAAATTTCCTGGCTATAAAATTTCAGGACACGCACGACCCCTGCATTTATGGACATTTCATCACCAATTTACTTTGTTAAGGAGACTTTAAGCAAAGATATCGATATTTTTTATACATGCTGTGCTGTGATTGTGATCTGACCAGAGTAGTTTGTCATGTTAGTGTTTTTCAAGATTATATTTATGGTGTTAAATGATTATTTAACAGCGGATTACTACATTATTTGTGTAATTTGAAGCTTATACAACACTAGTGAGTGAGTTTTAGATTCTTTTTATAAATTTTAGTATTTTAATGAGCCTCTGAAAAGTACATGCTTTACCATTGGCGGCCATTTGATAATGCATCTCTGTGGAGATTATTGTAATGTTAACCTTTTTTAATTAATCTCTAACCTCTAACGTACATAATAAATGCTATAAACAGCTCCATACTGTGCTTTTTATTAACGTAAGTGTATATACTTTGCTCTGTTGCCAGTTTCAATTCAAAATATCAATTTTAAGTGTACTAAAAGATGTTTTGAAAATAGTTAAAAATTGTGTTCTATGCTAACTTTTAGCTTCAAACTCCCATAGGAATAACATTGGGAGTGTGTAACTTTTATAAAATTATCAAAAATACCTATAAGAGACAGCAGACAGAAGAGGAGCAGCAATGACATTTAAAAAGTGGCCGATGTACTGGAACACATATCACCATTTCATTCTGATTCTACTCTACGCAAAATTGTTACAGGCGTAGCAGCTAAAAATGAAGTTAATGTTGATGAGTTGCACTTATTTGGTATGATCATCATCTCCAAAATGATAGGGAAGGATATATTTAGGTATTCGGCTAAAAGGTCAAAGAAAGTGAAAACTCTAGGATCTGCTGCCGCCATTTGCAGTTATAAAGATGACTTAGATATACAAATAGATCCAGCGCTCCTCTTCCAAAGAATGATGATTACTGGCACTTGTGGTGAAATGAATCTTGGAGATGGCATGCGTTATGAACCGTGTGCGTACCCTGCAGCATTATTTGAATCACCAAGTATGATGAGGAATTGAGACAAATCTCAGTTAGCTCAAGCACTAGTCAAACACATTAAAAATTTACACAATGAAAAATATGACAACGTGGAAAGTACAGAAAGGTACATATTGGATGGAGGATCTTTCTTGCGTCGCATTTCCTGGTGTAAAAAATGATACATATGAAAACATTGCTATGTCTTACGCTGATTTTATTGTCAAACTATATGGAAAACCTATCATGGTTTTTGATAATTACATTGGGTATCCAACAATCAATGATGTGGCTCACAGATGACGCTACAAAAAAAAAAAAAAAAAAAAACCGTAGAGATATTAATTTCAGCCCATACGTGAAATTTATTGGAAAAAAGGAAGAGTTTCTGGACAATGAAAAAACAAGCAAGCAATGACTTCCCTCATAGGCAAATTGCTGAAGAAACAAGGCTGTACTGTTCCCAACACAGATGGGGATGCCAATATAGACATTGTTCGTGCTCCAGTCTCATCTTCAGAACATGCACATGCACATACCACTGTAATAGGTGAAGATACCGACTTGCTGATTCTCCTTCTTTAACAGGCAAAGGATAGTGGCTTCAAGCTATACTATCGCAGTGACATAAGACGAGGATCATGTTCCAAACCAGTCTATGATATCCTCAACATGCAATCTCTGTTAGGTCGTGAAAATTGCAACTTCCTTCTGTTTCTGCATGCTTTCACGGGCTGCGATACAACATCCAGAATTTTTTCGATTGGGAAATCCTCATCATTTCTCAAACAGATGAACAAGACAGAGCTCCGTTCTATTGCAAAAATATTTTGTTCAAATTCAAGCCTACATTCAGATATGGCTGAGGCTGGAAGAAAAGCAATGCTTCTGTTTTATGACTGCAAGGCACTGGATTTTATAGACAAACTACGTCACCAAATGTTGGTAAGGAAAGTAACTACAGTAAAATCATTTATTACACCTGAACGTTTGCCTCCGACCGATTCTTCTACAAAATATCATAGCTATCACTCTTACTTAAAAATAAATATCGGAAGAAAAAACCAAGCCAGCAGAATGGGGCTGGTATGTAAAAAAACACTCGTGCTACCCAATACTCTGCGAGTGACTACCAGCTACAGATTATTTACTTAACCCTCCGTCTACCAGACGGGTCCATTGGACCCGACAGGTACATACAAAATATTCATTCAAACCAGAAATTTTTTTTAAATAAACTAAGTATATAAACCAGACAAAAATAAGGTAAATAAATAAGTTAAATAGTTTTAAATAAAAATTCTGGTGTAGAACGTTTTATTAAAACTTGAATAAAATTCCCGGTAGATCTAGGGTTAATATGATTCCATGTTCTTGAAAGACAAACTGCGCTACTTTACGATGCTGATGCAAGCGTAATTGATTGCCCTGTTCTACAGCTTCTGGGGTGTGCCAAGTCAATGGATGTAACAAGAACTACCTAACTTCTAACTATAAATATGATGAAAACTATTGATACGTTTTTTCCTTCACTGGAACATTTCTGTAATAATGAACTTAAGCAGTAATTTGTCAGAAATAGTAGACTTTTGTGTACTGTTTATCGTTTTTGACTATAATTCAAAGTTAAATTGTGAAAATAAAGCGATATATTTCCGTAAGCGATATATTCTCTGCCTTAGTTCCAGAAAATCCCCTCCGCCATTTTGAAATCCGTATATAGGGGTGTTCCCGTGCTCAGATTTTGTCTGATTTTTAGTATGCTATTAAGCAGTAGTTCCTGATTAAAAAATTCTGTAAAAAGCTTCTATTGCAATTTTGCCCATGTTCAATCACAAAATGCCTGGACTATAACAAAACTAATCTCTTAAAGTTGTCAGTTTGAAGAATGGTACTAAACATTACGAAAGTGAAAGAGATCCTTTAATAGGCTTTTTTTTTCAGAGTTTCGCATGAGGTGGAACATCGTCTAGCACAGAGTATTTTCATGAGCCCGATCAATTTCGCCTTAGACAGAACTTACTGCATTCGCAATCGACTAACCATTCTAACGAACGGCTAGTTAACATGACAAATAACCCAAAATATAATTCAGCGCACTACACACTCGTAATGATATTTTTAAATATATAATTAACTGTATGTCTTTTCCGGGGGCAGTTTTCTGACATTTTTTGTATACGAATCCTAAAAAGATATTTGTAGGTGTATACAATAAATGAACAGTATTTTACTGTGTTTAAAATATACAGTAATCTCTCACTTATATGCCGGTGCAAGGGACTGATGAAAAACGACAGAGAAAAGAGACAGACGCCTAACTGAAATTCAAGTAAAAATTGAATTTGAAATAAATGTGAAGACAATAATAATCTTTAAATGTTACAATAACATGCGGAATAATAATAAAAAATACGATTTATTTGGATTGTTAATGATTTTACTAATTCAAATATAAAATATGTGCATCTCAAAATTTTTATTTCATGCCTTATTTTTTTAAATAGACTAAAATCGAAGTTTGTTTATGCGCTTAATGTCTGTCATTAAAAACAGCTTTTTCAAAGTCCTTGAAACAAGAATATATAGAAACACGTCCATCAGCTCGTTGAATGTAGTAACGAAGCGTTTCCAGGAATCTACTGCCGTTGCAAAAGTCGGTGGTTATGTTTCTACATTTTCTTCGTTATTCTATTCATCTGAGCTGCCATCAAAATACTCAAGGCCAGAGGGCACGAATGTAACGTCATCACTAATCGACCGATTTATCTTTATTGTTGGAATTCACACCGGATATTCTTTAATAGCAATTTCCTTTTATTTCATTTGTGGAATATCTATCATATTATAAAACAATAATAACTATTTAAACTTACTGGTGTGAATTCGGAATCCCTAAATAAAAATTCAGCCAGATGCGGAATGCCACAGTGCTGCCGCATCTGCCTGACTTTTTACTGGGGGATTCCAAATTCTCACCAGTATGTTTAAATAGTTATTATTGTTTTATAAGATGATAGGTATTCCACAAATAAAATAAAATTGCTATTCAAAGTTTTACGATGTGAATTCCAACACTAGTGAGAAGTCGGTCGATTAGTGATGACGTCACACTCATGTCCTCAGGCCTTGAATATTTCGATGGCAGCTATTAGAGTCGTCTTGAATTTCTGTGGCTATTTCTTGTATGTAGGGCTCCCAAACGGTCCGCCAACTGAATACCAATATTATTTTAGAAACATTTTCTTTTTAGATTTTTCTTATAAACCGACCCGGAATCACCTTTGAAAGTTGATTCTAGCGCAAACTTGCCACAATATTTTCTGTTAAAATTTATTGGTATTCAGTTGGCGGACCATTTGGGAGCCCTGTGTATGACTCTCATTTATGCCGTTGTTACATTTTCATCTATTGCTACGAAATCGTTAAAATTAATTATTCCCCCATTCAATTCTTCATCTAATAGTGGCTCACCTTTGGTAGAAGATTAATCGTTTTCAACATCCTTCAGAATAAATCCGGTTTTTTTTTTTTTTTTTTTTTTTTTTTTTTTTTTTTTTTAAGGAGTCTTGTACCTTTTAAATGCGTCGAAAATTAACGAAACGCTTCAAAGTTTGAATTAGTCCATCTTCAAAACCTTTTTATGTATAATAATGAAATTGTGGATATTGATTAAACAGATTGCGCTTTGTAATATGCTGTAATTAGAAATTTATTAGCCTTTTACAGAATTTGTGTATTGTAGAAATTAAAATAGCTATTTTTTTTTTTTTTTTTTTTTTTTTTTTTTTACTCCAGAAGTCATTTCGCGCATAATATCTTGAGAAAGTATGTATGGATCGTCATGAAATTTGGTAAAAATATTAAACAAACTTGTGTGTTTAAAATGATCTACTCTTAAACCAAAATTAATTCATTAACTATATAAAAACAATATTTTTGTAAAAAAATATAATTTTTTTTTAATGGATAAAAATAGTCATAACTAAAAATATTACCATTGTGAATACTTAAAAGTAGTTCATTTTAAACACACATATTTGTTTAATCTTTAGCAAATTTCATGACAATCCATACATATTTTCTCAAGATATCATGCGCGCAATGACTTATGGAGTAAACAAAGGGCTATTTTAACAATACACAGAGTCTATAAAAGTCTAATAAATTTCTAATGGTAGCATATTACAAAGCACAATCTTTTTAATCAATATCAACAATTTCATGTTTATACATAAAAAGGTTTTGAAGATAAACTAATTCAAACTTTGAAGTTTTTCGTTAATTTTCGACGCGTTTAAAAGGTGCAAGACCCTTTAAGCAATTTTGTGCGCATGTTTCATTGGCACTTTCCCATGATTGACAGAACATATTATTGCATCAAGTACGGACACTTTTTTAAGATTATTTACTACACTTTTTATATAAAGAGACTAGGGGGCTACGCTCACCAATCCCCTGTGTAATCGTTTCGCGATTCCTTTCGGTATCACGAAGCAATCCCTATTTTATAGCCAACCCGAGACGTAATTGCTTCGCGTTCCAATTCTGTATCGCTTCGCGATCCCTTATTTTCCAGGCATTCACATAATCATTAGAGCTTGCAGAGTTATTATTATAAGAATTATTAAATATAAAATTATATGTATATAGTGCTACGAATATTGTAAATAGTTAGTGTTTGTGCTTAAAAATAATGTAAATAGTTCAATTAAGCTCTATTTATAAGCTAATAGTTTTTGTTTCATTGAAATATCTCAATTTGTTGATTTTATGCAAGGATTGGATTTCATTGGGAATGTATGGAAATTTGGCAAATTACTGGATATAGCGCCAAGTTGGCGTGACTTTTTTCGACTAAATTTGGCCGCCAAATTTGGCGGTGTATCGCCAAGTTGGTGACAAACTTGGCGATGTTTGGCGACAGAGCCGCCCTTTCTTGGTAATCCCCCTTATAGCGTCAGAAAGCTCTGACCAATCGTATGCGTTTCGCGGTATCTACGCAGATTTTCATTGGTCCATTTCCAAACTGTTACTTTTATATATATATATAGAAGAAAACAAGAATTCTTAGAATAAAATATTTTCTGTATTTACTTTCATATAGAACGAATAATTCCGAAATCCAACGGCGAAAGTTTACTTGTGCAGTTTGCAGTGAAGAAAACAACATTTGTAGCGCTGAGCTTTGAGAAGTCCGAAGTGTGAGCAGGGCACTAGTCTATGAATAAAGTAACTTTTCGTTTTACCTTCCCCATCTTTGTACATTAATTTGTACATTCATTTTTGATTAATCTTTCAAATCTTGGTTTTATACAGCATTTTACGCACTTGCGAAGATTTCAGGAATTGAGAATCTTTCATATTCAAATTTCTGCAGAGTCATTAGAGTAGCCAAATGGTGCGGTTTTTTTAATATCAGTGTTCCTTAACCCTTACCGGCGCGGAGTAATTCTGTTTATAAACTGATGAAATATTGGACCCGCAATTTATAAACGAATTTATTAGAAAATATGAATTTGCTTATTTTCATGTACATTATAATAGAAAAATTTTAGTTAAATATTCTTGGTGCCGTTTGTCAGTTTTAGAATTAAAATTAGATGTCCTTTTTTTAAGGACACCGCGTCGGAATGGGTTAAGAAATATTTTGTGGGAGATTTCTACATTTGCAATATACAAAATCTTCAAGTTAGGTTTCTGTAAAGGAAAATCTAAAAATTCTGCGATTGACTCAATTGAGAGTTAGAAAGGAAAAAAATTCTAGCTTTTCTTTCAAATAACTTGCTTTGCATTTACATGCTGAACTATATTAAGCGCTTATTATGGAATCAGCCTTGAAAGCATATACATAAAAAGTGTATTAAATATTCTTTTATATTTGTTTAAACATTTGTACATTACCAAAACCATATCAATGTTTCATTTCACCCAAATGTATTTAAATTCGAATTCTATTTAACCCCGTCAGGCGCGGAGTAATTCCGTTTATAAACTGATGAAATAATGGACTGACACCAGAATTTATAAACGAATTTATTAGAAAATATCAACTTGCTTATTTTCACGTGCGTTAAAAAAGGAAAATTTTATTAAATATCCTTGGTGTCGATTGTCAGTTTTGGATTTAAAATTAGATGCCCTTTTTTAAGGACGCCACCCTCGAAAGGGTTAATACTCCCGCTGTCCCAAATTAGTTGCTACATTTGATTATTTTTGTACTGATTATTGATACTGATGATTTTACGATTTTTTTAAACCTTTTCCAGAGATTTCGTGGTGCTATGCTATCAATCAACAACATTTACTTATAAAGCATTCCCTCTGTCACTCGACGAACAAATGGAATTCCAGGTGTATAATTGTTTAATTTCTCTGAACGCAGTCTTTTCTTTGCTTCGCTGCTAAATATTTCTTTATTTACGATGAAAGGTTTTTCAAATAAATTCAATTCTACATGGTTGAAAAAAAAATATTGCACTTTAATCGTTCTTATATTTATTAATTTAGGTAACCGGAACTTTAAAATAATACAAAATAATTTTCTTTTATAATAAAACCTTTTCAAAACAGTTGCGTTATACATTAAAACAGAATCAATTTGAAAAGTTTAGTATAATTTCTTTAATAGCTTGTTAAGCTATATTTTGTTTCGTTGTTAATAAGATAAATCATTTTTTCAATCAAGTATATTTTGAAAGCAATTTGGGTGTTTCTCTGTTTTTGTATTTTAGGATGGAGATTGTGTAATTAA
Organism: Maratus speciosus; assembly: GCA_963932465.1. Taxonomy (NCBI): domain Eukaryota; kingdom Metazoa; phylum Arthropoda; class Arachnida; order Araneae; family Salticidae; genus Maratus; species Maratus speciosus. The sequence goes on along the minus strand of OZ010793.1, from coordinate 112,011,865 downwards.
TGATATTAATCGTTCTTATGCGTTTTTACGTTGAGCATACTTTACTGATCCTAACTACAGATAAAAATTTTAATAAGGTAAAAAATTTAGTGATACAAAAGAAAACACATTAAAATGACACACACACAGACAAAAAAAAAAAAAAAAAAGAACAAAAAACATATTCTTAAAGCTTTTCTGAAGTCAAGTCAAAACTGTCTACTTATTAACTTATGAATTCATTTTTGTTCGGACTGGCAAGTCTCCTATTGAGAAACTGTAAAATCGAAACATTTAAATTATGTGATAAAGGCAGAGATTTCTGTAAGAAAATGTTGACAAAGTTGATGTTTTGAATCAAATTTCCCCACCAGACTATCCGATGAATATCGTTATGCGACATAATCGTTTATAACTTAAATTAATCGAAATTACCGAAATTGAAAAAAAAAAAAAAACATCCGGCTCTAAAGCATTTCAGTACTGGTACCTGCATAAGCCACGCCCTTTTGCAATTTTGTCAGTTTTTTTTTTTTTTTTTTTTTTTTTTTTTTTAATATCTTTAAAAAATCCCTGGACATCTAGAAAATCTTTTAAAATATCTTTGAAAAAGCTAACTTATTTCAGTCTAAATCAGAAAAAGCCTTTTGTTGCATAAATTATTTTCGTTTTCGAGACTATTTTAAATTATGATTTTTATATTTATCAAAAATTTTCGCCTTAAAAGATAGTGAAATACTTAATCTTCAACAAAAACTTTCTTTACGAGAAAATGGGCTTAAAAAGATGTATTAGTTTCATTTCTTGCAAAACAACTTTTTTTTTTGCTTTTGTATGTTGCATCATTTATGAATACTTCTTAAATTACATAATAAATTTCGTTCAAAAAAGATATTTTTAACCTTCCTAGCTTGTTGAAATTTTATTCAACTTTAATAAAAAAAATTCACACCAGAAATTTCTTCAAAAACGATTTAATATATTTATTTACGTTAGTTTACAGTGCCTTTTATTTATCTTACTTTACAAAAATATTTCTGGTTCGAATCAAATGAAATGGATTATAGAAATGGGTCGATTTGACCCATTCAGTGTATGAAAGTTAAACAAATGCGGAAACAAAATGTCGAAGTATTTACTGTGTTTTTGCATTATTTAATTTGGATTAATAAGTCTTTAAAAGAGAATAAATACTGTCACATTAATTGATATATATATATATATATATATATATATACGAAAAAGTAATATTAATACAAAAAAATGTGTATACATAAAAAAGGGTAAATTACTCCTTTAACACGTTCACGCCGGCGCCTATATTCATGTTTTTCACTGCGAGGCGGCGCTCGAATTCATGTTTTGCTTCATCTGGCCGCGCGGTACTTTCGTTTATTCCGGCACTGTATGTAATGACACGCCCCTCTCATATTTATTAAACTGAACTCGAATATAACAAGCAGAGTTGATTGTGAATGTCTGAAAGTTTGTAAGCAGTAAGCAAATTACTTAGAGACATTGTTTTATTCACTGCGTATGTACGAATTTAATATAAAATCTAAAGAAATATGGACAACATGATATAAAATAATTTTCTGTAAGGTAGAAGCCACGCCCTTAGTCAATAATATCGTTTGAATGAAAACGAGAATTCTCGTTTCCCGTCGTGAATTTATAAGGTTTATAATATTGAATTATTTTTACCACTGAATTTTCGAATATTCATTTGTGACCCACCAGTAATGCACGCCGTATATGGCATAGTCAAGTGTGACCCACCTGTAGTGCACACCTTCTATTTAACAGTGGAGTGTGACCCACCGGTGATGCACGCCGCCCGATGCGACATTCAAGCGTGACCCACCGGTGATGCACGCCGCCCGATGCGGCAGTCAAGCGTGACCCACCGGTGATGCACGCCGTCGTGAATGTGTTAATCATGTCCAACTGCTTAAATTCATTTTTTTACAACTACTGTTACCAGCAGTCATTGCTTGACATGTTTTATAACTTTGAGATTTTGCAACTGGTATAATAAAATTTTCATTCATAATAATGAAAGTATATTTTAAAATTACCGATGCGAAATAAAATTTAGAAAACTTTTAATATATCTTTAAAGTTTTACTTATGGAATCATTAAAAATGCCAATAATTAGTAATGCTATAGTACTTTTGTAGTAACCAAATGTTTTCAGGATAACATCATTTTAAAAAAATTTAATGAAGAAATATATTAATAAAAAAATTTCTGAAAGGTTTTAAATTTCACAATTTCATTCAAAACTAAAATAATTCCCTTTTTCCTGTGTAACTAAAAGCATATAAATATAACAACGGTTGGAAAATGTAGAAAAGCTAGTTGTAATTATATAGAAAAAGTTAGGACATTTTTATGGACAAAGATACGCGGCAGAATAATCCATGATGGTAAAAATATAACTTTCCTGTAGTGAAAAATTTCCGCATAAAATTATTTTAAATTGCTAAACTTTGTGTATTTGTTCAGATTCTTTCACTGTATTCACACGCTCGTTGACCGGTTAATATATTCACACATCTGAAAATCTAACACATAAAAACAACAAAAGCGGAATTTAAATACGAAAAAGTTTAATACATTTTAAAAGCATTGTAATTATTCGAATGATTCTTCTGTGAATTCAATGAAAGTCACAACAAAGTATCATAAAAATAATAACGTTAAATTCCAAATAATATGCACATACAGTAAATTATAATATTAATTAAAATATAGAAATATATATAATGATCGGAATTAAAATTGATGGAGATTCAATTAGATAAAAAAAAAATTGAATTGTGATTTTCTAAGGAGTGGCACAATTTTGATGTTCTGAAATGTAACGCCTTTTTCAAGATTTTTTTTTTTTTTTATAAGAAATGTAAAATTTTATGCAAAGTCAATTTAGACTAAATTATTGTACATATATTAATGTAAAAACTCTATTTTGTTTAGCTAATATATTACAAAATGGCGGCTTGATAGCTGCAGGCCGGGGCGCATCGAATAAAAGAGGGTCAAGCAAAGCAATGGAGATATGAATAAAGAGGACAAGACATGTAGAGACATGCAAGTGAAGTAACTAAGGAGTTTGTCACAAGATGGTGGCGCTTTTTTTTCCCCGATCAACAGTTTCTAATTACCGCCGAGCAAACTTCCCACTAGTAAATTTGAATAGAAAATTCCGCTTTTTTGAAGCGCATTATTTGTGAAACTATATACTCACAAATATCCTAAAAAATTGTTTTTGTTTTTACTGGTGTCAGTTTGCCCAGCTATTATTTTTTTTTAACTGACACTGACCGGAGGTTGTCTAGGTTGTCACAATATGGCGGCAACGCAGGAAATGACTATTACCAGAATAAACTTTCACCAATAAAAATGGATATCTGTTTCCACGACTATTTATGACTGAAATTTTGCATTAATAAGGCATTTAAATAAGGAAAAGTGTGTTTAAATTTACTGATGGAAATTTAACCAAGTGGTAATCAGCCCCTGCGAAAGCGGTTACAGTTGAAGCTTCACTATTTACGGGGGGGAGACCTTTTAGACGCCTCAAAATCATTGATTTTTCATAAATTTTTTTAAAGGTGATAAAATAATCGGATCATTTTTAAACTGCAACATAATTTTATTACATCTTTGTAAAATACATTTTTTTTAAACAAAATGGCGTCTTAGCAAAATTCTTCTTCGGGCTTCTCAGGCTCGAGGCCCAAGAGTGCTGCACTCGTCACTCTTTTTCTATTGATCTGAAAAAACAAAACAAATTATTTTCCTTTTCTAATAAATGCACGGGAAGGATAAACATATAAAACGATTAAAAAAAGTATAGAGTAAAAAATTAACTACAGTTTTTAATAAAATGTTCGGATTTCGTACTATTGTTTCGACATTTTTCATCCCTAAAAAATTGTTTATTTACACGAAATCTTTTAAACTTTAGATACATCCTTCTGGTAACGATATGAAGAAAAGCCTCGCCAAAACTCAGCCAAATCGACCGATAACTTTTTGAGTTACAGCACGAACAGTTTTTGAAAACATAGTTTCAAGATAATCGCGTTTAAAGTTTCAGTAAGATAAAATTACTGGTTTTAGTGACTTATCGCTCAATCAGCGATCCCAGGTGCATGTAATAGACCTTCGGATTACTCAAAAAGCTGGTTTTCTTCGAGTCTCTGCTGTTTTCGGGCTGTATGAGCTGCTTTTGGCTGAAAAAGACTCCTCCGGTTTTGTCTCTTTACTCGCACCTCATCGGCGTTTTCAGCAAATCTTTGCATAACTTCCAACGAAAACATGTAAATTATCCTTAACTCTAAGAAAGGAAGTGTAGCCTTCGTTAAATATCCCAGCAGCAATGTATGCTGAAATTTCAACAATTTGTAGTCCAGAATGCAGGTGTTTTGGACATAACGGCCAAACTCTTGCGTTAAAACTTTCGTTAGCATTCTGGGTATGGCTACCCAAGCATCTTTGGAGTAAGTCATCTCCAGATATTTCTTGGTAGATTGGTAGGAGATGCTCTTGATGTTCTTGAGGAAGTAAGAAAGGAAGATCTTCGTTTAATCTTCGCTAGCACAACATGCGGGCTCTAGCGCGCTCGACTGAAAGGGGGATAACTCTGTTAATATTGAATATTTTGATTTTTCGTCTTGCCAGTATATTCTCAAGATATTATATTTTCGAAATATGAAAAAAAAAAGATTTTATGAAATTTCTAAAGGGTCCCCCCCCCACACACACACACACTTAAAGGATAAATCAGTTCATCTTTATTAACACTAGAACTACCGAAAATTTGAGTCAACTTTTATAAAAATATTTCACACTAGAATTTTGATTTAAAAGTTTCACTTTATTATTTAACGTTTTCCTTCTTTGTATCATTTAAACTTATTTCATAATCAAGTTTCTGGTTTGAACCGAAACATATTCATATGGTAGCCGTCAAAATCACGGCTCACGATAGTTCTAGTGTTAATAGTTCCAACGAAATAAGACATCATACGCTTAACATATAAGTCCTTCTCTGAAAATTGGCAATTTTATGTCCCAGAGGCCTTGAAGACATATTTTTAAAATTACAAAAAGAAAAAGGGATTTTAACTATCAATATTAATTAGTTATACATATAAACTGAAATTATTTGCTTATTGAAATTGAAATTTGATAAATTTAATGTATTTTTTAATGCAAATGTCATTCCCTCACTATGTCCCCATTCACATATGGAGGAAAGAAAATGTTTTCTCTGCCATTGCAGCACCTATATTTACAATTATTTTTTTCTCAATCCATTAAACACACTTAAATACATATTTAGCCATTTAATTATATTTATATTTTATCTAATGATTAAAGAATAAATTAGGGCACTTTTTAATGATGTCCCTAGCACAGGTTTGTCAAACTGTGGCCCGCCGGATCCCACTAAAATTTTATTGTTATCTTTGCCTTATCTAATCGTCGAATTTCTGCGATTCAACTTGTAGGAAATTTCTTTAAAATTTTAGTGGTATTTGGCGGCCCACAGTTTGACACCCCTGCCCTACCATTTGTCGCCATTCCCTCACATAACTATAAATTTGCCATTATTTACTTAGTAGAAAGCAGCACATGCTTTATATATGTCTAGGACAATTTGTACAAGAGTAAAGTGAAGTATCCATCTTGTTGTTTGCTCAAAAACGTTCTTGAATAGTTAGTATATGGCTTTAAAGTACTAGATCAATGTAAGAATTTTTATTACGGGTCATTCCCTCATCTATTATGAATTTAATAAAAACTAATGAAATGTCTTTTTATGTTTTTATATTATTAGAAATGTGTTTTAAAAGATATTTAGTAACTGAAAATATACATAAAACTAATCACTTTTGTATAACATGGTTTTCAGAAGTATTCCGTCATTCCCTCACAATCATACCCTCATACTTTTAATATGAGGGAATGATTTAAATTGTGAGGGAATGATCTGAATCCATTTATATATGTACTAAACAGTAAAACAAGAAAATCTAATGCAATAAAATACACATTAAAAACACATAAGACTTTTAATTACCGTAAGTAAAGATAATACATTTGTAATTTTTATTATTTTACAGGGAGAAATTAAAAATATATAAATAAAAAATTTTGTACTAATTCAAATAAACATTAACTTTTCTAAATATTAATGCTTTATTTTTTCAATTGACATAGAGTAGAAAAAATATGATTTATTGACAGTATGACTTCTAATTATAATTTCTTTTGTTTTTTAACCCTTTCAAGGGCGATGTTATGTTTATGAAACCACTTAATTTTAATTCCCAAGCGCCACAATGGCACCAGATTTTTTATAAACTTATAGTTATTTAACATGTTTGTAAAATACAGCATTTTCTTATTTAGAAACAAATTTGTTCTTAAATTCCGGTGCCAATCATTTATTTCAACATTTCAGCAATGGAAGTTCTTTGAAATTAAAATATCAGAAGAACTGAGAGATAAAGTTTGGTTCATATTATTTTTTGATAAATATAGCAATAAGGTACTTGTAGGCTAAATTTTGAGATTTTTGAGGCAATTTTATTGGGCTGCATTTTTTTTTAAACAGTCACTTTTCGGAGAATGACCCAGTTATATGCCTAATCTTTAAAAAAAAAGATTGTTTAATAAAAGTACTTACAGTATTTTAATAAAAAGACGAGAAAGTTCAACAATATTGACATTGTTTAAAAAAAAAAAAAAAAAAAAAAAAAAAAAAAAAAAAAGTAAATTTTTGACAACCTATCACAGCAAAGTGAGAGTTATGATTGGTTGACACACGTTGCTTTAGGAAGTAGAGATTAAGATGCATTGTTCACAAAAGCTAAAACTTAAAAAAAAACATCCACAGTTTTTTATAAAATAGCCTATGGCACAGTTGCCTCGTGAGTCCAGTTATTCCAACTAACCTTATATTAGACGAAAAATAACAAATAAAATTTAGTGGTGACGGTGAGAGACTGTCCGCTGGCGCCTAGATTTTTACACCCCTGCTTATTAGTACTGTTGGTGCGTAAAGGGGTATTTAAGGTAGGTTTTAAGGTAGGTATTTTAATCAAAATACCTTTACGAACAAATGGGATTCTAGCGATATAATGGTTAATACATCTGAAGTGCAATCTACTTATTTTGCTTCAATGCTAAATATTTCTTTATTTACAGTAAAAAGTTTGCCTAACAAATTCAATTCCACATGGATGTAAAAAAAGATCTATTTATATTTTCTCCGTTCTTATACTTATTAGTTTAACAAAATCATTTTATTTCATAATAAAACTTTTTCAAATCAGTTTGGTCATGCATACATCAAAAATTAATTAGAAAATTTTATGATCAAGTTTTTTTGTTTTTTTTTAAACTTGTTAAGCATAGTTTATTTCAATTTGGTTGTTAACAAGATAAATCATTTTCTTTTCATTCTAGTATATTATGAAAAACATTTGATGCTTTACTGTTTTTCTATTTTACGACAGAAATTGTGTTTCCGAAAATATAAATTCTAATTATTGAAATTAATCGTTCTTATGCGTTTTTATCTTGAAAATACATTACTGATCCTAATTAAAGATATAAATTGTAATGAGATAAATACATTAGTCATGTAAAAGAAAACACGTTAAAATTACAAAAACAATACAAAAGAATCATAAACATATTCTTAAGGCTCTTTTCATATTAAAACTGGCTTCTTCTTAACACATTTATGAATTTATTTTTGTTCGTAAACGCACGAAATTGGCAAGTCTCTTATTGAGAAACTTTTTAATTATTCGATAAAGGCAGACATTTGTTTCAGTAAAGGGTGACACAATTGACGATTTGAATAAAATTAGCCCACCAGCGTATCCGATAAATATCGTTATGTGACATAATCTTTTCTATCTAAAAATTAAATTATCGAAAATTGAAAATAAACATTTGATTTTAAGACTTTAAATCATTTCAATACTTATATATGTATGTGCAACGCTTATAAATAACATTTATTTCCGAGACTATTTAAAAATTTATTAGATTTATATTTATCAAAAAATTAGGTCTTAAAAGATAGATAAAGCCTTAATTTTCAACAAAAACTTTCTTTACGAGAAAATGGGCTTAACAAGATATATTAGTTTCATTTCTCTCAAAACAATTTTTTTTCTTCGCTTTTGTATGTTGCACCATTTGTAAATATTTCATAAATTGTACAATAAATTTCGTTTAAAAAAGACATTTTAAACAGATGCGGCAAAAAAATGTCGAAGTATTTTCCGTGTTTTTACATTCATTAATTTTGATTAACAGGATTTTTAAAAAGAGAAATACAAACTGTCACATTAATTGCTATATATATATACATACATACATACATACGAAAAACAAATGTTAACAAATAAAAAAGGTGTACAGATATTAAATGGTTGCACTGCGACTTGTTTATTATTGCACTTGTGCCTCTATTCTTCGCTTTACACCTACTGTTACCAGCAGTCATTTCTTGATATGTTTCGACTTTTAGCTTCTTCAAGACAAAGAAAGTTAAATTTCATTTTTAGTAATAAAAGTATCTTTTAAAAGATACTGGTTTGAGTTATTATGTAGAAAGCTTTTAATAAACCGTTAAAGTTTTATTTATGGAAACATTAAAAAGGCCAATAATTGGTAATACTTAAATACTTTTGTTGTTACCAAATCTTTTCAAGAAACATTCATTTATTTTTTTTTCGCATGAAGAGCTTTAATAATTAAAAATTATCTGAACTTTTTCTAAAATATCCCAATTTCACTCAAAACTGAAACAATTTCCTTTCTCCTAAGCAAGTAAATGCATATAAATATAACAACGCTTACAAAATGTAAGAAAACTACTTATAATTATACAGGAATAGTCAGGACATTTTTATATAGGATTCGTAATCAAGGGGTTTTTGGTATTTTAGGTGTTTTAGTACCAGAAATTTCGTAAAATAGTGGTCGCTATATCTGAAGTTACAATTTTTTCATTAAATAAAAAAATATGTCTTTAAAAAAATTCTGGTAACTATCCTTGAAGCGTACGAACCCAGTTACAGAGAAAGATACTAGGAGAGTAATCCATGATAGCAAAAAAAAAAAACATAACTTTCCTGTAAGGAAAAATTTCAGTACAAAATTATTTTAAATTGCTAAAATTTGTGTATTTGATTTACTTATTTCACTGTATTCACACTCTCGTTGTCCGGTTAATATAATCATATATCGGGAAATATAACATGTAAAACCAACAAAATTCAATTTAATTGCGCAAATGTAGAATAAATTTTAAAAACATTGTAATAATTCGAATGATTTTTCTGTAAATTCAATGAGGGTCACATCATTGTATTGTAAAAATAATAACGTTAAATGCCAAAAAATATACACATACAGTAAACTATAATATTAATTAAAATATAAAAAAATATATATAATGATCGGAATTAAAATTGATGGAGATTCAACGAGTTTAAAAATAAATTTGTTAATTTTAGTTGAATTATGATTTTTTAACTACTTAAGGGGGCCCGGAAAGCACTATCTCCGCCATGTTAAATTCACCAACTTTATGTACCTTTTTCTCAGAAATGGTGAAAGACAGAGGTCTAGATTTTTTAGAGTAGTTAGAATACCGTGATTTGCGTATTTTAACAGACCATTTTCTTTTTAAGTGAAACTCAAAATTAATTATTAATTATTTATTGAAAGTCATTTTTAAATTAGCATTTTTAGTAAGATTCCACTGCCAAAAATAAATAATTCTCAACAAGTCATTATATCCCTGTGTTAATGTATAAAATATAACATAAAATAAGTATTAAAAAAATCTGAGTTTTTAAGTTTAATAGATATTGAAAAAAAAAGGAACATAAAGATGAAAACTCCGAGTTTTGAGAAAAAGTCAGTTATAAATTTAAATTGCCATTAAGCTGTGAAGTACTCTTAGATAGAATGAATAATTTCAACATTTATTTTTTTATGTATAAACATGTGTGATACATTGTTTGAAAGATAACAGTTTAAACAATTTAATGATATAAAAAAGAAAAAATTGATTTCTTGGTGGAATTTTGCTTTCCCGGTCCCCTTAAGTTGTTAGGAGTAACATCACTTTGACACTCTCAAGTGTAAACTCTTTTTCACGATTTTTTGGGGGGGAGAAATGTAAAGCCCATTTAGACTAAATTATTATGCATTTATTAGTGTAAAAAAATCTATTTGTTTAGCTCATGGAAGATGGTTGAAGAACTTATGATTAAAGAGGAACTGACATATCCTCAAAATACTAAAGCTTCAACTGTAACCGGTTTTTCAGTGGCTCATTCTCGATGGGGCAACAGTGTTGCCAGTGGGCTACTTTTTTTAAATGAAGATCTACTAATTGGCACCACTTTTTTGAAATGGTAAAATTCCCTTCTTTTTGCCTTAATTAATAAGTCATCAAACACGGCGAATTCTATCATTTCAAAAAAGTGTTGACACTCAAGAAATCTGAATTTATAAAAAGTAGCCCGTTGGGAACACTGTGGAGCAAACTTCCAACAATAAATATGAATAAAAATTTTCTCCTTATTTAAACGCCTTATTAATGTAGAATTTTACTTATAAATATGCTCCAAACCAGATATTTACTTTTAGTGGCAGAAATTTACTTCGGCGGTAATCAGGTCCTGCGTTTCCGCCATAATGTGACAACTTAACCCCTTAACGCTCGAATTAAATTACGGTTCAAAAATTCAAATTGCTTATTGGCACCACTTTTATGAAAAAGAAATATTCACCCTATTTAATAACAGGAAAAACGATACTAAATTATAGCCAATTTCACTATTTTATAAAACTGGTGGGAATCAAACAATTTGAGTAAAAGACACAGCCCGAAAATATAACGGGAGCGAGAATTAAGGGGTAAACAACTATCATAAACATCAGTGTCAGTGAAAGAGATTATAATAATTGGGCCGAGATTATAATTATTCTACCAGTAAAAAGGAATAGCAATTGTTGCCATATTTGTGAGAGAAATTTTGCAGGAATAACACGCAAAATAAGGCGAATTTTTTTATTCAAAAATTTGCTTCATCGGTAATCTGAAACTGTTTATTCGATGTAAATAACCAGGCGCCATCTTGTGACAACCTCCTTAGTTACTTCACTCGCAACAAGTAGACATTACGCTATACGTTTCATCCTCTTTATTCATAACTGCATTGTTTAGCTAATATGTTACAAAAAGGGCGAGGCTCTTCGTAAAACAGACGGTCAAGCATAGAACGGAATAAACAATCATACACTTAACTTGGCCGTAACATCGGTCAAGCATGCAGCTGTTTTAACCCCTTCACTCTCGAATTAAATTACGGTTGAATAATTCAAATTGTTTATTGGCATCACTTTTATGAAAAAGATATATTCACCTTATTTAATGACAGTAAAAACGATACTAAAATATAGCCAATTTCACTATTTTATAAAACTGGTGGGAATCAAACAATTTGAGTAAAAGGCACAGCCCGAGAATATGACGGGAGCGAGAATTAAGGGGTTAAACAACATCAATTTTTAGTTTGACGGCGTCAATTAAAAGTAAGAAGTATTTTCTAAACCAAAAATTACGCTTTTTAATGTTACAGAGAAGAGGGGACGTCTATATTTCACAAAATCTTACGTATTTCACTAGACGATTAATGTTCTTGGTGTGAAATTCTTTATTGGAATTCTTTAGAATTAGGGTGTCTGTACAAAATTGCAAATAAAACGAGTTTAAAGATTTAGAAATTCTAATTATACTTCACCGAGATATATCAGGTTGTAACGAAAGTTTCCCGCCACAACTAATACGGTCTGTGCAATGGCATTTGAAATAAAGAGACTTGCTTACTAACACTGTATTGTTAAATTTGTAAAAAAAAAAATGTCGTTATCATTAAGTACATGGTGTCTGAAATGGAACTATCATACTACCAGATTAGAACCATCATTAACTTCCAGTTCTGTTGCAAAAAGTCAGCTACAGAATGTCACCGTATAAAGTGTACAGCTTTAGGTACTAGTGTTGTATCATATGGCACTGTGAAGTTTTGGTGGAATGGTGGTTATAGAGAAAATTACACTTAATTATATATAGTATAATTAGTATTATGTAATGGTAATTTGGCGGAAAACTTTCGTTACAACCTAATATTTATTTTCTAAAATTACTATTTCGAATGGAAATCCTCTAAAGTGGATTGCAGAAGAAAAGTTAAAATAATTGTTTAGAAAAGAGCATTTTTAATATATACGATGGTTACTTTCAATTTTATTGCATTTGAAATAGTAAAATAAATTAAATGAAATTCAGTTTGGCACAATACATATACAGGGTAATTCAAAATGATAGTTTGAAATAAAGTACATCTATGACTGCTATAACTAATTTCTTTGACAAATATTAACATAACGTGGACGTATAACCTTGGAAATCTCGACTGGTAAAACGGAAAAGTTATTATTGTTATTCAAAATGCTGAAAAAAAGCGAAAGGAGAAGCTTATTGGCCGGGATCCAGATAGTCAGAATCCTGCATTTTTGGCATAGATTTTTAGCTGTTAGCTAAACGAGATTGACCAATCAGAAGCCTGCATTTTTGTGAACTTCTCGCTGTTTGGAAAAATGCAGACTTCTGATTGGTAAATCTCGTTTCGCTAACAGCGAAAAATCTATCTGGACCCCGGTCATTGTATTTTAGAATTTGTGGAATTCTATTAGAAAAACTTCGTCAGTAAGTAGTGTTGCTAGTTGCACACTCAGAAATGGATACTCAAATTTCACGAAATTTTCTTCGTTTGTGACGAAACCGTTTCCTGGGAAATGCTCCGAGCTTATATTTCGTCAAATTGAGTAAATAATTTTCTTCGCTCTTTTGAGGATACAAGTTTCGTCAAATATGCTTGTTCGTAAAGTTCAATATAAAGGCTTGTGGTGCCATCTATTAATAGTCTAGAAGCATCTGTATTTATCAACAGGGGAAAAATAATATCACTTATCTTTACCTTCGGTGTGGTTCGAACTCACGACCTCCGGTGTGGAAGTCCATTACTCTATCTATCTTGTTATTGAGCCCTTGCATGGATGTGATTTTAAATGGATGTAATGGATTCTACTGTGTACTTATATTTTTATAAGGTGGATTGTAATTTTATCGATGCTGTTAAAATTCCTGCAAGTTTTAATTAATAAGGCTAATTTATTATTATGGTTTTCCAATGGTTTATGAATAATTAGAATATGGCTTTATTAATGTAATTTATTTGAAAAATTTTCTTTGCTCAATGAATGATTAAAATATGGTCTGTTTAATTTGATGCTCAGAAATAAAGAATTTTGAAGTGTATATTCAGGGAGATTTTATCAGTTTGAGTAGGTGGTTGAGATTTTAACCCTTTACTGTTTATAGAAGAAAGAGCATATTTTTAATTTGATTGTTATATGAATATACTTCTTAAATGAAAAAGATATCCTGGAATTTTGAAATTTTATCGGTCAAATTTTCATTTTGAACGATTTTGTAAAACACAGGAGATTTATTATTTTCGAATTAAACCATAACGGACAACAGGTAATAATAATAATAATAATAATAATAATAATAATAATAATAACAATAATGATAATAATAATAATAAACATTCTTAAAGACTTTAACAGCTAAAAAAGTAACTATTGCAGAAACAATAACTACCTACATTTCAGTATTTTCTGAAAAGCGCTAAAAAGTGTTGTTTTTTAAATAAATTGTGGCAGGAATAACATAAACAAGCAAATATATGCTTGCTAAAATCGCAGAATTTGAGGAGATACATTAGCTCGCCCCTCTTCAAACAGCTACCGCAACTGTTTCCTTAAAATGAATTGAATCTGACCGTTAGTAAGGAAAGACTTTCGTCAAATATTTGAGGGTTTACGTTTCGTTAAATGTCATGTGATATTGATACGAAATGATTGTCAAAAAAGACGAAATATAGCTCTAGAATTGCTGAACCGTCAAAAGAGAGAGTTTTTTTCTGAGAGTGTAACCCGCGTAAATTGGGGCTCAAAATACTCTGTACTCCAATATTTTAAAATATTTTTTTCCTTATTATCTAATGGTATAATTATCTCGGATTAAAAATGGCGAAATAAACACTAAGAAATTAGTGGTGTCCAGAGTATTTGGAGTGCTGATTTACGCCGGACACATGGCAACACTATCAGTAACTGCATGGAACTGTTAATAAAGAGGAACTGACACAGTGTTGCCAGTGGACTACTTTTTATAAATTAAGATTTCTTGATGGGCACCACTCTTTTGAAATAGTAAAATTCGCCTTATTTAATGACATATTAATTCAGTCGAAAAGAAGGGGAATTTTACCAATTGAGAAAAGTGGTGCGAATCAAGAAATCTGAATTTAAAAAAAGTAGCCCACTGGCAACACTGAATTGACATATCCTGAAAATGGCGAAGCTTCAGCTGTAACCGCTTTTACAAGTGTTGATTACCGACGGGAGAACTTTCATCAGTAAATGTAAACAGAATTTTTTTCCATTAGTTAAATGCCTTATTAATGCAAATTTTCAATGATAAATAATGGCAAAATCAAATATTAAGTTTTACTGGTGGAATTTCACTTCGGCGGTAGTGAGTCAAGACCTGTGTTTTCGCCATATTGTTACCCACCTAGACAACTGCCTGTTGGTGTCAGTTAAAAAGATTATAATACCTCGGCAAATTGACACCAATAAAAACCAATAGAAATTTCAGTGGTGGAAAATTGGCGCGGAGGCGGAGCCTATTGACACCACTAATTTTTTATGGTATTATTCAGTATAATAAAAACTCAGAAATTTGATCATTATATAAGAGGTAAAATACTACTATAATTTAGTGGTGTCAATAGGCTCCACCTCTGCGACAATTTTCCACCACTGAAATTTGTACCATATTTGTGAGAGAAATTATCTATAAATAAGTCGCTTAAATAAGACGAAATATTTTATTAATATTTACAGGTGGAAGTTCGGCCCGGCGACTGTGTTGATACGATTTAAAAAAACAGCCGCCCTCTTATGACAACCTCCTCAGTTACTTAATTCGCACTTGCTAGACAATACACTATATGTCTCATCGTCTTTATTCGTAACTCGATTAGTAACCGCTGTTGAGAGACATTTCGTGCAAGGCCTGATAACCAACTGGGCAAATTTCCACCAGTAAAATTTAATAGAAATTGTTGACTTATTTATACGCTGAAGTGATGCAACTTACTGTCATATATAAGTATAAAAAAATGTGTTATTTTTTATACTCGTGTAAGTTTTCCCCATTGATAATCAGTACCGGATTTTCTGAACACATGTTCTAAAGAAGCAGATCACCGTGACAATATGAGGAGGTCGGTGATACTATTTGAGGAGACGGACAAGTTTGAAAAATAAAAATGAAAATATGATTCATAACATTCATTTTTAATTAACCTGTCAAATCTTTGGTTTACACAACATTTCCACGCACTTGCGAATATTTTAAGAATTGAAAATTTTTCATATTCAAATTCCTACTGTTTCATCAGAGCAGCCAAATGGTCCTTTTTCTTTAAATATCTGTATTCCTTAATAAATATTCGGGGTAGATTTCTATACAGTCGAGTCTCTATATAACGAAATCCATTGTTCCAGTAAAAAATTCGTTATATAGAGAATGAGTAAAAATTCTTTTTTAATGTGTAAATTTCGAACAAAAATTATTTTTGAGGTGTTTAATTAAGAATTTGAAATGTTTAACTATAAATATTAATCTAATATTGTATTTGTCAATTATTTAAACAGTTTCAAAAAAGAGAGCAGACATGTATTTGAAAGCATAATAAAGATCACATAAGGAAAACTTACATTAATTTTACACGAAGAAATCTGTAATTTTAAGAATATTACTATAATTAAGGATAATTTTAAGAATATTTGAATATTTTAAGAATTGAAAAATTTCATGTTCAAATTGTTTCTGTTTCATCAGAACAGCCAAATGCTCCGTTTTACTTTAAATTTCTGTGTTCCTTAAGAAATATTTCGCGGTAGATTTCTACATTTGCAATATACGTATTATTCGAGATATGTTTGTATGAACAGGAAAATCTAATAAATTCTTCATTTGCCTCAACTGAAATTTAGAAAGAAAAAATCTTCCAACTTTTCTTTCAAATAATTTGCTTTGCATTTAATTGAAGAACTATATAAAGCGCTTACTATGGGACCAGCCATGGAATAATACTCATAACAGAAGTGCATTAAATATTCTTTTTTGTTTTTTATACATTTATACATTACCAAACATTCATATAAATCTTTGTTTTCATTCAAATTCATTTAAATTGGAATTATTTTAATATATAAAAATATAATTGTTATGGACTTGTTTAAGTTGGTCTTAAAGTTTTATATTTACATCTAAGTGTTACTTCATTTTTAAGATTACTTTGAAATAAAAAATGTTTCTTATAAAACCCATTAACTGCCGAAAATGTAAAATAGGGGGGTCTTCAACTTTTTCACTGCTGCAACCACAAATATTAAAAGATATTATTTGCTTTATTTAATGTTCAAACTTTCTATAATTTATCAAGGCAATTTTTTTAATTAAAAGTGGAAAGGTGGAAAAATAGTCCAAAACTGACGGATTTTTTATTCAAAAATTCCGAATTATCACCACAAAGTTTAAGTAGTTTTTTGTGATATATTATGATGGAAATTCCGAATAACAGCAA
Organism: Maratus speciosus; assembly: GCA_963932465.1. Taxonomy (NCBI): domain Eukaryota; kingdom Metazoa; phylum Arthropoda; class Arachnida; order Araneae; family Salticidae; genus Maratus; species Maratus speciosus. The sequence goes on along the minus strand of OZ010793.1, from coordinate 111,995,041 downwards.
TTTAAAACAGCCATAACTTATAGTTATTTCTCTAACAATATCCTGCAAAATATTCATAATTCTCTCTATGATCCCAAAACACACGATTTCAACCCATCTTCATTATTCTCAAAGAGTTATTATTTCAGTTGCAGATACAGAGGAAAGAATTAAGCGTTGGATGCCAAAATAAAAGTATATGGATGTAACAGATGTATTTCGAAGTGTATAGAAGATATGAAAATATACTTCGTTTAGAGTAATTCATTTCTTTTGAAAATTTTAATTTTTTGCAAAGAGCGTCAACAATATCTTTTAATAAACGAACACTGTTTGTGACATTTCCTAACATTTTTGCATCATAACATAATTGCATGAAAAGTTTTTTAAGCTTATTGTTAAATTTATATTTTCAAAATTAAATTAATTAAGTGTTAATGTCCTGTAATAAAGAGAATAATTTAGTTTGAGTGCCTTAGAAAAGTTAGCCCAACTTTATTTGACTTTTGTAAAAACCAGCGTCGTGGGCGTCGGCTTTCATTGTCTCTGATTTATTTGGCTGCAACACATAACAAGTTAGTCCGATTTAACGTGTGTTAACAGTTTCTTATTTATTTTTCAATAAACATTCAGTGTCAAAAGTGACAAAGTCTGTTAACGTACCTAAATCTAGATAATTGTTGAAGTTTCCTGTATTTCGTGAACCAAAACAGTTAACATTAGACTGTCATCTTTGACGAACATATGAAGATGTTATGAAACATTATTTTTGGGTTCACTTTAACTTAAAATCTGACAGCTGGAATCTGGTACACACTATTTCTAAAATATCTAAAGCTGTTGATGATACAATTAAAAGTGTATTGCTGGACATTCAATTCCAACAGTTTCTGATACATAAATCATAAAAAATGATTAGAGACTAGCGCGAGAAATGTCAAAATTTGAAGAAAAGTATTAAGATTAGAAAGAATAATCCCACATCCAATATAAAATTGCAAAATGTTAGGTAATCCTGCAAAAAACATTTCTTTGTGTAAAAGCACTAAATATTGTCGTGCATCAGAACAAGAACGTCACTTTCTCAAACACCAAAGAGAGATGGGGTGATGGCAATAGGATCAATAGATATAAAAACTACGAAAAAATATGTAGCAAGACTAGAAAAGGAAATATCAAGAAAAAAAGTTATTTTAAAACAAAAAAATGATGTTTTGATTGAATGATCGTTAAGTGTAAAAAATAGTTCGGAAGGAAATAGTTCAATCGGTTGTTTTTCTAAACTTGAATTTAATAATCAGCAAGGTGAAAGAACCGGAGTATTAGACAGAACTGCAAATATTATTGCAAATGGCACCTTAGCAGATATGGGTATTTCTGATGATAATAAAGAAAAGGTAACTGAAAGAAGGACTTAAAGATGACAAAGAGAAAAGAAAAGGAAGAATTTGAAAGAACAGGAAAGACGAAATGAGTTATTTTAGAAGGTTAGTATTTTGATGGCAGAAAGGATAACACTATGATAACTGAAGCAGAGGGAAAAAAGTATAACTAAGAATCACTAAAGATGAACACCTGGTCTTAGTTCAAAAACCAGGATAAAAATATCTTGGTCATATTTCATTTACATCTTTTTATATTAATATAGCCACTTCAATTTTGGTGTATTTTCAAAATAATAATACGGACATTTCAAGTTTGAAAGTTATTGGGTGAAACAGAAACGCCTTTAAGGCAGGATACAAATCTGGAGTTGTTAAAACATCGGAAGCAGTACCCTAAAAACTTTACAATGGATAATTTGATTATTACATGCAAATGAACTTTTTTCTTAGATACTTATTTCAACATCTTGCTAGAAAAACTACGGGTACAAAAGGATTTTCTGGACCAGTAGGAAAGAGACTTGAAAAAGTGCGAACATATTGAAATTATAGACTATAAAAACAATTATCCTATCTTGACGGACTGATCGGATGAAGAACTTAAAAAAAGTACAAACAGGGGATACACCTGAATTTTTGATTTTCCTTGTCATACTGAAACAGTGGAAACGTGTGTCAAAATTGTCCCGCGAGCTGCGTCAACCGTCTTTAAATATTGTCTATACCAGCAAAGGCAATATCTATACCAGCTATATCCAGCTATCTTACAAAAGATGGCTTAATCTTGGGAAAGTTGAATTCCCACAATGTAATGACAAAGTTTGCCTAAAAAGACAGTAGGTTGAATATCCAATTGAATTAATCCAGAACAAAAGGAGGTAAGGAGGGTGGAAGTCGATACTTAACCACCTCCTCGTGGTGACTTCTGGATAGTATTTGCTAAATAAAAGTAGATATGAGCTAACAGCTACGTTGTTTACTTTAAGTTACTTTATGCTGAAATTTTAAAACTTTGACCTCCTTGAGGAACCGGAAAACAACTTAATTTAAAAAAAACCTTTTCAGCCAAAAGTTTAGACATCCAAAAAGGAAAAAAGTTTTCACTATTACACATTAAAACAAAAAAGTTTTTTTTTTTTTTTTACCCTATACTTAAGTTCCACCCTAATGTAAGTATGTTCTTTCATTTCATGTATTTAAAAAATTGTAAGATACAGAATTAGCATTTAGGGGAGACTAGGGACGGTTGACCAAACGGGAGGCTTGACCCACCCATTAGTTTTCATATTTAAAGGAATTTCAGTTTTATCAATAGGTGTCAACAGGGCCTGATTACCAACGGGGCACACTTACAGCAATAAATTTTAAAAGAAAAGTTCCAGTTATCTAAACTTCGTATTCATGTAATATTTCTGTCATGACTGAGGCAAAATTTTCTGTTTATTTTTAGTGGTAGGCATTTGCCCCGTGGGTAATCAGGCTCTGGGTGTCAACCAAAGTTACTAGATTGCTCAAACAATAGACTCTGTTTCATACAGATAATCGAAATAGGTGTAGAAAAAATCAATTGTGAGGCGTTTTCAACCTAAAAAATGTGTTTTTTAGAAATATTTTGTAAGCTGTTTTCACATAAAATATATATCATAGAAATTTAAGTATGTAGGTTTTAAGTAATGCAGAAATATCGAGCTTTCATTCCAGGAATAAAGATTATACAGTAAGTTAGGCTTAACATAACAATGTGCTATTCTTTAGAAAAAGGCTATATGGGGAGGCTTGACCCAGTCAATGTTAGTGATGGTTGACCATATGTTCAAAGCTCTTTAACACATTCACGGCGCGAAACGAGAATTCTCGTTTTCATTCAAAAAACATCATTGAATAAGGGCGTGGCTTCTACTTAACGGAGAATGCATTTACATCATGTTGTCCATATTTTTTTAGATTCTAAGACATTTTATATTAAATTCGTACATTAGAAGTTATTTACCGATGCATAAACTTGGGAAACCTATCTAGAACACCAATTTACAAAAGACTTTCAGAACAGGGAGGAACTTCTACTGTTTTAAAATTCAGATTTAATAAAAATTGCCCGTCGTCAATGCGTTTATTTAGGGTTTTTTGGAAGTCATTTTATTGTACACTGTGCGTAATGGTGCAGATTAATGGTTATATATAAAAGATAATGTAAATTTATTCTGTAAAGCTACAGTAAAATGTGGTGATGGAGAGGAAAATGTTTAAAACTGATTAAAGAAAGATGTGAAAAATTGTTATAGTATACACTGAAAGATAAAAAAAACTGATGAAATATAAATGGAAAGTGTATAGGAACTTTTTTCCATTTAAATATTACTTACAATAGGTAAATAGAAACAGTGGAAAAGATTAGAAAGCACTAGAATGTACGAAGACAGCATCCTTAACCCTTTCAGGGGCAGTGGTATTTTTATGAAACCACTTAACTTTAATTCACAAACGCCACAATAGAACCAGAATTTTGGTAAATTCTTTTTTATTTAATAGGTATATGAAATATAGCCTTTTTCTTATTTTCAGATAAATTTGTTCGTAAATTCCGGTGCCAGTCATTTATTTCAACATTTTTGTACTGAAAGTACTAATTAAATCCTGAAAGGGTTAAAAGATATTAATGGTAAGTTAAGTACATATGCAGCTGCAAAAGGATATAGAATTGAAAGAAAAACTTTAGGAAGGTATGTAGACAAATCTTAACATGAAGAATAGAGTGGGATGAAGCTAAACTTTGTGACAAGTAGAGTTGTAAGGTCGAATGTCACAAAAAGTAGGGCAAGGAGATAAGAAAAAGCAGGACAGTGGCTCCTAAATACGGACATATAATGCATGAAATCCTATGAAAACGAAACCTGTCTCTAGCTGAATACTGTCTTAACACCTTCGCGACGGGAGCCTTTTACGAAATTTTTAATCTTCTATCACCGTTTTTTAAAAACAGAAATTTGTGTCTTCTTGTATCGAGGAAATGCGCTGATTAAATAAGGCAAATTTTACACCAAAATTTTAGTGGTGATGAAAAACAAGGATTCTGAGTGCTTTAAGCGGCACGTATACGTGTCGCTCGTCCCCAAGGGGTTAAATGTTAAAATTTCATTTTACCTGCTGTACAATTATACCTTCTCAGACAAAATTCTGTTTAAAACAAAAAAAAAATTCTACTCTTTGACTTGCGATTGCGTCTAAACAGGTTTGTTTAAGCATCATTTTCAAAAATATGGTTTTATAATAATTAAAGCATGTAGAATAAGGTTATTTTGCTTTTTTGAAACTTATTTTATTTCTCTTCACAAATATTTCAATATAAAACAAAGTGGGTCAAGCCTCCAATATAGTGGGTCCACGCTCCCGTATGTGGGGAGGCTTGACCCATTATTTTCTCATGATTAAAATCCATGATTTTTCACATTTCTTATGTATTACACTTATGTAACAATTTTCTTTTGATAACTGATTGTATAACGAATAAAATTATATATAAAACTTTATTCTACATTCAATATTTTAAAAATAAAAAATAATTTTGTAAAAAGTGGGTCAACCCTTCCTAGTTACCCCTATAGGAGGCTACAAACTGCCACATATTTTACGAGCAGAAAATTGGTATAACAGTTTGTGTGCAGGATTACAAAATAAATATTGCAACTAGAATGAAAATTTTGGTGCCTATTTATACTTCAGATTATAATAATTACCTTGAACATAAATAAATTTGTATTTCAAGCATTTTTATATTTTTAATGCAAAGTTGTATTTAGCTAATACAAAATTTCGAAAATTTCAACAGTATAATCAACTAAACAGTATAATCAACTAAAAAAAAATTAACAATAAAAAGGAAATTTTATGTTCAGATTATATAGACTAACATGAAACATATGTTTTGAAAATTTCATAAAAAAATATTTAGAAGTTTTTGAGCTTTCGTGCGCGTTATGCCCAAAAACGCCATTTGGAGAAAGATTATATCAAAGTTTCAGAAACGCCGCTTCAGTTATTGAACGGGTATAATTCTAAAAGCCATAATTCTGTTATAATTGGAATTTCCAGGAAACAATTATATCAAAAGGTTCAGAAAAGATAGGAGTTTAACATATAAAAAAATTTAAATTACGAAAATTTTGAAGCTTTAAGAGTCCTGAGACCCCTTAAAAAAAGAAGTATAAATTGATCTTCAGACTTTCAACACAATTTTTAATTTTTCCAAAAGAGGTGGAATCTCCAGGTTTGGTACCTCTCCCCCACCTACCATCTCCAAGCAAGAATATTATCTATACCACAATATACATTTTTCATACCGGAATCTGAAATCAAAGCGGTGCTAACAGCAGCGAAGACATACTCAAGAAGACATACTCAAAGCTAATTGTTGTGCTGAATCACAGGAAAGGAATCAGAGAAGCCTTGACACCATCACCGATTTCGGCTAATTTTCAGTCTGCCTTGATTGCATGGCAGTTCGATCCTTTTTGGAAATCAGCTTACCTTCAATATGTGATAAGTAGGAAGCGTGTAATCATACTCCAAATTATAGAGCGAGCCGAATTATAGAGCGAGCAAACTTATGAAGCAGGCCTTTAAACTACCACCAATTTCGGCTTTTTTTAGGCTGTCTTGATTACATGTCCTTTCGACAATTCTTGGAGACCAGGCTATCTTCATCATGTGATAGGTAAGAAATGTATAAGCAATACAACCCTACCCCTTCATTGGTTGCTACAAGATACTGCTGAACTTCGATATTGTGACGGCAATCGGTACTTTACGACATTGTAAGATTACTGCCACATTTTACAACCAAAACTTAACGAGAATTCAACATTATTAGTTTAACTTTAACCACTTTTTCTTAGTTCTTTTTTTCCGTAAGTGTGTTCTTGAAAAATCTTATTCACTATTAGATACCACATAATTTAAATATTAGTTTTTTATTGTATTAAAATAAGTATCCTATGATTTTTTTTAGACAAATATTTTCTTTTCAATAAAGTGGCACACAAAAAATGAATTGATTTGTTAAAGGTTAAAATATTATTAAAGGTTTAATCCATTTTAAAATACCATTAATAAGAATTAATTAATGCAAATACGTGAAAAATACTTCGAAATTCTTTTTCGCATCAGTTTAAATACGTTTTATTTTAAAAGAGATTAGATGAATTAAATTTCTTTTAAATGTATGTACGATAAAACTGTTATGAAAAAACGATATAAATAATGTGAGAGATTTTAAAGGCCTATCAATTAAAATAATGAACGCAAAAACATGGAAAATTCTTCGACCTTTTTTTTCTCGACATGCGTTTAAAAATATCTTCTTTTGCGATATTCACAATATAATTTATGAAACATTTATAAATGGTCCAAAATGCAAAATCAAAAACAACAAAACAGTTTTGAGAGAAATGAGGCAAATGTATCTTTTTAAATCCATTTTCTCGTAAAGAAAGTTTTGTTGAAAATTACGGATTTCTCTATCTTTAAAGATGTAAATTTTAGATAAATATAAAACTCATAAATTTTAAAATAGTCTCGGAAAAGAATGTAATTTTTGCAACTAAAAGCATGTATACTTTTTTTTTCTCTAAAGAAATACTAAGTTTTTTAATCGAATTTTTTTTTTCGGTAGATTTACAACTTTTAGGGGTCAGAGATCCCGAAAAACATGTTTACTAGAAAATGTCTGTCATTCAGTATGTCGGTGTGACCGTGTGTCCGTATGCATGTATGTCTGTTTGGTATCATCGAAAAGTGTATGAAGTCAAGCATAGAATTGAACAAAATTTCATATTTATATATATTTTTTTGGCTGTGGCAAGCTTTCTTGAATGTGGAAATATTCCTCCGTAGTAGACTCTAAAATAGCGATTTTTATACCAATTTCAATATTTTATCATCGAAAAGTGTATGAAGTTATGCATAGAATTGACTCAAAATTTATTTGTATGTTTTTGGCCATAGGCCAGCAGGTCCCACGTGAATTTGGGAACAATCTTCCGGAAGGGGATATGCAATAGCAATCGTTTTCGATATTTCACTGTTCGTTTGTACATGGGCTGTTCATGCAGAGACGGCAATTCGCTTCCAGCTAACCCGGGGCTTCTCAAGCAACTGATATACAACATAATAACCAGGGCTTAATTTCTAACAAAAAAGTACCGGAGCCCTAATATTATGTGGTACCGGTGCTAAACACTGCACACCCGCCCCCCCCCCCCCCTCCTCCTGTCACTCCAATCTGCATATTTATATTTTGCACATTATTTGCAAAATTTAAAGCATTTTTTTCTGTAGCAAAATAAAAATTTTAAACATATCTATCAGCATGTATATACTTAGCTGTCAACAATTCCACTTTTTAGTTATCACGCCTTCCGAATAGTAATCGGTTATAACCCCTTGGAGACGAGCGACACGTATACGTGCCGAAAATAGGCCTAAGGATCCTCGTTTATCTTCACCAGTAAAATTTTACTGTAAAATTTGCCTTATTTAATCCGAACAGGTACTGAACAGGTAATCAGCATTAAGGGGCTTCCTAGCTGATAGCAGCTTAACACCCAGACTAGGAAATTGAAATGTCTTATGTATTAATGAGCCATTGGGATACAGTTAAACTGTAGCAAAGCTACCAGAAGAGAAATTGAAGTTAACAAGAGAAAAAAAGAACTTTAAGAAAGAAAGGAATAAAATTGAATTTTAAGGTATAAACTTAAGAAGAAAGAAAGTTAACGATTAATCTTAAAAAATACTAGAATCTTTAAATAAGTAAAGTCAAACTGTAGTTGTATAACTACTATAAGGAATTTAGAAAGTTAAAGTTAGTACTGTTCAGACAAACACTCACCAAGCATGGGCAAGAAAAGCAGGGGTGGCATAGACCACAACATCCAACCAAAAAAGGGACTAATCAGGGCCATACATTATTTTTTTTAAAGTTTTTTACAATTTTTTGGTCTCTATAGTATATAGAGAGGTTTTATAATTTTTTTTTTTATAAGAAAAGAAAATAATAAGAAATAAAAATATAGGCAAAATATAGCGTGGAGAACTCAGATGTTACTGAGTGTCCATAATTATGGAAAACCTGGGCCGTTTCCGATGGTGGGGTTCAAAGGCGTCCTAATCCGGTAGCTCCGCTACGATTTCATTAGGGAGGTCGAAGATTTTTTCATAAAATTTTTTGGCTAAGTCGTTAATGCGTTTACGTAAGGTAGTAGTTTTTAGGTCTCTTCGGACCGTAGAGTTGCGAAGATAACGAGATGCGCTACGGACAGTACGCAGGTTGGAATTGTGCAAGCGACTAAGGGTGTCCATAGTGGTCTTACATGTGAAGCCCCAGACCGGACTGGCATAGGTTATGATGGGAAGGACGCATGAATTATAGAGAATTAATTTATTGTGGACAGACAAAGTTTTACTGTTAAGGAGAGGTTTTATAGAGTTAAAGGCTCCAGCGACATTACCTCTGATGGAGAGAATGTGCTTTTTCCAAGTTAAGCGGCGGTCCAGAATGACCCCAAGATACTTAGCTTGGTCTGACCAAGGGATAACAGTGTTGTTAATAATGATTCTGTTAGGGAATATTATTTTGCAAAAGAAATATACTGCAGTAGTTTTAGTTTCATTTATGATAACGCGCCAAAGCATACACCAGTTCATGAAGTCATCAACATGAGTCTGTAGGTACCTGTATAGAGTATACGGGTGGTGTGCCGAAGCATAAATACAGGTGTCGTCCGCATAAACAGCGAGGTGAGTGCGCAAGGAGCGTGGGATATCGTTAAAGAAAATGTTAAATAAAAATGGGCCCAACACGCTCCCCTGGAGGATGTCCGCTAGGATAAGGAGAATAATAGAAAGAATGTTGTTTATGCGGACCTGAAAAGAGCGGCCGCAAAGGTACGAATATATTAAATGTATAAGTCTGGGATGAAAACCCAGCTGAATTAGTTTGTAAATGAGGCCCATATGCCAGACCTTGTCAAATGCCTTTGCGACATCAAGAAAGATGGCAGCTGCGGGAATTTTTCTATTGAGTTTCTCGCTGAGAAACACAACAACCCTAAGAAGCTGGTGTGGTGTCGAGTGTTTTGGGAGAAAGCCAAACTGCTCGGGCATGAGAATGTTGTGCTGCTGAATGAAATCCTGCAACTGGGTATGAATGACACGTTCCACAACTTTACTGATAGAAGGTAGCAAGGAGATAGGTCTGTAATTAGTGGGGTCTGAAAGGCTAGTTCCAGGTTTTGGAATAGGAGAGATTATATAAAGTTTCCAAGGTTTAGGGAAGTAGTTATATTTAAAGATAGCATTAGTGCGGTCAGTGATATAGATTATGCAATTAGGAGGAAGGTTTCTAAGAGCAGAGTTAGTAATTTTATCGTATCCTGGGGTTTTACGCTTTTTGAGTTTTTTGATAATATTGTGGATAACAATAGGTTGAATTTTAGGGGGGGGGGACCTTGAGGGGGGGTAGCCAAAAATTTCCGAACTGTTTCATTAGCATGATCAAGGTGAGCTTGGTTTGCAGAGGTAGGATTAGGAGAAAATTGGGTGGCATAAGAATTAGCAAGCATGTTAGCTTTTTCTTGGTCAGTGTAAGCAGTAACATTATTAGTTGTGAGGGGGGGATGGGAGTGTAATGTTTATTCAGTTTGCGTTTAAGAATCCAAAGAGAGTTGTCCTCGCAAGATAAAGTTTTGAGAAAATTGTTCCAATTTTTCTTTTTTTCTTCGTAAAGACTGTTTTTAATTTTATTGTTTAACCTATTGAGAAGGGGTTTAAAGGAGGGGTCTCTTGAATTTTGAAATTGTCGCCGGAGCCGATTACGCTGTTTGATAAGGTTGTAAATATAGCGGGGTGGGACGAAGGCAAAATTATTTTTGAAGGTAGGAAAGGTAGAAAAATTTTGAGCATTTGTGATGTGAGAGTTGAGATGTTCAACAGCCGCATCAATGTCATCGGTATTGTTAATTTCAGGGAAGGTGATGTCCTGGGAATTAAGGTAATTAGTGAATTTATTCCAGTCAATAGCCACGGAAGGGGGGGGGGAGAAAGAGGATTAATAATATCTATTTTAAAGCAGACAGGCAGGTGATCAGAGGAGAGATCATTAATAACTGTAGAGTAGATAGGGTAGGGGAGATTTTTGGAAAGAGCAAGATCAATGATAGAGTCCCGGGCACCAGGCACAGTGGTAATGTGTGTTGGTCTGGATGGTGCATGTAGATTTAATTTTAAGTTTAGAACTAAATTTTGAAGAGAGGTACCCCGCCCAGAATTGCCATGGCAATTCCAGCGTCTGCTTTTGGCATTGTAATCGCCTACGAAAAAGCAGTGGTGATGTTGAGTAAAAAGCTGTGTAAGACTATTAACAGGTAAGTTACCAGTGGGTGGAGGATAAATAGAAGCTAATTTAATATTGATATGAGGAAGTTTAAGATTAATACTGGTATACTCAAGGTCATTAAAGGTGTAGTTGTGCGATTGGTAGTGTGGAAGATGGTTTTTGATGTAAATAGCGGTACCTCCTCTGTGCGTTCCATCCGCACGAGGTGTGTGGAATAGCCTGTACCCAGGGATGTTAATGTTGAAAGTGGGGTTGAAAGTCTCTTGTAAGAAAATAACATCAATTTGGGGATGTTCGTGAATAAAGAGTTTAAGTTAGTTAAATTTATTCTGCAAGGAGTTACAGTTCCAGGAAAGAAAAATTAGTGAGGAAAAGGTAGAAGAGGAATTACTCATCATTAAATGTGTTAAATTCCGTGGCTAAAGTTTCTATAGCACTCATAAGGATGAGTATTTTTTCAATTGGATCTTGTATATTTTTAGTTTGGTTAGCAATATTTTTGAAACATTGGATGAATTTGTTAAATTTCAGGCGCTCTTTCATCTCCTTGGAGGTCTTGAATATTTCTTTTAAGTCATTAGCATAATTAGAACTAGTGGGTTGTTCTGGTGTTGCATTTTGATTGTCATTTGGCTTATTTGGTGTAGTGTTTTCGGAGTTTGGGTCTTGGGTGGGAGAAGGGAGCGGAGCCGGGGCTTCAGTAGGTTTTTCTTCTGGTTTTTTGGCCTCTGGCTTACGGACATAATTATATGTTGCTAAAAGTTTCGCCATTGCATTCGGAATGATTTTAGGATTATCTTTACTGACGGTTTTGGGGTCCTGCTGTTTTTTATGAAACTGGGGGGTTTTGGGGCAACCACGGTAAGTGGCTACGTGCTCCCCATAACAATTTGAACATTTGGGGATGATCTTTCCAATTTTATTGCACTGGGGAGTTAGATGCTCTTCCGAACATTTGGTGCATTTTGGCGGCAGGCGGCAAATCTCGCTGGAATGTCCAAATTTCTGGCAACGGTAGCATTGCTTTACGATGTTAGTGCCTTTGAAGCGCTCAATACCTACTTTAATGTAGCAAATTTCGTGGATTTGGTAGATTTCTTCGAATTTATCACGTGGGAGAACATTGACGTCATAGAGGGGCATTGGTCGACCGGTCTTTCTACTTAATCCGAGCATTTTCCCGATTTGAATAGGCACAAACTTCTGTTTTTTAAAACCGGTAGCAAAGTAATAAACATATCGTAAAAGGCTCCCGTCGCGAAGGGGATAATGTTAATTATAATGCTAATTACGATTTTCTGTTAATTCTACGATTAAATATGGTAAGGATTATGATTCGGAAATAGTCTTAACACAAAAAAGGGATAGTTTGCAACTATGAATTTTTATGAAAAAATGAATGAAATTTACAGAAATTAATATTTATATGCTAAAGAATGGAACAATGTTTTTGAATTTCCTATAAAAGGTGAATATCTTAAACTATAATCGATTACTTTCGCATAACAATCTTTTGTGGTGAGTCCCTGAAAATCAGATTAAATTAAAAATTTGACACCTTATCGTAAAGATTCGATAAGAAATTTTTCTATAAGATTTAAAGATTTTAAAGATTAAGATCTTAAAGATTTTCTCTATAAAGATACCTTTATAGAAAAGGTGGAAACACTGCTCGATTGCTTTCTATCTGAATAACTATACATGGCAATTATATCTATTTACAAATGAAAGTAACTTTGTAAATGTGTAGAGCAGAGCCTTAGCATGAGCAGCAATCATGGTACAAAATAAATAGAAAAATGAATAACGTGATTTTAATGATCGTACGCAATAGAAGACAAAAAACCTCAAAATGAAATGAAATGAATGAATTCGTAAAATGTAACAGAAACTTAAGATTGAGATCAAAGCTGGTATAGCATTGAAGTAATAACACTGAAATATTATCATGTGCAACAACATTTTGAATTATTAACATGTATCAGAACGAAGACAGTTTTGGGATTGACACATCCGATTAGTTTGATTCAATACTGAAAACAGTTAGTTGCATAGGGAATCTTTAAAAGGTATTCTAAAAAATCAATAAATATTTTTCCTCGTGAAACTTTTGAATACATTTATGGTCTCACATTTAAAAATAAAAGCGCAAGACACATGCCGGTTTATGCAATGAAACGATTTAGAATCGATTGTTTTTTGTTTTGTTTTTTTTAATTTTCGATAAATTAATTACATTGATTTTATAAACGCTTGTTCTCTCATAACAACTTTTATCGGATTATCTAGTCGTGAAATTTCATTCGAAATTCCAATTTCGTAATTATTTTCTGAAATAAACCTTTGCCTTTTCGAAAAATAAAAAGAAAAACTATTCGATTTTATAGTTTCTGTATAAGAGCATCTGCCGATCCGTGCGTTTAAGAAAAAAGTTAATTCATATGTGTATTAAAAAGTAGCCGGTTTCGATTTGAGGAAAGTCTTAAGAATAACTTTCTTCTTGTAATTTAATTTTCTTTTATATCACTTAATTGTTTTATCTTACTACAATTCATAACAGTAATTAGGATCAGTAAAGTATTCTTAAAATATAAACCAGGGTTCGTACAGTGTTGCCAGTGGGCTACTTTTTCTTTAAAATTCAGATTTCTTGATTGACACCACTTTTTTGAAACAGTAAAACTCACTTTGCTTTTGCCTTAATTAATATGTCACTAAATAAGGCACATTTTACCATTCCAAAAAAGTGGTGCCAATCAAGAATCTGATTTTAGAAAATGCAGCCCATCTGGCAACACTGGGTTCGTACGCCTCAACGACTTTCAAGTACCTTTTGCCAGAATTTTTGTAAAGTAATATTTGCTTTATATGATGAAAAATAAATCTATCTTCAGATATAGCGATCAGTACTTTACGAAATTTCTTTTATTAAAACACTTAAAATTACTTGAATCCCTCGATGTGTATGAACCCTGCAAACGCAAAGGAAATTTTAATTTCTTGAATTACAAGTTATATTTTCTGAAACACAATTTCCATGGCAAAATAGAAAAACAATGAAATACCCAAGAGCTTTTCTAAGTATAATGGAACGAAAAAATGATTTATCGTATTAATAATCAAATGGAAATAAACTATGCTTAACTATATTAAAAACAATTTAATCGTAAAAATTCTAAAATAATTGCTTTTTGATGTATGCATGACGAAACTGTTTTGAAAAGGTTTTATTATACACGAAAATGATTTTGTTTTATTTTAAATTTCCAGTTAATTAATAAATATAAGAACGAAGAAAGTGCAAAAAGTTCTTTTTTTTTTTTTTTTGCAACCATGTAGAATTGAATTCATTTGACAAACGTTTCACCGTAAATAAAGAAATAGTTAGCAGTGAAGCAAAATAAATAGACTGTGTTCAGAGGAATTAAACAATTTTGATAAAAGTTTAAGAAATGTTCTTACTAGAAAGATACTAATTTTACATATAACTGAATCTTTACATTTTTGTCTTGAACTGAATCTTTACATTTGCGTAAGTGATTATTCGCGATGAGCGCTTTTACAGAATTTTTAATCGTTTATCACCGGTTCTTTAAAGCAGAAATTTTTGACTATCGTAATTGGGGAACATGTCCTGATTAAATCAGACAAAGTTTTCGCTAAAACATAACTGGTGGAAACAACCAAATAGTATTAATTTAACAGGAAAATGCAGGCACGAGCATATCTCGGGCTGCGCAGCGAGAGGGTTAAAGTGCTTTATTAGCATAAACAAATATAAGCTATGCATAAAAAAAATTGATTTTGATTTCTTTGTGAGTTAATGAGCTATTCAGAATATACTTAATCGTATTAATATTTTTGTATTTTTAAAATTTTTGTCATTTGACTTTGTAAGGGCCTTGGTGCACGTTGAGCTATTTTCTTCATTTGAGTATATTATAATACATTTTTGACACATTAGTAAATGATTTTAAGAAGGATAATGTTGTAATAAAAAAAGAAAGTCAATTGTTATCATAAAATGTGAAGAAAATAATTTTTTAAACAAATTTTTTAAAATGTAAAACCACACTTCTACCAAATTTTAGAACTTTTTTCCTAAAAATCTTTCTTTATATTTTTCTTACAGGCGTTTTCTGTATAACTCTAACGGTCAGATTTTCCAAACAGTTAGTTTTAAAAATATATATATATATGTAATAATAAAAGTTTTCGCCCTTTTATCTTAGTAAAACTATTCCAAATTCTTAATATTTACCCCTTTTTTTACTTATCTTTAATAATATCTTAAATATCTTTTATCTTTTATCCATGCTTTAAATGCGTATTCTTTTATTATTCTAAACACTTTAATCCATTCGTCTAATCTTATAAAACCCATTAAATTACTGTTTTCATTTTATTCTAAAAATAAATTATTTTTGTTTCGAATATTTTTAATAGCATTTGCTCTCTGATACTCTATTTCTCATAATTCCATGGACAGCCTACCGAATGAATTTGAATGAAAAGAAACATTGATACGAATTTTTGTAATGCATAAATGTATAAATAAACTAAAAGAATATTTAATGCACTTTACACGAACAACACAATCGAACGCATCCTATCGAATTTGAGAAAGAAGCTCTGGAAATATCAGTTTGGCTGGCACCCAGTGGTTGTCTCCTTTTTCGAGATTTGAAGACAGGTTTGGGACGATAGCATTCCATTCCACTGCAATTCCAACAAAAATCTCCAAGACGCCTTTGAGACCTATCTCAATACGTTGGCAGCAACGTTCTCTGAAAAGGGTATCTTCCTCCCCTCGCCCACCATTATAACAAATGATTCAATGTTCACTGCGACTATGTCTAAAAGTAGCTTTGGTTGTACAAGACTCCATGTTATAAAATAATTTTATTATTCACACTCGTCTTTATTTTACAGCCCATCGGAAATATAAAAAAAACCTCGTAAGTTGAACAAATACACAAATTTTAGCAATTTAAAATAATTTTGTACTAAAATTTTTCACTGCAGGAGAGATTTTTTTTTTTTTTTTACTTTGCAATCATGGATTATTCTACTGCGTACCTTTGTTTACAAAAATGTTCTAACTTTTTCTATGTAATAACAAGTATCTTTTCAACATTTTGTAACTGTTGTTATGGATATGCATTTACTTACATAGGAAAAAAGAAATTGTTTCCGTATTGAGGAAAATTGTGATATTTAAAAAACGTTTAGATAATTTTTTTATTATTAAAGTTCTTCACCATAAATTTTTTTAAATGAAATTCTACTGAAGATATTTAGTCACAAAAAAATATTGAAGCGTTACTAATTATTGACATTTTTTTATGTTTCCATAAATAAAATTTTAACAATTTGTTAAAAGCTTTTTAAATTAAAATTCACACCAGTATTCTTAAAAAAATATTTTTAATATTTAAAATGTAAATTTACTTTATAAACAGATTTTATTCTATATTAAACTTTTCAAGAATTGCTGCTGGTAACAGTAGTTGTAAAGTGAAGAATTTAAGCTGACTTCCACGCTAAAACAATGCTGGTACTACCTTGTAAATTTCTATACGTTTGATTTATTTATTAATGCTAGTTGTTGGTATTTATACAGGGTGTTTCATAAGAGATAGACAAAACTTTAACAGGTAATAGTACACATCCAAACAAACAACTTTTATCAAAGAATGCATGGTAGGAAATAAAACGCAAAGGTGCTGGCGCATTTGGAAACTCGGTCCAGTGCTGCCAGTGAGAGACATTTTTAAAATTCGGAATTATTGATTACCACCATTTTTTTAAAATAGCGAAATTCGCCTTATATAATGACAGATTAAATAAAGAGAAAACAAGCCGGATTATCAATTTTAAAAAACTGGTAGCAATCAAAAAATTTGTATTTGAAAAAGTACCCCACTCGTAACACTGACTTGACCCGTGCAAACGTTAAAACTCCATTCCTATTGAGAGTTATCGGGAGGAAAATGACACGAATAGCATGCAAATGTGATATGGGGAAGAAGAAGAACCCTTGTGCAAAATTTCGCCTCGATTAATACATAAAGGCTGCTAATCCGAGTGTGCAACTATCAATCGCTGTACGAACGTAACGGGAGATGTTGACCTTCACTAATAGGGAAAGGGTTGATATGCATTTTATCTACGGAAATGCAAGTGGAAATAACTCAGAGACTCAACGATTGTACAGAGAAGGGTTTCCCACCTTGTTTTTGTCACTTATTCGTTCTTTGCTTGTTTTTGCCTCGCATAACAACATATCCAGTGTTGCCAGTATGCTACTATTTTTAAATTCTGATTTCTTGATTAGCACAACTTTTTTGAAATTGTAAAATTCGCCTTCTTTAATGACCTATTAATTGAGACTGAAAAAAGGCGAATTTTACCATTTCGAAAAAGTGGTGCCAATCAATAAATTTGAATTTTAAAAAAGTAGCCCACTGGCAACACTGAGTATCTCCTTTTTCTCCCCCAAGCACTTTTGCATTTTAATTCCGATCATACATTCTTTAATGGAAATTGTTTGTTTTGATGTGCACTATCACCTCTAAAAGTTTTTCTAATCTTTTATGAAAACACCCTGTATATATAGCAATTAATGCGATAATTTTTGCCCTCTTTTAACCCCTTGAGGGGCTAGTGATTGTGTTCCTGTAATGTGGAACTCACACCGGAAACTTTGAAAATTTCCATTTCAAAATAAGTAAAAGCAATTTTACGGCTTTTTTCCACCAAAGTTAGAAAAGCAAAAGTTAATAAAATTTTTCTTGTGTCAAACCACTTTAATCGTAGGTGGTATATAATATATACCGGCGCCACTGAAGGGGTTAAAGGACTATTAATCAAAATTAATGAATGCAAAACCATGAAAAATACTTCGAAATTTTTTTTCCGCTTCTGTTTAAATATGTGTTTTTTAACACTAGAACGCCCGGAAATTTTACTCAAGTTTCATAAAAATATTTTACACCAGAATTTTTATTTAGAATTATTTGACTGATTTATTTAACGTAAATCTGCGTTTTTAAAATTTAGCTTATTTTGAGAAAGAATTCCTGGTTCCAATTGACATTTAATCATATAGTCGGAGTCGAATCGACTCCTTCCGGGCGTTCTAGTGTTAAATAAAAGCTTTTATGAAATTTATGAAATATTTATAATTGGTGCAATATACAAAAACAAAAAAAAAATTCGGAGAGAAATGAAAGTAATATATCTTTTTAACCCCTTAATTCTCGCTCCCGTCATAGTCTCGGACTGTGTCTTTTACTCAAATTGTTTGATTCCCACCAGTTTTATAAAATAGTGAAATTGGCTATATTTTAGTGTCGTTTTCCCTGTCATTAAATAAGGCGAATATTTCTTTTTCATAAAAGTGGGGCCAATAAGCAATTTGAATTTTTCAACCGTAATTTAATTCGAGCGTTAAGGAGTTAAGTCCATTTTCTCATTAAAAAAGTTTTTGTTGAAAATTATGGATATCTCTAAGTGTTAAGACGTAACTTTTTGATAAATATAAAACTCATACATTTTAAAATAGTCTCGGAAGTAAATATAATTTAAGTAACTGAAAGCTTTTCCTAATTTAGACTGAAATAAGCGCATCTTGTAAAGATATCCGAAAAAAAATTTCTAACAATAATACAAGAAGTCATGGTACATGCAGATATTTGTTTTGAAATCATTTTGAATCGAATGTTTTTGTTAAAATTTCGATAAACTAATTAGGGGAGGTTAGTACACAGTGAGACAAAAAATATTATTACTTAACAAATGGCAACGATTTTTATTCTTTTGAATTTTTTTTTTTTTTTTTTGCTAAAACTTTAAGCTACACAAATACGCTACACATTAATGTATAAATAGTTTTAAAAAAGTTATTTATAAAAGCACAGAAGCAGCATAAAGGAGTATCGAAAATTGTCTCACTGCTTACAACAAGTGGTACACTGTAAGACAATGTATATATTTTCATAAATCATACATTTTTATACTCTATCAATCATTTTCTGCAGTTTATGATTTCTAATTAATATTTCTAGATTAAAAAAAATTAAAAAATATGAGCCTCTGTTGGACAATGGCAGACACTGGGCTACCTTCATGCAAACTTTCAGCTTCTTACGTTTAGTAGATTTCACTAACAATCGTACGTCCCCCACACACAGAGATAGAGAGAGAGAAAAAAAAACCCTTCTTTTATTAATAAATAACTTTTTTACGTCAGAACCGCATAGTAGATACACAATGAGGCACGTCTCACTGTGTACCACAACTGTGTGTCTCACTGTGTACTTTCGTTACGTTGTAACAAAATGGATGCCATATCTGTTTCATCATCAGTTTCATAGCTTTGAATGCTTCTGTCGTTTTGTCGACATATTCTATCATTAGATATAGCTAGGTTTGGTTAAGTAAAAATATGCTATAATGAAATAAATAAAGTCTAAAATGGACGTTTATGTAACTTTAACCGCTGTAAAAATAAATAATTACGTACTATTTTGTTGGACGAGTAACCGAAGTGCCGAAACTACATCCACGTGTTGCACAAGATGAGGTGGTTCAGTGTGTGTTCCAGCTAGGAGAAAAAATTATAACTATATGTCAAAATGGCTGCTGTCTCATTGTGTACCATGTCTCACTGTGCACTCCCCTACCCTACATTTTAAGTTACAAACGCAGGGTTACCATAGGCTATTTTTTGATAGTCTGATGGGAAAATTTGGTTCAAAACGACAAGTTTGTCACCATTTTATGAAACAAATGTTGTCGAATAATTAAAAAAATTTGATTTCACAGTTTCTGAATAAGGGACCTGCCAATCCTGCGCGTTTACGAACAAAAATGAATTCATAAATGTATTAAGAAGTAGTCATTTTCGATTTGAGAAAAGTGTAAAGAATATATTTGCATATATCTACCCTATATATATAAAATCCTAATGAAATGAATTTATGAAACGACTTTATGAAACGATTTTATGAAACGTCTGATTTAGTTTCACAGCTATATCTCCTAAAATTTGGAACGTCTGACGATGAAATTAACAACAATTATCCTTATTCATCCATAGGTTTTAAGCGTGGTATTATAATTTTAAAATTTGAATTTTTTCGAGATATTATTTTTTTGCTAATTTTAATGGAATTTCTCCAATAATGGCAATAAAATTACTCCCTTTTTGTGGAAGAAAGGGGGATAAGGTGAACAGATACAGATTATTAGATTACATCTTTTTCGTCATTTTCCAAATTGAAATTGAAATTAACTTTCATTTCAATCGATAGTGAAGACAATATTGTGATTAAATTATGTTTTTCAAAAATATTTGAAGAAATAAAAACTTAGTTTCTTATATTCAATCTTTAGGAATCACTTTATTTTAGAAAACCAAAAATCGTCTGTTATTTTCTCCATTGACTTAAAAAAATTATAATTATTCCATCGTTGTTTTTGTCAGTTAGTTTACAAAGGCGTTTAAAGCCTAAATGGTTTATAGAGAGAAATACAATTTTCTAAGCATTAATTTTACTTCATAAACATGAACTATTTTGAACAAATTCGTCCAAATGACGTCATTTATGTAAACGCTTAGAAAAGGGGAAAAAATTAATAAGGATTGTAATTTACTGATACAATATTGTCATTTTAAAAAAATCTTAATGAAACGACTTTATAAAAAGACTAATTCGGATATGTGAAAAACATATGCCATGATAAATGTTCATCTGAATGCAAGGACGAGAAAATTTCGTGCTTGGTTATTTATGGTGGCAAAAGTAAAAAAGTTGAAGACCCCTATCTTACAGTTTCGACAGTTAACCCTTTCCGGCGCAGTGTGTCCAGTCTGGACACACATAATTTTAATTCCAACCTTGCAAATGGCACCAAGAATATTTATCAAAATTTTGATTTTACTACGAAAGCTTAATTTAAGGAGTTTTTATTTTCTAAAAGAAATCGTTTGCAATTTCCGGTGTCAGTCAATATTTTCTCATTTTGCGAATAGAATTTGTCTGCGCCGGAAAGGGTTAATGGGTTAATTTATAAGCAACATTTTTATTTCAAAATAATTTTAAAAAAGGAAATAACACTTAGATGTAAATATAAAACTTTAAGAGCAACTAAAATAGCTCCATAACAATTAGGTTTTTATAGATTAAAATAAATTCCAATTTAAATGAACTTGAAAGAAAATAAACCTTTATATGAAGGCTTGATAATGTATAAATGATTAAATAAACATAAAAGATTATTTAATGCACTTCTGTAATGATTATGGTTCCATGGCTGGTCCCATAATGTGTGCTTTATAGAGTTCATCAATTAAACGCAAAGCAATTTATTTGAAAGAAAAGCTGGAAGTTTTTTCTTTCTAAATTTCAGTTGAGGCAAATGAAAAATTTATTAGATTTTCCTTTTCATACAACCATATATCGAATAATACGTATATTGCAAATGTAGAAATCTACCCCGAATATTTCTTAAGGATTACAGATATTTAAAGAAAAAGGATCATTTGGCTGCTCTGATGAAACAGTAGGAATTTGATTAAGAAAAATTTTCAATTCTTAAAATATTCGCAAGTGCGTGAAAATGTTGTGTAAACCAAAGATTTGATAGGTTAATTAAAAATGAATGTACAAATGAATCATACTTTCTTTTTCAAACTAGTCCGTCTCCTTAAATCGTATAACTGACCTCCTGATATTGTCACAGAAAGCTGATTCTTTGGAACATGTGTTCAGAAAATCCGGGACTGATTATCTAAGGGGGAAACTTCCACCAGTAAAAATTAATGGAAACATTTTTCCTTCTGTATTAAAGTAAGTTTGTATGACTTCAGCGTATAAATAAGTCAGCAATTTCTATTAAATTTTACTGGCGGAAATTTGCCCAGTTTGTAAACAGATCTTGCATGAAATGTCTCTGAACAACGGTTATTAATGGAGTTGTGAATAAAGACGATGAGACATATAGTGTATTGTCTACAAATTACGAGTTAAGTAACTGAAGAAGATGTCATAAAATGACGATTTTTTTTTTTTAATTGGATGAACATAACCGCGGGGGCAAACTTCCGCCTGTAAACTTTAACCCGTTGGGGACGAGCGACACGTATACGTGCCGCATGAAGCGCTCAGAATCCTTGTTTTTCCTCACCTGTAAAATTTTACTGTAAAATTTGCCTTATTTAATCAGCGCATTTTCTCGATTCAAGAAGACACAAATTTTTGTTTTTAAAAAACGGTGACAATAGATTAAAAATTTCGTTAAAGGCTCCCTTCCCGAAGGGGTTAATAAAAAAACCTGTCTCATTTAAGTGCCTTATTATTGATGGATAATTTCTCTCAAAAATATGGTACAAATTTCTATTTGTTGTTATTGGTGGCAATTTGCCGAGGTATTATAATCTTTATCGTAAACACTGACAGGAAGTTGTCTAGTTTGTCACAATATGGCAGAAATACAGTGCTTGACTACCGCTGAAGTGAAATTCGACCAGTAAAAATTAATTTCTATTTTTGCCATTATTTATGACTCAAATTTTGCATTATATTAAATTTTACGGGCGGAAATTTGCCCAGTTTGCAAACAGGTCTTGCATGAAATGTCTCTGAACAACGGTTATTAATGGAGTTGTGAATAAAGACGATGAGACATATAGTGTATTGTCTACAAATTACGAGTTAAGTAACTGAAGAAGATGTCATAAAATGACGGTTTTTTTTTTAATTGGATGAACATAGCCGCGGGGGCAAACTTCCGCCTGTAAACTTTAACCCGTTGGGGACGAGCGACACGTATACGTGCCGCATGAAGCGCTCAGAATCCTTGTTTTTCCTCACCAGTAAAATTTTACTGTAAAATTTGCTTTATTTAATCAGCGCATTTTCTCGATTCAAGAAGACACAAATTTTTGTTTTTAAAAAACGGTGACAATAGATTAAAAATTTCGTTAAAGGCTCCCTTCCCGAAGGGGTTAATAAAAAAACCTGTCTCATTTAAGTGCCTTATTATTGATGGATAATTTCTCTCAAAAATATGGTACAAATTTCTATTTGTTGTTATTGGTGGCAATTTGCCGAGGTATTATAATCTTTATCGTAAACACTGACAGGAAGTTGTCTAGTTTGTCACAATATGGCAGAAATACAGTGCTTGACTACCGCTGAAGTGAAATTCGACCAGTAAAAATTAATTTCTATTTTTGCCATTATTTATGACTCAAATTTTGCATTATATTAAATTTTACGGGCGGAAATTTGCCCAGTTTGCAAACAGGTCTTGCATGAAATCTCTCTGAACAACGGTTATTAATGGAGTTGTGAATAAAGACGATGAGACATATAGTGTATTGTCTACAAATTACGAGTTAAGTAACTGAAGAAGATGTCATAAAATGACGTTTTTTTTTTTTAATTGGATGAACATAACCGCGGGGGCAAACTTCCGCCTGTAAACTTTAACCCGTTGGGGACGAGCGACACGTATACGTGCCGCATGAAGCGCTCAGAATCCTTGTTTTTCCTCACCAGTAAAATTTTACTGTAAAATTTGCCTTATTTAATCAGCGCATTTTCTCGATTCAAGAAGACACAAATTTTTGTTTTTAAAAAACGGTGACAATAAATTAAAAATTTCGTTAAAGGCTCCCTTCCCGAAGGGGTTAATAAAAAAACCTGTCTCATTTAAGTGCCTTATTATTGATGGATAATTTCTCTCAAAAATATGGTACAAATTTCTCTTTGTTGTTATTGGTGGCAATTTGCCGAGGTATTATAATCTTTATCGTAAACACTGACAGGAAGTTGTCTAGTTTGTCACAATATGGCAGAAATACAGTGCTTGACTACCGCTGAAGTGAAATTCGACCAGTAAAAATTAATTTCTATTTTTGCCATTATTTATGACTCAAATTTTGCATTATATTAAATTTTACGGGCGGAAATTTGCCCAGTTTGCAAACAGGTCTTGCATGAAATGTCTCTGAACAACGGTTATTAATGGAGTTGTGAATAAAGACGATGAGACATATAGTGTATTGTCTACAAATTACGAGTTAAGTAACTGAAGAAGATGTCATAAAATGACGTTTTTTTTTTTAATTGGATGAACATAACCGCGGGGGCAAACTTCCGCCTGTAAACTTTAACCCGTTGGGGACGAGCGACACGTATACGTGCCGCATGAAGCGCTCAGAATCCTTGTTTTTCCTCACCAGTAAAATTTTACTGTAAAATTTGCCTTATTTAATCAGCGCATTTTCTCGATTCAAGAAGACACAAATTTTTGTTTTTAAAAAACGGTGACAATAAATTAAAAATTTCGTTAAAGGCTCCCTTCCCGAAGGGGTTAATAAAAAAACCTGTCTCATTTAAGTGCCTTATTATTGATGGATAATTTCTCTCAAAAATATGGTACAAATTTCTCTTTGTTGTTATTGGTGGCAATTTGCCGAGGTATTATAATCTTTATCGTAAACACTGACAGGAAGTTGTCTAGTTTGTCACAATATGGCAGAAATACAGTGCTTGACTACCGCTGAAGTGAAATTCGACCAGTAAAAATTAATTTCTATTTTTGCCATTATTTATGACTCAAATTTTGCATTATATTAAATTTTACGGGCGGAAATTTGCCCAGTTTGCAAACAGGTCTTGCATGAAATGTCTCTGAACAACGGTTATTAATGGAGTTGTGAATAAAGACGATGAGACATATAGTGTATTGTCTACAAATTACGAGTTAAGTAACTGAAGAAGATGTCATAAAATGACGTTTTTTTTTTTAATTGGATGAACATAACCGCGGGGGCAAACTTCCGCCTGTAAACTTTAACCCGTTGGGGACGAGCGACACGTATACGTGCCGCATGAAGCGCTCAGAATCCTTGTTTTTCCTCACCAGTAAAATTTTACTGTAAAATTTGCCTTATTTAATCAGCGCATTTTCTCGATTCAAGAAGACACAAATTTTTGTTTTTAAAAAACGGTGACAATAAATTAAAAATTTCGTTAAAGGCTCCCTTCCCGAAGGGGTTAATAAAAAAACCTGTCTCATTTAAGTGCCTTATTATTGATGGATAATTTCTCTCAAAAATATGGTACAAATTTCTATTTGTTGTTATTGGTGGCAATTTGCCGAGGTATTATAATCTTTATCGTAAACACTGACAGGAAGTTGTCTAGTTTGTCACAATATGGCTGAAATACAGTGCTTGACTACCGCTGAAGTGAAATTCGACCAGTAAAAATTAATTTCTATTTTTGCCATTATTTATGACTCAAATTTTGCATTATATTAAATTTTACGGGCGGAAATTTGCCCAGTTTGCAAACAGGTCTTGCATGAAATGTCTCTGAACAACGGTTATTAATGGAGTTGTGAATAAAGACGATGAGACATATAGTGTATTGTCTACAAATTACGAGTTAAGTAACTGAAGAAGATGTCATAAAATGACGTTTTTTTTTTTTTAATTGGATGAATATAACCGCGGGGGCAAACTTCCGCCTGTAAACTTTAACCCGTTGGGGACGAGCGACACGTATATGTGCCGCATGAAGCGCTCAGAATCTTTGTTTTTCCTCACCAGTATAATTTTACTGTAAAAATTGCCTTATTTAATCAGCGCATTTTCTCGATTCAAGAAGACACAAATTTTTGTTTTTAAAAAACGGTGACAATAGATTAAAAATTTCGTTAAAGGCTCCCTTCCCGAAGGGGTTAATAAAAAAACCTGTCTCATTTAAGTGCATTATTATTGATGGATAATTTCTCTCAAAAATATGGTACAAATTTCTATTTGTTGTTATTGGTGGCAATTTGCCGAGGTATTATAATCTTTATCGTAAACACTGACAGGAAGTTGTCTAGTTTGTCACAATATGGCAGAAATACAGTGCTTGACTACCGCTGAAGTGAAATTCGACCAGTAAAAATTAATTTCTATTTTTGCCATTATTTATGACTCAAATTTTGCATTATATTAAATTTTACGGGCGGAAATTTGCCCAGTTTGCAAACAGGTCTTGCATGAAATGTCTCTGAACAAAGGTTATTAATGGAGTTGTGAATAAAGACGATGAGACATATAGTGTATTGTCTACAAATTACGAGTTAAGTAACTGAAGAAGATGTCATAAAATGACGTTTTTTTTTTTTTTTAATTGGATGAACATTGCCGCGGGGGCAAACTTCCGCCTGTAAACTTTAACCCGTTGGGGACGAGCGACACGTATACGTGCCGCATGAAGCGCTCAGAATCCTTGTTTTTCCTCACCAGTAAAATTTTACTGTAAAATTTGCCTTATTTAATCAGCGCATTTTCTCGATTCAAGAAGACACAAATTTTTGTTTTTAAAAAACGGTGACAATAAATTAAAAATTTCGTTAAAGGCTCCCTTCCCGAAGGGGTTAATAAAAAAACCTGTCTCATTTAAGTGCATTATTATTGATGGATAATTTCTCTCAAAAATATGGTACAAATTTCTCTTTGTTGTTATTGGTGGCAATTTGCCGAGGTATTATAATCTTTATCGTAAACACTGACAGGAAGTTGTCTAGTTTGTCACAATATGGCAGAAATACAGTGCTTGACTACCGCTGAAGTGAAATTCGACCAGTAAAAATTAATTTCTATTTTTGCCATTATTTATGACTCAAATTTTGCATTATATTAAATTTTACGGGCGGAAATTTGCCCAGTTTGCAAACAGGTCTTGCATGAAATGTCTCTGAACAACGGTTATTAATGGAGTTGTGAATAAAGACGATGAGACATATAGTGTATTGTCTACAAATTACGAGTTAAGTAACTGAAGAAGATGTCATAAAATGACGTTTTTTTTTTTAATTGGATGAACATAACCGCGGGGGCAAACTTCCGCCTGTAAACTTTAACCCGTTGGGGACGAGCGACACGTATACGTGCCGCATGAAGCGCTCAGAATCCTTGTTTTTCCTCACCAGTAAAATTTTACTGTAAAATTTGCCTTATTTAATCAGCGCATTTTCTCGATTCAAGAAGACACAAATTTTTGTTTTTAAAAAACGGTGACAATAAATTAAAAATTTCGTTAAAGGCTCCCTTCCCGAAGGGGTTAATAAAAAAACCTGTCTCATTTAAGTGCCTTATTATTGATGGATAATTTCTCTCAAAAATATGGTACAAATTTCTATTTGTTGTTATTGGTGGCAATTTGCCGAGGTATTATAATCTTTATCGTAAACACTGACAGGAAGTTGTCTAGTTTGTCACAATATGGCTGAAATACAGTGCTTGACTACCGCTGAAGTGAAATTCGACCAGTAAAAATTAATTTCTATTTTTGCCATTATTTATGACTCAAATTTTGCATTATATTAAATTTTACGGGCGGAAATTTGCCCAGTTTGCAAACAGGTCTTGCATGAAATGTCTCTGAACAACGGTTATTAATGGAGTTGTGAATAAAGACGATGAGACATATAGTGTATTGTCTACAAATTACGAGTTAAGTAACTGAAGAAGATGTCATAAAATGACGTTTTTTTTTTTTTAATTGGATGAATATAACCGCGGGGGCAAACTTCCGCCTGTAAACTTTAACCCGTTGGGGACGAGCGACACGTATATGTGCCGCATGAAGCGCTCAGAATCTTTGTTTTTCCTCACCAGTATAATTTTACTGTAAAAATTGCCTTATTTAATCAGCGCATTTTCTCGATTCAAGAAGACACAAATTTTTGTTTTTAAAAAACGGTGACAATAGATTAAAAATTTCGTTAAAGGCTCCCTTCCCGAAGGGGTTAATAAAAAAACCTGTCTCATTTAAGTGCATTATTATTGATGGATAATTTCTCTCAAAAATATGGTACAAATTTCTATTTGTTGTTATTGGTGGCAATTTGCCGAGGTATTATAATCTTTATCGTAAACACTGACAGGAAGTTGTCTAGTTTGTCACAATATGGCAGAAATACAGTGCTTGACTACCGCTGAAGTGAAATTCGACCAGTAAAAATTAATTTCTATTTTTGCCATTATTTATGACTCAAATTTTGCATTATATTAAATTTTACGGGCGGAAATTTGCCCAGTTTGCAAACAGGTCTTGCATGAAATGTCTCTGAACAAAGGTTATTAATGGAGTTGTGAATAAAGACGATGAGACATATAGTGTATTGTCTACAAATTACGAGTTAAGTAACTGAAGAAGATGTCATAAAATGACGTTTTTTTTTTTTTTTAATTGGATGAACATTGCCGCGGGGGCAAACTTCCGCCTGTAAACTTTAACCCGTTGGGGACGAGCGACACGTATACGTGCCGCATGAAGCGCTCAGAATCCTTGTTTTTCCTCACCAGTAAAATTTTACTGTAAAATTTGCCTTATTTAATCAGCGCATTTTCTCGATTCAAGAAGACACAAATTTTTGTTTTTAAAAAACGGTGACAATAAATTAAAAATTTCGTTAAAGGCTCCCTTCCCGAAGGGGTTAATAAAAAAACCTGTCTCATTTAAGTGCCTTATTATTGATGGATAATTTTTCTCAAAAATATGGTATAAAATTTCTATTTGTTGTTATTGGTGGCAATTTGCCGAGGTATTATAATCTTTATCGTAAACACTGACAGGAAGTTGTCTAGTTTGTCACAATATGGCAGAAATACAGTGCTTGACTACCGCTGAAGTGAAATTCGACCAGTAAAAATTAATTTCTATTTTTGCCATTATTTATGACTCAAATTTTGCATTATATTAAATTTTACGGGCGGAAATTTGCCCAGTTTGCAAACAGGTCTTGCATGAAATGTCTCTGAACAACGGTTATTAATGGAGTTGTGAATAAAGACGATGAGACATATAGTGTATTGTCTACAAATTACGAGTTAAGTAACTGAAGAAGATGTCATAAAATGACGTTTTTTTTTTTAATTGGATGAACATAACCGCGGGGGCAAACTTCCGCCTGTAAACTTTAACCCGTTGGGGACGAGCGACACGTATACGTGCCGCATGAAGCGCTCAGAATCCTTGTTTTTCCTCACCAGTAAAATTTTACTGTAAAATTTGCCTTATTTAATCAGCGCATTTTCTCGATTCAAGAAGACACAAATTTTTGTTTTTAAAAAACGGTGACAATAGATTAAAAATTTCGTTAAAGGCTCCCTTCCCGAAGGGGTTAATAAAAAAACCTGTCTCATTTAAGTGCATTATTATTGATGGATAATTTCTCTCAAAAATATGGTACAAATTTCTATTTGTTGTTATTGGTGGCAATTTGCCGAGGTATTATAATCTTTATCGTAAACACTGACAGGAAGTTGTCTAGTTTGTCACAATATGGCAGAAATACAGTGCTTGACTACCGCTGAAGTGAAATTCGACCAGTAAAAATTAATTTCTATTTTTGCCATTATTTATGACTCAAATTTTGCATTATATTAAATTTTACGGGCGGAAATTTGCCCAGTTTGCAAACAGGTCTTGCATGAAATGTCTCTGAACAACGGTTATTAATGGAGTTGTGAATAAAGACGATGAGACATATAGTGTATTGTCTACAAATTACGAGTTAAGTAACTGAAGAAGATGTCATAAAATGACGGTTTTTTTTTTAATTGGATGAACATAGCCGCGGGGGCAAACTTCCGCCTGTAAACTTTAACCCGTTGGGGACGAGCGACACGTATACGTGCCGCATGAAGCGCTCAGAATCCTTGTTTTTCCTCACCAGTAAAATTTTACTGTAAAATTTGCTTTATTTAATCAGCGCATTTTCTCGATTCAAGAAGACACAAATTTTTGTTTTTAAAAAACGGTGACAATAGATTAAAAATTTCGTTAAAGGCTCCCTTCCCGAAGGGGTTAATAAAAAAACCTGTCTCATTTAAGTGCCTTATTATTGATGGATAATTTCTCTCAAAAATATGGTACAAATTTCTATTTGTTGTTATTGGTGGCAATTTGCCGAGGTATTATAATCTTTATCGTAAACACTGACAGGAAGTTGTCTAGTTTGTCACAATATGGCAGAAATACAGTGCTTGACTACCGCTGAAGTGAAATTCGACCAGTAAAAATTAATTTCTATTTTTGCCATTATTTATGACTCAAATTTTGCATTATATTAAATTTTACGGGCGGAAATTTGCCCAGTTTGCAAACAGGTCTTGCATGAAATGTCTCTGAACAACGGTTATTAATGGAGTTGTGAATAAAGACGATGAGACATATAGTGTATTGTCTACAAATTACGAGTTAAGTAACTGAAGAAGATGTCATAAAATGACGTTTTTTTTTTTTTAATTGGATGAACATAACCGCGGGGGCAAACTTCCGCCTGTAAACTTTAACCCGTTGGGGACGAGCGACACGTATACGTGCCGCATGAAGCGCTCAGAATCCTTGTTTTTCCTCACCAGTAAAATTTTACTGTAAAATTTGCCTTATTTAATCAGCGCATTTTCTCGATTCAAGAAGACACAAATTTTTGTTTTTAAAAAACGGTGACAATAAATTAAAAATTTCGTTAAAGGCTCCCTTCCCGAAGGGGTTAATAAAAAAACCTGTCTCATTTAAGTGCCTTATTATTGATGGATAATTTCTCTCAAAAATATGGTACAAATTTCTATTTGTTGTTATTGGTGGCAATTTGCCGAGGTATTATAATCTTTATCGTAAACACTGACAGGAAGTTGTCTAGTTTGTCACAATATGGCAGAAATACAGTGCTTGACTACCGCTGAAGTGAAATTCGACCAGTAAAAATTAATTTCTATTTTTGCCATTATTTATGACTCAAATTTTGCATTATATTAAATTTTACGGGCGGAAATTTGCCCAGTTTGCAAACAGGTCTTGCATGAAATGTCTCTGAACAACGGTTATTAATGGAGTTGTGAATAAAGACGATGAGACATATAGTGTATTGTCTACAAATTACGAGTTAAGTAACTGAAGAAGATGTCATAAAATGACGTTTTTTTTTTTTAATTGGATGAATATAACCGCGGGGGCAAACTTCCGCCTGTAAACTTTAACCCGTTGGGGACGAGCGACACGTATATGTGCCGCATGAAGCGCTCAGAATCTTTGTTTTTCCTCACCAGTATAATTTTACTGTAAAAATTGCCTTATTTAATCAGCGCATTTTCTCGATTCAAGAAGACACAAATTTTTGTTTTTAAAAAACGGTGACAATAGATTAAAAATTTCGTTAAAGGCTCCCTTCCCGAAGGGGTTAATAAAAAAACCTGTCTCATTTAAGTGCATTATTATTGATGGATAATTTCTCTCAAAAATATGGTACAAATTTCTATTTGTTGTTATTGGTGGCAATTTGCCGAGGTATTATAATCTTTATCGTAAACACTGACAGGAAGTTGTCTAGTTTGTCACAATATGGCAGAAATACAGTGCTTGACTACCGCTGAAGTGAAATTCGACCAGTAAAAATTAATTTCTATTTTTGCCATTATTTATGACTCAAATTTTGCATTATATTAAATTTTACGGGCGGAAATTTGCCCAGTTTGCAAACAGGTCTTGCATGAAATGTCTCTGAACAACGGTTATTAATGGAGTTGTGAATAAAGACGATGAGACATATAGTGTATTGTCTACAAATTACGAGTTAAGTAACTGAAGAAGATGTCATAAAATGACGTTTTTTTTTTTTAATTGGATGAACATAACCGCGGGGGCAAACTTCCGCCTGTAAACTTTAACCCGTTGGGGACGAGCGACACGTATACGTGCCGCATGAAGCGCTCAGAATCCTTGTTTTTCCTCACCAGTAAAATTTTACTGTAAAATTTGCCTTATTTAATCAGCGCATTTTCTCGATTCAAGAAGACACAAATTTTTGTTTTTAAAAAACGGTGACAATAAATTAAAAATTTCGTTAAAGGCTCCCTTCCCGAAGGGGTTAATAAAAAAACCTGTCTCATTTAAGTGCCTTATTATTGATGGATAATTTCTCTCAAAAATATGGTACAAATTTCTATTTGTTGTTATTGGTGGCAATTTGCCGAGGTATTATAATCTTTATCGTAAACACTGACAGGAAGTTGTCTAGTTTGTCACAATATGGCTGAAATACAGTGCTTGACTACCGCTGAAGTGAAATTCGACCAGTAAAAATTAATTTCTATTTTTGCCATTATTTATGACTCAAATTTTGCATTATATTAAATTTTACGGGCGGAAATTTGCCCAGTTTGCAAACAGGTCTTGCATGAAATGTCTCTGAACAACGGTTATTAATGGAGTTGTGAATAAAGACGATGAGACATATAGTGTATTGTCTACAAATTACGAGTTAAGTAACTGAAGAAGATGTCATAAAATGACGTTTTTTTTTTTTAATTGGATGAATATAACCGCGGGGGCAAACTTCCGCCTGTAAACTTTAACCCGTTGGGGACGAGCGACACGTATATGTGCCGCATGAAGCGCTCAGAATCTTTGTTTTTCCTCACCAGTATAATTTTACTGTAAAAATTGCCTTATTTAATCAGCGCATTTTCTCGATTCAAGAAGACACAAATTTTTGTTTTTAAAAAACGGTGACAATAGATTAAAAATTTCGTTAAAGGCTCCCTTCCCGAAGGGGTTAATAAAAAAACCTGTCTCATTTAAGTGCATTATTATTGATGGATAATTTCTCTCAAAAATATGGTACAAATTTCTATTTGTTGTTATTGGTGGCAATTTGCCGAGGTATTATAATCTTTATCGTAAACACTGACAGGAAGTTGTCTAGTTTGTCACAATATGGCAGAAATACAGTGCTTGACTACCGCTGAAGTGAAATTCGACCAGTAAAAATTAATTTCTATTTTTGCCATTATTTATGACTCAAATTTTGCATTATATTAAATTTTACGGGCGGAAATTTGCCCAGTTTGCAAACAGGTCTTGCATGAAATGTCTCTGAACAACGGTTATTAATGGAGTTGTGAATAAAGACGATGAGACATATAGTGTATTGTCTACAAATTACGAGTTAAGTAACTGAAGAAGATGTCATAAAATGACGTTTTTTTTTTTAATTGGATGAACATAACCGCGGGGGCAAACTTCCGCCTGTAAACTTTAACCCGTTGGGGACGAGCGACACGTATACGTGCCGCATGAAGCGCTCAGAATCCTTGTTTTTCCTCACCAGTAAAATTTTACTGTAAAATTTGCCTTATTTAATCAGCGCATTTTCTCGATTCAAGAAGACACAAATTTTTGTTTTTAAAAAACGGTGACAATAGATTAAAAATTTCGTTAAAGGCTCCCTTCCCGAAGGGGTTAATAAAAAAACCTGTCTCATTTAAGTGCATTATTATTGATGGATAATTTCTCTCAAAAATATGGTACAAATTTCTATTTGTTGTTATTGGTGGCAATTTGCCGAGGTATTATAATCTTTATCGTAAACACTGACAGGAAGTTGTCTAGTTTGTCACAATATGGCAGAAATACAGTGCTTGACTACCGCTGAAGTGAAATTCGACCAGTAAAAATTAATTTCTATTTTTGCCATTATTTATGACTCAAATTTTGCATTATATTAAATTTTACGGGCGGAAATGTGCCCAGTTTGCAAACAGGTCTTGCATGAAATGTCTCTGAACAACGGTTATTAATGGAGTTGTGAATAAAGACGATGAGACATATAGTGTATTGTCTACAAATTACGAGTTAAGTAACTGAAGAAGATGTCATAAAATGACGTTTTTTTTTTTTAATTGGATGAACATAACCGCGGGGGCAAACTTCCGCCTGTAAACTTTAACCCGTTGGGGACGAGCGACACGTATACGTGCCGCATGAAGCGCTCAGAATCCTTGTTTTTCCTCACCAGTAAAATTTTACTGTAAAATTTGCCTTATTTAATCAGCGCATTTTCTCGATTCAAGAAGACACAAATTTTTGTTTTTAAAAAACGGTGACAATAAATTAAAAATTTCGTTAAAGGCTCCCTTCCCGAAGGGGTTAATAAAAAAACCTGTCTCATTTAAGTGCCTTATTATTGATGGATAATTTCTCTCAAAAATATGGTATAAAATTTCTGTTTGTTGTTATTGGTGGCAATTTGCCGAGGTATTATAATCTTTATCGTAACACTGACAGGAAGTTGTCTAGTTTGTCACAATATGGCAGAAATACAGTGCTTGACTACCGCTGAAGTGAAATTCGACCAGTAAAAATTAATTTCTATTTTTGCCATTATTTATGACTCAAATTTTGCATTATATTAAATTTTACGGGCGGAAATTTGCCCAGTTTGCAAACAGGTCTTGCATGAAATGTCTCTGAACAACGGTTATTAATGGAGTTGTGAATAAAGACGATGAGACATATAGTGTATTGTCTACAAATTACGAGTTAAGTAACTGAAGAAGATGTCATAAAATGACGTTTTTTTTTTTTTTAATTGGATGAACATAACCGCGGGGGCAAACTTCCGCCTGTAAACTTTAACCCGTTGGGGACGAGCGACACGTATACGTGCCGCATGAAGCGCTCAGAATCCTTGTTTTTCCTCACCAGTAAAATTTTACTGTAAAATTTGCCTTATTTAATCAGCGCATTTTCTCGATTCAAGAAGACACAAATTTTTGTTTTTAAAAAACGGTGACAATAGATTAAAAATTTCGTTAAAGGCTCCCTTCCCGAAGGGGTTAATAAAAAAACCTGTCTCATTTAAGTGCCTTATTATTGATGGATAATTTCTCTCAAAAATATGGTACAAATTTCTATTTGTTGTTATTGGTGGCAATTTGCCGAGGTATTATAATCTTTATCGTAAACACTGACAGGAAGTTGTCTAGTTTGTCACAATATGGCAGAAATACAGTGCTTGACTACCGCTGAAGTGAAATTCGACCAGTAAAAATTAATTTCTATTTTTGCCATTATTTATGACTGAAATTTTGCATTAATAAAATGTTTAAGTAAGGGTAAATTTTCTATTTAAATTCACTGATGAAAATTTGGCCGGCGGTAATCCATGGAACTACTAATAAAGAGGAACTGACGTATTATTAAAACAGTGAAGCTCCACCTGTAACAGTTTTCGACGGGGGTCATTACCGCCGTGGAAAATTTCCACCCATCAATTTAAGTAGAAATTTTCGTTTTATTCAAACGCTTTAGTAATGGAAAGTTTCAGTCAAAAATAATGGCAAAAACTCTTATTTATTTTTGCTGCTGGGAGTTTAATTTGGCGGTAGTATTTCCGCCATATTGTGACAACCAAAACAACCTCCTCTCAGTGTCAGTGAAAAGTTTATACTACCTGTGCAAACTGACACCAGTAAAAATGAATCGAAATTTTTTACCAGATTTTTGAGAGAAATTTTCCATGAATAAGACGCTTAAATAAGACGAAATTTCCTATTCAAGTTTACTGGTGGAAGGTTTCACTGGCAATAATCAGAAACTATAGATACCATTAAAAAAACAGCAACCATCTTGTGACAACCTCCTTAGTTACTTCACTCGCGATTGCTAGACAATACACAATATGTCCCCTCCTCTTTATTCTTAACTCCATTCGGTAATAAACACTTTCAAAAGCGGTTACAGTTGAAGCTTCACCATTTTAACACGTTCACGCCGGCGTGCATCACCGGTGGGTCACGCTTGGCTGTCGTATCGGGCGGCGTGCATCACCCGTGGGTCACACTCCACTGTTAAATAGAAGGCGTGCTATACAGGTGGTTCACACTCGACTATGCCATAGACGGCGTGCACTACAAGTGGCGTCACACTTGAATATTCGAAAATTCAGTAGTAAAAACAATTCAATACTATAAACCTCATACATTCACGACGGGAAAGGAGAATTCTCGTTTTCATACAAAAGATATCAGTGGCTGAGGGCGTGGCTGCTACCTTACAGAAAATGCATCTATATCATGTTGACCATATTTCTTTAGATTAAGACATTTTATATTAAATTCGTACATATGCAGTCAATAAAATCATGTCTCTTATTAATTTGCTTACTCCTTATGAACTTTCAGACATTCACAATCAACTCTGCTTGTTATATTCGAGTTCAGTTTAACCCCTTGAGTGGTAAGCAATTACGTTTGTGTAATGCTGAATTCCCACCGGATAATTAGTAAAATTTTATCTCAAATTAAGGAAAAGCAATTTTAGGACTTTTTCCCACCAAAGTTAGAAAAGTAAAATTTCATAATTTTTTCTGGTGTAAATCTTTATTAATCGTAGGTGGAATAAAATATATCCCACTGCCCCTCAAGGGGTTAATAAATATGAGAGGGCAGAGCTGATTACCCACGGGGCAAATTCGTACCACTAAAAATAAACAGAAAATTTTGCCTCATTAATGGCAGAAATTTTACATAAATACGGCGTTTAGATAAGTCGAACTTTTCTTTTAAAATTTATTGGTGTAAGTGTGCCCCGTTGGTAATCAGGCCCTGTGAGAGGGGCGTGTCTTTACATACAGTGTCTGAATATGCGAAAGTACCGCGCCGCCAGATGAAGCAAAACATGAAATCAAGCGCTCCTCACAACGAAAAACATGAATATAGGCGCCGGCGTGAACGTGTTAAGGATATGTCAGTTCCTCTTTATTAATAGTTCCATGCGGATACTGGTTATATTACCAGGTGTCCGTCGTAAATCATGGTCCAAATGCTCTGGACATCACTAATTTCTTACCGTTTATTTCGCCAATTTTAATCGGAGGTAATCCTACCATTTATAACGTGAAAAAAAAAATATTGGTATTCAGAGTATTTGGAGGCCCAATTTACGCGGGACGACTGGCAACACTAGTTACTGACGAAGTTTTTCAAATAGAATTCGTCAAATTCTAAAACACAATGGGCGGGGTCCAGATAGATTTTTCGTTGTTAGCAAAAGGAGATTGACCTATCAGAAGCTTGCATTTTGACAAACTGCTAGAAGTTCGCAAAAATGCAGGCTACTAATTGGTCAAAGTTGTTTAGCTAACAGCTAAAAATCAATACAAAAATGCATGTTTCTGATTGGTCAATCTCTTTTCACAACAGCGAAAAATCCATCTGGATCCCGGACAATAAGCTCTTCCGTTCGCTGTTTTTAGCACTTTGAATAACAGTAAGAACTTTTACGTTTTACCAGTCTAAATTTACAAATTTATACGTTCACTAAAATGTTAAAATTTCAGTGCAAAATTCACCTTGTTTATTAATTAAAATACATAAAGATACAAATATATTTAAATACATTGCTTAAAGGTGCGTCAAATATAATAAAATCATTTAAAAGCACATTAAAGTATTTTTAAAAAACCAAAACGCTTTTAACCGCAACTTACTCGGCCTTCATTAGTGAAAAACTAATAGCTGTTGTCCCTTTGCGTCTTCTAGCTTTGCCCGGAACAGAC
Source organism: Maratus speciosus (assembly GCA_963932465.1). Taxonomy (NCBI): domain Eukaryota; kingdom Metazoa; phylum Arthropoda; class Arachnida; order Araneae; family Salticidae; genus Maratus; species Maratus speciosus. The sequence continues at coordinate 111,957,865 of OZ010793.1, read as the reverse complement.
AATTCTACTTCAAGAGTGGTATGGAATATAAGGTACAATGGAAATGTTATCTAAAATTTCAAAAAAAAAGTACAGATTTATCAGTCATGTATTAATTCTTTCCAGACTGCGTGGATATCATATGATAATATATTGTTACATATTATTTCCTTATTAGATATTATTTCTAGATATTCTCTTATGATAGCTTCTTGGTGATTACTTGTACGGAAGATAATTTTGGATCTATTGAAATCTACTTTTCTAGATAGATTTTTTTAGATCTATTGAAATCTACTTTTATACGTTGAGTTTGTGCTCATCTTGGTAACGCAGTGTGGGGTCTATTTAATCTTGGATATGCTCAGATATGACACTAAGTAGACCCCACACTGCGTAAGCAAGATTAACACAAAATCAACCTATAAAAATAGATTTCAATAGATCCAAAATTATCTTCCGTACAAGTAATGACCAAGAAGCTACAATAAGAGAATATCTAGAAATAATATCTAATAAGGAAATAGTCTGTACTCATATATTATCATATGATATCCGCGAAGTTTGGAAAGACTCAATACATGATGATAAACTTATACTTGTTTTTTGAAATTTTGGATAACATTTTCCATTCCCCCTTATATTCCATACCACCCTTGAAGTAGAATGGTCTGTTCCGGGCAAAGCTAGAAGACGCAAAGGGACAAGCTATTAGTTTTTCACTAATAAAAGCTGAGTAATTTGCCGTTGAAAACATTTTGGTTTTTTTAAATGACTTTAATGTGTTTTTAAATGATTTTATTATATTTGACGCACATCTCAGCAATGTATTTACTTTTATTTGTATCTTTATGAATTTAAATTATACGTTCACGTTATTTTAACATTTGTCAAAGAAACTAGTTTAGCAGTCATACATGTGTTTTCATTTAAACTATCATTTTGAATTATCCTGTACATGTATTGTGCCAAACGGAATTTCATTTATTTTGTTTTAGTATTTAAAATGTAATAAAAATAAAAATAACATTCGTTATTAGGATACTTTTCCTATTAAATAAATCTATAAATCGAAAGCTGATTATCGCTTAAAATGCTAAGTTCTAAGTTAAAAATTCCCTTTTGTAAACAATTATTTTAAATTTTCTTCTGCGATCCCCCTTAGATGATTTGCATTCGAAATAGTAATTTTAGAAAATAAATATTTCTCGCAGCAAAAATTAGAATTTCGAAATCTTTAAAATCGTTTTATATTCCTTTATGTACAGATTCCCTGTTTCTGAAGAAAACCAAAAAGGAATTTCACACCAAGAACATTAATCGTCATATTTGTCTAGTGAAATACTTAGGATTTTTTCAAATATAGTCGTCTCCTTTTCCCTGTAACATTACAAACCTTAATTTTTGGTTTAAAAAATACGTCCTACTTTGAGTTAACGCCGTCTCACTGAAAATGCATGTTATTTAAAACATTTGCATGCTTGACCGAAGTTGCGGCAAGAAAATGTATTATGTTAAGTGTATGATTGTTTATTCCGTTCATAGCTTGACCTTCTTTTTTAGGAAGAGCCCCGCTCTTTTTGTAAGATATTAGCTAAACAATGGAGTTAGAAATAAAAAGGAGGAAACATATAGTGTAATGTCTACCAGTTGCGAGTGAAGTAACTGAGAAGGTTGTCATAAGATGGCGGCTGTTTGTTTACATCGGATCAACCGTTTCTGATTACCGTCGAAACAAATGTTCACAAACCATGTGACCTAAACAGATAGAGATTTTACGTTAATATATATATAATAATTTATTCTAAATGGACTTTACATTTCTCCAAAAGACAAATCGTTAAAAAGGGTTTACATTTGAGAGTGTCAAAGTGGTGTTACTCCTTGACACTATAAACTAAAATCGGCAACACCACTTTTTAAGTACAAAAATATTTGGCTTAAATAATCGAGAAAACTCTTTCCATGAATGAACCGAAGATTACAAGTAAAAATGAGTGGTGTCAAAAGTGCTTTTAGTAACGAAGCAAGTTAACTTTTCTTGCACGAACTCAGTTCGGGCAAAACAGTTAAGTGTTTAAAAAATCATAAGTTAACTAAAATCGTAAGTTAACAAATTTATATTTAAACTAATTAAATTTCCATGAATTTTAATTCCGATCATTATATATATATTTTTATATTTTAATTAATATTACAGTTATCTGCACGTGTATATTGTTTGGTATTTAACTTTATTATTTTTATAATACATTGATGTGACCTTCATTGAATTCGCAGAATAATCATTCGGATTATTACAATGTTTTTAAAATTTATTCTACTTTGTCGCAATTAAACTCCAATTTTGTTGGTTTTACATGTTAGAATTCCCGATATCTGATTATATTAACCGGGCAACAAGAGCATGAATACAGCGAAATAAGATGATCAAATACACAAATTTTAGCAATTTAGAATAATTTTGTACTGAAATTTTTCACTACAGGAAAGTTATGTTTTTTTTTGTTGTTGTTGTTGTTGTTGTTGTTGTTTTTTGTTTTGTTTTTTGTCATCATGGAATATTCTGCTGCTTTGTTTGTAACAGGGTTCTTACGCTTCAAGGATATTTACCAGAATTTTTTTAAGTCATATTTGCCCTATTTAATGAAAAAAATTCTATCTTCAGTTATAGCGACCGCTACTTTACGAAATTTCTGGTAATAAAACCCCTAAAATCCCCTGAATCCCTTGATTACGATCTCTGTATAAAAATGTCCTAACTTTTGCTATATAAATACAAGTAGTTTTTCTGCATTTTGTAAGCGTTTTTATATTTATATGCATTTACTTGCATAGGGAAATAAAATTCAGTTTTGAGTGAAATTATGACATTAAAAAAAAAGTTCAGATAATTTTTTATTATTAAAGTTCTTCACAAAAAAAAAAAAAAAAAAAATAAAATAAATAAATGAAATGAAATCTTCTTGAAAACCTTTGGTAACAACAAAAGTATTGAAGCATTACTAATTATTGGCAGTTTTAATGTCTCCTTATAAAACTTTAAGGATTTATTAAAAGCTTTCCACATAATAACTCACACCAGTATCTTTTAAAAGATACTTTTATTACTCATTAAAAATGAATGTTATATTCACTTACAGAAAGGTGCTGATTTGAGTGCTTTTATATATCGAGAATATCGAGAAATGACTGCTGGAAACAGTAGTTGTAAAGTAAGGAATAGAAGCATATGCATAATACTAAACAGGTCTTCGCGCTACCATTTAATATCTGTATATCTTTCTTATTTGTTAATATTAGTTTTTCGTATATATGTATGTATATATACAGGGTGGTCATAAAAAAACTGTGGCGATATATGGAATTCTAGCGTCCGGTCTGTTTAACCGATCGAAATGAGATTTCAGATATAGTTAATCAGAGGTATGAGCTCGGGATTCTGTGAACGGCAACAAATTGGCGCTCACGGTTACGGTTATAGGTACAGAAACTCGAAATTTTCGAATGGAAACGCTCATTTTTTTCGTCACAAAATGCTCAAAGCATGCGAAAACCCAAAATAACGCTGGAACGGTACGTGTTTCGCAATAAACAGACGCGTTATGCACGCATAAAAAACAGCTCTGCGAACGGGCAAAGAAAAAAAAAAACATGATTGGGGTGCACGGAGGAAATTTGCATATGACCAGGGCCTGACTACCAACGGGGCAAACTTACACCAATAAATTTTAAAAGAAAAGTTCGCCTTATCTAAACGCCGTATTCATGTAAAATTTCTGCCATGAATGAGGCAAAATTTTCTGTTTATTTTTAGCGGTAGGAATTTGCCCCGTGGTTAATCAGGCTCTGCATATGACAGAGGCAAGAATCCGTTTTCTTCGCTGACGATCTGGCGAACGGCGTTCTGCGATTGGTGTCTTGCCTCTGTCATATGAAAATTTCCTCCATGAGCCCCGATCCTGTTTTTTTTTTTTTTTTTTTTTTTTTTTTTTTTTTTGGCTGTTCGCAGAGCTGTTTTTTGTGCGTGCATAACGCGTCCGTTTATTGCGATACACGTACCCCTCCAGCGCTATTTAGGGTTTTCACATGCTCTGAGCATTTTGCGACGAAAGAAAAGGGTCGTTGCCATTCAAAATTTCGAGTTTCTGTTCCTATAACCGTAACCGTGAGCGCCAATTTGATGCTGTTCACAGACTCCCCAGCTCATACATGTGAATAACTGTATCTGAAATCTCATCTCGATCGGTTAAACGGACCGTCGGCTAGAGTTCCATATATCGGCACAGTTTTTTATGACCACCCTGTATATATGTATAGCATTTAATGTGACAGTTTTTATTCTCGTTTAAAAGCTTATTAATCAAACTTAATGAATGTAAAAACATGGAAAATACTTCGACATTTTTTTTTTCCACATCTGTTTAAAAATGTCTTTTTGGACGAAATTTATAGTGTAATTTATGAAGCATTTATAAATGGTGCAACATACAAAAGCAAAAATAAAGAATTGTTTTAAGATAAAAGAAATTAATGCATCTTTTTAAACCCATTTTCTCGTAAAGAAAATTTTTGTTGAAAATTAAGGGTTTCTCTATCTTTTAAGACCTAAATTTTTGGTAAATATAAATCTCATAAATTGTTAAATAGTCTCGGAAATAAATGTAATTTATCTAACTGAAAACTTTTTCCGATCAGACTAAAGTAAGTTAGCTTTATAGCGCATGTTTGAAAGGTATTGTAAAAAAATGTCTAACAAAATTACGGTATTTAAACGTAAAAGCGTTGCACATGTAGTTATAAGTATTGAAATGATTTAAAGTCTTAAAACCAAATGCTTATTTTCATTTTTCGATAATTACATTTTAAGATATAAAAGATTATGTCACATAACGGTATTTATCGGATACGCTGGTGAGCTAATTTTGTTCAAATCGTCAATTGTGTCACCCTTTACTGATCAAATGTCTCCCTTTATCGAATAATTAAAAAAAAAAATTCGATATAATAGTTTCTGAATAAGAGACCTGCCAATCCCGTTCGTTTATGAACAAAATTGAATTCACAAATGTGTTAAGAAGTAGACTGTTTTGATTCGAGAAAAGCCTTAATCCCTTTGGGACGAGCGACTGGTACATATATCGACTCATATACGTACGTGCTCCTTAAAATGTTCATAATCCGCGATTATTCTCGCCAGTAAATTTTTATTGTAAATTTTGCCTTATTTAATCCGAACATTTTCCCGATTCTATAAGGTAAAAATTTCTCTTTTGAAAAACCAGTGATAAAAGATTAAAAATTCTGTAAAAGACGCTCGTCACGAAGGGGTTAAGAATATGTTTTTGTCTTCTTTTGTTTTATTTTTATAATTTTAACGTGTTTTGTTTTACATCACTAATGTCTTTATCTCATTACTCTTTATATCTGTAATTAGGATCAGTAAGGTATTTTCAAGATAAAAACGTATAAGAACGATTAATTTCCATATTTACAATTTACATTTTCTAAAACGCAATTTCCATCGTAAAATAGAAAAACAGTGAAACACCCAATTTTTTTCGTAATATACTTGAATGAAAATATTATTTATCTTATTAACAACCAAATGGAAATAAACTCTGCTTAAAAAGATTTAAAAAAAAAACTTGATCATAAAATATTCAAACTAATTCATTTTTTATGTATGCATGACCAGACTGTTTTGAAAAAGTATTATTATGGAATAAAATGATTTTGTTAAACTAATAACTGTAAGAACGGAGAAAATATAAATACAGTCGGACCTCTATTTAACGAATCTCTATTTTGCGAACTTTTACTTGGAACCAAGAACATTTTGCAAATTTCTTCGCAAAATAACCTCCAAATAACGAAGTGTATTCTCTATTTAACGAACTTTTCCTTGGGATCTAAATTTTTTTTCTCCCTATTTCTTAAAATATTACTTGACATTTCAAACTTCTTCTTTCTTTTAACACATTTTATGATGATCAGTGACCATGGACAGGTCTTACCAGGCACCTAACTCACCGACAGCAGTAAAATCGTTGTGATTCTTTGCTTTCCATCCAAGAAGTTCAAACTTTCAATATCCCCTTTTAACCATCAATGCTGCCCCGATTTCTTAAACTATAGTTTCCAGTTTTCTAGATTGTTGATCATGATCAATCGTGTTGATAATTTCGGTTTCTTGTAGCTCGAAAATGTCAAAGAGAAAGTGCTTGAGCATCAAAGTAAAAAAAAATTATTATTGATGAGGTGGATAAAAACGTGAAGATAAAGAATACTGCTTTAAAATTTGGTATTCCCCCAAACAGCTTATCAACCATAATAAAAAATCGTGATTTTAATGTAAAATTATTTTTTAAACTGAAAATACAATGTATTTCCAGACAATGTTTCGTTTCATTCTTATTTCCCTTGCAGATTTCTTTTTAATGGGTAAAATAAATAAAACTTATGGATATAATTTATAAAAAAAAAGCGTGACGAATTATTTTTTTAATTATATTTAGTGTTTATGGACTTACAATGTCTTTTACGTAGTTTAAAGTATATTAAAAGGTGACTCTCTATTTAACGAATTTTCCATATAACGAACTTTTTTTCGGGATTTAGTGACTTAGTTAAATAGAGGTCCGACTGTAGATCTTTTCTTTTACAGCCATGTAGAACTGAATACGTTTGGAAAAGTTTTTACTGTAAATAAAGTAATATTTAGCAGTGAAGTAAAATAAGTAGCACTTCAGAAGTGTTAACCATTATATCGCTAGAATCCTGTTTGTTCGTAAATGTATTTTGTTTAAATTAAGCCTTTATCTACTGAGTGTACTTATAAGAACTATTAAAATAACTTGTTATAAAATTCATTTAATACATCGATTAGTAGTAATATAGTTTAGAATGAGTTATAGATGCATTCTTTATCTAGTTCCAAAGAACATTATATTTATACATTTCCTAATCCTACAAAATAAAAGATTTGAGTGAGGTTATAAATATTGCACAAAATCCATATAAATTCCAATTCAATTAATCCGTCTTAATGCTTCAATCCTTCTAAAATTTATTAAATGATTATGCAAATCTTCTAATGTAGTTTCGAAAATTCACGAAATATGCTTTAGAAGATAAATTTTCATGAATTCATAATTCAGTACATAAAGGGTTAAAGAAGTGCTATAACTAGAAGTACATTAATTTTAGATATAAATATTTTTTTTTTAATATTTAAGTGCTTTATTAGCATAAATAAATATACGCAAAGCATTAAAAATGTGATATTGATTTCTTTGTGAATTAATCAGCTTTTCAGAGCATTAAGAATCGTATCAATATTTCTGTATTTTAAAATTTTTTGTCGTTGTGACAAGGATTACTCGGATTACTTGAAGCTATATTCTGCATTAGAGTATATTATTAGGTCTCCAAAAAAATTCTGTCGTTTTTATGTTCTTTCATGCCTACTTTTTTAAAAATGTTTATTTCTTCTTTGGCACCACGTTTTTGAACTGGTAAAATTGTTTTCACCTTAATGTGAAATGTGAAAAGTGCGGGAATTTTACCATTTCAGAAAAGTGGTGCTAATGAAGAAAACAAAATTTTAAAAAAGTGGGCGTGAAAGAAGTTTAAACGACAGAATTTTCTTGGAGACCTGATATATTTTTTTAGCATGTTAGTAAATGTTTTGAAGAAGGAATATGATTTAAAAAAGAAAAAACTCAATTGTTATCCTAAAATGCGAAAAAAAACATTTTTATTTTGTTTTTAATGTGAAATCACACTTCAGCAAAATTATAGAGCTTTTTCGAAAAATATTTCTTTATACTTTTGTTACAAACATTCTCTGTATAATTCTAACTGCCAGATTTTTCAAAAAATTAGTTTAAGCAATAATAAATAAAGTGGCATGTAATATGTAAAAATATTTATCTAGCAATTTTTTTAAATAAACTTTTTACATCATTGCGAATCAGATTATTATTACCATAAAACACGTCTAAAGGAACCTCAATAATTTTTTTTTTTTAATTCAGTACCATATGTTGAATCAAATATTCAAATATTAAAGAAACACAAAGTGGTTACAACGAATTTAAGGATTGTAATATTGACCATTTAAAGCAGTGCTGCCAGTAGGCAACTTTTTTTAAATTCAGATTTCTTGATAGGCACCACTTTTTTGAAATAGTAAAATTAGCCTTATTTAATGACATATTAATTAAGGCGAAAAGAAGGGGAATTTTACCATTTCAGAACAGTGGTGTGAATAAAGAAATATGAATTTTTAAAAAGTAGCCCAATAGCAACACTGATTTAAAGGGAATTAGATGGCACAAAAAGCTTATTTCACATATTTATAATTATCAAATCTTTATGTTACATCGCTAGAATATATTTGAGATGTTTAAATACATGTTTAAAAAATTGTAAAAAATGATACGTTCGTTTTTTTTTTTTCGCCTAACGCGAGTTATCAAGTCAAATCATTATCAAACAGCATTTTGTTTTCATCAACTGTATCTTATGTAAAGTAAAAAAATATATATAGAAGAATATAATTAGATAGGAAAAAATAATTTTTCTCTGACACAAAAAAGAAAATAACTGTTTAGCCAAAAGAAGAAATGATTAGCTTAATCAATAAATATTTTCATAATAGTTATTTTTATTATGCGCATGGCAAAATTGTTTTGAGTTTGATGAAAAGTGTCATAAACGCTTAAGAGGCTACACTAGTCACTCAAAAAGACCCGGATGGTAATGTTAATCCTATGGGGAAGTTATCTTCAAATATCTCGCTTAAATTTTGATATTTTCGAATGATTTTTTTTTTTAACAGGATAGCTGAGGACGATCTACATCTGGGTTAGTTTTTACTTTCTTTGATTTTGGTTACAGATTTTTAAAAAAATCAATTTCTTTAAAATCTGAAACTAAAATCGAAAAAGTAAAAGCTAGCCCGGATGTAGATGGTCCTCAGCTATCTTGGGCAAGAAAAAAAAATTACATTTGAAAATAACAAAATTTAAGCGAGATATTTGAAAATAACTTCCCCGTAGGATTAACATTATCATCCGGGTCTTTTTGAGTGACTAGTGTGGCCTCTTAAGGAAATCTTAATTATTCTACACTAATTGTTTTGTGATGCACACATGATAAAATTGTTGAAAATTAACCATTTATAAATATATAAATATAAAATATGTACAATTTTACTAAAAGATAATTTAGCTGCGATGCAAGCAAATCTCCTTTCAGAAAAAAATAAGAAAATATGAAAAGATTAAGAAAAGAATAAAAAAAAGAAAAGTTAGGCATCTTAAAACCTATTTGCCTGTAAACATTTCTTTAAAATTGAGTAATAGTTTCACTATTAAAATATTGATTTGGGATCATATTAAAGATAAAATTATTTCATTTGCTCAATAAGCACAAAAAAATATATTTTATACCGCAACCATCGCAATTTTAGTTTCAATTAAGAGCGGTTCGTATTATTAACGGTGACCTTAATTGCATTTATAAGTCCTTTGAATGATGCAGACTATTTCGCATAGAGTTGTAAGTCAATTCATAAGAATTAGGATATTTGTCAAACTTTAGAATGAAAGTTTTGTCTCTAAAAAATGTTTTTACATTGTCCTTAACAGATATCGAATACTACAGAACTCACTATACGTTACGGTTAATTGAGTAGAAACGGAAATAAGCAAAATGTAATACTTTTAGTATTTGCTACTACCCCCACAAATTTGCGTAGTTCAGTAAAAATGGCACCATGACAGGAATAACTCACAAAGAAAGTTTCACAGTATGATGTTTAAAACTTATTGAAGGTATTCATTTCAGATTAACTTTAATTTATAAAGAAAACTTTTTATTTCAAAATAGTCTTAAAAACTGAAATAACACTTAGGTGTAAATATAAAACTTTAAGAGCAAATGCGACAAATCCACAACAATTACGTTCTTATATACTCCCTCCGTCCCAAATTAGTTGCTACATTTCAAGTGGGTGGAGTCATACTTAATTTCCGATGCAGTTTAGTAGATCGTCCCAATTTTGTAAGGACTCTACCACAAATATACAATAAAGATAATTTTCTTCCTAAAGAATTAACGCTTCATTAGCTAGAAGGTAGTTTTACGCGATTACTGGTGGAATGATCCTTACAAAATGCGGCGGTGCTTAAGAGCGTTAAAACTTGCGATTTTTAAAACTAATTTGGTACTTATTTAAGGAGAGACGGAGAGAATGCCTGGTAAGTAAATGTTAATGATTGATGGCATAGCACCCTGAAATCTCTGAAAAAGGTTAAAACAAAATCATAAAATCATCAGTATTAATAATCAGTACAAAAATAATCAAATGTGGCAACTAACTTGGGACAGTGGGAGTATTAAATAAAATTCCAATTAAAATAAATTTGAATGAAATGAAACATTGATATGGTTTTTGGTAATGTACAAATTTATAAACAAATATAAAAGAATATTTAATGCACTTTTTATGCAAGTGATTTCAAGGCTGATTCCATAATAAGCGCTTAATATACAGTGTTGCCATATGGGCTACTTTTTTTAAAAATCAGATTCTTGATTGGCACCACTTTTTTGAAATGGTAAAATGTGCCTTATTTAATGACATATTAATTAAGGCAAAAGCAAAGTTAGTTTTACTGTTTCAAAAAAGTGGTGTCAATCAAGAAATCTGAATTTTAAAAAAAGTAGCCCACTGGCACCACTGTTAATATAGTTCAGCAAATAAATGCAAAGCAAGTTATTTGAAAGAAAAGCTGGAATTTTTTCCTTTCTAGCTCTCAATTGAGTCAATCGCAGAACTTTTAGATTTTCCTTTACAGAAACCTAACTTGAAGATTTCGTATATTGCAAATGCAGAAATCTCCCACAAAGTATTTCTCAAGGAACACTGGTATAAAAAAAAAAACGGAACATTTGGCTACTCTGATGAAACTGCAGAAATTCGAATATGAAAGACTCTCAATTCCTGAAATATTCGCACGTGCGTAAAATGTTGAATAAAACCAAGATTTGAAAAATTAATCGAAAATGAATATACAAATGAATGATATTTTCATTTTTATTTTTTAAGCTAGACCATCTACTCAAATCGGTTCACTGATATCTTTATATTATCACGGTGAGGTGCTTCTTTAGAACATGTGGTCAGAAAATCCGGGACTGATTATGAACGGGGTAAACATTCACCAGTAAAAATGAATTGAAAATTCTCTCTTATTTATGACAGAAATTTTGCATGTCTACTGTGTATACATAAGTCAACAATTTCTATCAAATTTCACTGGTGGAAGTTTCTCCATTTGATAATCAAGCCTTGCACGAAATGTCTCTGAACAACAGTTACTAATGGAGTTATGAAAAAAGACGTGTGGGAAACATATAATGTATTGTCTACGAGTTTCGAGTGAATTAACTGAGGAGGTTGAAATAAGATAGCAGCTGCTTTTTTAAATCGGATCAACAGGTTTTGATAACCGCCAGGGCAAACTTCCACCAGTAAATTTTAATTAAAAATGTCGTCTTATTTAACCCCTTGGGGACGAGCGACAGGTATACGTGCCGCATGAAGCGCTCAGCATCCTTGTATTTCCCCACCAATAAAATTTTACTGAAAAATTGCCATATTTAATCAGCACATTTTCTCGATTCAAGAAGACACAAATTTCTGTTTTTAAAAAACGGTGACAAAAGATTAAAAATTTCGTAAAAGGCTCCCGTCCCGAGGGGGTTAAGCGCCTTATTCATGGATAATTTCTCTCAAAAATGTGGTACAAATTTGTATTTGTTTTATTGGTGGCAATTTGCCGAGGTATTATAATCTTTTTCATTGAAACTGACAGTTGTCTAGCTGGGTAAGAATATGGCGGAAACACAGGGCTTGACTAACGCCGAATTGAAATTCCACCAGTAAAAATTAATATCTGTTTTTGCCATTATTTATGATTGTCATTTTGCATTAATAAGGCATTTAGGTTTACTGATGAAAGTTTGCACGGCGGTAATCAACACTTGTAAAAGCGGTTACATTTGAAACTTCGCCATTTTAAGGGTACGTCAGTTCAGAGTTGGCTGTGGGCTACTTTTTTAAAATTCGGATTTCTAGAATCGCATCACTTTTCTTAAATGGCGAAATTCCCCTTCTTAATATGTCATTAAATAAGGCCAATTTTACTATTTTAAAAAAGTGGTGCCCATCACGAAATTTTAATTAAAAAAATGTAGCCCACTGGCAACACTGCGCTAGTTCCTATTTATTAATAATTACATGAGGTTACTGATAGTGTTGCCAGGTGTCCGGCGTAAATCAGGACTGCAAATGCTCTGGACGCCAATAATTGTTTGCGTTTATTTCGCCACTTGCAATAGGAGATATTTCTACCATTAGATAACATGGAAAAAATATTTTAAAATACTGGTGTTCAGAGTATTTTGAGCCCCAATATACGCGGGACACCTGGCAACACTGCTTACAGTCGAAGTTTTTTTAATACAATTCCTCAAATTCTAAAGTACAATGGCCGGGGTCAAGATAGATTTTTCGGTGTTAGCGAAACGAGATTAACCAATCAGAAGTCTGCATATTTCCAAACAGCCAGAAGTTCGCAAAAATGCAGTCTTCTGATTCGCCCATCTCGTTTAGCTAACAGCTAAAAATCTATACAAAAATGCAGGTTTCTGACTGCTCAATTTTGTTTTATAACAACCAAAAAAATCTATCTGGATCCGGGCCAATAAGCTTTTCCTTTCGCTGTTTTAAGCATTTTGAATAACAATAGATTTTTTTCCGTTTTGCCAGTCGAAATTTACAAAGCTATACGTCCACGTTGTGTTAATATTTGTCAAAGAAGCTACTTATATCAGTCATAGATGTATCTTATTTTAAACTATCATTTTGAATTACCCTACTATATTAATTTAATTCAAAATTTAATTTAATTTTCTTTACTATTTCAAATTCAATAAAATTGAAAGCAATCATCGTATATATTAAAAATGCATTTTTCTAAACAATTATTTTAACTTTACTTCTGCAATCCACTTTAGAGGATTTCCATTAGAAATTTTAGAAAATAAATATGTCTCAGTGAAGTATAATTAGAATTTTTAAATCTTTAAAATCGTTTTATTTTCATTTACGTACAGACTGCCTGTTTCTGAAGAATTCAATAAGGAATTTCACACCAAGAATATTAATCGTCATATTTGTCTAGTGAAATACGTAGGATTTTTCAAAGTATAGTCGTCTTCTTTCCCCTGTAACATTGTAAACCAGAATTTTTGGTTTAAAAAATACGTCCTACATTGTATTGACGCAGTCTCACTGAAAATGCATGTTGTTTAACCCCTTAACGGTCGCATTAAATTACGGTTTAAAAATTCAAATTGCTTATGCTGCCATATTTTTGAAAAAGAAATATTCACTTTACTTAATGACAGGTAAAATGATACCATAATAAAGCCAATTGCACTATTTTATAAAAGTGGTGGGAATCAAACAATCTGAATAAAAGACAACAGCCCTCGAATATCACGGGAGCGAGAATTAAGGGGTTAAAAAGCTAAGTGCTTGACCGACGTTACGGCCAGAAAAATCTGTTACGTTAAGTGTATGATTGTTTATTCCGTTCATTCCTTGACCTTCTTTTTTAGAAAGAGCCCCACCCTCTTTGTATGATATCAGCTAAACAATGGAGTTATGAATAAATCGGAGGAAACATATGCCCCACCGGTGGCTGAGAGGTTCTGCTCTCGAAACTGGTAGACGGGAAGTGCTGGGTTCGAACCCAATCGTGCCCGTCGGCCTAATCGTTCGGAGTTTTCGTTGTTTTCTTCGAGTCATGGATTTCCATGCTTAAATACGGGTTAGATTCTCTTAGAAAGACCCCCAGGAAAGGCACTCCCCCCTCGGGCCTAGATCCCTTGTGTAGATAATCGGCCGTCAAAAATCAACCAACCAACCGGAGGAAACATATAGTGTAATGTCTACCTGTTACGAGTGAAGTAACTGAGAGATTGTCATAGGATTGCGGCTGATTGTTTGCATCGGATTAACCGTTTCTGATTATCGCCGAAACAAACTTTCACCAGTAAATTCCGAATAAAAAATGCCGCCTTATTTTGTGCGTTATTCCTGTAAAATTTCTCGCACAAATATGGTAACAATTGTTATTCTTTTTTACTGGTAGAACTTGGCCCGAGTATTATAATCTCTTTCACTGACACTGATAGAAGATTGTTTAGGTTGTCACATCATGACGGAAACGCGGGGCCTGATTACCTCTGAAGTAAACTTACACCAATGAAAGTAAATATCTGTTTTTGGGCATAGTTATGACTGAAATTCTACATTAATAAGGCGTTTACATAAAGAGAAAATTTCTAATCATATTTACTGGTGGAGGTTTGCCCCACAGTGTTCCTAGTGGACTACTTTTTAAAAAATCAGATTTCTTGAGTGTCACCACTTTTTTGAAATGAGAGAATTTGCCGTTTTTTTAAAGACCCTTTTTAATTAAGGCAAAAAGAAATGGAATTTTACCATTTCAAAGAAGTAGTGCCAATCAATACATCTGCATTAAAAAAAAATCCCTGTAGGCGGACGCATATTTCGATGTTAAGCACTAAATTCACTAACAAAGCTTAAATCAAGATTAGAGATAAACCCAGTTTCTTCACTAAGAATGAGCTCTAGGGAGCTAAACTTTTTGTGAAAATTATAATATACATGAATATACACACGCATGTATATGTAATAGGTTTAAAAATGGATACAGCAAATTCAGAGAACCTTAAAGTGTTAAAATATGGTAATAATTACATAGTCGGAATTTTATCATGTTTTAATACGTTTCTTCAAACTCACATGACGTTACATATTCACCTACTGAGGTCCATTACATTTCCAATATGACGCAATATACATATTTTTTTAATTTGTCAAACTATTTATTTTATTTTCAGTTTTCATGCGGAAATCTTGCTCTAGAAAACTTATGACGCAATATTCAATTTGTTTTCATTTTGACAAACTATTTATTTAATTTTTCACGTGAAAATCTTGCAATAGAAAAGCAATTGTTGTGGTGAGAATTTTATTGTTTTTTTTTAATTGTTGGCAACTGCTATGAAGAAAAATGATTATTTTTTCCCCTATCATTGTTGTGTAAGAGCTGGTTTTATCAGAATCATGTTAAGACGGTATTCACAATTTTGAACCCTCCCCATTTCCACCCCCTTGGGCCGATTTCGCCCATTTTCAATCCCCGCAGAGATATTAGCCATATCAAAGTTGTTGGCGAGTTTGAAGTCGATTCGTGCATAATTGCGACTTTTATCGTGCGGACAAAATTTAGTAGATACATACATATACATATATTTATATATATATATATATACCGTATATACTCGCGTATAGGTCTACTCGCGTATAAGTCGACCCCCTAACTTTCGAATATAAATTCTGCAAAAAATCAAAAACCCGCGTATTAGTCGACCCCCTAACTTTTTACTTAAATTTTGCGCAAAATATAACCAAATATTTCACTTGCCTATGCGAAAAAGTAGTACGTAAATAAAAATAAATCATTGAAAAAAATTTTAATGATAAATTATTATTATTTCTATATTTTCTGTAATATTTTATTATTCAAACATATAAAAAGTCAGAATTTTGAAGTATTCGAAGTTTTATTTTTTATTTTTTAATTGACTCGCGTATAAGTCGACCCCCCAAATTTGCTTGCCAAAAATTGTCAGAAATTTCTCGACTTATACGCGAGTATATCCGGTAACCATTAATTAAACATTACTGACCATCATCAATAATTGTGCTTGTATGAATGAATTTACAACAATACAGTGTCCCCAAACACACTGAATGGATACCAAAAACATAATAAACAAGCTGCTGTGTATAATATAAAGTGCCTATTACTATATAACAAGAATTAATAATGAAGAAAAAAAGAAGAATATGGATTTCGATAAAAATAATTGAAAAGCTTATATATTGAATTACGTTATCAAGAGTACAGAATTCAATTATATAAGCAAAATCAGTCGTTTTCTGTGAGAAAAAAGCTAAAAGCTGAAAAAAAATTTTCTCCTGTACTCTAACGACCAATATAACCAAGAGAATAGTTTCAAGATGAAAACAGAATAAAATTAAATGCTATGAAATGGAAAAAACAATACAACCTTTTAAATAATTAATTTATAGCAAGGAAAAATAGTAATATTACACAAAATACCTAATAAAATCCCAGTTATTTTATCCATACACATCAGCACATGGTATCTAAAAGCTCGATAAGTTTAAGTTTATTTTTACAGTTAAGTTAACACAGATTTTAAAACCTAATGTATACAGTTAACCTATTTTGAAATACCGTGATAAATGCAATTAAAATAATATAAATAGAAAATAATTACATAATAAGTAAATTACCTCTTAACACTTTAATTTTTTTTTTAAATTCCTTAACTAAGTAAAAAATGCCAATACTATAAGTTTACAAAATCGCAAATAGCCAACATTAAGCTCCACCATGTGTTAAAAATTGATATTATTACTCTATTCGAAGCATCAGACAGAATCCAATTTAAATTTTAGTGCTGCCATCTATGATATTAGCTTGAAACTAATATGAACAAATTGTCATAAGATTATGCTATTATAAGTTAATTCATTCATAATATACCAAATGCTATATCCCAACAATTCCTAATATAAAAATACCATATTATATTTCATTATTGATATAAGTATTAAATAAATACAAATGTTAATAGAATGATTACAATATATTCTACTACCATACCCAATTAATCTATACGGAAAATTTAAATAATTTCAAAACAATAATAATATAATATAGCAATATGCTATAAAACTAAATAGTTTATATATAAAAAAATATATATATAATAAAAATATACGCTATAAGAAATACTTTTAAATATAAAAAAAAATAATTAATAGAATGAATAGGAAGCAAAATAAAGAAGGATGTTGATATAATTATGTCAGAATCTTCATTTCCCAATTGCCTAATGATAACAAATAAATTGTGTGGTTTATTTTCATATTAACCATAAAAAAACAAAAGAATATGAATATGGGATTAACATTCACATAAAACCGTTAATTAATCATTTAATACTAACTTCAAAATTAAACATTATTAAAAAGTATAGAGGAATAATAAAAAACTGATAACCCAATTTTAATACAAACTGTAATATCATTAGTTATATCAAATAAACTTATTATGCATATTATTCACCATAAAAATGGTATACTATTAGAAATTAATATGATATTGTCATGAGAAGACTAAAAATTAAAAACAAGTTAATTGTTAACTTGATTAAATATTAATTAAGCTAAATAAATTCAATATGAATTGAATTAATAATTTAACGTCACCATATACATATAAAATATCGAATCAACCTCCATATAAAAAGTGTATTAGCAATGTAGTTATAATTCAAATGCCCCATCAATTTTTTTTTAATAAATTAAATATTGCGTATTATCCAGACAACGCCACCCTCCACCGTACTCTAACATCAACCCACCCAACCGTCCTGACATAACTTTTTATTATTTTACAATTTTTTATTATTTTTAATAAATATTTTCTTATTTTATAAGTTTTTTTTTTTGTAATTTTGTTTACGCATGTGTTAATTTGTTTTTTTAAAAAGATCATGTAAGTACTACTTGTATATTAAATAATATATGAATTTCTTTGGAAAACCTTGATTTAATGCATCATAAATTAGTTTTTAAATATTATTATTAATTAGATGAGAAGAACATAACCATTTTATTCTATATAAATGGTTAAGTATTATATGTCGATATACAGAATGATGAAGACAAGATTTAAATTTTGTAAATGTATTAACTTTGAATTTAAATTCTTTACGTTTATCATATAGATCTGTTATTGTTTTGTTGTCTTTTATTGTAATTTTAAGATCTAAGAAGTTGATTGTATTATTAGATAAGAGGTTTTCCGTTAATTCCAAATTAGTGGGATAATCTACTGGAAATTGAGAAATTTTAGTTTGATCAGTGGCAATTAAAATTATGTCATCAATATAATGATATAAATGTAGATTATTATTAGTAAAAGTACGTTCATAGTGATATAAATATAAGCCTGATAATAAACTGGATGTACTTAGAAATACATTTAAATGATGTGCAATCTGTTTCTTTTTTAATAGCAAATATGTATTTTCGAATTAATAACCAATTATATTGCTTTATATAGTTACTTTGAAGATTACTTATTTGTTTTGTGAAATATTTTTTGGAAACTACTACTGCTGATGATCCCTTTCCACGTTTGTTTCGTGTTCTTTTACAATTTAAATTATGATTAAGTGTAGGATAAATTGGAGAATAATCAATAGTGTTATTTATAGATGTGAAGACTTTAACAGGTTTATTAAACATTTCACTATTAAGTCCATATGGATAAATGGTGTTATAATATTTCATATATGATGACTCCATACAGAGACGTCCTGATTTATTTTTTAGAATTTGAAGGATTTCAATTGTCGTATTTTTAAATTGATGTTTATGAAAATGTTGAATTTCAACTGTAGACTGTATATTTTTTGCTTTGTTTTTATTAGAGTCTGATCGATGTTGGTTGATACGTTTATGAATTGGACCTGATGTTTCACCGATATATTTCATTTTACATAAGTTGCACTTAATACAATATATAACATAATATATATATCTAGACACACGGCAGTGTGTCAGCCAAGTTCGCCTGACATAGCCGTGTGTTATTTACATGAACCATTTCAAGCTATTTTCGTCAAATTTCAGTGCTCTACTACTGAAAATCTATGAGACCTACATACTTGTTATACGAAATGTGTAGTAAGGCCACCCTAATTACCTAAAATCCAAAATTTTATAAATAACGCATAATTAGTTTCCGAGATAATGACATTTGAAAATGTCTGATAATCGATAATTTTACCACTGACTGACTGACTGACTGACTGACTCACTCATCAAAAAGATCTCGTATATCTACTGCAGCGACATACTTCAAATTTGGTGCGAAGTTCGTTTACACTATAAAACTAAGGAAAAAAATAAAAAAATTGTGAAAATCGATGAATTACCCACCTGGGGGTTCCATCTTTACTTTAACATTACGTCTATTAGGCGAAATTTTAATTTGCCATAGGAGGGACTCTGTTCTGTCGCCAAATACCGCCAAGTTTCTCGCCAACATGGCGATATATCGCCAAATTTGGCGACCAAAATTAGTCGCCAAAAGTGACGCCACCTTGGCGATATCTCTAATATTTCGCCAAATTCCCATAGACTTCCATTGTAAACCTATCTACTTACTGGGGGTTTATCTAGGTTTACTTGCTTACAGAAAATGAACAAATTGAGATATTCTGTCTGTCACAGAGCCTGTTCTCAGAAACTGTACTCGTTGGAGACTTGAAATTTTGCATACTTATAGCTGAACACCACACATCATACGACAAATTATAAAATTTTGAAAAAATCGTACATTTAACCCTCTGGACTCCCACATGTGTATTTTAAACAATTCTTTCTGTGTGAGCCTCTAACTAGGTTGGAGGCGTGAAATTTGGCATACTTATAGCTGAACACCTCACATCAAATGACAGTCTATAAAATTTTGAAAAAGTCGTACATTTAACCCTTTGTGCTCCCACATGTGTATTTTAAACAATTCTTTCTAAGTGAGCCCTAATTAGGTTGGAGGGGTTGCTCTACTACTGAAAATCTATGAGACCTACATAGTTGTTATACGAAATGTGTAGTAAGGCCACCCTAATTACTTAAAATCCAAAATTTTATAAATAACGCATAATTAGTTTCCGAGATAATGACATTTGAAAATGTCTGATAATCGATAATTTTACCACTGACTGACTGACTGACTGACTGACTGACTGACTCATCAAAAAGATCTCGTATATCTACTGCAGCGACATACTTCAAATTTGGTGCGAAGTCCGTTTACACTATAAAACTAAGGAAAAAAATTGTGAAAATCGATGAATTACCCACCTGGGGGTGCCCATTTTTACTTTAACATTACGTCTATTAGGCGAAATTTTAATTTGCCATAGGAGGGGACGCTGTTCTGTCGCCAAATACCGCCAAGTTTCTCGCCAACATGGCGATATATCGCCAAATCTGGCGACCAAAATTAGTCGCCAAAAGTAACGCCACCTTAGCGATATCTCTAATATTTCGCCAAATTCACATAGACTCCCATTGTAAACCTATCTGCTTACTGGGGGTTTATCTAGGTTTACTTGCTTACAGAAAATCAACAAATTGAGATATTCTGTCTGTCACAGAGCCTGTTCTCAGAAACTATACTCGTTGGAGACTTGAAATTTTGCATTATTAGCTGAACACCACACATCATACGACAAATTATAAAATTTTGAAAAAATCGTACATTTAACCCTTTGGACTCCCACATGTGTATTTTAAACAATTCTTTCTGTGTGAGCCTCTAACTAGGTTGGAGGCGTGAAATTTTTCATACTTATAGCTGGACACCTCGCAGCATCACACGACAAATCATAAAATTTTGAAAAAGTCGTACATTTAATCTTTTGGGCTCCCATATGTGTATTTTAAACAGTTCTTTCTAAGTGAGCCCTATTTAGGTTGGAGGCGTGAAATTTTGCATACTTATAGCTGAACACCATCATGCGACAAATCATAAAATTTTGAAAAAGTACATTTTACCCTTTTTGCTTCCGCATGCGTATTTTAAGCAATTCTTTCTAACTGAGCCCCTTATTAAATGCAGATTTGAAATTTTGCATACTTATAGCAGAACACCTGAGGTCAGGCGACAAATCATAAAATCTTGAAAAAGTCTTACGCTTAACCCTTTGAGCTACCACATATGTATTTTAAGCATTTTTTTCTAAGGGAGTCCCTAATTAAGTTGGAGACATGACTTTTTGCATGCGTACAGCTGAATACCTCAGACCACACGACAAATCCTAAATTTTTCAAAAAGTCTTATATTTAGGATTTTACTCCTCCGGGCTCTAACTTGTGTATTTTAAGCAATATTTCTAACCCCCGCCCTTTTCACCCAGGGAGCACTTTTCCAACTTCTGCCGACACCCACTTGACCATTCTTTCATATTATGCACCATAGTCTTACATATTTTAGTTCCACTTTTTATCGCCAGGGGCGCCTACTTATCTCGGGTGCTATGGGTTCAATCCCCTCGACTAATATATCTACGGATAGTATGTAAAACGGAGTTTCGTTCGGATAGAGGTTTGTTTAGAATAGAGTGTGCCCCTGGTTGCGAAATGTGGAACTAATATATTTTTCAAAAGGATAAAGTGTTTTGAAAGGAATATTAAACGAAACCTTCTGTGCGATCTGTGATCACACTTACCCACTTGTTATTTTCAAAATCATCAGAGAAAAGTTTATTTAGTTAATTAAATTTGAAAATCCAGGGAGGGGCAATGTCCTTCCTCTGCACTGCCTCTTTGCCGGCACCCATGGATGAATGATACATAGTGTGGCATAAGCACATAACTTTATTTTTCACTTTCAGTACAAAAAACAGGCCCAGCTATAGGAAATTTTAATAGGAAAATTTAATATAGGAATTTAATAGGAATTGTTGTTTCAGAAACAATAAAAATTTCGAATCAATACATTTCGTTTCAAAACATGCATTCAATGTAGCAGTATTAAAATATAGATTTCTGCCGCAAATTGACAGCCAAATAGTTTGTTGTAGGAAATTAAAATTAAAATTGAATGTTGCTTGGTGAATAAAATAGTCACATGTAAACACATTAAAAAGCATTAAGTAAAATGTCTAAATATATTGTAACTTTACAAAAAGTAATGATATCTAACAAAAACATAGCTGTGAAATAGGGGAGCCAAGTTCTGTAAAGACAATGGCAAGAAAAGAAGTGATATCTAAGTGGGTGCCAAGTTCAAATAAAATTCACTCAAACTTACCTACTGAAGTATTATAGCATTTTTTAAATTGTTTAGAAATAAAAATTATTGATAGCATGTTAATAATAAATGTAGAACTTGGCAAGTTTTTGATAAATGTTATGCCTATCAATTTCATGTATTAATAAAATGGTGATGGTAATATTAATTTCAGTGACATTACAAAAAAAATTAATATAATTATTATTATAAACAAATGACTCATGTTAAAGATTTGATAAACCAATAAATACACAGATACACTCCCGCTCGTCTTTGGTTATCACTCTAGCACCCACCCTCCAGAAACCTCAATGCAAACAGACTAAGATGTCTGACAAAGAGACAGATATACTTACTCTTGTTCTTGGTCATCACTCTAGAGACTGCACCCCTTTAACCCTTTCAGGGGCAAATAACTTTTATTCGTGAATTGCTGAAAGAATTGAATCACACCAGAATTTAAAAACAAATTTATTTCAAAATGGGTAAAAGCTTCTTTTCACGTATTTAATAAAATTGAACTTTTTAGTCCCGAATTCTGGTGTCAATGTGGCATTTTGCAGTTAAATTAGGTGGGACATATTTTATCCCACAGCCCTTCAAGGGGAAGGAGCTCACTCAAATTAAGGCTTCCAATCATGAAATAACAAGATTTGATATAATAATGTCATTATTAAAAATAAATGACTCGTAAGTAAAAACTTGCCAAGTTCTAGATTTATTATTAATATGCTATCAATAATTTTTATTTCTATACAATTTAAAAAAGTGCTATAATACTTCAGTAGGTAAGTTTGAGTGAATTTTATTTGAACTTGGCACCCACTTAGATATCACTTCTTTTCTTGCCATTGTCTTTACAGAACTTGGCTCCCCTATTTCACAGCTATGTTTTTGTTAGATATATACATAAACGTTTTAGGTGGGGGTGGTTTTGGGTTCCTGGGGTCCTGTGGTCCTATAATGAAAAGTTATGAAAGAATGTTTCAAAAGTCGCACCATGGTAACGACTGCAATAGGTAGTATTTCTTAAGAAATCTACCTAAAAGTAGCCCACTGACAACACTGTTGCCCCATTGAGAATGAGACACTGCAAAATCGGTTAGAGTTGAAGCTTCAGTATTTTGAGGATATGTCAGTTCCTCTTTAATCATAGCTCCATGAGCTAAACAAATAGAGCTTTTTACATTAATATTGCATAATAATTTAGTCTAAATGGACTTTACATTTCTCAAAAAACAAATCGTGAGAAAGGTTTTACTTTTGAAAGTGTCAAAGTGATGTTACACTCCTGCACTGTTTCATTTTTATTTGTATTTATTTATTATTATTTTTTTTTGACACCATAAACTAAAAACAGGGAAATAACACTACGTTTTAAGTAAAAAAAGATCTGGCTTAAATAATCGAGAAAAGTCTTGAATGGACCGAAGATTACAGGTAAAATTAAGTAGTGTCAAAGTGATTTTACTAACGAAGCAATTCAAATTTTCTTGCACGAACTCAGTTCGAAAAAAAAAAACAGTTAAGTAGTTAACACTTTAGTGCGCAGCTTTGCATATATGCAAAGAACAGTGTTCTTTATTTAATAGATTTTTTTTTATTCGTATATACCTAATTGAGACCAGAAAATAAAAATAGCAAAAATTTGTTTAAATTCTAACAGACTTTCCCTTTAACTATTCACTGTAAAAGCAAAATTTTACTAAAATATTCTTGGTGCCGTTCGTAAGTTTGGAATTAAAATTAGGTATCCCAACCCGGGCACAATGTGCCGGAAAGGGTTAAATAAAGCAAAGTTAACCATTGAATCTTTCAGGTGTAAAGTCAGATTCTCTGGACTACGTAATTTCTAGAATGTATTCGATTGTGGGGATTAAAGGGTTTAATTTTAATCTTTATAAAATAAATCATTATATAAATGAAGGTATTTGGAGACATACTTATTAAAATATTTACTAATTTGTAATATTTTAGCGTAAAACACTCACACGAAAGTAGTTTTTACTTGTAGTGCAGATGTGCAATAGAAGAAAAGTTTATCACATTATTTGAAAAATGTATCTCTGATTTTTTTCATTATTTTTCTGTGTAATAAATCTTTCAGAGAATCATATATATATTTTTCAAAACAAAATAAAAAATCGCGCATTTAAGGGTTAAAATATCATAATTCAACTATAATTAACAAATTTATTCTTAAACTGGTTGAATATCCATCAATTTTAATTCCGATCATTATATATATTTTACATTTTAATTAATATTATAGTTTACTCTATGAGTATATTGTTTGGCATTTAACGTTATTATTTTTACAACACAATGACAAATTTTTACTTCATTGAATTTACAGAAAAATCATTCGAATTATTACAATGCGTTTAAAGTTTATTCTACTTTTGCGCAATGGAGCTCAATTTTGTTGGTTTTGCATGTTATATTTCCCGATATATGTTTATGTTAACCGGACAACGAGAGTGTGGATACAGTGAAATAATTTGATCAAATACACAAGGCTAATTCCATGCGAACTTGTCATGTCTGTCACATACTAAGATTTTTGGCTACCAGTATTTTAGAACGGAAAAAGTGTGACTTTTTTTATGGGAGATATCTCATCAGTTGAAAAAGGCGAAGCAAACATTTCGAAAATAACGGTGGCAACAAGCATAATGATTTTCAGCTGCGTGACAGACATGACAAGTTCGCATGGAATTAGCCACAAGTTTTAGCAATCTAAAATGTACTGAAATTTTTCACTACAGGAAAATTATGTTTTTTTTTTCCATCATGGATTACTCTCCTGGTATCTTTGTCTGTAACAAGGTTCATACTCTTCAAGGATAGTTACTAGAATTTAATGAAAAAATTCTATTTTCAGATATAGCGACTACTACTTTACGAAATTTTTGATACCTAAAACCTCCTGAATACGAACCCTGTATAAAAATGTCCTACTATTCCTGTATAATTACAAGTATGTAATTATCCTACATTTTGTAAGTGTTGTTATATTTATATGCATTGACTTGCATAGGAGAATGGGAACTGTTTCCGTTTTGAGTGAAATTGTGATATTTTAAAAGAAAGTTCAGATAATTTTTGATTATTAAAGTTCTTCACACACACACACAAAAAAAAGAAATGAATGTTTCTTGAAATCTTTTGGTAACAACAAAAGTATTAAAATATTACCAATTATTGGCATTTTTAATGGTCCTATAAATAAAACCTTAACTAATTTTTAAAGCTTTCCACATAATTAATCACACCAGTATCATTTAAGAGACTCTTTTATTATTAAAATGAAATTTTAAAAAATTACAGAATGTCCATGAACGATAATCCAAACGTATCAAGAAATAACTGCTGGTAACAGTAGTTCCAAAGTAAAGAATAGAGGCATATGTACAATACCAAACAAGCCCCAGTGCTAACGATTTAATATCTGTACATCATTTTTTTTCGTATATATGTATGTATACTTATATATACAGGGTGTCCGGTCTCAACGGTGTCCAATGGCTAATTCCTAAACCGTTAGTCAAAGACATATAGTTCCAATTACAAAAATGTTTTAAATCAGGTAAAGAAACATTTTAAAAAGCGATTTGAGTCAATAAAAACATTTCTTAAAAAATTACGAAATTTAAATTTTTATACGGTCCCCCGGTCCTATAAGTTATATTTAGTAATTTTTTCCTATTACACTGACAAGTAAGACAAAAAAAGTCCCATTCATATAACGCTAAAATTGAGCGAGTTATGAAACTTTAAAAATGCATGACTTATGCCACTTTTCTACTCTGAAAACAAATGAGTTCGGGTTGGCTTTGAGGGATCATATACTAAGTGTTTAAAGTATTCGAAGATCTTACTTCATGTGTATCGAAAAAAATCCTACAAGTATTATGATTAAGTCTCAAATTGGCTAAAATAACATATGTTTTATTTTGTCAGGATTTGAGCCTGTTTCTTTTATGATTTCTTTTAACAAAAATAATGGGTTTTTTTTTTTTTTTTTTTTTTTTTTTATAAGTTTTTATGTTACTGCAACAATCGTATGTATGTTTTTCCAGTTCAAAATTTGTACTCGAACTTTAACCCACTTTTAAATATCCCATAAAGATTGCATTTTACATACTGGCGCATATCCGATAACAATCTAATATTATTTAGATTTTCGGTGGTTACCATTTATACTTATTTTACAGGATAACACAAAAAATTTCGGATAGTTTTCTGCCAAGGAGTTTAAGAAAAAGTTTTAGATTAGATAGTACAAGACTGCGATTGTTGGTTTTTTTTAACTTTTATGTACTTTTAGCATTGAATCCGAAAATTACATTAATTTTTAGCCATCATGTCAGGATATTTCGCAAATCATAAATTTTCAAATTTAAAGAATAACAAAAATCGAATACTATAAAGTAGAGGAGATGGTTGTGTTTTTTAACTTTCGATAATTAACTTTTACGCACTTTTTAGCACTGAATCGGAAAATGACCTTCATTTTTAACCATCACGTTAGAATTTTTTTGCAGATCGTACATGTGTAAGTTAAAATATAGCGAAAATCTCATACTATAAAACATATGTAAAACATTTTTTATTTTGTTTTATTTTATTTAATTTTATTTTATTAAAAAATGTATTCGATATTTTTGCTTATCCTGGGATTCTTACAGCTAAACAGCTGAGTGGCCCGATGAGATGGGGGAGGAAATTCAATTTTAACATTGAACTTCTTAACTTTGAAATTTGCAATTTGCGAAAAATCCTGATATGATAGTTAAAAATGAAGATCAATTTCGCATTCAGCGGTACAGAATATACAAGAATCAATTATCAAAAGCTAAAAAACATGGCATAACCCTACTTTTGCAGGCTTGTGCAATGTAATAATATTTTAAAATACGTATCATTTTGCAAAGAATTGAGGCTGTTAATTTAGAATCATTTTATTTAACAAAAATTCTGTTTTTTCTCTCTTCTTAAATGTTTATTACAAATTGTATATTTTCCATTAATGTGCCAGAATGATTAAAGATTTCAAATTTATATTGCAATGTTAATTTTACTCCCAAATATTTTTTATATCTGACGAAATTATATTTCGACTAAATTTGTGAATGACCCCCAATTTGCAGCAAAAAACATGCTCCAACTTTAAACAGCTATTACTCGGTCAATTTTAATCGTAGAATAACGGGATTTTTTTGTATTACTTGTCAGTGTAAAAGGAAAATTTCACTAAATATAACTTATGGGACCGTAGGACCGTATAAAAATTTAAATTTCGTAATTTTTTAAGAAATATTTTTATTGACCCAAATCGCTTTTAAAATATTTCTTTACCTGACTTAAAACATATTTGTAATTGGAACTATATGTCTATGACTAACAGTTTAGGAATTAGCCATTGGACACCGTTGAGATCGGACACCCTGTATATATTTATATATATAGCAATTAATGTAACAGTTTGTATTCTCTTTTAAAATCCTATTAATCAAAATTAATGAATGTAAAAACACGGAAAATACGTCGACATTTTTTTTTCTGCGTCTGTTTAAAAATGTCTTTTTTTTTAACGAAATTTATTGTATAATTTATGAAATATTTACAAATGGTGCAACATACAAAAGCAAAGACAAAAAATTGTTTTGACCGAAATTAAACTAATATATCTTCTTAAGCCCATTTTCTCGTAAAGGAAGTTTTTGTTGAAAATTAAGACTTTCTCTATCTTTAAGACCTAAACTTTTGATAAATATAAAACTCATAAATTTTTAAATAGTCTCGGAAATAAATATAATTTATGTAACTGGAATCTTTTCTAATTCAAACTGAAGTAAGTTAGCTGTATAGCGTATCTTTAAACGCTTTATCTACTGACAGTACTTATAAGTACCACTCACTTTAATCTTTAGTGAATCCTATAGTGAATATTACTAATATTCTAATGGTACTTTGCAAAAACTCTCTTTCAACTCCACTTTATCAGGATACATGGCAGCAGTAGTTCTAGTTTCGTTATTTTAGCGAGGAAGGAGGCTATCTTTGAAACAGTTGATGTGTTTTGTGCCGACATTTTGTACAGATTGTTACGCTCGTTTTTTTATTGCTGCAAACACGGTAAAGGATATAAGATAAGTGTTGGATTTTTTTCCTCATTATGCTCTTAGAATACAATTTGACTAGCTATTTTAGGTGAACGGTGTATGTATTTGATTTGACAGTCGAATTACTGGGTGATACTTATAAGTACCGTCAGTACACTGGGTGTTGGAGAAAAACTTCTTGTTTACTTTTCGTCTGTGTAGTTATCCATCGTTTTCATCTGCTTTAAAATGTAATTACTAAAATGTAGTGTAGTAATAATTTTCCTAATATTTCTTTTCTATTTCATCATTATTTTTCATAGGTAATCGAAAAAGATGGGGCACCGGCTCTTTTTTGCTACGCTAGAAATGGCAAATGTAAATTCATATGTCGAATATGTGGAGATGCGAGAGAACATGTCACTGGAATATAGACGTCGCATAACTAAAAGACTGCTAACAAAATCGAAACAAAAAAAAATAGTTTTTCTAACCCGTTCAGGGACAAAGCATTTTCAATGCTAAAGTGTTGAAATAAATGATTGGTACCGGAATTTGCCAAAAAATGTATTTAAAAATTAGAAAAAAGGCTATATTTATCAAACCTATCAAATCGAAAATGTTTAACCAAAGCGATATAAGTAAGCGTCCTATCTTAAAAGGGAGAAATAACCGCAAGATTAAAAGCGAGGTCACATTAATCAAGGTCATGCGCCACGTAGCGGATGGAGTGGGAAATACAGGTAGATACTTAACTGTTTTCTTACTCACACCACTAAAATTGTGACGTTTTTTCCACTGTGATTAATAACTGAAGTCCCTTTGATAACGCAAAGAAAACCTCGTGGTGCCAAGTGCATCTGGATGCCCCTCTCGTTACGCCATTATTTTGCAATGTGTGTGGCAAACAAAATTAATTTCCATGAGTGATTAAAGATTTAGAAAATACGCGCCCCACTAAAAGACCCCGTATGTGAATTATCACTCCGTCCACAAGGTGGCGCAACTGTGTTAATTTACGCCAGATTCCAGCATTAAGTTTGTTCGCTTACTTATAACGCTTTGATGTTTAACAGCAATTCTGGTGCCATTTGAGGTACCTTGTATGTTTTCTGTTACGATATTTTAGACATAGTGTACTGACGGTACTTTAACACTATAACCGCCATAACGGTCATTTTGACCGGTACAAAATAAAAATACTTTGTTTCGAACTAGAATTGTTTTTGTTAAATAAGTTAAATCTGTACCACGGAGAAATAAGTTAAATAAATACGTTAAACAGTTTTATATAAAATTTCTGGTGTAAAATAGTTTTATAACACTCGAGTAAAATTTCCGGCTGTTCTAGTGTTAAAGTACCACTTTAATTAATTACCTCTAATTAATTAAATTTATCACGGGTGAGTATTATTTTGTGTTTATCCTTTAATTTTTCTTGTAGTAACTGAAAAAAAAATACACGAAAAAAATTGCAGAAAATCATAATGCAGTAGATAAAAGGTTAAAGGTATATCTCTATTTTGAAAAAAGCAACTACCGCTGTCACCGCCGCAACTGGTTTTGAATTTTTTGTGACCGGAGCTCTTTCTTCGTTAATATTAAGAAAAATATTATATACAAAAATATGAAAATCGGTGGTATTATAGAGAAATGTTTGATAAACACGCTGATGCAGACAGTTTTCAAATCGAAGAATTATTTTAAGAGATATTTAAAGATAAAGTTGGACAAAATCGTTCCATTAGAAGAGTTTTATAGGAGCTAAAACTATATATGGGAATTTAATTATTTTTAGATCATTTTATAAGTTTGAAGTTCCCGGTGTTCAGATTGCATTTATTTTTTTTATTTTAGTCATTTTTTGAGGTTTTATTTCTATTTTAAATTCAAATTTTCAGCATTTCGAGAGATATTTTTTTACATATTTTAGAAAATGGTATTAATTTAAACTGTTGCCAACTGTATAAACAGCGCAAACAATAATATTTGCTTCAAATTAAAAATTTATTTACACGTGACTATTAAATACAGAAAATCCCCCTTCAAATTAGAATTAAATAATTGCGTATAAAAAGCAGGATCTTTTTCAAAATTACGTCATAAAAACTATATTTACACGTGAATTTTAAAAGAGGAAGGATATTGTAATATAATACATTCATTAACATGCGGTAGAAGTCTTAAATAAGAGAAATTATGTCACATTTACGTCGCATTACAGTTATTACGTAAAATGAACAAAAAATAATATTGCAAAACAGTTTAAATTTAAGAATTGCGCGAGACATTTATTTGATATTTTAAGATGATCTTTTTAACTATTTTTGTTAGGACAGCGGAAATTATATCTCATTTCTAACAGAGGTATTTTCACGTGAATATTAAAAAGTGAAAGAAAAGTTTGTTGAAAATTACGTCAGATTAAAAACGATACATTTAAAATGTCTTATTTAAAAGAACTTTCTTTTCGCCTTGCTAAAAAATACTGTGAGACAAAGACTCTGTTTACTTAATTCACTTTAAATTAGCTTATTTTGAAATGTTTAACTGATTTTATTTAATGAAAGACGAAAACAGCCATTGTGACTTTTAACAGCAAGATTCGACCTTAAAATTCACCAATCAAAGAGAAATCAATAGAAATCCGTTTATAGGGAGATCGCCACTGTTTTTTAAATTATAATTCAATCTTCTGAAATTTTTTTAGAGCCGATCAAATTAGCGTGCTTTTAGAGTCTGCGGTGACTGGACGGGGGTTGGCGAGCGTAGCTCGTAGGGGACAAACCCCCTAGTTCTAAAAAAAAACCTAACAAAATTACTGTCGGATAATTAAACGTAAAAGCGTTGCACATGCAGATATAAGTATTAACCCCTTGGGGACGAGCGACACGTATACGTGCCGAATAAGATGCTCAGAATCCTTCATTATTCTTACCAGTAAATTTTTATTGAAAAATTTGCCTTATTTAATCCGAGCATTTTCCGGATTCAATTGGACAAAAATTTCTGTTTTAAAAAAACGGTGATAAAAGAATAAAAATTCCTTAAAAGATGCTCGTCCCGAAGGAGTTAAAATGATTTAAACTCTTAAAATCAAATGTTTTTTTTTTCAATTTTCCATAAAATGATTACATTTTAACTTATAAGCTATTATGTCACATAACGATATTTATCGGATACGCTGGTGGGCTAATTTAGTTCAAAACGTCAACTGCCTCACCCTTTACTGAAACAAATGTTTGCCTTCATCGAATAATTAAAAAAATTCGATATAATAGTATCTGAATAAGAGACACGATAATCTTGTGCGTTTAGTAACAAATATGAATTCATAAATGTGTACAACATGGGAGATAAGCCTTAAGGATATTTCTTTGTCTTTTTTATTTTATTTTTATTTATTTATTTATTTATTTTTTGTAATTATAACGTGTTTTCTTCTACATCACTAACGTCTTTATCTTATTATAATTTATATCTGTTATTAGGATCAATAAAGTATTCTCAAGAAAAAAAACGCATAAGAACAATTAATTTCAATAATTAGAATTTATATTTTCGGATTTTTTTTCATACAATACTAGAATGAATTTTTTTTTTTTATGTTACTAGTCTTCCTCTACTAGTCTACTCAAATTACATTTTGTCGTACACTTTACAAAAAAACTATTCGGTATTTTGACTTGAAATTAAACATAAAAATAAATTATGACCTGTAGATTTGCACAATATTATTTTTTTTTACAACTAGGGGGCTCTGCCCTTTACGAGCTACGCTCGCCAACCCCCGTTCAGGCACACCAAAATCCAAAAAGCTCGCTAATTTGATCGTCTTTAAAAATATTGAATTAAAATTTAAAAAAAAAAACAATAGCGATCTCTCTGTAAACGGGTTTCCATTCGTTTTCCTTGGATTGGGGATATTTTTAAGACCAAATCTGCTGCTGTTAAGAGATACAATGGCTGTTTTGGTATTTAATTAAAAAAAATTAGTTAAACATTTGAAAATAAGCTAATGTAAAATGAATTAAGTAAACAGTATCATTGTCTCCAGGTATTTTTTAACAGCGCTATAAGATAGTTCTTTTAAATAATTCATTTTAAATGTATCGTTTCAAATCTGACGTAATTTACACCAAAGTTTTATTTCTCTTATTAATATTCACGTGAAAATGCTTTTGTTGTTAGAAGGAAATATTATTTGCGCTGTCTTCGAATTCACGATAATAGTTGAAAAGATTATCTCAAAATATCTCGCGCAAACATATTTTTTAATTTAAATTGTTTTGCCATATTTTTTGGCCATTTTAAATATGACGTAATTTCCTCACATTACAAGTTTTAACGCATAATAATGATTTTTTTTATTTTAAGATTTTGTTTCTCTTTTAAAATTCAAGTGTAAGTATGGTTCTTATGACGTAATTTTCCTGCTTTTAACATGTAATCATTTAATTATAATTTTAAAGTTTTTTTTTCTGTTTGTAATAGTCACGTGTAAATAATTTTTTTTAATTTGAAGTAAACATTATTGTTTGCGCTGTTTATACGATTGGCAACAGTTTAAATTAATAACATTTTCTAAAATTTGTTAAAAATATCTCTCGAAATGCTGAAAATTTGACTTTAAAATAGAAATATAACCTCAAAAAATGAGTCAAATAAGCAAAATAAATGCAATCTGCACACCGGGAACTTATAACGTATAAAATGACCTAAAAATGATTAAATTCTCATGTATAGTTTTTGCTCCAATAAAACTTTTTTAATGGAACGATTTTGTCCAAATGTAGCATTAAATATCTCTTAAAATAATTCTTCGATTTGAAAACTGTCTGCATCAGCGTCTTTGTCAAACATTTCTCTATAACACCACCGATTTTCATATTTTTGTATGCAACAGTTTTTTTAATATTAACGATGAAAGGCCATGCTTAAGCATTTAAATTTGATGCCGATCTACCCGGA
Organism: Maratus speciosus; assembly: GCA_963932465.1. Taxonomy (NCBI): domain Eukaryota; kingdom Metazoa; phylum Arthropoda; class Arachnida; order Araneae; family Salticidae; genus Maratus; species Maratus speciosus. The sequence continues at coordinate 111,924,729 of OZ010793.1, read as the reverse complement.
ATATCTACGCCGATTTTCATTGGTCCATTTCCAAATCAAAACTTTTTTTTACATATAGAAGGATTAACAATCAAATGAAAGTAAACTATGCTTAACAAGTTAAAAAACACTTGATCATAAATTTTTCAAAATAATTGATTTTTGATGTATGCATGACAGAGATGCTGCTGTTTTGAAAACTGTTTTGAAAAAGTTTTATTATGAAATAAAATGATTTTGTTAAACTAATAAGTATAAGAACGAAGAAAATACAAAACGATATTTTTTTACATCCATGTAGAATTAATTGAATTCGTTTGAGAAACATTTTTACTGTAAATAAAGAAATATTTAGCAGTGAAGCAAAATATTTCGATTGCACTTCGGATGAATTAACCAATATATCGCTAGAATCCCATTTGTTCGTAAATGTATTTTAATTAAAATGAAAGAAATTGTATAACAAGAAGAATATTAATTTTAGATATAAATAAATTTGTAAATTTTTATTCTCTCTATTAGCAAAAATAAATATAAGTATAGCATAAAAATGTGATATTGGTTTCTTTGTGAATTAATCAGCTTTTCAGAACATTTTTACTCGTATCAATATTTCTGTATTTTTTAATTTTTTGGTCGTCTTGAAAGAGAATTCTTAATTGGTTTAGTTAAAGCTATATTCATCATTTCAGTATATTATAATAACTTTTTCGCAAATTAGTAAAAGTTTTTAAGAAGGAAGATGATTAAAAAAGAAACAAAACTCATTTGTTACCATATACTGTAAAGAAAACGTTTTTAAACAAAATTTTAAAAATGTGAAATCACACTTCATCAAAATTATAGACAGGGATTTGAGAGTTCCGACCCAAATGGTTGATTTTTACCACTAAATTTTAATAGTATTCTTTGCTTTATTAAATCTCAAAAATTCTGTCATTAAATAAGGCGATAAATACCATTAAAATTTAAAGGTAGCAAGCAGTGATTTGGATCGGAACGATCTAATCCCTGTATAGAACATTTTCTAAAAATCTTTTTTTATATTTTTCTTACAAGCAATCTCTGTGGAATTCTAACGGCCAGATTTTTCAAAAAGTTAGTTTGATCAATAATAAATAAAATGGCAAAAAATATCTAAAAATGCTTATTTAGCTTTTTTTTTTAACTTTTGACATCATTGCAAATTTAATTCTTACTTCCACAAAACACACATAAAGGAACATCATTTTTTTAAAAATCAGGACTATATGTTGAATGTTTAACATTTTGAAATATTCAAATATTAAAGAAACACATAGTGGTTAAAACGAATTTAAAGATTGTAATATCGATCATTTAAAGCGAAATAGATGAGACAAAAAGCTTCTTTCATATATTTATAATTATCAAATCTTTAATAAACATCACCGGAATATATTTGGGATGTTTAAATACATTTTTAAAAAATTGGAAAAAAAAGATATGTTTGTCTTTTTTCCGCCTCATGAGAGTTATCAAGTCAAATCATTATCGAACAGCATTTTGTTTTCAGTGACTGTATCCTATGTAAAATAAAAAAAATATATATAGAAGAATATAATTAGATAGGAAAAAATAATTTTTCTGTCACATCAAAGAGAATAACTGTTTAGCCAAAAAAAAAATAAATAAAGAATTAGCTTAATCAATAAATATTTTCATAATAGTTATTTTTATTATTCGCATGACAAAATTATTTTGAGTTTGATGAAAAGTGTCATAAACGCTTAAAGAATTAGTAATTATTTTAAATTAATTGTTTTGTGACGCACACATGATAAAACTTTTGAAAAATCAGAAGCTGAAAGGGAATATTATTTGTTCATCTAAGTTTAATTAACATAAGACTGAAAACAGAAGTACGAGGCTCTCTTTCCCTGCAATCATTTAGAAATGTATTCATTCAAACCGAAGTCTGTAATTTAACTAATGAAACATCCTACAATCCTACAAACTAAATAATGTCTTTTGATAGAAAGAAAATAATAATATCTCTACAATGCTGAAAATAAATAAAAGAAAAATTTTTATTAAAATTGTTATTGTTTAAATCAGTAAACAGATTAACTTAATTATAACTATTTCAAGATAAGGGCAGTTGGAAATCCCCATACCCACCATGTTAAATTAATGTACTTTTTCTCAGAAACTACCAAAGATATTAACTTGAAAATTTTTATGAACATTTTTTATGTACATAATATGAAAAATTCCTAATAACGTGAAGTCAACTTTATAAACTGATATTGTTTAGTTATTTAAAAAAAATCTGGAATTAAAACCTTTTTTAATCAACAAAAAAATTCCATTTTACCTAAGAAAATTTTTTTCTAAAAATTTTGTACAAATGTTTATAACAAAAGTTACTTCAGATTGATCAGGGATAGGTGTGAAATATTTTGGCAAGATTGCAAACAATAATATGTGGTAGTTTCTATAAAAAGGTACATCGAAGTTCAAAAAGCCGCGTTTTGAGAAAATTGTGTTTAAAGTTTACGTATGTAATGTTTATGTATGATATAAGCAAACTGAATTGCTTAAATTTTTTTAATTTTTTGTTGTCGAAGAAAGTAATATACCATTCGGAAGAGGGAAAATAAATCAAAATATTAAAAAAAAAAAAAAAAAAAAAAAAAAAAAAAAAAAAAAAAAAAAAAAAAACGAGTTTTTAACAAATTTAACTTCCAACCGCCCGTAATTGGTCTTGAGTGTGTGCCTGACAGAACTATTTTGAAAGAATTATATGATGGAAGTCAATTTCATTCATTATAGTTTATCTTTAAACTGAACTCAATTTTCGAAGTTAAACAATCAAACATTCAAGAGTATTCAAAACAATATTTAAAAAATTAATAATCTTAATAACAATAATAGGAAAATAAACATTTCTAACCTTATTATAAAAAATAATTATCGTAACAATGAAGCTCTTTGATCTAAATTGCCTTTTGATGTGAGCGTAATGAGCTCTTTTGAAAAGATTTTTTCATGAAAGAGAATAATACTTTCTACTTTAAAGATGTTTTTACTTACATTAATGAATGTAAGAGCGATAAAAATGCTGCCAACTTTTATTTTTTGTGACCATTTATAAATTTATACATATAAAAAATCCATAACTTTACTAAAAGAGGATTTATTTGTAATGCATGTGAATCTGCTTTCAGAAATAAAAGAATAGGGATAAGGAAACAAAAAAAAAGGAAAAATAATATATCTTAAAATCCATTTGCTCGTAAATATTTGTTTAAAATTAAAAAAAGAGTTTCACTATTAAAATATTAATTTGGGATAAATATTAAAGATAAAAGGATTTAGTCAGTCATATAACAAACTTAGGATTAACAAAAATGAACTGTGAAATTTCAAAATGTCTTTCATTTTTGCAACAAATGCTTCATCTTTAAGAAACAACAAAAAATATTGTTTTATACCCTTTGACTACGGGTTCAAATTTTTTTTATTCTAGTTGAACCAATTTATGAAAAATAATCTGTCCATATACTGGTTCTGGGATATTTTTAAGTGAAATCAACCACAAAGCAAAATATTCGTAAATTGTGGTGCAATTTTATGTCGCCAGTTCCGACTCGTAATCAAAGGATTAATTGTCTGGATTTAAAAGGGCTTATTTGCAGTGGAACCGGATACGAAATCTTTAATTAATTATCACAAATTTAGAATCAACAAACATGACTTTCAAATTTATTTATAATTTCGACATTTGCTTGATTTAAAAAACAAAAAACAGAAAAAATATTTTTTATAATAGCGATTTCTTGCTTGCGCAGCTGCAAAGAGAATCTTTGTTTTTTTGTTTTCTTACGGAAAAAATCCAGCGGACCTTCTCTTAATGCAAGCTTATTGAAAATGCAAAAAGATTCCATTCATTTCCTGTTTTATTCAACAACCCCGTAAGGGGAATTGAACGTAGCCAGCGCTGTGCATACGGGCCACTTAGCATGTTTCAGCATGACTTTCTATTTTTACCAAAAAATGGCTCCACTACCTAGAAAAGGAAGCTACAATTGCATGCGATGGATTTGCTCTTTAATTTTTCTTGAGTTAACTTTTGCAGTGTTGCCACAACTGGCTGATTTTTTATTTAGGCAGTCACCAGTAAGTTTTAATAGTTATTTTTGTTTCATAAAATAATTATTACTTTATACGGAAAAAGACCACCCGTATAGTCTGTAGAGATACCTGTAGTCTCACTTAGAAGACTTCCTGGACTGGTGCACCCTATGGCGCGTCCTTATCAACGAAAATAAAACTTCTGCTGTCTATTTCTCTCGTAAATTTACATATCCTCAAAGACTAACAATCAATAACACTACTATTCCATGATCTGATGAAGCCAAGTACCTGAGTGTCATACCTGACCGTAGGCTCACATGGAGCAAACATATTCTTTCCATCAGAGGGAATGTCGCTGGAGCTTCTATCTTTCTTAAACCTCTTATCAATAGTAAAACTCTTTCAATCTATAATAAACTCCTTCTCTATAATTCATGTATCCTTCCTATCATTACTTATGCCAGTCCGTCCTGGGGCTTCACCTGCAAGTCCACCATGGATAACCTGAGTAGATTACATAATAAGAATCTTTGTATCTTTCGTGGCGCCTCCAGATATCTCTGCGCAATACTACCGTCCGTATTGACTTTAACACCCTCACCCTAAGAAAAAAAATCAAAGATCTACCTAAAAAATTCTATTCAATTATTATATAATATTCCTAATGATATCGTGGCAGAGCTACCCGACTATGACGCCATCGAGCCCCACCATCGAAAGCGCCCTAAATATTTCACTATTATGGACTCCCCGTGAGCTTTGTGTTCACCGCACCAAATTGCTTCTGTCTATTTTTCATATTTTTCTCATCCTTTTTACTTTTACATATTACTAAAAAAAAAAATCTTAAAAACACCTTATCTATATATATTTACTTATATACAGGGTGTTCCGTTAAAGGGGTCCAATATTAATAGGGGTAATAGAGGAGATCACATGGAGCATAAATCAGTATATAAAGCCTGGTCGGATCTCAATAGTTTTCAAGTTACAGCAAATAGAATGAAAATTCGGAAAATTGTAAAAGAACCCTCATTGCTAAACTATCGATAATGCTACATAAAAACGAAGCACATATTTAGAAAGAGCAGAAAAAAACCTACAAAATGACATCAATTGTATTAAAATAGCAATATTTATTGACGAGTTACAAGCCCTGAAACAGTGAAAAAAGTACGAAATCCAATATACATCAAAATAGTTAATCGTTAATTCCAAAAAGACAACTCTAGCTACAACAAGGAAAATGTAGTAAAATTTGGTCCATTCCGAAAACTTTCGAAAAAGCTTACAATGAACCATATCGGTTTAATTGTGTGAGAGAAATTAATCAGTTTCTTAGTTACAACTCCGCTTTCTTTGACACTAGCAAAGGTTAAACTCCGCACATCACGATTGGAAACGCCGCCTTTTTAATTACTCTCAACTATACATTTTCGATCATGCTTCTTCTGAGATGCAACATTTTTAATTATTCAAGAGTTGTATGAACCAAAATAACTTTACAATAATAGTCTACATTTTAAAGTGGTCTTTTATTGATATAAAGCTTAAGTTAAATTCTTTAAAATTAAACTGGTGGTGAAAATTCGGAAATAATTAAAAATATTGCGATTTGTAACTATGCAAGAAGTTTCAGTACATGTTTTACATGGACAATTATTGTATGTATATGTGCATCATAATTTATGATAGGAAATAATAATAACAAATAGCATAATAATTTTATTAATTATAAATTTAAAAAAGACACTAAATTTTAAATTAATTCATACAAACTTTGTAATTTACAATTTGAGTACACCACAGTCTGTGACTTACAAAATACTGTGCCAAAAAGTGTTGAAAATAAAAAAAAATGACAAATAAAGAATTACATTCCACGTACTTTATGACATATGTGAAGCATAGTCTTCTGGCCTGCGCTGCACAGTTCAATGTCGGAAGGCAGACGAACGGACATTATTATAATAGGTGTTCGAAGTTGCGCCCATTAACAGAATCGCACAGCCGACAGCGACGTCGTAAAGATTGGCGAACACGCCGAAAAACTCCGACGGAGTTGGGAATGTCTCCTGCAGCGACAACGATTCGCGCTAGTAAATCCTCCGGTGTATCCACAGGCGTTTCATACACCAGCGATTTAAGGTGTCCCCAAACAAAAAAGTCTAACGGATTGAGGTCTGGAGAGCGTGCAGGCCAAGCAACAGGTCCACTGCGTCCAATCCATTTCCCAGGATATGTTGAATTGAGGTGATTGCGAACACCTATGAAAAAATGTGCCGGTGCGCCATCGTGCATAAACCACATATTGTGGCGCAATGTTGCTGGCACATTTTGCAGTAACAGCGGTAAGATATCCCGTAGGAAAACCAAGTACGTACTGCCATTGAGTACATCTGGGGGTAAATATGGTCCTATGAGATAATCGCCGAGGACACCTGCCCATATGTTCACACTGAACATTTGTTGTGCGTTCGACGGGAAAACAGTGTGCAGATTTGTATATGACAATGTGTGCATATTGTGCGTGTTTACCACGCCCTCTCTCGTAAATGTTGCTTCATCAGTAAATAAAATATTTTCCAGAAATTGTGGATTATTTTCTGTTACATTAAGCAACCAGCGTACGAATTCTGTCCGCTGAGCACAATCTGTTACTGATAACAGTTGTACCCGCTGCACATGAAAGGGATGCATGTTTTCTGCACGCAGAACACGCCACACACTTTGGTGAGAAACACCGACTTCAGACGCAGAAGCTCGTGTACTCGTGGAGGGGTTATCTTTAAAAATATTCAGTACATCTTCTTCCATTGCAGGTGTTCGTACATGTCGAGGTTTCCCTGCATCAGTGCTTGCTGTATTAAACGATCCAGTCTCCCGTAATCGTCTATCGATTTTTATGAAGAGTTTCGAACTTGGGCAACGTCTCCTTGGAAATTGCTCACGGTACATGCGCTGTGCTAGACATGCATTTCCATGAGCTTGCCCGTACATCAGATGCATGTCCGCATATTCTTCGTTAGAGTATTCCGGCATAATTATTATACATCAAATTACTACAATCCCACTTACAACAGCCTCCCTTAAACATAAAGCCCACTGATGACTGCTGTTTTATTACACTTTTCTTCCTATACACATAGAAAATTTGCATAAAAAGTACTTCTTCTTCATCATCCTGAAAGTTCATGGAGGAAACGCAGCAGTCACGGAGTTTGCTTTAAGACAAGGCGAGAGCTGCACAATATGTCATTCACTTGACCAGACTGAATAATGAAAGGGTATTGATAGAGGTTGATCAGAAATGTATAATTGAAAGATATTAAAACGGGGTGTTTACAATCGTCATGGGCGGAGTTTCGCCCTTTCCGAGCGTGCAACAGTACAGAGTTGGAACTAGGGAACTGCTTGATTTCTCCCATACAATTAAACTGATATGGTTTATTGTCAGCTTCTTCGAAAGTTTGCGGAATGGACCAAATTTTATAACATTTTCCTTGATGTAGGTAGAGTTGCATTTTTGGAATTAACGATTAACTATTTTGCTAAATATTTGATTTTGTATTTTTTCACTGTTTCAGAGCTTGTAACTCGCCATTAATTCTCAATATTCTAAAACAACTTATGTCATTTCGTAGGATTTTTTCTGCTCTTTCTAAATATGTGCTTCGTTTTTATGTAGCATTATCGATAGTTTAGCAATGAGGTTTTTTTTACAAATTTCCGATTTTTCATTCTATTTGCTGTAACTTGAAAATTATTGAGATCCGGCCAGGCATTATATACTGATTTATGCTCCGTGTGATCTCCTCTATTACCCCTATTAATATTGGACCCCTTTAACGGAACACCCTGTATATAGGAAAAAAAGGAAAAAAATTATATTGCAATGATTAGTGCCTTTTTTTAAGTAGTGGCTTTGCTGTTTCCCTTTACCGCTTTTCCTGCCCAAGCTTGGTGAGTGTAACTTTTGAACTAGTGCTAACTTTTATTTCTTTTTCACATTAATTATATTTTTTATAGCAGTTGCAACTACAGCTATACCTATATTTAATTATAACTTTAATTTATTTTTCTAGTTCTTAAACGTAACTTTAACTTTTTATCTCTAAAATTTAAGCACCTATGCTAGTTTTTATCTTTAATACTTTTTCAAATTTAATGTAGTTTTTAAACAACTGCACCTCTTTCTTTTTCCCAATGGCTCATTAGCTTGTAAGACATCATTATCTTCAGCCTGTGTGTTAAGTTGATAGCAAATTAGGAAACCCCTCAACGTTGCTCTACTGTTCAGCACTGCTCATTAGAAAAAGAAAAAAATTGCTGTTGAAAATATTCTGGTGTAAATTGAATATTACTAAATAAAGAATCCGCCAGATGCAGCAACACTGATTCCAGGGTGGCTGTTGCTATTTCGACTATTTCGATCTGGAGAGCTATGTACAGTCGTGGAAAAAAAAAAGTAAACACCCGCTACTAACTCCTCAACAAATTATCCAAGAAGAAAGTTACCGGTACCGAACGATTGGAAATAAAGTCTACTTTTAAATGATATATATAAAATTTGTTTAGGGAGCCATCTACATATTAAAACGAATCCAAACTTCATTTTTTTCAATGGCAATACCAAATTTTAACAAGATATTTCAAATCTTCGGTTCAAACTATGCCTAGGCACCCAATTTCAAGTCATTTGAATGATAAGTTTTTGAATTATAAACATTCAAAATTAAGTACTTGTAATGTTAAATTACATTTTCATATTTTTATTTATATCTTCTGAAATTGTCCTCCTAATGTGCAAATTTTTTTTTGTAGCAATAGTACTAATATACCCAAACATAAATACGCTGAATTTGCAATTTTTATAATATGAATTATAAATTTTGAAATTAATATTAAAAAAATTTATCAATTGCAACCTACAATTTTTTTGATGGATTTAGATTTATTAAGACCTGCTTTATGGAAATCCAAAATTTCACATTTTTCTTCCAAGTAGTTTTCAAATTATGCTTAAAAAACGGCAAAATGATGGTTTAAGGGGCCATCTATGATAGAAGTGAGTAGATATTTTGAAATTTCTTCTTCTGTCCTTTAATCTAACCGGCTTCATTGACTGCTTGAGTGGTGCTTAAGGTGCCTTAATCAAGAAGGGGGCTCTCTCGGTTACCAATCAAGTACGGAACTTCAATTTGGATACAGCCCTTAAAATACGCCCGTTTTAAAGTAATTAATTTCTAGGAAACTTATGGTACGAATTGCATAAATATTTGTTTTTAGGCTAATTGAAAAGTGTAGAGTTCATTTATGCTGTCAGAATTGTGTACTTCAATTGAAAAAAACAACGTTATGGTTCGTTTTAATATGTAGATGGCCCCCTAAAAAATTTTATATACATCATTTAAAAGTAGACTTTATTTCCAATCGTTCGGTACCAGTAACTTTCTTCTACGACAATTTGTTGAGGAGTTAGTAAGGTTTACTTTTTTTTTCCCCACGACTGTACTTTCGTGTCGTTACTAAATTAGAAAAAAGCAACGCGCTATTGAACATATTAGGTTTTTTTTTTCATTTTTCTTCAACAATATATAAGGATTTTTTAAAAACTTATTGAGAATTTTTGGAGAAAACGCAAACGTTTTGAGAAAACTAACTGAAGAGGAAATGGGCCACTATAAATGAAAGCGGACAAAGCCATTTTTTAAGCTGATATTGCAAATTTTGAGCAGTCATATGTCACTTTTATCGAGAATTTAGGAGGAGGTTTTAACTTTATTGATCATTTGAATTTTTGTAAGCATTTACAAATGTTCAGTTTTATTTAGGGGAATTTTTTTTTTTTTTTTTTTTTTTTTTTTTTTTTTTTTTACATTCGATTTATTACAAATGAACATAAAGTTCTGTTCATAAAAATAATAATAATATGCCATTTTGTTTTCATTTCGCATCTGAAATTAAATCTAAATTTCGCGTCTAAATTTTCGGCGTCATTTCGCGTCATTCTTTTCGCCACTTTTCATTTCCGGTCTTGCAGAAATTTAGTAAAATTTTGTAAAAATGGGAAAATTGACTTATTTCCTTCAAAGAAGAATGTTTGGCAAAATTTTAAATTCGAAAATGTTAATCAAAAATGAAAAAATAAGTTTTTCTTAAATTAAAAAGAAAAGGGTATTTTCTTTATTTTTCTCATCAGGTATTTTCAAAAACATTTAACACTACAACAACCATAGAAATTTTAGTTTCAATTTGGAGTGTTCCATAGTGGCATTTATTTAAACTTTCTTAATTAATGTATACGAACACTTTAACCCTTTATGTACTGAATTATGAATTCATGAAAATTTTATCTTCTACAGCCTTTTTCGTGAATTATTTAATCTACATTAGAAGATTTACATAATCATTTAATAAATTTTAGAAGGATTTTAGTAGGATTGAATGATTTACAAAGATTAATTAAATTTGAATTTTTGTGGATTTTGTGCAATATCTATAACCCTACTTTTATTTTAAATATTTTTCTTAGTATTTTGTAGAATTAGGAAACGTACAAATATAATGTTCATACAATAGAAATATAGAAATATTTCCTAATTAAAAATCCCCCCCCCCCCACCGCCGACGCCAAGAAAGCTGAAAAGATGCAAAAGCAATAGAAATCATCCTTTTAAAAATATTTTTGTTTTGTGTAACCAATAATGCTTTTGGGATACTTAAAGTACCGTCAGTAGATTAAGGGTTAAAACATGGAGGTAATTAATATATATATGCTTTTATTTTACATAAAATGACGTCATTCTTATCCCCCTGAAAAATTCCACACATTCGATCCAGTCTTAAACAACATCTACGGAAAAGCATGATGTGACGTCACTATAGCAGAATAATACACAAATCCAGTAAAAAGCGATGTCTTCATTTTAGGAACTTGGCAAAAAAAATCGCCTATCGAATGATTCATATGCCTTCATTTATTTCTTACATTAATATACATACTTAAAATTAAATATAATTTATAATATTTCCATGTTTTATCAGAAATCCTTCATTTATATCTTTTCAAAAGAGCATTTATTTTAATTACATTTTTCTTTCGTTTGTTATGGGAAAATGTAAAAAAAAAAAAAAAAAAAAATCATAATGAACTATTTTCCAACCATTTTTTCTTTACTTTTTGCAAAAATGGAGTACTTTAGTTGCCAGTATTAAAGAGATGGCGTTAAAATCTACAAAACTTTAAAAAAAATTGAGATGCGAGATACACTTTTCAAAGAAATTGAATTTAAAAGTATTTTTTCCCCGATATAACGGTATAAAAATTAAAAATATGCGATGCATAGAAGTTTAAAAAATTGCAGTAGAGATCATCCATATTTAACTATACAATTATACACGTGCTTTGTTTTACGACTGGCTTATATAACGGAAGGTTATTTTTTAGTTGCCCGAAAGAAATAGCCTATCAGGTTCTAATAGTAATAGGGTCAACCAGTGGCGCAGCCAGGGTGGGGGTTTTCAAGCTCGACATACCACTATTTTTATACAGTTAACTTTGCAAAATTTACTTGTAAAATTTTTTTGATTTAATATAACGAAACAAAACTTTAAAAAAATAGTGGTATCCAGTGCCTCAAAACCCCCACCCTGGCTGTGCCACTGGGTCAACCCATTTCAAGTGGTCCAAAAAATCATTTATTTTATTGCTTGACCATTTTTTTTAAAAATCTGAAATTTTTTGTACAACAACCCTAACATAATGGAAGTTCAAAATGACTATTATTTTAATTTAATTAATTTTTGTTTGTGCATGGCGGCCATCTTTGTTTCATCGTCTGCAGCAATTTTCTCACAAGAAGGCTTTACGGAATTGTAAATAATTCATCGTTTATTTCTCCAATTAAAGTGCGGATTAAAGCAATTTGTGCGGAATACATTGGGTTAAAAATCTTGTAATAGAGTAGTTTCCGAAAATAAATCCTTATTGGTGAAATTTAAGCATAAATTTTCAGTTTGTTTCCAAAATTTGTCCGTTTACAAAAGGAAATTTTTCTAGCAAGGAAAACTGTGAACATGATATATTTTTTTTTTGCAAACAGGCCGAAAGTACTTGTATTCACACGCTAAGTTCCAGATCTGGGACTTGCTTTTCTTCTCTAAAAAAATCCCAAATTTTTCAAAAATGTCAAAAATCACACTTTTGAGGCCTGTATATCTCTGGTGGGGCACGAGATAAAAATTTGAAGTTCTGGTTTTTGACACTATTGTATGGTAATGTTATGCACAAGAAATTTCAGGATGGAGATTTGGCTATAAGCTGAGATATGACAAGGACAACATGTCAAAACAATGCTGCCAAACTATTGTTTTGTTGTAGTCACAGTTAAGTATTTATCTCAGAGTGTCACTTAAATTTATGTTTTTGATTATCTTTAAATAATAGCAACAGAAAATAAAACCCTTTGCAAAGCCTAGCAATTAATTAAAAAAATAATTATGCCTAAGGCCTGCATTTTGTATGGTTTCAGTATTTTTTATTGTAAGTAATTTTAGTAACTAAAAGAAACCTCAGCACTTTTACATAAAGAAAGAATAATTATACAAGACCTGAGACAAAAACAGAATAGGGTAAGATAAAAGCTGTTAATGTTGTCTTACTTGTTGAGACATGAACAAACGTGTCAGTTAATATGACAGTTAATATTATAAAAATGGAGTCAACTAATTAAATTTCAGTGCAAATGCACACTCACATATCATAAAAAATTAATTTCACACATTAAAAAAAAAAAAAAAAAAAAAAAAAAAAAAAAAAAAAAAAACCTTAAATTTCTAAGGCAAACTGACAGTTTGTTTTTCTTCCAAACAAATGATTTTTGCAGGTTAGAAATTAAATTACCAAATATTGTGTTGTTTTTTTTTTGTTTTTTTTTTACAATACTATCGCCAATTGCGCGTATAGAAATATTCACTGCTTCAAAAGTTTGTAACTAAATTTTATTCCTAAGAATATTTGGAACAGATGCCGTATATTCCCGCGATCGCCATCTTAGATTTTTTCTTGGCGTTAAAACCCCTTTTCCGCCAAGTAGTAAATGTCGGCAAGCAGCGATTTATGCGGGTGTCAGGCTTAACGAAAATAAAATGTAAATAATAAAATATATACCTTGGGGTTGCCTTATCAATAAACGCCAACAAAATATCGCTAAGAAATCCGAAATGGTGGCCGCGGGAATATAAAGCATCTAAAAATTATAAAAACTTAATAAATTAAATAATTTAATAATTAAATAATAAATATATATATATATATATATATATATATATAATAAATATATAATAAATATTTAATAATTAAAATTATAAAAAATTATAAAAACATGTATTGTGGCTATATAGTACATAGTATATTTATTTGGTACTACTTCGTTATCCCGTCGACCAAAAATCTATCGCCAAACTATAAGATTAAATGCCAATAATGGTTGATCGTAAATGTGACATTCACTTGACTTTAAGCAAGTTACACGTGTTTACGTCATCAGGTGATTTTTATTTCGGCGTTTTATTTTTATTTTTTATTAATGTTATACCAATTTATTTGTTCTTTCGTTATTTAAAATAAAAATTATGTCAATTTGTATAATTTGGCGAGTGGTTTGGCGTTTTATAAAATTCGACGAAATTGCTCGACGTCGACGGGATAGCTAAGTAGTACCATTTATTTATATATTGGACTAATTTTCCATAATCTTCTGGTCACCAGCCAATAGTGTTTTTTTCTATATTGTTGGAAGTTTTATTTGTATTTGAAGATTACAGAAGACAAAAACTATCAAATGAAAATGAATCACCTGAAAATTATTGGTCAACCTGAAACTCAATGGTTAATCTCTGCAATCATTATAATATTCTACATTTTAGTTGTGTGGTAACTAGAAAATATTTAAACTCCTGTTGTCATAACTGCCTCATTTCTCCGCCACACTCAACTAAAAATGATCAACGAAAAGATTTGTGTAAAAAAAGACTCAATTTTGCTTAAAGCATAAGATAATGCAACAGCGGAATGGCGTTCGTATCATTTTCAGCAATACAAAAAGGCATTCGAGGTGAAGGTCCATATTGCTTTAAAATACAAAGTGAAATTCAAGATTCCGTTTGATTCATGTTTTGTTTTGAAAAATAGACCAGCGCAGCGGGATTAGCCTGCTAGTTATTATATGAAAACAACCAAACTATTGGGTCGTTCGGAAAGTCGTGTCCGTTTGGCAAAATCAATTCGTACCGGAAAATTCTATCATTTAGTTATTTTGACATTCATTCCGATATTAGTATCCAATAATTACCGGGCAGAATTATCCGATTCGAATTGATTTTCCTAAACGGACACGGCTTTCCGAACGACCCAATATTTAAATTAACACTAAGCTCTGATCATTCTTAAATACGTAAGCCTTATATAATTCCAGTTGAACAATTCATTTAGCCACAAAAATTTTACATTTAACCCCTTAATTCTCGCTCCCGTCATATTCACGGGCTGTGTCTTTTACTCAAATTGTTTGATTCCCACCAGTTTTATAAAATAGTGAAATTGGGCGTATTTTGGTATCGTATTTACTGTCATTAAATAAGCTGAATATTTCTTTTTCATAAAAATGGTGCCAATAAGCAATTTGAATTATTCAACCGTAATTTAATTCGAGCGTTAAGAGGGTTAAACATAAAAAAAAATTCCAAAAAGCAACAAAAAACGATGTCTTCTCACAAAGTAAATTTCTCTTTAACGGAGACAAGTAACTAAAGAACATGACTCGAGCTCCTGAAATACACATAGATCGATGCGCCAATAAGTCAGCTATTAAAAAATATAATTTTTACAATTGTTGACGAAATTTTACCCATTATCTACTGACGGTACTTATTGTGAATACCATTAAAATAATAGTCCAAGAGCTGCACAAAAACCTATGTTATCAAGCACAAGTAAAAAACTTTTATTTTATGAAAGAGTATCTAATGGTCCATGTCTGCTGGAAGTGAAGTGGTGCATAAGCCAAAAATTAATACCACCAGTGGTTGACTCGTAAGTTTATCATTGTGTTTTCCTGCTTCCAGTCCTCTATGTCTTCATATCTTTGTTTGTAGGACAAACACAATAATAAACCTACGAGTCAACCACCTTTGGTATTAATTTTTGTCTTATGCACCATTTCACTTCCGGCAAACATGGATCATTAGATTCCCCTACTTCTACTCTTCCATAAAATAAAGGTTTTTTTTTCTTGTGCATAACATAGGCTATTTTTCTTGTTGATAACATAGGCTTTTGTGCTGTCGGCTCTTGGGCTGTAACTTATTATGAAATTCACTTAATATATTGAGTAGTTGTAATACAGTTTAGAAAGAGTTATAGATACATCACTTTATCTTGTGCCAAAAGCATTATGGCGTACACAAAACAATTTTTTTTAAGATGATTTCTTTTGCTTTTGCATCTTTTCACCTTTCTTGGCGTTGGGCATTGGGCGGGGGGGGGGGGAGGGATTTTTCAATTCGGAACTATTTCTACATTTCTATTGTAATCCCTATACATTCAAATTCAATTAATCCTTCTACATCCTTCAATCCTTCTAAAATCCTTCTAAAATTTATTAAATGATTATGTAAATCTTATGTAGTTTAAACAATTCACGAAAAATGCTTTAGAAGAAAAAATTTTCATTATTTCATAATTCAGTACATAAAGGGTTAATTTTGCATTTTTGACCAGGTAATAAATGTTTTAAAAAATTTCGTCTTGTTTAGGTGCCTTATTCATGAATAATTTCTCTCACAAATACCCTACAAATTTCTATTTGTTTTTAGTGGTGGCAATTTGCCGGGGTAGTATAATCTTTTTCATTGACGTGACAGGAAGTTGTCTAGATTGTCACAATATGTCGGCCTGACTACAGGCGAAGTAAACTTCCACCAGTAAAAATGAATATTTGTTTTTGCCATTATTTATGACTGAAAATTTGCATTAATAAGGCGATTATGTAAGGAGAAAATTGATATTTAAATTTAATGATGAAAGTTTGCCCAGCGGTAATAAACACTTACATAAGCGATTGCATTTGATGCTTCGCTATTTTAAGGATGTGTCAATTCCACTTTATTAATACACTGGTGTCCAAAATTAAGAACAAGTCACAAAATGCTAATTTTTAAGTAAGCCAATACTCAAAGGAAATAATATAATTCAAATAATTATTATCCCTACAGCACAACTAGTCCATATAGCATCTCATTCATGTCACACATGGTGACAAGTGTCACAGTCACTACGGTGAAACAAAAAAAAAGTAAATTCCACACGTCTCATTATGAGTCTCAAACGATCAATATATGTGACTCCACTGAGACGTTAATGTGACTGCTGCTTTGTGATGAGGCACCAGGTGACTTTACAATGTAGTTACATTGTGACTCTCATGTGACTGTCATTTTTAGACTCAATTTCAAAGTCATCAGGAACGTTGCATTATGATAAGTCTCCAAGTAATATCACATTATAGTCACTTGGTGACTTTTCACAAAAGAGCACAATGGTGACTTCACAGTACTCTCTCTGTCACCTGAAAGTCAGCATGTGACTTTAATGTGACATTATTTGGTAACTTATCACAATGCAGCGTTCACGATGACTTTGAAATTGAGTCTGCAGATGAAAGTCACAGTCACAATGTAACTACATTGTAAAGTCACATGGTGACTAGTCACAAAGCAGCTCTCACAGTGACGTCTCAGTGGAGTCACATATAGTGATCATTTGAGACTCATAATGAGATGCATGGAATTTAATATTTTTTTGCTTCACCGTAGTCACTGTGACACTTGTGACCATGTGTGACATGAATGAGATGTTATATGGACTAGCTGGGCGGTAGAGATAGTAATTATTCGAATTTTATTATTTCCTTTTGAGTATTCGCGTACTTGAAAATTAGCATTTTGTGATTGGTCCTTAATTTTGGACACCAGTGTAGTTCCATGCGGTTACTGATAGTGTTGCCAGGTGCCCGGCGTAACTAAGGGCTCCAAACGCTCTGTATACCACTAATTTCTTGCCATTTGTTTCGCCTTATTTAAATACGGATAATTCGGTCATTAGATAAAATGAAAAAAATTACTTTAAAATGCTGGTGTCCAGAGTATTTCGAGCCCCAATTTATGCGGGAAACTTGCAAAACTAGTTACTGAGAAGTTTGTCTAATAGAATTCCCCAAATTCTAAAACAAAATATGCTTTTCTTTTCTCTATTTTTAACATATTGAATAACAATAACAACTTTTCCGTTTTACCAGACGAAATTTACAAATTTTTGTTAGCGTTACGTTAATATTTATCAAAGAAACTGGTTATAACATACATAGATGTATTTTCTATTAAACCATCATTATGAATTACCCTGTATATATATTTGCCCAACTGAATTTCATTTAAATTGTTTTACTATTTAAAATGCAATAAAATTTAAAGAATGCAATAAAATTGAACCATCGTTATTAGGATAGGTTTTCCTATTACATAGCTGCCAACATCTTACGCTTTTTGAGACCACAAAAATTGTATATTAAATTTTACCTTTTTAAATCGCCTTAATCAGCCGATTAAACAAGGCAAAAATTTCTATTAAATTTTTGTGGTCTGAAAAAGCGGAAGAGTTGGCAGCTATGCTATTAAATAAATACATAAATAGAAAGCGGATTCTCGCTTAAAATGCCAAATTGTAATCTAAACGCAATATTTTGATAAAAATGCTCTTTTCTAAACAATTGTTTTAACTTTTCTTTTGCAATCCACTTTAGAGGATTTGCATTCGAAATAGTAATTTTAGAAAATAAATATTTGTCGCAGTGAAGTATAATTAGAATTCCTAAATTTTTAAAATCGTTTTATTTTCATTTATGTACAGATTTCCTTTTTCTGAAGAATTCCAAGAAGGGATTTCACACCAGGAAAATTATTCGTCATATTTTTTTATACATATACGTAAGATTTGTGTTAAGTATAGACATCCCGTTCTGTTTTGTCACATTGGTTTATTCCATTAAACGCTTAACCCTCTGTTATACGAAGCGCTAAGCCGTTCAACTATCAAGTCACCATTTTGTATGTCAGCTAAACAAAATAGAGTTCTTTTTTTACATTAATAAAAGTATAGTAATTTAGTCTAAATGGACTTAGCATTTCTTAAAAAAAATTATAAAAGTCTTACACTTCAGATTGTCAAAGTAATGTTTATCTTTAGAAAATCATAATTCAATTACAATTAACAAATTTATACTTAAACTGATGGAATCTCTATTAGTTTTAATCCTGATCATTATAATTTTTTGATATTTTAATTAATATTATATTTAACTGTATGTCTATATTGTTTAACATTTAACGTTATTGTTTTTACGATACATTGATGTCGCGACCTTCAGTGAAATCACACACACAAAAAAAATTCGAATTATTACAAGGTTTTTAAAATTAATTTTTCTTTTTCGAATTTAAATTCAAATTTTGTTAGTTTTACATGTTAGATTTCCCGATATGTTAATATATTAACCGGACAATAAGAGTGTGAATAAAGTGAAATAATTTGAACAAATACACACATTTTAGCAACTTAATATAATTTTGTAGGGAAATTTTTCAATAAAGGAAAGTTTTGTTTTTTTATCATCGTGGATTATTCTGCTGTGTATCTTTGTCTAGAAAAATGTCCTAATTTTTCCTATATAGTAGTATAGAAGTATCATTTCTACATCTTGTAACCGATGTTGTATTTATATACATTTACTTACATATGAAAAATGAAATTGTTTCAGTTTTGAGTGAAATTGTGAAATTTAAAAAAGATGGTCAGGTAATTTTTTTTTTTATTAAGGTTCTTCACAAATTTTTTTTATGAAATTATCTTGAAAAGTTTTCGTTACAAGAAAAGTATTGAAGCATAGCTAACTATTGGCATTTTTAATGTTACCATTAATTGTTACCATTAATAAAATCTTTAACGTTTTGTTAAAAGAATTCTACTATATATTTCACACCAGTATTTTTAAAGAAAACTTTTATTATTAATAGTGGAAAAAAAATTTTTGCATACAAGCGCAATTCACCTTCTATCAAACGTATCAAGAATGGCTGCTGGTAACAGTAGTTGTAAAATGAAAAGTTTAGGTATAAGAACAAGACTGAACAAGTGTTAGTCCAAACAAATAATGACTATGCATTCGTTTTATTTATTAACCCTTTAGCGCTCGCATTAAATTACGGTTTATAAATTCAAATTGCTCATGGGCACCACTTTTTTAAAAAAGAAATTTCTTTCTAATTAATGACAGGTAAAATGATACCATAATAAAGGCAATTACACTATTTTATAAAACTGGTGGGAATCAAATAATCTGAGTAAGAGACACTGCCCGTGAATATCACGGGAGCGAGAATAAAGGAGTTAATATTACTTTTTTGTATATATATATATATATATATATATATATATATATATATATAGCAATTAATGTGACAGTTTTTATTCTATTTTAAAAGCCTTTTAATTAAAATTAATAAAAGCAAAACCACTGACCATACTTCGACATTTTTTCCGCTTCTGTTTAACCCCTTCGGGACGAGCGTCTTTTGCAGAATCTTTAGTCACCGGATTTTTAAAACAGAAATTTCTGCCTAATTGAATCGGGAAAATGCTCGGATTAAATAAGGCAAAATTTACAATACAAATTTACTGGTGAGAATAATCACCGATTCTGAGCAACTTACAAAGAAGGAATACCGGTCGCTTATTCCTAAGGGGTTAAAAATGTCTTATTTGAACAAAATTTATTACCTAATTTATGAAATATTCATAAATGGTGAAACATAAGAAGCAAAAACAAAAAATTGTTTTGAGAGAAATGAAACTAATATATTTTTTAAGCCCATTTTCTCGTAAAGAAAGATTTCGTTGGAAATTGAGGATTTCTCCATCTTTTAACCCTTTTGCGGGCGGTGTCCTTAAAAAAGGACGACTAATTTTTAGTTTGCTAGCACTCAGAATATTTAAGTAAAATTTTTCTTTTATAATAAACTTGAAAATAAGAAAGTTCACCTTTTCTAACAAATTCGTTTATAAAATCTGGTGTCAGTCCATTATTTCATCAGTTAATAAATAGAATTAGTCCGCGCGGGAAAGGGTTAAGCTAAATTGTAAAGCAAATTGTTGTTAAATAAAAACTTTTAAATTTTAAAATAGTTTCGGGAGCAAATATAATTTTATGCAACTAAAACTTTTTTTTTAAATTCAACACTTGAAATAAGCTAACGTATAACGTATCTTTTAAATGTTTTCTTTAAAAAAAAAAAAAATCTATCAAAATTACGGTCTCGTGTTTAAAAGTAAAAGCGCAGTACTTGTATTGAACTGATTTAGAATTGAATGTTTTTTTTTTCATTTTTCGATAAAGTAATTTCATTTTTAGTTATAAACTGTTCACCCCTCTCGCTGTGCAGCCCGAGATTTTCTCGGGGATGCATTTTCCCTTCTAATTAACTCTCTTTGATTATTCCCACCAGTTATTTTTTTATTGTAAATTTTTCCTTATTTAATCGAAGCATTTTTCCATTTAAATTATATAAAAATTTTTGTTCTGAAAAACCGGTGACAAAAGAATAAAAATTCTTAAAAGACGCTCGTCTTGAATCTATTTTGATAAAACAATTACACAGCGAGAGGGTTAAGTCGCATAACGATGTTTATCGGATTGTCCGGCCGGGAATTTTAGTTCAAAACGTCAACTTTGTCACCATTTTCTGACACAAATCTCTGCTAATATCGAATAATTAAAAAATTTGGATTTCATAGTTTCAGAATAAGAGACCTGCTAATCCCGTGCGTTTACCATCAAATATGAATTCATAATTGCGTTAAGAAATAGCCAGTTTTGATTTTAGAAAAGCTTTAATAATATATATATATATATATTGTCATTTTAACGTGCTTTCTTTTACATCACTAAAGTCTTTTCCTATTATAATTTATATCTGTAATTACGATCAATAAAGTATTCTCAAGGTAAAAATGCATAAAAACGATTACTTTCATAAATTACAATTTATATGTTCTAAAACACAATTTTCATCATAAATAGAAAAGCAATAAAACACCCAAAATTGTTTCAAAATATACCAGAATGGTTTATCTTATTAACAACGAAAACAAAGAACGCTTAACAAGATACACGAAAAAAAGTTATCCTAAACTTTTCAAATTAATTCTTTTTGATGCATAACGAAGCTGTTTTGAAAAGGTTTATTATAAAAGAAAATTATTTTGTTTTATTTTAAAGTTCTAGTTATGTAAACTAATAAATATAAGAAAGATAAGAGTACAGCTTTTCTCAACCATGTAGAACTGAATTCATGACAAACTTTTCATTGTAAATAAAGAAATACAAGTGAAGCAAAGAAGAGATTACGTTCAGAAAAATTAAGCAATTGTATTCCTGGAATCCTATTTGTTCGTAAATGCAATTTGATCAAATTTTAAGAAATGCTATAAC
The DNA here is from genome assembly GCA_963932465.1 of Maratus speciosus. Classification (NCBI taxonomy): domain Eukaryota; kingdom Metazoa; phylum Arthropoda; class Arachnida; order Araneae; family Salticidae; genus Maratus; species Maratus speciosus. The sequence continues at coordinate 111,903,046 of OZ010793.1, read as the reverse complement.
TAGAAATATACTAATTTTAGGTATAAAGGGAACTTTACATTATTAAAGTGCTGTATTACTATAAATAAATATAAGTTATGCATCACAAAGTTGTTTTTGTTTCTTTGTAAATTAATCAGCTTTTCAGAATATTCTTAATCGTATCATAATTTTTGTATTTTTTTTTCTCGTTTTTAAAGAGAATCTGTGCACTTTGAGTTATTTCATCATTTCAGTATTTTATAATACCTTTTTATTATATCATTGAATAGTTTTAAGAAGGAAAATTATTTAATAAAGTAAAAAATAAATAAATTTTAACATAAAATAAGAAGAAAAAAATTTGTAGACAAATTTTTAAAAATGTAAAACCACACTTCTGCAAAATTTTAGAACTTTTTTCCAAAAATCTTTCCTTATACTTTTGTTACAAGCATTCTCTGTATTTAAAGGCAGGGCCTGATTACTAACGGGGCACACATACACCAATAAATTTTAAAAGAAAAGTTCGACTTATCTAAACGCCGTGTCCATGTAAAATTTCTGCATGAATGAGGCAAAATTTTCTGTTTATTTTTAGTGGTAGGAATTTGCCCCGTGGGTAATCAGGCTCTGTTTAAAGGCCAGATTTTTCAAAATTAAAAATTTTGAAAAATTCAGTACTATATGTTGAATGTTTAAGATTTTGAACACATTGAAATATTTAAAGAATAACTGAAAGTGATAAAAACGAATTCAAAGATTGTAATTGATCAATTAAAGTGAAACAGGAGAGGCATTATTTATGTAACGTATCCAGTAAATATTAAGGATGTTTAAATACATTTTTTAAAAATTGGGGAAAATGACATGTTCATCATTGCAAAATGGAAATTATCAAGCAAAGTTAAAATAATTACCAACTTGTATTTTACTATGAGCAACTGTGTCCTATGTACAGTAAAATAATTTCTAGGACATTATAATTAAATAGGAAAAAGTAATGTTTCCGACACGTAAAAGAAAGTGACTGTGTAGCAGGGTTCCTATGTTTCAGGGAATTTTCCAGGTGAAATATCAGTATTTTTTTAAAGAAAAATAATTTAAGGTTAAAAAGGGCGAAATTTCGCCTTATTAAGAAAATTTCGGTACCGAAGAATTACCTGGTCTGGAAATACCCTGACAGGTAGGAACCCTGTGTAACCAAGAGAAGAAATAGTTAGCTTAATCAGTTTCATAATAATTATTTTTATTATACGCATGACAAAATAATGAAAATCCCATAAACGTTTATAGATACCGTAAACATTTTAAACTAATTGCTTTTTGATGAACATATGATAAAACTTTTGAAAAATCATATTTTGAAAGAGAATAGTTACCATTCATCTAATTTTAATGAACATGAGACCGAGGCAAGGTTCGCACACTCCTTGGAATTTCCAAGGACTCTGGCACCAATATTAATGATAAGAAAATTTACATTTAATTTTTAAAACACAGAAATCGCAAACACCGCTTTTATTCATAGATTTTGCAGTATTTTTCTGCAGTGAAATACTTTGAAAATACTGTAAAAATTTAGTGGTAAGACTGTGCGAACCCTGGACCGAGGATACAAGTGAGAAGTTATTTTTCCAGGCAATAATTTAGAAATGTATATATTCAAACCTAAGTCTGTAATTTAACTGATGAACCATTTCGCAATGATGCAAACTAAATAATATCTTTTCATAGAAATTAAATAATATCTCTACAATAGTGAGATAAACGAAAGGAAACAATTTATTAATTTTTTTATTGTATAAGTCAGTAAACAGATTAACTTAATCATAAATATTTTCAAGGTAATTGCTCTTGAGTGTGTGCTTGGTAGAACGCTTTTGAAAGAATTATATGATGAAAGTTAATTCCATTAATAATAATTTATCTTTTTATCTCAATTTCCAAAATAAAATAATGAAATATCCAAGAGTATTCAAAACACTATTTAATAAACAAATTATCTTAATAAGAATCAAAAGAAAATAAAGACTGCTAACCTGATGAGAAAAAAGATTATTATAACAATAAAACTTTTCAATCTAAATTGCCTTTTGATGTGTGCGTAATGAGGTCTTTTGAAAATATTTTTTAAATAAAGAAAATGATACATTCCTTTTTAAACATGTTTTAACCTGCATTAATAAATGTAAGAGCAATAAAACATACTGCAAACTATTATTTCTTGGTTACCATTGATAAATATATAAATATAAAATATGTACAATTTTACTAAAAGATAATTTAGTTGCGATGTAATCAAATCTGCTTTCAGAAAAAAAAAAGAAACAAAAAAAAAAGGATGAAAAGGTTAAGAAAAGAATAAAAAAAGAAAAGTAAGGCATCTTAAAACCTGTTTGCCAGTAAACATTTCTTTGAAATAGAGAAATAGTTTCACTATTAAAATATTGATTTGGGATCATATTAAAGATAAAATTATTTCAATTGCTCAATAAGCACAAACAAATATACTTTATATATCAAAATATTCTTTTGAACGTATTATTTCAAAAATGAATTATCTTTTAAAATATTTTTCAGGATTTAAAAAATACGTTTTTTTATCCTATTTGTTCGGCTTTCTATTATTCACATTCAGTCATTCAACCCTTCAACTACGGATACATATTTTATTTATTCTATCCGAATCACTGTATGCAAAATAATATGCCACACACCGGTACTACGATATTTTAAGGAGAAATCTACCACTAGCAAAAATATTTGTATATTGTCGTGCAACTGAATATAAAACCTGCCGCCAGTTCTGACCGGTAACCAAAGCATTAATTGTCGGAATTTAACAGGCTTTTTACAGTGGATTTGGATATAAAAATTTAAATTATCTATAACAAATTTAGAATCAACAATAATAAATAATAAACTGTTAAAATGTCTTTAAATTTAGCAACTTTTCTTTGATTTTCACAAAACGAAAAAAAATAATTTTTTCTTATTATTATAGAGATTTTCTTGTTACGCAGCTGAGAAGAGAATCTTCATTTTTTTTTAACTGCAAGCTCATTGAAAAGGCAAAATGATTCCATTTTTTTTCTTTTTTGAAGCCAGCGCTGCTCATACGGACATCTTGGCGGTTTCAGTATTACTTTCATTCTTCACCAGAAAATGGATCCACTGTCTTGAAAGTAAAGCTAAAAGAAAGCTACAACCGCATGCAGCGTATTTGATGTGTAACTTTTCTTGTCGTATGTTTTATCTATATTTGCTTTTGTTCTAGGACGGTTGTTGCTATTTCGATCTGGTTAACTGTGTACTTTCGTGAAGTTAATGAATTCGAGAAACGCAACGCACTATTGAACGTAAAAGGTTTTATTTATTTTCCTTTAATAGTATTCGAGGCCTTTTTTTTTTAGTTACTGATAATTTGTGCAGTACTATGAAATAGTTTAAATACTATGAGCCAAAGAGGACAAATTAATTTTTATAAGCCCAGATTGTAAATTTTGAGCAGCTATGACACTTCTATCTCACTTTCATTGAGAATTTAGGAGGTGGTTTCAAATTTATTGATCATTTGATTCTTTGTGGGGATTTAAAAATGTTCAATTTTATTTATGTGAATTGGAGCTCTTTTTGTATATCCAATTTATTTCAAATGGACATAAAGTTCTGCTCATAAAATAATAATGCTATGACACTTCTATCTCACTTTCATTGAGAATTTAGGAGGTGGTTTCAAATTTATTGATCATTTGATTCTTTGTGGGGATTTAAAAATGTTCAATTTTATTTATGTGAATTGGAGCTCTTTTTGTATGTCCAATTTATTTCAAATGGACATAAAGTTCTGCTCATAAAATAATAATGCTATGTCATTTTCTTTTCATTTTGCGTCTAAATATAAATCTAAATTTTGCGTCTAAATTTTTCATGTCATTTTGCGTCTTCATTTCGCGTTATTTTCATTTCACGTCTTGCTGAAATTTAGTAAAACTTTGTAGAAATAGTTTTAATGAGAAAAATATGAAAATGGCCATATTTCCTTCAAAGAATTATGTTTTGCAAAATTTTAAGTTGTGATAATCAAAAGTGAAATTTTTTTTCACAAATTAAAAAGAAAAAATACATCTCACCTCAAAATTTTCAAAAAATTTAACATTACAACAACCATCGCAATTTTAGCTTCAATTAAAAGTGGTTCATATTATCATCAGTGACCTTATTTAATCTTTCTTAATTTCATGTGTACGGATACTTTTAATTAAGCAGATTATTCAGCTTTGAGTTTTAAGACAATACATAAGAATTCGGAGACTTGTTAAACTTTAGAATAAACGTTTTGTCTCTAACCTTCTAGAGTGGTCATTAACCCTCTCGCTACGCAGACCGAGATGTACTCGGGCAAGCATTTTTCCGTCTAATTAATACAGTTTGGTTACTCCCACTAGTTATATTTTAGCGAAAACTTTGCCTGATGTAATCAGGGCATTTTCCCCGATTACGATAGTCAAAAATTTCTGCTTTAAAGAACCGGTGATAATAGATTAAAAATTCTGTAAAAGACGCTCATCGCGTAGACTTACTTGCGCAGTGAGAGGGTTAACCCCTTCAGGGGCGGTGGGATATATTTTATCCCACCTAGGATTAATGAAGATATACACCAGAAAAAATTTATTATATTTTACTTTTCTAACTTTGGCGGAAAAAATGTCGTAAAATTCCTTTTCCTTGTTTTGCAGTAAACTTTTTTGAAGATTCCGGTGTGAATTCGAAATTACAGAAACACAATTACATGCCCGTCAAAGAGTTAATAGATATCGTATGCTACAGCACTCTCCGTGCATTATTGTTAAACAAATAGAAGCGGGCGTATGCAAGGTACATCTACGTATAACTCTAGTACCCTTCTTCAAGTACGACACAAATTGACGTAGTTTAGTGCAATTAGCATCGTGATGGGATTAATTAAGAAAATTTCACAACATGGTGATTGAATCTTATTGATGGTATGCATTTCAGATTACTTTAATTTATAAGCAAAATGTTTTGTTTCAAAATAATCTTAAAATTTGAAATAGCACTTAGGTGTAAATATAAAACTTTAAAAACAACTGCAACAATTCCACACAAAATAGGTTCTTATAAATTAAATAAAATTCCAATTTAAATTAATTTGAATGGAAAGAAACACTGATATGAAGTTTTTGGTAATATATAAATGTATAAACAAACATAAAATAATATTTAATGCACTTTTGTTATGTATATGGTTTCATAACTGATCCCACAATAATCGTTTTCTATAGTTCACAAGTTAAATGGAAAACAAGTTATTTGAAAGAAAAGCTAGTTTGAAAGAAAAGTTTTTTCTTTCTTACTCTCAATTGTGGCAAACGCAGAATTTTGAAATTTTCATTTACGGAAATCTAACTTGAATATTATGTATAATGCAAATGTAGAAGCCTCCCACCAAATATTTCTCAAGAAACACTGATATTTAAAAAAAGGAGCATTTCGAAGATCTGTATTAACGGTATAAATTTTAATAAAATAATTTCACAATACTTGAATTCTTCGTCGTGAAAATGTTGTGTAAAGTTCAGATTGACAGGTTCATTAAAAATGGATGTACAAATGAATGATTTTTCGATTTTTCTTTTACAAATTAGTCAGTTTCCTCAAATCGTATCACCTACCTCCAAATGATGTGACGGTGAAGTGCTTCTTTGGAACATGCATTTAGAAAATCCGGGTCTAATTATCAACGGGATAAACTTCCACCGGTAAAAAGGAATAGAATTTTGCGAAGCTTTTCCCTTCGCTGTTTTTAATATTTTGAATAAGAATAACAGCTTTTGCATTTTACCAGACGAAATTTATAGAGTTTCAAGTTCACGTCATGTAATATTTGTGAAAGAAACTGGATATAACAATCATAGATGTATTTTCTTTTGAACCATCATTTTGAATTACCCTTTATATATATTTTGCCAGACTGAATTTAATTTAAATTGTTTTAATATTTTAAAATGCAACAAAATGTAAGGATGAATTTAATTTAAATTGTTTTAATATTTTAAAATGCAACAAAATGTAAGGATGAATTTAATTTAAATTGTTTTACTATTTTAAAATGCAGTAAAATAGAAGGAAAACACCGTTATTAGGATATGTTTTCCATCTAAATAAATCTGTAAATAGAAAGCGGATTTTCGCTTAAAATCATAAATTTTAATCTAAACCAAATATTTTGTTAAAAATACACTTTTCTAAACAATGATTTTAGCTTATTTTCTGCAATCCACTTTAGAGGATTTGCATGCGAAATAGTGATAAATATTTCTCTTAGTGAAGTATAATTAGAATTTCTAAATGTTTAAGATTGTTTTATTTTCGTTTAAGGGCTGTATACATATATAATATTATCAACTTTTTCTCTTTTTTGGAGCACATCCCCTCCTTGCGATACCATACGTTATCATTCCTCGACCACCCCCCCCCCCCCCCCCACACACACACACACCTCCCCGCATCCGTCTTAACCCTCCACCTCACGATTTTTTAGATTTTTATGCAAACAATTATTTGAAATCTACATTTCGGTCTAATAATGGGAAAAATAGGAAAAAAATACATTTTAAATTTTCAGCTAAAATTTGATATTTTATAGCGTGTACCCTATGTACACAATTAAGGTTTTAAAATATTGTATCGCTATATTTTACAACTAAATGAGCTTAAATTAATTGATTTTATCTGCTTAACACTCTGCAACTTATTTTATATTAATATTTTGAAGTATTCAGTAAAAATAATGAAAGTAAATTTTACCTTAATAGATCGAATTTATTTTTGTTTCCAAAGAACAAATCCTAATTTTTTGTCAAATGCAGCCATCTGACATGGATAAAATAAGTGTTATTCCATTTTTTTTACTGTTCTTGATCAGGGATAGAGATTATATTGGCCAAATTCATGGCACATAATAAGAATTACAGTGTTTTTAGGTATGTGCCAAATGTGGCACGAGGTGCAGTGAAGGGTTAATGATATCGTTATGTATGTCAATTTTTTTAATGCGTTTGCAATGATTTACATTTGTTATTCGCATATTTTATTGATTTAAATGAAGGAAGTCAATAAGATATTACTATTATACATGAAATTACTTTATAGCGAACAGGAAATACTATTTAAAAATATAGCATTTTGTTACACAATGCATTCAACAATAACATTGTCTTCTTGTCCTTGCCCTCTTGACGGGGAGGGGGTAAGCAGAACTTCTTATCAACAAAACAGGTGACCAACATTCTTCCCATTTTTTTACTAGTAAACATAACAAGTATGACATTGAACCTGATTTCTGTAAAAACGCTTTATATCCGAATATTGCTGAAGAATAGGAATACCGAACGTTCGGATAATCCATATTTTTGAATAAAAGGATTTTATAATTATTTAATGGATTTAATAATACCTTTGTATTTTCATAAAAATCCATAACAGACCAAAAAAATGTTCATAGGCTATTTTCATGTAAAAAAAGCAAAGAATGAAAATTTTGCTTGAATCAAAAATGATAACGGTATCAAAAAATAATCATTCCTCCCCCGTAGAGATATCTTCGATATCGTCGGTACCATGTTAAACCATCCAATATGAAAAGAGTGACAACACTGTTATATGAGCTGTAAACATATATCCAACACTAATTTCATATTCAGGGATGAGAGTGCTCCGACCCAAATGACCGATTACTACCACTAAATTTTAATAATATTCTTTGCCTTATTAAATCTCAAAAGTATTGTAATTAAATAGTGCGAGATATACTATCAAAATTTAGTGGTAGTAATTGGTCATTTGGGTCGGAGCGCTCTCATCCCTGATATTGGATAGTTGGACATGGTACCGCAGATATAAAGTGCCAACCTCCCCTAACCCCTAAAGTGATAACGTTATATATCTACAGATTCCCTGTTTCTGAAGAATTCCGATATATATATTACACCATAAAAATTCATCGTCATATTTGTCTAGTAAAATACGTAAGATATTTGAAATGTAGGAATCTCGTCTTTCATTGGAATGTTAAAAAACGAAATTTTTGGATTAAAAAATACATTTTATTGTGAATTGACGCCTTTTCACTAAAAAAGCATGTTGTTTAACCCCTTAATTATCGCTCCCGTGATATTCCCGGGCTGTGTCTTTTATTCATTTTATTCTTTTTTGTTTGATTCCGTCCAGTTTTATAAAATAGTGTAATTGGCTTTATTATAGTATCATTTTACCTGTCATTAAAATATAATAAATATTTCTTTTTCAAAAAACTGGTACCAATAAGCAATTTGAATTCTTAAACCGTAATTTAATGCGACCGTTTAGGGGTTAAAATGGTTGAATGGTATGCTTGCCTAACGCTATGGCACGAAAAATCTATATGTGTTAAGTGTATGATGGTTTATTCCGTCAATGCTTGACCTTCTTTTTTAGGAAACGCCCCACCCTTCAGCTATCAAGCCGCCATTTTGCAATATAATTGCTAAACACAACAGAGTTTTTTTACTTTAATATATGTACAATAATTTAGTCTAAATGGACTTCGCATTTTTGTAAAAGAAAATCGTGAAAAAAGCTTTACATTCCAGAGCGTGAAAGTGTTGTTACTCTTTAGAAAATCACAATTCACCTAAAATCAGCAAATTTATATTTAAACTGATTGAATCTCCATCAATTTTAATTCTCACTATTATAATTTTTTATATTTTAAATAATATTGTATTTTACTGTATGTGTATATTGTTTAGCATTTAACGTTATTATTTTATAATACGCTGAGGCAACCATCATTGAATTCACAGAAAAATCCTTCGAATTACTACAATGTTTATAAAATTTATTCAACTTTTGCGCAATTAAACTCCAATTTTATTGGTTTTACGCGTTAGATTTCCCGATATGTGAATATATTATTCGGACAATGAGAGTGTGAATGCAGTGAAATAAATTGAACAAATTCACAAATTTTAGCAATTTAAAATGATTTTGTAATGAAAATTTTCACCGGTTAATTTGGTCCTTGCGGGGGGGGGGGGGGGGGATTACTTTGGTCCATCATATAAAAAAGTGTTTATTCTTTATATTGAACAAACAATACAAGATAATTTGGATATTTTGCCCTTGAAAAATATTTTATGCCTTACTATACGATATTTGAATACTTTGGAGTAATTTAAATTTTTGTTAGTGCATGTCATCATCACTGCATGTGTTTGTAAACAACTGATTTCACGTGTATATTTTAACTATATAAACTTTCTATAGTGAAACAATCTGGATAAGTTCCTTTAGTAACTTGTAACCCATGTGTGATCAGAGTTTTTCCTTTAACATTTCATTTTCGGGGATACTTAGTAACCTGTAACCCATGTGCGATCATAGGTTTTCGTTTAACATTTTATTTTCGGGGCTACTTTGTGCCGAGCCTGGTTTGGTCCAAAGTAGCCCCAGTTACTTAGAAATGCCTTTTATACAACCAAATTTCTTTTAAAAAATGCTTTAAGTAACATTTTTTTTCAAATGTTGCTGTAGCAAATTGTTACAGTAATTGTTTTTGTTCCAGTTGCTAAGGATTATATGACGAAAACTGTTTCTCGTGTCTTTAATATTTACAATTGGTTTATTGTATTTAAATGTTTAAAGAAAACATTTGTTTATTGAGTTGGCAGTGCTAATTCTTTAGCTGATCCTATTGCAAGAGCGTTTTAATAGTCTAACATATGAAATGTATTCATTTTATATGAAACTAAGTGGATGGAAACTAAGTGAAATAAGAAGCCCCTAGCAGGGGCTACTTTGTTTCAAAATTTTATAGTTAGTTTAAAAATAAAAAAAAATTAATAATTGCCTCTTTAAAAACATACAGTTTGCTTCATTGTTAATTGTTTACAACTCAATTTCGACGTTGAAAAATCGTATATAATATTATTTAATAATGGAAATCTTAGGGGAACCAGGAAAAGAGGTCCAAAATGGTACAGGAAAGTTATTATTTTTATCATTATGGATTGTTCTACTGCGTATATTTGTCTACAAAAATGTCCTAACTTTTCCAATATAACTGCAAGTAGCATTTCTACATTATGTAACCGTTGTTATATTTATATGCATTTACTTACAAAATAAAATGGAAATTATTTAAGCTTTGAGTGAAATTGTGATATTTTAAAAATTGTTTAGATAATTTTTTATTATTAAAATTCTTCAACAAAACATTTTTTGAAATGAAATTATCTGTAGAACCTTTGGTTACAATAAAAGTATTTGAAGCATTAGTAATGATTGGCATTTTTAATGTTTCCATAAACGAAATTTTAACGATATGTTAAGGACTTTTAACATTATATTTCACACCAGTATTTGTTCAAAGGTACTTGTGTTATTAAAAATGAAATTTAATTTAAACTGTTTATAAATAATGCTAGAATGATACGTCTCGAGAAATTACTGCTGGTAACAGTGGTTGTAAAGTGAATAAGATGTACAAGAACTCTGACTCAACAAGTATGTCCTACCGCATACTAATATCTATGCATTTTTTATTATTAATATTATTTTTTGGTATATATGTCGTAGGATAATTTAGAAATCCGGATCTTTGGAGAATCATCTTCCTTTTTCCAATCGGCTTGATATTTTTCAGGCTTATTGCAAAGATCCTAAGCAGATTTAGACTAATTGGAAAATAACCATTTGTATCTCAATCAGCCTGAAATTTTTCTGTCTTGTTGCAAAGGGCCTGTGGAGAGCTACGCTAATTGGAGATTGTCTATTTATTTTTCAATCAGACTCATTTTTATTTCAGACTCATTGCAACGATCATATACAGTTTTAGACTAATTGAAAAATTATCACTTGTTTCTTCAAACAGTCTGGTTTAATCCAAGTTTATTCCAATATATCTAAAGTAGTGAATGTTTACTCGTACTTTTAGTATAAAAAATGTGGGAGGGACTTAAAATGCTCATAAAAGTGTATAAGAAATCTATCTTATTGATAGATTTTATTAACGCGAGTGGGTGTCTAAAGACAGTAAATACTTCATTTTTATTTTAAGAGGTCCGGGACACAAAAATCTTCAAATATTCTAAAAATCTTTTATTGCATTAAAAATTTCTCTGTTTTTTCTGCTTAAAATAATGCTTTAATAAATCATGTTTCTATCTGAATTAGAATAGGAAATATTAATTTTTTCGTTTTGGTTTGTTTTCAAAATCTAGTTTTCAAGCAATGGTTGTCGTAAAAACGACTTCATGTGAAAATGCGTTTTTCTTCATGATGGGTTTTTTCACCATTTTTCGAATTTAAATTATTATAAGTCCAGAACCGTTAAAGATAAACTGTTCAAACTTGGAACATGTCTTTTTCAATTGGTTTACTTTAATTTTGATTCAGAAAATTCGAAAAAAAAAATATTTACTTTTGAAAATATGATTTTTTTTTTTAAGTTACAGAAATTTTTTTTTTTTAAATATTTGCTTTAAATATTTTTAATTTTTATATAAATTAATATCTTTTAAAATGTTGAATCAAAATTAAAACTTATATATTTTTGTTTATTTAAATGAAAACAAAATTGAAATTCTACAAATAATATTTCGAGTTATAACGATTTTAAATTACCCCACATTTTTTATAAATTTTTAATTTTTTTTAAAACATCATGCGAAGTTTTATCATGTAATTTTATTTACAAATAATATGGTTAACCATCACAAAAACTTTCAAAATTTTAACTCAATAAATAAAAATTATTTTAAAATGTGTCCCGGACCCCCTAAAAGGTTTATTTTTCGCTAACACCCTGTGCAGAAATATCAATGCAATCTGCAGATGAAGCAGATTGTATTGTTTTAATATTTTCCCAGTCTTTCGTAGAGATATTGGGTTGCTAAATGAAAATAATTATAAATATGTATAAGAAAAATTCTGCAATAATGAAATCTGCGGACGAGGCCCATTTTTAATGTTTTCCCCGCTTTGCGTAGAAAATGGGTTGCTGAATGAAAATAATTATAAAGCATGTATTAGAAAATTGTTATATCAATAAAATCTGCAGATGAGGCATATTTCAAAATTTTACTAGCATTACGTACAGAAAATGGATTGCTTAATGAACATTATTGTAATACCTATATAAAAAAAAATTCAGTATTACTAGAGAACAGAGGCAGATGAGGGAGATTTTAAAAATATTCTTTGGTGTACGCAGTGAAAACGGATTGCTAAATGAAAATAAGAAAAGAAAAATATATAAGAAAATTGCTGTAGCAATAAATTCTGCATATGAGGCAAATTCTTAGTATTTTTTCAGCATTACGCAAAGAAGATGAACTGCTGAATAAAATTAGTCACAATGAAAAATGCCTTTTTGGCAGATATGTTTTTTGCTCGTGGTTACCTAATATTAGTGATTACTTTAATTTAATTTTAAGCCTGTAGAGCACTTAAAATAAAAATAAACTCGCAAAACCATAGTACATTATTTCTTCGTAATGTTACGGGAAAAAATAACATTCTGTCTTGCCGCTTATTTTTTTTTTTTTTTTTTTTTTTGTACACATTTTCGAATAGAGGGCAAAATTTACCTATAAGAAATCAAGTTTTTTTTTAAACTTAATTATCAATCAGGTACATAAATCAAATCTGTCAATAAAGAAATATTCTTCTTAACTTTTTCAGGGTTCGTATAGATCCTTGAATTTCCCGATTAAAATATTCTTCGGTATTATTATTTTCTTATAGAAAATCTAACCTTAAATAAGGCGAAATTTCGCGCATTTAAACTAGCTTTATTTTTCTATTAAGAAATACTGATATTTGGCCTTGAAAATAATGGTACCCGTACGAACCCTATTTTTGTAATAATTTTCATTCAGCAACTAATTTTTTTTTACACAATGTAAGGGAAATATTAATAATCTGCGTCATTTGCAGATTTCATTATAAAAGAAATTTTCTGATACATTTTTTATAATTGGTTTCCCGTATCAAACCGTTTTCTTGTTGGAGAAACACAAAAAAAATATGCCTCATTGGGAGATTTCATTAATACAGAAATTTTCATATATATTTTTTATAATAAATATCATTCGGGGATTCATCTTCCAGTGCTGGAAAATTGGTGCAGAGGTGGAGCCTATTGACATCACAAAATTTTAGTGGTATTTTTCGGCTTATCTAATGACAGAAAGTGATAGTTTTTATTAAGGTGAAGAATACTATAAAAATTTAGTGGTGTCAATAGCCTCCTCCTCTGCGCCAATTTTCCAACACTGCATCTTCACTAACATAATTCTCGGAACACATTAAGAATCTGCCTCATGTACAGATATCATTATTGCAGAAAAATTCTTATATATTTTTTATAATTATTTTCTTAAGCAAACCATTTTCTCTACTTAATGTTGGGAAAACATTAAAAATCTGCATTCCCTTCAGATTCCACACTGTTAAAAATGCAGTACTGGTGCAACAAACCGTCCAGATATTCGACCGTTTTTATAAAAAAGCGGTTACATAAAGATAAGTTAACTTTATTTTGGAAAGATACATTTAATATAGTGGTCAAATAATCGTTATCTTTAAAAACGGACGAATGACTGGACAGGACAGTGTTCTAAAGATACTTAACAGTACACTGATATATCATTCTTATATAAATTTTATATAAGATTTTGCTTATATAAATTTTATAATTACTACCATTCTGTATCCTACCTACTCTATGTAATGCTATGAAAATATTAAAAAATTGCCTCATCTGCAGATTTTATTAACACATTCACATCGGGAAACGAGAATTCTCGTTTTCATTCAAAAAATATCATTAACTAAGGACGTATATCATGTATATCATGTTGTCCATATTTTTTTTTTAGATTGTAAAGCATTTATATTAAATTCGTACATTAAATGATATTTACCGATGCATAAACTTAGTAAATCTACCTAGAATACCAATATACCAAAGACTTTCGGAACAGGGAAGAGCTTGTACTGTTTTAAAATTCAGATTACGTAAAAATTGCCCGATGGCAATGTGTTAATAACACGGAGTGTTTGCAAAAAATATACTCATAAAATTAACTGAAGTACTGTAATTTCTGACGTGCAAGCCCTCTTTCCGAACCAGAATCTTTACTCAATAAATTAAATCAAATAAGTGCTAATTACAATAAGGTACACTTTATTAAATAATATTTCTGGTGGGAAACAAAGTTACATGAGCCGCGGCTTATACGCCGGCATTTACGGTATTCACTAAGTTTGGACACTCAGTCACGTTAATAATAACTGTCATTGACAGTTTTCTTATACAGGGTTCGCGCACTATTAAGACACGCCCCATTTTGTAAGGACTCTACCACCAGTATTATTATAAAGATAATTTTCTTCAGGATTAATTAGCTAGACGATAGTTTTATCGATTACCGGTAGTAGAGTCCTTACAAAATAGGGCGTGGCCTAATAGCGTGTGAGCCTTCTTATACGCATATTAAATTAAATTAAATTAAATTCATGTTACTACTTTTTAAACTGAAAGTATACATAAACATTCACTACAATGGACATATTGGAATAAACCGGTATGAAACTAGGCTGTTTGAAAAACACGAGCCGTCCTTTCCTAATTAGCTTGAAGCGGTATGGGCTCATCGCAATGAGTCTGAAAAGTCTGAAAAAACAAAACAAGTTGGTGGAGTAACAAGAAAGAAAAACCACGCATCAAGCATAGATTATACAACACTTCCAGAATACTTCAACAGTACTTCGCTGTTTAATAAAGTAAATAAGACAGTCAAGTAATCGTTTTAGAAACCATTAGCATATTTAAACAAGTGGGTAAGTGTGATCACAGATCGCACAGAGGGTTTCGTTTAATATTCCTTTCAAAACACTTTATTGTTTTGAAAAATCTGTTAGTTCCACATTTCACAACCAGAGACGCACTCACAAACAAACCTCTATCCGAACGAAACTCCGTTTTACATACTATCCGTAGGTATATTATTCGAGGGGATTGGGCCTATAGCACCCAAGATAAGTAGGCACGTCTGGCGGTAAATAGTGGAACTAAAATATGTAAGGTTATGGTACATAATATGAAAGAATGGTCAAAGGGGTGTCGGCAAATGTTGGAAAAGAGCTCGCCGGGTGAAAAGGGCGGAGGTTAGAAAAACTGCTTAAAATACACAAGTTAGAGCCCGGAGGTGTAAATAATATAAGACTTTTTGAAATTTTTATGATTTGTGGTGTGGTCTGAGGTATTTAGCTATACGTATGCAAAAATGTATGTCTCCAACTTAATTAGGGGCTCTCTTAGAAAGAATTGCTTAAAATACATATGTGTTAGCTCAAAGGGTTAAGCGTAAGACTTTTTCAAGATTTTATGATTTGTCGCCTGGTCTCATGTGTTCTGCTATAAGTATGGAAAATTTCAAATCTCCAATTTAATAAGGGGCTCAGTTAGAAAGAATTGCTTAAAATACGCATGTGGGAGCCCAAAGGATTAAATGTACGACTTTTTCAAAATTTTATAATTTGTCGCATGATGGTGTTCAGCTATAAGTATGCAAAATTTCACGCCTCCAACCTAATTAGGGGCACACTTAAAAGAATTTTTAAAATACACATGTGGGAGCCCAAAGGGTTAAATGTACGACTTTTTCAAAATTTTATGATTTGTTGTTTGATGCGAGTTGTTCAGCTATAAGTATGCAAAATTTCACTCCAGCAACCTAATTAGGGGGTTCACTTAGAAAGAATTCTTTAAAATACACATGTGGGAGCCCAAAGGGTTAAATATACGACTTTTTCAAAATTTTATACTTTGTCGTTTTATGTGAGGTGTTCAGCTATAAGTATGTAAAATTTCACGCCTCCAACCTAATTAGGGGCTCACTTAGAAAGGATTGTTTAAAATACACATGTGAGACCCCAAAGGGTTAAATTTACAACGTTTTCAAAATTTTATGATTTGTAGTTTGATGTGAGATGTTCAGCTATAAGTATGCAAAATGTCACCCCTCCAACCTAATTAGAGGCTCACATAGAAAGAATTGTTTAAAATACACATGTTGGAGCCCAAAAGGTTAAATGTACGACTTTTTCAAAATTTTAGGAATTGCCATTTGATCTGAGGTGTCCAGCTATAAGTACGCAAAATTTCACTCTTTCAACCTAATTAGGGGCTCACTTAGAAAGAATTGTTTAAAATACACATGTGGGAGCCCAAAGGGTTAAATGTACGACTTTTTCAAAATTTTATGATTTGTCGTATAATGTGTGGTGTTCAGCTATAAGTATGCAAAATTTTAAGTCTCCAACATGTATAGTTTCTGAGAACGGGTACTGTGACGGACAGACAGACAGAGGAGCGAGACGAATAGGGTTTCGTCAGATGAACGAATCCCTAAAAACAGTACTTAGCAAATACCGTACATAGCCGAAAACGTACTTCAATTAATTTGTGCAGCCCTGTATTTGATTTATAAGTTCATATGCACTCTACGTACTATGTTAAAATTTAGTTTAGTAAGAAAGCGCAAAATATGGCGGAAACTGGCTGTCAGTAATTTTTATTGATAGGGGGGGAAATACTGGAATTATTTTGTACAGCCCTGTATATTACCTATAGATTTCTATACACGGCACTTCTTAAGCTAAAATTTAATCCAAATAGAAAACACGCTTAAATCTATTGAAATAACACTTTCAGAAATTTTCATCCACATGCGATCATTTATCCAGTCCTTCGTATGGCACTGTATATGATTTCTTTTATGTTCTACAAACATATCCTAACGTACTAAATATAGTTGAGCTTTAAAATACATAACTCAGTTACGAACCCACTTTAAGAAATTCATGCTAATATTTAGTAATGCTTATGAATTTTGGTGTGTAGCCCTGTATATGATCGATAGCATTTACAGTACCAGTAATTTGCAAAATTTAGTTTAAAAAAGCATGTGATAACTGAAAATGCACTTCTAACAATCAAAGCTAATAGATGTACTGTATCCCAAATCTTTTGTGTGTCTCTGTAAATAAATCTTATAGACAGTAATGTAAATCAAATTCATTATATTTGAAATAGTGTAACGTAATTAAAATATGCTGCAAACTCTTTAATTTCGCAGACCATTGTGTAAAATGATCCTTTTATGTGGTCCTGTAAATGAATAGTAAAGGCTTTGCACCCTATTTCCTACATAAAGCATGTTTTAGTGCACTTCATAAATGCATATCAATTTCATTGTTTTTAAAATGGTGCAACATAGTTAAAATGCACTAGAAACAGTTTTCCCCCGTTGACCGTAATGTAACAGAATACTTTTGGCTAACCCTGTAAATGCACTTTAATTGCTACACGCTTCCTTTTCAATAGGAGTTATGCTAAAGTAAATGTAAATAACATATTAAAGATAAAGAACAATCCAAGTATATTTACGAGTGTTAGAGCACTGAAGAACGGACGAACAGAAGTCATAAACTCTCTTCAACTCTGTTGGAAAATGTTAAAAAATGAATAATTTGCAATTAGCCCAACTCTCCATAGACTCTTTGCAAAAAGCATGAAAAATATCAGACCGATTAAAAAACGAAGATGATTCTCCAATTAGCCGGGCTCTTTGCAAAGAGCTGTATTTCGTAATTAGCCTCCGATTTATCTACAGGGTGTATCAGTACAGCGGTTACAAACTTTCAGGACAGATACACTCAGATGATGGGAAATTACATAGCAATACACGGTCGGAAACGTTTTCCTGGCGCGTTAGTGACGACACAAAACACAAGAAAGGAGGGACCCGATCAGGGACAGAAAACATGTTTATTATTCTTAGTGCTGCAAAAATGCCGGGACAATGCTGGAAAGTGCTGAGGAACTTGTTGCACGCATCGTGGCAGTTGCTGGGGAAGTCCAGGACACTCGCGGAATTTTCGAGAACATTAGATTTTCCATGCTCTGGAGATGGGCTTCCATGCATCACGGCCCGGGTTCGTAATTTCGAACACCTACATTGATGACGATTGTTGTATCTTTAATGTTCTTTCTTCTTAGTTTTTTGTTGTTAGAAGGATAATAAACATGTTTTCTACTATATTGGTATCCTGTGTATCTTGTGTTTTGTGTCGTCACTACCGCGCCACGAAAGCGTTTCCGACCATGCATTGCTATGTGATTTCCCATCATCAAGGTGTACTCTATCTGTACTGAAAGTTTGTAACCGCTATACTGATGCACCCTGTATATGCATATAGCAATTAATATGAGAGTTTTTGTTCTATTTTAAAGGCCTGTTAATCAAAATTAAAGAATGCAAAAACACAAAATATACTTGGACATTTTTTTCGCTTCTCTTTAAAAATGTATTTTTCGAAAGGAAATTTATTTTGTTATTTATGAAATATTCATAAATGAGGCAACATATAAAAGAAAAAACTAAAACAAAAAATTATTTTGCGAGAAATGAAACTAATATATCTTTTTAAGCCCATTTTCTCGCAAAGAAAGTTTTTGTTGAAAATTAAGGGTTTCTATATGTTTTAAGATGAAAATTTTTAATAAATATAAAACTTATCAATTGTAAAATAGTCTCGGAAATAAATTTAAGTTATATAACTAAAAGCTTTTTCTGGTTCAGACTGAAATAATTTAGCTTTATGACACATCCTTTAAAGATATTCTGGAAAGAAATTCTAAAAAAATTACAAACAGGCACGGCACATGCAGACATAAGTATTGAAATGATTTAGAATCGATTTTTTTTTTCAATTTTCGATAAACTATTTACATTTTGAGTTATAAACGATTATGTTGCATAAAGATCTATATATGATAGTCTGGTTAGGAAATTTGGTTAAAAACATTAACTTTGTCACCATTTTCTTAAACGTATCTCTGCCTTTATCGAATAATTAAAAAATTTCGATTTCACAGTTACTGAATATGAGACTTGCCAATCCCATTTACTACGAACAAAAGTTAATTCATAAATCTGTTAAAAAGTAGCCATTTTTGACTTCAGGAATGTCTTAAGAATATATATTGAAATTGTTTCGGGCATCAGTCTCTATTATACTTTCACAAACTTTGTCGATAATTTGTAATTATTAATAATGGTTTTATAGATGATTCTAAATTCTGGGTGATCCTAAATTCATGGTACAAACTTAAAGGATTGGTACAGGACACTGTAACAATTATTTATTGTATAGGAACGTATGGGCGAATGTGACGCGTTGATGTACAAACACCAGGGGACAATTTGGCGCTTTTTTATTTCAAAATTTCTTATTCATACCAGAAAATCCCTATACTATTATTTTCTCTATTTAAGACATACATTTCATGATTACACAAAGAAAAATTCTTCCTTGAAAATTTACGGTGTGAAATCGAAATTTTTAATCCCCCCCCCACACACACACACACACAAAATTGGCAAATCTGTCACACACAGGACAGGAAATATACATGAAAAGGAATAGAAATGGAGTTTTTTAATTTTTATTCAAGAATTTCGATTTCATACCGGAAATTTTCAAAGAAGATTTTTTTTCTTTAAAGTAATCGTGATATGTCTGTTTTAAATGTAGAAAAGAATAGTATAGGAATTTTTCGGGTATAAAGGAGAAATTTTGAAATTTAAAAAAAATGGCATAAATACCCACCAGCAAAGAATCCTTTGCTGAACTTCCGCCGAAAGTCCTAACTCGACTATATTTCTTTCTGGCGATCTCATTTTCCGGGGTCGGCAGATATGACTTCTTGTCTGCAAGGCAAATCACCTTTTGAGCATTGCCTCCCGGTTACGATTGAATCGGCTTTTAAGCCTTTGCGTATTAGTTTTCGATAATTTGCTAATCTTTTACCGAGTTGCAATATCATATAATCTTCAATGCAATATCATGATCTTCTATGCAATATCATGATGATATGATGCCGATTAGCTAATCATATCGAATAGAAGAATTTGTACGATGCAAAAATAGTATTTAAAACGTAAAAAATTTCGTTTTAATTCAAAAAATAAATGTTGTTAATTGGGAATATTTTCCACTATAAGATGCAAAAATATTTCCATAACGAGAATGTAACTAATTGAAATGTAATAAATCTTGTTTTGTTTAAAGTCAAAATATTGCTGTTAAATATTTTTACAATGAAATTTACAATTAAAATTAGAATTAATTTTCTATTGTAAGATACAAATAAAATTACATTTAATTTAAACATTATATTCTTGATTATAAGTAACTCACACTGTTGATATACAAATATTATTTGCATCTTACAAAGAATAATTAACTGTAATTTTAATCCCAAGATCAGCAATATTTAGAACTTAAATTAAACAAAATGTCTTACCTTTTAATTAATTACTCGCTCGATATGAAAACATTTTTGTATTTTATAGCGGAAAATATTCCCGTCTAACAATATTTACTGTTTGAATTAAAACGAACTTTGATACATTTTAATTAGATAATTTTTTAATTTTACAATGTAAAATATTATCATTTAACATAGCGGCCTAGTTGTGAAAATTCTATCATTTAAAGCGCCTCATTAAATGTTGGTTATGTATGGAAAAAATTTCTTTTTTTCAATATCCAAATAATTATTTTAATTAAAAAAAAATGTCAGTCATTTTTTTTTACTTTTAAAAGTAAAAAAAGATTGTTGATATACAAATAATTTTAATATATATAAAGCAATATATATAAATATCAATAAAGCTATAAAATGAAATTTATCACTATGTGGAGAAAAAAAAAAGAGGATCAACTTCTTTATAATTTATACAATAGCATTATCTGTATTATTTCTAAATAAATTAATTTTTAAATCAGAAATTTCTAATTCATAATTAAAGAAATACATTTAGAAGAAATAGTTTGTTGCTGTAATAGTCTAAATTTCTGATATAATCTAAATTTTAGATCTTATAATTTTCATGTTTTTAATCTAATAATAATTTTAATTAAAAAAATTTTTTCAGACTTTTTTTTAACTTTTAAAAGGTATAAAATTAAATTTATTACTTTTGGGGGGGGGGGGGAAGGAAGAACAACTTCATTAAAATTTAGTTAATAACATTAACTGATGTATTTCTAAATAAATTAATTTTTAAAACAAAAATTTTTAATTCATAACTAAGAAAATACATTTAGAGCAAATAGTTTGTTGTTGTAATAGTCTAAATTTCAGATATTATCCTACATAATCTAAATTCCAGATCTTATAATTTTCAATTTATTTATCTAAATCAACAAAACAGCAAATATCTTTAACCATTTTATTAACTATAATTTTAAGTATGAATGTCTATTAATAATTATTGAAAAAAGAAAGAAACAACAAACAAACGCTTTTAAATTGTTAGTTTACTTTTACACTAATTGCCCTGCTATCTGTAAGTTTTTAAGAGATTTAAGTTTACTGATTTGCAAATAATAATGCATTCTCACCAAAGAGCATTTCTTGGAAAGTATTTTTTCCCCTATATTCCTGACAATTTACAAATGATGTCCTTGAAACGGGGAACATTATTTTGAGCGGAAGGGAGATAAGATATTGTAAGGCATTGGACAGTTTTATTCCCGTGACACACATCCCCTATCATCACTGCAGGGGGTATCGATACAGCAGAAACAAACAATAACACCTCAGTAAAAAGATTCATTTTTCATTACTGTCCGATTGCCGCCCGATTACATACATAAGAATATTTACGATTAATTGACTTGTAATAATAATACAATTTGCTGCCGACGCTTTCCACGACATTATCTAGATAAATCCCTAGATTTTGTTCATAGGATATTATATGAAGCTTTCCATTCGACTACACATCATTTACCGACAATTCTGGTATTAGGCAGAAATTTAGCCGATATCTCTTGCTATTGGGGTAATAAAATTGCATAAATAAATTGGTATCATAAAATGCGAAGAAAATATATTTTTTAACAAATTAAAAAAAAGTAAAATTACATTTCTACAAAATTTTAAAACTTTTTCCAAAAATCTATCGTTATACTTTTCTTTTCAGGCGTTCTCTTTATAATTATAACGACTAGAATTACAAAAGCTTAATTTAAGTAATAATAAATGAAATGCCATGGAATATATAAAAATGCTTTTTTAAGATTTTTTAAATAGTCTTTATACATCATTGCAAATCTGATTCTTAATTCTATAAAATACACATAAAGGAACCTCAATAAAATCGCTTAAAATTTTTACGACTATATGCTGAATGTTTAATATTTTGAATATACTGAAATATTAAAAGAGCACAGAGTGATGAAAACAAATTTAAAGATTGTAATATTGATCAGTTAAAAGCAAAAAAAAAAAAAGAGGCAAGAACCTTTTTTTTTTTTATATACAGGGCTGCCACAGGCGATTATTTTTTAATTCTAACTGATACCACTTTTTCAAGACAAAAATCCTTAACATACACTATGTTAACAGTTTCAAGAGAAACGTACTTTAAAATTTACTTTATAAAAATGCTGGTGCGAACAAAATATAAAAATAGTCGCCTGTGGCAGCCATGCGCATATTTATAATTATCAAATCTTTATGTAACATCTGCAGAATATATTGGCATAGCTGCCAAATACTCCGCTTTTTCGTAGCACAAAAACTTAATAGAAACTTTTGCCTTATATAATCGGCTCATTACGGCGATTTAAAAAGGTAAAAATTACTATAAAATTTTTGTGGTAAAGAAAGCGTAAGATGTTAGCAGCTACGTATTGGAGATGTTTAAATACATTTTTAAAAAATTGAAAAAATGATATGCTCGTTATTTTTCCTAAAATGAAAGGTACCAAGAACCCTTAAAATCATTTTCATGCTGCATTTTGTTTTCAGCAAATTTATCCTATCTAACGTAATAAAAATCAAGAACATTATAAGTATATAGGATAAAAGAAACTTTCTGTTACATAAAGAAAATAACAACTGTTTAACCAGAAGAAAGAATTAGGTTAATCAATGAATCTTTTCATAATAATTATTTCTATTGTACACATGACCAAATTATTTTGAATGGATGAAAAATGTTATAAACGTTTAACAATATCATAATCATTCTAAACTAATTGTCACATTGTGCATCATCATTTTAATTTTAATTCAATAAAAATCCCGCCTACTCCCCTTTACCTGCACACAGAGTTGAATTTTTTTAGAACGTTAAAGTTCCATTTTTTTTAAATTCTGCCCTATTTATCTTATTTTATTTTGTCCTAGTTGTTTATGTTTTACTTTGATATACTAATACATAATTAATCAATCCTCTAAATTCTTTTCTTACCTCAAATTTACGTTAACTTCGACCGCCCATTCTTTGGTCCTCCAGCACGCAGTTTTAACACGTTCACGCCGGCGCGGTGGGTCGCACTCGACTGTCTCAGAGTTGTCAAGTCTTCGGCTTTTTGCACACCACTGTTATTTTAGAGAAAATGTTGTTCTTTTAAATCGCCCAATTGTTATAATTAAATAAAACAACATTTTCTGTATTAAAATACTGGTATCCAAAAAGCCGTAGAATTTGCAGCTCTGAGACAGTCGAGTGTGACCCACCGCGCCGTCGTGAACGTGTTAAATTTGTAACTCTCATTTTTTTTTTTTTTATGTATAATTGTAATGTGGCTAGTTTCAAGACTAGTTGTAGTGTAAGTCACACACTACGATTTTTGGCTACCAGTAATTTAGAACGGAAAAATGTTACTTATTTTATCGGAGATATCTCATTAATTGAATAAGGTGGAGCAAAACCGGGGCGAACAAGCATAACAGTTATTAGCTATGTGACTTACACTACAAAACCCCATGGAATTAGCCATGTATTATTGTAAATGTATCAATGTAAAATTTATTACTTTGATATTACAATAAATGAAAGATCAATCCTCGGACGTACTGCCTCCCTCCCATTACTTAAATCCTTTTCCCATCCTCAGCACACGAATTTTAAATTATAAAATTCTTTCATTTTTAGGGTTTCGTTCATCTGACGAAACCCTATTCGTCTCACTCCTCTGTCTGTCTGTCCGTCACAGAGCCCGTTCTCAGAAACTACACATGTTGGAGACTTGAAATTTTGCATACTTATAGCTGAACACCACACATCATACGACAAATCATAAAATTTTGAAAAAGTCGTACATTTAACCCTTTGGGCTCCCAAATGCGTATTTTAAACAATTCTTTCTAAGTGAGCCCCTAATTACGATGAAGGCGTGTAATTTTGCGTACTTATAGCTGAACACCTCAGACCAAACGACAAATCATAAGATTTTGAAAAACTCGTACATTTAACCCTTTGGGCTCCCACATGTGTATTTTAAACAATTCTTTCTAAGTGACTCTCTAATTAGGTTGAAAGCGTGAAATTTTGCGTATTTATAGCTGGGCACCTTACACCAAACGACAAATCATAAAATTATGAAATAGTTGTTAATTTAACCCTTTGGGGTCTCACATGCGTATTTTAAACAATCCTTTCTAAGTGAGCCCCTAATTAGGTTGGGGGCGTGAAATTTTACATACTTATAGCTGAACACCTCACATCAAACGACAAACTATAAAGATTTGAAAAAGTCGTATATTTAACCCTTTGGGCTCCCACATGTGTATTTTAAACAATTCTTTCCAAGTGAGCCCCTAATTAGGTTGGAGGCGTGAAATTTTGGATACTTATAGCTGAATACCTCACATCAAACGACAAATCATAAAATTTTGAAAAAGTCGTACATTTAACACTTTGGGCTCCCACATGCGTATTTTAAGCAATTCTTTGAAAGTGAGCCCTAATTAGGCTGGAGGCGTGAAATTTTGCGTATTTATAGCTGGTCACCTTAACCAAACGACAAATCATAAAATTATGAAAAAGTAGTACATTTAACCATTTGGGCTCCACATGCGTATTTTAAGCAATTATTTCTAATTGAGCCCCTTATTAAATTGGAGATTTGAAATTTCGCATACTTATAGCAGAACACCTGACGCCAGGCGACAAATTATAAAATCTTGAAAAAGTCTTACGTTTAACCTTTTGAGCTAACACTTATGTATTTTAAGAAATTCTTTCTAAGAGAGCCCTTAATTAAGTTGTAGACATTAATTTTTGCATACGACCTCAGACTTCTCGACTGAATACCTCAGACTACACGACAAATCATAAAATTTTCAAAAAGTCTTACATTATTTACTCCTCCGGGCTCTAACTTGTGTATTTTAAGCAATTTTTCTAACCTCCGCCCTTTTCGCCCACGGAGCACTTTTCCAACTTTTGCCGACACCCCTTTGACCATTCTTTCATAGTACGCACCATAGCCTTACATATTTTAGTTCCACTTTTTACCACCAGGGGCGCCTACTTATCTCGGGTGCTATGGACCAATCCTCTCCACTAATATATCTACGGATAGTATGTAAGACGGAGTTTCGTTCGGATAGAGGTTTGTTTAAAATAGAGTGCACACCTGGTTGCGAAATGTGAAACTAACAGATTTTTCAAAAGGATAAAGTGTTTTGAAAGGAATATTAAACGAAACCCTCTGTGCGATCTGTGATCACACTTACCCACTTGTTTAAATTTACTTAAATACTTAAAACCAGATAATTCAGTGTTCTGTTGTAAGTCAATACGGAGATTTGTTAAATTTTAGAATGACAGTTTTGTCTCTAATCCTTCTAGGATCGGTTTTTAACTGATATAACATGCTGCAGAAATCTCTATAAGTTATTGTTAATTAAATAGAAACGGAAGTAAGCAAGATATATCTACGTGTAACTCTAGGACTCCTGTTCAAGAAAGACACAATTTGTAGTAGTTTATTGAAATTAGTGCCATCATAGAATGAATTGCAGAAGAAAATTTCACAGTATGATCTTTACATCTTATTGAAGGTATCCGTTTTAGATTACATTAAATTATAATAAAAAATTTTCATTTCAAAATAATCTTAAAAACTGAAGTAACACTTAAATCTAAATATGAAGCTTTGAGAACAACTGCAGCAAATCCACAACAATTAGGTTCTTATATTACAATAAATTACAACTTTTATTTATTTATTTAGTTAAAGGTTCTTATATATTAAATGAAATTCCAATTTAGATGAATTTGAAGGAAAAGAAACATTGATACGAATCTTTGTAATGTATGAATGTATAAACAAACATAAAAGAATATTTAATGTATTTTACACGAACAACACAATCGAACGCATCCCATAGAATTTGAGCTGTTGAATTATCAGTTCGTCTGGCACCGAGTAATTGTCTGCTTTTTCGAGATCATAAGATAGGTTTGGAACGATAGCACTCCATTTCACTGCAATTACTGCAAAAATCTTCAAGAAGCCTAGGAGACCTATCTCAATACGTTGGCAGACACGTTCTTTGAGAAGGATATCCCCCCCTCGCCCACCAGTATGACAAATGACTCAATCGTAACTGCGACTATGTCGAAAAGTAGCTTTGATCGTACATGACTCCAGGTTATAATAGAATTTTACTATTCACTCTCGTCTTTTATTTACAGTCCATTCGGAGGTAGAACACCCCCCCCCCCTCGTAAGTTGAACAAATACACAAATTTTCGCAATTTAAAATAATTTTGTACTAAAAATTTTCACTACAGGAAAACTATGTTTTTTTTTCAATCATGGATTGTTCTACCGCGTACCTTTGTTTACAAAAATGTGGGGATAATATGACGAAAACTGTTTCTGGTGTCTTTAATATTTACAATTGGTTTACTGTGTTTAAATGTTTAAAAAAAAAACATTTGTTTATCGAGTTCGCAGAGTTAATTCATTAGTAGATCCTATTGCAAGAACGTTACAATAATCCAACATATGAAATGTATTCAATTTATATGAAACTAAGTGGATGGACCAAAGAAGCCCCTCGCAGGGCTACTTTGTTCCAAAATTTTAAAAATAGTTAAAAAATAAAATAATAAAAATTTGCTTCTTTAAAACCATACAGTTTGCTTCATTGTTTCATCTTAATTGTTTACAACTCAATTTCGACGTTGAAAAATCATATGATTTTTCAACGTCGAAATTCATTTGTAAACAATTAACCTGAAACAATGAAGCAAACTGTATGTTTTTAAAGAGGTTTTAATAATGGAAATGTTAGTGGAACCAGGAAAAGCGGTCCAAAGTGCACAGAAAAGTTATGAATTTTATCATTATGGATTATTCTGCTGCGTATCTTTGTCTTCAAAAATGTCCTAACTTTTTCTATATAATAACAAGTAGCTTTTCTACATTTTGTAACTGTTGTTATACTTATATGCATTTACTAACATGGGAAAAAAGAAATTGTTTCCGTTTTGAGGGAAATTGTGATATTTAAAAAAAAACGTTTAGATAATTTTTGTCTTTTAAAGTTCTTCACCAAAAATTTTTTTAAATGAAATTATATTAAAAATATTTAGTTATAACAAATGTATTGAAGCATTGCTAATTATTGACATTTTTTATGTCTCCGTAAATAAAATTTTAACAATTTGTTAAAAGCTTTTTAAATTAAAATTCACACCAGTATTCTTAAAAAATATTTTTAGTATTTAAAATGTAAATTAAAATTTTGAAAACAGATTTTATTCTATATTAAAGTTTTCAAGATTAGCTGCTGGTAACAGTAGTTGTAAAGTGAAGAATTTAAGCTCACTTCCGCGCTAAACAAATGTTGGTACTACCATGTAAATTTCTATACGTTTGTTTTATTTATTAATGCTAGTTGTTGGTATTTATACAGGGTGTTTCATAAGAGATAGACAAAACTTTAACAGGTGATAGTACACATCCAAACAAACAACTTTTATCAAAGAATGCATGGTAGGAAATAAAACGGTAAGGTGCTGGCGCATTTGGAAACTTGGTCCAGTGTTGCCAGTGAGATACTTTTTTTAAATTCAGATTTATTGATTAAGACCATTTTTTTAAGTAGCGAAATTCGCCTTATTTAATGACAGATTAAATAAAGAGAAAACAAGGCGGATTTTCAATTTTAAAAAACTGGTAGCAATAAAAAAATTTGTATTTAAAAAAGTAGCCCACTCGTAACACGGACTTGGCCCGTGCAAACGTTAAAACTCCATTCCTATTGAGAGTTATCGGGAGAAAAATGACACGAATAGCATGCAAATGTGATATGGGGAAGAAGAAGAACCCTTGTGCAAAATTTTGCCTCGATTAATACATAAAGGCTGCTGATCCGAGTGTGCAACTATCAATCGCTGTACGAACGTAACGGGGGATGTTGCCCTTCAGTAATAGGGAAAAGGTTGATATGTATTTTATCTACGGAACTGCAAATGGAAATGGTTCAGAGACTCAACGATTGTACGGAGAAGGGTTTCCCACCTTGTTTTTGTCACTTATTCGTTCTTTGCTTGTTTTTGCCTCACATAACAACATATCCAGTGTTGCCAGTGTGCTACTATTTTTAAATTCTGATTTCTTCATTAGCACAACTTTTTTGAAATCGTGAAATTCGCCTTCTTTAATGACCCATTAATTGAGGCTAAAAAAAAAGGCGAATTTTACCATTTCAAAAAAGTGGTGCCAATCAATAAATCTGAATTTTAAAAAAGTATCCCACTGGCAACACTGAGTATTTCCTTTTTTCTCCCCCTAGCACTTTTGCATTTTAATTCCGATCATACATTCTTTAATGGAAATTGTTTGTTTTGATGTGTACTATCACCTCTAAAAGTTTTGCTCATCTTTTATGAATACACCCTATATATATATAGCAATTAATGTGATAATTTTTGTTCTCTTTTAAAGGACTATTAATCAAAATTAATGAATGCAAAACCACGAAAAATACTTCGAAATTTTTTTTCCGCTTCTGTTTAAAAACGTCTTTTTTGAATAAAATTTATTATAAAATTTATGAAATATTTATAATTGGTGCAACATACAAAAACAAAACAAAAAAAAAAATTCGGCGAGAAATGAAAGTAATATATCTTTTTAAGTCCATTTTCTCATTAAAAAAGTTTTTGTTGAAAATTATGGATTTCTCTAAGTGTTAAGACTTAAATTTTAGATAAATATAAAACTCATACATTTTAAAATAGTCTCGGAAGTGAATATAATTTATGTAAGTGAAAGCTTTTTCTAATTTAGGCTGAAATAAGTTAGCTTTATTAACGCATCTTGTGAAGGTATTCGTAAAAAAATTTCTAACAACATTACAAAAAGTCATGGTATATGCAGATATTTGTATTGAAATCATTTTGAATCGAATGTTTTTGTTAAAATTTTGATAAACTAATTACATTTTATGTTACAAACTCAGGATTACCATAGGCGACTATTTTATAATTCATACTCGCACCAGCTTCTCGGAACAGAAATCGTTCATATACTGTTTAACAAAAAAAATAAACAATAACAACAAATGTATACTACGAAAATTACTTTTTAAAGTTGTGGTTCCAATAAAGTATAAAAATAGCCGCCTGTGGTAGCCATGCAAACCATTATGTCACATAAAGATAATTTTTGATAGTCTGGTGGGAAAATCTGATTCAAAAGAACAAGTTTTTCACCATTTTATGAAACAAGTTTCTGCCTTTGTCGAAAAATTAAAAAAAAAAAATATTTCACAGTTTCTGAATAAGGGACCTGCCAATCCTGCGCGTTTATGAACAAAAATGAATTCATAAATGTGTTAAGAAGTAGCCATTTTCGATTTGAGAAAAGAGTTACGAAAATATATGTATATATCTGCCCTATATACAGGGTGTCCGGTCTCAACAGTGTCCAATGGCTAAATCCTAAACCGTTAGTCATAGACATATATTTCCAATTACAAAAAATGTTTTAAATCAGGTAAAGAAATATTTTAAAAGCGATTTGGTTCAATAAAAACATTTCTTAAAAAATTACGAAATTTAAATTTTTATACGGTCCCCCGGTTCTATAAGTTATATAGTAAAATTTTTAGTAAAATTTTCCTTTTACGCTGACAAGTAATACAAAAAAAGTCCTGTTGTTCTACGATTAAAATTGACCTAGTAATACCTGTTTAAAGTTGGAGCATATTTTTTGCTGCAAATTGGGGGTCATTCACAAATTTAGTCGAAATATGATTTCGTCAGATATATTAAAAAATGGTTGAGAGTAAAATTAACATTGCAATATAAATTTGAAATCTTTAGTCATTCTGACACATTAATGCAGAATATACAATTTGTAATAAACATTTAAGAAGAAAGAAAAAAACGGATTTTTTGTTAAATAAAGTGATGCTAAATTAACAGCCTCAATTCTTTACAAAATGATACGTATTTTAAAATATTATTAGATTACACTAGCCTGCAAAAGTTGGGTTATTTCATGTTTTTTAGCTTTTGATAATTGATTCTTATGTATTCTGTACCGCTGAATCCGGAATTGACCTTCATTTTTAGCCATCACATCAGGATTTTTCGCAAATTGTAAATTTTAAAGTTAAAAAGTTCAAAGTTAAAATTTAATCTCCTCCCCCATCTCATCACACCACCCAGCTGTAAGAATACCAAGATAAAGAAAAATATTGAATAAATTATTGAATAAAATAAAATAAAATAAGTTTTACATATGTTTTATAGTATGAGATTTTCGCTATAGTTTAACTTACACATTTGCAAAAAAAATCTAACGTGATGGTTAAAAATGAAAGTCATTTTCAGATTTAGTGCTAAAACGTACGTAAAAATCAATTATCAAAAGTTAAAAAATACAAACATCTCCTCTGCTTTATAGTATCAGATTTTTGTTATTCTTTAAATACGACAATTTATGATTTGCGAAATATTCTGACTTGATGGTTAAAAATTAAGGCAATTTTCGGATTCAGTGCTTAAAATACATAAAAGTTAAAAAACCCAACAATCTCCGTCTTGTATTATCTAATCTAAAACTTTTTCTTAAACTTCTTTTCATAAACTAATCTATCCGAATTTTTTTGTGTTATCCTGTAAAATAAGTATAAATGGTAACCACCGAAAATTACAATAATATTAGATTGTTATCGGATTTGCTCCAGTATGTAAAATGTAATCTCGATCGGATATTTGAAAGTGGGTTAAAGTTGGAATACAAATTTTGAACTGAAAAAGCATACATAAGATCGTTGAAGTAACATAAAAACTTATAAAAATAACATAATTTTATTATAAAAAAATCATAAAAGAAACAGTCTCAAATACTGACAAAATGTTATTTCAGCCGATCTGAAACTTAATAAATGTTAACTTAATCGTAATACTTGTACGATTATTTTCAAAGCGCAGATTCACATGAAAATGAGATCTTCGAATACTTTAAGCACTTGGAATGTGACCCCTCAAAGCCAAGCCGAACTCATTTGTTTTCAGAGCAGAAAAGTGGCATAAGTCATGCATTTTATAAGTTTCATAACTCGCACAATTTTAGTGTTATATGAATGGAACTTTTTTTGTCTTACTTGTCAGTGTAATAGGAAAATGTTACTAAATATAACTTATAGGACCGGGGGACCGTATAAAAATTTAAATTTCGTAATTTTTTAAGAAATGTTTTTATGGACATAAATCGCTTTTAAAATATTTCTTTACCTGATTTATAGCATTTTTCTAATTGGAACTATATGTCTATGACTAACGGTTTAGGAATTAGCCATTGGACACCGTTGAGACCGGTCACCCTGTATATAAAATCCTAATGAAACGAATTTATAAAACGACTTTATGAAACGATTTTTTGACACGACTGATTAACCCTTTCCGGCACAGCGTGCCCGGGTCGGGATACCTAATTTTTATTCCAAACTTACGAACGACACCAAGAATATTTTAGTAAAATTTCGCTTTTACATGGAATAGTTAATGTAACATGTTTTTAATTTCTAAAAAGTCGTTTTAAAATTCCGATGTCATTCAAATATTTCATCATTTTACAACAAAAATTGCCCTTGCCAGAAAGGGTTAAACGAGTTATTTAGTATCAGAGCTATTTCTCCTAAAATATGGGACGCCTGGCGATGAAATTAACAATAATTATCCTTATTCATCCATAGGTTTCAAATGTAGTATTATAATTTTAAAATTTGAATTAGTTTTCGAGATATTATTTTTTTCTAATTTTAATGGATTTTCTCTAATAATCGCAACAAAATTACTCCATCTTTTGTGGAAGAAAGAGAACAGATACAGAGTATTAGATTACATCTTTTTCGTAATTTTCCAAATTTAAATTTAAATTAACTTTCATTTCAATCGATAGTGAAGACAATATTGGGATTAAATTATGTTTTTCAAGAATATTTGAAGAAATAAAAACTCATTTTCTTATATTCAATCTTTAGAAATCACTTTATTTTAGAAAACAAAAATCGTCTGTGATATTCTCTATTGACTTAAAAAAATAATGATAATTCCATGGTAGTTTTTGTCAGTTAGTTTACAATGGCGTTTAAAGCCGAAATGGTTTATAGACAAAAATACAATTTTCTAAGCATTTATTTTACTTCATAAACTGGAACTATTTTGGTCAAATTCGTGCAATGACGTCATTTATGTAAACGCTTAAGAAAAGGGAAAAAATTAATAAGGATTGTAATTTATTGATATCTATTGTCATTTTTTAAAAATCTTAATGAAACGACTTTATAAAAACACTAATTCGGATATGTGAAAAGAACATATGACATTATAATTGTTCATCTGAATGCAAGGATGATAAAATTTCCTGCTTGGTTTTCTATTCAATTTTATAGAAAATGACATCATTTACCTTTTTCTCTGTATCTCATCTACATCAATAAAAATATTTTGCTACCGCTTTAAGAGTAAAGCTGTGATGGTTGGATGATAAAATGTGAAAGAATACTATCGTACAGTTTCTGTTTTTTTAGCACTGAAATAATATTAATACTCTAATAATTAAATCTTGTGATCATCGAGCAAAATGTAATGTTGCGTACACCGACTTATGGCTCCCAATCGCGCCCGTCGGCCTAATCGTTCGGAGTTTTCGTGGTTTTCTTAGAACCTTGATTTTCCAAGTGTAAATACGGGTTGGGTTCCCTTGGAGAGACCCCCACGGAGGGCACTCCCTCCTTATGGTCTATATCCCTCGTTCTGATAATTAACTGTCATAAATACAACCAACCGAGTTATGGCTACAAAAGACCACACCGACATGACAATCATTTTAAAAAATCATTCGCTAAATAAATATTCAGATATTCTTGAAAAACATGAAGAAAGAAAATATAAACAAAAATATTACCCGAAGTGGCCTAAAAAGGTAGCAGATGCGTTAATAAAATGACTGCATTGAAA
Source organism: Maratus speciosus (assembly GCA_963932465.1). NCBI lineage: Eukaryota > Metazoa > Arthropoda > Arachnida > Araneae > Salticidae > Maratus > Maratus speciosus. The sequence goes on along the minus strand of OZ010793.1, from coordinate 111,869,651 downwards.
ATTTTACCTTGAAAATTCTTTATTTTAAAAAGAATTCCTGTTGAAAAACACAAATACAAAATTGGATAACTCATGTTACTAGATCCATTTTTTATGCATAGTATACGATCATCTTTTATTAATAAGTATTTTGTCATGAGAAAAAATAGTATAATTTCTCTCGGGGAGTATGGAGGCACACATCGTAACAAACAAATTTTTATATGATTTTAGCACCAATTCAATACACCGAACAAAAGCACGGGTCGAATTGAAAAGAAAGCAACAGCTATCATACAGTGTCAGCAAGATTCTACCTACTTATCATTACTAAAGAATCGTCGTTACATCTTGTTGGTGGAACTATTATCCACCCTTGACACATGCAGAAAAAATTATACATCCCATCAAACCATTATAATATTAAAATTTTTTTCTTTCATTTACTATTTTCTCTGCACACATATGAACCTTCGCAGGCAAGGATGCAACCATTCTGCCTTGAAATCAAACATGGACTGAGAAACCCACAGGCTCTGCGTAGAAAAGGGAAAAAAGGATTGCTGTAATAATTGAAATTCTCCAATTGACAGGGAAAAACATACTAGAGTCTTACTTTGGCATAATTGTAATATTAAAGAATATGAAAACTGCTTTAGCTAGAGGAAAATTTATATATTTATTTAAGATAAGATGCCAATTAGTAGTAAAGTGTTACAAGTACTTATACTGTAGTCCTCGGATTACCCTTACATAAATTTTCAGCCTCTCCATATTTAAATTTTTTAACTTCTCTATTTTTTATTGTAGTACTGTTGTGCTACGCTTAAACTCTTTTCTCATGGCTCCTCTAGGATTTGCTATACACTTACTCATCTACAGGGAGTGGAGTAGCACTGCTACTAGGTATCCCATTGAACTGCTCTGCTGTTCGCTGTTCGCTGTTCAGTGTTACAATTTTTGAAAATACGTATTAAACTGATTTGAATTTGTTTGGCTAGGGGCGGAGCTACAAAAGGAAGTGATATGAATAGAAGTTCATAGAAAGTTCAAGAGATTTCTTTTCCCGGAAGAACAGATTTCAAAACTATATTTATCATTTTAAAAGGAAACAAAATGTGACGTAAGAAAGAAAAGCTTACAGGGGAAGATTTAACACGTTCACGCCGGCGCGGTGGGTCACACTCGACTGTCTCGGAGCTGCCAAGTCTCCGGCTCTTTGGATACCAGTATTTTAATACAAAAACTGTTGTTTTACTGAATTAGAACAATTGGGAGATTTAAAAGAACAACATTTTCTCTAAAATCACAGTGGTGTGCAAAAAGCCGGAGACTTGACAACTCTGAGACAATCGAGTGTGACCCACCGCGCCGACGTGAACGTGTTAAAAGGAAGGAAATAAAATAATTTTAGAATGCGAATTTTAATATTAAATGAATAAAGATTAATAAAATATTTCTTAAATTAAATTAAATAAAAATATGGCAGTGGTTGAAAGTAACCAGAAAAAAATGCATTTAAATTTAAAAGTAATTAGTCTTTCAATAATATTACTTATTAAGATTTTGCATTTAGAAATTTTAAGAATTATTGTGAGACTGTGGTGATCTTTCAAGAGCTATCGCCTAATGGGCGACAATCGCGCCAGTCTGTAACGGCAACCCTCTAGTGTACAGGTTGAATTGAAATAGGTTAGTAGTTCGAATATGCAGAATGAAAAAGCAGTAGTGAAATGTTTCATGAAAGAAATAAAAACGTAATATTTACCTAATTTATGATGCGAGTCAAGTATATATATTTATTAAAATAGTTACTGAGTAATCACCTTAAGACCTTTGGAACCATCCGGATATCTGAAACGAATATGGGAAATAATAATTGCTCAACAGATTGCAAAGAGAATAAAATTTCTCACTTGGTTTTGTTTTCAATTTTAATGAGGAAATGACATCAATAATGTGAAAATGATATCATTTACTCGTTTCCCTCTTTCATTCGCAGCAAGAACAAAAAATGTTGCGTGCTATTAGAGAAATACCATTAAAATTTAAAACAAATGAATATTTCAATAGCAGTATTATTCAATTATATTATTTATTTACACGTAATGAATTACACATTTGGCCGTAATTCGCAAACTAAGCACTCGAAACAAATTTGAGGTAAAAATCACCTCATATATTAAAACTATACATTTGAAATGATTTTCTTATGGAGAATATTCATTTGCCGTCACATTGGGAATCACATGGTATAAAAGTAGAGCGGCAAACGAATTGGTTTAAATATTTCATCCCTTGATGCAACATAAATACAGGTCAAAATAATATCGATTTCGATTTATTTTATACGAATTGCAATTAAATAAATACTTATAAGAAAATTATTATATAACATATTAAATAAAATAAACAATTTACATTTTAAAAATAAAATAAAAAATTGCATTATGGTGCTTTAAAACGGAGAAAAGAATTAGAATCTGTTACTGCAAATATCTAAAAGTCGATCAAAACATAAAATACAAGTGAAATAATTCAAAACACAGTGCATTTGCAAGATTCGATTCTGAATGTTATTACGAAGTAGACGAAGTTTTTTTTTTTTAATCTTAGAACCCAAAGGAAGAATATTGTCCTGTCGTTATAAAAGAATTGAAGAGGCGGCATTTTAAACCTATCCATTTTATAGAAGCGGATTTTCAAATGTGTAATTGATTTTAACTATCAATTCCAAAAGCAACCGTCAGCTGTTGCGACAGAGGTGGATGAGTCCATGGTAATCGAAAAATGCACAATTCAAACGGAAAAGCAGGACAACCCGATTACAGAAAATAGTCGTTGCTCGTGATAATATCGTTCAATCTTCTGTTTTAAAAACAAGGGTACATTAGCATGTTTTTAAAGTCTGAACGGGGGGTTAGCGGGCGCAGGTAATAGAAAGAAAATAAAGAACGCTTAAGAAGATTAAAAAAAATATCTTGAACTTTTCAAATTGATTTTCATGTACAGTAGAAACTCTTTAATTCGGCACGTTCGGGACCACAACCATGCTGAATTAGCACTTTTGTCGGATTATCGAAAGTCAATGCATTTTTTCTGTTCATCTACATTATGAACCAGCGCAAATTGTATAAATATCTGACAAATACTCTTCTGTATTTCGCCATTCTAACAACTTTGAGAATTACAGAAAAACAGGGTACAAATTAAATTCCAATTATTTAATATATATTTTATATCAGGGTTCGTACGCTCCAAGGACTTTCAAGCACTTTTTACCAGAATGTTTTTAAAGTAATATTCGCCTTATTTAATGAAAGAAATTTTATCTTCAGACATAGCCAGCAGTACTTTACGGAATTTCTGATTCTCAAACACCTAAATTCCTCTGAATCCGTACGAACCCTTTATATGTACATTACATTGTACATGTAGTAAAAAAATAATATGAAAATTACATTTAAAAAAAGTCTCTCATATCGCGTTGCTTCCGCGATTCGAATTTCTTCTTCAAAAAATCGTTACAGATTATTCACAGATTTATGAGTTCTGCAGAGTCGTAGCTTTTCTTCGATTCGGCAAATTTTATTAATGTATCTAATGCACCAGAAGCCTGTTTCCATTTCCAAGACACTTCAGATTCATCTGCCATGGCTCCTTCTTCATCCGATTCCAACTCATGAATCTGGGCTTCTTGTGGGTTCAAAACACTTTGTATAATCAGTACGTCACTGATTTCTCCGACCACTGGCACGTTGTTGCCGATTTCAATCCAGTCTATAATTTCCTCACGGGATATATCTCTGAAAGGGGTGTTTGTCTTATTCCAAATATATCACTGTATTTTGGTCATCACTTCGAACTCTTCAGTCTTGATCATCATCTTCGCTATTAGGCCACAATCTGAGCCACTATAAATAGTGAGTGAACTAAACTAAGCACACAGTACCGTGACCTAGTGGTCGAGGTCAAGAGACATCTGAATCCTGAGTGAACTGCTTGCAACCTAGCTATTCCAGTCAAGAGAGATCGAAAAAAAAGAAAAAAAAACGCGGGCTAGCGTACCGGATTATGGAATGTGCCGAACCATAGAATTCCGGATTAAAGAGCTTCGTTACTGTGTAACGAAAAGGTTTTATTGTAAAAGAAAATTATTTTGTTTTATTAAAATTCCGGTTAACTAAATAATCAATACGAGAACGATTAATGTACATTTTCTTATCAACCATGTAGAATCGAATTCATTTGACAAATTTTCATCGTAAATAAAGAAATATTTAGCTGTGAAGCAAAGAAGAGATTGCGTTCAGAGAAATTAAACAATTATATTCCTGGAATCTCATTTGTTCGTAAATTTATTTGATTAAATTTTAAGAAATGCATAGCTGCCAACATCTTACACTTTTTCTGACCACAAAAATTTTATAGTAAGTTTTACCTTTGTAAATCGCCGTAATCTGCCGATTAAATAAGGCAAAAATTTCCATTAAATTTTTCTGGTCTGAAAAAGTAGAAGAGTTGGCAGCTATGGAAATGCTATAACTAGTAGGATAAAAATTTTCGATATAAATGAAATTTTAAAGTTTTAAAGTGCTTTATTAGCATTAGAAATGTAAGTTGTACATAAAAAAAATATGATTTTGATGTTTTCGTGAATTAATTAGTTTTTCAGAATATATTTAATCGTATCAATATTTTTGTATTTTTAATATTTTTGTCATTTTGAAAGGGAGTGGGTGCACTTTGAGCTATTTTCTTCATTTGTGCATTTTACAGTACTTTTTTGACATGTTTGTAAGTAGTTTTAAGAAGGAAAAATTAAATTGAAATTATAAAATGTGAAAAAAATAATTTTTTAAGGAATTTTTTTTAATTTAAAACCACACTTCTGCAAAATTTTAGAATGTTTAAAAAAATGTTTCTTTAGTACTTTTGTTACAAGCATTTTTGTATAATGTACCAAGTACTTTTGTATAAATCTAACGGCCAGATGTCCAAATAGTTAGCTTAAGGAATAATGAATAAAATGGCATGAAATACTCCTTTAGCATTAAAAAACTTTTTACATCATTAAGAATCTGATTCTAAATTACATAAACACCCCTCAAAGAATCTCAATAATTTCTAAAAAAATCAGGAAAGTTGAATTTCTAACATTTTGAGCATATTAAAAAAACACAAAGTGATAAAAACGAATTTAAAGATTGTAATATTGATCATTTAAAGGGAAATAGGTGAGGCAAAAAGTTTCTTTCACGTACTTATATTTGTCAGATTTTATGTAACATCGCCGAAATATATTAGAGATGTTTAAATACATTAAAAAAAAAAAAAAGATATTTCGGGTTTTTTTTGCCAAATGAAAGTTATGTACCTTGAACCCTTTATGTCCCGACGGTACTTTGAAGTACCATTAAAATAACTTGTTATAAAATTCATTTAATCCATATTGGACCGCTGTCAAAACATTTTTTTTAAATAAAATTCCTAAGGATTTTCTGGATGCATTTTTGTTATGACGTTTTTAAAATACATAAAAGTATAATATATAAACAAAAAAAATCAATTAACCAATTACAATTTAATTGAAAAAATCTATTTAAAAAATCTTTTAAAAATTTTGACCTTATAATCTAGAATTTTACCGTTATTACTATCTTTTTATTGGAGAAATCATAGAATATTTTTGTACAACATAAACAGTATTTTTAAAGTAAAATAAAATATTTGCTCATAAAATTAGTTTATGTATGCATTTTACATGTCCTTACTATGTGTCCTTACTAAGTACCATTAATATTATCAAAAAATTGTAATATGTCCTGTTTATAGAACAGCTAGTTACTTAAAAAATTAAAAACTTTTACTCACAATTTTGCTAGTATCTACTTAATTACACCATATTAATGACATAATTGAAGTTTTAAAATTTTTCAAAAATATTTAATCGGTGTGGTCCAATATGGGTTAATAGAGCGGTTAATAGTAATTGGGGAGAAGGGTGCACATTGGGTCACGAGGCACATTGGGATAAATTCCTTATCTCGTAATATCCGTGTGGGAAATTTCTCAAAAAATTGTTAGAAGATTGCATCGGTATTGCCTATTACCACATTTGTTTACAAGTCTCACAGACAAACTAGTAGCGTTCCAGGTAAGGAACTCTATTTTTGATGCGCAAAAGTAACTTTTCACAATAATTTTATAATGAGTTTATTTTTAAATTATTCAAAGTTATTGTAAGAAACTTTTAAGAATATGAATATGCATATAAATAAGGCTGTTTTTACAATTCCAAAACATATCTTACCAAGTTCCAGTAATTAGTCCTAGAACATTCTTAAAAAATTGGCCCTTAGGGGCACATTGGGACATGAACAAGTGGGGTAGATTGGTACAATCCCGATGTGCCCCAGCATCTATTAACACATGAGACACCGATATTTTAAAACTTTTTCATGAAATTCAGTTCCAGATCTTGTAACACTTGCATATCATTTCACCATTAAATACTCCCAACATTACAAGTGGATATAAATTTAGAGGAATTTGGCATTTTAAAAAAGTGTTTTTAATGTAGATGATTTTATAGCTTCTCACTGTACAAAACCAGTAAGTCTTGCCAATCTTCAGGATGAGTGCATTCAAAACTATCGTTTTGAAAATTAACGAGACACTGCTGATATTTTGAACCCTTCCAAACCATCTAGCTCTATTCAAGCTGTAATTAGGAATGTCTTTGTTACTGCATCAAAACATGAAACAATCGTTACTTCTCTTGTCACTGCAGAAGCAGTCAGACCCTATCAAATACACTTCAGTAGTAAAATAAAACAATTGGGTAGAAAACCTGGAAAGTCTCGTATTGTAACTTCTGCCCAAGATAAATTAGAACAGAAAGAAAATTTGGATAAGGGTTCTGCCCTACAGTTTAGAATGATATAGGGTCAATCCATTTCAAGTGGTCATGTATATCATTAATTCGTTGCTCGACCATTTTTTAAAAATCTGAAATTTTTTGTACAACAACCCTAACATGATGGAAGTTCAAAATGACTATTATTTTAATTTTACTAATTTTTGTTTGTGCATGGAGGCCATCTTTGTTTCATCGTCTGCAGCAATTTTCTCGCAGGAAGGGTTTACGGAGTTGTAAATAATTCATCGTTTATTTCTCCAATTGAAGTGCGGTTTACAGCAATTTGTACATAATACATTGGGCTAAAAATTTGGTAATAGAGTAGTTTCCGAAACTAAATGCTTATTGGTGAAATTTAGGCATAAAGTTTCAGTTTTTTCCCAAAATTTGTCCGTTTGCAAGACGAAATTTTTCTAGCAAGGAAAACTGTCAACATGACATACTTTTTTTTACAAATAGGCTGAAAGTACTTGTACTCACACGCCAAGTTCCAGATCTGGGACATTCTTTCTCTTCGCTAAAAAAAATTCCCAAATTTTTCAAAAATGTCAAAAATCGCACTTTTGAGGCTTTGATATCTCTGGTGGGGCACGAGATAAAAATCTGAAATTCGGGTTCCTGAGAGTATTGTATGGTAGTGTTATGCACAAGAAATTGCAAGATGGAGATTTGACTACAAGCTGAGATATGGCAAGCGCAACATGTCAAAATAATACTGCCAAACTATTGTTTTGTTCCAGTCACAGCTAAGTATTTATCTCAGAGTGTCATTTAAATTTATTTTTTTATTATCTTTAAATAATAGTAACAGAAAATAAACCCTTTTGCAAAGCTTAGCAATTATTTTAAAAAATAATTATTCGTAAGTAATACATTTTTTATGGTTTCCGTAATTTTTGTTGTAGTTTTAGTAACTGAAAAAAAAAAACCTCAGCACTTTTACATAAAGAAAAATCATGTTTTTATACAAGACCTGAGACAAAAACAGAATAGGGGAAGAGAAAAGCTGTTAATGTTGACCTACTTGTTGAGACATGATCAAACGTGTCAAAACACATTCCTGCTTGTTAGTTTAAAAACCACAATTTTAATGCTGCTTGCCAGTCCCTGAAACATGGTCCTACCATAAGTATGTTCCTGTAAATGAAACATTATAGGATATTACCATGCATCAGCCTCAAGTAATTTTCAGAGCCCTTTCGAAATTCGTACTGTAGAAAATGACATTTTTGCATAAGAATAGGAAATATTAATGAAATGAGACTCGCACATAGTGATTTCAAAGTTTATTTCTATGAGCCGGCAAGGCCAAGAACTTCAATCAAGTTATTAAGAGATGACAAGACTTGGTTCTTACAAATAAAATTTTGAGAAAGATCAAAATTGTGGTTTTTAAACCAACAAGCAAGAACGTGTTTTGACACGTTTGATCATGTCTCAACAAGTATGACAAAATTAACATCTTTTCTCTTTTCCCATCCTGTTTTTGTCTTAGATCTTGTATAAAAATATTTTTTTTTCTTTATGTGAAAGTGTCGAGATTTCTTTTAGTTGCTAAAATTACAAGAAAAATTACTGAAACCATAGAAAGCCTTAGGCATAATTATTTTTTAAATTAATTTCTAAGTTTTGCAAAAGGCTTTATTTTCTGTTACTAATATTTAAAGATAATAAAAAAATAAATTTAAATGACACTCTGAGATAAATACTTAGCTGTGACAACAACAAAACAATAGTTTGGCAGTACTGTTTTGACATGTTGCCCTTGCCATATCTCGGCTTGTAGTCAAATCTCCATCCTGAAATTTCTTGTGCATAACACTACCATACAATACTCTCAGCAACCCGAATTTCAGATTTTTACCTCGTGCCCTACCAGAGATATCAAAGCCTACCAGTGAATGATGCCAAAATTTACAAAAAAATAAAAAAAATCGCATTAAGCAAAAGCTTTTGTCCACGTACTTAATAAAAGGAAAACTTCATTCCAAAATCCTAGTGCCAATGTGGCATTTAGGAATTAAAATTAGGTGTTCCAAAAAGTAACCACTCACTGAAGGGGTTAAAGGCCTATTAATAAAAAACACGATAAAATACTTCGAAATTGTTTTTCCCTTACCTGTTTAAAAATGCTTTTTTTGAACGAAATTTATTATTTAATTTATGAAAAGGCTAATACGCACACGAACGATTAATTTCCTTAATTACAATTTATATTTTCTAAAATACAATTGCCATCGTAAAATAGAATAAAATAATCTTTTCAAAAAAAAATATTAACCGACTTCAAAAAAAGCACTAAAAAGAATTACATAATTCTTTAAACTTCTCTAATGACGAAGCGTTATCCAATAACCACACATCGGATATCATGTATCGGCATAAAAACGTTAAATTTAATGTATAGAATTTAATATCTACCAAACATGGATTTTCTAGAGAATATTTTTTACAAAAGATTAATTTGCATATTTATGATTTAATTTACGAATACATGCATATAAAAAGAATCAATTACTTTTTGAAGTTGGTGCCAACCTATCTTAAGTATAGTAAAATTGTGACTATATTGTAGCTATTACCACGAATAAAGTGATGATGGAAAATATGATGCAAAATTTAAAAATGCTCTATTTCTTCAGCAAATTATTTGTTTAATCATTATCGATTGTGAACTGTTTCACTGGCTGTCGAGGGTTTTTCATTACGTCTACGGGGCCTTCCCTTCTTTACGCTAGAAGTTTTTACCTTGACCACGTGATCAAAACGCAGATGGAATACCCTCCATTGTAAGCTTTTTGATCCCCAATTTCGATGACGGTTAGCATCGTTTTAGATATTTGGGTTTTTCTGAATGCGGCATCTTTTCTAGACAAGATCTCGCACTTCGGAAAGTTACCGCATCCAGTAAAATATAAGGTCCGCATCGATACCCACGGGCAACGAAATTGGGTGAGGAAAAGCTGACAATCCATCAATAAAGTTTACACATCAGAGCGCCACAATGTGCTTTGAGAGAAACTTACCTTTAAACTATAGGAAACTTAGGCATTTTCTATTATATAACTATAGCCTCCAAAATATATAATGGAGTTATGAATAAAGAGGAGGATACATATAGTGTAGTGTCTACCAGTTGAGAGTGAAGTAACTGAGGAGGTTGTCAGAATATGGTGGCTGAATTTTTTTGCATCAGATGAACAGTTTCTGATAACCGATGAAGCAAATTCCCACCAAAAAATTTTGAATAGAAAATTTTACATTGTTTTTAGCGGGTTTCTCATGAAAATTTCTCTCACAGATGTGGTTGAGATTTCCATTTGTTTTTTCTGGTATCAGTTTGACCGTGTTTTATAATCCTTTTCATTGACACTCACAGGAGGTTGTCTAGGTTGTCACAATATGGCGAAAAAGCAGGGCATGACAAACGCCGAAGTAAACTTCTACCAGTAAAAATAAATAGCAGTTTTTGCCATTATTTTTCACCAAAATTTTGCTTTAAAAATGCCTTTAAATAAGGAGAAAATTTCTATTTAAATTTACTGGTGGATGTTTGACTCGGCGGTAATCGACCCCGGCGAAAACGGTTACAATTGAGGCTTCACTATTTTAAGGATATGTCAGTTCCTCTTTATTAATAGTTCCATGGAATATATAGTGTGGAAAGCGGCTATTCCAGTAATACTTAAAAAAATGCTAAAATATTGGATCCCTTAAATGTCAAAGGATGCTAAAAACCAATGAGTCGATTAAAGCGATATCTGCAGGATATTTTCTAAAACTCCAAGACGATTTGGTCTAGACACTGTAATAATACGTTTACTTTGAAATCTGAAAATATATCGCAGATGTCGCTGCGATCGGCACCCTTGATTTCAGCGTCATTGCATATTTAAGGAATACAACTTTTTAGCGCTGCTTGGATAGCAGATTTCTACACTATGTATGCTAGACGCTGGTATTTGGTCCAGCTCTAGATACTGCCTAGCTCTAGATTGTAAGCATGTTTACAATGCCTACTGGGTTCAGATCGTGAACGGTTCTCATTGTTTCCCCAGATTCAGATATCCAGAACATACTGACTTACTATATCAGTAGTACAGCGTCTAGAATACAATGTGTGGAAATCTGCTATTCAAACAGCGCTAAAAAGTTGTACCCCTTAAACGTGCAATGATGCTGAATTCCAGGGAGCCGATCTTAGCGACATCTGCGATATATTTTCAAATTTCAAAGTAAACTTATCTTATTATTACAACGTCTAGACTAAATCGTCTTGGAGTTATAGAAAATATCCTGCAGATGTCGCTGTGATCGACTCATTGGATTTCAGCATCGTTTGACATTTAAGGGATCCAATATTTTAGCAACTTTTTTAAGCATTACTGGGATAGCCGATTTCCACATTATATATTCTAGACTCTATAGCAGTAGTACTTAGAAAGTACTAAAATATTGTATCCCTTAAATGTAAAACGATGCTGAAATCCAAAAAGTCGATCGGAGCGACATCTGAGGATATTTTCTAAAACTCCAAGACAACTTGGTCTAGACACTATTATAGTACAATGTTTACATTGAAATTTGAATATATAACGCAGATGTCGCTGCGATCGGCTCATTGGATTACAGCATCATTGCGCATTTAAGGGATACAATTTTTTAGTGCAGTTTGGATAGCAGATTTCCACACTATTTATTCTAGGCGTTGTACATGTGCTCTGATACATAAGGAAATTTAAACGTTGATTTTCAACTTTTCGACACCGACTTCCGATATCGATTTTCATCTATGTGAGCCTTCCGGTTTGATGGATGACAGAATGGCCAGTATACACATAGATTTTTCGCTCTTAGCGAAACGAGATCGACCAATCAGAAGCCTGCATTTTTACAAACAGCGAAAAGTTCGCAAAACTGCAGGCTTCTGATTGGTCAATCTCGTTTCACTACCAGCGAAAAATCTATCTGGATCTCGGCCCTTGTCCAGCTAAGTTTCTGCACTTTGAAATATCTCGTATCTCTGTAAGAGTAACAGTATCAAAGATGAGAGCTTATAATCGGGCGAGTGCTTCAAAAAGGATTTGAATTTTAAAGTTTTTTTTTTTTTTTAATTTCTAATCATCAGATTTTGATGAAATTGGAATGGGACCAAATGGGGAACTTACACATTCAAACAAAAAAAAATTATCAAAATCGGTTTATATTTAAGAAAGTTATGCATGAACATAGGCAAAACATACATACAGGTCGAATTGATAACCTCCTTCTTTTTGAAGTCGGTTTAAAAAAAATAAAACACATGAAGTGTTTTCAAAATATACTAGAGTGAAAAAAATGATTTATCTTATTAACGATAAAAAGAAAATAAAGAACGTTTAACAAGATATATTAAAAACTTTTATCTAAATTTTTCAAATTAATTGCTTTTTGATATATAACGAAACTGTTTTGAAGAAATTTTATTATAAAAGAAAATTATTCTGTTTATTTTAAAGTTCTTATCTAATAAATCTATCTTATCAAAAAAAAATGTGCTTTCATTTTTCTTACATTTATATGTAAGAAAAATGAAAGCACAATATTTTTTTCTTCAGCCATGTAGAATTGAATTCATTTGACAAAATTTTTATCGTAAAATAGAAAAACAATCAAACACTCAATTTTTTTTTCTAAAATATATTAGATTGAAAAAAAATGATTTATTATTTTACAAACAAAAATAAAGAACTCTTAACAATATATAGAAGAAAAAGGTTTATCCTAAACTATTCAAATTCTTTTTAACGTATAACGAAACTGTTTTGAAAAGGTTTGATTATAAAAGAAAATTAATTTGTTTTGTTTTAAAGTTCCGGTTATCTAAACTAATAAATATCAGAACGACAAAAGTACATTTTGTTTTCAGCCATGTAGAATTAAATTCATTTGACAAAATTTTCATTATAAATAAAGAAATGTTTAGAAGTGAAGCAAAGAAGAGATTGCGTTCAGTGAATTTAAACATTTATATCCCTGGAATACCTTTTGTTCGTAAATGTATTTTGATTAAATTTTAAGAAATGCTATTATAACTAGAAAGATTATGACTTCAGATATAAATGACACTTTAAAATTTTAAAGTGCTTTATTAGCATAAAGAAATATAAATTATGCATAAAAAAGATGATTTTGATTTCTTTGTGAATTAATCAGTTTTTCAGAATATTCTTAATGTATCTTTTTTTTTTTTTTTTTTTTTCGTTTTGAAAGGGATTCGGTGCACTTTGAGCTAATTTCTTCGTTTAAGTATATTATAATACCTTTATGACATATTAGTAAATAGTTTTAAAAAGAAAAATGATTTAATAAAGATAAAATTCAATTGTTATCATAAAATTTTAAGAAAATATTTCTTTTAATGAATTTTTAAAAATATTTAGAACGACACTTCCAGGAAAGTTTAGAACGTATATGAAATATATTTTTACTTTTCTTACAAGTTTTCTCTGTATAACTCAACCCACAAGATTTCCAAAAAGTTAGTTTAACCCCTTGGGTATATTTGACTACAGAGACTCGTCCTGCATTTGGCCTCTGGCGCCTATTTTTATATTCCAACTGTACCACTATTTAAAGGAAAATATTTTTGTAGTATTTTTCTATCGCACATACTGTCAAAGTGTATATGAATGATTTTTGTTTAGAAAAATTGGTGCGAGATAGAATTTAAAAAAAAAACACCAGTGGCAGCCCTGAAATAAATCAGTACCCAAGGGGTTAAGCAATAATAAAACTAACGTCGTAAAATAGAATGTAAAAAAAACTTATTTAGCATTTTTTGAATAAACATTTCACATCATTTTTAATCTGATCCTTAATTCCATAAAACACATCTCAAGGAACATCAATAAAAACATTTGGAAAATTAAGGACTATATGTTGAATGTATAACATTCTGAATATACTGAAATTAAGAAGAAAAAAACAATGTGATAAAAACAAATTTAAACATTGTAATATTGATTATTTAATAATTTATGCCCCGACAGTACTTTAAGTTACCATTAACCCATTCGGGAACATCGGTGCATATATACATCTTCAAAAGACGCTTACAGCTCTTATTTCTGATACCACTAAAAAATAAATGTAAAATTCTCCTCATTTGATTAAAACATTTTCTTGATTGTTAAACTAAATTTAATTACAGTAGAGCGCCGATTATCCGAACAAGTCGGGACCGACCCTAGTTCGGATAAGCAAAAGTTCGGATAAATGGACAGACAGTTTAAGGGATGTTCTATGAGAATATATGTTCTATTCTAAGGGATGATGATTTAAGGGATGTGTAAGGGACTAAACTAAAACCTTCACACTTTATCCAGGTTTAGGACTGGCAGTATCAGTTAGTGCTAGCGTGTTTAAAAGCTGTTTTTTTTTTGTTTACTTTTCTATCATTTAAATTTTTTTTTTCTCTTTTTACCATTTTCTGAACTCCAAAGATTATAATTTAAGCAAAAAAGCTTTCGATTGTTGCTTGCTTCAAAGAAGACGTTCTTTCCAATGCTGCCATATCTGATATCTCGAATTCTTCTTAAATACGTTAGTTGAATAGAATCAGAATTCTTCTGCCGTTCGAGCCATTTCATAGCTGTTTCCAAACATTCAAAGGCTTCGTTATGTGACGGACCTGAATCATTTTCAGAGAATTTGTTTTCATTTCTTCAATTTCTCTTTCATCTTAAACCTCTTCCACAATCTCATCAACATTACAAAACATTTTTGAGAGAAATAGGCTGTTCGGATAAATGGAAGTTCGGTTTAAAAAAAATTGAGAGAAATAGGCTGTTCGGATAGTTGGAAGTTCGGGTAATTGGAGTTCCGATAATCGGCGCTCTACTGTATTTGACAAAAAGTGGTGTCAGCTGCGTAAAATTCACATAAAAGATACTGGTCTCGAGCGGGTTAAAATAATTTGTTATAAAATACGTTTAATACATCGATTAGTAGTAATACACTTTAAAATGAGTTACAGATACATTACTTAATCTTGTTCATCCGTGAAGTCGATGAGGTGGCAATTTAGCATTAGTCTTTATTAGTCCCAGTCTAATAGGCTTTAAAAATGTCTTTAATTAGTAACATTTACTTGTTTGTCAAGTAACAACAGAAAATATTGTTTTTATAAATAGTGATTTCTTGGTTACATAGGGAACTGAACGTAATACAACCAGCACTGGTCATACGAGCCACTTGGCGATTTCAGCATTACTTTCATGGATCCAGTACCTTAAAAAGAAGCTGAAAAAAACTACAGACGCATGCGCTAGATTTGTTTTTAACATTTATAGCGGTATAGTATTTCTCTATTGGCTTGTGTTCTAGGTCAGTGCTGCTATTTCGATGCCTTCAGCTGTGTTCTTTCTTGTAGCTACTGAATTGGAAAAATTCAGTGCACTGTTTAACGTATTAGTTTTTTTTTCTTCAATAATATATGAGGATTTGTTTAAATCATTGATAATTTGGTCAGAAATAGCAAACGTTTCGAGAAAACTAACTGTAGAAAAAACGGCCCTTATAAACGGAAGAGGACAAAACCATTTCAAAATGCTGAGGTTGGAAATTTTGAGCAGCTATGACATTTGGGGGGGTGGGGGTATGTTACTTTTACTGAAAATTTAGCAGGTGGTTTCAAATTTATTGATCATTTGAATTTTTGAAAGCATTTACAATGTTCAATTACATTTTTGGGAATACTTTTTTTTTACATTCGATTTATTCCAAATGGACAGAAAATTCTGTTCATAAAAATAATAATAATATTCCATTCTGTTTTCGTTTCGCGTCTAAAATTAATTCTAAATTTCGCGTCCTTCATTTCGCGTGTTTTTTTTTTTTTTTTTTTTTTTTTTTTTTTTTCATTTTACGTCTTTGTGAAATTTACTAAAATTTTGTAGAAATGGTTTCAATGAGAAAAATATATAAAGGGCCATATTTCCCCCAAAGAAAGATATCCTATGAAATTTTAAATTCGAAATGATAATCAAAAGTGAAAAAATGTTTTTCATAAATTAAAAAGTAAAGGTATCTCTCACTGCGTATTTTCAAAAACATTTAGCATTACAACAACCATAGTAATTTTAGTTTAAATTAAGAGTGGTCCATTTTATCATCACGACCTTATTTAATCTTTCTTAATTATTGTATACGGGAACTTTAAGACATGCATATAATTCAGCGTTGAGCTGTAAGTCAATACACAAGAAGTCGGAGATTTGTTAAATTTTGAAATGAATATTTTGTCTCTGACATTCTACATCTGTTATTAATAGATATCGCATGCTGCAGAACACCCTATACCTTATTGTTAAATAAGTAGAAACGGAAGAAAGCAATATACGTCTAAGTAGGGTGACCGAGCCAGTAGTTGATCAAATAAGGTCGGTGCTATGGTTTTTTTTATTATATTTCCTTCTTTTTGAGTTTTAGAAGTAAACTAACATAATTGCTACAACTCTTAATGAATGTCCTATAATGGGCAAAAATGAAATCAAATAGCAACAAAATTGTAAGTAAATAGTTTCTTTAATTGCTATTTTCCCAGTAGTTGATCAATCAAAGAAATCAGTCGAAATTCAAAAATTAAGCTTTAAAATATCATGCTTAATCTGTAATTAACAATAATTCATATAAAACTATTATTTGAAATAAGCGAGAAGGAAGTGGATTATAACGTACCATAATTATCTCCAACTAATCAAAAACTAAATTTTTACACTTTCTAATAAATAAAAAAAATCATAAAATTGCTTCTCTTACAGCAGGCAGTTGAAAACAATGTGACAACAGGTGGTCCAATATTCAAGCAAAAATATTATGTCTAATGCCACGTGTAAAATTCATTTCCGCCTGAAATGGCTCAATATTTCAAAAATTTGATCAACTACTGGCGATATCACCCTATGTCTCTAGTACCGCTTTCCAAGACCGACACAAATTGGCTAATTTATTGAAATTAGTACCATGATAGGATTAGATGATGAAGAAAATTTCACTGTATGATCTTTAAAACTTATTGAGGCAGGGTTCGTACGGGTCCTGGAATTTCCAGACCAGAAAATTCTTCGATACCAAAGAAAATACTGATATTTTACTGTGAAAATAACGGTACCCGTACGAACCCTGTCAAGGTATTCGTTTCAGACTATTTTAACGCTTTATCTACGGCATTATGATTTACTGCAATTTTTTTCATGTAATATTTTTTTTTCATTTACTACAATGAAAATTAAAGGATAAACATAAAAAAAATACTCACCCGTGAGAAATGTAATTATTTAGAGGTAATTAATTAATCCATTCCCTGCCATGATCCCCACTTGGGGATCACACGTATTTGGCAAGAAAACGCTTTCCACACCAGTAAATATGAATAAATATATACTTTCTTTCACGAGACAAATTCCTTGATAAAATAGGATAAAAATTACTCTACCTTTAAAAGTGGTGGGAAATCCAAAATTTACATTTTAACGTAGATAATAATTTAGGCGCTAATGGGTTAAAGTGGCATTTTAAAGTACCGTCAGTACACTATGGCTAAAATATCGTAACAGAAAACCCACATAATACTTCAACTGGCACCACAAAATATTTTTGATTTAATAAGTATGTGCAATATAGGCCTTTTTTTTCTTATTTACAAATAAATCGTTTAGCAAGTTCCGGTGCCAATCATTTATTTCAAGACCTTTAGAATTGAAAATGCTTTCCTCCTGAAAGGGTTAAAAAAACAATTTTTTTTTTTAGGTTTCGATCTTGTTAGCAGTCCTTTAGTTATGCGACGTCAATATTCCAGGGACAACATGTTCTCCCGCATCTCCACATATGCAATATATGAATTTACATATGCTATTTCTAGCATAGCAAAAAAGAGCCGGTGCCACAACTTTCTCGATTTCCTATTAAAAAAAATACCAATGTAAACAGAAAAGAAATACCAGGGAAATCATTACTACACTACATTTTACTAATTACATTTTAAAGAGCAGATGAAAACGATGGATAACTACGCTGACGAAAAGTAAACAAGAAGTTTTTCTCCACCAGTGTACTGATAGTACTTATAAGTACCACCAAGTAATTCAACTGTTAAATCATATACATGCACCGTTCACCTAAAATTGCTAGTCAAATTGTATTCTAAGATTATAATGGACACATAAAAAAATCCAACACTTATCTTATATCCTTGACTGTGTTTGCAGCAATAAAAAGACGAGTGTGACAATCTGTACAAAATATCGGCACAAAACACATCGATGCTTCAAAGATAGCCTCATTCCTCTTTAAAATAACAAATCTAGAACTACTGCTGCCATGTATTCGGATAAAGTGGAGTTAAGGAGTGTTTTTGCAACGTACCATTAGTATATTAATAATATTCACTATGCTATAAAAGTTTAAAGTGAGTGGTACTTATAAGTACCGTCAGTAGACAAAGGGTTAATTTATAAGAACATTTTTTTTTCAAAATAATCTTAATAAAAAATTAAATAACACTTATACGTGTAAATTTAAAACTTTAAGTATAACTGCAACGAATCTGCAATAATTAGTTTCTTATGTGTTGCCGCTAGAAGCGTCATCTATGTGGTTTGTTTTGAAACTTGTGAGTTGGGTTCGAGACGCCGATCCGAGGAGTAGTGTAAATATCGGATCTCGTTCAATTTATTGTTTTGTGAATTAAAATTTAATTAGTAATACAGTCCGCTAGTTTTATTTATGGTGAGTTGTGTGCAGTGATTAATTTGTGATTGAGTTATTGGCGGGACCACCTTTTTTTGGTCCGTCGAGCCGGAGTAAAGAACAAGCATTTATTTAATCGAGTATAAAGTGGTTTCGATTCAACGAGTAGATGTGTACCGAAACGAATTAAGTGTTTTATTTTTTATGAGAATTTGTGCATTTCCTTTTTAATCTAATACGTTATTCAGGGTTCGCACAGTTTTACCACTAAATTTTAACAGCTTTTTCAAAGTATTTCACTGCAGAAAAATATTGCAAAATCTGTGATTAAAGGCGGTGTCTGCGAATTCTGTGTTTTAAAAATTAACCCTCTGTCTACCAGAAGGGTCCAATGGACCCGACATGTATATTCAAAATATCTATTCAAACCAGAAAATTTCTTCAAAACAAACTAAATGTATAAATAAGCAATAATAAGTTAAATAAACAAATTAAATAGTTTTAAGTAAAAATTCTGGTGTAGAATGTTTTTATAAAACTTGAGTAAAATTTCCGGTAGTTCTAGGGTTAAATGTAAATTTTCTTATCATTAATAGTGGTGTCAGAGTCCTTGGAAATTCCAAGGATTGTGCGAACCTTGGTTATTGCCGAAACGTCAGTGAAGGCTTACTGTGGAGACACGAAAAGTTTTGATTTCCGTTTGTCTGTCTGTCTGTCTGTCCGTCTGTCTGTCTGTCTGTTCCGCGATAACTGCCGCAAAAAGCACCCGATCAGCTTGAAATTAATTGGGCATGTTCGTGAGATACCCGGACGTAGCTGTATAGTTTTTGGTTAAATTTGGTTCATTCGTTCGGAAAATATGGAAAATTTTATTTTTCTTTATAATGCTTTTCTACGGCAAGTCAGACGATTTTCAAATTTCGATTTGTTGAAAGAAAATGGCACGTTTGATTAATGGATTTAAATGTCAAATTATGGATACTAAAATTCCAAATAAGGGTTTTAAATTATTCCTATTATATTGAAGTTTTATCAATATATCTATCAGATTTTTTTATTTACGTGTATAATGTTTTGAGGACATTTATACATGTATTCCAATAATATAAAGAATTTTTAAATTAAATTTATTGTTTTACATGATACATATTTCTTTTTTTTTTCCTTTTCTTCGTTGCCTAGCGACTGTTATTCGTAGCCTAAAATTGCGTCAAATATGAATGAAGTTAGTAAATTACGATAATTTTGTTGCAGGTACTATTAAGAGGCTATCACAAAAAATATTTTATCGCGACAAATAGATGCAATTTATGCAATTAACAGTGGGCACGATAATGAATTATTTTCCATTAGATTTATAGATCTCCAGATATGCATATTTTGGGGGGCTTTAAATATGTTATTGCTATCGCATGGATTAGGATGTTTAAACTAATGTTTAACCATGCTATAAGTGAAAAAAAAAAGTACAGTTAAAGGCATGTAAATCCTTTTTAACACTTTCCAACATGGATGAAAAGTATTTATGACTTCAGTTTTTCTATCTGTCGCCTGCCGTGATTCTCTACGTGCTCTAACTCGCGTAAATATAGTCGGGATTACATGTAATTGATATACGTTATTGAGGTTTGCCAAAGTATGTTTGGTATTAAAAATGAAGAGTGTAGCATTCATAGCTTAATTACAGGGGCACTCAAAACTATTCCGTTACATTATAGTCTTTGGGAAAAATCGTCTGCAGTGTATTTTAATAATGTTACACAATTTTACACGTAATGAAATTTATATACTTTATTAAGGTGCACTAGAACCTGTTTACTATAAAATATGTTATGTGTAGCACTTACAGCATGCGTACAGGGAACTCAAAAGTATTCATAATATTACAATCTTTGAAGAAAATCCTTTTGTGGCGTTTTTTAATGATGTTACTCTGTTACAAAATAATAAAATTGATATGTATTTTTGAAACATTTTTGTAGTATATGGGGTGCAAAGCATATGTTTTTTTCAGGGTCACACAAAAGTGGTCGATTAAAATGTGGTGTACGGGGGAAAAAAACTCTTCACAGCTTATTTTAACACATTAGCGACGGGAAACGAGAATACTCGTTTTTATTCAGAATACATCATTGGCTAAGGGAGTGACTTCTACCTTACAGAAAAGACATTTATATTGTGTTGTCCATATTTTTTATAGATTATAAGACATTATATATTACATTCGTACGTTGAAAGATATTTACTGCTGCATAAACATGAAAAACATATCTAACATATCTCAGAAACCAATTTTCCAGACACTTTCAGAAGAGGGAGGAGCTTCTACTGTTTTTAAACCCAGATTTAATTAAATTGCCTGTCGTCAGTGTGTTAATTGTGTTGCACTAACTCAAACAATATGAAATTAAATTACATTACTGTGGTTGACTACAAGAAGCTTGAATATGATTTGTATCGTATTTATCGTTCATTTATAGGGTCACATAAAAAATTTCGGATACAGTTCTGGTCTATTAGGGATGATTGCTGAAGAGCATTTTCGATTATGGTGTGCGTTTTAACGTTAAGTAAATTTGTGCTTAATAAGTAGTGCTTAAATATTGTATAGACCATGTACAGGGATACACAAATGAATTCGTAAGTGTAAATGAAAATGAGCGCAAATTGCTTCAGTGTTTTTTTTTTTTTTTTTTTGAGTTATGTATTTCCCAGCCCAATTACATTTAGTATACTAACAAATGTTTGCAGAATTTAAATAGAACCATATACAGGACTCCGCAGAAACTGGATATATGGTGCACACTATGCATACTAATCCCCGGAAATGTGATATGAGCAGTTTTAAGAGGGTTTCTTGTCTGCATTAAATTTAAATGTTATAGACGACGCGTAAAAATCTTCACGTAATATACAGGGCTGTAGAAAAGAATTCATGTACGTTTCCGTCTATTGGTAGAATTTACTAAAGGACATTAACACAATTAATTGATAATTACAAATGTAAATTAAATTACACTACGAAGGGGTTAAGGGGGGCAGAGCCCCCCTGAAGAAATCTACTTTATTATCTAAAAATTACCAGAATAAGTAGCTCATGAGATTTTCAGAATACCATTACATAACAAGGGGTTTAATTTAACGCTTCTAATGTCAGAAACCTTCGAAATATTTTTTCGTTTTATAAATGTTTATGTAATTTCAAAACTTTAAATTTCGTTTTTTGTAGAAAGATTAATATTACTCAAAGGGTGCTAAACACAATGAATTGTAGAGCTGACGTTGAGGCCCCTGATCTGCAGATTTACTAGTTATAATATTGCTTTAATAGTGTGGTGTTAAAAATATATATATACTTTATTACGAAGAGTTTAAATCAAGCAGTTGTTTTGATTCAAGAACAAAAATAATTATGTTATTTCAGTGCAGTGTTGCGCAATCATAAGTGATCATTTAACGCAGAGAATAAACAAAGTTATTTAAAATGCTTATTTCGAGAAGACAAATGAAATAAATAAAAGAAACAAAATGTTTTGCCTGCCGTGGCTCAGCAGTTTGGAAAAAGTGATTCGCTTTTATTTTTGGAGGTATGTGAGATTTATTTATTTATTTATTGTGAACTTTAATTATTAAAATGTTCAAAAGCGCGAAAAAGGAAGACTACCAGAGGATAGCCTTTGAGTTAGGAATTTATATTTCTGATATAAAATTAACTAATTATGATTTAATGAATTTAATAAAGGAAAGTGAAAAATATAAAGCAGATTCTAAATTGATAGAAGAAATGGCCAATAATATTATAGAGGATAGAAAAAATGAGAAAGCGAAGGTACTAGAACTTGAAAAATTAAAAATTGAACGTACAAAATTAGAGCTTGAGTTGGCCAAGGCCCGTGCAGAAGCCAAAAGTGAAAAATTAAATGATTTCGAGAAGGGAGAAAGCATAGAATCTTTAGACTCTTATTAAAAGTATAAGAACACTTACAATCAAAATTCCTTCTAGACCGGAAGGTTGGGGGTATTTTTTCTCGTCTTTAGAAAGGGCCTTCATTTCAAAAAATGTCCCAGAAAAATATAAATCGGAAATTCTTCTAAATCTGTTAGGGGAAAGGGCAAGAAATGTTATTACGTACATTAAGGATGGGGAATTAGAAGATTATTCAAAGGTGAAAGCTATAGTACTTACAAGGGCACCATCAAACATGATGCGCACAGATTTTGATGATTTCAAAGTATGTTGTAGGGGTTATACCACTAATTATTCTGATGAAAGGATTTCTTCAAATGGGTCTTAGTTTTAGATAAATTGAGGATTAAAGTTCAGCGTATATTTCAAATACCGATTAGTATGATTTTCTGTATGTGAATTCGTGGCTCAGCGGTAGCGTGCGAGCTTATGGACCAGGACACTGCGGGTTCGATCCCACCCTGGGGCACTTTTTTCTTTTTTTATTATTTACTTTTTTACTTATTTATTACAGGTTTCAGCTAATGCAGCAGCATTCTTTTTGTACCACAATGGAATATAATCGCGCGGTTCAGGTGCAAATTCTTCAGGTACAAAATTCTCACCATCTTCATGAAATCCCGGACACTATAAAAAAATATTTAAAATTCAATCGTTTGATTTCGATTTTTTTTTAACAATGAAATATAATGAATATATTTTTTTTTTCTTTGCTAAAGTAAAAAAATATTTCTTTGTAAATTCGTTAAATTCATCTTCTTCATTCAATATCAATTCCTCGGCCTCAATAATTTGTCGATCTTCTAATATTTCTAAAATTGCACCATGACATTCTTCAGCCATAGCAATTGAAGAACCGGATATTTCATCCGGTGGAGAACTTGTAAACAGATCATCATTTTGTAACAACGTCTCGCAATATTTTAATGCATTTGTAATTCGGCCTTTTAGTTTCTCTTCCAAACGAGAATTTTCCGCATCAGCGCCGGTTCCTTCCATAACACAATCTTTAGCATTCAATCTGTCAAAATCTGTAGCCTTCTTTAAATTTTCATACCGAAATTTCCCCTATATATAACAATATTTCAAATCTTTTATTTGTCTGAAAAATAAGCTAAACGAGATCAAGAAAATAAATTTTTATTTTTTCCAATATTACCGAGAAAAGCAAAGCAGACGATTAAAAAATGTATAAATATATTTATATGTATCGTAAATTTTATGTCATTAACAGACGATTTTTGCAATCCAGTTGAATTTTTATGAATCACGCAGAGAGTGTTTTTATTTGTTATAATAAAAAAATATTTTTAAATGCAATCTGTCATTTTTTATTTGTGCAAACGAAAAATGATGTTTAGGTTGAACTTTATTAAAGATAAATGTATTTTACAAAGTATTAAGAATTTGTACAACTGGTAAAAAACTTGTATTTAAGCATTACTGCTTTAATATTTTATAACTCTTTCGAAGATATGCATTATTTGAATTATCTAATCCTAGATACGTTTGAGAAATTGCACCTGAAAATTATTTTATATAATTTACGCAAGAAAAGGATACATTTTCCTTTAAAATTCCATAAAGTAAAAAAAAAAAAAAAAAAAAAAAAAAAAAAAAAAAAAAAGATAGAAAAAAGAAAAATCATTATTGCAGAATTGTTCTTAAAATAAAATATGTAAATAATAATTAATTTTAAAAAAAGTTTTAGGCATAAATTAGTTTTGTAAATAAAAATATTAATTTAAAAACTGTAGAGAAAAATAAATTGCCATGAAAAATTCGAAAATTTAAATGTAATTTATTAAGAAAATATCAAAGTTCAAAGCTGTAGAATGCCCAATTCTGCTTAAAATTTTTAACGTGTAAAAGATATAAAAAATTTGTAAAAAAGACAAAAAAATATACCTCGAAGTGGAATCGAACCCGCAATGTCTTGGTCCGTAAGCTCGCACGCTACCGCTGCACCACGAATTCACATTCAGAATGTCACACTAATGGGTATTTGAAATGTACGCTGAACTTTAACACCCAATTTCTCAAAAACTAAGGCCCATTTGAAGAAACCCTTTCATTAGAATAATTAGTGGTATGACCCCTACAACATACTTTGAAATCATCAAAATCTGTGCGCATCATGTTTGGTGGTGCCCTTGTTAGAGAATTTGAGCCAACTCCCCAAACTTGTTTAGAACATTTTAGAAAAGCACAACGTCAACCCAATGAAACGTATGTACAATTTGCATCCCGATTAACAACGAGTTGGGATTATTATTTAAAATTGAGAAATGTGACAGATTTTGAAACTTTATAAATGTTAGTGATTTCTGATAAAATTTGTCAGACGCTTGATAAGGATGTTACTTGTTTTATAAATGTTAGACAAGGAGATTCTTGGTTTCACCCAATTGAGTTATCTCGGGAGATAGATTTATATTACACATCAAAGGTAAAATCTGTGGTTGATAATTCTAGGTCGAATAATAAAAATAATTATTCCAGGCCAGTTTCTAAAGTTTTTCTAACTGATGTAAAAAATTCTAAATGTATTTTGTCATGTAGTGAAAATCATCCTTTGCATAAATGTCCTGTTTATAAAAATATATCAGTGAGTGATAGAGTTGAGCTGGAAAAGATAAAAAATCTTTGTTTTAACTGTCTTATGAATCATAAAGTAGTCGATTGTCAATCTAAATTCTCGTGTATTATTTGTAGGAAAAGGCACAATGTAACTTTGCATTTTCTTCGCGAACAAAAAATAAATAAAGTTGAAAACCAAGAGGTAATTTCACAGGAAATGAGTCATATAAACAAAGGAGGTAATAAATCTAATTTGGATGTTTCGGCTCCAGTATTTCAGCCTTTCCCTTCTAATAATCAAAACAATTTATTTTCAACGACATGTAATTTGGCTAATGAGATAAAAGCTGTGTTACTTAGTACATTTGTTTGTTTAATAAAAGATAAATTGGTTAATTTTCATGAAGTATGAGGTTTATTAGACGTTGGAGCAAACTCTAACTTTATGAGTAAAAGGTTAGTAGATAAACTTAATTTGAAAAGGAAAAAGACTAACATTTCTATTTCAGGCATAAATAATTTATCGTTGAATGCTAGATCTAGGGTTAACACAACTGTTTCAAATAGAGATAAGGATTTTCATTTAAAATTAGACTTTTTAGTTGTTCCGAAAATTACAGAATTTACGCCGTCTAGGCCGCTTGAGACTTCTATCCCATTATTAATTAACATCAAATTAGCCGATGAAAAATTTAATGTCCCAGGCCCGATTGATTTGCTTTTAGGTGCAGAAAATTTCTATGAATTTTTAAGACCAGGTCAAATTTATCCGCAAACATTAAATACTAAAAGTGTATTACAAAACAGTGTATTCGGGTATATTGCCAGTGGAAGTCTTCCGGCTAGGGGTGAAAGTAATATACATTGTGGGTTAATTACAGATAATTTGGAATTAGAAAAAATAATTAGAGAGTTTTGGGAACTAGAAAACATAGAGAGAGAGTCTGAGATTTCTAAAACTAAGGAAGCAGAAATTTGTGAAGAACATTTTCTGAAAAATTATTCTAGAACTGAAAATGGACAATATATGATGAAAATGCCGCTAAATGAAGATCCATCTTGTCTTGGCAAATCAAAACAAAAGGCAATGAATATTTTAAATTCATTATGGAAGCGCTTAGTTAGAGAACCTAAAGTTAATGATCTTTATAAAGCATTTATGGAAGAATATCTAAGTATGGGTCACATGGAAGAAGTGATAGAATCTGAAGAGCCAGAAGTCACTTATTATATTCCACATCATTGCGTATTCCGTACAGAATCAAGTAGTACACCATTACGAGTCGTGTATAATGCCAGTTTCTTAACTTCTACGGGGAAATCATTAAACAGTTTGCAGTTTAACGGAGGTACAATACAAGATGAGTTATTTTCTATAATGTTGCGATTTCGAAAGCATCAGTTTGTTTTTGTAGCTGATATTAAAAAATGTATCGTATGATATTAATACATCAGAGTCAGCGTGATTTATTACGAATAGTATTTAAACCTGAGGTGAATGAGCCAGTAAAAGTGTACAGGTTATGCACTGTGTCTTATGGCACAACTAGTGCTCCTTTTTTAGCTACAAGAACCTTAATGAAACTATCCAGAGACGAAGGAAATGAATTTCCTTTAGCTACAAATGTGTTGTTGCAGGATGTGTACATGGATGACATCCTAACAGGATCAGATGATTTAGACACAGCTAAGGAGATTCAGCAACAACTGATATCTTTGTTAAGTAGAGGAGACATGGATCTCCATAAATGGGCAGTAAATAATTTTGCTCTTTTGTGTAATAATTCAGAATCTGAATATTCTTTTTCTAATGAGACAACTTTGGGAATATTGTGGAAGCCTCAACCAGATTGTTTTGGGTTTAACTTAATTATCGAGCAAAGCGAATTACACACTAAACGATCAGTCTTGTCACAAATTGCTAGAATATTTGACCCTTTGGGTTTGATAGGTCCAATAATTACAAGGGCCAAGGTGTTTCTGCAAAAATTATGGTTGCTGAAAATAGATTGGTGTGATTATCTCCCAATGAAAGAAAATAAAGAGTGGAATGACTTTCTTACTTCCTTAAAGAGCGTAAATCTGAACAGTATCCCTAGATGCATTCTTATTGATCAGTCTATTCGTGTAGAACTACATGGATTTTCCGATGCACCTGAAATTGCTTATGGAGCGGTCATTTACGTGAAATCTACTAATTCTTGTGGTGATTCTGCTGTTAAGCTACTCACTAGTAAATCCAGAGTAGCTGCTCTAAAGCATGTCACTATCCCGCGTCTTGAACTTTCAGCTGCAGTCCTGCTATCTAAGTTAATGAAGAAGGTGTTAAGTGCCTTGAAACTAGAAATTTCTGAAACTTATTTTTGGACAGATAGCACCATTGTACTTGCATGGTTAAAAAAAGAGTCAAGCGATCTTAAGACGCTTGTAGCGAACAGGATATCGATTATACAAGTTTTAACTTCGGTTGAACAGAGGCATTACGTACGTTCCAAGCAAAATCCTGCAAACCTTATTTCTAGAGGTATAGATCCCATCAAGATTCAACAGTGTGATCTGTGGTGGTTCGGTCCAGCATTCCTACAACAGCCTGAGGTGGTCGAGTGTCCTAATAGCAATTATGCTGAAACCAATGAGGTGTTTTTGCATGAATTGAAATCACCATCAGTGACTCAAGTATGTGCCTTAGTTAACACTCTTGAACCTTTGGACATCATTAATAACTGTTCTTCTTTCATCAAACTACAAAGAGTAGTAGCATGGTGTAAAAGAGTCATATATAACTGTAGAAACCCTTTATATCCTACAGCTGGAACTTTATCTAGCAGTGAACTCTCTCAGTCCTTATTGTGCATTGTAAAGAACATTCAAAGGACTTCATTCGTGAAAGAAATCCAGTGTTTAGAAAGGGGTACTGCTATCCCTAACAATAGCAAACTGATAAACTTGTGTCCATTTTCAGACAGTGACGGCTGCATTCGTGTTTGTGGTAGACTTAAAAACAGTAACTTATCCTATCACCAAAAATTTCCTATGATTATCCCTGCAAAACATAATTTTACATTTTGTGTTATTAATTATTTTCATGTTTTATATTTTCATGCAGGTTCAGAAACCACAATGTCTCTCATCCGAACTAAATTTTGGATTTTAGCTGGCAGAAAAGTAGTTAGAAAAATCATTTTAAATTGTATTATTTGTAAGAAAATTAATTCTAAAATTTCGCAGCAACAGATGGCTGATTTGCCAGCAGCAAGAGCAACGGTATCCAGAGTATTTACGCGTACTGGATTAGACTACTGCGGTCCTTTTGGGATAAAAAATTCAACAGGTAGGAGTAAACAGGTAAAAAAGGTTTTTATTTGTATTTTTGTGTGTTTTACTACAAAGGCCTTGCACTTTGAAATTGTCCATGATTTAACAAGTGCAGCGTTTTTAGCAGCACTTAAACGCTTTATTGCGAGACGAGGTAAACCTTCTGATATCTTTAGTGATAATGACCGAAATTTTGTTGGTGCCAATAAAGAATTAAGAGCAATTCTCAGATCTTTATTTAAGGATAAAAGTGAGAAGGAAATTCAAAATTATTAAGCTAATGAAGGCATTAAGTGGCATTTTAATGCCCCTTCAACCCCTCACTTTGGAGGTTTATGGGAGGCAAGTGTTAAATCACTTAAATATCATTTAAAGCGTGTTGTAGGTAAAACTATTTTAAGTTATGAAGAACTCTTGACTCTTATTATTCAAATCGAAGCTGTTCTTAATTCTCGTCCACTCTGCCCTCTTTCAAATGATCCAAATGATGTTGCAGCTTTGACACCTGCTCATTTTCTTATTGCCTCATCTTTAATGGCCTTACCTGAACCAAATTATACTGAAATCCCTATGAATAGGTTGAACAGGTGGCAATTAGTTCAGAAATTGACACAACATCTTTGGAAAAAATGGTCATCAGAATATTTAAATAAGCTCTTAAATAGGCCCAAATGGCATAAAGGAAGAGTAGAGATAAAAGAGGGAGATTTAGTTTTAGTAAAAAATCCTGATAATTATAGCCCTTTAAAATGGCATTTGGCAAGAATTGTTAAATTCCATCCAGGCCAAGATGGTATAGTTAGACTTATAACTTTAAGGGATAAAAATGGCACATATAAAAGGCCAATGGCTAAAATTGTTGTTTTGCCTCATGTGAATGAAACCACATTAAATACTTGAATTCATACATTTTATTTTAATTAAGCAAAATTTTTGTGGTGTAATGTATTATTATATTTTTGTGTTTATATTTGTAAATTTAACATTTCCTTTAGTGTGTATGCTGAGAAAAAATTTGTATTATTGAGATTGTATTCTAAATTGATATCGTATTTATAGTATTGAATGTTTGAAACATTCAAGGCCCGGCGGTATGTTGCCGCTAGAAGCGATATCTATGTGGTTTGTTTTGAAACTTGTGAGTTGGGTTCGAGACGCCGATCCGAGGAGTAGTGTAAATATCGGCTCTCGTTCAATTTATTGTTTTGTGAATTAAAATTTAATTAGTAATACAGTCCGCTAGTTTTATTTATGGTGAGTTGTGTGCAGTGATTAATTTGTGATTGAGTTATTGGCGGGACCATTATTAAATACCATTATTAAATACCATTAAAGACCATTTATTAAATAAATTCGAATTTAAATTAATTTGAATGAAAAGAAACAGTGATATGAATTTTTGGTAATGTATAAATGTATAAACAAACATAAAAGAAGATTTAGCCCTTTGAGAGGCTAATAATTGCGTTTCTGTAATGTCGAATTCGCTCCAGAAACTTCAAAAAATTTTATTGCAAAATAAGGAAAAGCAACTTTATGACTTTTTCTATCAAAGTTAGAAAAGTAATATTTAATAAAATTTTTCTGGTGCAAATCTTCAGCCCCTAAAAAGGTTAATGAACTTTTTTATGTATATTATTTCATGCGGATTCCATAATAAAAGATTTATATAGTTCATCAATTAAATGTAAAGCAAGTTATTTGAAAGAAAAGCTAGAAGTTTTAACTATTCTAAATTTCAATTGAAGGAAAGGCAAAATTTTTAGATTTTCCTTTCCAGAAATAGATCTCGAATAATACGTATATTGCAAATGTAGAGACATACCACGAAATATTTCTTAAGGAACACTGATATATATATTTTTAACACGTTCACGACGGCGCGGTGGGTCACATTCGACTGTCTCAGAGTTGCAAATTCTCCGGCTTTTTGGATACCAGTATTTTAATACAGAAAAATGTTGTTTTATTTAATTAGAACAATTGGGCGATTTAAAAGAACAACATTTTCTCTAAAATAACAGTGGTGTGCAAAAAGCCGAAGACTTGACAATTCTGAGACAGTCGAATGTGACCCACCGTACCGCCGTGAACGTGTTAACCCCTTCGGGACGGGAGCCCTTTACGAAATTTTTAATCTTTTGTCACCGTTTTTTAAAAACAGAAATTTGTGTCTTCTTGAATCGAGAGAATGCGCTGACTAAATAAGGCAAATTTTACAGTAAAATTTTACTGGTGAGTAAAAACAAGGATTCTGAGAGCTTCATGCGGCACGTATACGTGCCGCTCGTCCCCAAGGGGTTAAAGGACCACTGGGCTGCTCTGATGCAACGTTAGAAACTTGAATATTAAAAATTCTCAGTTCTTGAAACCATCGCAAGTGCATGAAAATGTTCTGTAAACTCAAGATTTGAAAGGTTAATTAAAAATGAATGCACAAATGAATCACATTTTTATTTTTATTTTTCTAATGAGCCCGTCTCCTCAAATCGTCAGGGTTGACATCTTGGCCTTTTTTTTAACTCGGAAATTTCGCATTTGTACCAGATTTTTTCTATAGTTTTCTTTTCCTTATTTAATGACTGACATTGCGTGATTACATAAAATAAAAGTTCCTTTTAGAGAAATGCCGGTACGAATTCGAAATTTTTGAACTTAAAAAAAGGCCAAATTTGCAAAGCTGTCAATATTATCACCAACCTCCCGAGATTGTGATGGCCATGTGCTCCTTTAGAATGTGTATTCAGGAAATCCAGAATTGATTACCTAGGGGGGGACACTTCCACCAGTAAAAAGGAGTAGAAATTTTTACCTTATTTATGACAGTAATGTTGCATGACTACAGCGGATAAATAAGTCAACCATTTCTAATAAATTTTACTATTGAAAATTTGCCCAATTGGTTATCAGACCTACCAGGAAATTAAAAATCAGAAAACCAACGTTAACAGCTGTTTGCTGCTTTTGACGTATTATTTGTGCATTTTTAAACGTTGGTTTTCTGCTTTTTAATATTCCTGCACTTAGGCTTTAATTGCTATTTTAATATAATCTACCAGGAAATGTCTCTGAACAACGGTTACTGACGAAGTTTTTATAATAGAATTACTAAAATTCTAAAACAAATTAAGCTTTTCCTTCCGCTGGTTTTATCATTTTGAATAACAATAACAACTTTTCAGTTTTACTAGTCGAAATTTACAAAGTTACACTTTCACGTTATATTAATAATTGTCAAAGTATCTAGTTATAGCAGTTATAGATATATTTTATTTTAAACAATCATTTTGATTTACCCTGTATATGTACTATGCCAAGCTGAATTTCATTTAAATTGTTTTACTATTTAAAATGCAATAAAATTGAAAGTAACCATAGTTGTTAGGACACGATTTCCTATTAAATAAATCAATAAATATAAAGCGGATTCTCGCTTAAAATGCCAAATTCTAATCTAAACCAAATATTTTGTTAAAAATGCACTTTTCTAAACAATTACTTTAACTCTTCTTCCGCAATCCACTTTAGAGGATTCGCATTCGCATTTGAAATAGTAATTTTAGAAATAAATATTTCTCGAAGTGAAGTATAAATAGAATTTCTAAACCTTTAAAATCGTTTTGTTAACATTTATGTACAGATTTCCTGTTTTTGAAGAAATCCAGCAATTGATTTTCAAATGAATCCTGAAATTACGCATTTTCAAGTATTTCACACCAGGAAAATTAATTGATATATTTGTGTAGTGAAATACATAGGATGTCGTGCAATATACAGGTTGGGCTAAAAGTCCTGCACCGTAAGAGTGTTTTAATTTATTATTTGAGTGCTACTGAGTGCCGTGCCATATTGCCAATCTTAGTGGCCAACATTCTGTGGAGTATGAACGATCGCCTTCAGTTTTGTTGTGACAACAGAGGCAACCATGTCAAGAACATATGGTAACAATTCACGCTTTTCCTATAATGAGGAACTTTTGGTCTACACTGTAGATCACGCGCTGTTCCCTGTAACAATAAATAACGAAATTTTTGGTTAAAGATATACATATTACTATCTTTAACCAAAATTTTACTTTCAATTGATGCCATTTTAGCAAAAATGCATTTTGTTTAACCCTTTCAAGGCAAGGCATTTCTGCTCGAAAAATTTTTATATAGTTAACTCACTCCGCAATTTAAGTACAAAGTTATTTGAAAATAACCAAAAGCTTTTCTTCAGGTATATTATGAGATCGAAATTGTACTAAAAAATTACTGGTGCCATTTGGCAGTTTGGGCATAAAAATCAAGCGTTTGCAGCCTGCAAATGGCGCCCCTGAAAGGGTTAATTCGGCTACATGCTTGACTGATATTATAGCAAAAAAACTCTACATGTTAACAGTGTTGCCAGTGGGCTACTTTTTTTTAATTCAGATTTCTTGACTGGCATCATTTTTTGAAATACGTAATAAAATTCGCCTTATTTAATGATCTGTTAACCCCTTAACGCTCGAATTAAATTACGGTTGAATAATTCAAATTGCTTATTGGCACCACTTTTATGAAAAAATAATATTCACCTTATTTAATGACAGTAAAAACGATACTAAAATATAGCCAATTTCACTATTTTATAAAACTGGTGGGAATCAAACAATTTGAGTAAAAGACACAACCTACAATGACGGGCATAGTCCGCGTACGATGATCGATCCGAATATAGTTTAATTTAATCGTCGAGATTCCATGATTAAACAAGGCAAAAATCTCTATTAAATTTTAGTGGTAGCTATGGATTTGCCAAACCGTGGAGCTGTTAGACGTAAATCGTAGGTTAAGAGGTTAAGGAAAAAAACAAGAGGAACTTTAACATTTAAAAAAAGTGATTCTAATCAAGAAATCTGTATTAAAATAAATAGCCGACTGGCAACACTGTATGTTAAGTATATGATGGTTTATTCCGTTCACCGCTTGACCCAAGGAACTATTAATAAAGAGGAACTGACATATCTTTTAAATACTGAAACTTCCACTGTAACCGCTTTCGCAGGAGTTGATTACCGCTTGGTGAAACTTCCACCAGTAAAATTAAATAGACATTTAATGCCTTATTAATGCAAAATTTCAGTCATGCTTAATGTCAGGAACAGATATTCGTTTTTACTGGTGAAAGTTTTTTTTATTTGTATTTATTTATTTTTTTTTTTTTTTGCGGGAGTCAGGCCCTGCGTTGCCACCATATTGTGACAACCTAGACAACTTCCTGTAAGTGTCAGTGAAAAATATTATAATTGCTGGGCAAACTGACACCAGTAAAAAGAAAAAAAATATATGTAGGATATTTGTGACAAAATAGTTCCAGGAATAAGGCGCTTCAAAAGGCCGGATTTTTCTGTTTAAATTTACTGGTTGGAAGTTTGGTCGGAAGTAATCAACTGATCCGGTAAAAAAAAAAAGCTCCACCTTTTTGTGACACCCTCCTTCAGTTACTTCACTCACAAGTGGTAGACAGATGTCTATATGTCTCAACCTCTTTATTCATAACTCTATTGCTTGAACCTCTTTTTTACGAAGCGCCCCAAACCTTCAGCTATCAAGCCGCCATATTGTAATATTTTAACCAAACAAAATAGGGTTTTTTACATTAATCTCTTGAGGGGCACCGGTATATATTATATACCACTTACGATTAATGAAGTTTTACACCGGAAAATTTTTATTAAATTTTACTTTTCTAACTTTGGTGGAAAAAATCCGTAAAATAGCTTTTCCTTATTTTGAAATAATTTTCTTCTAATTTTCCGGTGGGAATTCAGCATTACACAAACGCAATCGCTTGCTCCTCAAGGGGTTAACTACTTCCGTACCAGTGGATCAACATATGGATCCATGACCTGATTCTCCACAAACACCAGTGGATCCACGTATGGATCCATGTCCATTCATTACTCTATCGTTGGTGCTAAAAACGTTATTGCAGGAATATATATGTTTGTGTATAGCTGGTATTATTAGAAATGGTAGGAAATGTTTATTTTTCCCTCCGTAGCAGATATGAATAAAAGCATCTCAGTTTTCTGAAAACCACTACTTGATATTTTAAATCAAAATGCCCGAAAAACTGGTTTTTACTTGTAATCTTCATATACATACGCTGGTACGGAAGTGGTTAATATATGGGGAATTCTCACAATCTTTCGACTTTCGGGAATAAAAATCTGGTGAAATTAACCCTTAAAGCTCCGGCGTCTCTTACACAAATTTAATTAGATCGGCACCACTTTTTAAAGAGCAGTTTCCTTCAAGTACACAATTTCAAAAATGCTCTGATTAAATAAGGTGAATTTTATTTTCTTTTATTGCTGGTACAAAAAAACAAATTTTGCAAAGACTAAGAATGTCTCCGCAGTGGAGCCAACGGAGTGAGAAAGGTTAAACTTTCAAAAATAAAATTTTAATCTGATAGACGAATGCCTTAATGATTCAAAATAAAGAAAAAATGGTCAGCAGCGAAAATTTTTTTGTTTAACTGAGGTTTAAGTTAAACTTGCGAGTTTGATTTTCCTTACCATTTTATCACTATAACTTTTTATTTTCTTCTAAATGTTTACTTATAATGAATTTGCATAGTACCCACAGGACATTAAAATAAGAAATAATAACAATGTAGCATTTTTAGTACAAAATTTTGGTATAACATTGTCTTAAAGGAGTGTTAAAGATGGGACTGAAGAAAAAAAAAGGGGGGGATGGTGTAGGAAAAAAGGGATGGTAAGGATGGAACGATAAGGAAAATTGCCACTATTTTTACGCAAATCATGTTAAGATTAAGTGATAACCACAATGTTCATTTATTTTTAGAATCAGTTATTTACATTGGATTAAATTAAAAAAAAATTAATTTACCTCGAAAAGTGCAGGAATAAACCTTGGGGACGGTAAAACAACAATAAAGTCACGATGCTTGAAAATGATATTTAAATGCTGATTTGAATTCTGCAGTAAGTTTCCGGTCAAGGAATTTTATACATTCTTTCTCTAGCATACTTCTGCATGAGAAAAAACTTGAAAAAAGTTCTGTGGCTGCATCTGAAGTGATTTTCTATATAAGTTTAACAAGAGGGATGGTAAGGAATTTAAAACCCAGGGGCAGAGTTCAAAAAGTAATATCAACCGTACAAATGTGTGCAGGTTAATTTTTTGCTGCATATTTATATAAAAAAATTGTCCCAGTTTCGGAAAAAAAATTACATCGAATTACTTTTATAAACAATTTTATCCAGACAGATCCAAACTTAAAAATCAGCATCAGCGACACGGGACGGTATAGAAGTTTTCCTGGTATTTGGACCCCCAACATCGTCCAAAACTTATTTATTTCGTTAATATTGTTATGCAGTCATGCAATGGAATGTTCCCCAGTATATGAAATTTAAAAAAAACACAAGAATGTGCACTAAAATAAAAATTATTATTCATGTACATAAAAGTCAAAAGATTGTGAGAATGCCCCATATGTATAGTAATTTAGTCTAAATGGACTTAAAAAATCAATCGAGTTATTACAATATTTTTAAAATTTATTCAACTTTTTCGTATTTAAATTCCAATTTTGTTGTTTTTACGTGTTAGATTTCCCGATATGTGAATATATTAACCGGACAACGAGCATGTGAATACAGTGAAATAATCTGAACAAATACACAAATTTTAGCAATTTAACATAATGTTCTACGGAAATTTTTCTCTACTGGAAAGTTATGTTTTTTTTATCATCATGGATTATTCTGCTGCGTATCTTTGTCTACAAAAATGACCTAACTTTTTCTATATAATATACAAGTAGCTTTTCTGCGTTTTGTAACCGTTGTTATTTTTATATGCAGTTACTTATATGGGAAAAAGGTAATTGTTTCAGTTTTGAGTGAAATTATTATATTTAAAAAAAAGTTCCGATAATTTTTGAATTTTAAAGTTCTTCATCAATAATTTTTTTTAATGAAATTATCTTGAAAAGATTTGGTTACGACGAAGGTATTGAAGAATTACTATTTATTGGCATTTTTAATGTTTTCATAAATAAAACTTTAACTATTTATAAAAAGCTTTATATATTATATTTCACACCAGTATTTTTAAGGGATACGTTTATTATAAAAATAAAATGTTTTATTTTCCTTTGCTCAGATAGAGGTCGCCTCTTGTAAAACTTATCAAGAACTGACTGCTGGCAACAGCAGTTGAAAAATGAAATATTAAAGTATACGAGCAAGACTAAACAAGTCTTACCGAAAAATATCTGTACATTTTTATTATTATTGTATATATACTGCAATTAATGTGAAAGTTTTTATTCTCTTTAAAGGCCAATTAATGAATGCAAAAACACAGAAAATACTTCCACATTTGTTTCCGCATCCGTTTAAAAATGTCTTTTTTAAACGAAAATTGTTATGTAATTTATGAAATAATCATAAATGGTGCAACTTACAAAAGCAAAAACAAAAAATTATTTTGAGAGTAGTGAAACTAATACATCCATCTTTTTAAGTCCATATTCTCTTAAAGAATGTTTTTATTGAAGATTAAGCATTTCACTGTCTTTTAAACCTTTCAGGGGTCCCGTTCGCATAGTGCAAACACTTAAATATAATTCCCAAACTGCAAATAGCCACCATGAATTTTTTAGTACAATTTTGGCCTCCTAATATACGTAAAGATAAGCTTTTTATTATTTTTAAATAAAGTGGTTCGTAAATTGTGGTGTAAATCAATTATTTCAACATTTTTTGAGAAGAAATTTCTTACCCCTTAACCCCTTGATTCTCTCTCCCGTTATATTTACGGTCCGTGTCCTTTATTCAGATTGTTTGATCCTGTTTTAAAGAATAGTGTAATTGGCTTTATTATGCTATCATTTTACCTGTCATTGAATAAGGTGAATATTTCGTTTTCAAAAAAGTGGTGCTAATAAGCAATTTGAATTTTTAAACCGTAATTTAACGCGACCGTTAAGGATTTAAAGGGTTAAAATGTAAATATTTGATAAATATAAAACTCATAAATTTTTAAATAGTCTCGGAAATAAATATAATTTATGTAACGGAGAGCTTTTTCTGATTCATACTGAAATAGGTTAGCTTTTATAGCACATCTTTTACAGTATTCTAAGAAACATTTCTAACAAAACTAAAATCTCGTATTTAACCAATTAAAGACCAGCATATTTTACAGTAATTTTTTTCAGTTCACGCCACTTTTTGGTAAACACTTACTTTTACGGCATGGATCACCGAATTAACCCTTTCCGGCGCAGTGTGTCCAGTCTGGACTCACCTAATTTTAATTCCAACCTTGCAAATGGCACCAAGAATATTTAACAAAATTTTGATTTTACAGTGTAAGCTTAATTTAAGGAGTTTTTATTTTTTGAAAGAAATCGTTTGCAGTTTCCGGTGTCAGTCAATATTTCCTCAGTTTGCGAATAGAATTTGTCTGCGCCGCAAAGGGTTAAATAAGGAAAATTTTACTTTTCACTTTTACTTGTACCATATTTTTTTTTAATCCCAAATATAATAAATTATTTGAAAACAACGTTTAAACACACAATAAAAACAAGCAGATTTGACCATACGTATACGTTTCGTGAGTACTAGGACTCACATCCTCAGTGAAAAAACTATAAAAACTTTAAAAACAATATCCCCCCAACTGCATGTACGGTGAAAAAACCCAAATGTCAACACATAATACCAAAATACCATCAAGTTCTAACAGCGAATGAAATTAATGCGGAAGTGAAGTGTCGTGACACAACAAATCCATCCAGAAAGTTGAGATGTATGGTGTACTAGATAAATCATTAACCAAGGAGTCTTTAATTTATGGATATGAATAGCCTCAAAAAAGTCTAAATCCAGAGGAGTAATGCATTTCTTGATAATGGTAGCTGAGTCAAAATTAAAATTATGTCCCTCCCCCCAGCAATGAGAGGCGATAGAGGATTTCTGTAGTTATTTTTTCTTTACATAGTTTCTGTGTTCATTGATTCTGTAACGGAGTTTTCGTTTAGTTTGTCCAAAGTAGGACAAACCAAATTGGCATTGAATGTTGTAAATGCCCCAATAATTATGTGGAGGAATTTGGTCCTTAAGTTGCGAAAAAGATAATTTATTAACCGGCTTAAAAACCACATTAAAATCATAATGTCTTAAGATATTAGGCATCTTAAAGCTAATGCTATTATAAAATGATAAAATGATAAGGTTGGAAATGGAAACCGCAGTAACAGGAGAATCAAGATTATTAACATATTTATTAAGACTGTGAGAAATTAAATTATTGATATAAGATAAACTAAAACCTCGATCAATAGCCACAGATCTAATGTAATTTAATTCTGTAATGAGTGAATTATTATCTGAACAAATTAAGCGAGCTCTATTAATAAAATAATGAAAAGCCGAAGCTTTTTGGGAAGGGGGTGACATGAATTGAAATGGGGGTGAGTGTGACAGCAAAAGGTTTACGATAAACGCAAGTGTCAAAAGTGTTAGACTGACGTGTAACCAACACATCCAGAAATGGCAATCTATTATCTATTTCAACTTCATAAGTGAATTGAATGACTGAATCTATTGAGTTTAAAATCGTTAATATATTGTCAACAGAAAATAGAGAAAGGTCCAAGAGTGCGAAAGAATCGTCTACATATCTACAATAAAATGGGAAGTTGATGAGGTTAAACATTTTAACCTCAAAGTAATGCATATATAAATCTGCTAAAAAAGGGCTAAGGGGATTACCCATTGCTAAACCATCCGTCATAGAATAATATTGATTAGAAATTTGAAATGAATTTTGTTTTAAACAAGTACTGAATAACTCAATAATGTATAACTCAATAATGTGGTTGATTTCATAATCTGTGTAATGAAATTCTTTTAATCTAGTAGTGAGACTTTGTAGTGCACCTTGAACTGGAACATGGGTGAACAGAGAAGTAACATCAAATGAAACCATGCATAAAGAGGGGGAGGGGGTGAAGTTTTTAATCCGATTAACAAAAGAACTAGAATTCTTAATAGTATAAATATTAGAACTTGAAAGGAATGAAAAGCGTTTCACTAAATATTTAGCAAGAGGGTATGAAGCAGAACCGATATTGGATACGATAGGCCTGTAGGGAACATTATAGGGAAGTTTTTATAGGACCGGAGGGGAAGTTTTTATAGTTTTTTCACTGAGGATGTGAGTCCTAGTACTCACGAAACGTATACGTATGGTCAAATCTGCTTGTTTTTATTGTGTGTTTAAACGTTGTTTTCAAATAATTTATATTTTCACACAAGTTCTGTACCCAAATATAATGTTCCGAAAACGCCAAGTCAGTCTTTTAATGTGTTAACCCTTTATCTACTGCATTATGATCTAGTGCAATTTTTTTTTAAATTACTGAAATGAAAATTAAAGGCTATACATAAAATATATACTTATCCGTGAGAAATTTGATTTATTATAGAAGTAATTAATTAAAGTGGTAATTTAAAGTACCGTCACTATACTACGGCTAAAATACTCTGGTAACAGAAATCCCGCATAATATTTCAATTAAAATTTAAACTCTTAAAAATGCTAAATATACAACTGACAGTCGCAAGTTAACAATAAAAAATATTAAATTGATTTAGTTTCATTTTACACATGAAAATGGGTAAAAATTTAAATTTGATGGCATTAAAAATACAATGTTTTTTAGATTTCGATTTTGTTAGCAGTTCTTTAGCATTCCTTCTGCATACTTTACTCTAGTTTAGTTTTTCCCCCATGTTATTAGTTTACCCTTTGCATTAATTATGCGACAACTGTATTCCAAGGACAAAACATTTTCTCGCATCTCCACATATAGAATATATGAATTTACCTATGCAGAGTTGCCAAGTCTCCGGCTTTTTGCACACCACTATAATCTTAGAGAAAATCTGGTTCTTTTAAATCGCCCAAATATTCCAATTAAATAAGACAACATTTTCTGTATTAAAATACTGGTATCCAAAAAGCCGGAGACTTGGCAGCTCTGCCTATGACATTTCTAGCATAGAAAAACTGAGCCAGTATCACAAATTTTTCGATTTCCTATAAAAAAAAATAATGAAACAGAAACAGTATACCAGAAAAAACATTAGTACACTACAATTTAATTATAACATTATAATGCAGATAACAACGATGGATAACTACACAGACGAAAATAAACAAGAAATTTTTCACATGTATAATTTTAATTAATTTATCAATTAATTGATTGATTGATTGAGTGATGATAAATGAATTAAAATTATATATGTGTTCACCGATGCTGCGTTTTTTTTTTTTTTTTTTTTTTTTTTTTTTTTTTTTTTTTTTGTATCTTATGTTTCACCGTAGGTTTGTACGCTCATGAAGACTGTTCCATCTTGTGCTGCAGTTGCAACCTTGCCATCATATGTGACTGGGAAATGCTAAGCTGGGTATCGTCTTCGTAGCTTAAATGGCAGAGCACTTGGAGCACCATTCGAAGGGTGCCGGGTTCGATTCCCGGCTTGGACATTTTTCACTCTGTTGGACATTTTTCACTCAGAATATTCTTAATCGTATCATAATTTTTATATTTTTAATATTTTTTGTTATTTTGTCAGGGCCTCGGTGCATGTTTAGCTATTTTCTTCATTTGAGAATATTCTAAAATTTTTTTGACATTTTAATAAATAGTTTTAAGCAGTAGAATGATTTAATAAAAAAAATTCAATTTGCACCATAAAATGTGAAGAAAATAATTTCTATTAAATTTTTTTTCATTTTTTTTTCTCTCTTTTTTTTTTAAATGTATAAATATATGCATGCACAAAATGTTAAACTTTTTCCAAAAAATTATCTTTATACTTTTGTATCGTGTTATCATACTCTTCTTTTCAGCAGGACTTATTTTCAAATTATTCTATTCTATTCTTCTATTAGTATTCTTCTACTAGTAAAATGCTGAAATGAATGACAGACAACGGAATTTAAAAACAAATTTATTTGAAAACGAGAAATAAAGATAATTCTATGTAAATAAAAAAAAAATACAGCATTATAATTAGACAGAAAAAAATAATCTTTCTGACACATAAAAGAAAATAAGAACTGTTTAGCCAAAAGAAGAAAAAATTATCTGAATCAATAAATCTTTTAATAAAGATATTTTTATTATATGCATGACAAAATTGTTTTGAGTAGGATCAAAAGTGCCATAAATGTTTACAGATATCGTAAACACTATAAACTAATTGTTTTCAATGCACACATGGCAAAACTTTTGGAAAATCAGATTTTGAAAGTGAATAATTTCCGTTCATTTAAATTTAATTAACATAAGACCGAAGACAGAAGTGCGAAGTTATCTTTCCCGGCAATCTGTTAGAAACAAATTAATTCAACCCAAAGTCTCTAATTTAGTAATTAAGTATTCTGCAATGATGCAAACTAAATAATTTTTGTTTTATATAGAAATAAAATATATCACCAATGCAGCAAATAAATAAATGAAAAGAATGTGATTAAAACCTTTACTGTATAAATGAGTAAACAGAATAACTTAATCACAAATATTTTCAAGCTAATTGGTCTTGAGTGTGTGCCCGACAGAAATATTTTGAAAGAATTTGATGATATTATATGATGAAAGTTAATATCCTTAATTATAATTTATCTTTAAACTGAAATCAATTTCCAAAATAAAATAATGAAATATACAGGAGTATTTAAAATAGTATTTAAAAAACGTTTTATCTTAATAACAATCAAAAGAAAATAGAGACTGCTAATCTAATGCGAAAACAAAGATTATTGTAACAATGAAGCTTTTCAATCTAAATTGCATTTTGATGTGTGTGTAATAAGCTCTTTTGAAAATTTTTTTAAATAAAAGAATACTTTCCACTTTAAGGGGGTCCGGGACACATTTTCAAATAATTTTTATTTATTGAGTTAAAATTCTGATTTTTTTTTTTTTTGTGATGGTTAACCATATCATTTGTAAAATAAATCACATGATAAAACTTATCATATTTTTTTAATTTAAAATTTAAAATTTAGTAAAAAAGTGGGTAATTTTAAATCGTTATAACTCGAAATATTATTAATAGGATTATTTTTTTTCATTTAAATATACAGAAATATATAAGTTTTAATTTAGATTCAATATTGTTAAAAATTTTAATTAAAAAATATATTTAAAGAAAAAATTTAAAAAAAAAGGTGCATTTAAAAAAAAATCGTATTTGCAAAAGTAAATATTTTTTTTCAAATATGCTGAATCAAAATTAAAGTAAAACAATTTAAAAAGACATGTTCCAAGTTTGAAGCTTTTATCTTTAACGGTTCTTGAGTTATAACAATTTAAATAGGAGAAATGGTGAAAAAAACTCATCATGAAGAAAAACGCATTTTCACAAGAAGTTGTTTCCACGACAACCATTGCTTGAAAGCTAGATTTTGAAAACAAACCAAAATGAAAAAATTAATATTTCTTATTCCAATCTATATTATAAAGAAAAAACATATCTGTGCGTAACGAATACGTCATTCTGCGAATGGCAACACTTTGAAATTTGAAATGAAATTTCGGTTTTGCAATTTTCTTAACAGCAAATTTTTAAACTTTTAAACATCGCACATCTTCAATTTTTATACCGTCGTATAGGGGAAAAAATGTACTTTTAAATGCAATTTGTTTGAAAGTTGTATATCAATTTATTTTTGAGATATTAAACTTTTTGTACTTTTTAATATCATTTTTCTAATCGTGGCAAAAAAGTACTCCATTTTTGTTGAAAGTAAACGGAAAATAGTCGAAAACATGAGATTATTGTATCTTTTCGTTGCCATTTTCTCATAAATCCTGAAAAAAAGTTGAAATTAAAATACGTGCTATATCAACAATATCGTCTGTTATTCCGCGATAATGACGTCATATGCATACTTTTCTATAGATAAAGTTTGAGACTGGATTGTAAAAGTGGATTGATTTAGCGGATGCAAATGACGTCATTTTATAAAAAAGCGTGTATTTTAATCCTTAAACTGAAATATGTTTTGTAGAACTGCGTCATTTTCACAGTCTAGCTGCTTTGAAATTCTTCTCAGGTGAAAAGGCTCCACTTTTGAAAGTAATATAATCGAAATCACACACTGATAAAACGCCATGTTTTATAAGAATTAAGAGTGCCTTTATAAAGAGAGGAGGCATGCAAATAATAGCAATTTATGTTACAGAACTTGATGATTCTCGCCTGGATGGATTTGCTTCGCCGAGTTAGACAAGCAAACAAAGATCTTGGCAATAATTCGAGATTTAAAATAATATCAGGTTCCTGAAGTAATGGTAAAAAATTCTCTCGATTAATAAAATTTTAATGCTATTCTTTAGGACATTCTATTATAATTTTATCAAAATAACATAATTTACTTAATGAATATTAAAGACGTGAATTATCACGTTGCAATACTAGGCGTAAACCAACTTAGTGAAAAATGTCCAAGCCAGGAATCGAACCCGGGCCCCTGGAATAGATCTCCAGTGCTCTACCAATAAGCCACAAGGACGATGCCCAGCTTGGCATCTCTCATTTATATAAGTCGGTAAGGCTGCACCGCAGCACTAGATGGAAAAGTCTTCATGAGCACACAAACTAGTGGCGTAACATGAGACGCAAATGAACCCAGCATCGGTGAATATACAATTTTCGGTGAATATACAAATCGGTGAATATACTAATCGGTGAATATACAAATATGCAA
Organism: Maratus speciosus; assembly: GCA_963932465.1. Classification (NCBI taxonomy): domain Eukaryota; kingdom Metazoa; phylum Arthropoda; class Arachnida; order Araneae; family Salticidae; genus Maratus; species Maratus speciosus. The sequence continues at coordinate 111,825,358 of OZ010793.1, read as the reverse complement.
CGTGATAATTCACGTCTTTAATATCCAATAATTTCAAGCGTAATTTCACTGCTGAAAAGTAGTTGGAAAATTAATTTAATAAAAAATAATTTACTTAATTTAATTTTTCATAATTTTATATAATCTATATATTCAAAACACAAGTGTCTTTTTTAGTCATCTGCCCTGATCTTTCTGATGAACCAATTACACTAATAATTTTTTTTAACTGAAGGCTGTTCATTTGTAGATGTGATCGCACTAGCTGTTTCTTTTTTTTTTTTAAATATCCCCTGTTTTATGTTTTAATTTTAAAAGCATTTTAGGAAATTTCTTCAAAATGGTGAAAATTAGATAGCTTTCATTATTGCAGACAAGGGACAAATAATGAGGTTTATTTATATTTATTCATGTCACTTTCTGATAAAAATTCAAAAATTTTGATAAAAATTGTTGTATAGGGTTTAGTGTCGCAAAATTCGATTAGGGGCATAATATTTTGAACGGAAAATGATTTACTACTTTTGAAAACACGCATTTTCCCTATTAAATTTTTCATATTGTTTTTCTTCTGCATGTGTACTGATACTAAGTTTCAGACACTAGGTGAAATGCTTATTTTAGTGAAACTGAAGTCATATTTAAAAGAAAATTACCATTTGCTTAGATAAAACGAAACATTTTAACACAAATGCGTCTAAAAAGCACAAATTACGGAAATTTTTACTCTCCTGTATTCAGATTAGAATCTCAAGTTCAGAGTGCGTTTGTTCACATAAAAGGTGTCGCTGACAATTGTGACTTCAAGTTTTGAGTTAAAATGATTTTAAAATGATCAACCAAAATACAAATTTTTAAAAATGATGAATACGTATATGAAAAGTGCGTATGTAATTTTTGAGAATGTGAAAAGGATGTCGAGTTTAGATTTCATGTGGAAAAATTCTATGATCGTGTCAGAGTGGAATAAATTTTGCTACTTTTCAATCTGGAATACCAAGCCTCAATTGATAACCTCATCCTAATAACTGATCTTTATTATATTTTACTGATTACGTGTCTATATTATGATGGACAAGCGTATATGTGCGTAACGCTGACGTCATTTTGCGAATGGCAACACTTCACGATCAAATTTCGGTCTTGAAATTTTCGCTACAGCATTTTTTTTAATCTTCCGACCATCGTGCATTTTCAATTTTCGTCGCATAGGGAAAAAATTTACTACTTTCAAATGCAATTTGTTTAAAAACTGTATCTTAATTGACTGATTTATTATGTTTTTTAAAATATTTTTTAAGCATGATTTTTTAAGTTTATCTTATCACGTGCCGGCTTCAGTACATAATAATAATAAATATTTTGCACATAAAGCAACGAACATTGTTCAGCATTTGTTTCTGACAATTTTTGCATAACGAAATTAATACTTCCTTTATAAACAAATAAAATAATATTATTAAAAAACACAAATCTAACATATTTGTGAAAGACGAATTAACGAAATTAATACTTCCTTTATAAACAAATAAAAGAATAATATTAAAAAAAAACACAAATCTAACATATTTGTAATCGTACAATTTAAATTTTTGGATCACCAAATAGGAAAAACATTTCAAATGGAATTTGTTTGCAAAGTGCATCTCGGTTTACTGATTGTCTATGGTTTTAAAAACAATTAGAAAGCATGAAATATTTTTTTATTTTATCTATATCGCGCGGAGCTCGATTACGAAAGATCGCGCGGAGCTCGATTACGAAAGATTAATCCGTTTGCCCTTAAAACAACGTAAAGAGTTCATCATTTTCTTACAGCTAATATTCATTTTAAAAAACCTTCCCTGTTTATAAATAAACAAAATAATATAAATGAAACACAAATTTAACAGAAACGTAAGCTCTGAAATTATTACAAAATATAAGGATGCCGCAAGTGACAAAATCTTGGTCAAATAACTCTTAGCATGCGGCAAATAAGAAAATATCGCTTTTGATGAATTTCAAAACTTTATTTGATTGTATAATTCATATTTTTCATATGAAAAATGCTTCTTTAATGTAAGTGGGCAATCTAAAAAATGTATTGCATATAAAAAAAAAAATTAGTTTCCAATTAAAAGAAAATGTTTTCACCTATATTCTGTAATCCAGGAAGCCCGGGTACGATCCCCTAGTTAAGATAGAAACATGATTTAAACATCATTTTAAGCAGAAAAAAACAGATAAATTTTTAATGCAATAAAAGTTTTTTAGAAAATTTGAAGATTTTTGTGTCCCGGACCCCCTTAAAGATGTTCTCACTTACATTAATAAATGAAAGGGCATTAAAAAATACTGCAGAATTTTATTTTTTCGTAACCATTTATAAATATATACATATAGAAAATTTACAATTTTACTAAAAGAGAATTTAATTGCGATGCGAGTTAATATGCTTTCAGAAAACTAAGAAAGGATGAAAAAGAAAAAGAAAAGTAAGGAATCTTAAAACATATTTGTTCGTAAGCGTTTGTTTAAAATTAAGAAATAGTTTCACTATTAAAATATTAATTTGTCATAATATTAAATCTAAAATTATATCAATTGCTCCATAAGCACAAACAAGTATACTTTATACATCAAAATTTACTCTTGAACTTATTTTTTCAAAAATGAATGATTTTTTTTTTAGAAATGAAGAATGATATTGGAAATAAAACTGAAATTCACAAGTGTTCCTTCCTTACTAATGTCGTCAGTACCATGTGAAAACAGTAGGCTACTTTTTTTAAAATTCATACTGCTTTTAAAATGTTTTAAAAAAAAATTAAATGTTTTTTTTTTCAGGATATAAAAAATACGTTTTTTAACCTATTTGTTCGGTTTTTTATTAGTCACATTCAGACATTTAATTATCCCTTTAACTACGGATCCTTATTTTTTTATTCTATCCTAACCACTGTATGAAACAAAATGTGCCACACACTTTGGTACTAGGATATTTTAAAGAGAAAACTACCACAATCAAAATATTTGTAAATTTTGATGCAATTGAATATAAAAGCAGCCGCTAGATCTGACACGTAACCAAAGCATTAATTATCTTAATTTAAAAGGCTTTTTTATATTGGATTCGGATACAAAAACTTAAATTATCTATAACAAATTAAGAATCAACAATAATAAATTATAAACTGTCACAATGTCTTAAATTGTCGAAACGTCAGTGAAAGCTTACAATGGAGACACGAAATGTTTTTGCTTTCCATCTGTCTGTTAGTTTGTTAGTTAGTCTGTCTGTTCCGCGATAACTGCCGCAAAAAACATCCGATTAGTTTTAAATTAAGTACGCATGTTACTGAGGTACGCGGACTAAGCTGTATAGTTTTTTTATTAGATTTGGTTTATTCGTTCGGAAAATATAGAATATTTCATTTTGCGCCATAATGCTATGCAATCAGAAAGATAGAGTGAGCTGATTCAAAAATTGTGGAAAATCCCTTATTCATAGCTGCCAACTTTTACGCTTTCTTCCTACTACTAAAATTTTATAGAAAATATTGTCTTATTTAATCGTCTGAACAGGTACTGAACAGGTAATCAGCATTGAGGGGTTTCCTAGCTGTTATCAGCTTAACACCCAGACTAGAAAATTAGAATGTCTAATGTTTTAATGAGCCATTGGGATAAAGTTAAACTGTAGCAATGCTACTATAAGAGTAAAAGAAGTTAATAAGAGAAATTTAAGAAATTTAAGAAAAAAAGGAATAAAATTAAATTTAAGTAAAATCTTAAGAAGAAAAAAAAGTTAACAATAAATCTTAAAAAATACATTAGTCTTAAAGTAAGTAAAGTCAAACTGTAGTTGTAAAACTACTATAAGGAATTTAGAAAGTTAAAGTTAGTACTGTTCAGTGAAACACTCACCAAGCAAGGGCAAGAAAAGCTAGGGTGGCAAGACCACAACATCCGACCAAAAAAGGGACAATTCAGGGCCATACATTTTATTTTTTTAAGTTTTTCAATTTTTATGGTCTCTATGTATAAAGAGAATTTTTTTTTTTTTTTTTTTTAAGAAAATTATAAAAAAAGGAAAGAAAAATAAGAGAAGGCAATAATAGCGTGGAGAACTCAGATGTTACTGAGTGTCCATAATTATGGAAAACCTGGGCCGTTTCCGATGGTGGGGTTCAAAAGCGTCATAATCCGGTAGCTCCGCTACAATTTCATTAGGGAGGTCAAAAATTTTATCATAAAATTTTTTGGCTAAGTCGTTTATGCGCTTACGTAATGTAGTAGTTTTTAGGTCTCTTCGGACCGTGGAGTTGCGAAAGTAACGAGATGCGTTACGGACAGTACGCAGGTTGGAATTGTGCAAGCGACTAAGGTTGTCCATAGTGGTCTTACAAGTGAAGCCCCAGACCGGACTGGCATAGCTTATGATGGGAAGGATGCATGAGTTATAGAGGATTAATTTATTGTGAACAGACAAGGTTTTACTGTTAAGGAGAGGTTTTATAGGGTTAAAGGCTCCAGCGACTTTACCTCTGATGGAGAAAGTGCGCTTTTTCCAGGTTAAGCGGCGGTCCAGAATGACCCCAAGATACTTAGCTTGGTCTGACCAAGGGATAACAGTGTTGTTAATAATGATTCTGTTAGGGAAAATTATTTTGCGAGAGAAATATACTGCAGTAGTTTTAGTTTCATTTATGACAACGCGCCAAAGCATACACCAGTTCATGAAGTCATCAACATGAGTCTGAAGGTACCTGTAAAGAGTATACGGGTGGTGTGCCGAAGCGTAAATACAGGTGTCGTCCGCATAAAGAGCGAGGTGAGTGTGCAAGGAGCGTGGGATATCGTTAAAGAAAATGTTAAATAAAAATGGGCCCAACACGCTCCCCTGAAGGATGCCCGCTAGGATAAGGAGAATAATAGAAAGAATGTTGTTTATGCGTACTTGAAAAGAGCGGTCGCAAAGGTACGAATATATTAAATGTATAAGTCTGGGATGAAAACCGAGCTGAATTAATTTGTAAATGATGCCCATATGCCAGACCTTGTCAAATGCCTTTGCGACATCAAGAAAGATGGCAGCTGCGGGAATTTTTGCATTGAGTTTCTCGCTGAGAAACTCAACAACCCTAAGAAGCTGGTGTTGTGTTGAGTGTTTTGGGCGAAAGCCGAACTGCTCGGGCATGAGAATGTTGTGCTGTTGAATGAACTCCTGCAACTGGGCACGAATGACACGTTCCACCACTTTACTGATAGAAGGTAGCAAGGAGATAGGTCTGTAATTAGTGGGGTCTGACAGGTTAGTTCCAGGTTTTGGAACAGGAGAGATTATAGAAAGTTTCCAAGGTTTAGGGAAGTAGTTATGTTTTAAGATAGCATTAGTGAGGTCAGTGATATAGATTATGCAATTAGGAGGAAGGTTTCTAAGAGCAGAGTTAGTAATTTTATCGTATCCTGGGGTTTTACGCTTTTTGAGTTTTTTGATAATATTGTGGATAACAATAGGTTGAATTTTAGGGGGGGGATCTTGAGGGGGGGTAGCCAAAAAGTTCCGAACTGTCTCGTTAACATGATCAAGTTGAGCTTGGTTTGCAAGGGTAGGATTAGGAGAAAATTGGGTGGCATAAGAATTAGCAAGCATGTTAGCTTTTTCTTGGTCAGTATAAGCGGTAACATTATTAGATGTGAGGGGGGGAATGGAAGTGTAATGTTTATTCAGTTTGCATTTAAGAATCCAAAGAGAGTTGTCCTCGTATGATAAAGTTTTGAGAAAGTTGTTCCAACTTTTCTGTTTTTCTTTATAAAGACTGTTTTTGATTTTATTGTTTAACCTATTGAGAAGAGGTTTAATGGAGGGGTCTCTTGAACTTTGAAATTGTCGCCGGAGCCGATTACGCTGTTTGATAAGGTTGTAAATATAATGGTGTGGGACAAAGGTAAAATTATTTTTGAAGGTGTTAAATGTAGAAAAATTTTGAGCATTAGTGATATGAGAGTTGAGATGTTCAACAGCCGCATCAATGTTATCGGTATTATTAATATCTGGGAAGGTGATGTCCTGAGAGTTAAGGTAATTAGTAAATTTATTCCAGTCAATAGCCACGGAAGGGGGGGGGGAGAAAGAGGATTAATAATATCTATTTTAAAGCAGACAGGCAGGTGATCAGAGGAGAGATCATTAATAACTGTAGAGTAGATAGGGTAAGGAAGATTTTTGGAAAGAGCAAGATCAATGATAGAGTCCCGGGCACCAGGCAATTTGGAAATGTGTGTTGGTCTGGGTGGTGCATGAAGATTTAATTTTAAGTTTTGGACTAAGTTGAGAAGAGAGGTAGCCCGCCGAGAATTTCCATGGCAATTCCAGCGTCTGCTTTTGGCATTGTAATCGCCTACGAAAAAGCAGTGGTGATGTTGTGAAAAAAGCTGTGTAAGACTATTAGCAGGTAAGTTACCAGTTGGTGGAGCATAAATAGAAGCTAATTTAATATTGATATGAGGAAGTTTAAGATTGATACTGATATACTCAAGATCATTAAAGGTGTGGTTGTGCGATTTGTAGTGTGGAAGATGGTTCTTGATGTAAATAGCGGTACCTCCTCTGTGCGTACCATCCGCACGAGGTGTATGGAATAGCCTGTACCCAGGGATGTTAATGTTGAAAGTGGGGTTGAAAGTCTCTTGTAAGAAAATAACATCAATTTGGGGATGTTCGTGCATAAAGAGTTTAAGTTCGTTAAATTTATTCTGCAAGGAGTTACAGTTCCAGGAAAGAAAAATTAGTGAGGAAAAGGTAGAAGAGGAATTACTCATCATTAAATGTGTTAAATTCCGTGGCTAAAGTTTCTATAGCACTCATAAGGATGAGTGTTTTTTCTATTGGATCTTGTATATTTTTAGTTTGGTTAGCAATATTTTTGAAACATTGGATGAATTTGTTAAATTTTAGGAGTTCTTTCATCTCCTTGAAGGTCTTGAATATTTCTTTTAAGTCATTAGCATAATTAGAACTACTGGGTTGTTCTGGTGTTGCTTTTTGAGTGTCATTTGTCTTATTAGGTGTAGTGTTTTCGGGGTTAGGGTCTTGGGAGGGAGAAGGGAGCGGAGCCGGGGCTTCAGTAGGTTTTTCTTCTGGTTTTTTGGCCTCTGGCTTACGGACATAATTATATGTTGATAAAAGTTCCGTCATAACGTTCGGAATGATTTTAGGGTTTTCTTTTCGGACGGTTTTGGGGTCCTGCTGTTTTTTATGGAACTGGGGGGTTTGGGGGCAACCACGGTAAGTAGCCACGTGCTCACCATAACAATTTGAACATTTGGGGATGATCTTTCCAATTTTATCGCACTGGGGAGTTAAGTGCTCTTCCGAGCATTTGGCGCATTTTGGCGGCAGGCGGCAAATCTCGCTGGAATGTCCAAATTTATGGCAACGGTAGCATTGCTTTACGATGTTGGTGCCTTTAAATCGCTCAATATCTACTTTAATGTAGCAAATTTCGTGAATTTGGTAGATTTCTTCGAATTTTTCACGTGGGAGAACATTGACGACGTAGAGGGGCATTGGTCGACCGGTCTTTCTACTTTTCATCATTGAGGCTCTATTGGCCACGAAATTATGTTCTTTAAGAGCCTCAATTATGACCTGGGGGTCGGTATATGGGGGAATTCCCCTAATGACGACTTTCCTAGGGCGCTGTTCCGCGGGGCTCAGGGTTGTGTAAGGAATTGTTTTAGAATCAAGATAGTCCTGTGTTTTTCGGAAATCTGCATCAGTTTTACAGTGGATTTTGAGTAATTCACCGTCTAGTTTAATCAAGGGATTGCTGTCGTTGAGTTTTTTAATCTCACTTGCAAGTTCCTTCCACTTGCCTTGAAACTCAATATAGAAGGGGTGGATTTTTGGTTTTTTAGGGACTACTTCAGTAGTGGAGCTACCGGCTGACTCTCCTTGGGAGGGCTCAGAAGAATCCATGTTATTATCGTCTAGGTATTTTTCAGATATATTGGCATATTTATTCTTTAAGGGAATATTAGATTTGAGATCATTTCTCCTACGTTTTAGTGTATTAGCAGGGGTGAAGCCGTCATCTGAGTTCACCGCAATTGCCTTGAGTTTTGTTTAGATGTCAATTAGATCATAGTCATGATCATAGATAAAAGTTTTAAACTCTCTTAGTTGACTTAATTTTAGGGGGTCAAATGGCTCATTGAACAAAAACATAAGATTATTGAGAAGATTACTCACGCTAGTCTTGTGTTGAGGATTCGTCAGGTAGTCATCTTTACTTAAAAGTCTCATTATGTAGTTATCACAATCTTGCAGGAATTGCTGTACAATCAGTCTTTGTACTTCATCCGCTACTCCGGGAAATTTCATCCACGCAGCAGCTAAATCAGATTTCTCCTTTCCATTCAGGATGCGGAGTGCATTGTCAGAAAATTTAAATGGGTCCTCAGTACCCATTATTGTCGTCGGTGAACCCTCTATATATTACTACTATGATGCATCAAGTTCAGGAAACAGTCACCTATTCGTACGAACTAGTTTCTATTAAGTGTCACTATCAGCACCACAACTCATTTAATCGTCAAAATATCACAATTAGGCAAGGCGAAAATCTCTATTAAATTTTAGTGGTAGCAGGAAAGCATAAAAGTTGGCAGTTATGCTTATAATAAAGCTATTTTTAGAAAGCAACTCACTATATTGCCCCTATCTTTGTGAATTTTCGCGATATTTGACTGGAATTTTTATAGAAGTTGCCCAGAACAGCTGACTACCAAATTATGAAATAAAAATTTTAAAATCTTCCACGTATGCGCAGTTAAAAATTATTTCATAAAAATGCCCATATCTCATCAAATATTCACTATATACATGTTTTAATTTCAGTATACTGTTGCTACTGTTATTTGTCGAGTTTTTGGAAAGCTGTGTTAAATTTGGTTGAAAAATCTGTATGCTATAAACAAAAAACTTGTGAATTTATCACAGACACAATAACATCTTCACGAATTTGAGTGCTAAACTTACACAATTGCACACAAACGTTGAACAGGACCCAAATAGTCATTTGAGACAGCAACAAACCATTTCCAGCATTTTCTGTTACATAGGTGATCGCAAATATTATTTTATTATTAAATTTATCATTAGCCCCCCAATTGTCCTACCGACTAAATCTTCACCAAGAAATATGAAATCAAACGTGTTCTTTACATCCCAGAAGTTCAAGAACAATTCGCCAGTAATCTTCGTAGTTATTCGACAAGAAGTGTACAATCGAAAGCATCCAGTCCCTGTACCTTAACTTTTGGAGGCCAGTGTATTTCTTAAGGAACACTGATATTTTAAAAAAAAGGAGCATTTCGGAGATCTGTATTAATGGCATAAATTATAATCAAATAATTTCACAGTACTTGAATTTTTCGTAAGGTCGTGAAAATGTGTAAAGCGAAGATTTGACAGGTTAATTAAAAAGGAATGATGCTTTGATTTTTCTTTTTTAAATTAGTCAGTCTCGTTAAATCGTATTACTGACCTCCTGATATTGTCACGGTGGGGTACTTCTTTAGAACATGCATTTAGAAAATCCGGGTCTAATTATCAACGGGATAAACTTCCACCAGTAAAAAGGAATAGAATTTTGTTCCTGCTTTATTACAGTAATTTGCATGACTACAGCGTATAAAAAAGTCCACAATTTCTATTAAATTTAAATGGTGGAAGTTTAACCAGTTGGTATTCAGGCGTTGCAGGAAATGTCTCCGAACAACAGCTACTGGCGAAGTTTTTCTAATAGAATTCTTCAAATTCTAAAACACAATAAGCTTTTCCTTTCGCTGTTTTTAATATTTTCAACAGGAATAACAACTTTTCCGTTTACCAGACGAAATTTACAGAGTTACATGTTCACGTTATGTTAATATTTGTGAAAGAAACAAGATATAGCAATAATAGATTCATTTTCTTTTAAACTATCATATTGACCCTGACATATACCCTGTATAAGTATTTTGCCAGACTGAATTTAATTTAAATTGTTTTACTATTTTAAAATACAATAAAATAAAAGGTAAACATCGTTATTAGGATACGTTTTCCAAATAAATAAATCTGAAAATAAAAAGCGGATTCTCGCATAAAATCCTAAATTTTAATCTAAACCAAATATTTTGTTAAAAATGCACTTTTCTAAACAATTATTTTAACTTATTTTCTGCAATCCACTTTAAAGGATTTGCATTCGAAATAGTAATAAATATTTCTCGCAGTGAAGTATTATTAGAATTTCTAAATGTTTATTAGATTTATTTTCGTTTAGGGGCTGTAAATATATATATAACGTTATGAACTTTTCAGCCTTTTTGGACTCCATTTCCCCTTACGATATCATACGTTATCATTCCTACCCTACCCTCCCCCCCCCCCGCCCTTCCGCCTTAACCCTTCACTGCACAATTTTTAGATTTTTATGAAAAAATTATTTGAAATCTACATATTGGTCTAATAATGGGAAAAATTGGAAAAAAAATAAATTTTAAATTTTCAGCTAAAATTTGATATTTTATGGCGCGTATCCTATGTACAAATTAGGGTTTTAAAATATTGTATTGCTATATATATATATATATAGCAATATATATATATATATATATTACAACTAAATGAGCTTAAATTAATTAATTTTATCTTCTTAACACCTTGCAATTTATTTTGTATTAATATTTTTAAGTATTCAGAAAAAATAATGAAAGTAAATTTTACATTAATAGCTTGATCGAAATTTTTTTTGTTTCCGATGAACAATTCCCAATTTTTTTCAAATATAGCCATCTGACATGGATAAAATAAGTGTTCTTCCATTTGTTTGGACTGTTCTTGATCAGGTATAGAGATGATATTAGCCAATTTCGTGGTACATAATAAGAATTACAGTGTTTTTAGGTATGTGCCAGATGTTGCACGAGATGCAGTGAAGGGTTAATGATATTGTTATCAATGCCTATTTTTATTTAATGCGTTTGCAATGATATACATTTATTATTCGCATATTTTATTGATTTAAATAAAGGGAAGTCAATAAGATATAACTATTATACATGAAAAGACTTTATAGCGAAAAGGAAATACTTACTTTTTAAAATTATTGCTTTTTGTTACACAATGCATTCTACAATAACATTGTTTTCTTGCCCTCGCCACCTTGACGGGGAGGGGGTAAGCAGAACTTCTTATCAACAAAATAGGTGACCAACATTCTTCCCATTTTTAATTTCTTCTATCTTTACAAGAAAAAAGTATTGGATTCATGAAAATTTTCAAATTCCGGTTATCGACGGATTTACACGTTTTAGAGATCAGAGAACCCTAAAACATGTTTCTACAAAATGTTTGTCTGTGACTCTGTCTGTCTGCTTGTCCGTCTGTCTGTCTGTCTGTATGTATGTGACACAAATTTTGTGGGCGCTCTATCTCAAGAACTAATGAACCGAATTTAATAAAACTTCAGATTCAGTTAGTCCCTGATACAAACTGGTGCTGATTGCTTTTTAGTGTAAATCGCCCTAAAGGTGGCGCTGCATTTTTCACTATTTCTGAAATAGCTGTATCTCAAGAACTAACGTACGGATTTTAATCCAACTTCAGTTTCAGTTAGTACATGATATAATTTGGTGCTGATAACGTTTTGGTGTACATCTCCCAACAGATGGTGCTGCTCTGATGCTTTTTGAAGGATTTCCACAATTTCCACAATAGCGCTATCTCAAGAACTAATGCACAGATATTCATCAAACTTCAGATTCAGAGTTAGTCCTTGATATGAGTTGATGCTGATTACGTGTTGGTGTAAATCGCCTTATAATCTGTGCTGCATTTTTTACGATTTCCTCAATAGCTCTATCTCAAGAACTAATGCACGAATTCTCATCAAACTTCAGATTCAAGTATACCTTGATTAATATTGCTGCTGATTATGTCTTGGTGTAAATCACTCAACAGGTGGTGCTGCTATGCTGGATTTTTCACGATTTTTGTAACAACACTCTATCTCAAAAACTAATGCGCGGATTTACACCAAACTTCAGATTCAGTTAGACGTTGACACATGATGTTTGTGATTAGATTTACGTGTAAAATACCCAATAGGTGACACTGCCATGCTGAATTTTTCTAGATTTGCACAATTTCAGCGATAGTCAAATCTCAAGAACTAATGCACGGAATTACATATCTTTAGAATCCGCATGATGAGCATAGATCGCCATTTAATTTTTCACTGTGATAACGATTTTTGATATATTAAAATGTATGAGATAGAAGAAAGTTTTGGGATTGGTACATCCGACTAGTTTTACTAGTAAACATAAGAAGTATGGCATCGAACCTAATTTCTGTAAAAACGCACTATATCCACATATCTCTGAAGAGTCGGAAAGCCGAATGTTCGGATAATCCATATTTTGGAATAAAATGATTTTATAATTATTTAATTGTTTTAATAATACCTTTGTATTTTCATAAAAATCGATAACAGACTACGAAAATGCTCATAGACTATTTTAATGTAAAAATTTTAAAAAAAAGCAAAAAATGAAAATTTTAATTAAATTAAAAATGATAACGATATCAAAAGATAACCTCTCCTACCCCCTAGAGATATCTTACGATATCGTCGGTACCGTGTCAAACTATCCAATATGAAAATTTCATATTGGATAGTTTGACATGGTACCGATGATATGAAGTGCCAGACCATCTCCCCTCCCCCCATAAATTGATAACTTTATATTTGTACAGATTCCCTGTTTCTGCGAACTCCAATAAAGGATTTCACACTAGAAAAATTAATCGTCATATTTGTGTAGTCAAATACGTAAGATTTTTCAAAATGTAGGCATTCCGCTTTCCGTCATAACGTTTAAAAAGGAAATTTTTACTTTATAAATATATTTTGATGATATGAGTTGACGTAATTTCTTTAAAAGTGCATGTCTTTAAAAAGTTTGTATGCCAAGCTTACCTGATGTTACGGGCAAAAAATGTATAGGGTAGGGGAGTACACCGTGAGACATGGTACACAGTGAGACAGAAGCCACTTTGACATATAGTTATAACTTTTTCTTCAAGCTGGCACACACACATAATGACCTCATCTCATGCAAAACGTGGATGTAGTTTCGGCACTTCAGTTACTCGTTCGACAAAATAGTAAATAATTCATTATTTTAAAGAGGTTTCAAGTTACATAAACGTCTATTTTAGAGATTATTTCCTTCAATATGACATATATTTATTTAACCAAACCTAACTATATCTAATAATAGACTATTTCGGCGAAACTAGATAAACTTTTTAAAGCGATGAAATTGATGGCATCCATTTTGTTACAACGTAACGAAAGTACACAGTGAGGCACACAGTAGCGGTACACAGTGAGACGCGTCTTATTGTGTACCTACTATGTAGTTCTGATGTTAAAAAAGTTATTTATTAATAAAAGAAGATTTTTCTCTCTCTCTCTCTTTCTCTCCGTGTGTGTGGACGTGCGATGGCTAAGGAAATTTACTAAAGGTAAAAGGCTGAAAATTTGCCTAAATATAGCCCAAGGTCTGCCCTTGTCCAACCGAGGCTCATATTTTTAATATTTTGAAAATCTAGAAATATTAATTAGAAGTCATAAACTGCAGAAAATTATTGATCGAGTGTAAAAATTTATGATTTATTAAAATATATACATTGTCTCACTTGTGGTACACAGTGAGACAATTTTCGATACTCCGTTATGCTGCTTCTGTGCTTTTATAAATAACTTTTTTAAAACTATTTATACATTAATGTATAGCGCATTTGTGTAGCTTAAAGATGTAGCAAAAATTTTTCAAAAGAATAAAAATCGTCACCATTTGTTAAGTAATAATAAGTTTCGTCTCACTGTGTACTAACCTCCCCTATATGTTAAGTCTATGATGGTTTATTCCGTTCACCGTTTGAGATTCTTTTTTACGAAACACCCCACCCTTCAGCTATCAAGCCGTCATTTTGTGATATATTAGCTAAATAAAATAGATTATTACATTAACATATGTATAATAATTTAGTCTGAATCGACTTAGCATTAATTTAAAAAGAAATCGTGAAAAAGGCCTTATATTTCAGAGCGTCAAAGGGTTGTTACTTCTTAGAAAATCACAATTCATTTACAATCAACAAATTTAAATTTAAACTGATTGAATCTCCATTAATTTTAATTCTCATCATTATAATTTTTTATGTGTTTCTTAATATTATATTTTATTGTATGTATACATTGTTTAGCATTTAACGTTATTACTTTTACGATACATTTATGCAACCATCATTGAATTCACAGAAAAATCATTCGAATTACTACAAAGTTTATAAAATTTATTCTACTGTTGCTCAATTAAACGCCAATTTTGTTGGTTTTACACGTTAGATTTTCCGATACGTAAAAGTATTAGTCGGACAACGAGAGTGTGAATATAGTGAAAAAAGTTGAATAAATTCACAGGTTTTAGTATTTTAAAATAATTTTGAACTGAAATTTTTCACTACAGGAAAGTTATGTTTTTTTATCATGATTGATTATTCTACTACGTATCTTTGTCTACAGAATGTCCTAACTTTTTCTATATAGTAGTGTAGAAGTCGCATTTCTATATTTTGTAACCGTTGTTATAATTATATGCATTTACTTACAAAGCAAAAAGGAAATTGTTTCAGTTTTGAGAAAAATTAATTTTTTTTAAACGTTTTGATAATTTTTTATTATTAAAATTCTTTGCCAAAAGTCTTTTTGACATGAAATTATCTTTAGAACCTTTGATTAGACCAAAAGTATTGAAGCTTACTAATTATTGGCACTTTTAATTTTTCCATAAATGAAATTTTAACGATTTGTTAAAGCATTTAAACTATGTTTTACACCAGAATTTCTTAAAAGTTACGTTAATAATTTAAAATGAAATTTAAATTTATGTATATTGGGTTATGCAATCTGGAATAAACGTATCGAGTAATAACTACTGTAGTGAAGAATATAAGCATACGTACAAGACCCTAATAGTCTGTTCTACCATATAATATCTATACATTTCTTTTCTATTGTTAAAATTATTTTTTGGTAAATATGTCGTAGGTTAATTGCGAAATCTGGCTTTTGGCAAAGAACCCGTCTAATTGGAAAATCATCTTCATTTTTCCAATCGGCCTGATATTTTTCAGGCTTGTTGCTAAGAGCATAAGCAGATTTAGGCTAATTGGAAAATAACCATTTGCATCTGAATGATCCTGATATTTTCCTGTCTTATTGCAGAGGTGCCTGTGGAGAGTTACGCTAATTGCAGTTTGTCTATTTATTTCTCAATCAGACTAGTTCTTATTTCAGACTCATTGCAATGAGCATATACAGTGTTAGACTAATTAAAAAATGACTACCTGTTTCTTCAAACAGTCTAGTTTTTTCCAAGTTTATTCCACTATATCTAAGGTAGTGAATGTTTAATCGTACTGAAAGGAGGAGGAACTTAAAATGCTTATAAATGTGTATAAGACATGGCAGATTTCATTAAAGCGAGTTGCCTAAGGACAGTGAATAATTCATTTTTATTTTAAGGGTTTATTTTCGCTAACACTCCGTTCTGAAATATTAATACAATCTGCAGATGTCGCAGATTTTTAATATTTTCCTAGAATTTCGTAGAGAAGATGGGTTGCTGAATGAAAATTATTATAAACATGCATAAAAAAAATTCTGCAATAATGAAATCTGCGGACGAAGCCCATTTTTATTGTTTTCTTAACGTTACGTAGAAAATGAATTGCTGAATGAAAATAATTATAAAGCATATATTAGAAAATTGTTGTATCAATAAAACCTGCAGATGAGGCATATTTCAAAATTTTACTAGCATTATGTACAGAAAGTAGATTGCTTAATGAACATTATTGTAAAACCTATATATAAAAAAAAAAAAAAATCTGTATTACTAGCTAACAGAGGCAAATGAGTAGATTTTTCAAATTTTCTTTGGTGTACATAGTGAAAATGGATTGCTAAATGAAAATAAGAATAAAAAATATATAAGAAAATTGCTGTAACAATAAAAGCTGCACATGAGGCAAATTCTTCGTATTTTTTAGCATTACGCAAAGAAGATGAACTGCTGAATAAAATTAGTCATAATGAAAACTTCCGTATTGGCAGATATGTTTTTTGCTCGTGTTTACCTAATATTAGTGATTACTTCAATTTAATTTTAAGTCTGTAGAATAAATAAAATAAAAATAAACTCGAAAAACCAGCAGTACGTTATTTCTTCGTAATATTACGAAAAAAAAATAACATTCTGTCTTGCCCGCTGATTTTTTTGTACATCTTTACGGATAGGGGGCAAAATTTACCTATAAGAAATAAAGCTTTTTTTTTTTTTTTTTTGCTTTAATTGCTTAATTCTCACTCCCGTCACGGGCTGTGTCGTTTATTTAGGTTGTCTGATACCCAACAGTTTTATAAAATAGTGTAATTGGCTTTATTCTGCTATCATTTTATTTGGCATTAAATATGGTGAATATTTCTTTTCCAAAAAAGTGGTGGCAACGCGCAGTCTGAATTTTTAAAACGTAATTTTGTGCGAATGTTAAAGGGTTAAATATCCACCAGGCGCATAAATCAAATCTGCCAATAAAGAAATTTTCTTCTTAATTTTGTGTAATCATTTTAATTATGCAACTAATTTTCTTTACACAATGATAGGGAAATATTAGTAATCTACCTCATTTGCAGGTAAAATTATTGAAGAAATTTTCTGATATATTTTTTATAATTGGTTTCCTGTATCAAACCATTTTCTCTCTGGGCAAACACAAAAAATATGCCTCATTTGCAGATTATATTAATACAGAAAATTTCATATATATTTTTTATAATAAATATAATTCGGGAATTTATCTTCACTAACATAATTCGCGGAACACATTAAGAATCTGCCTCATCTACAGATATCATGACTGCAGAAATATTCTTATATTATTTTTTTATAATTATTTTCTTAAACAAATCATTTTCTCTACTTAATGTTGGGAAAACAATAAAAATCTGCTTCCCTTGCAGATTCCACACTGTTAAAATTGCAATACTGTTGCAACAAACTGTCCAGACATTCGACCATTTTTTTTTAAATGCGGTTACATAGAGGTAAGTTAATTTTATTTTGGACAGATACGTTTAATATTGTGGTCAACTAATTGTTATCTTTAAAAATGATCGAATGATTGGACAGTTTGATGCAGCCTTTTAACAGTACACTGATACATCAGTTTTGCTTATATAAATTTTATAATTACTACCATTCTTTATCCTATCTAATCTACGTAATGATATGAAAATATAAAAAATTGCCTCATCTGCAGATTTTATTAATAACACGGGGTGTTTGGGGAAAATATGCTCATAAAATTAAATGAAGTACTGTAATTTCTGACGTACAAGCCTTTTTTCCAAAGCAGAATCTTTACTTAATAAATTAAGTCAAATACGTGCTAATTAGAAATAACATAAGTCTTATTAAATTAAATTTCTGGTATTAAACAAAGTTACTTGAGCTTCGGCTTATACGCCGGCAGTTACGGCATTCACTAACTTTGGACACTCAGTCACGTTAATAAAAACTGTTATTGACAGTTTTCTTATACACATTTATAAGCATATTAAATTCATCTTACTACTTTTTAAACTAAAAGTATGCATAAACATTCACTACCTTGGTCATATTGGAATACAGTTGTCTGAAACTAGCAGGAGTCGCATTATATACAGAAAATTTTATTGTTCCTACCAGAACCCTTAATGAGTTACCTTCATGATCATTTTATTTAAAATATATATATTTTAGGATTTAAATATGTAAACAGTTTTGTAAAGGAGTTTTTTTTTTTTTTTTTAAACCCAAACCTGAATCAATTGTTAAACCAGTGTTGCCAGATTGGGGATTTTTTTTGTCACCAGCATGTTGATTGTCACCGCTTTTTTGAAATAGAAATATTCGACCTATTTAAAAATAGATTAAAAATTCTGAAAAATAATCGAATTATACTACTTTATAAAGGTGGTGAAAGTCAAATAACCCGAATTAAAACAGTCTCCAATCTGGCAACACTGAATTAAACATTTAAATCAAGCTAAATCAGGGCTGTCATCGGAGACCACCTTTATATTCTCGCAATACTATTTTAAGCAAATGAATTTTGCAGTACATTTATCTTATAGATGTTGTTAAAGCCTATATGGAACTTTTTGTATTTAAAAAGTGGTCTCAGTTGAATTAAAAAATAGTCGCCAATGGAAAAAAAAAGAATTTCTCGAGGAAATCTCCGGTTGCGCAAATTTTGCTACTTTTACGTTGGCCGAGAACATCTCGGGTTGCGCAGCGAAAGGGTTAATATGGTATATACAAATGAGTAATCTTTTGATATTTCTTTTTCAAACCAGCCCGACTCCCCTAAACGTATCGCCCATCTCGTGATATTGTGACAGTGAGATGCTCCTTTAGCACAAGTGTTCAGAAGATCTGGGGCTGATTACAAAGGGGGTAAACTTCCACCAGTAAAAAGGAATATAATTTTTTCCAGATTTATGACAGTAATTTTGCATGAATACAGCGTTTAAATAAGTCAACAACTGCCAATAAATTTTACTGGTGATGGTCAGCCTAAGTTTGCCCCACGTTAATCAGGTCTTGCAGGAAATGTCTCTGAAGAACGGTTACTGACAAAGTTTTTCTAATAGAATTTTTCAAATTCTAAATTTGAATTCTAATTCTAAATTTTACATTCTCTTTCGCCGTTTTTAACATTTTGAATAACAATAACAACTTTTCCGTTTTATCAGTTGAAATTTACAAAATTACACGTTATATTAATATTTGTCAAAGAATCTAGATATAGCAGTCACAGATATATTTCCTTTTAGACCATCATTTAGAATTACCCTGTATATGTATTGTGCCAAGATGAATTTCATTTAAATTGTTTTACTATTTAAAATGCAATAAAATTGAAAGTAACATCGTTATCAGGATGCGATTTCCTATTAAATAAACCAATAAATAGAAAGCAGATTCTCGCTTAAAATGCTAATTTCTAATCTAAATGAAATGTTTCGTTAAGAATGCACATTTTTAAACAATTACTTCAACTTTCCTTCTGCAATCCACATTAGAGGATTTGCATTTGAATTAGTAATTTTAGAAAATAAATATTTTTCGCAGTGAAGTATAAATAAAATTTCTAAATCTTAGAAATCATTTTGTTATCATTTATATACAGACTATCTGTTTCTGAAGAGTTCTAATAATTGAATGCAAATGTATTCTGAAATTACGTATGTTCAAGGATTTCACACCAGGAAAATAAATCAATATATTTTTGTAGCTGTGTATTTTGAAAAATATAAGTGCCGCTCTGCTTTGCAACTATAAGTAACGAAATATTTGGTTAACCCCTTGAGGGGCGCCGGTATATATTATACACCACCTACGATAAATGAAGTTTTACACAAGAAAAATTTTACTAAATTAGTTTTCTAACTTTGGTGGAAAAAAGGCCGTAAAATTGCTTTTACCTATTTTGAAATAGAATTTTTCGAAGATTCCGGTGTGAGTTCAACATTATAGGAACACAATCATTTGCCCCTCAAGGGGTTAAAGAGAAGTATTTTAGTTTGAATTGACTCCATATTACTAAATATGCATGTAGTTTATAACAGCTGCATACCTGACTGACGCATAGGTGCCAACCTCAAGCTAATCGTCCGTAATACGTGCGTTAATTTGAACCTAGTTTAATAAGTTTCGAAATAGAATTTTTTTTTAAGAAATGGAAATAAATGTGTTCCACGTAGAAACTCTGAATTAAATAAATAAAGACCGATGAAATAAATTTTCTGGTTCGAAAGTGGTTAACCTGGGTCAAATTAATCCAGATATTACGGAAGATTAATGGAAGATTGGCAGATATGCTGACGTTATAGCTAGAAAACTCTGTATGTTAAGTGTATCATGGTTTATTCGGTTGGAACTATTAATAAAGAGGAAATGATGTATCCTTTAAATAGTGAAGCTTCAACTGAAACCGCTTTCTTAGGGGCTGATTACCGCTGAGTTAAACTTCCATCAGTAAATTTAAAGACATTTCTCCTTATTTAAATGCCTTATTAATGCAAAATTTCCGTCATAAATAGTCGTAGAAACAGATATCCATTTTTATTGGTGAAAGTTTATTCTGGTAACAGTCAGGCCCGGCTTTGCCGCCATATTGTGACAACCTAGGCCCCCTCTCAGTGTCAGAGAAAAAGATTATAATATCTGGGCAAACTGACATCAATAAAAACAAAACCAATTTTTTAGGATATTTGTCAGAATATAGTTCCACGAATAAGGCGCTTCAAAAGAGCAGTATTCAAATTTACTGGTGGGAAGTTTGGTTGGCGGTAATTAGAAACTGTTGATCGGGTTAAAAAAAAAAAAGCGCTACCATCTTGTTACAAACTCCTTAGTTACTTCACTTGCAACTTGCAGAGAGTACTCTATATGTAATCTCCTCTTTATTCAATTCTCTATTGCTTTGCTTGATCCTTTTTTTTACGATGCGCCCCGCCCTGCAGCTATCAACCCGCCATTTTGTAATATATTAGCTAAACAAAGTAGTTTTTACATTAATATATGTATAATAATTTAGTCTAAATAGACTTTGGATAAAACTTTACATTTCTTATATAAAAAAAAAAAAAAATCTTGAAAAAGACCTTACATTTCAGAGAGTCAAAGTGGTGTCACTCTTTAGAAAATCACAATTTAACTAAAATTAACATTTTTTTCTTTTTTTTTTAACTGATTGAATCTCAATCAATTTTAATGCCAATCATTATATTTTTTATATTTTAATTAATATCTTAATTTACTGTATATGTATATTGTTTAACATTTAACGTTATTATTTTTATGATACATTGATGTGACTTTCATTGAATTCACAGGAAAATAATTCGAATTATTACAATGTTTTTAAAATTTATTCAAGTTCCACTGTTGTTGGTTTTACGGGTTGGATTTCCCGATATGTGAATATATTAACCTGAAAACGATCGTGTGAATACAGTGAAATAATTTAACAAATACACAAATTTTAGCACTTTAAAGTAATTTTGTACGGAAATTTTTCACTAATGGAAAGTTATATTTTTATCATCTTGGATTATTCTGCCGCGTACCTTTGTCAAAAAAAAAATGTCCTAACTTTTTCTATATAATTACAAGTAGCTTTTCTACATTTTGCAACCGTTGTTATATTTATATCCATTTACTTACATAGCAAAAAGGAAATTGCTTTGTTTTGAGTAAAATTGTGAAATTTTAAAAAAGTTCAGAAAATTTTTTATTAATATATTTCTTCGCCAATTTTTTTAAAATGAAGTTATCTTGAAAACATTTGGTTGCAACAAAAGTACTGAAGCATTACTAATTATTAGCATTTTTAAAGTTTCAATAAATAAAACTTTAACGATTTATTAAAAGCTTTTTAAATTATGTTTCACACCGGTAATTTTTAAAGATACTTTTATAAGTAGAAATGAAATATTAATTAATGCGCGGCGTGAACTCCCCGAATTCTCAAACTTATCAAGCAATGACTGCTGGTAACAGCAGTTGTAAAACGAAGAATTTAAGCACACGGACAAGATTAACATGCTACTGCCAAATCTATAAAGTAAGAATTTTCAAATTTCTTCTTGAAAGTCGTTTGCCACCACAAATTAAAGTAAGAATTTTCAAATTTCTTCTTGAAAGTCGTTTGCCACCACAAATTCAGAAAGGTAAATTTCGCTTTACTAATTACAGCGAAATTTCTGCCTATAAATAAGGCAATTTTTTTAATTCTAAAATAATGGTGACAGAGTAATTAATATATTAAAGCTACGAGTATACTCGTAGCTTGACAGCGAACGTGTTAAACACGTGGTTATCCTACCATATCTACACATTCCTTTTATTAATATTACTTTTCCTATATTTGTATGTATATATATATATATACAGGGTGTCCGAAAAGTCTGGAAACGGTCGAATAACTCGAGAAATACAAAGTAGATTGAAAAACGAAAATATACGTGTTAAATATTTTTAAAAAAGCTACTCAGTGATACCAAATTTGATCCCCGCAACCGGCCCGCCGGGGGTCAGAGGTGATCCAACTTTGAAATTTTGAATCATAATCCCAATTTTTTGTTGCAGATTCGGGTTCTACGGACAAAAATACGAAACTTTTGTATTTAACATTTTTTTTTCTAATCCTCGTTGATCACGGTGTTATTGAGCAAATAAAACAGATACATATTTTGGTTTTCCCAACCAGGTTGTGACATCTCGAAATCTGATTGGCCAGAACTTTTAACGTCAAAGTTACCGTCTTTTGAGGAAATAGTGTTTCTCAAAAACAATCAGTGGAGATTATTTTCATGGCACTTTATATGCTTTTTCCATAAAAATTAATAGAAATATATTAAATTAGTTTTCTACTTGCATGTTTTTTTATCAAGTCGATCATTTTTAAATAATAAACTGCGTATTTTGATATTTTAACGAGTAAATAAGCACCTCCTCTCCCGAACAGAAAAATCATAGTATTCATTATTTGAGGGCGGAGTATGTTGTTATTCTGTGTTTTGATGTCTTCTGTTGTCAAAAAAAAATTCACTTAATTCGGGGCCGGATGGGAGTGTAGAAGTTTTTTTTTTTTTTTTAATTATTACTATAGAATAACATAAAAGAGCAAAAAAAAAAAAAAAAAAAAAAAAAAAAAAAAAAAAAAAAAAAAACATATAAAATCTTTTTGTGCTGGCTGATTAAAGGATGGGAAGTAGCGTAAATTTTAGGTGGAGGAGGGTGGGATTATAGGTTTTTCTGATTGCATCGCTGCCAACTTGTACGGATTTTTGCTACCAAGAAAATTTAACAGAAATCTCTGTCTTATTTAATTATCAACATTCACTGCAATTTGGCAATTGAATAAGGCAAAATCTTTTATTAAATTTTAGTGATAGCAAAAATCCGTACAAGTTGGCACCTATGTGATTGATGAGTTATTGTGACTACTGACTAGCAAGTAGGGAAGAAAACATTCAAAAATTCTAATAAATGTAATACTTTTTTGTAAATTAATATATTTTTTTTAATTTTAACATTTTTTTCCTAATTTTAAATTTATTACTGAGTTGTTCGGGAAGTCGTGTCCGTTTAGGAAAATCAATTCGCACCGGAAATTCCTGCCCGGTAATTATTAGTTATTAGATATAGGAATCAATGTCTAACTATTAAATGATAGAATTTTCCGTTTTGTTTTGATTTTTCCAAACGGACACGACTTTCCGAACGACCCAATAATTTTAAACAATTGAAAATTTTTGATCTTTTAAAGTTTCGAATTTAAAATATAATTTAGCTCTTTAAGCACTGTTGATTAATACCTGGGGGAGAAGACGTTTTAAGTTTCATGGGGGAAGGATAATGTAGAAAAGTGTTTAATTATTTATTAATTATTACAATAATATAACAATTGTGAAAAAATATATAAAAACAAAAACGTTATTTGCAGAACAAATTAAAAACAAATCAGTTTTTTCCTACATTTTTTAAGCCCGAGAAGGGACATTTGTTCATATATTCCATTCAGTTACTTCGATGTTTAATGTTAAAGTTTTCTAACAAATAAGTTAGAGCTTTTGCGGACAGTGTCCTTAAAAAAGGACTCATAATTTTTTATTTTATATCATTTCATCAGTTTATAAACAGAATTACTCCGCTCCGGTAAGGGTTAAACCAAATGAACATTAAAAAATAAGAACAAAATTTAAACAATTTGATAATGTAAATACCCTAAAAATCCCTAAATTTCCCTTCAAATTAAATCGAAATAAATCTTAGACTTTTAAATATGTTTTTTTGTATTTTACATGTGCCTTATCATTTTGTACACACTCATCATAAGCATAATACAAAATCTGCAATACAAATATTTGCAACTTAAAAAGGAAAAAAGTTTAAAATTTATTTAGATTTCTTTTTAACAGAACCTAAGTTTTTAATGGGTTTTACGTATCATATTATTTGACTTTTTTTAAATTGTTCAATTGGTTTAACTTATTTGTTATAAAAATTTACGAAAGTAGAACTAACTGAATGAAATATATTAATAAATGCCCCTTCTAGGGCATAAAAAATGAAGAAAATAAACTGATCTGTTTTTAGTTTGTTCTGCCAATTATGTTTTAGATTATATTTTTTGTCACATAAGTTATTTTATTGCAATAATAAACATATCCTTCTGTTATCCTTCTGTCTACATTATCCTTCTGTTATGAAAATTAACACGTCGTTTACCCCAGCAAATAATCATTACACTTTAACCCTTTCGAGACCGCATCGCATACACAAATTTTATTTGGAATACAATGTGTTTTTTCAACTGTCCCCTTTACTTGTGAAATACCAAAAAATCCTTAAATTAAATGATTTTATTCATTTATTAATGGTGTCCAAAACAAATTCCACATGCACCTTTTGACAATGAATATATGTGCCTCACAAATCCCGACAGTGTTAAAGAGTTAAATTATTTTTTTAATTAAAGATTTTAAAATATCAAAATTTTCTATTGTTTAAATTTATGAAAAAAAAATGTTAAATTGAAAAAATATATTAATTTACAAAAACATTTTTCATTTATTATAATTATGGAAAATATTTTTGCCCTACTTGTTATTTTCTGGTTGCAGTAACTAATCAATGATCTAAATCTCCAATCCGACCGCCACCTGAATGTTACACAACTTCCCCGTTCTTTTCTCCGCCCGCACACAAAAAAATATATGTACTTATATTTATTTTGTCCTATATGTTACTCTATAGTAATAGTAAAAAAATCCCATACACCTACCTCCTGACCACGATTTAGAGTACAAAAGAAAAAAAAAAAGCAGCAGAAGTCATCGAAATGCCAAATATCCACACCTACCTCTACCAAATAACGAAGATTATCTTTTTTTTCTGTTCGGAAGAGGAGGGGCATGTTTACACATCAAAATATAAAAATAACGCACGATTATTGATTATAATGAATTGAATGGATAAAATAAAAACACAAATAGAAATCTAATTCAACATATTTCTGTTAATTTGCATGGCAAAAGCATATAAAGCACTTTTGCCATCAAAACAACCTCCATTGATAGTTTTCGATAAACACAATTCCAGCTAAGGCGACACACTTTGGCAACGAAAGCTTTGGCCCATCACATTTCGTGATTACAAAACATGGTTCAGAAAACAAAATATGTATCTGACACATTTTGCTGGATTACATCGTCATCTACAAAGATTCGAAAGAAAAATGTTAAAAGCAAAATTTGCGCATTTTCCCTAGTAGAATGCGAGTCTGAAATAAAAAATGGGGATTATCATTTACAATTTCAAAGTTGGAACGCCTCTGACCACCAGGTGGTCGAGGTGGGGTGTCGACTTTGGTATCACGGAAAAGCTTTAAAAAAAATATTTAACATGTATTTTTTTTTTTCAATCTTATATGAATTTCTTGAGTTATTCGACCGTTTCCAAACACTTCGGACACCCTGTATTTTGTCACATTTGATATTTTATTGTAATAATTTATAAATAATTAAACAATTTTCTACATCATCCTTCTCCTATGAAAATTAAAACGTCGACTTCCCCAGAAATAATCAAGAGAGCTTAAAGAGTTTAGTTATTTTTTAAATGAAAAAGTTTAAAAGATAAAAAAAAATCAATTGTTTAAAATTATTAATTTTAAAATTATGAAAAAAATGTTAAATTGAAAAATATTTTAACTTGCAATAAAACGTTTATAAGAATTATTGAAGACGTGTCTGCCCGGCTTGATATTTTGGAGATATAGTAACTAATCAATCATCAAAATATATAACTCCACCCCCACTGAAATTTACGCTACTTCCCCATCCTTTGCTCAGACAGTATGAAAAGTTTTTATATCTTTTTTTTTAAATACTTTGTCCTATATTTTGTTCTATAGTAATAATTTTAAAAAACTGTACACCAGCATCAGCCTCCTAAATTAGATGATATTATATATATATATATATATATATAAGAAGCCATCAAAACGCAGAATATCTGCACACTCCGCCCCAAAATAATGAAGATTATCCTTTTTCTGTCCGGCCCCACCAGTGGCCGAGAGGTTCTGCTCTCGAAGCTGGTAGACGGAAGGTGCTGGGTTCGATCCCAATCGCGCCCGTCGGCCTAATCGTTCGGAGTTTTCGTGGTTTTCTTCGAGCGGTGGATCTTCCATGTGTTAATACGGATTAGGTTCCCTTAGAAAGACCCCCACGGAGGGCACTCCCCCCGGGCCTATATCCCTCGTGTAGATAATTGGCCGTCAAAAATCAACCCAACCCAACCCTTTTTCTGTCCGGGAGGGAAGGTGTATATTTACACGTTAAAAAAATTAAACTACGCAGGTTATTATTTTGAAATGATTGACTGGATAAAAAAATATGCAAATACAGTACTAATTTAATATATTTCTATTAATTTTTATTGAAAAAGCATATAAAGCGT
Organism: Maratus speciosus; assembly: GCA_963932465.1. Lineage (NCBI taxonomy): Eukaryota > Metazoa > Arthropoda > Arachnida > Araneae > Salticidae > Maratus > Maratus speciosus. The sequence continues at coordinate 111,798,691 of OZ010793.1, read as the reverse complement.
CATCGAACAACCACCACTAATGGTTTTCGAGAAACACTATTCCCGCAAAAGACGGCTACTTTGACGATGAAAGTTCTGTCCAATCAGATTCCGAGATGTCGAAACCTGGTTGGGAATACCAAAATATGTATCTGTTTTATTTGCTCGATTACACCGTGATCAACGAATATTAGAAAAAAAATGTTAAATACAATACTACGTATTTTTCTCCGTAGAATCCGAATCTGCAATAAAAAATGGGGATTATCCTTCAAGATTTCAAAGTTGGACCCCCCTCTGATCCCCGGGGGGTCTGTTGCGAGTGTCAAATTTGGTATCGCTGAGTAGCTTTTTAAAAAATATTTAATACGTATATTTTCGTTTTTCAATCTGCTTTGTATTTCTCGAGTTATTCGACCGTTTCCAGACTTTTCGGACACCCTGTATATGAAAGGATGAAAATAAGTAAATACAAATAAACCCCTTTTAATTTTTTTTTTTAATCAGAAAACCCAACTTATTTTTCATAGACTCTTAAAACAAATAAATAAAAATATTTTCTTCATCATCTTTGACACTGATTGATATTTATGAAATAGATTTGGAAAAGAAATTACCCTTTGTTGACATAAGACAGCCATCATAAAACATATTAAATTATCTGGGAAGCATCATTATATTTATAGCATAAACAAAATGAGTTTTTCAGGCTATGCTAGATAGTTTATGAATCCAATTATAAACAACAAAGGATTAATTTCAAATCAATAAATCAAAGTAAATACGTTAGTTTAATTAGTGTCAAAGCAGAAAATTGATAAGCACTAAATCATAATTAGCTTTTGTCTGGTGGACATTTCATATTATGATTGCTTCATAAATAATATTTAACATTTAAATTAGAATTATCAATTCAGGGTTCGCAGAATGTTACCACTAAATTTTAACAGTATTCTGAAAGTATTTCACTGCAAGAAAATATTGAAAAATCTGTGAATAAAGGCCGGGTTTGCGACTTCTGTGTTTTAAAAATTAAATGTAAATTTTCTTATCATTAATAGTGGTGTCAGAGTCCTTGGAAATTCCAAGGAGTGTGCGAACCTTGTATCAATTGTTGTGCAATCATAAGTTCGGACTGTTTGTCTCCTCATAAAAAACAGTTATAAAAAAGATAATGCACCAATCATGATAGATTAAGCCTCCCACTTTGTTACTTCTGCCCTCTGCTGGAAAAAGTAATAACTGTCTGATTAATAGCTCGGTGCAGAGAGAAGGAGAAGGCAGATTATGATGTCCTCTGTAGAATATCAAGAATGATTTAGGGAGAGCTTTGGCTCCTAACATCTTCCAAGTCACTGGACCTGACTTCAGACGATATCATACGTTATTACAGAAAAATAAAAGTCAGGTTTAGCACGAAATGCCTCATCTTCTTGTAAGGCCATGACTACTACACTCAAATAATAGGAAGTACAAGCGGAAACATTTCATATATAGATAGATAGCAATTAATGTGATACTTTTTATTTTCTTTTAAAGACTTATTAATCAAAATTAAATAATGCAAAAACACGGAAAATACAGTATAACTTCAAAAATCTGGCATCACCGGGACCGAGACTATGCCGAATTTTCGAAAATTCCGGATTTTTGAAGGAATATCAGAAGCAGTAACTATGAATATCAAAAGTAGTACTATATTCTTAATGGTGGCATTAGCGTGATAATTATGTAAGAGAAAGAGAAAATTAAATATTTAAAAAAAAAAACTTTCTATGTACGATATTTTCTGTGTTACAGAAAAGACAATCTAATAAAAAGTGAAATTATTTCTTCTCTTGTAATTTCGGAACTTTGTTTGCTTCTATTTTTCTTTTGACTGTTTTTTACAAGTTTTTATCTTTTCCATTTTATACAAACATGAAGAATGTCTATGTTGGAAATACAGTCCTGTTTCTCTAAAGCATATATTAATAATCCAGTCAAATTTATGCATTTTTCTAGTGACACCCTTTCTTGTGCCGGTAGTTCATCTTTGGTCTTCGGAGCTGCTACTAACATTATCGGCGGTTCTATTTAGCACAGCGTCAGCGATCTCACTGTCCGTTAAATTGTTTGATGTTGATGCATTTTCGTCAAAGTTTAGCAAATCTTTTGTATCCCTTTTTTTCGACACGTTCAATCAGCTCTTAAATTGCAGCCTTTTCACGGCAAATTTGAAAGCCTGAAAATTCTTCCTCATCATTGATGTCGCCGTTGTCGAAAGTTCGTTCCAGCCATATATTGTGCCATGCGTTCGCCAAAGTTGTTCCCGTTGCTAAGTAACAGTGCAGCTCCCAGAAAATTTGTTCACAAAATAATCGTCTCAGACAAATGTGAAAAAAAAAAAAAAAAAAAAAAAGTTAAATATTCTTTTTTTGCATTTTTACTTTCAATCTTGAAGTTTTTAATTCATAAACAATTGCCATTTTTCTTCTCCCATAACTTGAAAGTGTAAAAGAAAATGGAAGGGAAAGATGGTTTTGATGCCGGATTTTTGAAGTCGCACTGAACTTCGTCATTTTGTTTCCACATTTGTTTAAAAATATCTTTGTTGAAAGAAATTTATTGTGTCATTTATGAAATATTCATAAATGATGCAACATACAAAAGCAAAAAACAAAAAATTGTTTTGCGAGAAATGAAACTAATATATCTTTTTAAGCCCGTTTACTCGTAAAGAAAAATTTTATTAAAAATTAAGGGATTCTCTATTTTTTAAGGCGTAAATTTTTGATAAATATAAAACTCATAAATTTTAAAATAGTTTCGGAAACAAAAATAATGTATGTAACTGAATGCTTTTTCTCATTCAGACTGAAATAAGTTAGCTTTATAGTGCAGCTTTTAACCCCTTGAAGGGCAAACAATTACGTTTGTGTCAACCTGAATTCCTACCTGAAATTTAGAAAAATTTTATTTCAAAATAAGGAAAAGCAATTTTACATATTTTTTCCACCAAAGTTAGAAAAGTAAAATATCATAAAATTTTTCTGGTGCAAGTCTTTATTAACCGTAGGTGGGATAAAATATATCCCACCGTTCTTAAGGGGTTAACCCCTTCAAGTGCGGTGGTTCATTTTTGGACCACCTAATTTTAATTCCTAAATGCCACATGGACACCAGTACATTGCAATGAATGAAATTCCTTTTATTAAGTACGCGAAGAAAAGCTTTTGGCTATTTTGAAATAAATTAGTTTATAGATTCTTGTGTCATTCACTTATTTAAGCATTTTGCGAATAGAAGTACCTTGCCCCTTAAAGGGTTAAAAATATTATTAAAAAAAAACCCTTACAAAATTGCAATAGGGCGTGGCTTATTCAAATATAAGTACCGTAATTACCCGCGTATCCGCCGCGGCTTAGTAAAGTCTTTATCAAACCGCAAATTTTTCTGAAAAAAAAAAAGGTCAAATAAGTGCTAAGCAGAAGTAAGTCAGATTTTTTATTATCGTTGTTTATTAATTTAACTTGTGCTTTAATATTCTTTTTGTAGATATGTAAATACTTTTTTATTCCTCTCCAAATTTGTTTGCACTGTGATTTGCATTATTTTTTTTAAGTTACTAGGGCACCCCCGTTCAGACACCGCAGACTCTAACAGCACGCTAATTTGATCGCCGTTAAAAAGATTTCGGAAGATTGAATTATAATTTGAATCTGACAATTATAATCTGACGTAATTTTCACCAAACTTTTCTTTCTCTTTTTAATATTCACGTCAAAATACTTTTGTTAGAAATGAAATATTATGATCATCTTAAAATGTCAAGTAAATGTCTCGCGCAATTTTTAAATTAAAACTGTTTTGCAATATTATTTTTTGTTCATTTTACGTAATAAGTGTAATATGACGTAAATTCTCCTATTTAGGACTTCTAACGCATGTTACTGACTTTATTATTTTACAATATTCTTTCTCATTTAAAATTCACGTGTAACTATAGTTTTTATGACGTAATTTTCAATGAGTTCCTGCTTTTTATATTTTTTGTTTATAATAGTCACGTGTAAAATAAATTTTTAATTTGAAGCACACATTACTGTTTGCGCTGTTTATACAGCTGGCAACAGTTTAAATTAATACAATCTCTCTATTCTAAAGAAAAGTAACTACCGCTGTCACCGCCGCCGCCGGTTTTGAATTTTTTGTGACCGGAGGTCTTTCTTCGTTAATATTAAGAAAAATAATGCATACAAAAATATGAAAATCGGTAGTATTATACAGAAATGTTTGATAAACACGCTGATGCAGACAGTTTTCAGATCGAAGAATTATTTTAAGATATATTTAATGCTAAAGTTGGACAAAATCGTTCCACTAAAAAAGTTTTATAGGAGCAAAAACTGTTCATAGGAATTTAATCATTTTTAGATCATTTTATGCGTTAGAATTTGTCGGAGAACAGATTGCATCAATTTTTTTATTTTGACTCATTTTTTGAGGTTTTATTTCTATTTTAAATTCAGATTTTCAGCATTTCTAGAGATATTTTTAACAGATTTTAGAAAGTGATATTAATTTAAACTGTTGCCAACTGTATAAACAGCGGAAGCAATAATGTTTGCTTCAAAAAAAATATATTTATACGTGTAAATAAATTAAAAATTTATTTACACGTGACTATTATAAACAGAAAAAAACATTTGGAATTAGAATTAAATAATTATGTACAAAAAGCAGGAACTTATTAAAAATTATGTCATAAAAACTATAATTACACGTGAATTTTAAGAGAGAAAGGAATTTGTAAAACAATAAATTTATTAACATGCGTTAGAAGTCTTAAATAGGAGAAATTACGTCATATTTACGTCACATTTCAGTTATTAAATAAAATGAACACAAAATAATATTGCAAAACGGGTTAAATTTAGAAATTGCGCTAGACATTTATTTGATATTTTAAGAGGATACTTTTCAACTATTTTTGTTAGGAAAGCGCAAATAATATTTAATTTCTAACACAAGTATTTTCACGTAAATATTAAAAAGAGAAAGAATAGTTTGGTCAAAATTACGTCAGATTAAAAACGATTAATTTAAAATGTCCCATTTAAAAGAACTTTCTTTTCACTTTGTTAAAAAATACCAGGAGACAAAGACTCTGTTTACTTAATTTCTTTTATATTAGCTTATTTTGAAATGTTGTTACACGTGTCTACGTCATCAAGTTATTTTTATTTCGACGTTTTATTTGTATTTTTATTAATGTTGTACTAATTTATTTGTTTTTTCGTTATTTAAAATAAAAATTATGTCAATTTGTATAATTTGGCGAGTGGTTTGGCGATTTATATAATTTGGCGAAATTGGTCGACGGGATAATCAAGTAGTACCGCAACGGATTTGGCGTTAAATTTCCCCAATCAAAGAGAAATGAATAGAAATACGCTTATAGAGAGATCGTCACTGTTTTTTAAATTATAATTCAATCTTTCGAAATCTTTTTAAAGCCGATCAAATTAGCGTGCATTTAGAGTCTACGGTGTCTGGACGGGTGTTGGCGAGCGTAGCTCGTAGGGGGCCGAGCCCCCTAGTTTTCTAAAATTTATAAAAAATATCTCTCGAAATGCTGAAAATTTGAATTTAAAATAGAAATAAAACCTCGAAAAATTATTCAAATTAAAAAACTAACTGCAATCTGCACACCAGGAAATTCTGACGCATAAAATGATCTAAAAATGATTAAATTCCTATGTACAGTTTTTGCTCCTATAAAACTTTTTTAATGGAACGATTTTGTCCAACTTTGGCATTAAATATCTCTTAAAATAATTCTTCGATTTGAAAACTGTCTGCATCAGCGTGTTTATCAAACATTTTTCTATAATATTACCGATTTTCATATTTTTGTATGCAACAGTTTTTTTAATATTAACGAAGAAAGACCTCCGGTCACAAAAAATTCAAAACCGGCGGCGGTGACAGCGGTAGTTACTTCTTTTTAGAATAGAGAGAATCTTTGTATGGTCTCTGTAAAGAGTCTTTTTTTTTATGTTGGGGCTTACCTTTGGTAGCTTTTTCGCCTGTCTATGGACTGTTAGTTTTGGATCATATGGAACTTTTTATTTTAAATCTTATTGTTATACTAACATTTTTATTAGTAAGTTCTCTTACTCTTAAACTTTAATTCTTCTTCTTTCGTGGCCACCAGCCACGTCTAAACATATTTTTTTCATGGCTCCCATTGCAAGTAACACGCATTACCTCTATACTGGATGTTAAGTTGTACCGAAACTAGGAAATTCATGAACCTGCTAACATTGTTCCATTGTTCCATAAGTCAGATTTTAATTCAAATAAATTCTGGTAGGAGATCGGGTTATCTGTGGTACAGCGGACACGTGCGAAATAAGGTACTGAAACGCTTTAAAACCAAATGTTTATTTATTTATTTTTTTTTCAATTTCGATGATTTCGGTCATTTTAAGTTATAAACGATTATGTCGCATAATGGTATTCATTGGATAGTCTAGTGCGGAAATTTGGTTCAAAACATCAATTTGTCAACAATTTCTAAAAGAAATCTCGGCCTTTATCGAATAATTTAAATATTTCGTCTATATAAGAGACCTGCCAATCACATGCGTTTACGAACAAAAATGAATTCATAAGTTAAGAAGTAGCCAGTTTTGACTTTACTTCTGAAAAGCTATGGATATGTTGTCTTTCTTCTTCATTTTTTTTAGCCCCCGAGACGTTAAGCTATTTCTTTATCCCAGCTTATTGTGTCTGCAAAAATAATGTTACCTTGCGGAAGCTAGCAATAACCAAAGCAGATGTATCATTGTGCGATTACATTCTGTATAGCAATTTTTTAAATTTCTGAGCATCGCACATTTTCAATTTTTATACCATCGTATTGGAAAAAAAAGTACTTTTAAATGCAATTTGTTTGAAACTGTATCTCCATTTATTTTTGAAATATTAATTTTTTTTGTAGTTTTTAGCACCATTTGTTTAATTTTAGCAACTCAAGTACTCTATATATATAGAAAGTAAAAAAAAAAAAAAAATAGTTGAAAAATAGCAATTATATCTTTTTGTAGCCATTTTCTCATAACAACCGAAAGATAATGTAATTAAAATACGTGCTATTTTGAAAAAATATAAACGAATAATTTCTGTTAGAACATGGAGCTATTATAAACTATATTAAATTCTAAGTATCTTTAGACGCTTTCAGTGTGACGTCAGTCACGACGTTTTGGCTGGAAACTGAACCAAACGAACGGTTGTTATGCGTCATTTCTTTTTAAATATAAATTGTGGAAAATATTACCAGTACGTATCAAGTATTAAAACACTCAGATGTGGGATGCAGTTATAAGATATAGATGCAACACACAAACGAAATAGAAAATACAACATAGCAACCGTTTGTTTGGGGTCAGTTTCCAACCAAATCGTCATGACTGACGTCACGACTGAAATCGTCTACATTAATGGTACAAACAAATGAATTCCTATGAATCATTAGATAGCCGTTTTTTTGTCGAGTTTCTTTAATGATGGCATCTTTTTGCTGCGTTTGTGTATTATTTTGCGATAGTGACATCCTTATGCATGCTTTACTGTAGATGTTTAAGAATGGATCGTAAATGTGGAATTCTTAAGCGGATGCGAATGACGTCATTTTACATAAAATAAAAGTGTGTGCTTTAAGTGCTTTAAATTGAAATAGGTTTTGTACTATTTATATATACATATTTTTTTTTCATCTGGGAGACACTAAATTCTGAAAAAGCAGAATTCCTGTTTTCTAGTTTTTTTTTTTTTCTTGTCATTTTAATGTTTTTTTTTTTTTTTTTTTTTTTTTTTTTTTTTTTTGTATAACTAAAGTTTTTACCTTATTATAATTTTTATCTGCATTTAGGATCAGTAAAGTATGCTCAATTTAAAAACGCGTAAGAACGATTAATTTTATTAATTACAGTTTATACCTTCTAGAACACAATTTCCATCGTGAAATATAAAAACAGTAAAACACACATTTTTTTTTTTTCAAAATGTATTTGAATGAAAAAATGATTTATCTTATTAATAACAAAATTATAGATCGCTTAACTAGCTATTAAAAAAAGACTTTATACTAAACTTTTCAAATTGATTCTTTTTTAATGAATAACGAAACTGTTTTGAAAAGGTTTTATTATAAAATAAAAGTATTTTGTTTTATTTTAAAGTTCCGGTTATCTAAACTGATACGAGAGATTCAAGTACAATTTTTTTTTTCAACCATATAGAAATGAATTTATTTGACAAACCTTTCATCGTAAATAAAGAAATGTCAAATCAGCGAATCAAATTAATTAAACAATTAAGAAATTAAACAAATGAGAAATTAAACAATTATACCCCTGGAATTCCATTTGTCCGTAAATGTATTTTGATTAAATTTTTAATAATGCTATAACTAGAAAAATAGTAATTTTAGAGATAAATGAAACTTGAAACTTTAAAATTTTTAAGTGCATTTTTGAGAAATAATGTCACACAGAAAATGCAAAAGTACCGCTAGTTGACGAAATTGGACATTTCCGATAGATGTGCATTTACGTCCCCTGTCCACATATTAAATATTTTGAAAATTAATGACCATAACTATTGAAATTAATACACTAAAATTAAACCTTTTCTGTTTTAGGAAAGATCCATCAGTAGGTTTTAATTATAAACATTCACGATTTTTTGTAAAAGCCATTACAGAATGAAAGAATTTCATATTTCCTTACATACCTTTATGAGAAATGTTTGAAATTCTACCAAATCCAGCCGAACTTCTAAATGCGAGACACAATTTGTAATCTTTGATGAATTTTAATTGCTACTTTGGCTGTTTTGTTATTTAATTATTCCGCTCAATAAATGTACGAAATGACTGGAATTTTACAATTAAGGTCACATAACTACATTTTTTGTATCGTGAACTCTATTTTCCATAAAATGCAGATCCTTAAGCTGTATCTCAAATTACATTTTTTACTCTTAGCTCGTTCATGCAGAAAACTCGAAGAAAACAAATAAAGATTCAATGTTTGTCAAAGATTTATGAAAATATTCCATTGGCGCCATCCAAGAGCACTGAAAATACTGTAGAAGGTCGCCAAAAAGGAGTTGGAGAAAATTTACATGACTCTACTGAGAAAAAGTTTAACCCTTCATGTACTGAATTATGAATTCATGAAAATTTTATCTTCTAAAGCATTTTTCGTAAACTGTTTAAACTACATTAGAAGATTTACATAATCATGTAATAAATTTTAGAAAGGTTTTAGAAGGATTGAAGGATTTAGAAGGATGAATTAAATTTGAATTTATTGGGATTTTGTTAAATATTTATAACCCCACTCAAATCTTTCCTTTTAAATATTTTTCTTAGTGTTTTGTAGAATTAGGAAATGTACAAATATAATGTTCTTACATTAGAAATATAGAAATATTTCCGAATTGAAAAATCCCCCCCCCCCTTCAACGCCAAAAAAGCTTAAAAGATACAAAGGCAAAAGAAATATTCCTTTTAAAAATATTTTTGTTTTGTGTAACCAATAATGCTTTTGGAATAAGATAAAGTAATGTATCTATAACACATTCTAAACTGTATTATAACTAATCGTTGTATTAAATGAATTTTATAACAAGTTTTTTTAATGGTACTTATAAGTACCGTCAGTAGAAAAAGGGTAAATATCGTAGAAAATTCAAATCAGAACTACAATTAAGGGTAAAGGCTATACACTAGAGTCATGAAATAAGAACGTATTTTTTCGCTTATTAGATAAAACTGTTACTCACTTATGCATTTTTATATCTGAAAGTACAGGGCACGCAGCGTTCCTAAAATTTTCATCATTTTTAGCCACTATTTTAAATAAAGAATCTTTGTTATATATTCCTTTAACACCGGTAATAAAAGTTTTAAATAAATATTTTCGTTTTAATATAGTGGTAGCAAGTTGCGAAAATTTTAGGAACGCTGCGAGCGCTGGAAAGTATATAACTATGATTTGCAGTTCAGAAAATAATAGCTACTCAACAAATATAACAACAAATTCCTATACGTACAGAAATGTATGGGTAATTTTCGAAATCTGTCATTGTTTTGGAATAAGAAAATCAAATTTTTTAGAAATAATCAGAAAGTTTTAATGTTTTGTAAATAATTATCTTACCTCGTAGTTTACAAGCATCAGCAGAGACCAAATTACTAATTTAACATTTTCAAACTAATTTTTTAATTTTAATTAACTTGGTTAATGAGATAATGAAGCACGGTAATGACAAATTAGGCAAAATACTTTTATTTTTCCCCAGGTATAAATGGCAGCCGTTATATCTTCTGGCGCATACAATGATTTTCTGTTCCTTAAATAATAAAAATAGATTAATAAATAAAAGTTCATTTAATTATCAATTAGAAGTATGTACTGTAATGACGCATAAAGAAATACTCACCAAAACATTCAAAGTCTTTGCTTGTTTTATTGAAACTATAAAACTATTTACTCCTTTCACCTAAACCTGATAACAAGTTGACTTTTAAGGGGTATTTTTGTCTTGATAAAAAGGCATGTGCAGCCCTCTAAAAAATTCTTGCTGAACTTTTTTGTCAGAAGCATGGCAATGACGCTCTTTCTTGGGACACGGTTTAAAATAATTATTAAGAATTATAGATAAGTTTAATTAATGAAAATAAATATTTTTTTTAATTAGTAGCATCTTAATAACTAAAAATGTATAAAAAAACCCTATAACCATCTGTTTCAAATGTAACTTAGTCAAATCTTTACGTAATAAATTGCTTGTTGGGACAACTTACGGTAATGACATTTTGACTACAAAAGAATATATTTCTTATTTTAAAATCTTTTATAAATAAAAATATATCTGTAAATTATCATTAAAACTAGTATGTTGTGGCCATAACAAAACTTTCTTCTATATAAATCATGTCAATTAAATCATTTAAATTCTACAAGAAATTACATCAATTTAGCACCAATTCATATCAAAGTATATCTGAATTTGAAGTTTGACGAAAATTCATGCTTTAGTTCTTGAGATAGAGCTATAGCGGAAATGCTGAAAAATGTAACATAGTAGCGCCACCTGGTGAAACTTAGTCAAATCTTTACCTAATAAATTGCTTGTTGGGACAACCTACGGCAATGACATTTTGACTACAATAGAATATATTTCTTATTTTAAATTTTTTAAATAAATAGTAATATATCTGTAAATTATCATTAAAAACATGATAGTTAAAATGCAATAATTAAAATTAAGATATTTAACTATTTTTCTGAGCAAAAGTGAAAGGACAGTAAAACACGATACTTTTTGAGAACCACCTGCATATGTAATTATGGACAGACGTATGCTTTTATGCGCTACAATTCTGTAAAAACAATTAGCTGATGGTTAACGTTTTCAGGGGGAATGTACCTATTTTCCGGAAGCTATTCGGAAAATTCTAAAATGATTTAATTACACCAGAATCTATAAAAAATTATTTGCAAATTAGTAAAATCTTCTTTTTACGTACTTAATAGAAGAATATTTTTCATTCCAAAATTCTGGTGGCATTTAAGAATTCAAATTAAGTGTTCCAAAACTGAACCATCGCTCTTCAAGGAGTTAACCCACAGGTTATAAGGTGCTCAGTTCATATCCCATTTCATGCATTCGGATTTTACCTTAAAAGGAGCTTCGATACGTTAAATCCTTATGGGTGTACAATATGACCATCGTACTTAAAATCTAACAGCCGTAAGAACTACGAGTGTAAAATATATCATGTTTAAAGTATAATAGAATATAATTAAAGTTTAATAGTACATTTATATAAATTACTAATTTCCATACCGCGTTGTGATTAAAGTAAATGTTCAAAACTAATTTGTAAATAAAAAAAAATAAACATCCAAAACATTATATCTATAATTACAAAAATATATTTAAGTCAAACAATGATGCTATAATACAAAGAAATGTGTACTAAAATAAAGTATTTACATTTTCTTTTGTATATCCATTGTTCGGCACTTGAATTCTTTGTTTCTTGAGATGCGCTAAAAATACATAGACCTTTCTAGAACAGATTTTCTTTTAGCCAAAATATAGGAACTCTGACAGTAACTGAATATTTTCTGACGCATCTCTAACACGGAAATTCAAGTACCTCATTCAAGTACCTCATGCTTACCTCATTAAGGGGCGGTGGGATATATTATATCCCACCTACGATTAATGAACACTTGCACCAGAAAATTTTTATTAAACTTTACTTTTCTAACTTTGGTGAAAAAAAGACGTAAAATTGCTTTTCCTTATTTTAACATAAAAATTTTCGAAAGATTCTGGTGTGAATTCGACATTACAGAAACGTAATTACTTGCCCCTGAAAGGGTTAAAGACGAAAAAAGTTACCAGGTAAAGCGAACAAATTTTTTTAATTTGAATACCAGAATTTTAGTTTGGAAATTTTCATATTATTTAATCTCAGATTTTGAGCTATTAAATAAATCCAAATTACAAAGTGGCAAAAACTGGTGTCGAAGAATAAAAAGAAGGGTAAGGGATGTTCGTCGTTAATGGGTTAAGAACAGAGTAGCATCGATATATAGCTATACCGAATAAGATATGTAATCCTAATTTTTATTCTTTTTAACTCGATCATACTGATTATTAAAGATACTATACGAACTGACTTTTTCCAAACTGAGTGAAAAAGGGTCAAAACTGGGAGTTGAAACCATAACCTTTGTCTTTAATTTCCAATGCTTGCCTATTGAGCTTCCAGAACCGAGAATCGGCCAACACAATTTACACACACACCCTGGCAGTTACGTAGACAAACTGAATGAATTGATTCGCCAATTTTTGATTCAGACACCTCAATAGGTAGAGCTTTTCGATTAAAGTCAGATGTCTGAGTGGATGATTTCTGCCAATTGTTGATCCAGATAGTTCAATAGGCAAAAATAGTTCAGATCTTTTGAGATTAAAGCTAGAGTTTCAGACTTCGACACCAGACCTGTACATTTTTTCATTCACTTGGGAAAATGTCAATCCATGTATTCATAAAACATTAAATGATGGATTATATTTTCGTTGTTTGTCTTTTGAAAATAGTTACATTTAAGGATCATATTTACTTCGGTTTATGAGTTAGATAGTTCCAGGTAGTTCAGATATCCAGATAGTTCAATAAGCAGATCTTTTGAGATTAAAGCTAGAGTTTCAGACTTCGACACCCGACCTGTGCACTTTTTTATTCACTTGGGTAAATTTCAATCCATGTATTCATAAAACATTCAATGATGGATTATATTTTCGTTCCGTTATTTGTCTTTTCAAAATAGTTACATTAAAGGATTATATTTACTTCGGGTTTGTGAGTTAGATAGTTCTCGATAGTTCAGATGTCCAGATAGTTCAATAGGCAGATGTTTTGAGATTAAAACTAGAGTTTCAGACTTCGATACTTGACCTGTACACTTTTTCATTCACTTAGGAAAATGTCAATCCATGTATTCATAAAACATTCAATGATGGATTATATTTTCGTTGTTTTTCTTTTAAAAATAGTTACTTTTATAGATTATATTTACTTCGTGCTTATGAGTTAGAATATTATAAAAATTAATTTTTATCAGGGATAATGACATTAATTATTCCACAACATCATCAAAGTAAAAACATCTGTAATATTACAGTTAACTAATATTTATATTAGATGCATACGATATACAGGGTGTTTCGAAACAATATGTCAAAAATATAAAGGTAGGTGGAGGTGTGCTAAGTAAGCAGATTTCGTATAGGAATGTGGGTGCGGAAATGCAGTGTTGAAGCAGTAGAATGTGCTGTTGAGTTCGGTGGATAAAAGCACTTCGCTGATTTGAATCATCATTCTCCGCATGGATTTCGAGTAACATGCATCGTTAAACCAATGCGGAGCTTACCAATATGCATTTCATGTATGGGGATGCACAAGGAAATGGAGCAGTTGCTCAAAGGACCATGGACTCATTGAACGATTTCCGGGTAGGAATCTGCCGGAACGCCGAACATTTGAGCACCTTCATCGGGAGTTCTGCGCGAGTGGATCATTTTATATGCTTCGAGGCGTGATACGTGTGCCGGAAGATATCGCAGAATTCCTGCAGTGGAAGAAGTAGTATTACGCGCAGTAGAGGATAGTCCTTCGATATGCTTCAAAGCTGCTGGACGTGCGTTGGTGTGAGCTAATTTCTTTCGCAGCCCCATACATGAAATGCCTCTCGGCAAACTCCGCATTGGTGTAACGATGCATGTTGATCGAAATCCGTTGACGATTCAAGTCAACTAAGTTCTTTCATCCGCTGAACTCAACAGCGCCCTCTACTGCTTCAACACTGCATTTCCGCACCCACATTTATGTACGCAATCTGCTTATTGCCCCATCTACATGTCTTTACATTTCTGATACATAGTTTGAAACACCGTGTAAAAACATGAAGATATGTATCTTTGAAAATAGTTTCCAGACAATATAAACTTTACTTGAGTAAATGGGATTGGGCTAAAAAATATTGTTCAAGCATATACACTTATTCTTTTTAAAACTTTATAAAATAAATTTGGAGATTTTTTGCGAAAAAAATTCTAACTAGAAAGGAGGAATTCTGCTTTTTCAGAATTTAGTGTCGCCCCCCGATGAAAAAATATATAGGTATATATAAATAGTACAAACCTATTTCAATATTAAGACTTAAAGCACACACTTTTATTTTATGTAAAATGACGTCATTTGCATCTGCTTAAGAATTCCACATTTACGATCCACTCTTAAACATCTACAGTAAAGCATGCACAATGATGTCACTATTGCAAAATATTACACAAATGCAGCAAAAATATGCCGTCATTAAAGAAACTCGACAAAAAAGGCTATCTAATGATTTATAGGCATTCATTGGTTTAATATAGACGTTAATATAGACGATTTCAGCCGTGACGTCAGTCATGACGTTTTGGTTGGAAACTGACTCCAAACAAACTGTTGCTATGTTGTCTTTTCTATTTTGTTTGTGTGTTTCAGCCAAAACTTATATCTATATCTCACATCTAAGTGTTTTAATACTTGATATGTACTGGTAATATTTTCCAAAATTTATATTTAACCCTAGATCTACCGGAAATTTTATTCAAGTTTTAATAAAACGTTCTACACCAGAATTTTTACTTAAAACTATTTAACTTATTTATTTACCTTATTTTTGTATGGTTTATATACTTAGTTTATTTTAAAGAAATTTCTGGTTTGAATGAATATTTTGTATGTACCTGTCGGGTCCAATGGACCCGTCTGGTAGACGGAGGGTTAAAAAGAAATGACGCATAGCAACCGTTCGTTTGGAGTCAGTTTCCAACCAAAACGTCACACTGAAAGCGTCTACAAATACTTAAAATTAAGTATAGTTTATAATAGCTGCATGTTTTAACAGAAATTATTCGTTTATATTTTTTCAAAATAGCACGTATTTTAGTTAGATTTTCTTTCGGTTGTTATCAGAAAATGGCAACAAAAAGATATAATTGCTATTTTTCAACTATTTTCCCTTTACTTTTTATATAAATGGAGTACTTGGGGTGCCAAAATTAAACAAATGGTGCTAAAAACTACAAAAAAATTAATATTTCAAAAAATAAATGGAGATACAGTTTTCAAACAAGTTGCATTTAAAAGTACTTTTTTTCCCCAATACGACTGTATAAAAATTGAAAATGTGCGATGCTTAGAAATTTAAAAAATTGCTATAGAGCATTTAATCGCACCAATGATACATCTGCTTTGTTTCTTGCTAGCTTCAGTAAGGTAAAGTTATTTTTTGGAGACAAAATAAGCTGGGAGAAAGAAATAGCATACCGTCCCGTGGGCAAAAAGGCTATGCTAACACTAGAACGACCGCAAATTTTACACAAGTGTTATAAAAATGTTTTACACCAGAATTTTTATTTGAAACTATTGAACTTATTTCTCCATGATACATATTTAACTTGTTTTAGACAGAAATTTCTGGTTCAAAATGAAATATTTTTATTTGGTAGCCGTCAAAATGACCGCTGTGGTCGTTCTAGTGTTAAAATAAAACTGCTAAAAGTGTAAATAAAAACATACCATAAAAAAATTATGCAGTTATCACTCAATATTCTCAGTAATAAAGGCATTCGCCTCTATTTCTTAAGTAGTTTCCATAAAAATTTTAGATCTGGCATTTCCTTAACCCCTTTGGGACGAGCATCTTTTACAGGTTTTTTTTAATTTTTAATCACCGGTTTTTTAAAACAGAAAATTTTGCCTAATTGAAACGGGGAAATGCTCGGATTACATAAGGCAAAATTTACAATAAAAATTTACTGGTGAGAATAATCACCGATTCTGAGCACATTATGCGGCATACCCGTCGCTCGTTCCCAAGGGGTTAAATTTTTTTTTTTAATTAAAAAAAATTCTTAAGAAAATGTAAGGACTTCATACCGGAAAAAAAACTCACAGAACTATGTTTAATTATTTCACTTAATAATTTCTGCAAGTGGACAACCTTCGTAATAATATCATTCATGTGATGAAGTTGTTTATACATACAGCTTTAAAAATCTACGAGAATAGGTAATCTAGCAAATAAGATGTTAGACCCGAGAAATATTGAGTGAACGAAGTGACGCTAAATGAAGACCTAGCAATAATTATGTATATAATCTTTTATGGATATGTAAGAACGAAGAAAACATATAAGATCGTTCTGTAGGTACCCCGGTTAAATTCCATTGGGATTAAAAAATGGTCTGTTTATCAGCCTTTGGCTAATTCCATGCGAACTTGCCATGTCTGTCACATACTACAATATTTGTCTACCAATATTTTAGAACGGAAAAATGAGAATTATTTTATTGGAGATATCTCATCAATTGAATAAGGCGAAGCAAACTTTTCGAAAATAACGGTGGCCAACAAGCATAACGATTTTCAGCTGTGTGACAGACATGACAAGTTCCCATGGAATTATGACTTTATGTTTTCTGGTTAGTTTACTTAAAGAAAACAAAATCCTCGTAAAAATTGTCAAATCATCTGGCAGTTTGAATGTGTTTGGATAGAAGGTTACTGCTTTATGTTTTAGAAATTGTCAACCTATCATGTACAGTTTTTTATAAGATATGTCAAACATTTTTTAAAAGAATCGTCTGTACAGCAATGTTGGCAACAGTAAAGTGAATTTAAAGTGAATGAGGATAAAAAAAAAAAAAAAAAACGCTTGTCACAAACAACATTATGTTGTGCTTTGGTGAAATGCTACAACGACAGTGCTCCGAAATAGACTGTTTCGAATACCACTTTTTCATAAAAAATCTTATTTTAGATTTTTTCTTCCAAATGTTGTAGAAAACAAGCTCTGAAGTTTTGTTCTGTTGCAGTGTTAGAGAAACATTCCATGACATCTTTTTTAAATAACTGGTATTCAAAAAAAAAAAAAAAAAAAAAAAAAAAAACATTACATTAGCAAGCTGCCACTGGCGACTTGTTTTAAAATTATACCTCGTACCACTTTCTCAAAACAAAAATCTTTCATATGCACTTTGACAACATCTGCAAGAGCAATATACTACAATTGCTTCGACCAAACCAATGCTCTGGAATTTGCGTGCAAATTCCATTCCTTGATCAACTTCTGTTCATCCACTCGACTGATCACCTTCTATTAGAAGCAGGGTTGCCAGATTTGGCTTTATTTTAAATTCTGAAATTTTACATTCACACCATAAATTCTGTATAGTAATGTTTTCTTTATTTAATGACAGACATTTCGTGATTACCTAAAGTAAAAATTCTTCTTTCAGAAATTGTGATCAGAATTCCATGTTTTTAACCTTCTCGCTGCGTAATTGTTTTATCAAAATAGCTTCAAAAATTGCGTATTTATAGATTTTTTATTCTTTTGTCACCGGTTTTTCAAAATAAATTTTTTTATATACATGAATCGGGAAAATGCTCTTATTAAATAATACAAAATTTACAATAAAAAATAACTGGTGGGAATAATCAAGGAGGGTTAATTAGGAGGAAAAATGCATCCCCGATAAAACCTCGGGTTACGCAGCGAGAGGGTTAACCCTTTTAGGGGCAAGGCATTTGTGCTCCAAAAATGTTCAAATAAGTAATTCACATCGCAATTTAGGAACAAATTTATTTGAAAATAATCCAAAGCTTTTCTTCGCATATATTATGAAATCGAAATTGTACTGAAAAATTACTGGTGCCGTTTGGCAGTTAGAGCATTAATATTAAGTGTTTGCAGATTGCAAACGGCGTCCCTGAAATGGTTAAATTGAAAGAAGAGGCAAAACTAGCAACCCAGATTATAAGCAAACGAGAGCATAACGTAGATAACGGAGATAAGCAAACGTAGGGATTCCAGAGTTCCCTGCACTGGCTCATTTGTTCAATGTACTACAAAACTTATTTTTTTAAATGTTAGTGCGAATTGAATATAAAAATAGTCGCCAGTGGCAGCCGTGCATTAGGGATCCTTGTGTAAATTGTGTAAATAAAAATAACGCGAAGTGAATTACAGGTATGTCTTTGCGCAATTGAAAGCAAGTATGGGTTAAGAAATCATGACTTGAAGTCGGTTCATTATATTTTAAGATAAATTTTGTTATTCATTAAAATGAAAATATCATATGTCCTTGAATAACATTATTTGTTTTACAATGCGTCGTTATGACTATGGAACGCTATGAAAATATCAGAATTAATATTTGTTGAAATGATGAACTTTAACCCTTTTAGTGGCAAGGTTTTATAAGCTATTCATTTATAAGCTATTCGTGAAATGCTGAAATTAGTGAACGCCACCGGAATTTAAAAACATTTTTTTTTTAAATAAATAAAAGCTTTTGTTCACATACTTGATCACCCTAACCGAACACTAACAAAAAATAGCGTAGGATGTAACGCCCTGACGGAAAATCCTCACTACAAACACTTTTGCCTGACATCGGAACGCACCCAGAACAAACCAGTAGAAAATTGCACATAGTCTGACGTACTTACATCAGTAAAACATAATAATGTAATGACATAAAACCTAATAACATAATAATGTTATAAAACAAATGATGTTGCTGTCATCATAATAATAAATATATAAAAATAAATAACGATAGTCTGGCATTGATAGCAAAAGTCAAAACTATAGTTCATTGTTCAAAGTAATGTGTGAAAATGTTCATTAAAATTCAATGATCAATAATGATCATGTAAATCAATATTCGAAAAATGCTCATAAACGTTTATAAGAGGAAAACTAACTTAAAAAAAAAACATACTTTAAAAAAAAAGAAATTTTCATTCCATTATTCTGGTGCCAATGTGGCGTTTAGGAATTAAAATCAGGTGGTCCAAAAATGAACCAACGACCTTGAAGGGGTTAATTAATTATTCTAATTCATTTTTATCAAAATAAATTTTATCAAAAATTAAAAATAAATATTTTTTTTTCTTAACATTGGAAAAATATTTTATGTCTTATAATGGTTCCTTAGGAGTGAAAATTCCTAAACAAAGCGTCCGAATTATATGACGGGAATGCATTGTATAAGTGTGAATGTGCCTTTTAAAAATGACTCCGTGTGCATAAATGGAATTTTGTCCTAACAAGGTACTTTAATTTTCAAGTATAGATTGAGCTGATGGAAAATTGTGTTTTTAAAAAAGAGGAATATACATTCAAATGGAGATTGAAAATTCGCACATTTGTTTAATAGATATTTAACGAAGAGAAAACCTCCCATTCGTTGGTGTTATCAGGCAATGCTTTTTAGCTGAAGTGAATAAGTTCATGAAGATGGTAACAAGGTTTATTAAAGTTTCTAGAATAAAAGTTGTTTTTGAATTCGCGCAGTCCTTGTTTAGTGAATTTACCACATTGTTGAACTGTAAAGTTACCTATGTAGCGCATTTTTTAAATTCAAAATATGTACCATAATTTTCAGTCTGTGATAATACTGGTCGATGCTTTGAATAAAAACATATTGAACTAGTAGCACATATCAACCTGTCAAAAATGTATTGAGAGCTGTATTAACATTTGTAAATAATGAAGACTTGAATTCTGTGTAAACGAGAGTATAATTTATGATGTATCATTTTAGGATTTCAGTATTTGACTTTTGAAAGTATGTTTTATTATACTCATCTTTATGGTTAGATACGAAAACTTTGAAAGGGTGAATTCTGTGTAAACAGTAGTTTAAATTATGATTTATAATTGTAGATTTTCAATAAAGTTTAGAGTCTATTGTTTCCTTTTTTACATTAAATTAAGGGTTAACATTTTAGACTGCACGTATTTGATTTCTGGAAGTCTTTTTTTATAATCATATAAAGTCATGTTTGAAATTGTCTATAAATTTTATTTTCGTGCACGAAACGGAGCCTCATTAAATGCCGTGTTTTAGGAATTATGCAGATGTAAACTTTTGAACACTAAAGTAAAATTTCTTTTTACTAACACAAAATAAACTACAAAGCGTTACTTTTTTAACCCTTTTCGGTGTAGAGCACTTCCATTGCTAAAATGATTGCATGAATAAATGTTTGACACCGGAATTTACGAACAAATTTATTTGGAAATAAGAAAAAACTTTATTTCACATACATCATGAACGGAAAATACTTGTACCGAAATTCGGGTGTCATTGTGGCATTCGGGAATCGTGTTGGATTATGCATTAAATGGAACACTGAGCCTCAAAGGTTATAGCATAACTCCAAAACTACCTAACGGAAGGTGCGGGAATTTTGGGTTCGCATATTTAAAGTTTCTTGAAATCGATTTCTGTTAAAAAAATTTGCAGTAAAAAAATACATATTTTTTCGAAATTTGGTTTCATAATTCATGTCTTCAGCAATTTATATTTATAACTTACACTTTATATCGTAATAACTAGGAAACATAATGTAATAGAGAATTTTTGATTACTTTTTCTTTTACAATAATATAAATGCTTTATAAAACACCCATTGACTTATAAGATTTAAAAATCCCTGTAGACTAGTGTACATTTCAGATTTGAGTAGAGATTCAAGAGATAGTCAATAAAAAGTAAATTAAAAAACAGAAAATATAAGAATTATAGATAAGAAAATGTCGATTTCTTTGTTTAAAAACATTCCGTTTAAATGATATGCAATTGTTTTGACGGCAATGCATGTAGCGAAGCATTTTATTGTAACGGCACTTCGAAAATATACGATCCAAATGTTTATATTGAAGTTTTATCCAGGAAGTTCTCCATTGAATAAAACATTTCCAGAAACGGTGATTTTACTGATAAAAAAATTAATATAACTTTTTGTGAATTGGTGATTTTTTAAGGCATCATGCCAAACTCTGAAGATGAAAAATCCTTACGAAAGCTAACATTACTTTTGACATGTAGAGCTTAGAGAAGTAGCGACGTTAAAGTGCTGCGCCACTTACTTTGTAAAGGCTACTTCTATAGTTTTTTGTAGTGTAAGTCGCATAACTGACAACTGCTATGCTTGTTGGTTACCGTTATTTTCGAAACATTTGCTTGCCCTTATTCAATTAATGAAATATCTCTCATAAAATAACTCATATTTCTCCGTTCTAAAATACTGGTAGCCAAAAATCACAGTATGTGACTTACACTACAAGACGTTATGGAAATAGTCTAAAGTAAGGTTAGTTAAAGTTAAGGTTTAGTTAAAGATACAAGCGGTATTCCATAAACTAGTGGATAAGTGTGATCACAGATCGCAGAGAGGGTTTCGTTTAATATTCCTTTGAAAATACTTTATCCTTTAATTAATAAAACCAAATTGTTAATTTATAATTATTAAATCTCCATAAATTAGAAAATTTATGGTTCATTAATGAACAATATAAAACATTAAAACACCCCTAGTGGTAAAACAAAGGAGTTAAGAGGGTGAGGGATGGGTTCTTAGTAATGTATAGCCCAAGAGCTTTAAAATGATGTGTCACATGAAAAAACCAATTTCCTGCCCCCTTCCCCACGGAGGAATGCCCCTAATTGTCTGGGGTCAAAATAGACCGCTGATGATGTCCGGCTTGACGAGATATCCCCTACGGTCAAGCCTTCAAATCAGGTCGAATCTCGCTGTAGTTTAATTAGGGGCTGAGTTAGAAAAATTGGTTAAAATACACTAGCATAGCTGCCAACCTTTACGCTTTTTTGCTACCACTAAAATTTAGAAGAGATTTTCGCCTTGCTTAATTGTAAGATTTCGACCATTAAATAAGCCAATATTTACAAGAAAATTTTAGTGGTAGGAAGAAAGCGTAAAGGTTGGCAGCTATGCACTAGTTAGAGTCCGGAGAGGTAAAAAAGAAACTTAGAAATTCAATCCCCCCCCCCCCCACACACACACAAACTTCTTAAAATATTTTAAGTGTTATAAAATATCTTAAATTTCAAAATCGATGACTTGATTACTTTTCTTAATTTCAATTTCTTCCTTTTGCTGAAATTAATATTCGGAAATAGTGGTAACTACTATCACTCATAAATAAAAGGGGCAATATGTTTATTCTAAATAGTATAATAAAAAATCGGACATAAAATAAAGATAATTAGTGAAGAAAAGGTTTTTACGAAAATTACGTATTCATAATCAGCTTCGAAAAATAGGCATATATGCACAAGTTTAAAATCTATAACAGCAGTATTTGCAACAATTTCATACCCCAAAAAACAATCCTAGTCAAAACATTATCTGTGGTTTTACCAGATGTCTCGCTTTTGACGATTTTGCGGAGAGGAAATGAAATTGGAAATGAATCCTTTTATTAACCAGATTTTTAATTAATAATTAGAGTTCTACTGGGGATATTTTAACGAAAATTACATATTCGGATTCACCGTCAAAAAATTACTCATAGATGTTTAAAAATTAAATCTATAAATGCAATATGTGTAAAAAAATTATAGGTAGCCAATATATGCCAGTATCCTAGGCGACAGCTGTCTGATTATGCTGCCGTGAAATATTTCTCAAACACCGGTGCTCTACTGCGTGTGTTTGAACGGAAGTAAAATGAGTATATATAAATCGATTTTTTATGTTTTTTCCGCTTCTAGATTGAATTTTCGAAAGAATTTTATAAATTCTGAAAGAAAATTTTTTTGCGTCTGCGTGCGCAGTTTTCAAGTTTTTAGACCGGTAGATTTTAAGATATGTGTATGTTTGTAAACACCCAGAACATTTATCACTGTAGAAGCTGGGCGAAATTGTGGCAACCCTTCTCCGTTTTGGCGAAAATCGTTGTGGTTTGATTAAAATCAATGCTTTAGTTTAATTATGAATCATTTTCTATTGTTTTAATTAGGGTTTTTAATTAATAACGTGCGTTAATTGAGATTTTTTCAGAATTTTATGGTTTTGTCAAAGTCAGAGAGTATTCAGCTCTATGTAAACAAAAATCAAGTCAGGAACTTAACCCCTTAACGCTCGTATTAAATTACGGTTTAAAAATTCAAATTGCTTATTGGCACCACTTTTTTGAAAAAGAAATATTCATCTTATTTAAAGACAGAGAAAACGATACTAAAATATAGCCAATTACACTATTTTATAAAACTGGTGGGAATCAAACAATCTGAGTAAAAGACACAGCCCATGAATATGGCGGGAGCGAGAATTAAGGGGTTAAATAGTTTCCGAGTTCGAGAGCTATGACAGACGGACAGAGACGAGATTCTAAGCGATTCATGAGATGAGCGAAACTTTCGGAGAAAAAATCATTAAAATAAAATACAAAAAATATACATATGCAAATGTCCTTTTTTATGTTTCTTTTTTTTAAATATTTATTCCAGATGACATTTAGTGGACCTATCGTCGAGGTACACCCTTCGGGACGAGCGTCTTTTACAGAAATTTTAATCTTTAGTCACCGGATTTTTAAAACAGAAATTTTTGCCTAATTGAATCGGGAAAATGCGCAGATTAAATAAGGCAAAATTTATAATACAATTTTACTGGTGAGAATAATCACTGATTCTGAGCAATTTACGCGGCACGAATACCGGTCGCTCGTCCCCAAGGGGTTAGTAGACGTTTGGGTAAAGTATCAAATCTCTTTTGACTTCAAGGATGAGGAAGAAGTCATTGCTGTATTCGTTTTTTAAAAACTATTTCATGATTTGCAGTTTGACAAACCTAAAATATATCTTACATTTATTTTACACTGTATACGCATTTACTTTACACATCAGCCATAAAACTGATATTGGAGACTTGGTTGAATTGTTTTCTTAAAGAAGTTTAATAAGATGCTTATTTTAAAGCTATTCCTGATTTTCGGATTTTGGATCAATTAACCCTTTATCTACTGACGGTACTTATAAATACCACTCCCTTTAAACTTTCATCCCATATTAAATATTACTAATATTCTAATGTTACTTTGCAAAAACACTCTATTAACTCCACTTTATCCGGATATATGGCAGCAGTAGTTCTAGGGTTGTTATTTTAGCGAGGAAGGGTGCTATCTTTGAAACAGCCGATGTGTTTTGTGCCGACATTTTGTACAGATTGTCACGCTCGTATTTTTATTGCTGCAAACACAGTAAAAGATATAAGATAACTGTTGGATTTTTGTTTTATGTGTTCATTATGTTTTTAGAACGCTGTAAGTATTTGATTTAACAGCTGAATTATTCGGTGGTACTTACCGTTAGTACACTGGGTGTTAGAGGAAAACTTCTTTACTTTTCGTTTGTGCAGTTATCCATTGTTTTCATCTGTTTTAAAATGTAATTATTAAATGTAGTGTAGTAATAATTTTCCTAGTATTTCTTTTCTGTTTCATTATTTTTTTTATAGGAAATCGAAAAAGTTGTGGCACC
The DNA here is from genome assembly GCA_963932465.1 of Maratus speciosus. Lineage (NCBI taxonomy): Eukaryota > Metazoa > Arthropoda > Arachnida > Araneae > Salticidae > Maratus > Maratus speciosus. The sequence goes on along the minus strand of OZ010793.1, from coordinate 111,773,716 downwards.
AGCTCTATTTTACTATGCTAGAAATGGCATATGTAAATTTACATATTGCATATGTGGAGATGCGATTGAACATGTTGTCCCTGGAATATAGACGTCGCATAACTAAAGGACTGATAACAAGTTCGGAATCTAAAAAAGAGTAGTCATTTTTAACCCTTTCGGGGGCAAAGCATTTTCAATGCTAAAGTGTTAAAATAAAATGATTGGCAGCGGAATTTTCCAAAAACATTATTTATAAATACTAAAAAAAGGGCTATATTTTGACATACTCATTAAATCGCAAGTATTTTACCGCAATTCTGGTATCATTTGAAATACGTGGGCTTTCTGTTAACATATTTTAATCATAGTGTAATGACGGTAATTTAATGTATCACTTTAATTAATTACCTCTAAGGAATTAAATTTCTCACGGGTGAGTATTTTTTTAACACTAGAACCGCGGTACTTTCGGTATACCTAGAGCCGCGGTGCGGGTCAGTTTGACCCAAGATAGAATAAAAATATAAATATGCATAAATGTTTAATTTATTTAACTAAAACATTTTATTTTCATATGATAATCAATGTTTCTATACATTTACATTACATTTGATAGATAAATCAGCAGAGATTATCTAATATTTTAGAAAGTGGTTTATTCAACATTGTATATTCTTGTATAATAATGTATAATTTGAACAAAAATAAATTGAGACTTCATAACTTTAACAGAAAATAGCTTATCTCATTCAAATAAGTTTAGATATAATTTCTAAAAATAATTTAAAGAAATATAAAAAATATACCAGTTAATTACTAGTTTTAAAGATTTATTTGAGGGGGTACTCAAAAAAATATTTTTCCACCCTCAACGTCAACATCTCGAAATTTTCTGATACATTTTGAGACCCATTTTTAAAAATAAAAACATGAAATTTGCTGATGTGATTTTTGAAGACATGCATAATCGGCCGTGTGTTTTATTTTTTGCTCAGTAACTTGATTTATAAACAATTATTTTTACAGTATAACTATTATTTTAGTTCCCATCTCCCTCCGTTCGGGAAATTTGGATCAAAACGCCAACTTTCACAGCGTTTTTTTACAATATATTCTGCCTTTACCAAAAAGTCGACAGTACGGCACATTATATAATTTTTAATGAGATAATCTGCCAATTGGATGCGTTTCAGAACAAAAATGTATTTAAAAATGAATAAAAAAAAGCAGTTTGGATTTGAGTACACCCTTAATCCAATTTATTGTGTGCATTGCATGCAAAACTGGGCAATAAGTTTTGCATATTTACCGCAAATGGGTGCATTCAGTGGCGGCCCGTGACTGAAATTGTTTGGGGCACTAAATGCAGAGCTGCGAAATTTATCCTTCTCTCACCACTATTTCTTTACCAGAAATCCTTGCTCGATTTTTTTAGCAGAATGCTCTACCATTAAACAAGGAAAAGATTTCTTTTTTAGAATTATGGAAAAAAAAGAATAAAATTGACCGTCATGCATTTAGTGCCCCAAAATATGGCAGTCACGAGCCGCCACTGGGTGCATTATATTATGAACAAATATCTTGAGTTTTATTTTCGCATTTTGAAGTGTGACACCGAACTCGTTTACGCAAAGTCTGTGGTTTTCAGCGGTTGCTTCGCACTCAAATGACACCTTTTTTGCCAAGAGGAGAACACATTTTTCTCGCAATTCTTCAACTAAGTCATGAATAAATTGTCTTCTACTAATAGAATTTCTAGTTACGACTTTGTATAAAACCCAAACATTGATAACTCCAACATCCAAAATATTATAAAATATATGCACTGACCACCTATGTGAAGCAGACTTGACAGTATACATCCTGGTCAATCTGGTCAATCACATCTACAACGAATATAGTTTATTTGCAGTAAATAAGTGCATCAGGTAGTTTTTTAGAATTATCTAAAACCAATGTTTGGATGCATTATACTGCTCAGCAACAAAACATATTTATATTTTTTCGCTGATAAAGAGTTAGGTTAAAGTATTTAAGGGTTGGTACAGTAGTCGCATGTAATTCCGATTTTGACGTTTTTACAGTGACTGGTATTTCTCTTCTTGAGCGTTTTACAGTTTCTACAAATTTGGTGTTTTTGGATTTCAATGCCTTTGGAAGGTGTTTTTTGGTGAAGGTGAAGTTTGAAACTGGTTTATAAGCCCTGAAGTTTTTCAATTTTCAATGAAGTGACTACAGGTATCAGAAATCAGGGCAAATCTGTCTGTCTCTAGATGACTTAAAATGGTTGAATTTATATCGAACTATAAGATTCTCATTATTTCACGAAAGGGCATAGCCGGATAAGCATTGGAAACATGCCTTTCAATCAAATTTACTGATTTTTTACCCAGATGTGACTACATACCTGACAATGTATTTCCCCTAATATCACCCTATAAATATTGATATTTAATGACATAAAAATGTTTTTTCGATTTTTTAAAAAACGGTTTTTCTCAAAAACTGCTGAGCGGAATTTCAAGCCATTTACTGAGGATATATAGATGCCAAAGATGCATAACTGGTAATTTTTGTATAATTTTCTGTTTATAAAAACTGTGTGAAATAGCGAAATAAAAATTTAAAAGAATAAAAATCATATCTTATGCTTATCCGAAAATTACCATTTTCTTGTCAAAAATTCTCCATATGTGCCCGTATATTTTATATAAATGCTGAAAGTTTGCGTTGGGTACTACATATAAATATTTACAAAAATGTATATTAAAATTATTAAAATTCATTTTAAGGCGTTATTTGGGGCGGAGCTACATAACTTCACCATCCGAAGAATTTTTTGAACAAAGTCAGCAGACAATATGTCAATGGATGTATTTTAGATTCCATTTAGCATATAAGCTATGTTTTTCAACATCATGTTCATTTTGAAATCGACAGTGTTGAGAATGTTACTAATGTGCTCATTAAAATTTAAAATACAGCAGTTCTGTAACTGTTTATTCCAAAAATTCTTTGGGTGTGGAAATTGAATAGCTCCGCCCAAAATAACGCCTTAAAATGAATTTCCATAATTTTAATATACATTTTTGTAAATATTTATATGTAGTACCTAACGCAAACTTTAGGCATTTATATAGAATATACGGGCACATATGGAGAATTTTTTACAAGAAAATGGTAATTTTCGGATAACCATAAGATATGATTTTTATTCTTTTAAATTTTTATTTCGCTATTTCACACAGTTTTTATAAACAGAAAATTATACAAAAATTACCAGTTATGCATCTTTGGTATCTATATATCCTCAATTAATGGCATGAAATTCCATACAGAAGTTTTTGAGAAAATCCGTTTTTTTAAGAATCGAAAAAACATTTCTATGTCATTAAATATCGATATATATAGGCTGATAATAGGGGAAATATATTGTCAGATATGTACCTACGTCTGGGAAAAAAATCAGGAAATTTGATTAAAAGGCATGTTTCCAATGCTTATCCGGCTATGCCCTTTGTCTTTTGGCACTGTAAAATTAAGACATCGTGACACCTTATCCATACTTACAATAAAGGCAGAATAAAACAAACGTCAAGAATTCTTCTAAAAATCTGTGGTAATTTTCCAATGAGTTCGACAACTCCTTTACACTGAGGATATACGTTGTTACTTCTGAGAAAATGCATACCTTTTTCGTCAGTTATGCGTAAAAATATGTAACGGGTCAAACTGACCCGCTTCGCGGTTCTAGGTATAAATGGTTATAATTGGGAAATTATTTAAGTTATGCGTTTTCACATTTGATAAGTTGTTGCTTACCTTAAAATATTAAAAGTCAGAAACTTAAATATTTTTTCAATTATTATTTATAGCGCGGTGACAAATTAAACATCGATTCGGGCCAAATTGACCCGCTCCGCGGTTCTAGTGTTAATGTTTATCCTTTAATTTTCATTGTAGTAACTGAAAAAAAATTACGTTAAAAAGATTGCAGTAGATCATAATGCAATAGATAAAGGGTTAAACCGAGCTTTAGAAATAATTACAGTGTAAAATTTTGAAAACTTAAAAAAAAATCCTATATGCGTAAACAGCCAATTCATAGTATAGTATAATTCATTGCTTGTTGGTTATTTAGAAACCGGTCGTATTGCAATGGTTACGGTGAATTAGTATTAATTGATGTAACTTAAAGTATAATTAAAGAAACGTATTTATTTTTTTTAATCATTGTGGAAATTAAAAAACTAATCTTCTTATATTAGTCTATATATTCTATGGGTATAGCGTCCCATTATCAAAACTGTATCTTCTGATAAATTAATGAATATTTCAAGCAAATTCGTTATAACGATATCCTCGTGTAACGAGTACTTTCCTCTGCATTATTATTATTATTATTATTCTGTATTTTAAAAATAATCTTCTAGACGAACAACCGGAAAATACATACAGAAAAATAGTTTTCGATTAAACATAAAACTTCACTCTGCGCAACCATTTTTATCATTCTTTTAGTCAAGCTGTCTAACTGTGATAATGCCCCAGTTAGAAGAACTAAAATTGCTACGCAAAGTAGGGTATATGGTGTAGGCATAATCCATATCCCATCTTACCTTGCAAGTACGAAAATACAATGAGTGGCACATATATTTTCAGCGGCTATTTGCATTTATGTTTACAGAAAATATCTCATTTTTCGCCTTGGGGCCTTAAGCAATTCCCCCATTAGTTATTGCGATAATCAAGCCCTGGCAATGTCCAGTATTAATTTAACACGTGTGATATTTGAAAGCTAGTCATTACCATACGCACTAAAATGACTCCAGGCAGTATCAAGGAGCCATTTTAGTGCTATATCAATATGGTAAGAGGCACATTAATTACATAGTGAGTCGACAAAATAAGAATAAAATCTTCTCATCAACATCTCACCGCTTGAAAATAGCGGATGCAAGATTTATTGGTGATTTTTTACGCAATTTATAACCTAAAAAGGAAGTATCTTCTTATGTTAACCCCTTGAGGGGCAAGCAATTACGTTTGTGAAATGCTGAATTCCCACCGGAATCTTTGAAAATTCTATTTCAAAATAAGTAAAAGCAATTTTACGGCTTTTTTCCACCAAAGTTAGAAAAGTAAAATTTTATAATATTTTTCTGGTGTAAAACTTCATTAATCGTAGGTGGTATATAATATATACCGGTGCCCCTCAAGGGGTTAATTCAGCATTTCTTGTGGTATTGCATCATATATTGTTTAAAATGTAACATCCTTAGAAGTATTCTAGTACAATTTTCCTTAAGAAAGTTTACACCGTTCAATATACTCTGCCCAAAATAATTAGTAATGCACACGATTTTAACGTAATTGGGCAAAAAAAGCCTACTCTTAATAAACGTAAAATAAACAGTCATAGTCTAAAGTATAAGTTCCCAAACTGTGTTCCGAGGAGGCCCAAGGGCTCCGCCAGAACTTTCCAGGGGTCCGCCGAGCTTTAGGAAAATAAAGAAAATTTCAACAATACTAACAAATTTAAAGCAAGGTTTTCTTTTTCTTTTTAAATGCGATTAGATTCTTTTGTTACAAAAATATGCATACATGGATAACATCTTTAACTTCTGAACTCTTTTGATAAACTAAATTTTGTTTTCTTTAAAATATGTCCAGTGCAAGTACGTGTTAGTTTACACTACAGGGTGGCGAGTGGTCAGGGAAAAGCACAGTCTACAAAGGTGTTATATACCAGTATTTTGTTAAAGAAAAATTCGCCTTCTTTAATCCCTTTATATTATTCGAAGTATTTTCTAGAAGAAAATACTGGTAGTGCCAGCTTTTTTTGACTGTGTTTATCCCTGACCACTCGCCACCCTGCACTAGCACTCGATTTTCACGTTTTCCAACCAAAAAATGGGATAAATGGAGAAACAAACGTGGAGCTAAAGTAAGTCTCATAACATAATGTTTATCTTTCCTTTACACGAAAAATAATAATTATATTTACATTTTTATCTCGTTAATATTTAAAAAACATGCATTTTCAAAGCAAAATATAACAGGTTACTCTATACTCAAGTTTTTCAAAATAATATGTATTCAAATAATTATAAAAATATTACATAACTTGAAATTTCAAATCGGTCGCAAAATAGAGATATTATTTTTCGAAATATAACACTTCAAATATGAGGCAATCGCGATCTAAAATTTAAAAATATATAAGATGTCAAAGAAAATTCAGAAAGAAAGAAACAAACAAAGAAAAAAATTCAATACCTGATTTAGAGAAAATAATAATTTAGGATTACACAAATTTGAAATAAATTTTCGGAAATTTAGAATTGAAAAACGCAAGAAATAATTTATAATTCTTAAATGCACGTTGACTCATACGGAATCATGAATATCCCATGGATATGATTACCACTATTTCAGAATAATAATCTCTGCTTCATTCATTCACAAAAATCTGCTATTTAATAAGCCCAAATATATCATTCAAAAATAATTCATAAAACTGTACGAACCCTGTTTTCTCATGTTCCAAAATTTTTTGATAGAATAAATCATATTATTTTTTAAATCAGTATTTTTTTTTAAGTTAGTGGTAAATAAATTCAATATTAACCCTCTCGCTGCGTAATTTTTTTATTAAAATAGGTTCAAAAATAAAGTAAAAAAAGCAATTTAACAAATTAAAACGACCATTTTGAAAATGATTTTTTCAAAGACTAAAATTTAAGACATAAAAAATCGCACGGAGTTGAACGTACATTACGTACGCCATGAATTAACACGTTCATGCCGGCGCGGTGGGTCACACTCAACTGTCTCAGAATTGTCAAGTCTCCGGCTTTTTGCACACCACTATTATTTTAGAGAAAATGTTGTTCCTTTAAATCGCCCAATTGTTCTAATGAAATAAAACAGCATTTTCTTTGTTAAAATAGTGGTATCCAAAAAGCCGGAGACTTGGCAGCTCCGAGACGTTCGGGAAAAGGCTTTTCAATTCAGATTTCCAAGAAATCTTACGACCCATTTTAAATGAAATTTCATTCTTAAACTTGTAAACATCCCACAATATTACTTTTTACACCGTCTTTTAGAGAGAAAAGTGTACTTTTAAATGCAATTTGTTTGAAAGCTGTATCTCAATTTGTTTCTGAGTCATAATTTTTTTTGTAGTTTTTATTACTTTTTTGTCACAGTGGCAACAGAAGTATCCATCTTTGTCGAAAGTAAAGGTTAGTGTATCCCAAAATGACTAAAATGCGGATGAAACCAATAAAAAGCTTCAGATATGCTTTTGATTTCCTACCCTGACGAGGACAATAACCATTTTTCCAAATGGTTAAAAATTACGCACATTTAAATTAGGCTAAATCAGCGCCGTCACTGGAGACTATTTTTATATTTTCGCACCACTATTTTAAGAAAATCAACTTTACAGTGTATTTCTCTTGTAGATGTTGTTAAAGACTACATGAAATATTTTGTATTTAAAAAGTGGTTCGAGTTGAATTAAAAATAGTCACCGGTGGAAAAATATGAATCGCCGAGGAAATATGGGGTTGCGCAAAATTTGCTACTTTTAAGCTGTCGGAGGAAATCTCGGGTTGCGCATCGAGAGGGTTAAAGGACAACTTTATCTTGCATAATTTGATTGCCTGCAAAGGTATGTTCCTTGAATTAGGTAGATTTTTACGTTTTTTATTTTTATTTTACATCCTATTTTACGTTAAAAATTAAAATTTTGAAGCAGATTTATAAATGTAAATTATTTTTGCAGATAATTAACATTTCAAAACATAATTTCATTGCGAAATGCTACATGCTTGGAATTAATTTTGAATCATCTTAAAAAATAACAAACAAGAGACAGTTTATAAAAAGAAATAAAAATGCATTCAAAGTAGAATTTTTATGTTTAGTATGTGTTGCGTTGTGATTTATGTCTTCTGATCAATCGAGGCATAAACACGTACCACGAAGACTTTAGGAGTCTTTGTACTCTTAAAAATGGAAAAACAAGTGGTTAAGTGTGATCACAGATCGCACAGAGGGTTTCGTTTAATATTCCTTTCAAAACACTCTATACTTTTGCAAAATCTGTTAGTTCCACATTTCGCAACCAGGGGGCGCACTCTATTCTAAACAAACCTCTATCCGAACGAAACTCCGTTTTACAGTCTATCCGTAGATATATTAGTCGAGGTTATCGGGCCCATAGCACCCGAGATAGATAGGCACCCCTGGCGATAAAAAAGTGGAACTAAAATATGTAAGTCTTTGGTGCATAATATGAAAGAGTGGTCAAAGGGGTATCGGCAAAAGTTAGAAAAGTGCCCCCCGGGTGAAAAGGGGGAGGATAAAAAATTGCTTAAAATACACAAGTTAGTGCCCGGAAGGTAAATAATATAAGACTTTATGGAAATTTTGTGATTTTTCGTGTGATCGAAAGTTTTCAGATATAAGTGTGCAATATTTCAAACCTCCAACTTAATTAGGGGGCTGAGTTAGAAAAATTGCTTAAAATACACAAGTTAGAGCCCAGAATGTTAAATATAAGATTTTTTTCGAAACTATATGATTTTTCATGTGATCACAAGTGTTTAGTTATAATTATGCAAAATTTCAAGTTTTCAACTTGATTAGAGGCTGGGGTAGAAAAAAAGTTTAAAATACACAAGTTAGAGCCCAGAGGGTTAAATATAAGACTTTTTCAAAATTTTAGGATTTGCCTTTTGATGTAAGGTGTTCAGCTATAAGTATGCAAAATTTCAAGTCTCCAACATGTATAGTTTCTGAGAACGTGCACTGTGACGGGCAGACAGACAGACAGAGGAGCGAGACGAATAGGGTTTCGTCAGGTAAACGAAACCCTAAAAAAACCATTTTCAACATTTAATATCTTAAAATGGATATGATTTTAAAACACAATTTTTATTGGGATGAAAGATGTAAATATGTTCTTTCATTTCATGTATTTAAAAAACTGTAAGATGCAGAATTAGCATTTAGGGGAGACTAGAGACGGTTGACCATACGGGAGGCTTGACCTACCCATTAGTTTTCATATTTAAAAGGATTTCAGAGTTTTATCAATAGGTGTCAACCAAAGCTACTAGAATGCTCAAACAATAGACTCTGTTTCATACAGATAATCGAAATAGGTGTAGAAAAAATCAATTGTGAGGCGTTTTCAACCTAAAAAATGTGTTTTTTAGAAATATTTTGTAAGCTGTTTTCATATAAAATATATCATAGAAATTTAAGTATGTAGGTTTTAAGTAATGCAGAAATATCGAGCTTTCATTCCAGGCATAAAGATTATACAGTAAGTTAGGCTTAACATAACAATGTGCTATTCTTTAGAAAAAGGCTATATGGGGAGGCTTGACCCAGTCAATGTTAGTGACGGTTGACCATATGTCCAAAGCTCCTTAACATATTCACGGCGGGAAACGAGAATTCTCGTTTTCATTCAAAAAACATCATTGAATAAGGGCGTGGCTTCTACTTAACGGAAAATGCATTTACATCATGTTGTCCATATTTTTTTAGATTCTAAGACATTTTATATTAAATTCGTACATTAGAAGTTATTTACCGATGCATAAACTTGGGAAACCTATCTAGAACACCAATTTACAAAAGACTTTCAGAACAGGGAGGAACTTCTACTGTTTTAAAATTCAGATTTAATAAAAATTGCCCGTCGTCAATGCGTTTATTTAGGGTTTTTTGGAAGTCATTTTATTGTACACTGTGCGTAATGGTGCAGATTAATGGTTATATATAAAAAATAATGTAAATTTATTCTGTAAAGCTACAGTAAAATGTGGTGATGGAGAGGAAAATGTTTAAAACTGATTAAAGAAAGATGTGAAAAATTGTTATAGTATACACTGAAAGATAAAAAAAACTAATGAAATATAAATGGAAAGTGTATAGGAACTTTTTTCCATTTAAATATTACTTACAATAGGTAAATAGAAACAGTGGAAAAGATTAGAAAGCACTAGAATGTACGAAGGCAGCATCCTTAACCCTTTCAGGGGCAGTGGTATTTTATGAAACCACTTAACTTTAATTCACAAACGCCACAATAGAACCAGAATTTTGGTAAATTCTTTTTTATTTAATAGGTATATGAAATATAGCCTTTTTCTTATTTTCAGATAAATTTGTTCGTAAATTCCGGTGCCAGTCATTTATTTCAACATTTTTGTACTGAAAGTACTAATTAAATCCTAAAAGGGTTAAAAGATATTAATGGTAAGTTAAGTACTCATGCAGCTGCAAAAGGATATAGAATTGAAAGAAAAACTTTAGGAAGGTATGTAGACAAATCTTAACGTGAAGAATAGAGTGGGATGAAGCTAAACTTTGTGACAAGTAGAGTTGTAAGGTCGAATGTCACAAAAAGTAGGGCAAGGAGATAAGAAAAAGCAGGACAGTGGCTCCTAAATACGGACATATAATGCATGAAATCCTATGAAAACGAAACCTGTCTTAACACCTTCGCGACGGGAGCCTTTTACGAAATTTTTAATCTTCTATCACCGTTTTTTAAAAACAGAAATTTGTGTCTTCTTGTATCGAGGAAATGCGCTGATTAAATAAGGCAAATTTTACAGTAAAATTTTAGTGGTGATGAAAAACAAGGATTCTGAGTGCTTTAAGCGGCACGTATACGTGTCGCTCGTCCCCAAGGGGTTAAATGTTAAAATTTCATTTTACCTGCTGTACAATTATACCTTCTCAGACAAAATTCTGTTTAAAACAAAAAAAAAAAAGTTCTACTCTTTGACTTGCGATTGCGTCTAAACAGGTTTGTTTAAGCATCATTTTCAAAAATATGGTTTTATAATAATTAAAGCATGTAGAATAAGGTTATTTTGCTTTTTTGAAACTTATTTTATTTCTCTTCACAAATATTTCAATATAAAACAAAGTGGGTCAAGCCTCCCATATAGTGGGTCAACGCTCCCGTATGTGGGGAGGCTTGACCCATTATTTTCTCATGATTAAAATCCATGATTTTTCACATTTCTTATGTATTACACTTATGTAGCAATTTTCTTTTGATAACTGATTGTATAACGAATAAAATTATATATAAAACTTTATTCTACATTCAATATTTTAAAAATAAAAAATAATTTTGTAAAAAGTGGGTCAACCCTCCCTAGTTTCCCCTATAGGAGGCTACAAACTGCCACATATTTTACGAGCAGAAAATTGGTATAACAGTTTGTGTGCAGGATTACAAAATAAATATTGCAACTAGAATGAAAATTTTAGTGCCTATTTATACTTCAGATTATAATAATTACCTTGAACATAAATAAATTTGTATTTCAAGCATTTTTATATTTTTAATGCAAAGTTGTATTTAGCTAATACAAAATTTCGAAAATTTCAACAGTATAATCAACTAAACAGTATAATCAACTAAAAAAAATTAACAATAAAAAGGAAATTTTATGTTCAGATTATATAGACTAACATGAAACATATGTTTTGAAAATTTCATAAAAAAATATTTAGAAGTTTTTGAGCTTTCGTGCGCGTTATGCCCAAAAACGCCATTTGGAGAAAGATTATATCAAAGTTTCAGAAACGCCGCTTCAGTTATTGAACGGGTATAATTCTAAAAGCCATAATTCTGTTATAATTGGAATTTCCAGGAAACAATTATATCAAAAGGTTCAGAAAAGATAGGAGTTTAACATATAAAAAAATTTAAATTACGAAAATTTTGAAGCTTTAAGAGTCCTGAGACCCCTTAAAAAAAGAAGTATAAATTGATCTTCAGACTTTCAACACAATTTTTAATTTTTCCAGAAGAGGTGGAATCTCCAGGTTTGGTACCTCTCCCCCACCTACCATCTCCAAGCAAGAATATTATCTATACCACAAATTTTTCATACCGGAATCTGAAATCAAAGCGGTGCTAACAGCAGCGACTGCTTCAAGAAGACATACTCAAAGCTAATTGTTGTGCCGAATCACAGGAAAGGAATCAGAGAAGCCTTGACACCATCACCGATTTCGGCTAATTTTCAGTCTGCCTTGATTGCATGGCAGTTCGATCCTTTTTGGAAATCAGCTTACCTTCAATATGTGATAAGTAGAAAGCGTGTAATCATACTCCCAAATTATAGAGCGAGCCAAATTATAGAGCGAGCAAACTTATGAAGCAGGCCTTTAAACTACCACCAATTTCGGCTTTTTTTAGGCTGTCTTGATTACATGTCCTTTCGACAATTCTTGGAGACCAGGCTATCTTCATCATGTGATATGTAAGAAATGTATAAGCAATACAACCCTACCCCTTCATTGGTTGCTACAAGATACTGCTGAACTTCGATATTGTGACGGCAATCGGTACTTTACGACATTGTAAGATTACTACCACATTTTACAACCAAAACTTAACGAGAATTCAACATTATTAGTTTAACTTTAACCACTTTTTCTTAGTTCTTTTTTTCCGTAAGTGTGTTCTTGAAAAATCTTATTCACTATTAGACACCACATAATTTAAATATTAGTTTTTTATTGTATTAAAATAAGTATCCTATGATTTTTTTAGACAAATATTTTCTTTTCAATAAAGTGGCACACAAAAAATGAATTGATTTGTTAAAGGTTAAAATATTATTAAAGGTTTAATCCATTTTAAAATACCATTAATAAGAATTAATTAATGCAAATACGTGAAAAATACTTCGAAATTCTTTTTCGCATCAGTTTAAATACGTTTTATTTTAAAAGAGATTAGATGAATTAAATTTCTTTTAAATGTATGTACGATAAAACTGTTATGAAAAAACGATATAAATAATGTGAGAGATTTTAAAGGCCTATCAATTAAAATAATGAACGCAAAAACATGGAAAATTCTTCGACCTTTTTTTTCTCGACATGCGTTTAAAAATATCTTCTTTTGCGATATTCACAATATAATTTATGAAACATTTATAAATGGTCCAAAATGCAAAATCAAAAACAACAAAACAGTTTTGAGAGAAATGAGGCAAATGTATCTTTTTAAATCCATTTTCTCGTAAAGAAAGTTTTGTTGAAAATTACGGATTTCTCTATCTTTAAAGATGTAAATTTTAGATAAATATAAAACTCATAAATTTTAAAATAGTCTCGGAAAAGAATGTAATTTTTGCAACTAAAAGCATGTATACTTTTTTTTCTCTAAAGAAATACTAAGTTTTTTAATCGAATTTTTTTTTCGGTAGATTTACAACTTTTAGGGGTCAGAGATCCCGAAAAACATGTTTACTAGAAAATGTCTGTCATTCAGTATGTCGGTGTGACCGTGTGTCCGTATGCATGTATGTCTGTTTGGTATCATCGAAAAGTGTATGAAGTCAAGCATAGAATTGAACAAAATTTCATATTTATATATATTTTTTTGGCTGTGGCAAGCTTTCTTGAATGCGGAAATATTCCTCCGTAGTAGACTCTAAAATAGCGATTTTTATGCCAATTTCAATATTTTATCATCGAAAAGTGTATGAAGTTATGCATAGAATTGACTCAAAATTTATTTGTATGTTTTTGGCCATAGGCCAGCAGGTCCCACGTGAATTTGGGAACAATCTTCCGGAAGGGGGTATGCAATAGCAATCGTTTTCGATATTTCACTGTTCGTTTGTACATGAGCTGTTCATGCAGAGACGGCAATTCGCTTCCAGCTAACCCGGGGCTTCTCAAGCAACTGATATACAACATAATAACCAGGGCTTAATTTCTAACAAAAAAGTACCGGAGCCCTAATATTATGTGGTACCGGTGCTAAACACTGCACACCCCCCCCCCCTCCTCCTGTCACTCCAATCTGCATATTTATATTTTGCACATTATTTGCAAAATTTAAAGCATTTTTTTTCTGTAGCAAAATAAAAATTTTAAACATATCTATCAGCATGTATATACTTAGCTGTCAACAATTCCACTTTTTAGTTATCACGCCTTCCGAATAGTAATCGGTTATAACCCCTTGGAGACGAGCGACACGTATACGTGCCGAAAATAGGCCTAAGGATCCTCGTTTATCTTCACCAGTAAAATTTTACTGTAAAATTTGCCTTATTTAATCCGAACAGGTACTGAACAGGTAATCAGCATTAAGGGGCTTCCTAGCTGATAGCAGCTTAACACCCAGACTAGGAAATTGAAATGTCTTATGTATTAATGAGCCATTGGGATACAGTTAAACTGTAGCAAAGCTACCAGAAGAGAAATTGAAGTTAACAAGAGAAAAAAAGAACTTTAAGAAAGAAAGGAATAAAATTGAATTTTAAGGTATAAACTTAAGAAGAAAGAACGTTAACGATTAATCTTAAAAAATACTAGAATCTTTAAATAAGTAAAGTCAAACTGTAGTTGTATAACTACTATAAGGAATTTAGAAAGTTAAAGTTAGTACTGTTCAGACAAACACTCACCAAGCATGGGCAAGAAAAGCAGGGGTGGCATAGACCACAACATCCAACCAAAAAAGGGACTAATCAGGGCCATACATTATTTTTTTTAAAGTTTTTTACAATTTTTTTGGTCTCTATAGTATATAGAGAGGTTTTATAATTTTTTTTTTTTTTTTATAAGAAAAGAAAATAAAAAGAAATAAAAATATAGGCAAAATATAGCGTGGAGAACTCAGATGTTACTGAGTGTCCATAATTATGGAAAACCTGGGCCGTTTCCGATGGTGGGGTTCAAAAGCGTCATAATCCGGTAGCTCCGCTACGATTTCATTAGGGAGGTCGAAGATTTTTTCATGAAATTTTTTGGCTAAGTCGTTAATGCGTTTACGTAAGGTAGTAGGTTTTAGGTCTCTTCGGACCGTAGAGTTGCGAAGATAACGAGATGCTTTACGGACAGTACGCAGGTTGGAATTGTGCAAGCGACTAAGGGTGTCCATAGTGGTCTTACATGTGAAGCCCCAGACCGGACTGGCATAGGTTATGATGGGAATGATGCAAGAATTATAGAGAATTAATTTATTGTGGACAGACAAGGTTTTACTGTTAAGGAGAGGTTTTATAGAGTTAAAGGCTCCAGCGACTTTACCTCTGTGGAGAGAATGTGCTTTTTCCAAGTTAAGCGGCGGTCCAGAATGACCCCAAGATACTTAGCTTGGTCTGACCAAGGGATAACAGTGTTGTTAATAATGATTCTGTTAGGGAATATTATTTTGCAAAAGAAATATACTGCAGTAGTTTTAGTTTCATTTATGATAACGCGCCAAAGCATACACCAGTTCATGAAGTCATCAATATGAGTCTGTAGGTACCTGTATAGAGTATACGGGTGGTGTGCCGAAGCATAAATACAGGTGTCGTCCGCATACAGAGCGAGGTGAGTGCGCATGGAGCATGGGATATCGTTAAAGAAAATGTTGAATAAAAATGGGCCCAACACGCTCCCCTGGAGGATGCCCGCTAGGATAAGGAGAATAATAGAAAGAATGTTGTTTATGCGGACCTGAAAAGAGCGGCCGCAAAGGTACGAATATATTAAATGTATAAGTCTGGGATGAAAACCGAGCTGAATTAGTTTGTAAATGAGTCCCATATGCCAGACCTTGTCAAATGCCTTTGCGACATCAAGAAAGATGGCAGCTGCGGGATTTTTTGCATTGAGTTTCTCGCTGAGAAACACAACAACCCTAAGAAGCTGGTGTGGTGTCGAGTGTTTTGGGCGAAAGCCAAACTGCTCGGGCATGAAAAAGTTGTGTTGTTGAATGAAATCCTGCAACTGGGTATGAATGACACGTTCCACAACTTTACTGATAGAAGGTAGCAAGGAGATAGGTCGGTAATTAGTGGGGTCTGAAAGGCTAGTTCCAGCTTTTGGAATAGGAGAGATTATATAAAGTTTCCAAGGTTTAGGGAAGTAGTTATATTTAAAGATAGCATTAGTGCGGTCAGTGATATAGATTATGCAATTAGGAGGAAGGTTTCTAAGAGCAGAGTTAGTAATTTTATCGTATCCTGGGGTTTTACGCTTTTTGAGTTTTTTGATAATATTGTGGATAACAATAGGTTGAATTTTAGGGGGGGGGACCTTGAGGGGAGGTAGCCAAAAATTTCCGAACTGTTTCATTAACATGATCAAGGTGAGCTTGGTTTGCAGAGGTAGGATTAGGAGAAAATTGGGTGGCATAAGAATTAGCAAGCATGTTAGCTTTTTCTTGGTCAGTGTAAGCAGTAACATTATTAGTTGTGAGGGGGGGATGGGAGTGTAATGTTTATTCAGTTTGCGTTTAAGAATCCAAAGAGAGTTGTCCTCGCAAGATAAAGTTTTGAGAAAATTGTTCCAATTTTTCTTTTTTTCTTCGTAAAGACTGTTTTTAATTTTATTGTTTAGCCTATTGAGAAGGGGTTTAAAGGAGGGGTCTCTTGAATTTTGAAATTGTCGCCGGAGCCGATTACGCTGTTTGATAAGGTTGTAAATATAGCGGGGTGGGACGAAGGCAAAATTATTTTTGAAGGTATGAAAGGTAGAAAAATTTTGAGCATTTGTGATGTGAGAGTTGAGATGTTCAACAGCCGCATCAATGTCATCGGTATTGTTAATTTCAGGGAAGGTGATGTCCTGGGAATTAAGGTAATTAGTGAATATATTCCAATCAATAGCCACGGAAGGGGGGGGGGAGAAAGAGGATTAATAATATCTATTTTAAAGCAGACAGGCAGGTGATCAGAGGAGAGATCATTAATAACTGTAGAGTAGATAGGGTAGGGGAGATTTTTGGAAAGAGCAAGATCAATGATAGAGTCCCGGGCACCAGGCACAGTGGTAATGTGTGTTGGTCTGGATGGTGCATGTAGATTTAATTTTAAGTTTTGAACTAAATTTTGAAGAGAGGTACCCCGCCAAGAATTTCCATGGCAATTCCAGCGTCTGCTTTTGGCATTGTAATCGCCTACGAAAAAGCAGTGGTGATGTTGAGTAAAAAGCTGTGTAAGACTATTAACAGGTAAGTTACCAGTGGGTGGAGGATAAATAGAAGCTAATTTAATATTGATATGAGGAAGTTTAAGATTAATACTGGTATACTCAAGGTCATTAAAGGTGTAGTTGTGCGATTGGTAGTGTGGAAGATGGTTTTTGATGTAAATAGCGGTACCTCCTCTGTGCGTTCCATCCGCACGAGGTGTGTGGAATAGCCTGTACCCAGGGATGTTAATGTTGAAAGTGGGGTTGAAAGTCTCTTGTAAGAAAATAACATCAATTTGGGGATGTTCGTGAATAAAGAGTTTAAGTTAGTTAAATTTATTCTGCAAGGAGTTACAGTTCCAGGAAAGAAAAATTAGTGAGGAAAAGGTAGAAGAGGAATTACTCATCATTAAATGTGTTAAATTCCGTGGCTAAAGTTTCTATAGCACTCATAAGGATGAGTATTTTTTCAATTGGATCTTGTATATTTTTAGTTTGGTTAGCAATATTTTTGAAACATTGGATGAATTTGTTAAATTTCAGGCGCTCTTTCATCTCCTTGGAGGTCTTGAATATTTCTTTTAAGTCATTAGCATAATTAGAACTAGTGGGTTGTTCTGGTGTTGCATTTTGAGTGTCATTTGGCTTATTTGGTGTAGTGTTTTCGGAGTTTGGGTCTTGGGTGGGAGAAGGGAGCGGAGCCGGGGCTTCAGTAGGTTTTTCTTCTGGTTTTTTGGCCTCTGGCTTACGGACATAATTATATGTAGATAAAAGTTTCGCCATTGCATTCGGAATGATTTTAGGATTATCTTTACGGACGGTTTTGGGGTCCTGCTGTTTTTTATGAAACTGGGGGGTTTTGGGGCAACCACGGTAAGTGCCCACGTGCTCACCATAACAATTTGAACATTTGGGGATGATCTTTCCAATTTTATTGCACTGGGGAGTTAGATGCTCTTCCGAACATTTGGCGCATTTTGGCGGCAGGCGGCAAATCTCGCTGGAATGTCCTTGGCTATCTCCCCACATGCAATGTTGCATGTGGGGAGGTAGCCAAAAATTTCCGAACTGTTTCATTAACATGATCAAGGTGAGCTTGGTTTGCAGAGGTAGGATTAGGAGAAAATTGGGTGGCATAAGAATTAGCAAGCATGTTAGCTTTTTCTTGGTCAGTGTAAGCAGTAACATTATTAGTTGTGAGGGGGGGATGGGAGTGTAATGTTTATTCAGTTTGCGTTTAAGAATCCAAAGAGAGTTGTCCTCGCAAGATAAAGTTTTGAGAAAATTGTTCTAATTTTTCTTTTTTTCTTCGTAAAGACTGTTTTTAATTTTATTGTTTAACCTATTGAGAAGGGGTTTAAAGGAGGGGTCTCTTGAATTTTGAAATTGTCGCCGGAGCCGATTACGCTGTTTGATAAGGTTGTAAATATAGCGGGGTGGGACGAAGGCAAAATTATTTTTGAAGGTATGAAAGGTAGAAAAATTTTGAGCATTTGTGATGTGAGAGTTGAGATGTTCAACAGCCGCATCAATGTCATCGGTATTGTTAATTTCAGGGAAGGTGATGTCCTGGGAATTAAGGTAATTAGTGAATTTATTCCAGTCAATAGCCACGGAAGGGGGGGGGGAGAAAGAGGATTAATAATATCTATTTTAAAGCAGACAGGCAGGTGATCAGAGGAGAGATCATTAATAACTGTAGAGTAGATAGGGTAGGGGAGATTTTTGGAAAGAGCAAGATCAATGATAGAGTCCCGGGCACCAGGCACAGTGGTAATGTGTGTTGGTCTGGATGGTGCATGTAGATTTAATTTTAAGTTTTGAACTAAATTTTGAAGAGAGGTACCCCGCCAAGAATTTCCATGGTAATTCCAGCGTCTGCTTTTGGCATTGTAATCGCCTACGAAAAAGCAGTGGTGATGTTGAGTAAAAAGCTGTGTAAGACTATTTACAGGTAAGTTACCAGTGGGTGGAGGATAAATAGAAGCTAATTTAATATTGATATGAGGAAGTTTAAGATTAATACTGGTATACTCAAGGTCATTAAAGGTGTAGTTGTGCGATTGGTAGTGTGGAAGATGGTTTTTGATGTAAATAGCGGTACCTCCTCTGTGCGTTCCATCCGCACGAGGTGTGTGGAATAGCCTGTACCCAGGGATGTTAATGTTGAAAGTGGAGTTGAAAGTCTCTTGTAAGAAAATAACATCAATTTGGGGATGTTCGTGAATAAAGAGTTTAAGTTAGTTAAATTTATTCTGCAAGGAGTTACAGTTCCAGGAAAGAAAAATTAGTGAGGAAAAGGTAGAAGAGGAATTACTCATCATTAAATGTGTTAAATTCCGTGGCTAAAGTTTCTATAGCACTCATAAGGATGAGTATTTTTTCAATTGGATCTTGTATATTTTTAGTTTAGTTAGAAATATTTTTGAAACATTGGATGAATTTGTTAAATTTCAGGCGCTCTTTCATCTCCTTGGAGGTCTTGAATATTTCTTTCAAGTCATTAGCATAATTAGAACTAGTGGGTTGTTCTGGTGTTGCATTTTGAATGTCATTTGGCTTATTTGGAGTAGTGTTTTCGGAGTTTGGGTCTTGGGTGGGAGAAGGGAGCGGAGCCGGGGCTTCAGTAGGTTTTTCTTCTGGTTTTTTGGCCTCTGGCTTACGGACATAATTATATGTAGATAAAAGTTTCGCCATTGCATTCGGAATGATTTTAGGATTATCTTTACGGACGGTTTTGGGGTCCTGCTGTTTTTTATGAAACTGGGGGGTTTTGGGGCAACCACGGTAAGTGCCCACGTGCTCACCATAACAATTTGAACATTTGGGGATGATCTTTCCAATTTTATTGCACTGGGGAGTTAGATGCTCTTCCGAACATTTGGCGCATTTTGGCGGCAGGCGGCAAATCTCGCTGGAATGTCCAAATTTCTGGCAACGGTAGCATTGCTTTACGATGTTAGTGCCTTTGAAGCGCTCAATACCTACTTTAATGTAGCAAATTTCGTGGATTTGGTAGATTTCTTCGAATTTATCACGTGGGAGAACATTGACGTCATAGAGGGGCACTGGTCGACCGGTCTTTCTACTTAATCCGAGCATTTTCCCGATTTGAATAGGCACAAACTTCTGTTTTTTAAAACCGGTAGCAAAGTAATAAACATATCGTAAAAGGCTCCCGTCGCGAAGGGGATAATGTTAATTATAATGCTAATTACGATTTTCTGTTAATTCTACGATTAAATATGGTAAGGATTATGATTCGGAAATAGTGTTAACACAAAAAAGGGATAGTTCGCAACTATGAATTTTTATGAAAAAATGAATGAAATTTACAGAAATTAATATTTATATGCTATAGAATGGAACAATGTTTTTGAATTTCCTATAAAAGGTGAATATCTTAAACTATAATCGATTACTTTCGCATAACAATCTTTTGTGGTGAGTCCCTGAAAATCAGATTAAATTAAAAATTTGACACCCTTTCGTAAAGATTCGATACTTTTATAGAAAAAGTGGAAACACTGCTCGATTGCTTTCTATCAGAATAACTATACATGGCAATTATATCTATTTACAAATGAAAGTAACTTTGTAAATGTGTAGAGCAGAGCCTTAGCATGAGCAGCAATCATGGTACAAAATAAATAGAAAAATCAATAACGTGATTTTAATGATCGTACGCAATAGAAGACAAAAAACCTCAAAATGAAATGAAATGAATGAATTCGTAAAATGTAACAGAAACTTAAGATTGAGATCAAAGCTGGTATAGCATTGAAGTAATAACACTGAAATATTATCACGTGCAACAACATTTTGAATTATTAACATGTATCAGAACGAAGACAGTTTTGGGATTGACACATCCGATTAGTTTGATTCAATACTGAAAACAGTTAGTTGCATAGGGAATCTTTAAAAGGTATTCTAAAAAATCAATAAATATTTTTCCTCGTGAAACTTTTGAATACATTTATGGTCTCATATTTAAAAATAAAAGCGCAAGACACATGCCGGTTTATGCAATGAAACGATTTAGAATCGATTGTTTTTTGTTTTGTTTTTTAATTTTCGATAAATTAATTACATTGATTTTATAAACGCTTGTTCTCTCATAACAACTTTTATCGGATTATCTAGTCGTGAAATTTCATTCGAAATTCCAATTTCGTAATTATTTTCTGAAATCAACCTTTGCCTTTTCGAAAAATAAAAAGAAAAACTATTCGATTTTATAGTTTCTGTATAAGAGCATCTGCCGATCCGTGCGTTTAAGAAAAAAGTTAATTCATATGTGTATTAAAAAGTAGCCGGTTTCGATTTGAGGAAAGTCTTAAGAATAACTTTCTTCTTGTAATTTAATTTTCTTTTATATCACTTAATTATTTTATCTTACTACAATTCATAACAGTAATTAGGATCAGTAAAGTATTCTTAAAATATAAACCAGGGTTCGTACAGTATTGCCAGTGGGCTACTTTTTCTTTAAAATTCAGATTTCTTGATTGACACCACTTTTTTGAAACAGTAAAACTAACTTTGCTTTTGCCTTAATTAATATGTCACTAAATAAGGCACATTTTACCTTTTTAAAAAAAGTGGTGCCAATCAAGAATCTGATTTTAGAAAAAGCAGCCCATCCGGCAACACTGGGTTCGTACGCCTCAACGACTTTCAAGTACCTTTTGCCAGAATTTTTGTAAAGTAATATTTGCTTTATATGATGAAAAATAAATCTATCTTCAGATATAGCGATCAGTACTTTACGAAATTTCTTTTATTAAAACACTTAAAATTACTTGAATCCCTCGATGTGTATGAACCCTGCAAACGCAAAGGAAATTTTAATTTCATGAATTACAAGTTATATTTTCTGAAACACAATTTCCATGGCAAAATAGAAAAACAATGAAATACCCAAGAGCTTTTCTAAGTATAATGGAACGAAAAAATGATTTATCGTATTAATAATCAAATGGAAATAAACTATGCTTAACTATATTAAAAACAATTTAATCGTAAAAATTCTAAAATAATAGCTTTTTGATGTATGCATGACGAAACTGTTTTGAAAAGGTTTTATTATACACGAAAATGATTTTGTTTTATTTTAAATTTCCAGTTAATTAATAAATATAAGAACGAAGAAAGTGCAAAAAGTTCTTTTTTTTTTTTTTGCAACCATGTAGAATTGAATTCATTTGACAAACGTTTCACCGTAAATAAAGAAATAGTTAGCAGTGAAGCACAATAAATAGACTGTGATCAGAGGAATTAAACAATTTTGATAAAAGTTTAAGAAATGTTCTTACTAGAAATATACTAATTTTAGATATAACTGAATCTTTACATTTTTGTCTTGAACTGAATCTTTACATTTGCGTAAGTGATTATTCGCGATGAGCGCTTTTACAGAATTTTTAATCTTTTATCACCGGTTTTTTAAAGCAGAAATTTTTGACTATGGTAATTGGGGAACATGTCCTGATTAAATCAGACAAAGTTTTCGCTAAAACATAACTGGTGGGAACAACCAAATAGTATCAATTTAACAGGAAAATGCATGCACGAGCATATCTCGGGCTGCGCAGCGAGAGGGTTAAAGTGCTTTATTAGCATAAACAAATATAAGCTATGCATAAAAAAAATTGATTTTGATTTCTTTGTGAGTTAATGAGCTATTCAGAATATACTTAATCGTATTAATATTTTTGTATTTTTAAAATTTTTGTCATTTGACTTTGTAAGGGCCTTGGTGCACGTTGAGCTATTTTCTTCATTTGAGTATATTATAATACATTTTTGACACATTAGTAAATGATTTTAAGAAGGATAATGTTTTAATAAAAAAAGAAAGTCAATTGTTATCATAAAATGTGAAGAAAATAATTTTTTAAACAAATTTTTTAAAATGTAAAACCACACTTCTACCAAATTTTAGAACTTTTTTCCTAAAAATCTTTCTTTATATTTTTCGTACAGGCGTTTTCTGTATAACTCTAACGGTCAGATTTTCCAAACAGTTAGTTTAAAAATATATATATATATATATATATGTAATAATAAAAATTTTCGCCCTTTTATCTTAGTAAAACTATTCCAAATTCTTAATATTTACCCTTTTTTTTATTTATCTTTAATAATATCTTAAATATCTTTTATCTTTTTTCCATGCTTTAAATGCGTATTCTTTTATTATTCTAAACACCTTAATCCATTCGTCTAATCTTATAAAACCCATTAAATTACTTTTTTCATTTTATTCTAAAAATAAATTATTTTTGTTTCGAATGTTTTTAATAGCATTTGCTCTCTGATACTCTATTTCTCATAATTCCATGGACAGCCTACCGAATTAATTTGAATGAAAAGAAACATTGATACGAATTTTTGTAATGCATAAATGTATAAATAAACTAAAAGAATATTTAATGCACTTTACACGAACAACACAATCGAACACATTCTATCGAATTTGAGAAAGAAGCTCTGGAAATATCAGTTCGGCTGGCACCCAGTGGTTGTTTCCTTTTTCGAGATTTGAAGACAGGTTTGGGACGATAGCATTCCATTCCACTGCAATTCCAACAAAAATCTCCAAGACGCATTTGAGACCTATCTCAATACGTTGGCAGCAACGTTCTCTGAAAAGGGTATCTTCCTCCCCTCGCCAACCATTATAACAAATGATTCAATGTTCACTGCGACTATGTCGAAAAGTAGCTTTGATTGTACAAGACTCCATGTTATAAAATAATTTTATTATTCACACTCGTCTTTATTTTACAGCCCATCGGAAGTATAAAAAAAAACCCTCGTAAGTTGAACAAATACACAAATTTTAGCAGTTTAAAATAATTTTGTACTGAAATTTTTCACTGCAGGAGAGATTTTTTTTTTTTTACTTTGCAATCATGGATTATTCTACTGCGTACCTTTGTTTACAAAAATGTTCTAACTTTTTCTATGTAATAACAAGTATCTTTTCACCATTTGGTAACTGTTGTTATGGATATGCATTTACTTACATAGGAAAAAAGAATTGTTTCCGTTTTGAGGAAAATTGTGATATTTAAAAAACCTTTAGATAATTTTTTATTATTAAAGTTCTTCACCATAAAATTTTTTAAATGAAATTCTGCTGAAGATATTTAGTTACAAAAAAAATATTGAAGCATTACTAATTATTGACATTTTTTATGTTTCCATAAATAAAATTTTAACAATTTGTTAATAGCTTTTTAAATTAAAATTCATACCAGTATTCTTAAAAAATATTTTTAATATTTAAAATGTAAATTAATTCTTTTTTGTAAACAGATTTTATTCTATATTAAACTTTTCAAGAATGGCTGCTGGTAACAGTAGTTGTAAAGTGAAGAATTTAAGCTGACTTCCACGCTAAACAAATGTTGGTACTACCTTGTAAATTTCTATACGTTTGTTTTATCTATGCATGCTAGTTGTTGGTATATATACAGGGTGTTTCATATGAGATAGACAAAACTTTAACAGGTGATAGTACACATCCAAACAAACAACTTTTATCAAAGAATGCATGGTAGGAAATAAAACGCAAAGGTGCTGGCGCATTTGGAAACTTGGTCCAGTGCTGCCAGTGAGATACTTTTTTAAAATTCGGATTTATTGATTACCACCATTTTTTAAAAATAGCGAAATTCGCCTTATATAATGACAGATTAAATAAAGAGAAAACAAGGCGGATTATCAATTTTAAAAAACTGGTAGCAATCAAAAAATTTGTATTTGAAAAAGTAGCCCACTCGTAACACTGACTTGACCCGTGCAAACGTTAAAACTCTATTCCTATTGAGAGTTATCGGGAGAAAAATGACACGAATAGCATGCAAATGTGATATGGGGAAGAAGAAGAACCCTTGTGCAAAATTTCGCCTCGATTAATACATAAAGGCTGCTGATCCGAGTGTGCAACTATCAATCGCTGTACGAACGTAACGGGAGATGTTGACCTTCACTAATAGGGAAAAGGTTGATATGCATTTTATCTACGGAACTGCAAGTGGAAAT
This sequence comes from Maratus speciosus, assembly GCA_963932465.1. Classification (NCBI taxonomy): domain Eukaryota; kingdom Metazoa; phylum Arthropoda; class Arachnida; order Araneae; family Salticidae; genus Maratus; species Maratus speciosus. The sequence goes on along the minus strand of OZ010793.1, from coordinate 111,748,705 downwards.
GACTCAGAGACTCAACGATTGTACAGAGAAGGGTTTCCCACCTTGTTTTTGTCACTTATTCGTTCTTTGCTTGTTTTTGCCTCGCATAACAACATATCCAGTGTTGCCAGTATGCTACTATTTTTAAATTCTGATTTCTTGATTAGCATAACTTTTTTGAAATTGTACAATTCGCCTTCTTTAATGACCTATTAATTGAGGCTGAAAAAAGGCGAATTTTATCATTTCGAAAAAGTGGTGCCAATCAATAAATCTGAATTTTAAAAAAGTAGCCCACTGGCAACACTGAGTATCTCCTTTTTCTCCCCCAAGCACTTTTGCATTTTAATTCCGATCATACATTCTTTAATTGAAATTGTTTGTTTTGATGTGTACTATCACCTCTAAAAGTTTTTCTAATCTTTTATGAAAACACCCTGTATATATACCAATTAATGCGATAATTTTTGCTCTCTTTTAACCCCTTGAGGGGCTAGTGATTGTGTTCCTGTAATGTGGAACTCACACCGGAAACTTTGAAAATTTCCATTTCAACATAAGTAAAAGCAATTTTACGGCTTTTTTCCACGAAAGTTAGAAAAGCAAAAGTTAATAAAATTTTTCTTTTGTCAAACCACTTTAATCGTAGGTGGTATATACAGGGCCTGATTACCAACGGGGCAAGCATACACCAATAAATTTTAAAAGAAATGTTCGCCTTATCTAAACGCCGTATTCATGTAAAATTTCTGCCTTGAATCAGGTATAATTTTCTGTTTCTTTTTACTGGTAGGAATTTGCCCCGTTGTTAATCAGGCCCTGGGTATATAATATATACCGGCGCCACTGAAGGGGTTAAAGGACTATTAATCAAAATTAATGAATGCAAAACCATGAAAAATACTTCGAAATTTTTTTTCCGCTTCTGTTTAAAAATGTGTTTTTTAAATAAAAGCTTTTATGAAATTTATGAAATATTTATAATTGGTGCAATATACAAAAACAAAAAAAAATTCGGAAAGAAATGAAAGTAATATATCTTTTTAACCCCTGAATTCTCGCTCCCGTCATAGTCTCGGACTGTGTCTTTTATTCGAATTCTTTGATTCCCACCAGTTTTATAAAATTGTGAAATTGGCTATATTTTAGTGTCGTTTTCCCTGTCATTAAATAAGGCGAATATTTCTTTTTCATAAAAGTGGTGCCAATAAGCAATTTGAATTTTTTAACCGTAATTTAATTCGAGCGTTAAGGGGTTAAGTCCATTTTCTCATTAAAAAAGTTTTTGTTGAAAATTATGGATTTCTCTAAGTGTTAAGACGTAACTTTTTGATAAATATAAAACTCATACATTTTAAAATAGTCTCGGAAGTAAATATAATTTAAGTAACTGAAAGCTTTTCCTAATTTAGACTGAAAAAAGCGCATCTTGTAAAGATATTCGAAAAAAATTTCTAATAATAATACAAGAAGTCATGGTACATGCAGATATTTGTTTTGAAATCATTTTGAATCGAATGTTTTTGTTAAAATTTCGATAAACTAATTAGGGGAGGTTAGTACACAGTGAGACAAAAAATATTATTACTTAACAAATGGCAACGATTTTTATTCTTTTGAAATTTTTTTTGCTACAACTTTAAGCTACACAAATACGGTACACATTAATGTATAAATAGTTTTAAAAAAGTTATTTATAAAAGCACAGAAGCAGCATAAAGGAGTATCGAAAATTGTCTCACTGCTTACCACAAGTGGTACACTGTAAGACAATGTATATATTTTCATAAATCATACATTTTTATACTCTATCAATAATTTTCTGCAGTTTATGATTGCTAATTAATATTTCTAGATAAAAAAATTAAAAAATATGAGCCTCTGTTGGACAATGGCAGACACTGGGCTACCTTCATGCAAACTTTCAGCTTCTTACGTTTAGTAGATTTCACTAACAATCGCACGTCCCCCAGACACAGAGATAGAGAGAGATAAAAAAAAACCTTCTTTTATTAATAAATAACTTTTTTACGTCAGAACCGCATAGTAGATACACAATGAGGCACGTCTCACTGTGTGCCACAACTGTGTGTCTCACTGTGTACTTTCGTTACGTTGTAACAAAATGGATGCCATATCTGTTTCATCATCAGTTTCATAGCTTTGAATGCTTCTGTCGTTTTGTCGACATAGTCTATCATTAGATATAGCTAGGTTTGGTTAAGTAAAAATATGCTATAATGAAATAAATAAAGTCTAAAATGGACGTTTATGTAACTTTAACCGCTGTAAAAATAAATAATTACGTACTATTTTGTTGGACGAGTAACCGAAGTGCCGAAACTACATCCACGAGTTGCATAAGATGAGGTGGTTCAGTGTGTGTTCCAGCTAGGAGAAAAAATTATAACTATATGTCAAAATGGCTGCTGTCTCATTGTGTACCATGTCTCACTGTGTACTCCCCTACCCTACATTTTAAGTTACAAACGCAGGGTTACCATAGGCTATTTTTTGATAGTCTGATGGGAAAATTTGGTTCAAAACGACAAGTTTGTCACCATTTTATGAAACAAATGTTGTCGAATAATTAAAAAAATTTGATTTCACAGTTTCTGAATAAGGGACCTGCCAATCCTGCGCGTTTACGAACAAAAATGAATTCATAAATGTATTAAGAAGTAGTCATTTTCGATTTGAGAAAAGTGTAAAGAATATATTTGCATATATCTACCCTATATATATAAAATCCTAATGAAATGAATTTATGAAACGACTTTATGAAACGTCTCATTTAGTTTCACAGCTATATCTCCTAAAATTTGGAACGTCTGACGTTGAAATTAACAACAATTATCCTTATTCATCCATAGGTTTCAAGTGTGGTATTATAATTTTAAAATTTGAATTTTTTCGAAATATTATTTTTTTGCTAATTTTAATGGAATTTCTCCAATAATGGCAATAAAATTACTCCCTTTTTGTGGAAGAAAGGGAGATAAGGTGAACAGATACAGATTATTAGATTACATCTTTTTCGTCATTTTCCAAATTGAAATTGAAATTAACTTTCATTTCAATCGATAGTGAAGACAATATTGTGATTAAATTATGTTTTTCAAAAATATTTGAAGAAATAAAAACTTAGTTTCTTATATTCAATCTTTAGGAATCACTTTATTTTAGAAAACCAAAAATCGTCTGTTATTTTCTCCATTGACTTAAAAAAATAATAATTATTCCATCGTAGTTTTTGTCAGTTAATTTACAAAGGCGTTTAAAGCCTAAATGGTTTATAGAGAGAAATACAATTTTCTAAGCATTAATTTTACTTCATAAACATGAACTATTTTGAACAAATTCGTCCAAATGACGTCATTTATGTAAACGCTTAGAAAAGGAGAAAAAATTAATAAGGATTGTAATTTATTGATGCAATATTGTCATTTTTAAAAAATCTTAATGAAACGACTTTATCAAAAGACTAATTCGGATATGTGAAAAACATATGCCATGATAAATGTTCATCTGAATGCAAGGACGAGAAAATTTCGTGCTTGGTTATTTGTGGTGGCAAAAGTAAAAAAGTTGAAGACCCCTATCTTACAGTTTCGGCAGTTAACCCTTTCCGGCGCAGTGTGTCCTGTCTGGACACACCTAATTTTAATTCCAACCTTACAAATGGCACCAAGAATATTTATCAAAATTTTGATTTTACTATGAAAACTTAATTTAAGGAGTTTTTATTTTCTAAAAGAAATCGTTTGCAATTTCCGGTGTCAGTCAATATTTTCTCATTTTGCGAATAGAATTTGTCTGCGCCAGAAAGGCTTAATGGGTTAATTTATAAGCAACATTTTTATTTCAAAATAATTTTAAAAAAGGAAATAACACTTAGATGTAAATATAAAACTTTAAGAGCAACTAAAACAGCTCCATAACAATTAGGTTTTTATAGATTAAAATAAATTCCAATTTAAATGAACTTGAATGAAAATAAACCTTTATATGAAGGCTTGATAATGTATAAATGATTAAATAAACATAAAAGATTATTTAATGCACTTCTGTAATGAATATGGTTCCATGGCTGGTCCCATAATGTGTGCTTTATAGAGTTCATCAATTAAACGCAAAGCAATTTATTTGAAGGAAAAGCTGGAAGTTTTTTCTTTCTAAATTTCAGTTGAGGCAAATGAAAAATTTATTAGATTTTTCTTTTCATACAACCATATATCGAATAATACGTATATTGCAAATGTATAATCTACCCCGAATATTTCTTAAGGATTTCAGATATTTAAAGAAAAAGGATCATTTGGCTGCTCTGATGAAACAGTAGGAATTTGATTAAGAAAAATTTTCAATTCTTAAAATATTCGCAAGTGCGTGAAAATGTTGTGTAAACCAAAGATTTGATAGGTTAATTAAAAATGAATGTACAAATGAATCATACTTTCTTTTTCAAACTAGTCCGTCTCCTTAAATCGTATAACTGACCTCCTGATATTGTCACAGAAAGCTGATTCTTTGGAGCATGTGTTCAGAAAATCCGGGACTGATTATCTATGGGGGAAACTTCCGCCAGTAAAAATTAATGGAAACATTTTTCCTTCTGTATTACAGTAAGTTTGCATGACTTCAGCGTATAAATAAGTCAGCAATTTCTATTAAATTTTACTGGCGGAAATTTGCCCAGTTTGTAAACAGGTCTTGCATGAAATGTCTCTGAACAACGGTTATTAATGGAGTTGTGAATAAAAACGATGAGACATATAGTGTATTGTCTACAAATTACGAGCTAAGTAACTGAGGAAGATGTCATAAAATGACGTCTGTTTTTTTTAATTGGATGAACATAGCCGCGGGGGCAAACTTCCACCTGTAAACTTTAACCCCTTGGGGACGAGCGACACGTATAGGTGCCGCATGAAGCCAAAGCGATATAAGTAAGCGTCCTATCTTAAATGGGCGAAGTAACCGCAAGATTAAAAGCGAGGTCACATCAATCAAGGTCATGCGCCACGTAGCGGATGGAGTATGAACTACAGGTACATACCTAACTGTTTTCTTACTGACACCACTAAAATTATAAAGTTTTTTTCACCTTGATTAATAACTGAAGTTTTTACGATAAGGCGAAAAAAAACTTCGTGTTGTCAAGAGCGTCTGAATGCCCCTCTCGCAACGCCATTGTTTTGCAATAAATGTGGCAAACAAAATTCATTTCCGTGAGCTACAGAAGATTTAGGAAATACCCGCCACACTAAAAGCCCGCGTATGTGAATTATCACTCCGTCCACAAGGTGGCGCAACTGTGTTAATTTACACCTGATTCCAGCATTAAGTTTGTTCGCTTACTTATAACGCTTTGCATGAAGCGCTCAGAATCCTTGTTTTTCCTCACCAGTAAAATTTGTCTTATTTAATCAGCGCATTTTCTCGATTCAAGAAGACACAAATTTTCGTTTTTAAAAAACGGTGACAGTAGATTAAAAATTTCGTAAAAGGCTCCCGTCCCGAAGGGGTTAATAAAAAAAAAAACCTGTCTCATTTAAGTGCCTTATTGATGGATAATTTCTCTCAAAAATATGGTACAAATTTCTATTTGTTGTTATTGGTGGCAATTTGCCGAGGTATTATAATCTTTATCGTTAACACTGACTGGAAGTTGTCTAGTTTGTCACAATATGACAGAAACACAGTGCTTGGCTACCGCTGAAGTGAAATTCGACCAGTAAAAATTAATTTCTATTTTGCCATTATTTATGACTGAAATTTTGCATTAATAAAATGTTTAAGTAAGGGTAAATTTTCTATTTAAATTCACTGATGAAAATTTGGCCGGCGGTAATCCATGGAACTACTAATAAAGAGGAACTGACGTATTCTTAAAACAGTGAAGCTCCACCTGTAACAGTTTTCGCCGGGGGTCATTACCGCCGGGGAAAATTCCCACCCATCAATTTAAGTAGAAATTTTCGTTTTATTCAAACGCCTTAGTAATGGAAAGTTTCAGTCAAAAATAATGGCAAAAACTGATATTTATTTTTGCTGCTGGGAGTTTAATTTGGCGGTAGTATTTCCGCCATATTGTGACAACCAAAACAACCTCCTCTCAGTGTCAGTGAAAAGTTTATACTACCTGTGCAAACTGACACCAGTAAAAATGAATCGAAATTTTTTACCAGATTTTTGAGAGAAATTTTCCATGAATAAGACGCTTAAATAAGACGAAATTTCCTATTCAAGTTTACTGGTGGAAGTTTTCACTGGCAATAATCAGAAACTATAGATACCATTAAAAAAACAGCAACCATCTTGTGACAACCTCCTTAGTTACTTCACTCGCGATTGCTAGACAATACACAATATGTCTCCTCCTCTTTATTCTTAACTCCATTCGGTAATCAACACTTTCAAAAGCGGTTACAGTTGAAGCTTCACCATTTTAACATGTTCACGCCGGCGTGCATCACCGGTGGGTCACGCTTGGCTGTCGTATCGGGCGGCGTGCATCACCCGTGGGTCACACTCCACTGTTAAATAGAAGGCGTGCTATACAGGTGGTTCACACTCGACTATGCCATAGACGGCGTGCACTACAAGTGGCGTCACACTTGAATATTCGAAAATTCAGTAGTAAAAACAATTCAATACTATAAACCTCATACATTCACGACGGGAAACGAGAATTCTCGTTTTCATACAAAAGATATCAGTGGCTGAGGGCGTGGTTGCTACCTTACAGAAAATGCATCTATATCATGTTGACCATATTTCTTTAGATTAAGACATTTTATATTAAATTCGTACATATGCAGTCAATAAAATCATGTCTCTTATTAATTTGCTTACTCCTTATGAACTTTCAGACATTCACAATCAACTCTGCTTGTTATATTCGAGTTCAGTTTAACCCCTTGAGTGGCAAGCAATTACGTTTGTGTAATGCTGAATTCCCACCGGATAATTAGTAAAATTTTATCTCAAATTAAGGAAAAGCAATTTTAGGACTTTTTCCCACCAAAGTTAGAAAAGTAAAATTTCATAATTTTTTTCTGGTGTAAATCTTTATTAATCGTAGGTGGAATAAAATATATCCCACTGCCCCTCAAGGGGTTAATAAATTAATCCCTTGAGGGGCGGTGGGATATATTTTATCCTACCTACGATTAATGAAGATTTGATATGATATAATAAATATGAGAGGGCAGAGCCTGATTACCCACGGGGCAAATTCCTACCACTAAAAATAAACAGAAAATTTTGCCTCATTAATGGCAGAAATTTTACATAAATACGGCGTTTAGATAAGTCGAACTTTTCTTTTAAAATTTATTGGTGTAAGTGTGCCCCGTTGGTAATCAGGCCCTGTGAGAGGGGCGTGTCTTTACATGCAGTGTCTGAATATGCGAAAGTACCGCGCCGCCAGATGAAGCAAAACATGAAATCAAGTGCTCCTCACAACGAAAAACATGAATATAGGCGCCGGCGTGAACATGTTAAGGATATGTCAGTTCCTCTTTATTAATAGTTCCATGCGGATACTGGTTGTATTACCAGGTGTCCGTCGTAAATCATGGTCCAAATGCTCTGGACATCATTAATTTCTTACCGTTTATTTCGCCAATTTTAATCGGAGGTAATCCTACCATTATATAACGTGAAAAAAAAAAAAATAGTGGTATTCAGAGTATTTGGAGGCCCAATTTACGCGGGACGACTGGCAACACTAGTTACTGACGAAGTTTTTCAAATAGAATTCGTCAAATTCTAAAACACAATGGGCGGGGTCCAGATAGATTTTTCGTTGTTAGCAAAAGGAGATTGACCTATCAGAAGCTTGCATTTTGACAAACTGCTAGAAGTTCGCAAAAATGCAGGCTTCTAATTGGTCAAAGTTGTTTAGCTAACAGCTAAAAATCAATACAAAAATGCATGTTTCTGATTGGTCAATCTCTTTTCACAACAGCGAAAAATCCATCTGGATCCCGGACAATAAGCTCTTCCGTTCGCTGTTTTTAGCATTTTGAATAACAGTAAGAACTTTTACGTTTTACCAGTCTAAATTTACAAATTTATACGTTCACTAAAATGTTAAAATTTCAGCGCAAAATTCACCTTGTTTATTAATTAAAATACATAAAGATACAAATATATTTAAATACATTGCTTAAAGGTGCGTCAAATATAATAAAATCATTTAAAAGCACATTAAAGTATTTTTAAAAAACCAAAACGCTTTTAACCGCAACTTACTCGGCCTTCATTAGTGAAAAACTAATAGCTGTTGTCCCTTTGCGTCTTCTAGCTTTGCCCGGAACAGACAATTCTACTTCAAGAGTGGTATGGAATATAAGGTACAATGGAAAGGTTATCTAAAATTTCAAAAAACAAGTACAGATTTATCAGTCATGTATTAATTCTTTCCAGACTGCGTGGATATCATATGATAATATATTGTTACATATTATTTCCTTATTAGATATTATTTCTAGATATTCTCTTATGATAGCTTCTTGGTGATTACTTGTACGGAAGATAATTTTGGATCTATTGAAATCTACTTTTCTAGATAGATTTTTTTAGATCTATTGAAATCTACTTTTATACGTTGAGTTTGTGCTCATCTTGGTAACGCAGTGTGGGGTCTATTTAATCTTGGATATGCTCAGATATGACACTATGTAGACCCCACACTGCGTAAGCAAGATTAACACAAACTCAACCTATAAAAATAGATTTCAATAGATCCAAAATTATCTTCCGTACAAGTAATGACCAAGAAGCTACAATAAGAGAATATCTAGAAATAATATCTAATAAGGAAATAGTCTGTACTCATATATTATCATATGATATCCGCGAAGTTTGGAAAGACTCAATACATGATGATAAACTTATACTTGTTTTTTGAAATTTTGGATAACATTTCCCATTCCCCCTTATATTCCATACCACCCTTGAAGTAGAATGGTCTGTTCCGGGCAAAGCTAGAAGACGCAAAGGGACAAGCTATTAGTTTTTCACTAATAAAAGCCGAGTAATTTGCCGTTGAAAACTTTTTGGTTTTTTTTAAATGACTTTAATGTGTTTTTAAATGATTTTATTATATTTGACGCACATCTCAGCAATGTATTTACTTTTATTTGTATCTTTATGAATTTAAATTATACGTTCACGTTATTTTAACATTTGTCAAAGAAACTAGTTTAGCAGTCATACATGTGTTTTCATTTAAACTATCATTTTGAATTATCCTGTACATGTATTGTGCCAAACGGAATTTCATTTATTTTGTTTTAGTATTTAAAATGTAATAAAAATAAAAATAACATTCGTTATTAGGATACTTTTCCTATTAAATAAATCTATAAATCGAAAGCTGATTATCGCTTAAAATGCTAAGTTCTAAGTTAAAAATTCCCTTTTCTAAACAATTATTTTAAATTTTCTTCTGCGATCCCCCTTAGATGATTTGCATTCGAAATAGTAATTTTAGAAAATAAATATTTCTCGCAGCAAAAATTAGAATTTCGAAATCTTTAAAATCGTTTTATATTCCTTTATGTACAGATTCCCTGTTTCTGAAGAAAACCAAAAAGGAATTTCACACCAAGAACATTAATCGTCATATTTGTCTAGTGAAATACTTAGGATTTTTTCAAATATAGTCGTCTCCTTTTCCCTGTAACATTACAAACCTTAATTTTTGGTTTAAAAAATACGTCCTACTTTGAGTTAACGCCGTCTCACTGAAAATGCATGTTATTTAAAACATTTGCATGCTTGACCGAAGTTGCGGCAAGAAAATGTATTATGTTAAGTGTATGATTGTTTATTCCGTTCATAGCTTGACCTTCTTTTTTAGGAAGAGCCCCGCTCTTTTTGTAAGATATTAGCTAAACAATGGAGTTAGAAATAAAAAGGAGGAAACATATAGTGTAATGTCTACCAGTTGCGAGTGAAGTAACTGAGAAGGTTGTCATAAGATGGCGGCTGTTTGTTTACATCGGATCAACCGTTTCTGATTACCGTCGAAACAAATGTTCACAAACCATGTGACCTAAACAGAGATTTTACGTTAATATATATATAATAATTTATTCTAAATGGACTTTACATTTCTCCAAAAGACAAATCGTTAAAAAGGGTTTACATTTGAGAGTGTCAAAGTGGTGTTACTCCTTGACACTATAAACTAAAATCGGCAACACCACTTTTTAAGTACAAAAATATTTGGCTTAAATAATCGAGAAAACTCTTTCCATGAATGAACCGAAGATTACAAGTAAAAATGAGTGGTGTCAAAAGTGCTTTTAGTAACGAAGCAAGTTAACTTTTCTTGCACGAACTCAGTTCGGGCAAAACAGTTAAGTGTTTAAAAAATCATAAGTTAACTAAAATCGTAAGTTAACAAATTTATATTTAAACTAATTAAATTTCCATGAATTTTAATTCCGATCATTATATATATATTTTTATATTTTAATTAATATTACAGTTATCTGCACGTGTATATTGTTTGGTATTTAACTTTATTATTTTTATAATACATTGATGTGACCTTCATTGAATTCGCAGAATAATCATTCGAATTATTACAATGTTTTTAAAATTTATTCTACTTTGTCGCAATTAAACTCCAATTTTGTTGGTTTTACATGTTAGAAATCCCGATATCTGATTATATTAACCGGGCAACAAGAGCATGAATACAGCGAAATAAGATGATCAAATACACAAATTTTAGCAATTTAGAATAATTTTGTACTGAAATTTTTCACTACAGGAAAGTTATGTTTTTTTTTTTTTTTTGTCATTATGGAATATTCTGCTGCTTTGTTTGTAACAGGGTTCTTACGCTTCAAGGATATTTACCAGAATTTTTTTAAGTCATATTTGCCTTATTTAATGAAAAAATTCTATCTTCAGTTATAGCGACCGCTACTTTACGAAATTTCTGGTAATAAAACCCCTAAAATCCCCTGAATCCCTTGATTACGATCTCTGTATAAAAATGTCCTAACTTTTCCTATATAAATACAAGTAGTTTTTCTGCATTTTGTAAGCGTTTTTATATTTATATGCATTTAGTTGCACAGGGAAATAAAATTCAGTTTTGAGTGAAATTATGACATTAAAAAAAAGTTCAGATAATTTTTTATTATTAAAGTTCTTCACAAAAAAAAAAAAAAAAATGAAATGAAATCTTTTTGAAAACCTTTGGTAACAACAAAAGTATTGAAGCATTACTAATTATTGGCAGTTTTAATGTCTCCTTATAAAACTTTAAGGATTTATTAAAAGCTTTCCACATAATAACTCACACCAGTATCTTTTAAAAGATACTTTTATTACTCATTAAAAATGAATGTTATATTGACTTACCGAAAGGTGCTGATTTGAATGCTTTTATATATCGAGAATATCGAGAAATGACTGCTGGAAACAGTAGTTGTAAAGTAAGGAATAGAAGCATATGCATAAGACTAAACAGGTCTTCGCGCTACCATTTAATATCTGTATATCTTTCTTATTTGTTAATATTAGTTTTTCGTATATATGTATGTATATATACAGGGTGGTCATAAAAAAACTGTGGCGATATATGGAATTCTAGCGTCCGGTCTGTTTAACCGATCGAGATGAGATTTCAGATACAGTTAATCAGAGGTATGAGCTCGGGATTCTGTGAACGGCAACAAATTGGCGCTCACGGTTACGGTTATAGGTACAGAAACTCGAAATTTTCGAATGGAAACGCTCATTTTTTTCGTCACAAAATGCTCAAAGCATGCGAAAACCCAAAATAACGCTGGAACGGTACGTGTTTCGCAATAAACAGACGCGTTATGCACGCATAAAAAACAGCTCTGCGAACGGGCAAAGAAAAAAAAAAACATGATTGGGGTGCACGGAGGAAATTTGCATATGACCAGGGCCTGACTACCAACGGGGAAAACTTACACCAATAAATTTTAAAAGAAAAGTTCGCCTTATCTAAACGCCGTATTCATGTAAAATTTCTGCCATGAATGAGGCAAAATTTTCTGTTTATTTTTAGCGGTAGGAATTTGCCCCGTGGTTAATCAGGCTCTGCATATGACAGAGGCAAGAATCCGTTTTCTTCGCTGACGATCTGGCGAACGGCGTTCTGCGATTGGTGTCTTGCCTCTGTCATATGAAAATTTCCTCCATGAGCTCCGATCATGTTTTTTTTTTTTTTTTTTTTTTCTTTTTGGCTGTTCGCAGAGCTGTTTTTTGTGCGTGCATAACACGTCCGTTTATTGCGATACACGTACCGCTCCAGCGCTATTTAGGGTTTTCACATGCTCTGAGCATTTTGCGACGAAAGAAAAGGGTCGTTGCCATTCAAAATTTCGAGTTTCTGTTCCTATAACCGTAACCGTGAGCGCCAATTTGATGCTGTTCACAGACTCCCCAGCTCATACATGTGAATAACTGTATCTGAAATCTCATCTCGATCGGTTAAACGGACCGCCGGCTAGAGTTCCATATATCGGCACAGTTTTTTATGACCACCCTGTATATATGTATAGCATTTAATGTGACAGTTTTTATTCTCGTTTAAAAGCTTATTAATCAAACTTAATGAATCTAAAAACATGGAAAATACTTCGACATTTTTTTTCCACATCTGTTTAAAAATGTCTTTTTGGACGAAATTTATAGTGTAATTTATGAAGCATTTATAAATGGTGCAACATACAAAAGCAAAAATAAAAAATTGTTTTAAGATAAAAGAAATTAATGCATCTTTTTAAACCCATTTTCTCGTAAAGAAAATTTTTGTTGAAAATTAAGGGCTTCTCTATCTTTTAAGACCTAAATTCTTGGTAAATATAAATCTCATAAATTTTTAAATAGTCTCGGAAATAAATGTAATTTATCTAACTGAAAACTTTTTCCGATCAGACTAAAGTAAGTTAGCTTTATAGCTCATGTTTGAGAGGTATTGTAAAAAAATGTCTAACAAAATTACGGTCTGGTATTTAAACGTAAAAGCGTTGCACATGTAGTTATAAGTATTGAAATGATTTAAAGTCTTAAAATCAAATGCTTATTTTCATTTTTCGATAATTACATTTTAAGATATAAAAGATTATGTCACATAACGGTATTTATCGGATACGCTGGTGAGCTAATTTTGTTCAAATCGTCAATTGTGTCCCCCTTTGCTGATCAAATGTCTGCCTTTATCGAATAATTAAAAAAAAATTCGATATAATAGTTTCTGAATAAGAGACCTGCCAATCCCGTTCGTTTATGAACAAAATTGAATTCACAAATGTGTTAAGAAGTAGACTGTTTTGATTCGAGAAAAGCCCCTTGGGGACGAGCGACTGGTACATATATCGACTCACATACGTACGTGCTCCTTAAAATGTTCATAATGCGCGATTATTCTCGCCAGTAAATTTTTATTGTAAATTTTGCCTTATTTAATCCGAACATTTTCCCTATTCAATTAGGTAAAAATTTCTCTTTTGAAAAACCAGTGATAAAAGATTAAAAATTCTGTAAAAGACGCTCGTCACGAAGGGGTTAAGAATATGTTTTTGTCTTCTTTTGTTTTATTTTTATAATTTTAACGTGTTTTGTTTTACATCACTAATGTCTTTATCTCATTATTCTTTATATCTGTAATTAGGATCAGTAAGGTATTTTCAAGATAAAAACGTATAAGAACGATTAATTTCCATATTTACAATTTACATTTTCTAAAACGCAATTTCCATCGTAAAATAGAAAAACAGTGAAACACCCAATTTTTTTCGTAATATACTTGAATGAAAATATTATTTATCTTATTAACAACCAAATGGAAATAAACTCTGCTTAAAAAGATAAAAAAAAACTTGATCATAAAATATTCAAACTAATTCATTTTTTATGTATGCATGACCAGACTGTTTTGAAAAAGTATTATTATGGAATAAAATGATTTTGTTAAACTAATAACTGTAAGAACGGAGAAAATATAAATACAGTCGGACCTCTATTTAACGAATCTCTATTTTGCGAACTTTTACTTGGAACCAAGAACATTTTGCAAATTTCTTCGTAAAATAACCTCCAAATAACGAAGTGTATTCTCTATTTAACGAACTTTTCCTTGGGATCTAAATTTTTTTTCTCCCTATTTCTTAAAATATTACTTGACATTTCAAACTTCTTCTTTCTTTTAACACATTTTATGATGATCAGTGACCATGGACAGGTCTTACCAGGCACCTAACTCACCGACAGCAGTAAAATCGTTGTGATTCTTTGCTTTCCATCCAAAGAAGTTAAAACTTTCAATATCACCTTTTAACCATCAATGCTGCCCCGATTTCTTAAACTATAGTTTGCAGTTTTCTAGATTGTTGATCATGAACAATCGTGTTGATAATTTCGGTTTCTTGTAGCTCCAAAATGTCAAAGAGAAAGTGCTTGAGCATCAAAGTAACAAAAAATTATTCTTGATGAGGTGGATAAAACCGTGAAGATAAGATGCTTTAAAATTTGGTATTCCCCCAAACAGCTTATCAACCATAATAAAAAATCGTGATTTTAATGTAAAATTATTTTTTAAACTGAAAATACAATGTATTTCCAGACAATGTTTTGTTTCATTCTTATTTCCCTTGCAGATTTCTTTTTAATGGGTAAAATAAATAAAACTTATAGATATAATTTATAAAAAAAAGTGTGACGAATTATTTTTTTAATTATATTTAGTGTTTATGGACTTACAATGTCTTTTACGTAGTTTAAAGTATTTTAAAAGGTGACTCTCTATTTAACGAATTTTCCATATAAGAACTTTTTTTCGGGATTTAGTGACTTCGTTAAATAGAGGTCCGACTGTAGATCTTTTTTTTACAGCCATGTAGAATTGAATACGTTTGGAAAAGTTTTTACTGTAAATAAAGAAATATTTAGCAGTGAAGTAAAATAAGTAGCACTTCAGAAGTGTTAACCATTATATCGCTAGAATCCTGTTTGTTCGTAAATGTATTTTGTTTAAATTAAACCTTTATCTACTCACGGTACTTATAAGTACTATTAAAATAACTTGTTATAAAATTCATTTAATACATCGATTAGTAGTAATATAGTTTAGAATGAGTTATAGATGCATTCTTTATCTAGTTCCAAAGAACATTATATTTATACATTTCCTAATCCTACAAAATAAAAGATTTGAGTGAGGTTATAAAAATTGCACAAAATCCATATAAATTCCAATTCAATTAATCCGTCTTAATGCTTCAATCCTTCTAAAATCCTTCTAAAATTTATTAAATGATTATGTAAATCTTCTAATGTAGTTTCGAAAATTCACGAAATATGCTTTAGAAGATAAATTTTCATGAATTCATAATTCAGTACATAAAGGGTTAAAGAAGTGCTATAACTAGAAGTACATTAATTTTATATATAAATAATTTCTTTAAATATTTAAGTGCTTTATTAGCATAAATAAATATACATAAAGCATTAAAAATGTGATATTGATTTCTTTGTGAATTAATCAGCTTTTCAGAGCATTAAGAATCGTATCAATATTTCTGTATTTTTAAATTTTTTGTCGTTGTGACAGGGAATTCTTACTCGGATTACTTGAAGCTATTTTCTGCATCAGAGTATATTATTAGGTCTCCAAAAAAATTCTGTCGTTTTTATGTTCTTTCATGCCTACTTTTTTAAAAATATTTATTTCTTCTTTGGCCCCACGTTTTTGAACTGATAAAATTCCGATTGTTTTCACCTTAATGTGAAATGTGAAAAGTGCGGGAATTTTACCATTTCAGAAAAGTGGTGCTAATGAAGAAAACAAAATTTTAAAAAAGTAGGCGTGAAAGAAGTTTAAGCGACAGAATTTTCTTGGAGACCTGTAATATTTTTTTAGCATATTAGTAAATGTTTTGAAGAAGGAATATGATTTAAAAAAGAAAAAAACTCAATTGTTATCCTAAAATGCGAAAAAAAAAACATTTTTATTTTGTTTTTAATGTGAAATCACACTTCAGCAAAATTATAGAGCTTTTTCGAAAAATATTTCTTTATACTTTTGTTACAAACATTCTCTGTATAATTCTAACTGCCAGATTTTTCAAAAAATTAGTTTAAGCAATAATAAATAAAGTGGCATGTAATATCTAAAAATATTTATCTAGCAATTTTTTTAAATAAACTTTTTACATCATTGCGAATCAGATTATTATTACCACAAAACACGTCTAAAGGAACCTCAATAAAAAAAAATTTAAATTCAGTACCATATGTTGAATGAAATATTCAAATATTAAAGAAACACAAAGTGGTTACAATGAATTTAAGGATTGTAATATTGACCATTTAAAGCAGTGCTGCCAGTAGGCAACTTTTTTTTAAATTCAGATTTCTTGATTGGCACCACTTTTTTGAAATAGTAAAATTAGCCTTATTTAATGACATATTAATTAAGGCGAAAAGAAGGGGAATTTTACCATTTCAGAACAGTGGTGTGAATAAAGAAATATGAATTTTAAAAAAGTAGCCCAATAGCAACACTGATTTAAAGGGAAATAGATGGCACAAAAAGCTTATTTCACATATTTATAATTATCAAATCTTTATGTTACATCGCTAGAATATATTTGAGATGTTTAAATACATGTTTAAAAAATTGTAAAAAATGATACTTTCGTTTTTTTTTTGTGTTTTTTTCGCCTAACGCGAGTTATCAAGTCAAATCATTATCAAACAGCATTTTGTTTTCATCAACTGTATCTTATGTAAAGTAAAAAAATATATATAGAAGAATATAATTAAATAGGAAAAAATAATTTTTCTCTGACACAAAAAAGAAAATAACTGTTTAGCCAAAAGAAGAAATGATTAGCTTAATCAATAAATATTTTCATAATAGTTATTTTTATTATGCGCATGGCAAAATTGTTTTGAGTTTCATGAAAAGTGTCATAAACGCTTAAGAGGCTACACTAGTCACTCAAAAAGACCCGGATGGTAATGTTAATCCTATGGGGAAGTTATCTTCAAATATCTCGCTTAAATTTTGATATTTTCGAATGATTTTTTTTTTTAACAGGATAGCTGAGGACGATCTACATCCGGGTTAGTTTTTACTTTTTTGATTTTGGTTACAGATTTAAAAAAAAAATCAATTTTTTTAAATCTGAAACTAAAATCGAAAAAGTAAAAGCTAGCCCGGATGTAGATGGTCCTCAGCTATCTTGTGCAAGAAAAAAAATACATTTGAAAATATCAAAATTTAAGCGAGATATTTGAAAATAACTTCCCCGTAGGAGTAACATTATCATCCGGGTCTTTTTGAGTGACTAGTGTGGCCTCTTAAGGAAATCGTAATTATTCTACACTAATTGTTTTGTGATGCACACATGATAAAACTGTTGAAAATTAACCATTTATAAATATATAAATATAAAATATGCACAATTTTACTAAAAGATAATTTAGCTGCGATGCAAGCAAATCTGCTTTCAGAAAAAAATAAGAAAATATGAAAAGATTAAGAAAAGAATAAAAAAAGAAAAGTTAGGCATCTTAAAACCTATTTGCCTGTAAACATTTCTTTAAAATTGAGTAATAGTTTCACTTTTAAAATATTGATTTGGGATCATATTAAAGATAAAATTATTTCAATTGCTCAATAAGCACAAAAAAATATACTATATGCCGCAACCATCGCAATTTTAGTTTCAATTAAGAGCGGTTCGTATTATTAACGGTGACCTTAATTGCATTTATAAGTCCTTTGAATGATGCAGATTATTTCGCGTAGAGTTGTAAGTCAATTCATAAGAATGAGGATATTTGTCAAACTTTAAAATGAAAGTTTTGTCTCTAAAAAATGTTTTTACATTGTCCTTAACAGATATCGAATACTACAGAACTCACTATACGTTATGGTTAATTGAGTAGAAACGGAAATAAGCAAAATGTATCTACGGATACTTTTAGTATTTGCTACTACCCCCACAAATTCGCGTAGTTCAGTAAAAATGGCACCATGACAGAAATAACTCACAAAGAAAGTTTCACAATATGATGTTTAAAACTTATTGAAGGTATTCATTTCAGATTAACTTTAATTTATAAAGAAAACTTTTTATTTCAAAATAGTCTTAAAAACTGAAATAATACTTAGGTGTAAATATAAAACTTTAAGAGCAAATGCGACAAATCCACAACAATTACGTTCTTATATACTCCCTCCGTCCCAAATTAGTTGCGACATTTAGGTCGAAAATTTTGTCCCAAATTAGTTGCTACATTTCAAGTGGGTGGAGTCATACATAATTTCCGATGCAGTTTAGTAGATCGTCCCAATTTTGTAAGGACTCTACCACAAATATACAATAAAGATAATTTTCTTACTAAAGAATTAACGCTTCATTAGCTAGAAGGTAGTTTTACGCGATTACTGGTGGAATGATCCTTACAAAATGCGGCGGTGCTTAAGAGCGTGAGAACTTACGATTTTTAAAACTAATTTGGTACTTATTTAAGGAGAGACGGAGAGAATGCCTGGTAAGTAAATGTTAATGATTGATAGCATAGCACCCTGAAATCTCTGAAAAAGGTTAAAACAAAATCATAAAATCATCAGTATTAATAATCAGTACAAAAAAAATCAAATGTGGCAACTAATTTGGGACAGTGGGAGTATTAAATAAAATTCCAATTAAAATAAATTTGAATGAAATGAAACATTGATATGGTTTTTGGTAATGTACAAATGTATAAACAAATATAAAAGAATATTTAATGCATTTTTTATGCATGTGATTTCAAGGCTGATTCCATAATAAACGCTTACTATACAGTGTTGCCATATGGGCTACTTTTTTTAAAATCAGATTCTTGATTGGCACCACATTTTTGAAATGGTAAAATGTGCCTTATTTAATAACATATTAATTAAGGCAAAAGCAAAGTTAGTTTTACTGTTTCAAAAAAGTGGTGTCAATCAAGAAATCTGAATTTAAAAAAAAGTAGCCCACTGGCACCACTGTTAATATAGTTCAGCAAATAAATGCAAAGCAAGTTATTTGAAAGAAAAGCTGGAATTTTTGCCTTTCTAGCTCTCAATTGAGTCAATAGCAAAACTTTTAGATTTTCCTTTACAGAAACCTAACTTGAAGATTTCGTATATTGCAAATGCAGAAATCTCCCACAAAGTAATTCTCAGGGAACACTGGTATATATAAAAAAAAAAAAAACGGAATATTTTTGGCTACTCTGATGAAACTGCAGAAATTCGAATATGAAAGATTCTCAATTCCTGAAATATTCGCAGGTGCGTAAAATGTTGAATAAAACCAAGATTTGAAAAATTAATCGAAAATGAATATACAAATGAATGATATTTTCATTTTTATTTTTTAAGCTAGACCATCTACTCAAATCGGTTCACTGATATCTTTATATTATCACAGTGAGGTGCTTCTTTAGAACATGTGGTCAGAAAATCCGGGACTGATTATGAACGGGGTAAACATTCACCAGTAAAAATGAATTGAAAATTCTCTCTTATTTATGACAGAAATTTTGCATGTCTACTGTGTATAAATAAGTCAACAATTTCTATCAAATTTCACTGGCGGAAGTTTCTCCATTTGATAATCAAGCCTTGCACGAAATGTCTCTGAACAACAGTTACTAATGGAGTTATGAAAAAAGACGTGTGGGAAACATATAATGTATTGTCTACGAGTTTCGAGTGAATTAACTGAGGAGGTTGAAATAAGATAGCAGCTGCTTTTTTAAATCGGATCAACAGGTTTTGATAACCGCCAGGGCAAACTTCCACCAGTAAATTTTAATTAAAAATGTCGTCTTATTTAACCCCTTGGGGACGAGCGACAGGTATACGTGCCGCATGAAGCGCTCAGAATCCTTGTATTTCCCCACCAATAAAATTTTACTGAAAAATTTGCCATATTTAATCAGCTCATTTTCTCGATTCAAGAAGACACAAATTTCTGTTTTTAAAAAACGGTGACAAAAGATTAAAAATTTCGTAAAAGGCTCCCGTCCCGATGGGGTTAAGCGCCTTATTCATGGATAATTTCTCTCAAAAATGTGGTACAAATTTCTATTTGTTTTATTGGTGGCAATTTGCTGAGGTATTATAATCTTTGTCATTGAAACTGACAGGCAGTTGCCTAGCTGGGTAAGAATATGGCGGAAACACGGGGCTTGACTAACGCCGAATTGAAATTCCACCAGTAAAAATTAATATCTGTTTTTGCCATTATTTATGACTGTCATTTTGCATTAGTAAGGCATTTAAGTAAAGGGAAAGTTTCTATTTAGGTTTACTGATGAAAGTTTGCACGGCGGTAATCAACACTTGTAAAAGCGGGTACATTTGAAGGGTACGTCAGTTCAGAGTTGGCAGTGGGCTACTTTTTTAAAATTCGGATTTCTTGAATCGCACCACTTTTCTTAAATGGCGAAATTCCCCTTCTTAATATGTCATTAAATAAGGCCAATTTTACTATTTTAGAAAAGTGGTGCCCATCACGAAATTTTAATTTAAAAAATGTAGCCCACTGGCAACACTGTGCTAGTTCCTCTTAATTAATAGTTACATGAGGTTACTGATAGTGTTGCCCGGTGCCCGGCGTAAATCAGGACTGCAAATGCTCTGGACGCCAATAATTGTTTTGCGTTTATTTCGCCACTTGTAATAGGAGATATTTCTACCATTAGATAACATGGAAAAAATATTTTAAAATACTGGTGTTCAGAGTATTTTGAGCCGCAATATACGCGGGACACCTGGCAACACTGCTTACAGTCGAAGTTTTTCTAATACAATTCCTCAAATTCTAAAGTACAATGGCCGGGGTCCAGATAGATTTTTCGGTGTTAGCGAAACGAGATTAACCAATCAGAAGTCTGCATATTTCCAAACAGCCAGAAGTTCGCAAAAATGCAGTCTTCTGATTCGCCAATCTCGTTTAGCTAACAGCTAAAAATCTATACAAAAATGCAGGTTTCTGACTGCTCAATTTTGTTTTACAACAGCCAAAAAAATCTATCTGGATCCGGGAAAATAAGCTTTTCCTTTCGCTGTTTTAAGCATTTTGAATAACAATGGCAACTTTTCCGTTTTGCCAGTCGAAATTTACAAAGCTATATGTCCACGTTGTGTTAATATTTGTCATAGAAGGTACTTATATCAGTCATAGATGTATCTTATTTTAAACTATCATTTTGAATTACCCTACTGTATTAATTTAATTCAAAATTTAATTTAATTTTCTTTACTATTTCAAATTCAATAAAATTGAAAGCAATCATCGTATGTATTAAAAATGAATTTTTCTAAACAATTATTTTAACTTTACTTCTGCAATCCACTTTAGAGGATTTCCATTCGAAATAGAAATTTTAGAAAATAAATATCTCTCAGTGAAGTATAATTAGAATTTTTAAATCTTTAAAATCGTTTTATTTTCATTTACGTACAGACTCCCTGTTTCTGAAGAATTCAATAAGGAATTTCACACCAAGAATATTAATCGTCATATTTGTCTAGTGAAATACGTAGGCTTTTTCAAAGTATAGTCGTCTTCTTTCCCATGTAACATTGAAAACCAGAATTTTTGGTTTAAAAAATACGTCCTACATTGAATTGACGCCTTCTCACTGAAAATGCATGTTGTTTAACCCCTTAACGGTCGCATTAAATTACGGTTTAAAAACTCAAATTGCTTATGCTGCCACATTTTTGAAAAAGAAATATTCACTTTACTTAATGACATGTAAAATGATACCATAATAAAGCCAAATGCACTCTTTTATAAAAGTGGTGGGAATCAAACAATCTGAATAAAAGACAACAGCCCTCGAATATCACGGGAACGAGAATTAAGGGGTTAAAACAGCTAAGTGCTTGACCGACGTTACGGCCAGAAAAATCTGTTGCGTTAAGTGTATGATTGTTTATTCCATTCATTCCTTGACCTTCTTTTTTAGAAAGAGCCCCGCCCTCTTTGTATGATATCAGCTAAACAATGGAGTTATGAATAAATTGGAGGAAACATATGCCCCACCGGTGGCTGAGAGGTTCTGCTCTCGAAACTGGTAGACGGGAAGTGCTGGGTTCGAACCCAATCGTGCCTGTCGGCCTAATCGTTCGGAGTTTTCGTTGTTTTCTTCGAGCCATGGATTTCCATGCGTAAATACGGGTTAGATTCCCTTAGAAAGACCCCCAGGAAGGGCACTCCCCCCTCGGGCCTATATCCCTTGTGTAGATAATCGGCCGTCAAAAATAAACCAACCAACCGGAGGAAACGTATAGTGTAATGTCTACCAGTTACGAGTGAAGTAACTGAGAGATTGTCATAGGATAGCGGCTGATTGTTTACATCGGATTAAACGTTTCTGATTACCGCCGAAACAAACTTTCACCAGTAAATTTCGAATAAAAAATGCCGCCTTATTTTGTGCGTTATTCCTGTAAAATTTCTCGCACAAATATGGTAGCAATTGCTATTCTTTTTTACTGGTAGAACTTGGCCCGAGTATTATAATCTCTTTCACTGACACTGATAGAAGACTGTTTAGGTTGTCACATAATGACGGAAACGCGGGTCCTGATTACCTCTGAAGTAAACTTCCACCAATGAAAGTAAATATCTGTTTTTGGGCATAGTTATGACTGAAATTCTACATTAATAAGGCGTTTACATAAGGAGAAAATTTCTAATCATATTTACTGGTGGAGATTTGCACCACAGTGTTCCTATTGGACTACTTTTTAAAAATTCAGATTTCTTGAGTGTCACCACTTTTTTGGAATGAGAGAATTTGTCGTTTTTTTAATGACCCTTTTAATTAAGGCAAAAAGAAATGGAATTTTACCATTTCAAAAAAGTTGTGCCAATCAATACATCTGCATTAAAAAAAAATCCCTGCAGGCGGAGGCATATTTCGATGTTAAGCACTAAATTCACTGACAAAGCTTAAATCAAGATTAGAGATAAACCCAGTTTCTTCACTAAGAATGAGCTCTAGGGAGCTAAACTTTTTGTGAAAATTATAATATACACGAATACACACACGCATGTATATGGAATAGGTTTAAAAATGGATACAGCAAATTCAGAGAACCTTAATGTGTTAAAATATGGTAATAATTACATTGTCGGGTTTTTATCATGTTTTAATACGTTTCTTCAAACTCACATGACGTTACATATTCACCTACTGAGGTCCATTACATTTCCAATATGACGCAATATACATTTTTTTATTTTTAATTTGTCAAACTATTTATTTTATTTTCAGTTTTCATGCGGAAATCTTGCTCTAGAAAACTTATGACGCAATATTCAATTTGTTTTCATTTTGACAAACTATTTATTTAATTTTTCACGTGAAAATTTTGCAATAGAAAAGCAATTGTTGTGGTGAGAATTTTAGTGTTTTTTTTTAATTGTTGGCAACTGCTATGAAGAAAAATGTTTAATTTTTTTTCCTGTCATTGTTGTGTAAGAGCTGGTTTTATCAGAATCATGTTAAGACTGTATTAAAAATTTTGAACCCTCTCCATTTCCACCCCCTTGGGCCGATTTCGCCCATTTTCAATCCCCGCCGAGATATTAGCCATATTAAAGTTGTTGGCGAGTTTGAAGTCGATTCGTGCATAATTGCGACTTTTATCGTGCGGACAAAATTTAGTAGATACATACATATACATATATATATATATATATATATATATATATACCGTATATACTCGCGTATAAGTCGACCCCCTAACTTTCGAATATAAATTCTGCAAAAAATCAAAAACCCGCGTATTAGTCGACCCCCTAACTTTTTACTTAAATTTTGCGCAAAATATAACCAAAAATTTCACTTGCCTATGCGAAAAAGTAGTACGTAAATAAAAATAAATCATTGAAAAAAATTTTAATGATAAATTATTATTATTTCTATATTTTCTGTAATAATTTATTATTCATACATATAAAACGTCAGAATTTTGAAGTATTCGAAGTTTTATTTTTTATTTTTTAATTGACTCGCGTATAAGTCGACACCCCAAATTTGCTTGTCAAAAATTGTCAGAAATTTCTCAACTTATACGCGAGTATATACGGTAACCATTAATTAAACATTACTGACCATCATCAATAATTGTGCTTGTATGAATGAATTTACAAAAATACAGTGTCCCCAAACACACTGAATGGATACCAAAAACATAATAAACAAGCTGCTGTGTATAATATAAAGTCCCTAGTACTATATAACAAGAATTAATAATGAAGAAAAAAAGAAGAATATGGATTTCGATAAATATAATTGAAAAGCTTATATATTGAATTACGTTATCAAGAGTACTGAATTCAATTATATAAGCAAAATCAGTCGTTTTCTGTGAGAAAAAAGCTAAAAGCTGAAAAAGAATTTCTCCTGTACTCTAACGACCAATATAACCAAGAGAATAGTTTCAAGATGAAAACAAAATAAAATTAAATGCTATGAAATGGAAAAAGCAATACAACCTTTTAAATAATTAATTTATGGCAAGGAAAAATAGTAATATTACATAAAATACCTAATAAAATCACAGTTATTTTATCCATACACATCAGCACATGGTATCTAAAAGCTCGATAAGTTTAAGTTTATTTTTACAGTTAAGTTAACACAGATTTTAAAACCTAATGTATACAGTTAATCTATTTTGAAATACCGTGATAAATGCAATTAAAATAATATAAATCGAAAATAATTACATAATAAGTAAATTACCTCTTAACACTTAATTTTTTTTTAATTCCTTAACTAAGTAAAAAATGCCAATACTATAAGTTTACAAAATCGCAAATAGCCAACATTAAGCTCCACCATGTGTTATAAATTGATATTATTACTCTATTCGAAGCATCAGACAGAATCCAATTTAAATTTTAGTGCTGCCATCTATAATATTAACTTGAAACTAATATGAACAAATTGTCATAAGATTATGCTATTATAAGTTAATTCATTCATAATATACCAAATGCTATATCCCAACAAATCCTAATATAAAAATACCATATTATATTTCATTATTGATATAAGTATTAAATAAATACAAATGTTAATAGAATGATTACAATATATTCTACTACCATACCCAATTAATCTATACGGAAAATTTAAATAATTTCAAAACAATAATAATATAATATAGCAATATGCTATAAAACTAAATAATTTATATATAAAAAATATATATATAATAAAAATATACACTATAAGAAATACTTTTAAATATAAAAAAAATAATTAATAGAATGAATAGGAAGCAAAAAAAAGAAGGATGTTGATATAATTATGTCAGAATCTTCATTTCCCAATTGCCTAATGATAACAAATAAATTGTGTGGTTTATTTTCATATTAACCATAAAAAACTAAAGAATATGAATATGGGATTAACATTCACATAAAACCGTTAATTAATCATTTAATACTAACTTCAAAATTAAACATTATTAAAAAGTATAGAGGAATAATAAAAAACTGATAACCCAATTTTAATACAAACTGTAATATCATTAGTTATATCAAATAAACTTATTATGCATATTATTCACCATAAAAATGGTATACTATTAGAAATTAATATGATATTGTCATGAGAAGACTAAAAATTAAAAACAAGTTAATTGTTAACTTGATTAAATATTAATTAAGCTAAATAAATTCAATATGAATTGAATTAATAATTTAACGTCACCATATACATATAAAATATCGAATCAACCTCCATATAAAAAGTGTATTAGCAATGTAGTTATAATTCAAATGCCCCATCAATTTATTTTAATAAATTAAATATTGCGTATTATCCAGACAACACCACCCTCCTCCGTACTCTAACATCTACCCACCCAACCGTCCTACAATAATTTTTTATTTTTTTTAATAAATATTTTCTTATTTTATAAGTTTTTTTTTTGTAATTTTGTTTACGCATGTGTTAATTTGTTTTTTTTTTAAAAGATCATGTAAGTACTACTTGTATATTAAATAATATATGAATTTCTTTGGAAAACCTTGATTTAATGCATCATAAATTAGTTTTTAAATATTATTATTAATTAGATGAGAAGAACATAACCATTTTATTCTATATAAATGGTTAAGTATTATATGTCGATATACAGAATGATGAAGACAAGATTTAAATTTTGTAAATGTATTAACTATGAATTTCAATTCTTTACGTTTATCATATAGATCTGTTATTGTTTTGTTGTCTTTTATTGTAATTTTAAGATCTAAGAAGTTGATTGTATTATTAGATAAGAGGTTTTCCGTTAATTCCAAATTAGTGGGATAATCTACTGGAAATTGAGAAATTTTAGTTTGATCAGTGGCAATTAAAATTATGTCATCAATATAATGATATAAATGTAGATTATTATTAGTAAAAGTACGTTCATAGTGATATAAATATAAGTCTGATAATAAACTGGATGTACTTAGAAATACATTTAAATGATGTGCAATCTGTTTCTTTTTTAATAGCAAATATGTATTTTCGAATTAATAACCAATTATATTGCTTTATACAGTTACTTTGAAGATTACTTATTTGTTTTGTGAAATATTTTTTGGAAACTACTACTGCTGATGATCCCTTTCCACGTTTGTTTCGTGTTGTTTTACAATTTAAATTATGATTAAGTGTAGGATAAATTGGAGAATAATCAATAGTGTTATTTATAGATGTGAAGACTTTAACAGATTTATTAAACATTTCACTATTAAGTCCATATGGATAAATGGTGTTATAATATTTCATGTATGATGACTCCATATAGAGACGTCCTGATTTATTTTTTAGAATTTGAAGGATTTCAATTGTCGTATTTTTAAATTGATGTTTATGAAAATGTTGAATTTCAACTGTAGACTGTATATTTTTTGCTTTGTTTTTATTAGAGTCTGATCGATGTTGGTTGATACGTTTATGAATTGGACCTGATGTTTCACCGATATATTTCATATTACATAAGTTGCACTTAATACAATATATAACATAATATATATATATATATATAAACGTTTT
The DNA here is from genome assembly GCA_963932465.1 of Maratus speciosus. Classification (NCBI taxonomy): domain Eukaryota; kingdom Metazoa; phylum Arthropoda; class Arachnida; order Araneae; family Salticidae; genus Maratus; species Maratus speciosus. The sequence goes on along the minus strand of OZ010793.1, from coordinate 111,721,594 downwards.
AGGTGGGGGTGGTTTTGGGTTCCTGGGGTCCTGTGGTCCTATAATGAAAAATTATGAAAGAATGTTTCAAAAGTCGCACCATGGTAACGACTGCAATAGGTAGTATTTCTTAAGAAATCTACCTAAAAGTAGCCCACTGACAACACTGTTGCCACATTGAGAATGAGTCACTGCGAAATCGGTTAGAGTTTAAGCTTCAGTATTTTGAGGATATGTCAGTTCCTCTTTAATCATAGCTCCATGAGCTAAACAAATAGAGTTTTTTACATTAATATTTGCATAATAATTTAGTCTAAATGGACTTTACATTTCTCCAAAAAACAAATCGTGAAAAAGGGTTTACTTTTGAAAGTGTCAAAGTGATTTTACACTCCTGCACTATTTCATTTTTATTTGTATTTATTTATTATTATTATTTTTTTGACACCATAAACAAAAATCAGGGAAATAACACTACTTTTTAAGTAAAAAAAGATCTGGCTTAACACTAGAACGGCGGGAAATTTTGCTCAAGTTTTAGAAAAATATTTCACATCAGAATTTTTATTTAGAACTATTTAACTTATTTATTTAAGTTATTTTTGTGCAGTATATATCAATCTTATATTATAAAAAAAATTCTGGTTTGAATCGAAATGTTTTCATTCGGCAAGGGTCAAAATGACCCCTCGCCGCCGTTCTAGTGTTAAATAATCGAGAAAAGTCTTGAATGAACCGAAGATTACAGGTAAAATTAAGTAGTGTCAAAGTGATTTTACTAACGAAGCAATTCCAATTTTCTTGCACGAACTCAGTTCGGAAAAAAAACGGTTAAGTAGTTAACAATTTAGTGCGCAGCTTTGCATACATGCAAAGAACGGTGTTCTCTATTTAATAGATTTTTTTAATTCGTATATACCTAATTGACACCAGAAAATAAAAGCTAGCAAAAATTTGTTTAAATTCTAACAGACTTTCCGTATTTAAAAGATAGTTGGTTGGTAGCTCTTGGAGAGAACGGACGTGTTTTCTCAGCGCTGATCGTTTTATTTTCAAGAGATCGTAGACGCAGTTCAACGTTTTAAGAATGTGCGGGATCTTTTGCAAGTATTATCAAATGAGTTGTGGTGCTGATAGTGACATTTAATAGTGGCTAGTTCGTATGAATAAGTGACTGTTTCTTGGACTTGATGGATCAAATTAGTGAACGATAGAGGGTTCGCCGACATCAATAATGGGTAATGAGGATCCATTTAAATTTTCTGACAATGCATTTCGCATCCTGAATGGCGAAGAGAAATCAGATTTGGCTGCTGCGTGGATGGAATTTCCCGGAGTAACGGATGAAGTACCAAGACTGATAGTGCAGCAATTCCTACAAGATTATGACAACTTCATAATGAGAATTTTAAGCAAAGATGACTACCTGACAAATCCTCAACACAAGACTAATGTGAGTAATCTTCTTAACAATCTTATGTTTTTGTTCAATGAGCCATTTGACCCCCAAAAATTAAGTCAGTTAAGAGAGTTTAAGACTTTTATCTATGATCATGACTATGATCTAATTGACATCTTAACAAAACTCAAGGCAATTGCGGTGAACTCAGATGACGGCTTCACCCCTGCTAATGCCCTAAAACGTAGAAGAAATAATCTTACATCTACTATTCCCTTAAAGAATAAATATGCCCATATTTCAAAAAAATATCTTGATGAAAATAACATGGATTCTTCTGAGCCCCCTCAAGGAGAGTCTGCCGGTAGCTCCACAACTGAAGTAGTCCCTAAAAAACTAAAAATTCACCCCTTCTATACTGAGTTCAAAGGCAAGTGGACAGAGCTTGCAAGTGAAATTAAAAAACTTAATGACAGCAATCCTTTGATTAAACTAGACGGAGAATTACTTAAAATCCATTGTAAAACTGATGCAGATTTCCGTAAAACCCAAGACTATCTTGATTCTAAAACCATTCCTTATACAACCCTGAGCCCCGCGGAACAGCGCCCTAGGAAAGTTGTCATTAGGGGAATTCCCCCATATACCGAAACCCAAGTCATAATTGAAGCTCGGAAAGAACATAATTTCGTGGCCAATAGAGCCTCGATGATGAAAAATAGAAAAACCGGTCGACCAATGCCCCTCTACGTCGTCAATGTTCTCCCACGTGATAAATTCGAAGAAATCTACCAAATCCACGAAATTTGCTACATTAAAGTAGATATTGAGCGTTTTAAAGGCACTAACATCGTAAAGCAATGCTATCGTTGCCAGAAATTTAGCCATTCCAGCGAGATTTGCCGCCTGCCGCCAAAATGCGCCAAATGTTCGGAAGAGCATCTAACTCCCCAGTGCAATAAAATTGGTAAGATCATCCACAAATGTTCAAATTGTTATGGTGAGCACGTGGCTACTTACCGCGGTCTCCCCAAAACCCCCCCAGTTTCACAAAAAGCAGCAGGACTCCAAAACCGTCCGTAAAGATAATCCTAAAATCATTCCGAATGCAATGGCGGAACTCTTATCTACTTATAACTAGGACTTCCCTCAAAGGGATTAGTCTGAGCGATATTACTGAGAACATAGATTTAATAATAACATGTGGAAGCAAACAAAATGAGATGTTATCTTTAATTGTCCATATACTGCGAAAAATTGAAATGATGAAAATAAACGAATTGTAGAATTACAAAATCTTATACATAAATTCGTATACACTGTTTAAAAAAATGGGAAATCAAACCATTCAAGACAGCCATGCATAGATATAAAATTGAAAGTACGCAATATATTAAAAGTAAAATAGAAAATGAAACACTAATTTACTTATATCGGAATTTTAAAGGTATAAAATGATGTCAAGAGCATAATCAGACGCGCCGCACCAATTTGAGTAACTTTAAATGACAAATATATGATGTTTAAGAAGAATGGACTATACTTTATATGGTGTGTGCTCCCCCGGAATAGTTAATATTGTACAATATCTGTTTTCCACGGATGCAATGAGGTTGTCGATAACATTAAGGAATTCTCTTCTCAAAATCTAATATAGTATCAAAGTACCGAATACATCAAAAGTGGCATGCAATGCTTCGTTAGAGTGTGTTTTAGATATGCTCGATCGGATTTAAATGATAAGTGTATGCTGGCCACTACATACGCTGTATTGTTTTGTTTTCAAACATATTCTCCACAAGTTGAGCTGTATTTAGCATGTATTAAATAAAAGAAGTCGGCAATGATTACAACATAAAGTATGACACAAGATCTGAATATATCGTCTGCATAACTTTTGAACTGTCAAAGTGTAATTTGAAGTAATTTACAAATCCATACATATTTATTCAGCAAATCATGCAAGCTAACATACGTCAATATGAACCCGATTACAAAATTTCACCAGAATAAGTTAATATATAAAAAATCTACTAATGATAATTGAGAATATGACCTTATGATAAAATGTCTAGAAAAATGAATCGGATAAAAAATTCATATCACATTTAAAACGGCACTTCCCTCTGTTAGTGGCCTTGGCGAGAGAGAGAAAAGCCTAGAGAAGGAACACTTTAACAAGTACTTTCGGGCAACCTACTCACTGTTTCATACAGGTCTTTATTCAATATTTACACAATTTATTTAATGCTAGGTGGGTATCTATCAGTTTTGTTGCATTTAAATCGCATGTTTTGCGGAGGAAATGCAGCATTATGAAATATTTAAAGTTGCTGTACCTAATAATTCCAAATTAATGGTAATTGAGATCGCTTTCCGATAATTTCATCTTTTTAAATTTTAAATTTTTTAGAAACCATTCATAGAGACAATTGTATATTTTAAAACTAACCATAAGCAAAATTTCAAGATTTTGGGCTCAGCAGTAACATAGAAATAGAAAATTTTTTAAAGTTTTTTTGTTTCTGCACTGTTTTTTATAGCGACATTTTTAAAAATTGTTCTATTGCGAGAATTTACGTCATGGTAAATACAGTCAAGTCAATTTTCATGTTTATATTCCTAACAATTCCATGTTCTTCATCTCTTAGATCATCTTTAGATCTTTTTCCGGTTTGTTTAGTCTTTCTATTTTTTAGAATTCGTTCTACAACGAGCATTTACATCTTATTAATTACTACCATGCCAAAGTTCTAGTTTCTAACCCCAAAAAGTATCCCAAAAATTTCAGTATTCCAAATAAATCATAGTTTAGAACCTTTCTAGAAATTTTTACGTTTATCCGTCAAATTGAACCTTTTAAAGAGCGTTCATTACGAGTATTTACATCTTAAAAGTAACTACCGCACCAAATTTAAAGTTTCTAACCCAATCAATATCGCAGAAATCACAATTTTAGAACTGTTTTACTCCTGCAGCGATGTAGGTTCTTGCACTGACATAAAATAGTCTTTTTTTCGGAGCAGAGATGGCCACCAACATTTTTTTTAAGTTGGCTATGTAGTTTCAGAGATAACACCTCACAAACATACAAGCATTAAGAATATTATACATTTTGTTATATTATAACGCTTTATAATATTAGCATTAGATGTACAGATATAAAAGCCATTTATCTGTTACAAGCTAAAGTGCCGGCGTTGCCCAGAATTTGAAGGATGTTTGTTCTGAAAAATCAATTTCAAAATTTAACATACAACACAAAACAAACATTAAAAAAAGCAGTCGAAATGCTGTTGAATGAATCATATGAAAACGCTATATAAAAATGTATATATGTATATAACAGACGCAAAAGAATACAGCTATAAATGAACTTATTTCAATTTATAATTGGAGCAATATGTTAAAATACGCCAATATTTCCCTAATCGGGTTTTTATTATGCTTCAATACATTTTTCACACTCATATGACGTTATACTATATCCACCATGCCCTTTATATTTCCAATATGACGTAATATTTTCCTCTTTCACGTGGAAACATTGAAATAGAAAAGTTATGAAGTTATATTCACTTTAATTTAAATTCGTCAAACCATTTATTTCATTTTCATATTTCACGTGAATATCTTGCAATAGAAAAGTTATGACGTAATATTCACCCTTTTTTTTTTTTAATTCGGCAAACTATTTATTTCATTTTCATTTTTCACGTGGAAATCTTGCAGTAGAAAATTAATTGTTGTAATAATAATTTTATTGTGTTTTTTTAATTGTTGACAACTGCTATAACGAAAAATGTTTAAATTTGATAAGAAATTGCTGTTAAATTTGTGGTTTTTTATTAATTAAAAATTAACTATAAGTTATTTCGATTCCGGATTACTTTAGTTGTCTCGGCCATGTTTTAATACACATGTACGTATCTCTTCACAATTTTGGCATCCAAATTGTGGATGTTTTATACAATTACAAACAGACAGATAGACAAGTTTTCATTTTTATATATCTCTCTATTCTATGAAAAGTAACTAACGCTGTCACCGCCGCCGCCTCCGCCGGTTTTGAATTTTTTGTGACCGGAGGTCTTTCTTCGTTAATATTAAGAAAACTATTGCATACAAATATATGAAAATCGGTGGTATTATAGCGAAATGTTTGATCAACACACTAATGCATACAGTTTTCAAATCGAAGAATTATTTCAAGAGATATTTAATGCTAAAGTTGGACAAAATCGTACCATTAAAAAAAAATTATAAGAGCAAAAGCTATACATGGGAATTTAATCATTTTTAGATCATTTTATTCAATAGAAGATCCCGGTCTGCAGATTTCATTAATTTTTTTTTTAATTTGACTCATTTTTTGAGGTTTTATTTCTATTTTAAATTCAAATATTCAGCATTTTGACACATATTTTTTACATATTTTAGAAAATGGTATTAATTTAAACTGCTGCCAACTGTATAAACAGCGCAAACAATAATGTTTGCTTCAAATAAAAAAAAATATTTACACGTTACTATTATAAACAGAAAAAAAAAAACTTCAAATTACAATTAAATAATTAGGTATAAAAAGCAGGCACTTATTGGAAATTACGCCATAAAAACTATATTTACATGTAAATTTTAAAAGAGAAAGGATATTGTAAAATAAATTCATTAACATGCGTTAGAAATCTGAAATAGAAAAAAGTGCGTCACATTACACTTATTATGCAAAATGAACAAAAAATAGTATTGCAAAACAGTTTAAATTTAAAAATTGCGCGAGACAAAATATTAGAGGTTAAATATTAGATTTTTTCAAAATTTTATTATTTGTCGTTTGATGTGAGGTGTTCAGCTATAAGTATGCAAATTTTTATGTTTCAACATAATTAGGAGCTGAGTTAGAAAAATTGCTTTAAATACACAAGTTAGAGCCCAGAGTTTTAAATATTAGACTTTTTCAAAATTTTATTATTTGCTGTTTGATGTGAGGTGTTCAGCTATAAGTATGCAAAATTTCATGTCTCCAGCTTAATTAGGGGCTGAGTTAGAAAAATTGCTTAAAATACACAAGTTAGAGCCCAGAGGTTTAAATAATAGACTTTTTCAAAATTTTATTATTTGTCGTTTGATGTGAGATGTTCAGCTATAAGTATGCAAAATGTCATGTTTCCAACTTAATTAGGGGCTCAGTTAGAAAAATTGCTTAAAATACACAAGTTAGAGCCCAGAGGATTAAGTAATAGACTTTTTCAAAATTTTATTATTTGTCGTTAGATGTGAGGAGTTCAGCTATAAGTATGCAAAATGTCATGTCTCCAACTTAGTTAGGGGATGAGTTAGAAAAATTACTTAAAATACATAAGTTCGAGCCCAGAGGATTAAATATCAGACATTTTTCAAAATTTTATTATTTGTCGTTTGATGTGAGGATTTCAGCTATAAGTATGCGAAATTTCATGTTTCCAACTTAATTAAGGGCTGAGTTAGAAAATTGTTTAAAATACGTAAGTTAGAGCCCAGAGGGTTAAATATTAGACTTTTTAAAAATTTTATTATTTGTCGTTTGATGTGAGGTGTTCAGCTATAATTATGCAAAATGTCATGTCTCCAACTTAATTAGGGGATGAGTTAGAAAAATTGCATAAAATACAGAAGTTAGAGACCGGAGGGTTAAATATGACTTTTTCAAAATTTTATGATTTATCGTGTTATCGCAAGTGTTCAGCTATAAGTATGCAAACTTTCATGTCTCGAACTTAATTAGGGGCTGAGTTAGAAAAATTGCTTTAAATACACAAGTTAGAGCCCAAAGGGTTAAATATTAAGCCTTTTTCAAAATGTTATTATTTGTTGTTTGATGTGATATGTTCAGCAGCTATAAGTATGCAAAATTTCATGTCTCCAACTTAATTAAATTAGGAGCTGAGTTAGAAAAATTGCTTAAAATACACAAGTTAGAGCCCAGAGGGTTAAATATTAAACTTTTTCAAAATTTTATTATTTGCCGTTTGATGTGTGGTGTTCAGCTATAAGTATGCAAATTTTCAAGTCTCCGACATATATAGTTTCTGAGAACGGGCTCTGTGACAGACGGACAAACAGACAGACAAAGGAGTGAGACAGGTAGGGTTTCGTTAGATGAACGAAACTCTAAAAACATGCTGCGGATGACTGTAACAACATCCTAAAATTACATTACCATCAGCGATCTTCCAATCCCGAATTTAGTTTATATTCGTTTCATATATTCTTATTCTTTTGTGCGGCCCTGTAAAATAAATATCAATATTATATACAGTAAAACCTCTGAATAGCGGACACCCCGAGAATGCAGAATTTGTCCTCTATTTAGAGGTGACCGCTACTGAGAGTAAAACATGTACAGTTATTTAAGAGTTGGTAATCGAAAAAATGTCCGCTAAATAGAGGTATCCGCTAATAGGGTGTGTCCGCTATGGAGGTTTTACCAGTAAAACTTCTGAATAGCGAACACCTCGGGAGGGCAGAATTTGTCCTCTATTTGGAGGTGTTCGCTACTGAGAGTAAAAAATGTACAGTTATTTAAGGGTTGGTAATCGAAAAAATGCCCGCTAAATAGAGGTGTCCACTAATCGGGTGTGTCCGTTATGGAGGTTTTACTGCATAATAATATCATCCTTTACAAGAAAATTGCATGCTGTATGATAGACAGACAGACATCCAGAGAAAGATAACCTCCGGATCAATAAACACTCATGTCTTTTGTTTTAATCATCCACAATTGTATGTCATACAACATGCCAGATTTTATACAACAGGCTAAAAACGGTCACCGTGGTACGGAATATTGTATTATTATTTGTTTGCCCACCAAAACTGGTTGCCACGGGTTGTTGCAAGGTTTGTGATCACGTGGTTGAAACTGATCTATTCAATATTACTGCGTGCGTATTTTTTTTTATTTGCTCCATGTGTTCAAACCAGTTGTCTACGAAAACATCAACCGGTGAAAGTGACGCACACCAAATTTCTATGACGTATGCAGATAAATTGTGCTTTTTTAAGAGTTTTTTCTATATAATTTTTAAACGGTTTGGAACTTATTTTTCATAGTAGGTGCATTCAGTAGGCGACCCTCATAGGTACCTTCTGGTGCAATCAGAAACGAAATCCGACAAATATTTTTTGAGTTATGCTTGACGAAAGGTTTTTATTAGGCTTTTTTTTTAGTAGGACATGGCGTTAATATCCATCGTAGTAGTAAAGTGTCCGGACAGTAATATTTCGCTGAGTATTAGCCTTCGCTTCGCTCAGACAACTATGTCCGTAAGCCAGAGGCTAAAAAACCAGAAGAAATACCTACTGAAGCCCCGGCTCCGCTCCTTTCTCCCACCCAAGACCCAAATTCTGAAAACACTACACAAAATAAGCCAAATGACACTCAAAATGCAACACCAGAACAACCCACTAGCTCTAAGTATGCTAATGACTTAAAAGAAATATTCAAGACCTTCAAGGAGATGAAAGAGCGCCTGAAATTTAACAAATTCATCCAATGTTTCAAAAATATTGCTAACCAAACTAAAAATATACAAGACCCAATAGATAAAATACTCATCCTTATGAGTGCTATAGAAACCTTAGCCACGGAATTTAACACATTTAATGATGAGTAATTCCTCTTCTGCCTTTTCCTCACTAATTTTTCTTTCCTGGAACTGTAACTCCTTGCAGAATAAACTTAACGAACTTAAACTCTTTATTCACGAACATCCCCAAATTGATGTTATTTTCTTACAAGAGACTTTCAGCCCCACTTTCAATATCAACATCCCTGGGTACAGGCTATTCCATACACCTCGTGCTGATGGTACGCACAGAGGAGGCACCGCTTTTTACATCAAAAACCATCTTCTACACTACCAATCGCACAACCACACCTTTAATGACCTTGAGTATACCAGTATAAATCTTAAACTTCCTCATATCAATATTAAATTAGCTTTTATTTATGCTCAAGGCACTGGTAACTTACCTGTTAATAGTCTTACACAGCTTTTTTCTCAACATCACCACTGCTTTTTCGTAGGCGATTACAACGCCAAAAGCAGACTCTGGAATTACCATGGCAATTCTCGGCGGGGTGCCTCTCTTCACAATTTAGTCCAAAACTTAAAATTAAATCTTCATGCACCACCCAGACCAACACACATTACCACGGCGCCTGGTGCCCGTGACTCTATCATTGATCTTTCTCTTTCCAAAAATCTTCCCTACCCTATCTACTCTACAGTTATTAATGATCTCTCTTCTGATCACCTGCCCGTCTGCTTTAAAATTGATATAATTAATCCCCTTCCCCTCCCCCCTTCCGTGGCTATTGACTGGAATAAATTCACTAATTACCTTAATTCTCAGGACATCACCTTCCCAGATATTAATAATACCGATGACATTGATGCGGCTGTTGAACATCTCAACTCTCACATCACTAATGCTCAAATTTTTTCTACATTTAATACCTTCAAAAATAATTTTGCCTTCGTCCCACCCAGCTAGATTTACAATCTTATCAAACAGCGTAATCGGCTCCGGCGACAATTTCAAAATTCAAGAGACCCCTCCATTAAACCCCTTCTCAATAGGTTAAACAATAAAATTAAAAAAAGTCTCTACAAAGAAAAACAGAAAAATTGGAACAATTTTCTCAAAACATTATCTTGGGAGGACAACTCTCTTTGGATTCTTAAACGCAAACTGAATAAACATTACACTCCCATTCCTCCCCTCACAACTAACAATGTTACTGCTTACACTGACCAAGAAAAAGCTAACATGCTTGCTAATTCTTATGCCACCCAATTTTCTCCTAATCCTACCCTTGCAAACCAAGCTCACCTTGATCATGTTAACGAGACAGTTCGGAACTTTTTGGCTACCCCCCTCAAGATCCCTCCCTAAAATTCAACCTATAGTTATCCACAATATTATCAAAAAACTCAAAAAGCGTAAAACCCCAGGATACGATAAAATTACTAACTCTGCTCTTAGAAACTTTCCTCCTAATTTCATAATCTATATTACTGACCTCACTAATGCTATCTTAAAATATAACTACTTCCCTAAACCTTGGAAACTTTCTATAATCTCTCCTATTCCAAAACCTGGAGCTAACCTTTCAGACCCCACTAATTACAGACCTATCTCCGTGCTACCTTCAATCAGTAAAGTAGTGGAACGTGTCATTCGTACCCAGTTGCAGGATTTCATTTAACAACACAACATTCTCATGCCCGAGCAGTTTGACTTTCGCCCAAAACACTCGACAACACCAGCTTCTTAGGGTTGTTGAGTTTCTCAGCGAGAAACTCAATGCAAAAATTCCCGCAGCTGCCATCTTTCTTGATGTCGCAAAGGCAGTTGACAAGGCCTGGCATATGGGCCTCATTTACAAACTAATTCAGCTCGGTTTTCATCCCAGACTCATACATTTAATATATTCGTACCTTTGCGACCGCTCTTTTCAAGTCCGCATAAACAACATTCTTTCTTTTATTCTTCTTATCCTAGCGTGCATCCTCCAGGGGAGCGTGTTGGGCCCATTTTTATTTAACATTTTCTTTAACAATATCCCACGCTCCTTGCGCACTCACCTCGCTCTTTATGCGGATGACACCTGTATTTATGCTTCGGCACACCACCCGTATACTCTATACAGGTACCTACAGACACATATTGATGACTTCATGAACTGGTGTTTGCCTTCGCGCGTTGTCATAAATGAAACTAAAACTACTGCAGTATATTTCTCTTGCAAACTATCATTCCCTAGCAGAATCATTATTAATAACACTGTTATCCATTGGTCAGACCAGGCTAAGTATCTTGGGGTCATTCTGGACCGCCGCTTAACTTGGAAAAAGCACATTCTTTCCATTAGGGGTAAAGTCGCTGGTGCCTTTAACTCTATAAAACCTCTCCTTAACTGTAAAATTTTGTCTGTTCACAATAAATTAATTCTCTATAATTCATGTATCCTTCCCGTCATAACCTATGCCAGTCCGGTCTGGGGTTTCACATGTAATACCACTATGGACAGCCTTGGTCGCTTTCACAATTCCAACCTGCGTACTGTCCGTAACGCATCTCGTTATCTTCGCAACTCCACGGTCCGAAGAGACCTAAAAACTACTACCTTACGTAAGTGCATAAACGACTTAGCCAAAAAATTTTATGAAAAAGTTTTCGACCTCCCTAATGAAATCGTAGCGGAGCTACCGGATTATGACGCTTCTGAACCCCACCATCGGAAACGGCCCAGGTTTTCCATAATTATGGACACTCAGTAACATCTGAGTTCACCACGCTATTTTTTGCCTATAATATTTTTTTCTTATAACTTAATTAAAAAAAAAAAAACCCTCTCTATATCCTATAGAGACCATAAAAATTGTAAAACTTTTAAATAAAATGTATGGCCCTGATTCGTCCCTCTTTTGAAGGATAATGTGGTCTTTGCCACCCTAGCTTTTCTTGCCCATGTTTGGTGAGAGTTTCGCTGAACAGTACTAACTTTAACTTTCTAATTTCCTTATAGCAGTTATACAACTACAGTTTGACTCTACATATTTTTAAGATTCTTGCATTTTATTAAGAATTATCGTTAACTTTCTTTCATCTTAAGTTTATACTTTAAAATTCAATTTTATCCCTTTCTTTCTTAAACTTCCTTATTTTCTCTTGTTAACTTCTTTTACTCTTCTAGTAGCTTTGCTACGGTTTAACTTTATCCCAATGGCTCATTAAAACATAAGACATTTCAATTTCCTAGTCTGGGTGTTAAGCTGTCATCAGCTAGGAAACCCCTCAATGTTGATTACCTGTTCAGTACCGTATTTAAATAAAGCCATTGAATCTTTCCAAAAGTTAACCATTGAATCTTTCAGGTGTAAAGTCAGATTCTCTGGACTACGAAATTTCTAGAATGTATTCTAGCGTGGGGATTAAAGGGTTTAATTTTAATCTTTATAAAATAAATAATTATATAAAATAAGGTATTTGGAGACATACTTATTAAAATATTTACTAATTTGCAATATTTTAGCGTAAAACAGCCACACGAAAGTAGTTTTTACTTGTATTGCAGATGTGCAATAGAGGAAAAGTTTATCACATTATATGAAAAATGTATCTCTGATTTTTTTCATTATTTTTCCTGTGTAGTAAATCTTTCAGAGAATCATATATATATTTTTCAAAACAAAATAAAAAATCGCGCATTTAAGGGTTAAAATATCATAATTCAACTATAATTAACAAATTTATTTTTAAACTGGTTGAATATCCATCAATTTTAATTTCGATCATTATATATATTTTACATTTTAATTAATATTATAATTTACTTTATGTGTATATTGTTTGGCATTTAACGTTATTATTTTTACAATACAATGATAAATTTTTACTTCATTGAATTTACAGAAAAATCATTCGAATTATTACAATCATAGCTGCCAACATCTTACGCTTTTTCAGACCACAAAAATTTTATAGTAAGTTTTACCTTTGTAAATCGCCGTAATCTGCAGATTAAATAAGGCAAAAATTTCTATTAAATTTTTGTGGTCTGAAAAAGCGGAAGAGTTGGCAGCTATGTTACAATGCGTTTAAAGTTTATTCTACTTTTGCGCAATGGAACTCAATTTTGTTGTTTTTGCATGTTATATTCCCCGATATATGTTTATGTTAACCGGACAACGAGAGTGTGGATACAGTGAAATAATTTGATCAAATACACAAGTTTTAGCAATCTAAAATGTACTGAAATTTTTCACTACAGGAAAATTATGTTTTTTTTTCCCATCATGGATTACTCTCCTGGTATCTTTGTCTGTAACAAGGTTCATACTCTTCAAGGATAGTTACTAGAATCTAATGAAAAAATTCTATCTTCAGATATAGCGACTACTACTTTACGAAATTTTTTATACCTAAAATCTCCTGAATTCGAGCCCTGTATAAAAATGTCCTACTATTCCTGTGTAATTACAAGTATGTAATTTTCCTACATTTTGTAAGCGTTGTTATATTTATATGCATTGACTTGCATAGGAGAATGGGAACTGTTTCCGTTTTGAGTGAAATTGTGGTATTTAAAAAGAAAGTTAAGATAATTTTTTATTATTAAAGTTCTTCACACACACAAAAAAAAAGAAATGAATATTTCTTGAAATCTTTAGGTAACAACAAAAGTATTAAAATATTACCAATTATTGGCATTTTTAATGGTCCTATAAATAAAACTTTAACGATTTTTTAAAAGCTTTCCACATAATGACTCACACCAGTATCATTTAAGAGACACTTTTATTAGTAAAATGAAATTTTTATTTAATGAGGCACGTTCTGTAACCAAACGTATCAAAAAATGACTGCTGGTAACAGTGGTTCCGAAGTAAAGAATAGAGGCATATGTACAATACCAAACAAATCTCAGTACTACTATTTAATATCTGTACATCATTTTTTTTCGTATATATGTATGTATACTTATATATATATATATATATAGCAATTAATGTAACAGTTTGTATTCTCTTTTAAAATCCTATTAATCAAAATTAATGAATGTAAAAACACGGAAAATGCTTCGACATTTTTTTTTCTGCATCTGTTTAAAAATGTCTTTTTTTAACGAAATTTATTGTACTATTTACGAAATATTTACAGATGGTGCAACATACAAAAGCAAAGACAAAAAATTGTTTTGACCGAAATTAAACTAATATATCTTCTTAAGCCCATTTTCTCGTAAAGGAATTTTTTATTGAAAATTAAGACTTTCTCTATCTTTAAGACCTAAACTTTTGATAAATATAAAACTGATAAATTTTTAAATAGTCTCGGAAATAAATATAATTTATGTAACTGGAATCTTTTTCTAATTCAAACTGAAGTAAGTTAGCTGTATAGCGCATCTTTAAACGCTTTATCTACTGACAGTACTTATAAGTACCACTCACTTTAAACTTTCATCCTATAGTGAATATTACTAATACTCTAATGGTACTTTGCAAAAACTCTCTTTCAACTCCACTTTATCAGGATACATGGCAGCAGTAGTTCTAGGTTCGTTATTTTAGCGAGGAAGGAGGCTATCTTTGAAACAGTTGATGTGTTTTGTGCCGACATTTTGTACAGATTGTTAAGCTCGTTTTTTTATTGCTGCAAACACGGTAAAGGATATAAGATGAGTGTTGGATTTTTTTTCTCATTATGCTCTTAGAATACAATTTGACTAGCTATTTTAGGTGAACGGTGTATGTATTTGATTTGACAGTCGAATTACTCGGTGATACTTATAAGTACCGTCAGTACACTGGGTGTTGGAGGAAAACTTGTTGTTTACTTTTCGTCTGTGTAGTTATCCATCGTTTTCATCTGCTTTAAAATGTAATTACTAAAATGTAGTGTAGTAATAATCTTCCTAATATTTCTTTTCTATTTCATCATTATTTTTCATAGGAAATCGAAAAAGATAAGGCACCGGCTCTTTTTTGCTACGCTAGAAATGGCATATGTAAATTCATATATCGAATATGTAGAGATGCGAGAGAACATGTCACTGGAATATAGACGTCGCATAACTAAAAGACTGCTAACAAGATCGAAACCTAAAAAAAAAAAAAAAAAAAAAAAAAAAAAAAAAAAAAAAAAAAAAAAAATTTAACCCTTTCAGGGACAAAGAATTTTCAATGCTAAAGTGCTGAAATAAATGATTGGTACCGGAATTCGCCAGAAAATGTCTTTGTAAATATGAAAAAAAGCGATATTTCTCAAACCTATCAAATCGAAAATGTTTAACAGCAATTCTGGTGCCATTTGAAGTACCTTGTGTGTTTTCTGTTACGATATTTTAGACATAGTGTACTGGTGGTACTTTAACACGGGAACCGCCATAGCGGTCATTTTGACCGGTACAAAATAAAAATACTTTGATTCGAACTAGAATTGTTTTTGTTAAATAAGTTAAACGTGTACCACGGAGAAATAAGTTAAATAAATACGCTAAACAGCCATTCCTAACAACAAATTGCAGTAAAAAAGTTCAATATCAATTTAGTAGCTAAAACAACAAATAAACTCAAAGATGTTATCCATAGCAAGATTGACCCTGTTCCTAATGAAGAGACCGCAGGCATTTACATTATTCCATTGTTAACGAAAGAACAAGAAGAAAAAGTTTATGTCGGAATGACGGGAAGAAAATTCAAAGATAGATTAAAAGAGCACATGAGTGACATTAAGTTTAATAGAGCCTCCACAGCGTTAGCAAGACTTAACTTACAGCATAATTTAAATATCCGTTTTAATGAAGCAAGAATAATTATTCCTTCATCCCATTATCATTTGTCGTTGATAAAAGAGTCCATTGAAATCTTAATATTGAATAATAAAGCTATTTATGATAATATGTCATATAACATTCCAAATATATGTTTAAATCTTTTGAAATAGATGTTGTTTTGGTTTGTAACGCTCAACTTTTTGTCCGTCTCACTTCACCCCCCCCCCTCCATTTTTCGGAACTGTTTTGCTGTCTCCCCTCCATTTTTCGGAACTGTTTTGCTGTCTCCCCTCCACTGTAAAGTTGACTTGCCCAGTTGTCCGACCGAGGATGAAAGTGCGTTAGAGACGTATCAGTTGTACTCAAATCGGCCCAGAAGATGATCAAGGTTTTGATCGAAAGCGCTCGGCGCGTGCATTATATTTGTAAACTCTTTTTAAGTTTTTAAAAAGTGTAATATGTGTTAACATCTTTTATATTGTGACATCTGTTGTATAAAAATGCACCTTTTAAGCAAGTTTTTTATTTTATTTCGATACGTTAAACAGTTTTAAATAAAATTTCTGGTGTAAAATATTTTTATAACACTCGAGTAAAATTCCCGGCGGTTCTAGTGTTAAAGTATCACTTTAATTAATTAAATCTGATGAATTAAATTTCTCACGGGTGAGTATTATTTTGTGTTTATCCTTTAATTTTCCTTGTAGTAACTGAAAAAAAAATACACGAAAAAAATTGCAGAAGATCATAATGCAGTAGATAAAAGGTTAAAGGTATATCTCTATTCTGAAAAAAGTAACTACCGCTGTCACCGCCGCCGGTTTTGAATTTTTTGTGACCGGGGCTCTTTCTTCGTTAATATTAAGAAAAACATTATATACAAAGATATGAAAATCGGTGGTATTATAGAGAAATGCTTAATAAACACGCTGATGCAGACAGTTTTCAAATCGAAGAATTATTTTAAGAGATATTTAAAGCTAAAGTTGTACAAAATCGTTCCATTAGAAAAGTTTTATAGGAGCAAAAACTATATATGGGAATTTAATTATTTTTAGATCATTTTATAAGTTTGAAGTTCCCGGTGTTCAGATTGCATTTATTTTTTTTAATTTTAGTCATTTTTTGAGGTTTTATTTCTATTTTAAATTCAAATTTTCAGCATTTAGAGAGATATTTTTTTACATATTTTAGAAAATGGTATTAATTTAAACTGTTGCCAACTGTATAAACAGCGCAAACAATAATATTTGCTTCAAATTAAAAATTTATTTGCACGTGACTATTAAATACAGATAAAAACCCTTCAAATTAGAATTAAATAATTGCGTATAAAAAGCAGGATCTTTTTCAAAATTACGTCATCAGGGTTCGCACAGTTTTACCACTAAATTTTAATAGTATTTTCAAAGAATTTCACTGCAGAAAAATATTGCTAAATCTGAGAATAAAGGTGGTGATTGCGAATTCTGTGTTCTAAAAATTAAATGTAAATTTTCTTATCATTAATAGTGGTGTCAGAGTCCTTGGAAATTCCAAGGAGTGTGCGAACCTTGGTCATAAAAACTATATTTACACGTGAATTTTAAAAGAGAAGGGATATTGTAATATAATACATTCATTAACATGCGGTAGAAGTCTTAAATAAGAGAAATTATGTCACATTTACGTCGCATTACAGTTATTACGTAAAATGAACAAAAGATAATATTGCAAAACAGTTTAAATTTAAGAATTGCGCGAGACATTTATTTGATATTTTAAGATGATCTTTTTAACTATTTTTGTTAGGACAGCGCAAATTATATTTCATTTCTAACAGAGGTATTTTCACGTGAATATTAAAAACTGACAGAAAAGTTTGGTGAAAATTACGTCAGATTAAAAACGATACATTTAAAATGTCTTATTTAAAAGAACTTTCTTTTCGCCTTGTTAAAAAATACTGGGAGACAAAGACTCTGTTTACTTAATTCACTTTAAATTAGCTTATTTTGAAATGTTTAACTGATTTTATTTAATGAAAGACGAAAACAGCCATTGTGTGTTTTAACAGCAAGATTCGACCTTAAAATTCACCAATCAAAGAGAAATCAATAGAAATCCGTTTATAGGGAGATCGCCACTGTTTTTTAAATTATAATTCAATCTTCTGAAATTTTTTTAGAGCCGATCAAATTAGCGTGCTTTTAGAGTCTGCGGTGTCTGGACGGGGGTTGGCGAGCGTAGCTCGTAGGGGACAAACCCCCTAGTTCTAAAAAAAAACTAACAAAATTACTGTCGGATAATTAAACGTAAAAGCGTTGCACATGCAGATATAAGTATTAAAATGATTTAAACTCTTAAAATCAAATGTTTTTTTTTTCAATTTTCCATAAAATGATTACATTTTAACTTATAAGCTATTATGTCACATAACGATATTTATCGGATACGCTGGTGGGCTAATTTAGTTCAAAACGTCAACTGTATGAACCTTTACTGAAACAAATGTCTGCCTTCATGGAATAATTAAAAAAAAATTCGATATAATAGTTTCTGATTAAGAGACTCGCTAAACTTGTGCGTTTAGTAACAAATATGAATTCATAAATGTGTAGAACATGGGAGATAAGCCTTAAGAATATTTCTTTGTCTTTTTTATTTTATTTTTATTTATTTATTTTTTTTTTTTTTTGTAATTATAACGTGTTTTCTTCTACATCACTAACGTCTTTATCTTATTATAATTTATATCTGTTATTAGGATCAATAAAGTATTCTCAAGAAAAAAAAACGCATAAGAACAATTAATTTCAATAATTAGAATTTATATTTTCGGAATTTTTTTCATACTATACTAGAATGAATTTTTTTTTTTTATGTTACTAGTCTTCCTCTACTAGTCTACTCAAATTACATTTTGTCGTATACTTTACAAAAAAACTATTCAGTATTTTGACTTGAAATTAAACATAAAAATAAATTATGACCTGTAGATTTGCACAATATTATTTTTTTTTACAACTACGGGGGCTCTGCCCTTTACGAGCTACGTTTGCCAACCCCCGTTCAGGCACACCAAAATCCAAAAAGCTTGCTAATTTGATCGTCTTTAAAAATATTGAATTAAAATTTTAAAAAAAACGATAGCGATCTCTCTGTAAACGGGTTTCCATTCGTTTTCCTTGGATTGGAGATTTTTAAGACCAAATCTGCTGCTGTTAAGAGATACAATGGCTGTTTTGGTATTTAATTAAAAAAATTAGTTAAACATTTGAAAATAAGCTAATGTAAAATGAATTAAATAAACAGTATCATTGTCTCCAGGTATTTTTTAACAGCGCTATAAGATAGTTCTTTTAAATAATTCATTTTAAATGTATCGTTTCAAATCTGACGTAATTTACACCAAAGTTTTATTTCTCTTATTAATATTCACGTGAAAATGCCTTTGTTGTTAGAAGGAAATATTATTTGCGCTGTCTTCGAATTCACGATAATTGTTGAAAAGATTATCTCAAAATATCTCGCGCAAACATATTTTTTAATTTAAATTGTTTTGCCATATTTTTTGGCCATTTTAAATATGACGTAATTTACTCCAATTACAAGTTTTAACGCATAATAATGATTTTTTTATTTTAAGATTTTGTTTCTCTTTTAAAATTCAAGTGTAAGTATGGTTCTTATGACGTAATTTTCCTGCTTTTAACCCTAGAACTACCGAAAATTTTACTCAAGTTTTATAAAAACATTTTACACCAGAATTTTTACTTAAAACTATTTAATTTGTTTATTTAACTTATTATTGTCTGATTTATAAATTTAGTTTGTTTTGAAGAAATTTCTGGTTTGAATAAATATTTTGAATGTACATGTCGGGTCCATTGGACCCTTCTGGTAGACAGAGGGTTAACATGTAATCATTTAATTATAATTTTAAAGTTTTTTTTTCTGTTTGTAATAGTCACGTGTAAATAATTTTTTTTAATTTGAAGTAAACATTATTGTTTGCGCTGTTTATACGATTGGCAACAATTTAAATTAATAACATTTTCTAAAATTTGTTAAAAATATGTCTCGAAATGCTGAAAATTTGACTTTAAAATAGAAATATAACCTCAAAAAATGAGTCAAATAAGAAAAATAAATGCAATCTGCACACCGGGAACTTATAACGTATAAAATGACCTAAAAATGATTAAATTCTCATGTATAGTTTTTGCTCCAATAAAACTTTTTTAATGGAACGATTTTGTCCAAATTTAGCATTAAATATCTCTTAAAATAATTCTTCGATTTGAAAACTGTCTGCATCAGCGTCTTTGTCAAACATTTCTCTATAACACCACCGATTTTCATATTTTTGTATGCAACAGTTTTTTTAATATTAACGATGAAAGGCCATGCTTAAGCATTTAAATTTGATGCCGATCTACCCGGAATATCTACGCAGATTTTCATTGGTCCATTTCCAAATCAAAACTTTTTTTTACATATAGAAGGATTAACAATCAAATGAAAGTAAACTATGCTTAACAAGTTAAAAAACACTTGATAATAAATTTTTTAAACTAATTGATTTTTGATGTATGCATGACAGAGATGCTGCTGTTTTGAAAACTGTTTTGAAAAAGTTTTATTATGAAATAAAATGATTTTGTTAAACTAATAAGTATAAGAACGAAGAAAATACAAAACGATCTTTTTTTACATCCATGTAGAATTAATTGAATTCGTTTGAGAAACATTTTTACTGTAAATAAAGAAATATTTAGGAGTGAAGCAAAATATTTCGATTGCACTTCGGATGAATTAACCAATATATCGCTAGAATCCCATTTGTTCGTAAATGTATTTTAATTAAAATTAAAGAAATTCTATAACAAGAAGAATATTAATTTTAGATATAAATAAATTTGTAAATTTTTATTCGCTCTATTAGCAAAAATAAATATAAGTATAGCATAAAAATGTGATATTGGTTTCTTTGTGAATTACTCAGCTTTTCAGAACATTTTTACTCGTATCAATATTTCTGTATTTTTTAATTTTTTGGTCGTCTTGAAAGAGAATTCTTAATTGGTTTAGTTAAAGCTATATTCTTCATTTCAGTATATTATAATAACTTTTTCGCAAATTAGTAAAAGTTTTTAAGAAGGAAGATGATTAAAAAAGAAACAAAACTCATTTGTTACCATATACTGTAAAGAAAACGTTTTTAAACAAAATTTTAAAAATGTGAAATCACACTTCATCAAAATTATAGACAGGGATTTGGGCGTTCCGACCCAAATGGTTGATTTTTACCACTAATTTTAATAGTATTCTTTGCTTTATTAAATCTCAAAAATTCTGTCATTAAATAAGGCGATAAATACCATTAAAATTTAAAGGTAGCAAGCAGTGATTTGGATCGGAACGATCTCATCCCTGTATAGAACATTTTCTAAAAATCTTTTTTTATATTTTTCTTACAAGCAATCTCTGTGGAATTCTAACGGCCAGATTTTTCAAAGAGTTAGTTTGATCAATAATAAATAAAATGGCAAAAAATATCTAAAAATGCTTATTTAGCTTTTTTTTAAACTTTTGACATCATTGCAAATTTAATTATTACTTCCACAAAACACACATAAAGGAACATAATTTTTTTTTAAATCAGGACTATATGTTGAATGTTTAACATTTTGAAATATTCAAATATTAAAGAAACACATAGTGGTTAAAACGAATTTAAAGATTGTAATATCGATCATTTAAAGCGAAATAGTTGAGACAAAAAGCTTCTTTCATATATTTATAATTATCAAATCTTTAATAAACATCACCGGAATATATTTGGGATGTTTAAATACATTTTTAAAAAATTGGAAAAAAAATGATATGTTTGTCCGTTTTCCGCCTCATGAGAGTTATCAAGTCAAATCATTATCGAACAGCATTTTGTTTTCAGTGACTGTATCCTATGTAAAATAAAATATATATATATATATAGAAGAATATAATTAGATAGGAAAAAATAATTTTTCTGTCACATCAAAGAGAATAACTGTTTAGCCAAAAAAAATAAAGAATTAGCTTAATCAATAAATATTTTCATAATAGTTATTTTTATTATTCGCATGACAAAATTATTTTGAGTTTGATGAAAAGTGTCATAAACGCTTAAAGAAGTAGTAATTATTTTAAACTAATTGTTTTGTGACGCACACATGATAAAACTTTTGAAAAATCAGAAGCTGAAAGGGAATATTATTTGTTCATCTAAGTTTAATTAACATAAGACTGAAAACAGAAGTACGAGGCTCTCTTTCCCTGCAATCATTTAGAAATGTATTCATTCAAACCGAAGTCTGTAATTTAACTAATGAAACATCCTACAATCCTACAAACTAAATAATGTCTTTTGATAGAAAGAAAATAATAATATCTCTACAATGCTGAAAATAAATAAAAGAAAAATTTTTATTAAAATTTTTATTGTTTAAATCAGTAAACAGATTAACTTAATTATAACTATTTCAAGATAAGGGCAGTTGGAAATCCCCATACCCACCATGTTAAATTAATGTACTTTTTCTCAGAAACTACCAAAGATATTAACTTGAAATTTTTTATGAACATTTTTTATGTACATAATATGAAAAATTCCTAATAACGTGAAGTCAACTTTATAAACTGATATTCCTTAGTTATTTTTTTTAAAAAATCTGGAATTAAAACCTTTTTTAATCAACAAAAAAATTCCATTTTACCTAAGAAAATTTTTTTTATAAAAATTTTGTACAAATGTTTATAACAAAAGTTCACTTCAGATTGATCAGGGATAGGTGTGAAATATTTTGGCAAGATTGCAAACAATAATATGTGGTAGTTTCTATAAAAAGGTACATCGAAGTTCAAAAAGTCGCGTTTTGATAAAATTGTGTTTAAAGTTTACGTATGTAATGTTTATGTATGATGTAAGCAAACTGAATTACTTAATTTTTTTTTAATTTTTTGTTGTCGAAGAAAGTAATATACCATTCGAAAGAGGGGGAAAAAAAACAAAAAAAAAACGAGTTTTTAACAAATTTAACTTCCAACCGCCCGTAATTGGTCTTGAGTGTGTGCCTGACAGAACTATTTTGAAAGAATTATATGATGGAAGCCAATTTCATTCATTATAGTTTATCTTTAAACTGAACTCAATTTTCGAAGTTAAACAATCAAACATTCAAGAGTATTCAAAACAATATTTAAAAAATGAATTATCTTAATAACAATAATAGGAAAATAAACATTGCTAACCTTATTATAAAAAATAATTATCGTAACAATGAAGCTCTTCGATCTAAATTGCCTTTTGATGTGAGCGTAATGAGCTCTTTTGAAAAGATTTTTTCATGAAAGAGAATAATACTTTCTACTTTAAAGATGTTTTTACTTACATTAATGAATGTAAGAGCGATAAAAATGCTGCCAACTTTTATTTTTTGTGACCATTTATAAATTTATACATATAAAAAATCCATAACTTTACTAAAAGAGGATTTATTTGTAATGCATGTGAATCTGCTTTCAGAAATAAAAGAATAGGGATAAGGTAACAAAAAAAAAAAAAAAAAAAAAAGGAAAAATAATATATCTTAAAATCTATTTGCTCGTAAATATTTGTTTAAAATTAAAAAAGAGTTTCACTATTAAAATATTAGTTTGGGATAAATATTAAAGCTAAAAGGATTTAGTCAGTCATATAACAAACTTAGGATTAACAAAAATGAACTGTGAACTTTCAAAATGTCTTTCATTTTTGCAACAAATGCTTCATCTTTAAGAAACAACAAAAAATATTGTTTTATACCCTTTGACTACGGGTTCAAATTTTTTTTATTCTAGTTGAACCAATTTATGAAAAATAATCTGTCCATATACTGGTTCTGGGATATTTTTAAGTGAAATCAACCACAAAGCGAAATATTCGTAAATTGTGGTGCAATGTTATGTCGCCAGTTCCGACTCGTAATCAAAGGATTAATTGTGTGGATTTAAAAGGGCTTATTTGCAGTGAAACCGGATACGAAATCTTTAATTAATTATCACAAATTTAGAATCAACAAACATGACTTTCAAATTTGTTTATATTTTCAACATTTGCATGATTTACAAAATCAACAGAAAAAATATTTTTTATAAATAGCGATTTCTTGCTTGCGCAGCTGCAAAGAGAATCTGAATTTTTTTTGTTTTCTTACGGAAAAATCCAGCGGGCCTTTTCTTAATGCAAGCTTATTGAAAATGCAAAAAGATTCCATTCATTTCCTGTTTTATCCAACAACCCTGTAAGGGGAACTGAACGTATAATACAGCCAGCGCTGTACATACGGGCCACTTAGCATGTTTCAGCATTACTTTCTATTTTTACCAAAAAATGGCTCCACTACCTAGAAAAGGAAGCTACAATTGCATGCGATGGATTTGTTCATTAATTTTTCTTGAGTTAACTTTTGCAGTGTTGCCGCAAATGGCTGATTTTTTATTTAGGCAGTCACCAGTAAGTTTTAATAGTTATTTTTGTTTCATAAAATAATTGTTATTTTATAATAAAAGAAAAAGACCACCCGTATAATCTGTAGAGTAGGGGTGCACAACCTTTTTGAGAGAAGGGCCACTTACAGAAAAGTTTGGGTTGTCGAGGGCCACATCAGTAACACAGACAGAATTCTATGTCGGGGTGGTTGGGGAGAGGGATAACTCTTTATTCTTGAAGAAGAAGGATTTTTTGTATATAGTAAAATTAAACAAATAGAAATAAATGTTTGTATGCAGGGCTTATCACATCTATCTGTTATCAAAGAATTTATAATACTTGAATAACACGCTATGTCTGCCTCAAAAGAAATTACGGGAGTAGAGAAATTAAACGATAATAATTATTATCATTGGTGTTTTAAATTAGAAAATTTGTTAATTAAAGATGATTTATTCAAATATATAACAGAATCTCCACCTGACGCACCCGATGATACATATACTAAAAACGCGGCTAAGGCGAAAGCCATAATTTGTTTATGCATTGAAAATACACAAATTGTGCATATCAGACATTTGACATCTCCCAAAGACATTTGGGAAAGATTAAAAAGTGTTCACCAAAGGGCGAATTTATCATCCAAATTATTCCTTTTGAGGAAGCTATATTCGCAAAGGCTCAACGAGGGCGGAGAGTTAAATTTACATATCAACAATATTTTAACTATCCGCGACAAACTCGCTGCCATTGGAGAGCTCATAAATGATTCGCACATTGGGGCTCTTATGCTTTGCAGCTTGCCTCAGTCATACGCTCTTCTTATAACGAGCATGGAGGCTAGAGACGAAAAGGATCTAGACCTCGAGTTTGTAAAAAACAAACTCATCGATGAGTACTCTCATCGAATCGAATACAAAAACACCAGCACACGACCAAGGGACACAGCATATAAAATTGTAAATAAAGGCAATACAAAGTATTGCAGCTTCTATCAACGAGATGGGCACGCTCGTTCAGAATGTTACAAATGGAAAAACAAACAGAAAAACAATTACCAAAGAAGTGAAAATATAACAGTAATAAATTTAACAACCATGCCAACTTTAAAGCCAATTCGGTAAACACCAAAAATCAACACAATGGTAGTAAAACCGACTCCTCGAATTTTTGCTTCAACAGCAAGTCAAATATAGAGGATGAGGTCAACCAATCGATCATTCCTCTCTTCCCAATGGAAAACAATTTTGAAATTGAGTCAGTAAAAATTAACCAAACACAAACAACAGATCCAAACACATATATCATTGACTCGGGTTGTACCAGGCACGTTGCATCAGCAAAAACAAATTTTGCTACATTCACAGCCGGGAATTTTGGGAATATAACAATCGCTAATGGAAAAAGGCTTAATTCGGAAGGTATGGGCGACGTAAAAATAAAAACAGACAAAAACCACTACATTACACTAAGAAACGTATTATACTGTCCAGAACTAAAGGGCAATTTATTGTCAGTTAAGAAAGCCACTGAAAATAATATAAAGGTAATTTTCGAGAAAAGTGCATGTTTATTTGTCAAAGATGATAATATAATCTTGACAGCTAAATTAAATGATAATCTCTACGTATTAAACCCTGAAGATGATTACGGCTATACTATAAGTACTCAAACTTTCTGTAACAATACAAATTGTATTTCATTGTGCCACCGAAGACTCGGACACAAAAATTTTGATGATATTAAATACCTTGTTAATCATGAAGTAGCCAATGGGATAACAATTAACAAATGTAAACATGACACGCGATGCACCAAGTGCATTGAAGGGAAACTTTCCGCTCTACCCTACCCTAAAGTAGCCACAAACAGAAGCAAAGACATCGGTACCCTCGCACATTCCGATATATGTGGCCCCATGAATACTGAAACGATAGGAGGGAAAAGGTACTTTATAACATTCACGAATGATTATAGCAGGTACACAATAACATACTTAATCGCGCATAAATCGGAAGCCGTTATCAAACTGAAAGAATACATAGCGCTAACAAAAAATAAATTTGGCAAGTTGATAAAGGCAATAAGATCCGATAACGCAAAAGAGTATATCAGTGATGAATTTGAAAACTGCCTGATAGAAAACGGGATAGAGCGTCAATTGAGTGTTCCCTATTCTAGCCCACAGAACGGCGTTTCAGAGAGAAAGAATAGAACGATAGTGGAAATGGCTAGAACCATGTTGTCGGACGCCAAGTTACCTAAGCAATTCTGGGGGGAAGCTGTCATGTCCGCCACCTACCTCATCAACCGTCTACCAACAAAAGCTAACAAAAATAACATGACACCCTATGAACTTTGGCATAAAAGAAAACCCGATCTCTCGAACATCAAAACATTCGGATGTAAGGCATTTGCCTATGTCGACAAACCTAAAAGAAATAAGTTAGATGAGAAAGCCATCGAGGGAATAATGTTGGGATATGATTTCAGAAGCAAGGGCTATAGGATATATACGGGTGAAAATAAAATTATAATATCTAGAACCGTAAAATTCTTCGAAGAAGGTATAAAAGATGAGGAAATTAAACCCGCCAAAGAAAATCAAAACAACGAACAAACTCCCGCAGATAATATTGAAATTGATCTAGAAGAACGCGACGATGATCAGAATAACACCCCGACCGACACATCCCTTGAGCCGAGAAGATCGCAAAGACAAAATCGTGGCGTACCACCTAACCGTTATGGAATAAGCGCAAACCTGTGTCAAATTCAGGAGCCAAAGTCATGGACAGACCTACAAAATATCAATGACGCAGAAACTAAAGATAAATGGCTAAAAGCCACTAGTGAGGATATAGATTCTCTGAAGCAAAATAATACTTGGAGATTAATAAAACCTATCCCGGGAAAACCCGTCATAGGTTGTAGGTGGACGTTTAAGGCAAAAAGGGGAGCCAACGGGTCTATAGAGCGATATAAAGCCAGATTGGTCGCTAAGGGATATGCTCAAAAATATGGAAGCGATTTCGACGAGACCTACGCACCCGTTGTAGCGCATACCACCCTGCTAGCAATCTTAAACGCAGCGGTGTACAAAGACCTTAAAATAACTCACCTAGATGTCAAAACTGCTTTCTTACATGGCGATTTAGAAGAAAAGGTTTATATGCATCAGCCAGAGGGATACATAACAAAAGGGGAAGAAGATAAAGTGTGTAGTTTAAACAAAGCGATTTACGGCCTTAAGCAGGCAGCTAGGGCGTGGAACCAAAAAATAAGTAAATCTCTAAAAGAACTAAATTTCGTTGAATGCGCGTCAGACAAATGTCTGTACAAAAGAGTCCAAGATGGAAAAATCGCATACATAATAGTTTATGTTGATGACATCTTAGTCGCAGGAGACAAAACAGACACACACGAAATATACACTGAATTATCAAAGCAATACGAAATCAAAAATTTAGGTCAAGTAACACAATATTTAGGCATAAACATAAAGGAAACAGCAAACGGTAATCTAGAATTAGACCAGGAACACAAAATAATACAAATCGCAGAAAAATTCAATTTGTTAAATGGTAAGCCTACGTATACACCCATGAATACTAACTACATTAATCTAGATCCAAACGGGAAACTAATGGGAGATAACGTAAAATTTAGACAGACTATAGGAGGGCTTCTATACATTGCAACTTTAACTAGACCCGACATAGCATCAGTCGTTAACATCCTGGGAAGAAGGAATGAATCTCCAAGGGAAGTCGATTGGCAAGCTATCGAGAAATTAATTAGATATCTGCTTACTACCAAAGATCTTAAATTCGTCATAGATAAAACAAAACCTCCAATCCTAACGGCATATAGCGATGCCGATTGGGGGAACGACAGAATAGACAGGAAATCAACCACTGGAAACTTGTTTAAATTAGGAAATAATATATTGGCATGATCATCGAGGAAGCAGAGTTGCACAGCACTCTCGTCCACGGAGGCTGAATATATCGCTGCCTCTAATGCAGGTCAAGAAATCTCGTGGTTATTAGACTTGTTACATGACCTCGAACTATGTCAACAACAACCCGTAACATTGTACGAAGATAACTTATCAGCCATAAGATTGACCGAAAACGAAAAGGCACAGACAAGAACTGAACACGTGGAAGTTAAGTATCACCATATCAGACATCTATGCCAGAATGGCATAATCAAAATAACTTATTGCCCATCGAAGTTAATGCTGGCAGACGTGCTCACCAAGCCGTCGCCTAAGCCTCATTTCGAGTGTTTGAGAAATAAGTTAAACATTTTACGCTCGTCGGTTTGACATAAAAAGCGGGGGTGTTGGAAAACGTCTCAGTGTAAGTGATTTTATGTCCAACATCACCTCGCCTGTGAAATGACAATTTACTTGTGACATGTGCAACGCGTCTTCATTTTTTTGAGTTGTGAAATATGTTCCAAGATGGCGACACTTCCCTGAGCGAAGTTCTCGTAAGATCACGGACTAACAAACAATTGTGTAAAAGACTTATGTTTCGAAAAGGCGACAACAGATAGCAGCACCAGAAAACTTCTCCGAACATATAGACTCATTTAATTAGAACCTTCTTTGCTTGTTAAGCAGTTTCTTTATTTCCAGACTTTTTTACTCTGTTTTAACTCTTGTGGGCCCCTTTTTACTCTTCACTTGAAGGGCCGATTTTGTGAGGTCAAGACGCACGGTTTTTTGTGCGTTAGCTCTTTGTCTTATGGAAGACTAATGTCTCCTACTGGTTTTTTCAACGTCATCAGTCTCATATTATTCATATTTAACCTTTTACTTTATATTTTTTAGTGTGTGAGTGTGGAACCCTGTAATCAAGTCATTCTTCAAGAATTAAATATTTTTTTTCTCTACGTCTACATTATTCAAAGAAGATATTTTTCACAATTTACCACATCTATTAAATAAATAAAAAATTACAGGTTGTTTTCACAAGAAGGAAACCAGCGTATGTCTGCTTTACCAGAAAGGTAAGAAAATAAATTTCTATCTTTCATTATTGATGTAAAAACTTTTGGTATAACAATTTTATATTTATACTGGGTTCTTAGCTTCAAGCTAATCGCGAACTCACCCTTTCTAGATATTTTTAAAAAATATATAGCTTTTTGTTACACAATGCATTCAACAATAACATTGTCTTCTTGCCCTTGCCCTCTTGACGGGGAGGGGGTAAGCAGAACTTCTTATCAACAAAACAGATGACCAACATTCTTCCCATTTTTTACTAGTAAACATAACAAGTATGACATTGAACCTGATTTCTGTAAAAACGCTTTATATCCAAATATTGCTGAAGACTAGGAATAGCGAACGTTCGGATAATCCATATTTTTGAATAAAAGGATTTTATAATTATTTAATGGATTTAATAATACCTTTGTATTTTCATAAAAATCCATAACAGACCAAGAAAATGTTCATAGGCTAT
Organism: Maratus speciosus; assembly: GCA_963932465.1. Classification (NCBI taxonomy): domain Eukaryota; kingdom Metazoa; phylum Arthropoda; class Arachnida; order Araneae; family Salticidae; genus Maratus; species Maratus speciosus. The sequence continues at coordinate 111,691,907 of OZ010793.1, read as the reverse complement.
TTTCATGTAAAAAAAGCAAAGAATGAAAATTTTGCTTGAATCAAAAATGATAACGGTATCAAAAGATAATCATTCCTCCCCCGTAGAGATATCTTCGATATCGTCGGTACCATGTCAAACCATCCAATATGAAAAGAGTGACAACACTGTTATATGAACTGTAAACATATATCCAACACTAATTTCATATTCAGGGATGAGAGTGCTCCGACCCAAATGACCGATTACTACCACTAAATTTTAATAATATTCTTTGCCTTATTAAACCTCAAAAGTATTGTAATTAAATAGTGCGAGATGTACTATCAAAATTTAGTGGTAGTAATTGGTCATTTGGGTCGGAGCGCTCTCATCCCTGATATTGGATAGTTGGACATGGTACCGCAGATATAAAGTGCCAACCTCCCCTAATCCCTAAATTGATAACGTTATATATGTACAGATTCCCTGTTTCTGAAGAATTCCGATATGTGATATTACGCCATAAAAATTCATCGTCATATTTGTCTAGTGAAATACGTAAGACATTTGAAATGTAGGAATCTCGTCTTTCATTGGAATGTTAAAAAACGAAATTTTTGGATTAAAAAATACATTTTATTGTGAATTGTCGCCTTTTCACTAAAAATGCATGTTGTTTAACCCCTTAATTCTCGCTCCCGTGATAATCCCGTGCTGTGTCTTTTATTCATTTTATTCTTTTTTGTTTGATTCTCACCAGTTTTATAAAACAGTGTAATTGACTTTATTATAGTATCATTTTACCCGTAATTAAAATAAGATAAATATTTCTTTTTCAAAAAAGTGGTACCAATAAGCAATTTGAATTTTTAAACCGTAATTTAATGCGACCGTTAAGGGGTTAAAATGGTTGAATGGTATGCTTGCCTAACGCTATGGCACGAAAAATCTATATATGTTAAGTGTATGATGGTTTATTCCGTCAATGCTTGACCTTCTTTTTTAGGAAACGCCCCACCCTTCAGCTATCAAGCCGCCATTTTGCAATATAATTGCTGAACACAACAGAGTTTTTTTACTTTAATATATGTACAATAATTTAGTCTAAATGGACTTCGCATTTTTGTAAAAAAAAAAAAAAAAAAAAAATCGTGAAAAAAAGCGCGAAAGTGTTGTTACTCTTTAGAAAATCACAATTCACCTAAAATCAGCAAATTTATATTTAAACTGATTGAATCTCCATCAGTTTTAATTCTTACTATTATAAATTTTTATATTTTTAATAATATTGTATTTTACTGTATGTGTATATTGTTTAGCATTTAACGTTATTATTATTACGATACGCTGAGGCAACCATCATTGAATTAACAGAAAAATCCTTCGAATTACTACAATGTTTATAAAATGTATTCAACTTTTGCGCAATTAAACTCCAATTTTATTGGTTTTACGCGTTAGATTTCCCGATATGTGAATATATTATTCGGACAATGAGAGTGTGAATACAGTGAAATAAATTGAACAAATTCACAAATTTTAGCAATTTAAAATAACTTTGTAATGAAATTTTTCACCGGTTAATTTGGTCCTTGCGGGGGGGGGGGGGGCTTACTTTGGTCCATCATATAAAAAAGTGTTTATTCTTTATATTGAACAAACAATACAAGATAATTTGGATATTTTGCCCTTGAAAAATATTTTATGCCTTACTATACGATATTTGAATACTTTGGAGTAATTTAAATTTTTGTTAGTGCATGTCATCATCACTGCATGTTGTTATGTTGTAAAAACTTTACATAACATTCACCCTTCTTAAATTTACATGAACTTAATTTTGTATATTCTGTTAATTTTAATAATCTACTTCCTTTCACCATCTTTCAATTTTGACAGCAAAATTTTATTAAGTTTTAAATATTAAATCCTAAATCTTTACTTTTAATTATTTCATTTAAAATTACATTTATTATATTCTATTTTCTTTTTCCATTTCTCTGGTAAACTTTCATAAAATTACTGAAATCGTTTGCCAGAGAAACGAAATTCTAACTCCTATAGTTTCCCTTAATTTTTATTGCTTTCCATTCACCTCGCATCCCAAAAGATGCAATTTTTAAGAAGGTTTTATTCCTTATCTCAAAACAGACAGGAAATTCCTTTCGACGTCATAGGAACTCCCACATAGCAAATATTCCTTTCTCCCCGCTTCTTTAGTGCGTTGCCATTCCATGGTGATAATCCTACTACAAAATCTTTTTCGCCGGAAGTGCTAGCGACAAGCCATCTTTAGAAATTTTCTGATTGGCTATTCCGCGGAGAGCGTACTCCCAATTTTCAGCAGGCGTTTCAAAAAAAGCCAGTTTTGTAAGAAATTCTCGGAGTATGTAACACGCACGAACCTTTAGGGGATTTTTCCCCCGTTAGGCCTCAGGGTCTGGCCGAAGCGTAAGAACATTCATTGAACAAGTAATTCCTATTAAAATATGTTTTATGTTGCAAACTTTGATGAAAACACTGCCTATTGTAGTTTTAAATCAATGATCTACAAGCAGATAAAAAATCCTTCATCTTCAGCATTCTATAAATAGACGAAAGATTGTGCCACTCATCATTTTCTTCAGTCATCCTACGAAATTATATATATCTTCATCTAATTGATTCTTGTGGTTGATGTTTCTCCAAATAGTCAAATTCCTGCGAGAACTCCAATAGAAAACGTGTTATTTTTGATTGCTCAGAATGATCGTTTTTTTTTTTTTTTACAAAAATTCTATGCGTCACCTTAAAGCATTGGTGTTTACGTTTCTTTACGATTAAACAAGGTACTTGCAAAAGAAGTCTTCATTCATATCTCAGTGTATCAAATAATCAGAAACTATCAACTTAAAAAATTTTTATTCATATCTCAGTGTATTAAATAATCAGAATCTATCAACTTTAAAACTTTGCTGACTTTATTTGAAATTATAAACCACTTACATCATGAAGATAAGTGCCCCATATACTATTCTCATACCGATAAACCTAACTGTGTGCTGGATATTTAAATTCATTAAGTGTTATGATAAGATGTTTATATTTTTAGAATAGATATTTAATATTTTTATCTCCTACTGGATCCAGTATTCATAAATTGAAAATATTTTGGTGAATAAAATCTCTGCAATATTTAATCATCTTAGATTGTTTGTGTTTCTTGGGGTGAGTCATTATTCATTTTTCTTTTTCAGATTTATTTAAATTTGTTTACATCGCTATTGCATTTGCCACTATACGATCAAGGCCATAGTGTGATTTCGGGGAATGTGAATTGAATTTGTTTCGATGAGATTTTCTTTTCGAATTTTAGTTTCAATTTACATATCCCGGAATCATACTTAACATTCTTGGTGCCCTGACGTTAGCGAAACGCTCTCGGGTTTACTGCATAGTTGTTTTTAAATTTTTTTTTTAACTCTTCTCTCTCGTAACCATTTACGAGGACGTAAAATTTTAGCGATTTCGCTTCAAAACCTTTAACATTTTAAAACTTTTTGCATATTGTTTACTTTCCCTATAAATAAATTATTAAATAAATGTTTTTTATAAATAGATGACTTAAATTATTCTTATAATGCTTTATTATGATTTTTTTTTTGCAATTAACTTCTTTAAAAGTTATGTTTTTCAAGTTCATAAACATTAAAAATTTTAATTACTACTTCAACATTATTTTAATATCTACGTTTTCTCTCATGTGCAGATATTATTTTGATTTTGAATATATTCTGGTACATTTATATTAATTTTGAAAGAGAAATATTTTCTTTTATATATTATGTGTGCCTTTTTCTGATTGAACAATATTTTTATCTTCAAGGACATTGTACAGAATGTCATTATTTTAATATGTTTATGAAGTTCAAATTTTGTGTTGATTTGATATACAAGATAAAATCTTGATAAATACTTCCTTCTTAAATTGAGATTGTACAATTTTCTGTGACGGTTTTCTTTTAAATAATTTATTTCACAGTGTTATAGTATTTTTATAAAAATTAAAAGTGATGTTATTTATAGAAATATAGTGACATTTTTAATATTATGAAATCTAAATAATTTTATGCTATAGTGCATTAATAAAAATTTTAAAATAATTATATAAAAATTTAATACCAATGATTGATTATACTTAAATATAAATATTATAAAGTTTCATAAGTTTATATCATAATTGTGTTTTATACTTATTATTGTTGAATAATTTTAAGAAACTCATAAATTTTGGTTTAAAAATATTTTTTTTTATTCAATTACAATGCATTTTTTTTTAATGATGATCAAGATGCTAAATTTTTATTCATTAACTTTCATATCTCATTGGAATATTAAGTAGTATTACATGTACATATCATGCAGTGACTATCAGAATTCATTAGCGCATGGTGAACTCTATTACTTGCTGTATGGTACGGCATCTTAATGCCACTCTTCACATATTTTTTTTTTTTTTTATTGCTGTCAATTTTGGATGTTTTCATTGTGGGTTAATTTAGTCGATTAGTATCAGCATTCCATGCACTGCGGGCGGCGCAACAGTGTGCTAGGCGTATATGGTACATTGTGGTCTATTGGTACTATTTGCTGAGCTGTTCTACTTGACATTCACCTAGAATTGGTTTTTAAATATATAATAATATTGCTCACATAAAACTTAGAAATAATTACCTTTCAATCTTATCAAAAAAAAAAAATAAATAAATAAATAAATAAATAAATATAAATAATTATAATAATAAGAATAAGAATAAGAATAAGAATAATCATAATAATAAATTTTTGAATCTTTTAAATTGCAAATAAGCTATTTGTTAAAAAATAATCTGATCAATAATTTGAGAATTATTAAATAAATAAATTATTTATACCAATAGCATTCTATTATATATACAATTTTATATGTTGCTAGACATGAAATTTATTCTCCTGTTAGGTTTTAGAAATTGATAATTATCTCATAGCATTCCCAATTCTCCTGTGCTTTTTACACCCCTTAAAATATTTATTTTTTTTTATACTATAGCATTTATTTCCCCCCCCCCCCTATGTTTAAAGGTATCTTTGGTTATCTCTGGTACTTTCACTGGTCAGAGCTGTCACACAAGGTTTCTGTGGATTTTCCTGTGCATAAACCAAAAAATTCCCGTAAATGGTGTACAGGTCTACCAGCCAGATATTATATTTTTTTCATTTTATTTGGAAGAATGTGGGACTTCCAACTGTTACGGAGACAAGTTAACATGATCTTGCTCTTGAGATAGCCAATTTTTGGTTCTCAGACAGTTGTATTGCTCTACGCGCATTTTTCTGTACTTAATAGATAAATTTGTAATTTCTTATTTTGTCAGTAGATTATATTTATCATAGAGCAGTCCATTTTATTTTATTATTTGGTATTTGCTCGGAGATCAAAGTATTTTTCTTACTTGCCGGCTTCCATAGGGGTCGGGCCACAAAAGAAAATAGCTTTCTTTCCCCCCTCCGGTTCGTCTCGTGCGATAATTTATAAACTCTGATAAGATACCATTTTTTTTGCAATATTGGCTTTTTATGCTATAGTCAAAATTTAATCCTTTCTATGTTATTTCAATTTATAATAGAATTTTTCGCACTGTGAGAATTATTTAACTTCTTGCTGAGGATATCAAAACATTACTGTTTTATTAATTTAAAAAAGGGTACCCTATAATCTAAAAATCTAACTTATAATATAAATTGAAGAAAAATGATGTATAATAAAAAGAAATGAAACAAAAATAAAAAGAAATATGAAATGAAATTATGAAATGAAAAAATAAAGAAAGAAAATGAAATATATAAAAATATAAAAATAAAATACAAAGACTTACCTTGATTTCAATTTTTCTATTTCTTTTTTATTTTCTCCCAGGCTAACTCATCCAGTTAGGTAAATCCTTTCGGCTTGTAGATAGTACGGACTACTTGGTAGTTACTATGAATTGGGTAGAAAATAATTTTTTTTTGGTGTCAACCGGTGTCGCATTAATTAATATTTCTGATCAATTTATTTCTTTTTGTGGACATTTGGTTATTTTTTTTAACACACATTGTATGAATGGAATGAGTGGGTAATATGTATACATATATAAATATAAATGATAACATATGTAAAAAACATATGAAAAATATGTGTAAACACATATAGGAAATCGGTAGTCTTTATAAAGCATTGTATGTCACCAATACTATGGAGAAATTTCTCTACGTTCTTTGGTTGACTAACACATTGCTTAGATTTCATCATAGGAATTTTTTTTTACGTTTTGTATACTCCTCAGCACTTAACGTTTAAACATTTGATATTCAATGAATTATTAAAAGAATAAATAATTAAATAAAATTATTTAAAATAAAAAGATCATAAATAAATTGAAAATTTTGATATCTGCATATGTTATTCAATATTTGATACAAAATCAATATTACTATTGCTAACTTAATTTGTGAGAATGTTTCATGCTTTTAATATAAGAATCATCTATTAGCTTAGTAGACTTTATAAACAAAATAAAATAAAATTTTCTCTGTATTTTTCTAAAAAAAATTTAAGAGATTTTTAACAGATAAACTTACCTTTTCATGTCCTAAATATTCTTTTGCATCCAAGACTTTTTGAAAGCTTCATAAATTCCTTGAAATTTGAAATTTTTATTTTGTACTGATGTCTGATAATTTTACTTTCATTGTGTTATTCATTTAAGTAAAAAACTGATTTCTCATAACATAATAGTAATGATAATATTTTTACCTTGAACAGAAGCTACAAATCTCAATATATTGTTGTTTTTTTATATTTATGTGGTAAAACATTATAAAACTTTTTCTATATTACTACGGTTGACACAGAAATACTGTTATGTTAATGTCAGTTATGAATTATTGGTAAAATTGTTGATTATTATTTTGGTTCAATTCTATATTGCTTTATTTGTATACTCATCATCTGCACATGAGAGTCATAGGTTTTCGTGCTCTATTTCACAACTCACCCCTACAATATGTATATCCTGCATCTGTTGAAATGTTTTGTGTTTTGCAGAGAAATAACTGTTTGTACCTATAGTTTTATTTCATAATACATTTCATTGACATTTAATATATGCTGATTTACACCATCACTGTTATGTAAAATATATATGTTGTGTTTTATGTACTATGCTATATGTTGTGTTTTATGTACTATGCTTAAATTTTATGTGTTTTTAGGTGTTGTTTTTATAGCTTGTTCCTTCTTAAATCCAAATTTTCACTATTTTAAAACTTCTGCAGCTATAATTTAAATTGTTAATTTCTCTTTTTGTGAGGTTATTGTGCAATTCACATGATTTTCCTCGTTTCAATTTTATAAAATGTTTGCAATACTTTTGGTTTTAAATAACCGTTGACTAAACATTTTTTTTTACTATTTTTTTTGTATGCAGCGGAGATAAAATGTTATGTTGTAAAAACTTTACATAACATTCACCCTTCTTAAATTTACATGAACTTAATTTTGTATATTCTGTTAATTTTAATAATCTACTTCCTTTCACCATCTTTCAATTTTGACAGCAAAATTTTATTAAGTTTTAAATATTAAATCCTAAATCTTTACTTTTAATTATTTCATTTAAAATTACATTTATTATATTCTATTTTCTTTTTCCATTTCTCTGGTAAACTTTCATAAAATTACTGAAATCGTTTGCCAGAGAAACGAAATTCTAACTCCTATAGTTTCCCTTAATTTTTATTGCTTTCCATTCACCTCGCATCCCAAAAGATGCAATTTTTAAGAAGGTTTTATTCCTTATCTCAAAACAGACAGGAAATTCCTTTCGACGTCATAGGAACTCCCACATAGCAAACATTCCTTTCTCCCCGCTTCTTTAGTGCGTTGCCATTCCATGGTGATAATCCTACTACAAAATCTTTTTCGCCGGAAGTGCTAGCGACAAGCCATCTTTAGAAATTTTCTGATTGGCTATTCCGCGGAGAGCGTACTCCCAATTTTCAGCAGGCGTTTCAAAAAAAGCCAGTTTTGTAAGAAATTCTCGGAGTATGTAACACGCACGAACCTTTAGGGGATTTTTCCCCCGTTAGGCCTCAGGGTCTGGCCGAAGCGTAAGAACATTCATTGAACAAGTAATTCCTATTAAAATATGTTTTATGTTGCAAACTTTGATGAAAACACTGCCTATTGTAGTTTTAAATCAATGATCTACAAGCAGATAAAAAATCCTTCATCTTCAGCATTCTATAAATAGACGACAGATTGTGCCACTCATCATTTTCTTCAGTCATCCTACGAAATTATATATATCTTCATCTAATTGATTCTTGTGGTTGATGTTTCTCCAAATAGTCAAATTCCTGCGAGAACTCCAATAGAAAACGTGTTATTTTTGATTGCTCAGAATGATCGTTTTTTTTTTTTTACAAAAATTCTATGCGTCACCTTAAAGCATTGGTGTTTACGTTTCTTTACGATTAAACAAGGTACTTGCAAAAGAAGTCTTCATTCATATCTCAGTGTATCAAATAATCAGAAACTATCAACTTAAAAATTTTTTATTCATATCTCAGTGTATTAAATAATCAGAATCTATCAACTTTAAAACTTTGCTGACTTTATTTGAAATTATAAACCACTTACATCATGAAGATAAGTGCCCCATATACTATTCTCATACCGATAAACCTAACTGTGTGCTGGATATTTAAATTCATTAAGTGTTATGATAAGATGTTTATATTTTTAGAATAGATATTTAATATTTTTATCTCCTACTGGATCCAGTATTCATAAATTGAAAATATTTTGGTGAATAAAATCTCTGCAATATTTAATCATCTTAGATTGTTTGTGTTTCTTGGGGTGAGTCATTATTCCTTTTCTTTTTCAGATTTATTTAAATTTGTTTACATCGCTATTGCATTTGCCACTATACGATCAAGGCCATAGTGTGATTTCGGGGAATGTGAATTGAATTTGTTTCGATGAGATTTTCTTTTCGAATTTTAGTTTCAATTTACATATCCCGGAATCATACTTAACACATGTGTTTGTAAACAACTGATTTCACGTGTATATTTTAACTCTATAAACTTTCTATAGTGAAACAATCTGGATAAGAGCTACAAATAAGGTAGTGTCAAAATATTACCTTTAGTAACCTGTAACCCATTTGTGATCAGAGTTTTTCGTTTAACATTTTATTTTCGGGGCTACTTTGTGCCGAGCCTGGTTTGGTCCAAAGTAGCCCCAGTTACTTAGAAATGCCTTTTATACAACCAAATTTCTTTTAAAAAATGCTTTAAGTAACATTTTTTTTCAAATGTTACTGTAGCAAATTGTTACAGTAATTGTTTTTGTTCCAGTTGCTAAGGATTATATGACGAAAACTGTTTCTCGTGTCTTTAATAATTACAATTGGTTTATTGTATTTAAATGTTTAAAGAAAGCATTTGTTTATTGAGTTGGCAGTGCTAATTCTTTAGCTGATCCTATTGCAAGAGCGTTTTAATAGTCTAACATATGAAATGTATTCATTTTATATGAAACTAAGTGGATGGAAACTAAGTGGAATAAGAAGCCCCTAGCAGGGGCTACTTTGTTTCAAAATTTTATAGTTAGTTTAAAAATAAAAAAAAATTAATAATTGCCTCTTTAAAAACATACAGTTTGCTTCATTGTTAATTGTTTACAACTCAATTTCGACGGTGAAAAATCATATATAATATTATTTAATAATGGAAATGTTAGGGGAACCAGGAAAAGAGGTCCAAAATGGTACAGGAAAGTTATTATTTTTATCATTATGGATTGTTCTACTGCGTATCTTTGTCTAGAATAATGTCCTATCTTTTTCTATATAACTGCAAGTAGCATTTCTTCATTATGTAACCGTTGTTATATTTATATGCATTTACTTACAAAATAAAATGGAAATTATTTAAGCTTTGAGTGAAATTGTGATATTTTAAAAATTGTTTAGATAATTTTTTATTATTAAAATTCTTCAACAAAACATTTTTTGAAATGAAATTATCTGTAGAACCTTTGGTTACAATAAAAGTATTTGAAGCATTAGTAATTATTGGCATTTTTAATGTTTCCATAAACGAAATTTTAACGATATGTTAAAGACTTTTAACATTATATTTCACACCAGTATTTGTTCAAAGGTACTTGTGTTATTAAAAATGAAATTTAATGTAAAAAGTATATAAATAACGCTTGAATGATACGTCTCGAGAAATTACTGCTGGTAACAGTGGTTGTAAAGTGAATAAGATATACAAGAACTCTGACTCAACGAGTATGTCCTACCACATACTAATATCTATGCATTTTTTATTATTAATATTATTTTTTGGTATATATGTCGTAGGATAATTTAGAAATCCGGATCTTTGGAGAATCATCTTCCTTTTTCCAATCGGCTTGATATTTTTCAGGCTTATTGCAAAGATCCTAAGCAGATTTAGACTAATTGGAAAATAACCATTTGTATCTCAATCAGCCTGAAATTTTTCTGTCTTATTGCAAAGAGCCTGTGGAGACAGAGCCCGATTACCCACGGGGCAAATTCCTACCACTAAAAAGAAACAGAAAATTTTGCCTCATTCATGGCAGAAATTTTACATGAATACGGCGTTTAGGTAAGTCGAACTTTTCTTTTAAAATTTATTGGTGTAAGTGTGCCCCGTGAGTAATCAGGCCCTGTGTGGAGAGCTACGCTAATTGGAGATTGTCTATTTATTTCTCTATCAGACTCATTTTTATTTCAGACTCATTGCAATGATCATATGCAGTTTTAGACTAATTGAAAAATTATCACTTGTTTCTTCAAACAGTCTGGTTTAATCCAAGTTTATTCCATTATATCTAAAGTAGTGAATGTTTACTCATACTTTTAGTATAAAAAATGTGGGAGGGACTTAAAAAGCTAATAAAAGTGTATAAGAAATCTATCTTATTGATAGATTTTATTAACGCGAGTGGGTGTCTAAAGACAGTAAATACTTCATTTTCATTTTAAGAGGGTCCGGGACACAAAAATCTTCAAATATTCTAAACATCTTTTATTGCATTAAAAATTTCTCTGTTTTTTCTACTTAAAATGATAATGCTTTAATAAATCATGTTTCTATCTGAATTAGAATAGGAAATATTATTTTTTTCGTTTTGGTTTGTTTTCAAAATCTAGTTTTCAAGCAATGGTTGTCGTAAAAACGACTTCTTGTGAAAATGCGTTTTTCTTCATGATGGGTTTTTTCACCATTTCTCGAATTTAAATTATTATAAGTCCAGAACCGTTAAAGATAAACTGTTCAAACTTGGAACATGTCTTTTTCAATTGGTTTACTTTAATTTTGATTCAGAAAATTTGAAAAAAATATTTACTTTTGAAAATATGATTTTTTTTTAAGTCACAGAATTTTTTTTTAAATATTTGCTTTAAATATTTTAATTTTTATATAAATTAATATTTTTTAAAATGTTGAATCAAAATTAAAACTAATATATTTTTGTTTATTTAAATGAAAACAAAATTGAAATTCTACAAATAATATTTCGAGTTATAACGATTTTAAATTACCCCACTTTTTTATAAATTTTTAATTTTTTTAAAAACATCATGCGAAGTTTTATCATTTAATTTTATTTACAAATAATATGGTTAACCATCACAAAAACTTTCAAAATTTTAACTCAATAAATAAAAATTATTTTAAAATGTGTCCCGGACCCCCTAAAGGGTTTATTTTTCGCTAACACCCTGTGCAGAAATATCAATACAATCTTCGGATGAAGCAGATTGTATTGTTTTAATATTTTCCCAGACTTTCGTAGAGATATTGGGTTGCTAAATGAAAATAATTATAAACATGTATAAGAAAAATTCTGCAATAATGAAATCTGCGGACGAGGCCCATTTTTAATGTTTTCCCAGCTTTGCGTAGAAAATGGGTTGCTGAATGAAAATAATTATAGAGCATGTATTAGAAAATTGTTATATCAATAAAATCTGCAGATGAGGCATATTTAAAAATTTTACTAGCATTACGTACAGAAAATGGATTGTTTAATGAACATTATTGTAATACCTATATAAAAAATTTTCAATATTACTAGAGAACAGAGGCAGATGAGGGAGATTTTTAAAATATTCTTTGGTGTACGTAGTGAAAATGGATTGCTAAATGAAAATAAGAAAATATATATATATAAGAAAATTGCTGTAGCAATAAAATCTGCATATGAGGCAAATTCTTAGTATTTTTTTCAGCATTACGCAAACAAGATGAACTGCTGAATAAAGTTAGTCACAATGAAAAATGCCTTTTTGGCAGATATGTTTTTTGCTCGTGGTTACCTAATATTAGTGATTACTTTAATTTAATTTTAAGCCTGTAGAGCACTTAAAATAAAAATAAACTCGCAAAACCATCAGTACATTATTTCTTCGTAATGTTACGGGAAAAAATAACATTCTGTCATGCCCGCTTATTTTTTTTTTTTTTTTTTTTTTTTGTACACATTTTCGGATAGAGGGCAAAATTTACCTATAAAAAATCAAGTTTTTTTTTAAAACTTAATTATCAATCAGGTACATAAATCAAATCTGTCAATAAAGAAATATTCTTCTTAACTTTTTCAGGGTTCGTATAGGTCCTTGAATTTCTCGATTAAAATATTCTTCGGTACCATTATTTTCTTATAGAAAATCTAACCTTAAATAAGGCGAAATTTCGCGCGTTTAAACTAGCTTTATTTTTCTATTAAGAAATACTGATATTTCGCCTTGAAAATAATGCTACCCGTACGAACCCTATTTTTGTAATAATTTTCATTCAGCAACTAATTTTTTTTTACACAATGTAAGGGAAATATTAATAATCTGCCTCATTTGAAGATTTCATTATAAAAGAAATTTTCTGATACATTTTTTATAATTGTTTTCCCGTATCAAACCGTTTTCTTGTTGGAGAAACACAAAAAAATATGCCTCATTTGGAGATTTCATTAATACAGAAATTTTCATATATATTTTTTATAATAAATATCATTCGGGGATTCATCTTCACTAACATAATTCTCGGAACACATTAAGAATGGGCCTCATGTACAGATATCATTATTGCAGAAAAATTCTTATATATTTTTTATAATTATTTTCTTAAGCAAACCATTTTCTCTACTTAATGTTGGGAAAACATTAAAAATCTGCATTCCCTTCAGAATTCCACACTGTTAAAAATGCAGTACTGGTGCAACAAACTGTCCAGATATTCGACCGTTTTTATAAAAAAGCGGTTACATAGAGATAAGTTAACTTTATTTTGGAAAGATACGTTTAATATAGTGGTCAAATAATCGTTATCTTTAAAAACGGACGAATGACTGGACAGTTTTCTAAAGATACTTAACAGTGCACTGATATATCATTCTTACATAAATTTTATATAAGATTTTGCTTATATAAATTTTATAATTACTACCATTCTGTATCCTACCTACTCTATGTAATGCTATGAAAATATTAAAAAATTGCCTCATCTGCAGATTTTATTAACACATTCACATCGGGAAACGAGGGTGAAATATTCAAAAAATATCATTAACTAAGGGCGTGGCTTCTACCTTAAGAAAACTGCATTTATATCATGTTGTCCATATTTTTTTTTAGATTGTAAAGCATTTATATTAAATTCGTACATTAAATGATATTTATCGATGCATAAACTTAGTAAATCTACCTAGAATATCAATATACCAAAGACTGTCGGAACAGGGAATAGCTTGTACTGTTTTGAAATTCAGATTACGTAAAAATTGCCCGATAGCAATGTGTTAATAACACGTGGTGTTTGCAAAAAATATACTCATAAAATTAACTGAAGTACTGTAATTTCTGACGTACAAGCCCTCTTTCCGAACCAGAATCTTTACTTAATAAATTAAATCAAATAAGTGCTAATTACAATAAGGTACACTTTATTAAATAATATTTCTGGTGGGAAACAAAGTTACATGAGCCGCGGCTTATACGCCGGCATTTACGGTGTACACTAACTTTGGACATTCAGTCACGTTAATAATAACTGTCATTGACAGTTCTCTTATACACGGTTCGCGCACTATTAAGACACGCCCCATTTTGAAAGAACACTACCACCAGTATTATTATAAAGATAATTTTCTTCAGGATTAACCCTCCGTCTACCAGACGGGTCCATTGGACCCGACAGGTACATACAAAATATTCATTCAAACCAGAAATTTCTTTAAAATAAACTAAGTATATAAACCAGACAAAAATAAGGTAAATAAATAAGTTAAATAGTTTTAAATAAAAATTCTGGTGTAGAACGTTTTATTAAAACTTGAATAAAATTCCCGGTAGATCTAGGGTTAATTAGCTTGACGATAGTTTTATGCGATTACGGGTAGTAGAGTCCTTATAAAATGGGGCGTGGCCTAATAGCGTGGGAGCCTTCTTATACGCATATTATATTAAATTAAATTAAATTCATGTTACTACTTTTTAAACTTAAAGCATACATAAACATTCACTACAATGGACATATTGGAATAAACCTGTATGAAACTAGGCTGTTTGAAAAACACGAGCCGTCCTTTTCTAATTAGCTTGAAGCGACATAAGCTCATTGCAATGAGTCTGAAAAGTCTGAAAAAACAAAACAAGTTGGTGGAGTAACAAGAAAGAAAAACCACGCATCAAGCATAGATTATACAACACTTCCAGAATACTTCAACAGTACTTCGCTGTTTAATTGTCTGAGCGAAGCGAAGGCTAATACTCAGTGAAATATTACTGTCCGGACACTTTACTCCTACGATGGATATTAACGCCATGTCCTACTAAAAAAAAAGCCTAATAAAAACCTTCCGTCAAGCATAACTCAAAAAATATTTGTCGGATTTCGTTTCTGATTGCACCAGATGGTACCTATGAGGGTCGCCTACTGAATGCACCTACTATGAAAAATAAGTTCCAAACCGTTTAAAAATTATGTAGAAAAAACTCTTAAAAAAGCACAATTTATCTGCATACGTCACAGAAATTTGGTGTGCGTCACTTTCACCGGTTGATGTTTTCGTAGACAACTGGTTTGAACACATGGAGCAAATAAAAAAAAATACGCACGCAGTAATATTGAATAGATCAGTTTCAATCACGTGATCACAAACCTTGCAACAACCCGTGGCAACCAGTTTTGGTGGGCAAACAAATAATAATACAGTATTCCGTACCACGGTGACCGTTTTTAGCCTGTTGTATAAAATCTGGCATGTTCTATGACATACAATTTTGGATGATTAAAACAAAAGACATTGAGTGTTTATTGATCCGGAGGTTATCTTTCTCTGGATGTCTGTCTGTCTATCATACAGCATGCAATTTTCTTGTAAAGGATGATATTAATATGCAGTAAAACCTCCATAACAGACACACCCGATTAGTGGACACCTCTATTTAGCGGGCATTTTTTTCGATTACCAACCCTTAAATAACTGTACATTTTTTACTCTCAGTAGCGAACACCTCTAAATAGAGGACAAGTTCTGCCCTCCCGAGGTGTTCGCTATTCAGAAGTTTTACCGGTAAAACCTACATAGCGGACACACCCGATTAGCGGATACCTCTATTTAGCGGACATTTTTTCGATTACCAACTCTTAAATAACTGTACATGTTTTACTCTCAGTAGCGGTCACCTCTAAATAGAGGACAAATTCTGCATTCTCGGGGTGTCCGCTATTCAGAAGTTTTACTGTATATAATATTGATAATTATTTTACAGGGCCGTACAAAAGAATAAGAATATATGAAACGAATATAAACTAAATTCGGTATTGGTAGATGGCTGATGGTAATGTAATTTTATGATGTTGTTACAGTCATCCGCAGCATGTTTTTAGAGTTTCATCCATCTAACGAAACCCTACCTGTCTCACTCCTTTGTCTGTCTGTTTGTCCGTCTGTCACAGAGCCTGTTCTCAGAAACTATATATGTCGGAGACTTGAAAATTTGCATACTTACAGCTGAACACCACACATCAAACGGCAAATAATAAAATTTTGAAAAAGTCTAATATTTAACCCTCTGGGCTCTAACTTGTGTATTTTAAGCAATTTTTCTAACTCAGCCCCTAATTTAATTAAGTTGGAGACATGAAATTTTGCATACTTATAGCTGAACATCTCACATCAAACGACAAATAATAAAATTTTGAAAAAGTCTTAATATTTAACCCTTTGGGCTCTAACTTGTGTATTTAAAGCAATTTTTCTAACTCAGCCCCTAATTAAGTTGGAGACATGAAAGTTTGCATACTTATAGCTGAACACTTGCGATAACACGATAAATGATAAAATTTTGAAAAAGTCATATTTAACCCTCCGATCTCTAACTTCTGTATTTTAAGCAATTTTTCTAACTCAGCCCCTAATTAAGTTGGAGACATGACATTTCGCATACTTGTAGCTGAAATCCTCACATCAAACGACAAATAATAAAATTTTGAAAAATGCCTGATATTTAACCCTCTGGGCTCTAACTTATGTATTTTAAGCAATTTTTCTAACTCATCCCCTAACTAAGTTGGAGAATTGAAAGTTTGCATACTTATAGCTGAACACTTGCGATAACACGATAAATCATAAAATTTTGAAAAAGTCTATTACTTAATCCTCTGGGCTCTAACTTGTGTATTTTAAGCAATTTTTCTAACTTAGCCCCTAATTAAGTTGGAGACATGACATTTTGCATACTTATAGCTGAACACCTCACATCAAAAGACAAATAATAAAATTTTGAAAAAGTCTAATATTTAACCCTCTGGGCTCTAACTTGTGTATTTTAAGCAATTTTTCTAACTCAGCCCTTATTATGTTGAAACATAAAAATTTGCATACTTATAGCTGAACATCATACGACAAATAATAAAATTTTGAAAAAAATGTAATATTTAACCTCTAATATTTTTTCTCGCGCTATTTTTAAATTTAAACTGTTTTGCAATACTATTTTTTGTTCATTTTGCATTATAAGTGTTATGTGACGTAATTTGTTCAATTTCAGATTTCTAACGCATGTTAATGAAGTTATTTTACAATATCCTTTCTCTTTTAAAATTCACATGTAAATATAGTTTTTATGGCGTAATTTCCAATAAGTGCCTGCTTTTTACACCTAATTATTTCATTGTAATTTGAAGGGTTTTTTTCTGTTTATAATAGTAATGTGTAAATAATTTTTTTATTTGAAGCAAATATTATTGTTTGCGCTTTTTATACAGTTGGCAACAGTTTAAATTAATACCATTTTCTAAAATATGTAAAAAATATCTGTCAAAATGCTGAATATTTGAATTTAAAATAGAAATAAAACCTCAAAAAATGAGTCAAATTAAAAAAAATTAATGAAATCTGCAGACTGGGATCTTCTATTGAATAAAATGATCTAAAAATGATTAAATTCCCATGTATAGCTTTTGCTCTTATAAATTTTTTTTTAATGGAACGATTTTGTCCAACTTTAGCATTAAATATCTCTTAAAATAATTCTTCGATTTGAAAACTGTATGCATTAGTGTGTTGATCAAACATTTCGCTGTAATACCACCGATTTTTATATATTTGTATGCGATAGTTTTCTTAACATTAACGAAGAAAGACCTCCGGTCACAAAAAATTCAAAACCGGCGGCGGCGGTGGCGGCGGTGACAGCGTTAGTTACTTTTCATAGAATAGAGAGATATATAAAAATGAAAACGTCTATCTGTGTTTGTAATTCTATAAAAAAATCCACAATTTGGAAGCCAAAATTGTGAAGAGACATGTGTATTAAAACATGGCCGAGACAACTAAAGTAATCCGGAATAGAAATAACTTATAGTTTATTTTTAATTAATAAAAAACCACCAGTTTAACAGCAATTTCTTATCAAATTTAAACATTTTTCGTTATAATAGTTGCCAACAATTAAAAAACACAATAAAATTATTACTACAACAATTAATTTTCTACTGCAAGATTTCCACGTGAAAAATGAAAATGAAATAAATAGTTTGCCGAATTTAAAAAAAAAGGTGAATATTACGTCATAACTTTTCTATTGCAAGATATTCACGTGAAATATGAAAATGAAATAAATGGTTTGACGAATTTAAATCAAAGTGAATATAACTTCATAACTTTTCTATTTAAAGGTTTCCACGAGAAAGAGGAAAATATTACGTCATATTGGAAATATAAAGGGCATGGTGGATACAGTATAACGTCATATGAGTGTGAAAAATGTACTGAAGCATAATAAAAACCCGATTAGGGAAATATTGGCGTATTTTAACATTATTCCTCCAATTATAAATTGAAATAAGTTCATTTATAGCTGTATTCTTTTGCGTCTATTATATACATTTATCCATTTTTATATAGCGTTTTCGTATGATTCATTCAACAACATTTCGACTGCTTTTTTTAATGTTTGTTTTGTGTTGTATGTTAAATTTTGAAATTGATTTTTCAGAACAAACATCCTTCAAATTCTGGGCAACGCCGGCACTTTAGCTTGTAACAGATAAATGGCTTTTGTATCTGTACATCTAATGCTAATATTATAAAGCGTTATAATATTATAAAGTATATAGTATTATTAATGCTTGTACGTTTGTGAGGTGTTATCTCTGAAACTACATAGCCAACTTAAAAAAATGTTGGTGGCCATCTCTGCTCCGAAAAAAAGACTATTTTATGTCAGTGCAAGAACCTACATCGCTGCAGGAGCAAAAAATTTCTAAAATTGTGATTTCTGCGATATTGATTGGGTTAGAAACTTTAAATTTGGTGCTGTAGTTACTTTTAAGATGTAAATACTCGTAATGAACGCTCTCTAAAAGGTTCAATTTGACGGATAAACGTAAAAATTTCTAGAAAGGTTCTAAACTATGATTTATTTGGAATACTGAAATTTTTGGGATACTGTTGGGGTTAGAAACTAGAACTTTGGCATGGTAGTAATTAATAATATGTAAATGCTCGTTGTAGAACGAATTCTAAAAAATAGAAAGACTAAACAAAGCGGAAAAAGATCTAAAGATGATCTAAGTAACGAAGAACATGGAATTGTTAGGAATATAAACATGAAAATTGACATGGCTGTATTTATCATGACGTAAATTCTCGCAATAGAACAATTTCTAAAAATGTCGCTATAAAAAACAGTGCAGAAACAAAAAACTTTCAAAAATTTTCTATTTCTCTGTTACTGCTGAGCCCAAAATCTTGAAATTTTGCTTCGGGTTAGTTTTTAAGTATACAATTGTCTCTATGAATGGTTTCTAAAAAATTTAAAATTTAAAAAAGATGAAATTAACGGAAAGCGATCTCAATTACCATTAATTTGGAATTATTAGGTACTGCAACTTTAAATATTTCACAATGCTGCATTTCCTCCGCAAAACATGCGATTTAAATGCAACAAAACTGATAGATACCCATCTAGCATTAAATAAATTGTGTAAATATTGAATAAAGACCTGTATGAAACAGTGAGTAGGTTGCCCGAATGTACTTGTTAAAGTGTTCCTTCTCTAGGCTTTTCTCTCTATCGCCAAGGCCACTAACAGAGGGAAGTGCCGTTTTAAATGTGATATGAAATTTTTATCCGATTCATTTTCTAGACATTTTATCATAAGGTCATATTCTCAGTTATCATTAGTAGATTTTTTATATATTAACTTATTCTGGTGAAATTTTGTAATCGGGTTCATATTGGCGTATGTTAGCTTGCATGATTTGCTGAATAAATATGTATGGATTTGTAAATTACTTCAAATGACACTTTGACAGCTCAAAAGTTATGCAGACGATATATTCAGATCTTGTGTCATACTTTATGTTGTAATCATTGCCGGTTTCTCTTATTTAATACATGCTAAATACAGCTTAACTTGTGCAGAATATGTTTGAAAACAAAACAATACAGCGTATGTAGTGGCCAGCATACGCTCATCATTTAAATCCGATCGAGCATATCTAAAACACACTCTAACGAAGCATTGCATGGCACTTTTGATGTATTCGGTACTTTGATACTATATTAGATTTTGAGAAGAGAATTCCTTAAATGTTATCGACAACCTCATTGCATCCCTGGAAAACAGATATTGTACAATATTAACTATTCCGGGGGAGCACACAGCATATAAAGTATAGTCCATTCTTTTTAAACATCATATATTTGTCATTTAAAGTTATTCAAATTGGTGCGGAGCGTCTGATTATGCTCTTGACATCATTTTATAGTTAAAATTCCGATATAAGTAAATTAGTGTTTCATTTTCTATTTTACTTTTAATATATTGCGTACTTTCAATTTTATATCCGTGCATGGCTGTCTTGAATGGTTTGATTTCCCAGTTTTTTAAACAGTGCATACGAATTTATACATAAGATTTTGTAATTCTACAATTCGTTTATTTTCATCATTTCATTTTTTCGCAGTATATGGACAATTAAAGATAACATTTCATTTTCTTTGCTTCCACATGTTATTATTAATTCTATGTTCTCAGTAATATCGCTCAGACTAATCCCTCTGAGGGAAGTCCTAGTAAGGTAAATAAGACAGTCAAGTAATCGTTTTAGAAACCAATAGCATATTTAACCCCTTCGGGACGGGAGCCTTTTACGAAATTTTTAATCTTTTGTCACCGTTTCTTAAAAACAGAAATTTGTGCCTTTTTGAATCGAGAAAATGCACTGATTAAATAAAGCAAATTTTACTGGTGAGAAAAAACAAGGATTCTGAGCACTTCATGCCGCACGTATACGTGTCGCTCGTCCCCAACGGGTTAAACAAGAGGATAAGTGTGATCACAGATCGCACAGAGGGTTTCGTTTAATATTCCTTTCAAAACACTTTATCCTTTTGAAAAATCTGTTAGTTCCACATTTCGCAACCAGAGGCGCACTCTATTCTAAACAAACCTCTATCCGAACGAAACTCCGTTTTACATACTATCCGTAGGTATATTATTCGAGGGGATTGGGCCCATAGCACCCAAGATAAGTAGGCGCACCTGGCGGTAAAAAGTGGAACTAAAGTATGTAAGGCTATGGTACATAATATGAAAGAATGGTCAAAGGGGTGTCGGCAAAAGTTGGAAAAGTGCTCGCCGGGTGAAAAGGGTGGAGGTTAGAAAAACTGCTTAAAATACACAAGTTAGAGCCCGGAGGAGTAAACAATATAAGACTTTTTGAAATTTTTATGATTTGTCGTGTGGTCTGAGGTATTTAGCTATACGTATGCAAAAATGTATGTCTCCAACTTAATTAGGGGCTCTCTTAGAAAGAATTGCTTAAAATACATATGTGTTAGCTCAAACGGTTAAACGTAAGACTTTTTCAAGATTTTATGATTTGTCGCCTGGTCTCATGTGTTCTGCTATAAGTATGGAAAATTTCAAATCTCCAATTTAATAAGAGTCTCAGTTAGAAAGAATTGCTTAAAATACGCATGTGGGAGCCCAAAGGATTAAATTTACGACTTTTTCAAAATTTTATGATCTGTCGCATGATGGTGTTCAGCTATAAGTATTACAAATTTCACGCCTCCAACCTAATTAGGGGCTCACTTAGAAAGAATTGTTTAAAATACACATGTGGGAGCCCAAAGGGTTAAATGTACGACTTTTTCAAAATTTTAGGAATTGCCATTTGATCTGAGATGTCCAGCTATAAGTACGCAAAATTTCACTCTTTCAACCTAATTAGGGGCTCACTTAGAAAGAATTGTTTAAAATACACATGTGGGAGCCCAAAGGGTTAAATGTACGACTTTTTCAAAATTTTAGGAATTGCCATTTGATCTGAGATGTCCAGCTATAAGTACGCAAAATTTCACTCTTTCAACCTAATTAGGGGCTCACTTAGAAAGAATTGTTTAAAATACACATGTGGGAGCCCAAAGAGTTAAATGTACGAATTTTTCAAAATCTTGCGATTTGTCGTTTGGTCTGAGGTGTTCAGCTATAAGTACGCAAAATTGCACGCCTTCATCCTAATTAGGGGCTCACTTAGAAAGAATTGTTTAAAATACACATGTGGGAGCCCAAAGGGTTAAATGTACGACTTTTTCAAAATTTTATGATTTGTCGTATGATGTGTGGTGTTCAGCTATAAGTATGCAAAATTTCAAGTCTCCAACATGTATAGTTTCTGAGAACGGGCTCTGTGACGGACAGACAGACAGAGGAGCGAGACGAATAGGGTTTCGTCAGATGAACGAAACCCTAAAAACAGTACTTAGCAAATACCGTACATAGCCGAAAACGTACTTCAATTAATTTGTGCAGCCCTGTGTTTGATTTATAAGTTCATATGCACTCTGCGTAGTATGTTAAAATTTAGTTTAGTAAGAAAGCGCAAAATATGGCGGAAACTGACCGTCAGTATTTTTTATCGATAGGGGGGGAAATACTGAAATTATTTTGTATAGCCCTGTATATTACCTATAGATTTCTATACACGGCACTTCTTAAGCTAAAATTTAATCCAAGTAGAAAACACGCTTAAATCTACTGAAATAACACTTTCAGAAATTTTCACCCACATGCGATCATTTATCCAGTCCTTCGTATGGCACTGTATATGATTTCTTTTATGTTCTACAAACATATCCTAACGTACTAAATATAGTTGAGCTTTAAAAAACATAACTCACTTACGAACCCACTTTAAGCAATTCATGCTAATATTTAGTAATGCTTATGAATTTTGGTGTGTAGCCCTGTATATGATCGATAGCATTTACGGTACCAGTAATTTGCAAAATTTAGTTTAAAAAAGCATGTGATAACTGAAAATGCACTTCTAACAATCAAAGCTAATAGATGTACTGTATCCCAAATCTTTTGCGTGTCCCTGTAAATAAATCTTATAGCCAGTAATGTACATCAAATTCATTATATTTGAAATAGTGTAACGTAATTAAAATATGCTGCAAACTCTTTAATTTCGCAGACCATTGTGTAAAATGATCCTTTTATGTGGCCCTGTAAATTAATAATAAATGCTTTGCACCCTATTTCCTACAGAAAGCATGTTTTAGTGCACTTCATAAATGCATATCAATTTCATTGTTTTTAAAATGGTGCAACATAGTTAAAATGCACTAGAAACAATTTTCTCCCGTTGACCATAATGTAACAGAATACTTTTGGCTACCCCTGTAAATGCACTTTAATTGCTACACGCTTCCTTTTCAATAGGAGTTATGCTAAAGTAAATGTAAATAACATATTAAAGAAAAAGAACAATCCAAGTATATTTACGAGAGTTAGAGCACTGAAGGACGGACGAACAGAAGTCATAAACTCTGTTCAACTCTGTTGGAAAATGTTAAAAAATGAATAATTTACAATTAGCCCAACTCTCCATAGACTCTTTGCAAAAAGCATGAAAAATATCAGACCGATTAAAAAACGAAGATGATTCTCCAATTAGCCGGGCTCTTTGCAAAGAGCTGTATTTCGTAATTAGCCTCCGATTTATATACAGGGTGTATCAGTACAGCGGTTACAAACTTTCAGGACAGATACACTCAGATGATGGGAAATCACATAGCAATACACGGTCGGAAACGTTTTCCTGGCGCGTTAGTGACGACACAAAACACAAGAAAGGAAGGACCCGATCAGGGACAGAAAACATGTTTATTATTCTTAATGCTGCAAAAATGCCGGGACAATGCTGGAAAGTGCTGAGGAACTTGTTGCACGCATCGTGGCAGTTGCTGGGGAAGTCCAGGACACTCGCGGAATTTTCGAGAACATTAGATTTTCCATGCTCTGGAGATGGGCTTCCATGCATCACGGCCCGGGTTCGTAATTTCGAACACCTACATTGATGACGATTGTTGTATCTTTAATGTTCTTTCTTCTTATTTTTTTGTTGTTAGAAGGCTAATAAACATGTTTTCTACTATACTGGTATCCTGTGTATCTTGAGTTTTGTGTCGTCACTACCGCGCCACGAAAGCGTTTCCGACCATGCATTGCTATGTGATTTCCCATCATCTAGGTGTACTCTATCTGTACTGAAATTTTGTAACCGCTATACTGATGCACCCGGTATATGGATATAGCAATTAATATGAGAGTTTTTGTTCTATTTTAAAGGCCTGTTAATAAAAATTAAAGAATGCAAAAACATGAAATATACTTGGACTTTTTTTTTTTCGCTTCTCTTTAAAAATGTCTTTTTCGAAAGGAAATTTATTTTGTTATTTATGAAATATTCATAAATGAGGCAACATACAAAAGAAAAAACTAAAACAAAAAATTGTTTTGCGAGAAATGGAACTAATATATCTTTTTAAGCCCATTTTCTCGCAAAGAAAGTTTTTGTTGAAAATTAAGGGTTTTAGAAACCCTTAATTTTCAACAAAAACTATGTTTTAAGATGAAACAATTTTATGTTTTAAGATGAAAATTTTTAATAAATATAAAACTTCAATTCTTAAGTAGTCTCGGAAATAAATTTAAGTTATATAACTGAAAGCTTTTTTCTGGTTCAGACTGAAATAATTTAGCTTTATGACACATCTTTTAAAGGTATTCTAGAAATAAATTCTAAAAAAATTACAAACAGGCGCGGCACATGCAGACTTAAGTATGGAAATGATTTAGAATCGATTTTTTTTTCAATTTTCGATAAACTATTTACATTTTAAGTTATAAACGATTATGTTGCATAAAGATCTATATATGATAGTCTGGTGAGGAAATTTGGTTAAAAACATGAACTTTGTCACCATTTTCTTAAACATATCTCTGCTTTTATTGAATAATTAAAAAATTTCGATTTCACAGTTACTGAATATGAGACTTGCCAATCCCGTTTACTACGAACAAAAGTTAATTCATAAATGTGTTAAAATGTAGCCATTTTTGACTTCAGAAATGTCTTAAGAATATATATTGAAACTGTTTCGGGCATCAGTCTCTATTATACTTTCACAACCTTTGTCGGTAATTTGTAATTATTAATAATGGTTTTATAGATGATTCTAAATTCTGAGTGATCCTAAATTCATGGTAGGAACTTAAAGGATTGGTACAGGACACTGTAACAATTATTTATTGTATGGGAACGTATGGGCGAATGTGACGCGTTGATGTACTAACACCAGGGGACAATTTGGCCCTTTTTTATTTCAAAATTTCTTATTCATACCAGAAAATCCCTATACTATTCTTTTCTCTATTTAAGACTTACATTTCATGATTACACAAAGAAAAATTCTTCCTTGAAAATTTACGGTGTGAAATCGAAATTTTAATTCCCCCCCCCCCCCCCCACACACACACACAAAATTGGCAAATCTGTCACACACGGGAAAGGAAATATACATGAAAAGGAATAGAAATGGAGTTTTTTAATTTTTATTCAAGAATTTCGATTTCACACCGGAAATTTTCAAAGAAGATTTTTTTCTTTAAAGTAATCGTGGTATGTCTGTTTTAAATGTAGAAAAGAATAGTATAGGAATTTTTCGGGTACAAAGGAGAAATTTTGAAATTTAAAAAAATGGCATAAATACCCACCAGCAAAGAATCCTTTGCTCAACTTCCGCCGAAAGTCCTAACTCGACTATATTTCGTCCTGGCGATCTCATTTTCCGGGGTCGGCAGATATGACTTCTTGTCTGCAAGGCAAATCACCTTTTGAGCATTGCCTCCCGGCTACGATTGAATCGGCTTTTACGCCTTTGCGTATTAGTTTTAGTATTTTCGATAATTTGGTCACTTGCTAATCTTTTACCGAGTTGCAATATCATATAATCTTCAATGCAATATCATGATCTTCTATGCAATATCATGATGATATGATGCCGATTAGCTAATCATATCGAATAGAAGAATTTGTACGATGCAAAAGTAGTATTTAAAATGTAAAAAATTTCGTTTTAGTTAAAAAAATAAATGTTGTTAATTGGGAATATTTTCCACTATAAGATGCAAAAATATTTCAATAACGAGAATGTAACTAATTGAAATGTAATAAATCTTGTTTTGTTTAAAGTCAAAATATTGCTGTTAAATAATTTTGCAATGAAATTTAGAATTAAAATTAGAAATAATTTTCTATTGTAAGATACAAATAAAATTACATTTAATTTAAACATTATATTCTTGATTATAAGTAACTCACACTGTTGATATACAAATATTGTTGCATCTTACAAAGAATAATTAACTGTAATTTTAATCCCAAGATCAGCAATATTTAGAACTGAAATTAAACAAAATGTCTTACCTTTTAATTAATTACTCCCTCGATATGAAAACATTTTTGTATTTTATAGCGGAAAATATTCCCGTCTAACAATATTTACCGTTTGAATTAAAACGAACTTTGATACATTTTAATTAGATAATTTTTGTAATTTTACAATGTAAAATATTCTCATTTAAGATAGCGGCCTAGTTGTGAAAATTCTATCATTTAAAGCGTCTCATTAAATTTTGGTTATGTATGGAAAAAATTTCTTTTTTTCAATATCTAAATAATTATTTTAATTTAAAAAAATGTCAGTCATTTTTTTTTTCTTACTTTTAACAGTAAAAAAAGACAGCAACAACAGACAACAAATAATTTTAATATATATAAAGCAATATATATAAATATCAATAAAGCTATAAAGTGAAATTTATCACCATCTGGAGAAAAAAAAAGAGGATCAACTTCTTTATAATTTATACAATAACATTACCTGTATTATTTCTAAATACATTAATTTTTAAATCAGAAATTTCTAATTCATAATTAAAGAAATACATTTAGAAGAAATAGTTTGTTGCTGTAATAGTCTAAATTTCTGATATAATCTAAATTTTAGATCTTATAATTTTCATTTTTTTTAATCTAATAATAATTTTAATAAAAAAAAAAAATCAGACTTTTTTTTTTACTTTTGAAAGGTATAAAATTAAATTTATTACTTTTGGGGGGGAAAAAAGGAAGAACAACTTCATTAAAATTTAGTTAATAACATTAACTGATGTATTTCTAAATAAATTAATTTTTAAATCAAAAATTTCTAATTCATAACTAAGAAAATACATTTAGAGCAAATAGTTTGTTGTTGTAATAGTCTAAATTTCAGATATTATCCTACATAATCTAAATTCCAGATCTTATAATTTTCAATTTTTTTATCTAAATCAACAAAACAGCAAATATCTTTAACCATTTTATTAACTATAATTTTAAGTATGGATGTCTATTAATAATTATTGAAAAGAGAAAGAAACAACAAACAAACGCTTTTAAATTGTTAGTTTACTTTTACACTAATTGCCCTGCTATCTGTACGTATTTAAGAGATTTAAGTTTACTGATTTGCAAATAATAATGCATTCTCACCAAAGAGCATTTCTTCGAAAGTATTTTTTCCCCTATATTCCTGACAATTTACAAATGATGTCCTTAAAACGGGAAACATTATTTTGAGCGGGAGGGAGATAAGATATTGCAAGGCATTGGACAGTTTTATTCCCGTGACACACATCCCCTATCATCACTGCAGGGGGTATCGATACAGCAGAAACAAACAATAACACCTCAGTAATAAGATTCATTTTTCATTACTGTCCGATTGCCGCCCGATTACATACATAAGAATATTTACGATTAATTGACATGTAATAATAATACAATTTGCTGCCGACGCTTTCCCACGACATTATCTAGATAAATCCCTAGATTTTGTTCATAGGATATTATGTGAAGCTTTCCATTCGACTACACATCATTTACCGACAATTCTGGTATTAGGCAGAAATTTAGCCGATATCTCTTGCTATTGGCGTAATAAAACGGCATAAATAAATTGGTATCATAAAATGCGAAGAAAATATATTTTTTAACAAATTTAAAAAAAGTAAAATTACATTTCTACAAAATTTTAAAACTTTTTCCAAAATTCTATCTTTATACTTTTCTTTTCAGGCGTTCTCTTTATAATTCTAACGACTAGAATTACAAAAGCTTAATTTAAGTAATAATAAATGAAATGCCACGGAATATATAAAAATGCTTTTTTAAGATTTTTTAAATAGTCTTTATACATCATTGCAAATCTGATTCTTAATTCAATAAAATACACATAAAGGAACCCCAATAAAATCGCTTAAAATTTTTAGGACTATATGCTGAATGTTTAATATTTTGAATATACTGAAATATTAAAAGAGCACAGAATGATAAAAACAAATTTAAAGATTGTAATATTGATCAGTTAAAAGAAAAAAAAAAAAAAAAAAAAAAGAGGCAAGAACCTTTTTTTTATACAGGGCTGCCACAGGTGATTATTTTTTAATTCTAACTGACACCACTTTTTCAAGACATAAATCCATAACAGACACTGTGTTAACAGTTTCAAGAGAAACGTACTTTAAAATTTACTTTATAAAAATGCTGGTGCGAACAGAATATAAAAATAGTCGCCTGTGGCAGCCATGCGCATATTTATAATTATCAAATCTTTATGTAACATCTGCAGAATATATTGGCATAGCTGCCAAATATTCCGCTTTTTCGTAGCACAAAAACTTAATAGAAAGTTTTGCCTTATATAATCGGCTCATTACGGCGATTTAAAAAGGTAAAAATTACTATAAAATTTCTGTGGTACAAAAAAGCGTAAGATGTTAGCAGCTACGTATTGGAGATGTTTAAATACATTTTTAAAAAATTGAAAAAATGATATGCTCGTTATTTTTCCTAAAATGAAAGGTACCAAGAACCCTTAAAATCATTTTCATGCTGCATTTTGTTTTCAGCAAATTTATCCTATCTAACGTAACAAAAATCTAGAACATTATAAGTATATAGGATAAAAGAAATTTTCTGTTACATAAAGAAAATAACAACGGTTTAACCAGAAGAAAGAATTAGTTTAATCAATCAATCTTTTCATAATAATTATTTCTATTGTAAACATGGCCAAATTATTTTGAATGTGATGAAAAATGTTATAAACGTTTAACAATATCATAAACATTCTAAACTAATTGTCACGTTGTGCATCATCATTTTAATTTTAATTCAATAAAAATCCCGCCTACTCCCCTTTACTTGCACACAGAGTTGAATTTTTTTAGAACGTTAAAGTTCCATTTTTTTTTGCCCTATTTATCTTATTTTATTTTGTCCTAGTTGTTTTATGTTTTACTTTGATATACTAATACATAATTAATCAATCCTCTAAATTCTTTTCTTACCTCAAATTTACGTTAACTTCGACCGCCCATTCTTTGGTCCTCCAGCACGCAGTTTTAACACGTTCACGCCGGCGCGGTGGGTCACACTCGACTGTCTCAGAGTTGTCAAGTCTTCGGCTTTTTGCACACCACTGTTATTTTAGAGAAAATGTTGTTCTTTTAAATCGCCCAATTGTTATAATTAAATAAAACAACATTTTCTGTATTAAAATACTGGTATCCAAAAAGCCGTAGAATTTGCAGCTCTGAGACAGTCGAGTGTGACCCACCGCGCCGTCGTGAACGTGTTAAATTTGTAACTCTCATTTTTTTTATGTATAATTGTAATGTGGCTAGTTTCAAGACTGCTTTTAGTGTAAGTCACACACTACGATTTTTGGCTACCAGTAATTTAGAATGGAAAAATGTTACTTATTTTATCGGAGATATCTCATTAATTGAATAAGGTGGAGCAAAACCGGGGGCCAACAAGCATAACAGTTATTAGCTATGTGACTTACACTACAAAAACCCATGGAATTAGCCATGTATTATTGTAAATGTATCAATGTAAAATTTATTACTTTGATATTACAATAAATGAAAGATAAATCCTCGGACGTACTGCCTCCCTTCCGTTACTTAAATCCTTTTCCCATCCTCAGCACACGAATTTTAAATTATAAAATTCTTTCATTTTTAGGGTTTCGTTCATCTGACGAAACCCTATTCGTCTCGCTCCTCTGTCTGTCTGTCCGTCACAGAGCCCGTTCTCAGAAACTATACATGTTGAGGGTCTGATTACCAACGGGGCACACTCACACCAATAAATTTTAAAAGAAAAGTTCGATTTACCTAAACGCCGTATTCATGAAAAATTTCTGCCATGAATGAGGCAAAATTTTCTGTTTATTTTTTGTGGTAGAAATTTGCACCGTGGGTAATCTGGCTCTGTACATGTTGGAGACTTGAAATTTTTCATACTGATAGCTGAACACCACACATCATACGACAAATCATAAAATTTTGAAAAAGTCGTACATTTAACCCTTTGGGCTCCCAAATGTGTATTTTAAACAATTCTTTCTAAGTGAGCCCCTAATTAGGATGAAGGCGTGAAATTTTGCGTACTTATAGCTGAACACCTCAGACCAAACGACAAATCATAAGATTTTGAAAAACTCGTACATTTAACCCTTTGGACTCCCACATGTGTATTTTAAACAATTCTTTCTAAGTGAGCCTCTAATTAGGTTGAAAGCGTGAAATTTTGCGTATTTATAGCTGGGCACCTTAGACCAAACATCAAATCATAAAATTATGAAATAGTTGTAAATTTAACCCTTTGGGGTCTCACATGTGTATTTTAAACAATTATTTCAAAGTGAGCCCCTAATTAGGTTGGATTAGTAAAATGTTGCATACTTATAGCTGAGCACCTCACATCAAATGACAAACCATAAAATTTTGAAAAAGTCGTACATTTAACCCTTTGGGCTCCCACATGTGTATTTTAAACAATTCTTTCTAAGTGAGACCATATTTAGGTTGGAGGCGTAAAATTTTTCATACTTATAGCTGAACACCATCATGCAACAAATCATAAAATTTTGAAAAAGTCGTACATTTAACCATTTGGGCTCCACATGCGTATTTTAAGCAATTCTTTCTAATTGATCCCCTTATTAAATTGTAGATTTGAAATTTCGCATACTTATAGCAGAACACCTGACGCCAGGCGACAAATTATAAAATCTTGAAAAAGTCTTACGTTTAACCCTTTGAGCTAACACTTATGTATTTTAAGAAATTCTTTCTAAGAGAGCCCTTAACCCTTTCGCTACGAAGCCGCCTCAAACGCCCGGACAACGAAACTACGCGAGACCGCCCGAGCGCCTGAGAAACAGGTATTCCGTTTCTACCCCCCTCGGAAATATCCAGCTATTGTCCTGGAGTAAGTGTGAGGGGAGTGATTGATGAGGGATTATTGCAATGAACGGATGGGGAATTTCAAAAAAAAAAAAAACACTTTTAACATTTTCACTATTGTGATACATGATATGTTTGCTAAACTTTATGCGTTATTGATATTTGTATTTTACAATAATATTATTTTTGAATTTTAACTTAGTTATTTGCATTTTATTCAGTTATTTGTATACGGTACATAAAATGTATCGTAGAGGAAAAAGTCTAACGCAAGAAGAAGCGTTAGCAATAATTTTTAACGAGGAGGCAGATACATATAGCTCGCATTTTAATTATTACTAAATTATTTTTATTTTTTAAGAGGTTTTTTTTTTTTTTTCGCATAGGGTACCGGAACTCGATAACTTTTATTGTGCGTCAGGATGTGGGGAGGGGCGCGCCAGAATCCATGTTTGCCGCCCGGTCGCAAAAAAAAAAAAAAAAAAAAAAAAAAAAAAAAAAAAAATCTAGTTCCTGCCCTGATAATGAATATTAGATCCATAAAAATTAACAATGTCGATTTTCCGGAATAATAATAAAAAAAAAAAAGATAGTCTTCATGAATATTAACAAAATGAATCCATTTATCACAAATTTTGTAAAAATTGAAAATATTGTCCATTTTCCAGAATTATAAAAAAAAAAAAAAAAAAAAAAAAAACAATAATAATTCATGTAGATAACTTTGTTTTATGTATGATTTTCCTTTTTTTAGTTATTGTATTTTCTATATGTTTAGAAACTTAGAAAATCCATTACATCCATTAGGATCCATATTACTGAACAGGGCCGAAACTAGATGCGTGCAGAGGGGGAATGTACCCCGTGCGCGAGACCGAAAAGCGAAGGGGTGGGGGAGATTAAGATTTTGTTTGTTGTTTCATACAAAAGTGTATATATATATATATATGTGTGAAATATAAAGAAACTCGCAAGCTAATGTTAAACCTATGGGACTTAAGGGGGGATTAAGATTTTGTTTGTTGTTTCATACAAAAGTGCATATATATATATATATATGTATATATATATGAAATATAAAGAAACTTGTAAGCTAATGTTAAACCTATGGGACTTTTCTTTTCAAAAATTTCGCTTGCATTTTAATATTTTAAAATGATATATATATATATATATATATATATATATATATATTTAAAGCTAGCTTGGATTGATCTTTAGCGTTGCTATACTTTGAGATTTCGGAACCTGTATTGAAAGTGAAAGTAACTTTACAAAAATATATATATATATCTGAAACCAAAATCGGAAAAGTAAACACTAACCCTGTTTAGAATTCAACCTCAGCTCTTCTAAGCAAGAAAAAATAAAATAAAATTATTAATATATATGCAAGTGAGAAATTTTAAAAAGAATTCACCCATAGGTTTAACATTAGCATCCCAGTTTCTTCGCGTAATTAGTTTAGGCTCGTAACGCTCAAGCTAAAGTTAATCCTATGGGACCATTGTTTACATATTTCTAGCTCGCATTTCAATTATTATTATTATTATTTTTTTTTTTTGCATAGGGTTCCTGAAGCCAATAACTTTTATTGTGCATCAGGATGGGAGGAGGGGGAGGGGGGGCAAAATTCATGTTTGCCCCGGGCGCAAAAAAGCTAGTTTCGGCACTGATAATGAATCTTAGATCCATTTATTACAAATTTATAAAAAATTACAATGTCCATTTTCCATAATAATAATAATAATAAAGATAGTCTGCTAATTTCATGAATATTAACCACATGAATCCCTTTATCACAAATTTGTAAAAATTGAAAATAATGTCCCTTTTCCAGAATTAGGAAAAAAAGATTTTCCTAGGATCTATAATAGCGAACCTTAGATCCATTTATTACAAATTTATAAAAAATTGACGATGTCCATTTTCCAGAAATAAAAAAAGGAAAAAAAAAAGAATATTTTATTTTTTTTTCCGTAGATAACTTTGTTTTCTATATGCTTTTCCTTTTTTTTAGTCAATGTATTTTCAATGTGTTTGGAAACTTGAAAAAAAAAAATCATTTATCATTATAAGGATTTAATGTTTATTTTATTTTTATTACAAGTTTGCTAGATCAAAAAACATGTACAGTAATATATATATATATTTCTGTATTACATAATACTATTTAAATAAATTTTGGGACAAATAGCTATTAAGTTATTATTATTTATTAATTCAAATCATTATTATTTTTTTAGCGTTAAAATTTAACATTTATAAAGCTTTAACCCCTTGGGGACGAGCGACACGTATACGTGCCGCATAAAGCGCTCAGAATCTTGTTTTTTTTCTCACCAGTAAAATGTTACTGAAAATTTTGCCTTATTTAATCAGCTGATTTCCTCGATTCAGAAAGATACAAATTTCTGTTTTTAAAAAACGGTGACAAAAGATTAAAAATTTAGTAAAAGGCTCCCGTCCCGAAGGGTTAACTTCTAGGAAAAGGTTGAAATTTTTTAAGAAAAAATAAATTTGTATTCTTGAGAGATTATTTTCTAGATACAGTTATTTTAGTTACTATGTTTTCATAAATAGTATGTGTTTAGTGATCAATAGAAAATCAATATGAACTTTTAAAATGCTAAAAATAAAAAATAAATCGTTTGCTATCATTTTTTTTTTACGCCACCAATCAATAATATATATATTTTTAATAACAATGATGTTATTCCTTAAATAATTTTTAAAATTCGACATTAAAAATTTTGTACTTTCTTCGGATTTACAAATATAATACAAAAAGTAGAATTTTTATTTTTGAAGTCATTTGTAAAATAATTTTCGAATTGAACATTCATTAGTTATTATTTTTTAGTTCGCATCTAATGTTTCTCTTTTAACGATTTGTCTTATAACATTCAAAAAAAAAATCTCTGTTAAATACAGTTAGTCAATTTAGAAATACTCGTATAATGGAAATATTGTGAATTTTCTTCATAAATTTCTTTGAAAACAGAAGTAGATTTATTTTAATGTTATTTCTTGAACGGATTTTTTTAGTTCACTTGTTCACTGCAAATATTTATAGTGAAAAAAATATACAGTAAAACGAAAAGCAAGAAATTTTATTCACCCTGTGACAAATTTCATTATTAGACAAAAGTTACTCTCGAACATGTAAGAAGCTAATTTCGAGAAACTCTCAGAAATAGCATGCCAGGAATAAATCCTGAAACATAAAACATG
Organism: Maratus speciosus; assembly: GCA_963932465.1. Taxonomy (NCBI): domain Eukaryota; kingdom Metazoa; phylum Arthropoda; class Arachnida; order Araneae; family Salticidae; genus Maratus; species Maratus speciosus. The sequence continues at coordinate 111,657,431 of OZ010793.1, read as the reverse complement.
CACAAACATTTCGGGCTTTAGTACAATAAAAACTTTCCCTTGAGCAGGATTACCCTTTTGTATGAATGCTCTTACGAGGGATAGTAGGGAAAAATAAGTTCTACTTTCGAAGATAGCTGCCTACTTATTGTGCTTCTGATAGGTAGGAAGGCAAAAGAAAGGGGGTGAAAACACCTCGCATTAGTATTTCAGTTTCGGGCGTTTGCCGTATTTTGAATGCCAGTGCGTTTTTAGACTTCAGTATTCAAAGGGTTAATTAAGTTGTAGACATGAATTTTTGCATACGACCTCAGACTTCTCGACTGAATACCTCAGACTACACGACAAATCATAAAATTTTCAAAAAGTCTTACATTATTTACTCCTCCGGGCTCTAACTTGTGTATTTTAAGCAATTTTTCTAACCTCCGCCCTTTTCACCCAGGGAGCACTTTTCCAACTTTTGCCGACACCCCTTTGACCATTCTTTCATATTACGCACCATAACCTTACATATTTTAGTTCCACTTTTTACCACCAGGGGTGCCTACTTATCTCGGGTGCTATGGGCCCAATCTCCTCCACTAATATATCTACGGATAGTATGTTAGACGGAGTTTCGTTCGGATAGAGGTTTGTTTAAAATAGAGTGCACACCTGGTTGCGAAATGTGAAACTAACAGATTTTTCAAAAGGATAAAGTGTTTTGAAAGGAATATTAAACGAAACCCTCTGTGCGATCTGTGATCACACTTACCCACTTGTTTAAATTTACTTAAATACTTAAAAGCAGATAATTCAGTGTTCTGTTGTAAGTCAATACGTAAGAATTCGGAGATTTGTTAAATTTTAGAATGACAGTTTTGTGTCTAATCCTTCTAGGATCGGTTTTTAACAGATATAACATACTGCAGAACTCTCTATAAGTTATTGTTAATTAAATAGAAACGGAAGTAAGCAAGATATATCTACGTGTAACTCTAGGACTCCTGTTCAAGAAAGACACAATTTGTAGTAGTTTATTGAAATTAGTGCCATGATAGAATGAATTGCAGAAGAAAATTTCACAGTATGATCTTTACATATTATTGAAGGTATCCGTTTTAGATTACATTAAATTATAATAAAAAATTTTCATTTCAAAATAATCTTAAAAACTGAAGTAACACTTAAATCTAAATATGAAGCTTTGAGAACAACTGCAGCAAATCCACAACAATTAGGTTCTTATATTACAATAAATTACAACTTTTATTTATTTATTTATTTAAAGGTTCTTATATATTAAATGAAATTCCAATTTAGATGAATTTGAAGGAAAGGAAACATTGATACGAATCTTTGTAATGTATGAATGTATAAACAAACATAAAAGAATATTTAATGTATTTTACACGAACAACACAATCGAACGCATCCCATCGAATTTGAGCTGTTGAATTATCAGTTCGTCTGGCACCGAGTAATTGTCTGCTTTTTCGAGATCTGAAGATAGGTTTGGAACGATAGCACTCCATTTCACATAGATGCCAACATTTCTTAATTATTCCGGAGTCTGATCCAAAATTTGCATGTTCAAACCGGAAAAAATATATAAGAAAATGTAACTTTTTCTACGAGGTACATTTTCGATTACATTTTGAAATTTTTGGCTAAATAAAATTTCCGGTTGAAAACGTGTTCATCTTCGATCAGACTCCGGAATAATTAAGAAGTGTTGGCATCTATGCATTTCACCGCAATTACTGCAAAAATCTTCAAGACGCCTAGGACACCTATCTCAATACGTTGACAGACACGTTCTTTGAGAACGGTATCCCCCCCTCGCCCACCAGTATGACAAATGACTCAATCGTAACTGCGACTATGTCGAAAAGTAGCTTTGATCGTACATGACTCCAGGTTATAAAAGAATTTTATTATTCACTCTCGTCTTTTATTTACGGTCCATTCGGAGGTAGAACCCCCCCCCCCCCCCTCGTAAATTAAACAAATACACAAATTTTAGCAATTTAAAATAATTTTGTACTAAAAATTTTCACTACAGGAAAATTATGTTTTTTTTTCAATCATGGATTGTTCTACCTTGTACCTTTGTTTACAAAAATGTGGGGATAATATGACGAAAACTGTTTCTGGTGTTTGTAATATTTACAATTGGTTTATTGTGTTTAAATGTTTTAAAAAAAATTGTTTATCGAGTTCGCAGAGTTAATTCATTAGTAGATCCTATTGCAAGAACGTTACAATAGTCCAACATATGAAATGTATTCAATTTATATGAAATTAAGTGGATGGACCAAAGAAGCCCCTCGCAGGGGCTACTTTGTTCCAAAATTTTAAAAATAGTTAAAAAATAAAAAAATAAAAATTTGCCTCTTTAAAACCATACAGTTTGCTTCATTGTTTCATCTTAATTGTTTACAACTCAATTTCGACGTTGAAAAATCAACGTCGACGTTAATTTGTAAACAATTAACCTGAAACAATGAAGCAAACTGTATGTTTTTAAAGAGGTTTTAATAATGGAAATGTTAGTGGAACCAGGAAAAGCGGTCCAAAGTGCACAGAAAAGTTATGAATTTTATCATTATGGATTATTCTGCTGCGTATCTTTGTCTACAAAAATGTCCTAACTTTTTCTATATAATAACAAGTAGCTTTTCTACATTTTGTAACTGTTGTTATACTTATATGCATTTACTTACATGGGAAAAAAGAAATTGTTTCCGTTTTGAGGGAAATTGTGATATTTAAAAAAAAACGTTTAGATAATTTTTGTCTTTTAAAGTTCTTCACCAAAAATTTTTTTAAATGAAATTATATTAAAAATATTTAGTTATAACAAATGTATTGAAGCATTGCTAATTATTGACATTTTTTATGTTTCCGTAAATAAAACTTTAACAATTTGTTAAAAGCTTTTTAAATTAAAATTCACACCAGTATTCTTAAAAAATATTTTTAGTATTTGAAATGTAAATTAATTTGATTCTTGAAGAGTCATTTTATTCTATATTAAACTTTTCAAGATTAGCTGCTGGTAACAGTAGTTGTAAAGTGAAGAATTTAAGCTCACTTCCACGCTAAACAAATGTTGGTACTACCATGTGAATTTCTATACGTTTGTTTTAATTATTAATGCTAGTTGTTGGTATTTATACAGGGTGTTTCATAAGAGATAGACAAAACTTTAACAGGTGATAGTACACATCCAAACAAACAACTTTTATCAAAGAATGCATGGTAAGAAATAAAACGCAAAGGTGCTGGCGCATTTGGAAACTTCGTCCAGTGTTGCCAGTGAGATACTTTTTTATAATTCAGATTTATTGATTAAGACCATTTTTTTAAGTAGCGAAATTTGCCCTATTTAATGACAGATTAAATAAAGAGAAAACAAGGCGGATTTTCAATTTTTAAAAACTGGTAGCAATAAAAAAAATTTGTATTTAAAAAAGTAGCCCACTCGTAACACGGACTTGGCCCGTGCAAACGTTAAAACTCCATTCCTATTGAGAGTTATCGGGAGAAAAATGACACGAATAGCATACAAATGTGATATGGGGAAGAAGAAGAACCCTTGTGCAAAATTTTGCCTCGATTAATACATAAAGGCTGCTGATCCGAGTGTGCAACTATCAATCGCTGTACGAACTAACGGGGGATGTTGCCCTTCACTAATAGGGAAAAGGTTGATATGAATTTTATCTACGGAACTGCAAATGGAAATGCTTCAGAGACTCAACGATTGTACGTAGAAGGGTTTCCCACCTTGTTTTTGTCACTTATTCGTTCTTTGCTTCTTTTTGCCTCACATAACAACATATCCAGTGTTGCCAGTGTGCTACTATTTTTAAATTCTGATTTCTTCATTAGCACAACTTTTTTGAAATTGTAAAATTCGCCTTCTTTAATGACCCATTAATTGAGGCTAAAAAAAAGGCGAATTTTACCATTTCAAAAAAGTGGTGCCAATCAATAAATCTGAATTTTAAAAAAGTAGCCCACTGGCAACACTGAGTATCTCCTTTTTTCTCCCCCTAGCACTTTTGCATTTTAATTCCGATCATACATTCTTTAATGGAAATTGTTTGTTTTGATGTGTACTATTACCTCTAAAAGTTTTGCTCATCTTTTATGAAAACACCCTATATATATATAGCAATTAATGTGATAATTTTTGTTCTATTTTAAAGGACTATTAATCAAAATTAATGAATGCAAAACCACGAAAAATACTTCGAAATTTTTTTTCCGCTTCTGTTTAAAAACGTCTTTTTTGAATAAAATTTATTATAAAATTTATGAAATATTTATAATTGGTGCAACATACAAAAACAAAAAAAAAATATTCGGCGAGAAATGAAAATAATATATCTTTTTAAGTCCATTTTCTCATTAAAAAAGTTTTAGTTGAAAATTATGGATTTCTCTAAGTGTTAAGACTTAAATTTTAGATAAATATAAAACTCATACATTTTAAAATAGTCTCGGAAGTGAATATAATTTATGTAAGTGAAAGCTTTTTCTAATTTAGGCTGAAATAAGTTAGCTTTATAAACGCATCTTGTGAAGGTATTCGTAAAAAAATTTCTAACAACATTACAAAAAGTCATGGTATATGCAGATATTTGTTTTGAAATGATTTTGAATCGAATGTTTTTGTTAAAATTTTGGTAAAATAATTACATTTTATGTTACAAACTCAGGGTTACCATAGGCGACTATTTTATAATTCATATTCGCACCATCTTCTGGGAACAAAAATCGTTCATATACTGTTTAACAAAAAAATAAACAATAACTACAAATGTATACTACGAAAATTACTTTTTAAAGTTGTGGTTCCAATAAAATATAAAAATAGCCGCCTGTGGTAGCCATGCAAACCATTATGTCACATAAAGATATTTTTTGATAGTCTGGTGGGAAAATCTGATTCAAAAGAACAAGTTTTTCACCATTTTATGAAACAAGTTTCTGCCTTTGTCGAAAAATTAAAAAAAAAAATTTCACAGTTTCTGAATAAGGGACCTGCCAATCCTGCGCGTTTATGAACAAAAATGAATTCATAAATGTGTTAAGAAGTAGCCATTTTCGATTTGAGAATAGAGTTACGAAAATATATGTATATATCTGCCCTATATACAGGGTGTCCGGTCTCAACGGTGTCCAATGGCTAATTCCTAAACCGTTAGTCATAGACATATAGTTCCAATTACAAAAAATGTTTTAAATCAGGTAAAGAAATATTTTAAAAGCGATTTGGGTCAATAAAAACATTTCTTAAAAAATTACGAAATTTAAATTTTTAAACGGTCCCCCGGTTCTATAAGTTATATAGTAAAATTTTTAGTAAAATTTTCCTTTTACGCTGACAAGTAATACAAAAAAAGTCCTGTTGTTCTACGATTAAAATTGACCGAGTAATACCTGTTTAAATTTGGAGCATATTTTTTGCTGAAATTGGGTGTCACTCACAAATTTAGTCGAAATATGATTTCGTCAGATATATTAAAAAATGGTTGAGAGTAAAATTAACATTGCAATATAAATTTGAAATCTTTAGTCATTCTGACACATTAATGCAAAATATACAATTTGTAATAAACATTTAAGAAGAAAGAAAAAAACGGAATTTTTGTTAAATAAAATAATGCTAAATTAACAGCCTCAATTCTTTACAAAATGATACGTATTTTAAAATATTATTAGATTACACTAGCCTGCAAAAGTTGGGTTATTTCATGTTTTTTAGCTTTTGATAACTGATTCTTATGTATTCTGTACCGCTGAATCCGGAATTAACCTTCATTTTTAGCCATCACATCAAGATTTTTCGCAAATTGTAAATTTTAAAGTTAAAAAGTTCAAATTTAAAATTTAATCTCCTCCCCCATCTCATCACACCACCCAGCTGTAAGAATACCAAGATAAAGAAAAATATTGAATAAATTATTGAATAAAATAAAATAAAATAAGTTTTACATATGTTTTATAGTATGAGATTTTCGCTGTATTTTGACTTACACATTTACAAAAAAAATCTAACGTGATGGTTAAAAATGAATGTCATTTTCAGATTTAGTGCTAAAAAGTACGTAAAAATCAATTATCAAAAGTTAAAAAATACAAACATCTCCTCTACTTTATAGTATCAGATTTTTGTTATTCTTTAAATACGACAATTTATGATTTGCGAAATATCCTGACATGATGGTTAAAAATTAAGGCAATTTTCGGATTCAGTGCTTAAAATACATAAAAGTTAAAAAACCCAACAATCTCCGTCTTGTATTATCTAATCTAAAACTTTTTCGTAAACTTCTTTTCTTAAACTAATCTATCCGAAATTTTTTGTGTTATCCTGTAAAATAAGTATAAATGGTAACCACCGAAAATTACAATAATATTAGATTGTTATCGGATTTGCGCCAGTATGTAAAATGTAATCTCGATCGGATATTTGAAAGTGGGTTAAAGTTGGAATGCAAATTTTGAACTGAAAAAGCATACATAAGATCGTTGAAGTAACATAAAAACTTATAAAAATAACACAATTTTACTATAAAAAAATCATAAAAGGAACAGTCTCAAATACTGACAAAATGTTATTTCAGCCGATCTGAAACTTAATAAATGTTAACTTAATCGTAATACTTGTACGATTATTTTCAAAGCGCAGATTCACATGAAAATGAGATCTTCGAATACTTTAAGCACTTGGAATGTGACCCCTCAAAGCCAAGCCGAATTCATTTGTTTTCAGAGCAGAAAAGTGGCATAAGTCATGTATTTTATAAGTTTCATAACTCGAACAATTTAGTGTTATATGAATAGGACTTTTTTTGTCTTACTTGTCAGTGTAATAGGAAAATTTTATTAAATATAACTTATAGGACCGGGGGACCGTATACAAATTTAAATTTCGTGATTTTTTAAGAAATGTTTTTATGGACATAAATCGCTTTTAAAATATTTCTTTACCTGATTTATAGCATTTTTCTAATTGTAACTATATGTCTATGACTAACGGTTTAGGAATTAGCCATTGGACACCGTTGAGACCGGACGCCCTGTATATAAAATCCTAATGAAACGAATTTATAAAACGACTTTATGAAACGATTTTATGACACGACTGATTAACCCTTTCCGGCACAGCGTGCCCGGGTCGGGATGCCTAATTTTTATTCCAAACTTACGAACGACACCGAGAATATTTTAGTAAAATTTTGCTTTTACATGGAATAGTTAAAGTAACATGTTTTTAATTTCTAAAAAGTCGTTTTAGAATTCCGATGTCATTCAAATATTTCATCATTTTACAACAAAAATTGCCCGTGCCAGAAAGGGTTAAACGAGTTATTCAGTATCAGAGCTATTTCTCCTAAAATATGGGACGTCTGGCGATGAAATTAACAATAATTATCCTTATTCATCCATAGGTTTCAAATGTAGTATTATAATATTAAAATTTGAATTAGTTTTCGAGATATTATTTTTTTCTAATTTTAATGGATTTTCTCTAATAATCGCAACAAAATTACTCCATCTTTTGTGGAAGAAAGAGAACAGATACAGAGTATTAGATTACATCTTTTTCGTAATTTTCCAAATTTAAATTTAAATTAACTTTCATTTCAATCGATAGTGAAGACAATATTGGGATTAAATTATGTTTTTCAAGAATATTTGAAGAAATAAAAACTCATTTTCTTATATTCAATCCTTAGGAATCACTTTATTTTAGAAAACAAAAATCGTCTGTCATATTCTCCATTGACTTAAAAAAATAATGATAATTCCATGGTAGTTTTTGTCAGTTAGTTTACAATGGCGTTTAAAGCCGAAATGGTTTATAGACAAAAATACAATTTTCTAAGCATTTATTTTACTTCATGAACTGGAACTATTTTAGTCAAATTCGTGCAATGACGTCATTTATGTAAACGCTTAAGAAAAGGGAAAAAATTAATAAGGATTGTAATTTATTGATAGCTATTGTCATTTTAAAAAAATCTTAATGAAACGACTTTATAAAAACACTAATTCGGATATGTGAAAAGAACATATGACATTATAATTGTTCATCTGAATGCAAGGATGATAAAATTTCCTGCTTGGTTTTCTATTCAATTTTAAAGAGAAAATGACATCTTTTACCTTTTTCTCTGTATCTCATCTACATCAATAAAAATATTTTGCTACCGCTTTAAGAGTAAAGCTGTGATGGTTGGATGATAAAATGTGAAAGAATACTACCGTACAGTTTCTTTTCTTTTAGCACTGAAATAATATTAATACTCTAATAATTAAATCTTGTGATCATCGAGCAAAATATAATGTTGCGTACACCGAGTTATGGCTCAAATCGCGCCCGTCGGCCTAATCGTTCGGAGTTTTCATGGTTTTCTTAGAACCTTGATTTTCCAAGTGTAAATACGGGTTGGGTTCCCTTGGAGAGACCCCCACGGAGGGCACTCCCCCCTTATGGTCTATATCCCTCGTTCTGATAATTAACTGCCATAAATACAACCAACCGAGTTATGGCTACAAAAGACCACACCGACATGACAACCATTTTAAAAAATCATTTGCTAAATAAATATTCAGATATTCTTGAAAAACAAGAAGAAAGAAAATAAAAACAAAAATATTACCTGAAGTAGCCTAAAAAGGTAGCAGATGCGTTAATAAAATGACTGCATTGAAGATTTTACCTTGAAAATTCTTTATTTTAAAAAGAATTCCTGTTGAAAAACACAAATACAAAATTGGATAACTCATGTTACTAGATCCATTTTTTATGCATAGTATACTATCATCTTTTATTAATAAGTATTTTGTCATGAGAAAAAATAGTATAGTTTCTCTCGGGAAGTATGGAGGCACACATCTTAACAAACAAATTTTTATATGATTTTAGCACCAATTCAATACACCGAACAAAAGCACGGGTCGAATTGAAAAGAAAACAACAGCTATCATACAGTGTCAGCAAGATTCTACCTACTTATCATTACTAAAGAATCGTCGTTACATCTTGTTGGTGGAACTATTATCCACCCTTGACACATGCAGAAAAAATTATACATCCCATCAAACCATTATAATATTAAAATTTTTTTCTTTCATTTACTATTTTCTCTGCACACATATGAACCTTCGCAGGCAAGGATGCAACCATTCTGCCTTGAAATCAAACATGGGCTGAGAAACCCACAGGCTCTGCGTAGAAAAGGGAAAAAAGTGTTGCTGTAATAATTGAAATTCTCCAATTGGCAGGGAAAAAACATAATAGAGCCTTGCTTTGGCATAATTGTAATATTAAAGAATATGAAAACTGCTTTAGTTACAGGAAATTTTATAGATTAAATTTAAGATAAGATGGAATTTTATTTTATTTTGAATTTCCCGGAAGAACAGATTTCAAAACTATGTTTATCATTTTAAAATGAAACAAAATGTGACGTAAGAAAGAAAACTTACAGGGGAAGATTTAACACGTTCACGCCGGCGCGGTGGGTCACACTCGACTGTCTCGGAGCTGCCAAGTCTCCGGCTCTTTGGATACCAGTATTTTAATACAGAAACTGCTGTTTTACTTAATTAGAACAATTGGGAGATTTAAAAGAACAACATTTTCTCTAAAATCACAGTGGTGTGCAAAAAGCCGGAGACTTGACAACTCTGAGACAATCGAGTGTGACCCACCGCGCCGACGTGAACGTGTTAAAAGGAAGGAAATAAAATAATTTTAGAATGCGAATTTTAATATTAAATGAATAAAGATTAATAAAATATTTCTTAAATAAAATTAAATAAAAATATGGCAGTGGTTGAAAGTAACCAGAAAACATGCATTTAAATTTAAAAGTAATTGGTCTTTCGGTAATATTACTTATTAAGATTTTGCATTTAGAAATTTTAAGAATTATTGTGAGACTGTGGTGATCTTTCAAGTGCTACCGCCTAATGGGCGGCAATCGTGCCAGTCTGTAACGGCAACCCTCTAGTGTACAGGTTGAATTGAAATGGGTTAGTAGTTCGAATGTGCAGAATGAAAATGCAGTAGTGAAATGTTTGATGAAAGAAATAAAAACTTAATATTTACCTAATTTATGATGCGAGTCAAGTATATATATTTATTGAAATAGTTACTGAGTAATCACCTTAAGACCTTTGGAACCATCCTGATATCTGAAACGAATATGGGAAATAATAATTGCCCAACAGATTGCAAAGAGAATAAAATTTCTCACTTGGTTTTGTTTTCAATTTTAATGAGGAAATGACATCAATAATGTGAAAATGATATCATTTACTCGTTTCCCTCTTTCATTCGCAGCAAGAACAAAAATGTTGCGTGCTATTAGAGAAATACCATTAAAATTTAAAACAAATGAATATTTCAATAGCAGTATTATTCAATTATATTATTCATTTACACGTAATGAATTACACATTAGGCCGTAATTCGCGAACTAAGCACTCACACATTTGAGGTGACAAATTTGAGGTGAAAATCACGTCATATATTAAAACTATACATTTGAAATGATTTTCGTATGGAAAATATTCATTTGCCGTCACATTGGGAATCACATGGTATAAAAGTAGAGCGGCTAACGAATTGGTTTAAATATTTCATACCTTGATGCAGCATAAATACAGGTCAAAATAATATCGATTTCGATTTATTTTATACGAGTTGCAATTAAATAAATACTTATAAGAAAATTATTATATAACATACTAAATAAAATAAACAATTTACATTTTAAAAATAAAATAAAAAATTGCATTATGGTGCTTTAAAACGGAGAAAAGAATTAGAACTGTTACTTCAAATATCTAAAAGTCGATCAAAACATAAAATACAAGTGAAATAATTCAAAACACAGTGCATTTGCAAGATTCGATTCGGAATGTTATTACGAAGCAGACGAAGTTTTTTTTTTAAATCTTAGAACCCAAAGGAAGAATATTGTCCTGTCGTTATAAAAGAATTGAAGAGGCGACATTTTAAACCTAACCATTTTATAGAAGCGGATTTTCAAATGTGTAATTGATTTTATATATCAATTCCAAAAGCAACCATCAGCTGTTGCGACAGAGATGGATGAGTCCATGGTAATCGAAAAATGCACAATTCAAACGGAAAAGCAGGACAACCCGATTACAGAAAATAGTCGTTGCTCGTGATAATATCGTTCAATTTTTTGTTTTTAAAAAAGGATACATTAGCATGTTTTTAAAGTCTGAGTTAGCGGGCGCAGGTAATAGAAAGAAAATAAAGAACGCTTAAGAAGATTTAAAAAAATATCTTGAACTTTTCAAATTGATTTTCATGTACAGTAGGAACTCTTTAATCCGGCACGTTCGGGACCACAGCCATGCTGAATTAGCAATTTTGTCGGATTATCGAACGTCAATGCATTTTTTCTGTTCATCTACATTATGAACCAGCGCAAATTGTATAAATATCTGACAAATACTCTTCTGTATTTCGCCATTCTAACAACTTTGAGAATTACAGAAAAACAGAGTACAAATTAAATTCCAATTATTTAATATATATTTTATATCAGGGTTCGTACGCTCCAAGGACTTTCAAGCACTTTTTACCAGAATGTTTTTAAAGTAATATTCGCCTTATTTAATGAAAGAAATTTTATCTTCAGACATACCCAGCAGTACTTTACGGAATTTCTGATTCTCAAACACCTAAATTCCTCTGAATCCGTACGAACCCTTTATATGTACTCTACATTGTACATGTAGTAAAAAAATAATATGAACATTACATTTAAAAAAAAGTCTCTCATATCGCGTTGCTTCCGCGATTCGAATTTCTTCTTCAAAAAATCGTTACAGCTTATTCACAGATTTATGAGTTCTGCAGAGTTGTAGCTTTTCTTCGATTCGGCAAATTTTATTAATGTATCTAATGCACCAGAAGCCTGTTTCCATTTCCAAGAGACTTCAGATTCATCTGCCATGGCTCCTTCTTCATCCGATTCCGACTCTTGAATCTGGGCTTCTTGTGAGTTCAAAACACTTTGTATAATCAGTGCGTCACTGATTTCTCCGACCACTGGCACGTTGTCGTCGATTTCAATCCAGTCTATAAACTTCCTCACGGGATATATCTCTGAAAGGGGTGTTTGTCTTATTCCAAATATAGCAATGTATTTTGGTCATCACTTCGAACTTTTCAGTCTTGATCATCATCTTTGCTATTAGGCCACAATTTGAGCCACTATAAATAGTGAGTGAACTAAACTAAGCACACAGTACCGTGACCTAGTGGTCGAGGTCAAGAGACATCTGAATCCTGAGTGAACTGCTCGCAACCTAGCGATTCCAGTCAAGAGAGATCGAAAAAAAGAAAAAAAACGCGGGCTAGCGTACCGGATTATAGAATGTGTCGAACCATAGAATTCCGGATTCAAGAGCTTCGTTACTGTGTAACGAAAAGGTTTTATTGTAAAAGAAAATTATTTTGTTTTATTAAAATTCCGGTTATCTTAATAATTAATACGAGAACGATTAATGTACATTTTCTTATCAACCATGTAGAATCGAATTCATTTGACAAATTTTCATCGTAAATAAAGAAATATTTAGCTGTGAAGCAAAGAAGAGATTGCGTTCCGAGAAATTAAACAATTATATTCCTGGAATCTCATTTGTTCGTAAATGTATTTTGATTAAATTTTAAGAAATGCATAGCTGCCAACATCTTACACTTTTTCTGACCACAAAAATTTTATAGTAAATTTTACCTTTGTAAATCGCCATAATCTGCCAATTAAATAAGGCAAAAATTTTTATTAAATTTTTGTGGTCTGAAAAAGCGGAAGAGTTGGCAGCTATGGAAATGCTATAACTAGTAGGACAAAAATTTTCGATATAAATGAAATTTTAAAGTTTTAAAGTGCTTTATTAGCATATAGAAATATAAGTTGTACATAAAAAATATGATTTTGATCTTTTCGTGAATTAATTAGTTTTTCAGAATATATTTAATCGTATCAATATTTTTGTATTTTTAATATTTTTGTTATTCTGAAAGGGAGTCGGTGCACTTTGAGCTATTTTCTTCATTTGTGCATTTTACAGTACTTTTTTGACATGTTTGTAAGTAGTTTTAAGAAGGAAAAATTAAATTGAAATTATAAAATGTGAAAAAAATAATTTTTTAAGGAATTTTTTTTTTAATTTAAAACCACACTTCTGCAAAATTTTAGAATGTTTAAAAAAAATTTTCTTTACTACTTTTGTTACAAGCATTTTTGTATAATTTACCAAGTACTTTTGTATAAATCTGACGGCCAGATGTCCAAATAGTTAGCTTAAGGAATAATGAATAAAATGGCCTTGAAATGAAATACACCTTTAGCATTAAAAAACTTTTTACATCATTAAGAATCTGATTCTAAATTACATAAAACACCCCTCAAAGAATCTCAATAATTTCTAAAAAAATCAGGAAAGTTGAATTTCTAACATTTTGAGCATATTAAAAAAACACAAAGTGATAAAAACGAATTTAAAGATTGTAATATTGATCATTTAAAGGGAAATAGGTGAGACAAAAAGTTTCTTTCACGTACTTATATTTGTCAGATTTTATGTAACATCGCCAAAATATATTAGGGATGTTTAAATACACTAAAAAAAAAAAAAAAAAAAAAAAAAGATATTTCGGTCTTTTTTCGCCAAATGAAAGTTATGTACCTTCAACCCTTTATGTCCCGACGGTACTTTGAAGTACCATTAAAATAACTTGTTATAAAATTCATTTAATCCATATTGAACCGCTGTCAAAACATTTTTTTAAATAAAATTCCTAAGGATTTTCTAAATGCATTTTTGTTATGACGTTTTTAAAATACATAAAAGTATAATATATAAACAAAAAAATCAATTAACCAATTGAAATTTAATTGAAAAAATATATTTAAAAAATCTTTTAAAAATTGTGACCTTATAATCTAGAATTTTACCGTTATTACTATCTTTTTATTGGAGAAATCATAGAATATTTTTGTACAACATAAACAGTATTTTTAAAGTAAAATAAAATATTTGCTCATAAAATTAGTTTATGTATGCATTTTATATGTCCTTACTATGTGTCCTTACTAAGTACCATTAATATTATCAAAAAAATTGTAATATGTCCTGTTTATAGAACAGCTAGTTACTTAAAAAATTAAAAACTTTTTCTCACAATTTTGCTAGTATCTACTTAATTACACCATATTAATGACACAATTGGAGTTTTAAAATTTTTCAAAAATATTTAATCGGTGTGGTCCAATATGGGTTAATAGAGCGGTTAATAGTAATTGGGGAGAAGGGTGCACATTGGGTCACGAGGCACATTGTGATAAATTCCTTATCTCGTAATATCCGTGGGGGAAAATTCTCAAAAAATTGTTAGAAGATTGCATCGGTATTGCCTATTACCACATGTGTTTAAATGTCTCACAGACAAACTAGTAGCGTTCCGGGTAAGGAACTCTATTTTTGATGCGCAAAAGTAACTTTTCACAGTAATTTTATAATGAGTTTATTTTTAAATTATTCAAAGTTATTGTAAGAAACTTTTAAGAATATGAATATGCATATAAATAAGGCTGTTATTACAATTCCAAAACATATCTTACCAAGTTCCAGTAATTAGTCCTAGAATATTCTTAAAAAATTGGCCCTTAGGGGCACATTGAAACATGAACAAGTGGGGTAGATTGGTACAATCCCGATGTGCCCCAGCATCTATTAACACATGAGACACCGATATTTTAAAACTTTTTCATGAAATTCAGTTCCAGATCTTGTAACACTTGCATATCATTTCATCATTTAATACATTACAAGTGGATTTAAATTTAGAGGAATTTGGCATTTTAAACAAAGTGTTTTTAATGCAGATGATTTTATAGCTTCTCACTGTACAAAACCAGTAAGTCTTGCCAATCTTCAGGATGAGTGCATTCAAAACTATCGTTTTGAAAATTATCGAGACACTGCTGATATTTTGAACCCTTCCAAACCATCTAGCTCTATTCAAACTGTAATTAGGAATGTCTTCGTTACTGCATCAAAACATGAAACAATCGTTACTTCTCTTGTCACTGCAAAAGCAGTCAGACCCTATCAAATACACTTCAGTAGTAAAATAAAACAATTGGGTAGAAAACCTGGAAAGTCACATATTGTAACTTCTGCCCAAGATAAATTAGAACAGAAAGAAAATTTGGATAAGGGTTCTGCCCTACAGTTTAGAATGATATAGGGTCAATCCATTTCAAGTGGTCCAGAAAATCATTAATTCGTTGCTCCACCATTTTTAAAAAATCTGAAATTTTTTGTACAACAACCCTAACATGATGGAAGTTCAAAATGACTATTATTTTAATTTTATTAATTTTTGTTTGTGCATGGCGGCCATCTTTGTTTCATCGTCTGCAGCAATTTTCTCGCAGGAAGGGTTTACGGAGTTGTAAATAATTCATCGTTTATTTCTCCAATTGAAGTGCGGTTTACAGCAATTTGTACATAATACATTGGGCTAAAAATCTGGTAATAGAGTAGTTTCCGAAACTAAAAGCTTATTGGTGAAATTTAGGCATAAAGTTTCAGTTTTTTCCCAAAATTTGTCCGTTTGCAAGACGAAATTTTTCTAGCAAGGAAAACTGTCAACATGACATACTTTTTTTTACAAATAGGCTGAAAGTACTTGTACTCACACGCCAAGTTCCAGATCTGGGACATTCTTTCTCTTCGCTAAAAAAATTCCCAAATTTTTCAAAAATGTCAAAAATCGCACTTTTGAGGCTTTGATATCTCTGTTGGGGCACGAGATAAAAATCTGAAATTCGGGTTCCTGAGAGTATTGTATGGCAGTGTTATGCAGAAGAAATTGCAAGATGGAGATTTGACTACAAGCTGAGATATGGCAAGCGCAACATGTCAAAATAATACTGCCAAACTATTGTTTTGTTCCAGTCACAGCTAAGTATTTATCTCAGAGTGTCATTTAAATTTATTTTTTTGTTATCTTTAAATAATAGTAACAGAAAATAAACCCTTTTGCAAAGCTTAGCAATTATTTTAAAAAATAATTATTCGTAAGTAATACATTTTTTATGGTTTCCGTAATTTTTGTTGTAGTTTTAGTAACTAAAAAAAAAACCCTCAGCACTTTTACATAAAGAAAAATCATATTTTTATACAAGACCTGAGACAAAAACAGAATAGGGGAAGAGAAAAGCTGTTAATGTTGACCTACTTGTTGAGACATGATCAAACGTGTCAAAACACATTCCTGCTTGTTAGTTTAAAAACCACAATTTTAATGCTGCTTGCCAGTCCCTGAAACATGATCCTACCATAAGTATGTTCCTGTAAATGAAACATTATAGGATATTACCATGCATCAGCCTCAAGTAATTTTCAGAGCCCTTTCAAAATTCGTACTGTAGAAAAATGACATTTTTGCATAAGAATAGGAATTATTAACCCTCTAAGTGTTTGGGACGTAATATTCCGTTCACTAAGCTCCAGATTTCACATCAATACAAGCAATATTTAAGATAATATAATTCTATAGATTTAATGAATTTTAAGTACAGTGAAGAATGATTAATTCTCTCAAGGATTATATTCATATTTGTCATTGAGTTTTTTTTATAATGTTGAAAGAATCATATTTTCTTAGCATTTAAAAAAAAATGCAAAGAAAACATTACAATTTTATCCTTTTGCAAGACGCTCGGAGGGTTAATGAAATGAGACTCGCACATAGTGATTTCAAAATTTATTTCTATGAGCCGGCAAGGCCAGGGGCGCCATTTGAGGGGGCTGGGGGGGGGCCTAGAGCCCCCCCCAAGGAATTTGATATTTCAGAAAATTTATCAACCATCAAATGTAGAGATGCACCGAATAGTGATTTTGGCTGAATACCGAATGCCGAATATTTGGCCTGCAGGTAAACCGAATACCGAATATTCGGCCAGCCGAATAGTAACTGTTAGGCTGAATACCGAATATTAGGCCAGCCGAATAGTATCTATTCGGCCGAATACCGAATATTCGGATGGCCAAATACTTTATATCTCAGTGTTTAACGTTAAAAAGTAAAATTTTAAACAATTTTTTATAATCTTTAGCACAGATACTTCCATTTTGACAAACAAGACTATTTTTATAAGTAAATTTTGTACTAAAAAAATTACGTTTTGAGTTATTATTTAAGAAGAGGATGCTTTAAAAAATTTTTTAATAACAAAATTTAAATTCCATGACTTCAATTAATTCAAACAAATGAAAAGAATTCTCTCATATTGAATAAGAAGCAACATATCATTCGACTTCTTTCATCAAAAATGAAAGGTGTACAAGCCGTAGCAGAATTTTCGTTTACAACTGTATAAAAATGAAGATATTTTAGCGAAATTTGCATCACATTAATTTGCTTGTATAGAATGTGATGATATCCTTGGAAGAGACTGGATTTTGGCCAGTGGTACAGTATAAGTATTGCTAGCTGCATTCTTAACAAAATAATGTCTAGCTTAGTGCTGTTTAGATATGAATGGTTGCTATTTCCAGCACTTCTCGTCACGTTATCATATTTCACAGAAATTAAAGTAACTCTGTTGCCAATATAGTTACAATACCTTCATTATTGTTAAAGTAACAAAAGAAAATTAAAGTTTGACTTGGGGATACACTGTATTTCTGACTGAATAAATGAATTGCGATCCTGATTTTCTGGACAAAAAATTGCCTGTTTTGATGCTTATTATTACCCCTGAAATTTTCTTCTATTTTGTTTAGAAACACCCTGTTTGCGAAAAAGCAAGAAACGGATTATTTACCAGACAATGCTCAGTAACTTGCATTTCCACTTTTATTAATTCCCATGAACAAATGACATGTCATTAATGGTTAATTTTTTAAGTGACATTTTTAAAACAATAAAAAATAATATAAAATCATTCTTTTATTTAAAGATTCTAATTATTCAGAATATCTTTATTAATTGACAGTTAAAAGTAGAAGTTTCAGATGTTTAAAAAAAAAAAAAAAAAAAAAAAAAAAAAAAAAAAAAAGAGGTTTTTTAAGTATTCGGCAAACCGAATAGTTTGATATTGGGTCTAACCGAATATTCGGTAATATGGCCAATTAGGCCGAATACCGAATAGATACCGAATATTTGGTGCATCTCTAATCAAATGTCAGACTCAAACAAATATTAGAAAATTCTCAAACTCTAAAATAACTTATCAGATTTTATTGCAATAAAAACATATGCATTAAATAAATGCTTATGTATAGAAATTAATAATTATCAAAAACATTTTCTAAAGCCTTACTATTCGAACTCCCTCAAGGTGAGACATATATCTTTAATGAGTACTTTGGTTAATTTAAAAAATACATGTGAGAATTTTGTTTTTATCAGTTGCTTCTCAGCTGTGTGCAAATTGATCATGGGAAAACTCGTCAAAATCATTGACACAACAATCACAATGATTTTCTTTTAGCCAATTCTCGAATAAGTCCAAAGAAAAAAGTAACATTTAAATCTCACTGATGACGGTCTTGTGACGACTGAAAACGTTCTGGGTTTTTCTAATGTATTTTAAATAAATTTAAATTATATGTATGCATACGAAAGTAATTCTTGTGCATTTATTTGTGCATTTTATAGGAATGTTAGTTATAAATTTTACCTTTTCTGTAGAAAAAGGAAGATATATACATAGTACTCATTAATGTTCAAATATATAGTTTTTTTATTCAGAATTTCTTTGAAAAATCGGATTAACATGAAACCATCTCATAATAGTAAAAACACAATCCGAAAAAAATAACGCTTTACTTTCACTTGCAGAAAATCACTAAAGAAAATTTTCTTATACATACAGATCACAAAATTTGCAAATTTCGTGACCTATTCATGAAGTTCGTTGGCTGATTGTCTCATGACTGATTGAATTTCATGATTTTTGTTTCGCGATCATCTGACGAAATTTGCGATTTTTTCCGCGATGGATTCACGGAATTCACGATTTTTTTATGAAAGCGTTATACGAAATGGATTTTTTTTCGCGTGAGCACTTGCCGAAATTCACAATATTTTTCCGCGACCAACTGACGAAATTCGATGTTTGTTTTCGTGATTTTTTTGACAAAATTCACGATTCCTTATCACTATCGTTTATTGAAATTCGTAATTTTGTTTCTGCCACCGACTAATCATATTTGTGATTTTTTTGCGCGAGAGGTAGACAAAATTTTGGACCTTATTACGCGATAATTGGACGAATTTCTCCTCGAATTTATTGCGCGATTGTTCGACTAAATTTTCGTGATTTTTTGAGCAATCTTTTGACGAAATTAGAGATTTTTTCGCAATCCTTTTACGAAATTCGAGCTTTTTTTCGCAATCCTTGTACGAAATTCAAGATTTCTGTTTGTGCAATCATTTGACGAAATCTGTATTTCTTTTCGCGATCTCTGATGAAATTAGCGATATTTTCCACGGTCGTTTGAAGAAATTAGCGATTTTTTAAACGACCAATCCTTTTACGAAATTCGCGATTTTTTTTCGCAATCCTTTGACGAAATTTAATATTTTTTTGCCATCCTTTTACGAAATTCAAGATTTCTGTTTGTGCAATCATTTGACGAAAACTGTATTTCTTTTCGCGATCTCTGATGAAATTAGCGGTATTTTCCACGGTCGTTTGAGGAAATTAGTGATTTTTTAAGCGACCATTTTGAGACTTTTTTCTCAAAATTTCCAAGATTCGCGATTTTTTTCTGTGACCCATTGACAAATTGATTTTGCGGATTTTGAAAGAAAGGAAAATCAGAGATATCCACGAAAAAAAAAAAAAAATGTGGAATAATCACATGCTTGTGAAAGAGGTTATGGAGACAAAATCACGTAGAGCAAGTTTTATTGTGCGGGATTTTTTTTCTGTGTGATTTGTGCAGTTCTGCTAGTTGTGCAATTTTCCACATTCCCTCCCTGTTCATCAAAGAAAAATTTTCCTTGTCCTTCGTCAGGAAACTCATGAAATGGCGCCCCTGTAAGTACAACTTAGAAAGGGACTAGAAAAAAGCTTCATTTAAACAGGTTTCCGTCTTAGCAAGTATAATTGTATGATTTTTTTCAACGAAATTTGATTTTTTCCCCTTCTAGAAAGAAATCTGTTATAGACATCTCTTCTAGTACATCTCTTTTCAGAGCTATACTATAGAGCGGGTGGTTTAAAAGTCAGTGAGGATACTTGTACAAATGAAGCCTGTCTATAATAGAATCCTGTCTAAAAAGAAAAAAAAATCATATCCAATATATTAAAAGTTTACCTTCTAAGACGGAAACCTGTCTAAAACGAAATATTTCATTGGTTCTGAGTTTCCGTATTCGAAGATTTTATTGTTATAGTAAGCATAAGTCAGTAAACGTTTCTCATACGGGGATGGGGGAGGTTAGACCCCTCTGGATCCTACCCTTAGCTATATAGCATCCCTCAAAAAATATTTCCCCCCCCCCCCCCCAAGAAAATTTTGAAATGGCGCCCCTGGGCAAGGCCAAGAACTTCAATCAAGTTATTAAGAGATGACAAGACTTGGTTCTTACAAATAAAATTTTGAGAAAAATCAAAATTGTGGTTTTTAAACCAACAAGCAAGAACGTGTTTTGACACGTTTGATCATGTCTCAACAAGTATGACAAAATTAACATCTTTTCTCTTTCCCCATTCTGTTTTTGTCTTAGGTCTTGTATAAAAATATTTTTTTTCTTTATGTGAAAGTGTCGAGATTTCTTTTAGTTGCTAAAATTACAAGAAAAATTACTGAAACCATACAAAGCCTTAGGCATAATTATTTTTTAAATTAATTTCTAAGCTTTGCAAAAGGCTTTATTTTCTGTTACTAATATTTAAAGATAAAAAAAAATTAAATGACACTCTGAGATAAATACTTAGCTGTGACAACAACAAAACAATAGTTTGGCAGTATTGTTTTGACATGTTGCCCTTGCCATATCTCGGCTTGTAGTCAAATCTCCATCCTGAAATTTCTTGTGCATAACACTACCATACAATACTCTCAGCAACCCGAATTTCAGATTTTTATCTCGTGCCCTACCAGAGATATCAAAGCCTCAAAAGTGCGATTTTTGACATTTTTGACAAATTTGGGAATTTTTTTAGCGAAGAGAAAGAATGTCGCAAATCTGGAACTTGGCGTATGAGTACAAGTACTTTCAGCCTATTTGTAAAAAAAAGTATGTCATGTTTACAGTTTTCATTGCTAGAAAAATTTCGTCTTGCAAACGGACAAATTTTGGGAAAAAACTGAAACTTTACGCCTAAATTTGCCTATTACCAAATTTTAGCCCAATGTATTTTGTACAATTTTCTGTAAACCACACTTGAATTGGAGAAATAAACGATGAATTATTTACAATTCCATAAACCCTTCCTGCGAGAAAATTTCTGCAGACGATGAAATAAGGATGTCCGCTATGCACAAACAAAAATTAATAAAATTAAAATAATACTCATTTTGAACTTCCATCATGTTAGGGTTGTTGTAAAAAAAAATTCAGATTTTTTAAAAATGGTCGAGCAACCAGTGCTGGACCACTTGAAATGGATTGATCCTATATAAATACTTTATTTCATCTTATTTAAAAAGCATTATTGGTTGCACAAAAAAAAAATAATATTTTTTAAAAGATGGTTTCTTTTGCCTTTATATATTTTGAGCTGTCTTGACGTTGAAAGATGGGGGCGGGGGGTTAGGTTCAGTTCGGAAATATTCCTGTATTTCTATTTTAAGAACATTATATTTGTACATTTCCCAATTCGACAAAATACTAAAAAAATACTTTAGATAAAATATTTGAGTGGAGTTCCCTATAAAATCAAATTTAATTAATTAATTTTAGTTGGCAAAATCGTTCTATGTATTAAATATACTGAATTATTGTGTAAAGCTTCTAATGGAATTTCAAAAATTCACGAAAAATGCTTTAGAAAATGTAATTTTCATGAATTCATAATTTCGGACATAAAGGGTTACGAGTAAAATCATTATCATATTGTTATTATCAGCAAATGTATCCTATGTACAGTAAAAAAAAATCTAGAACATTATAACTACTCCTTGGGGGCGAGCGACCGGTATTCGTGCCGCGTAAGCTGCTCAGAATCAGTGATTATTATCACCAATATATTTTTATTGTACATTTTGCGACAATAAGGGATTAAAATTATATGATGCCGTCTTCAAACGTTAGTTTTTGGTATATATCTATATATACTATGTATAGCAATCAATGTGACAGTTTTTATTATCTTTTAACACTTTCAGGGGCAAGGTACTTCTATTCGTAAAATGCTAAAATCAGTAAATGATGCCAAAATTTACAAAAAAAAAAAAAAAATCGCATTAAGCAAAAGCTTTTGTCCACGTACTTAATAAAAGGAAAAACTTCATTCCAATATCCTGGTGCCAATGTGGCATTTAGGAATTATAATTAGGTGTTCCAAAAAGTAACCACTCACTTGAAGGGGTTAAAGGCCTATTAATAAAATACTTCGAAATTGTTTTTCCCTTACCTGTTTAAAAATGCTTTTTTTGAACGAAATTTATTATTTAATTTATGAAAAGGCTAATACGCACACGAACGATTGATTTCCTTAATTACAATTTATATTTTCTAAAATACAATTGCCATCGTAAAATAGAATAAAATAATCTTTTCAAAAAAAAATTTTTTTAACCGACTTCAAAAAAAGCACTAAAAAGAATTAAATAATTCTTTAAACTTCTCTAATGACGAAGCGTTATCCAATAACCACACATCGGATATCATGTATCGGCATAAAAACGTTAAATTTAATGTATAGAATTTAATATCTACCAAACATGGATTTTCTAGAGAATATTTTTTACAAAAGATTAATTTGCATATTTATGATTTAATTTACGAATACATACATATAAAAAGTAATCAATTACTTTTTGAAGTTGGTGCCAACCTATCTTAAGTATAGTAAAATTGTGACTATATTGTAGCTATTACCACGAATAAAGTGATGATGGAAAATATGATGCAAAATTTAAAAATGCTCTATTTCTTCAGCAAATTATTTGTTTAATCATTATCGATTGTGAATGTTTTGCATCAACTTCAAAAAGTAATTGATTACTTTTTATATGTATATATTCGTAAATTAAATCATAAATATGCAAATTAATCTTTTGTAAAAAATATTCTCTAGAAAATCCATGTTTCATAGATATTAAATTCTATACATTAAATTTAAGGTTTTTATGCCGATACATGATATCCGATGTGTGGTTATTGGATAACGCTTCGTCATTAGAGAAGTTTGAAGAATTATTTAATTCTTTTTAGTGCTTTTTTTGAAGTCGGTTGATATTTATTTTTTTTTTGAAAAGATTATTTTATTTCCTACTTTTTAGTTATTCATACCGTAATACATAATTATCCGGATTTTAACATCTGCTGAATAAGTAAATAATTTGTCAAAGAAATTATAATTTACAAAAACTATTTATTAAACAAATAGTTTTTAAGAAATTCTTTATAATTTCATTAAAAGTATTGACTTTATTAGCATTTAGTACTTCTGATATTTTTTTAAACGAGTACATTATATTCACAACAGTCTATAACAATTTATTTATTGATCACATACACCTGACTTGTGTGCTTGACATAAGGGGCCCGCTTATACAAGGACATCGTTAATATACAAGGACGAAATAGCACAAGGACTTTGAGCTTTGAAGGGGGGGGGGGGAGGGTTCTAGATAGCACAAGGAAATTTACAACACCAGAGAATTACATCTGGGAGCTCCACAAAGAGTGTGCAACGGAGCCAACGAGATTTGAACCCGCAGCCCAACTGCGCTCTCAACCGATTAGCGGTGTGGTGCCTTATGGTGTTATTACACGTAACAATTGCAAGTGACAAAAAATCGCCTGCAACTGTCCTATTTTCCGCCTACGACAGCCACCTTTTACGTTTTCCAAACATTTCATTGGCTGTTCGGGAAAAGGCTTTTCCATTGTCAGATTTCCAAGCATTTGATTGACTGTTAGTGGCGTCTCGCTTCGTTTCAGGTGTCTTTGACGCTCCGAAAGAAAAAGTTGCTTGCTTTCGAAGCGACTACCCTGGAGCCATAGGAATAACATGGAGATGCCTGGAATTTCAAGCTACTTTGACTCCTCGTGTAATAATACCATTAACCATTCAGCTACGGTCTACATTCAAGAATTATTTTTTGTAGGACTCCGTTGTCAAGAAGAAAAATGCAGACTATGTAGTAATATTTGTATTGACTCTTCAAGTATATTGACCAGGACCCAGATATATTTTTCGCTGTTAGCGAAATGAGATTGACCAATCAGAAGCCTGCCTTTTTGCGAACTTGTAATTTTTATAGAGTGTGTACTTTTAAATTAAAAAAATTCTTCTGTCAAATAAAACAAAATTTTCTGTTCTAAAATACTGGCATCCAAAAAGTTGTAAACTTGTCAGGTTTGAAAATGTGGTCCAGGGGCCACCGTTACAGCGCCTAGAAGATACAGTGTGGAAAACGGCTATTCCTATAATGCTTTAAAAAGTGCTAAAAACTTGTATCCCATAAATCTCCAACAATGCTCAGCGGCAATATGCTGATACGAGCGCCATTTCGTAACTCTTTTCAATATAAACACTGTGTTTTCAAAAATTATAGAATGTTAAATATCGGAAACTATAAATATAAGATATTTTGGTCTGTTATAAGCTAATTTAGTTAAGGAATGACGTGAAATAGGTTAAAGAATCTCTTTTAGAATGACTATCGTTTTTAAATCACTACGATGGCGCTACGATCGACATCTTGTTATTCAGCATCGTTGTACATTTATGGGATTCAATTTTTTTGCACTATTTTGTAGCCGTTTTCCACACTGTATCTTCTAGGCGCTGTACCACCGTGGCTGAATGGTCAAGGCATCACACTGCTAATCGCTTGAGAGCATAGGTGACTGCGGGTTCGAATCCCGCTGGCTTCTTTGCACACTCTTTGTGGAGCTCCTGGATGTAAATCCGGGAACCCACATGCGGAAAAATACGACGGATATCTGCAGCGGCAAATTTTCCGCTACGCCAAATTTCCGACTTGGAAATGAGAATCGCATTTGCGTTTTTCTACTGCGTATGTCTGTGATACATGTCTGTGTACAGATGCCGTCGCGGAAAACGGAAAAGTTAAAACATGTTTAACTACAATTCCGCTGCGTTTTCGCATTTGTACGCGGCAAATATGGGGTCAATTTGCCGTTCCGCTGTCCAATTCCGTCGTATTTTTCCGCATGTGGGTTCCCGGCTTAATTCTGCGGTGCTGTAAATTTCCTTGTGCTATCTTGTTCCTGTATATTGACGATGACTTCTAAGCGGGCGCTTGACGCCAAGCACACAGGTGAGATATATTCAATAAACCAATCATGTGGTCCCATAATTCTACATTATTCTCTTCCGATAATCTCCATCAATTTTTTCCTCATGTAAGGTGCCTCTATTTAAGAGTGGTGACATACAATGCTCAGACTCTATTTATACATACGTGTTTGCCTACACTATGGCAAAACTAGACATTTTCTATTCCAGAACTTGGCGATCTTCGCTTGGACAAGTTTGATTATACGAGTGGAGGACAATTTAACAAGCATTAGTTTGGCAACAATGGCAAACTCCTCAAGATTTATGGCGATAACTTTTGTCTAGAATCTATCAATCAATAATTTTTTTCTGTATGTTACCATTCTCATACCAATACTCCCCATCTTTAGGCAGTAAATACATCAGAAATGAGCGTCAATGATTAGGTGTTTAGTCTGAATCTGATAACCGAAGACAGTGCTGCTACACATAAGAAGGCACTTTTATGTGTACTGTATATGGAGGCACTTTGTAGTGTACCGACAAATAGAAACACTTTGCTAAACTCTGATGTATAAGGTCACTTTGCTATTGAAGGGACTTTATTCCAAATCTGGGTTCGAGGCTGAAAAAAGTCACATGATACTGATAATTTACCCAAAGAACTTCTAACTGATAAGAAGGGAGGCTACTACTTCTTTCCGCATGAACTGTTTCACTGGCTGTCGAGGGTTTTTCATTACGTCTACGGGGCCTTCCCTTCTTTACGCTAGAAGTTTTTACCTTGACCACGTGATCAAAACGCAGATGGAATACCCTCCATTGTAAGCTTTTTGATCCCCACTTTCGATGACGGTTAGCATCGTTTTAGATATTTGGGTTTTTCTGAATGCGGCATCTGTTCTAGACAAGATCTCGCACTTCGGAAAGTTACCGCATCCAGTAAACTATAAGGTCCGCATCGATACCCACGGACAACGAAATTGGGTGAGGAAAAGCTGACAATCCATCAATAAAGTTTACACATCAGGCGCCACAATGTGCTTTGAGAGAAACTTATGTTTAAACTATAGCAAACTTAGGCATTTTCTATTATATAACTACAGCCTCCAGAATATATAGTGTGGAAAGCGGCTATTCCAGTAATACTTAAAAAAATGCTAAAATATTGGATCCCTTAAATGTCAAAGGATGCTAAAAACCAATGAGTCGATTAAAGCGATATCTGCAGGATATTTTCTAAAACTCCAAGACGATTTGGTCTAGACACTGTAATAATACGATGTTTACTTTGAAATCTGAAAATATATCGCAGATGTCGCTGCGATCGGCACCCTTGATTTCAGCGTCATTGCATATTTAAGGAATACAACTTTTTAGCGCTGCTTGGATAGCAGATTTCTACACTATGTATGCTAGACGCTGGAATTTGGTCCAACTCTAGATGCTGTCTAGCTCTAGATTGTAAGCATGTTTACAATGCCTACTGGGTTCAGACCGTGAACCGTTCTCATTGTTTCCCCAGATTCAGATATCCAGAACATACTGACTTACTATCTCAGTAGTACAGCGTCTAGAATACAATGTGTGGAAATCTGCTATTCAAACAGCGCTAAAAAGTTGTACCCCTTAAACGTGCAATGATGCTGAAATCCAGGGAGCCGATCTTAGCGACATCTGCGATATATTTTCAAATTTCAAAGTAAACTTATCTTATTATTACAACTACTAGACCAAATCGTCTTGGAGTTATAGAAAATACCCTGCAGATGTCGCTGTGATCGACTCATTGGATTTCAGCATCGTTTGACATTTAAGGGATCCAATATTTTAGCAACTTTTTTAAGCATTACTGGGATAGCCGATTTCCACATTATATATTCTAGACTCTATAGCAGTAGTACTTATAAAGTACTAAAATATTGTATCCCTTAAATGTAAAACGATGCTGAAATCCAAAAAGTCGATCGGAGCGACATCTGAGGATATTTTCTAAAACTCCAAGACAACTTGGTCTAGACACTATTATAAGTACAATGTTTACATTGAAATTTGAATATATAACGCAGATGTCGCTGCGATCGGCTCATTGGATTACAGCATCATTGCACATTTAAGGGATACAATTTTTTAGTGCTGTTTGGATAGCAGATTTCCACACTATTTATTCTAGGCGTTGTACTTGTGCTCTGATACATAAGGAAATTTAAATGTTGATTTTCAACTTTTCGACACCGACTTCCGATATCGATTTGCGTCTATGTGAGCCTTCCGGTTTGATGGATGACAGAATGGCCAGTATACACATAGATTTTTCGCTCTTAGCGAAACGAGATCGACCAATCAGAAGCCTGCATTTTTGCAAACAGCGAAAAGTTCGCAAAACTGCAGGCTTCTGATTGGTCAATCTCGTTTCACTACCAGCGAAAAATCTATCTGGATCTCGGCCATTGTCCAGCTAAGTTTTCGCACTTTGAAATATCTCGTAGCTCTGTAAGAGTAACAGTATCAAAGATGAGCGCTTATAATCGGGCGAGTGCTTCAAAAAAGATTTGAATTTTTAAAGTTTTTTTTTTTTTCTAATCATCAGATTTTGATGAAATTGGAATGGGACCAAATGGGGGACTTACACATTCAAACAAGAAAAAATTATCAAAATCGGTTTATATTTAAGAAAGTTATGCGTGAACATGCAAAACATAAATACAATATAAAGCAAAACATACATACAGGTCGAATTGATAACCTCCTTCTTTTTGAAGTCGGTTAAAAAAAATAAAACACATAAAGTGTTTTCAAAATATAGTAGATTGAAATAAATGATTTATCTTATTAACGATCAAAAGAAAATAAAGAACGTTTAACAAGATATATTAAAAACTTTTATCTAAATTTTTCAAATTAATTGCTTTTTGATATAACGAAACTGTTTTGAAGAAATTTTATTATAAAAGAAAATTATTCTGTTTTATTTTAAAGTTCTTATCTAATAAATCTATCTTATAAAAAAAAATTGTGCTTTCATTTTTCTTGCATTTATATGTAAGAAAAATGAAAGCACAATTTTTTTTTTCTTCAGCCATGTAGAATTGAATTCATTTGACAAAATTTTTATCGTAAAATAGAAAAACAATCAATTTTTTTTTCTAAAATATATTAGATTGAAAAAAATGATTTATTATTTTACAAACAAAAATAAAGAACTCTTAACAATATATAGAAGAAAAAGGTTTATCCTAAACTTTTCAAATTCTTTTTAACGTATAACGAAACTGTTTTGAAAAGGTTTGATTATAAAAGAAAATTAATTTGTTTTATTATAAAGTTCCGGTTATCTAAACTAATAAATATAAGAACGACAAAAGTACATTTTGTTTTCAGCCATGTAGAATTAAATTCATTTGACAAAATTTTCATTGTAAATAAAGAAATGTTTAGAAGTGAAGCAAAGAAGAGATTGCGTTCAGTGAATTTAAACATTTATATCCCTGGAATACCTTTTGTTCGTAAATGTATTTTGATTAAATTTTAAGAAATGCTATTATAACTAGAAAGATTATGACTTCAGATATAAATGACACTTTAAAATTTTAAAGTGCTTTATTAGCATAAAGAAATATAAATTATGCATAAAAAAGATGATTTTGATTTCTTTGTGAATTAATCAGTTTTTCAGAATATTCTTAATGTATCTTTTCTTTTTTTTTTTTTTTTTGTCGTTTTGAAAGGGATTCGGTGCACTTTGAGCTACTTTCTTCGTTTAAGTATATTATAATACCTTTTTGACATATTAGTAAATAGTTTTAAAAAGAAAAATGATTTAATAAAGATAAAATTCAATTGTTATCATAAAATTTTAAGAAAATATTTCTTTTAATGAATTTTTAAAAATATTTAGAACGACACTTCCAGGAAACTTTAGAACGTATATGAAATATATTTTTACTTTTCTTACAAGTTTTCTCTGTATAACTCAACCGACAAGATTTTCAAAAAGTTAGTTTAACCCCTTGGGTATATTTGACTACAGACACTCGTCCTGCATTTGGCCTCTGGCGCCTATTTTTATATTCCAACTATACCACTATTTAAAGGAAAATATTTTTGTAGTATTTTTCTATCGCACATACTGTCAAAGTGTATATGAATGATTTTTGTTTAGAAAAATTGGTGCGAGATAGAATTAAAAAAAAACACCAGTGGCAGCCCTGAAATAAATCAGTACCCAAGGGGTTAAGCAATAATAAAACTAACGTCGTAAATGTAAAAAAGCTTATTTAGCATTTTTTTGAATAAACATTTCACATCATTTTTAATCTGATCCTTAATTCCATAAAACACATCTCAAGGAACATCAATAAAAACATTTGGAAAATTAAGGACTATATGTTGAATGTATAACATTCTGAATATACTGAAATTAAGAAAAAAAAAACAATGTGATAAAAACAAATTTAAACATTGTAATATTGATTATTTAATAATTTATGCCCCGACAGTACTTTAAGTTACCATTAACCCATTCGGGAACATCGGTGCACATATGCATCTTCAAAAGACGCTTACAGCTCTTATTTCTGATACCACTAAAAAATAAATGTAAAATTCTCCTCATTTGATTAAAACATTTTCTTGATTGTTAAACTAAATTTAATTACAGTAGAGCGCCGATTATCCGAACAAGTCGGGACCGACCCTAGTTCGGATAAGCAAAAGTTCGGATAAATGGACAGACAGTTTAAGGGATGTTCCTGACTAAACTAAAACCTTCACACTTTATCCAGGCTTAGGACTGGCAGCACCAGTTAGTGCTAGCGTGTTTAAAACCTGTTGTTTTTTTTTTTTTACTTTTCTATCATTTAAAATTTTCTTTTTCTCTTTTTATCATTTTCTGAACTCCAAAGATTATAATTTAAGCAAAAAAGCTTTCGATTGTTGCTGGCTTCAAAGAAAACGTTCTTTCCAATGCTGCCATATCTGATATCTCGAATTCTTCTTAAATACGTTAGTTGAATAGAATCAGAATTCTTCTGCCGTTCGAGCCATTTCATAGCTGTTTCCAAACATTCAAAGGCTTCGTTATGTGACGGACCTGAATCATTTTCAGAGAATTTGTTTTCATTTCTTCAATTTCTATTTCATCTTAAATCTCTTCTACAATCTCATCAACATTACAAAAAAAATTTTGAGAAAAATAGGCTGTTCGGATAAATAGAAGTTCGGTTAAAAAAAATTGAGAGAAATAGGCTGTTCGGATAATTGGAAGTTTGGCTAATTGGAGTTCCGATAATCAGCGCTCTACTGCATTTGAAAAAATGTGGTGTCAGTTGCGTAAGATTCACGTAAAAGATGCTGGTCTCGAGCGGGTTAAAATAATTTGTTATAAAATACATTTAATACATCCATTAGTAGTAATACAGTTTAAAATTAGTTATAGATACTTTACTTTATCTTGTTCCAAAAGCATTATGGGTTGCACAAAACAAAATTAGTTTTAAAAGGAGGATTTATTTCGCCTTTTCAGCTCACTTGACGTTGAAAGATTTAAGGAGGGGGGGGGGGGAGAGAGAAAGTTTCAGTTTGGAAATATTTCTTTATTTCTATTGTAAGAACATTATATTTACACATTTTCTAATTATACAAAAATTATTTAAAAAATGTTAAATATTGCACAAGATCCGTATAAATTCAAATTTAATTGCAGTAGAGCGCCGATTATCCGAACACGTCGGGACCGACCCTACTTCGGATAAGCAAAAGTTCGGATAAACGAATAGACAAGTTAAGGGATGTTACTGAGTATACTAAAACCTTCACACTTTATCCAGGCTTAAGACTTGCAGTGGTAGTTTTAAAATAATTTTTTAATATATAAGTGTCTCTGTAATTTTTTTTTTTTTTTACTTTTTTATAATTTAAAATGTTCTTTTTCTCATTTTATCATTTTATGAACTCCAGAGATTATAATTTAAGCAAAAAAGCTTTCAACCAAGCCTTTTATTCTCTTCTTACTGCTATCAACTATAGACTAATCCGAGATTCGATTTCGAATACTAAATCTGACAGGAAGAAAATGTAAGAAATAGGGTGTTTGGATAATTGTAAGCTCGGTTTAAGTTTTTTTATGAGAGAAATAGGCTGTTCGGATAATTGGAAGCTCGGTTAATCGGAATTCGGATAATCGGCGCTCTACTGTAATTAATTTTAATTGGCAAAATCCTTCTAAAATTTATTAAACGATTGTGTAAAACTTCTAATATAGTTTCAAAAATTCACGAAAAATGCTTTAGGAATTGAAAATTTCATGAATTCGTAATTTGGACATAAAAGGTTAAAAGGAAATAGATGAGGCAAAAAGCTTCTTTATATACATATTTATAATTATAGAAATTTTATGTAATATCGCAAGAATACATTGGAGATGTTTAACTCCTTAATTCTCGCTCCCGTCAATATCAAGGGCTGAGGTGTCGTTTGTTATTTCTAGTGCACGTCATAGTTCCGAACTGGAGATTTAATTACTAAAAAAAACTTCCGAAACCAGAAAAATTTAACTGTCTATTCGTTGTGGTCTTTGAAAATTAGCGACAATGTTTCGTTTGTACGATCTATACTTTGGTAAATTATGAATTTTAATGAATCAAGCATTTCTGATGGTAACTGGAATATTAGTGAATCCGCCAGCAATTCGGAAGAAAGTACATTTTATGACAGTTCAGATTCAGATGATGAATTTGATGATACTAGTGGTGAAACGGCACTGTTACCTGGCTATGTATGGCAAGAAATTTCGTATGCTGTTGTTGTCCGAGCTCCCCCACATTTTAGATTTGCGGAACACCTAAAGTAAAAGTAAGTTTTGATCCAAGTTTGGGTGTTTTGTACTATTTTGAGTATTTCGTAATCGTAAAGGATGCATGATGATTGAGCTTTTTGTATCAGAAAAGAACATATATGCCAAACAACGTTAGAAAACGCAAGGTTTTCGCTTTTTAAAAGGTAGAAAAACTTGGGAACCAGTAACTAAAAACGAATTAATGGTATTTTTATTCATTAACATCTTACTGGGCATTATAAAAAAAAAGGAAAACGAAATGTATTGAAGCAAAAAGCATTCCATTTCAACACACTTTTTCTCTAGCATTATGGCATGTAACAGAGTTATGAATTAAATAAATACATTCATTTTGTAAACAATGAAACGTACGATAAAAAAATAAGATTAAACAAGAATTGGCCAGTATTAGAGCATGCAAATAGTTACTTCCAACGGGCTGTGACTCCACAATGTAAAATAACTATTGATAAAAATACTGATGCTTTAGAAAGGTCATTTGTCGTGGCGAAAGTATATATCCCCACGAAAAGGTCACGTTACGGAATAAAATATTGTATGTTTTGTGTGTCATGTTCCGGTTACATATGATCACAAATTATACATACCGTGAAAGGTAATGTAATTAATCCGCAATACAAGGATTTACCGAATGCTATACAAATCGTAATGTTTTTTATAATACCTTTGTTAAAAAAGGATACTGTCTAATAACGGATAACTTTTATAAGATACCACAATTGTGAGATATGCTTCTAAAGAATCAAACAGATACATGTGGATCAGTGAAACGGAATCGGAATGAAATACCACCAGAGCTCACTAAAAAAAATAGGAAGAGGTCAATCTATCTCTTTTTGCCGAGTTAATGTACTTGCCTTCAAATGGAACGCCAAAAAAGATGTTACAATACTGTCAACGGTGCATACAAAACATAGACTTCTAATATAACTAGACGCAGAAATAGCAACCTGTTCTTTAAACAAATATCATACTTCCCACCATCACATAATGGTGGGGAGAATGCGCGCGAAACTGGTTTTTCCCACATTCCACCAAGACCTATTTCGTCTGCGTTCGTTTTGGAGTGTTTCTTTTATCACTTGAATGAAAACAGAAAATTGCCAAGAAAGGAATCACCGCCAAAAAACGACACCCTTTTGGCGATGAGATCTCCGACATGAGTGCTTCAGTGTTTAGTGGAGAGAACAAAGGGATTCGTCCTCTATTCAATTCCTCCTCTAAGATACAAACACAATGGCTGATGTAATGTATCACAACAAAATATTAAAACAACCAACTGTGATAATTGATTATAATAAAAATATGGGAGGTGTAGATATTGTAGATCAGTATCTTTGTGCTTATTCAATTTAAAGAAAAAAGGGGAAAAAGTATTATAGAAAAATATATTTTCATCTTTTAGATTAAATTATATTAAATTCTTTCATTATTTACAAAAAGTAAGGGGGAACAAAATCTCATTTCTTATTTCGATTGGAGTCTCTTCTGGAAAAATATCACTCATCCGAAAATGGTCCAAATAGAGAAAGTTCCAGTTCAGAAGACAATCCCAAACGTTTGACAGAACGCCTCTTTCTAATACAAATACTTGCCTCAATGAAGAAACAACCATCTGGAGAATGCAGAGTATGTTGTTCTTAAAGGGATGCAAATAATAAGCGTATTCGAAAAGAAACTCGATATTTTTGCGCTGATTGTGATGTTGGACTTCATATTGTATGTTTCGAAATGTATCACACAGAAAAAAAATTATTGATAATTAAAGTTCAATGTATATGTCGCACGCTAATTGTGAAATCCGGCTCAAGCTTATTGCAGAGAGTCTAAACAGCTTTAGGCTAATTGAGAAAATGGCGCAAACTCGATGAAGGATAGAGAATCTAAAATTCAACAACTAAAATTCGGTCTACCCGCTTGTTCCACACAAATATGAGGTGGCAGACCAGTTCGATTTTAATACGTTTCTCGTGTTCCATTTAGTGCATGAATTTCATCCGTGAACTCTATGAGGTGGTTGGGGAGCTGAAAATCAACAACTAAAATCCAGTCTGCGCGGTTGTTCCACCAAGATATGAGTTCCATTTCATTACGGTAATCGAGTGCTACTTAGTGCATGAATTTCATCAGTGAACTCGATCAGACGGTTGGGGACCTGAAAATCAACCACTAAAATTCAGTCTGCCCGGGTGTTCCACCGAGATATGAGGTGGCAGACGAGTTCCATTTCGTTATGCTAATCGAGTGCTATTTAGTGCATGAATTTCATACATGGTATCGATGAGGTGGTTGGGGGCCTGAAAATCAACCACTAAATTTCAGTCTGCTCGGGTGTTCCACCAAAATATGAGGTGGCAGACCAGTTCTATTTCCTTATGCTAATCGAGTGCTACTTAGTGCATGAATTTCATCCGTGAAGTCGATGAGGTGGTAATTTAGCATTAGTCTTTATTAGTCCCAGTCTAATCGGCTTTAAAAATGTCTCTAATTAGTAACATTTACTTGTTTGTCAAGTAACAACAGAAAATATTGTTTTTTATAAATAGTGATTTCTTGGTTACATATGGAACTGAACGTAATACAACCAGCACTGGTCATACGAGCCACTTGGCGATTTCAGCATTACTTTCATGGCTCCAGTACCTTAAAAAGAAGCTGAAAGAAACTACAGACGCATGCTCTAGATTTGTTTTTAACATTTATAGCAATATAGTATTTCTCTATTGGCTTGTGTTCTAGGTCAGTGCTGCTATTTCGATACCTTCAGCTGTGTTCTTTCTTGTAGCTACTGAATTGGAAAAATTCAGTGCACTGTTGAACGTATTAGTTTTTTTTTTCTTCAATAATATATGAGGATTTGTTTAAATCATTGATAATTTGGGCAGAAATAGCAAACGTTTCGAGAAAACTAACTGTAGAAAAAACGGCCCTTATAAACGGAAGAGGACAAAACCATTTCAAAATGCTGAGGTTGAAAATTTTGAGCAGCTATGACATTTGGGGGGGGGGGGGGATGTTACTTTTACTGAAAATTTATCAGGTAGTTTCAAATTTATTGATCATTTGAATTTTTGAAAGCATTTACAATGTTCAATTACATTTTTGGGAATACTTTTTTTTTTACATTCGATTTATTCTAAATGGACAGAAAATTCTGTTCATAAAAATAATAATAATATTCCATTCTGTTTTCATTTCGCGTCTAAAATTAATTCTAAATTTCGCGTCCTTCATTTCGCGTGTTTTTTTTTTTTTTTTCATTTTACGTCTTTGTGAAATTTACTAAAATTTTGTAGAAATGGTTTCAATGGGAAAAATATATAAATGGCCATATTTCCTCCAAAGAAAGATGTCCTATGAAATTTTAAATTCGAAATGATAATCAAAAGTGAAAAAATGTTTTTAATAAATTAAAAAGTAAAGGTATCTCTCACTGCGTATTTTCAAAAACATTTAGCATTACAACAACCATAGTAATTTTAGTTTAAATTAAGAGTGGTCCATTTTATCATCACGACCTTATTTAATCTTTCTTAATTATTGTATACGGGAACTTTAAGACATGCATATAATTCAGCGTTGAGCTGTAAGTCAATACACAAGAAGTCGGAGATTTGTTAAATTTTGAAAAGAATATTTTGTCTCTGACATTCTACATCTGTTATTAATAGATATCGCATGCTGCAGAATACCCTATACCTTATTGTTAAATAAGTAGAAACGGAAGAAAGCAATATACGTCTAAGTAGGGTGACCGAGCCAGTAGTTGATCAAATAAGGTCGGTGCTATGGTTTTTTTTATTATATTTCCTTCTTTTTGAGTTTTAGAAGTAAACTAACATAATTGCTACAACTCTTAATGAATGTCCTATAATGGGCAAAAATGAAATCAAATAGCAACAAAGTTGTAAGTAAATAGTTTCTTTAATTGCTATTTTCCCAGTAGCTGATCTATCGAAGATATCAGTCGAAATTCAAAAATTAAGCTTTAAAATATCATGCTTAATCTGTAATTAACAATAATTCATATAAGACTATTATTTGAAATAAGCGAGAAGGAAGTGGATTATAACGTACCATAATTATCTCCAACTAATCAAAAACAAAATTTTTACACTTTCTAATAAATAAAAAAAAATCATAAAATTGCTTCTCTTACAGCAGGCAGTTGAAAACAATGTGACAACAGTTGGTCCAATATTCAAACAAAAATATTATGTCTAATGCCACGTGTAAAATTCATTTCCGCCTGAAATGGCTCAATATTTAAAAAATTTGATCAACTACTGGAGGGGTATCAACTACTGGCGATATCACCCTATATCTCTACTACCGTTTTCCAAGACCGACACAAACTGGCTAATTTATTGAAATTAGTACCATGATAGGATTAGTTGATGAAGAAAATTTCACTGTATGATCTTTAAATCTTATTGAGGCAGGGTTCGTACGGGTCCTGGAATTTCCAGACCAGAAAATTCTTCGATACCAAAGAAAGTACTGATATTTTACTGTGAAAATAACGGTACCCGTACGAACCCTGTCAAGGTATTCGTTTCAGACTATTTTAACGCTTTATCTACGGCATTATGATTTACTGCAGTTTTTTTCATGTAATATTTTTTTTTCATTTACTACAATGAAAATTAAAGGATAAACATAAAAAAAATACTCACCCGTGAGAAATGTAATTATTTAGAGGTAATTAATTAATCCATTCCCTGCCATGATCCCCACTTGGGGATCACACGTATTTGGCAAGAAAACGCTTTCCACACCAGTAAATATGAATAAATATATACTTTCTTTCACGAGACAAATTCCTTGATAAAATAGGATAAAAATTACTCTACCTTTAAAAGTGGTGGGAAATCCAAAATTTACATTTTAACGTAGATAATAATTTAGGCGCTAATGGGTTAAAGTGGCATTTTAAAGTACCGTCAGTACACTATGGCTAAAATATCGTAACAGAAAACCCACATAATACTTCAACTGGCACCACAAAATATTTTTGATTTAATAAGTATGTGCAATATAGGCCTTTTTTTTCTTATTTACAAATAAATCGTTTAGCAAGTTCCGGTGCCAATCATTTATTTCAAGACCTTTAGAATTGAAAATGCTTTCCTCCTGAAAGGGTTAAAAAAACAATTTTTTTTTTTAGGTTTCGATCTTGTTAGCAGTCCTTTAGTTATGCGACGTCAATATTCCAGGGACAACATGTTCTCCCGCATCTCCACATATGCAATATATGAATTTACATATGCTATTTCTAGCATAGCAAAAAAGAGCCGGTGCCACAACTTTCTCGATTTCCTATTAAAAAAAATACCAATGTAAACAGAAAAGAAATACCAGGGAAATCATTACTACACTACATTTTACTAATTACATTTTAAAGAGCAGATGAAAACGATGGATAACTACGCTGACGAAAAGTAAACAAGAAGTTTTTCTCCACCAGTGTACTGATAGTACTTATAAGTACCACCAAGTAATTCAACTGTTAAATCATATACATGCACCGTTCACCTAAAATTGCTAGTCAAATTGTATTCTAAGATTATAATGGACACATAAAAAAATCCAACACTTATCTTATATCCTTGACTGTGTTTGCAGCAATAAAAAGACGAGTGTGACAATCTGTACAAAATATCGGCACAAAACACATCGATGCTTCAAAGATAGCCTCATTCCTCTTTAAAATAACAAATCTAGAACTACTGCTGCCATGTATTCGGATAAAGTGGAGTTAAGGAGTGTTTTTGCAACGTACCATTAGTATATTAATAATATTCACTATGCTATAAAAGTTTAAAGTGAGTGGTACTTATAAGTACCGTCAGTAGACAAAGGGTTAATTTATAAGAACATTTTTTTTTCAAAATAATCTTAATAAAAAATTAAATAACACTTATACGTGTAAATTTAAAACTTTAAGTATAACTGCAACGAATCTGCAATAATTAGTTTCTTATGTGTTGCCGCTAGAAGCGTCATCTATGTGGTTTGTTTTGAAACTTGTGAGTTGGGTTCGAGACGCCGATCCGAGGAGTAGTGTAAATAGCGGCTCTCATTCAATTTATTGTTTTGTGAATTAAAATTTAATTAGTAATACAGTCCGCTAGTTTTATTTATTGTGAGTTGTGTGCAGTGATTAATTTGTGATTGAGTTATTGGCGGGACCACCTTTTTTTGGTCCGTCGAGCCGGAGTATAGAACAAGCATTTATTTAATCGAGTATAAAGTGGTTTCGATTCAACGAGTATATGTGTACCGAAACGAATTAAGTGTTTTCTTTTTTATGAGAATTTGTGCATTTTCTTTTTAATCTAATACGTTATTATAATATTGCTTTAATAGTGTGGTGTTAAATATATATATATATACTTTATTACGAAGAGTTTAAGTCAAGCAGTTGTTTTGATTCAAGAACAAAAATAATTATGTTCTTTCAGTGCAGTGTTGCGCAATCATAAGTGATCCTTTAACACAGAGAATAAACAAAGTTATTTAAAAATGCTTATTTCGAGAAGACAAATGAAATAAATAAAAGAAACAAAATGTTTTGCCTGCCGTGGCTCAGCAGTTTGGAAAAAGTGATTCTCTTTTATTTTTGGAGGTATGTGAGATTTATTTATTTATTTATTTATTGTGAACTTTAATTATTAAAATGTTCAAAAGCGCGAAAAAGGAAGACTACCAGAGGATAGCCTTTGAGTTAGGAATTTATATTTCTGATATGAAATTAACTAATTATGATTTAATGAATTTAATAAAGGAAAGTGAAAAATATAAAGCAGATTCTAAATTGATAGAACAAATGGCCAATAATATTATAGAGGATAGAAAAAATGAGGAAGCGAAGGTACTAGAACTTGAAAAATTAAAAATTGAACGTACAAAATTAGAGCTTGAGTTGGCCAAGGCCCGTGCAGAAGCCAAAAGTGAAAAATTAAATGATTTCGAGAAGGGAGAAAGCATAGAATCTTTAGACTCTTATTAAAAGTATAAGAACACTTACAATCAAAATTCCTTCTAGACCGGAAGGTTGGGGGTATTTTTTCTCGTCTTTAGAAAGGGCCTTCATTTCAAAAAATGTCCCAGAAAAATATAAATCGGAAATTCTTCTAAATCTGTTAGGGGAAAGGGCAACAAATGTTATTACGTACATTAAGGATGGGGAATTAGAAGATTATTCAAAGGTGAAAGCTATAGTACTTACAAGGGCACCATCAAACATGACGCGCACAGATTTTGATGATTTCAAAGTATGTTGTAGGGGTTATACCACTAATTATTCTGTTGAAAGGATTTCTTCAAATGGGTCTTAGTTTTAGATAAATTTAGGGTTAAAGTTCAGCGTATATTTCAAATACCGATTAGTATGACTTTCTGTATGTGAATTCGTGGCTCAGCGGTAGCGTGCGAGCTTATGGACCAGGACACTGCGGGTTCGATCCCACCCTGGGGCACTTTTTTCTTTTTTTATTATTTACTTTTTTACTTATTTATTACAGGTTTCAGCTAATGCAGCAGCATTCTTTTTGTACCACAATGGAATATAATCGCGCGGTTCAGGTGCAAATTCTTCAGGTACAAAATTCTCACCATCTTCATGAAATCCCGGACACTATAAAAAAATATTTAAAATTCAATCGTTTGATTTCGATTTTTTTTTAACAATGAAATATAATGAATATATATATATATTTTTTTTTTTTTTTTTTTTTTTTTTGCTAAAGTAAAAAAATGTTTCTTTGTAAATTCGTTAATTTCCTCTTCTTCATTCAATATCAATTCCTCGGCCTCAATAATTTGCCGATCTTCTAATATTTCTAAAATTGCACCATGACATTCTTCAGCCATAGCAATTGAAGAACCGGATATTTCATCCGGTGGAGAACTTGTAAACAGATCATCATTTTGTAACAACGTCTCGCAATATTTTAATGCATTTGTAATTCGGCCTTTTAGTTTCTCTTCCAAACGAGAATTTTCCGCATCAGCGCTGGTTCCTTCCATAACACAATCTTTAGCATTCAATATGTCAAAATCTGTAGCCTTCTTTTAATTTTCATAGCGAAATTTCCCCTATATATAACAATATTTCAAATCTTTTATTTGTCTGAAAAATAAGCAAAACGAGATCAAGAAAATAAATTTTTATTTTTTCCAATATTACCGAGAAAAGCAAAGCAGACGATTAAAAAATGTATAAATATATTTATATGTATCGTAAATTTTATCTCGTTAACAGACGATTTTTGCAATCCAGTTGAATTTTTATGAATCACGCAGAGAGTGTTTTTATTTGTTATAATAAAAAAATATTTTTAAATGTAATCTGTCATTTTTTATTTGTGCAAACGAAAAATGATGTTTAGGTTGAACTTTATTAAAGATAAATGTATTTTACAAAGTATTAAGAATTTGTACAACTGGTAAAAAACTTGTATTTAAGCATTACTGCTTTAATATTTTATAACTCTTTCGAAGATATGCATTATTTGAATTATCTAATCCTAGATACGTTTGAGAAATTGCACCTGAAAATTATTTTATATAATTTACGCAAGAAAAGGATACATTTTCCTTTAAAATTCCATAAAGTTAAAAAAAAAAAAAAAAAAAAGATAGAAAAAGAAAAATCATTATTGCAGAATTGTTCTTAAAATAAAATATGTAAATAATAATTAATTTTAAAAAGAGTTTTAGGCATAAATTAGTTTTGTAAATAAAAATATTAGTTTAAAAACTGTAGAGAAAAATAAATTGCCATGAAAAATTCGAAAATTTAAATGTAATTTATTAAGAAAATATCAAAGTTCAAAGCTGTAGAATGCCCAATTCTGCTTAAAATTTTTAACGTGTAAAAAATATAAAAAAATTGTAAAAAAGACAAAAAAAACACCTCGAAGTGGAATCGAACCCGCAATGTCTTGGTCCGTAAGCTCGCACGCTACCACTGCACCACGAATTCACATTCAGAATGTCACACTAATGGGTATTTGAAATATACGCTGAACTTTAACCCCCAATTTCTCAAAAACTAAGGCCCATTTGAAGAAAGCCTTTCATCAGAATAATTAGTGGTATGACCCCTACAACATACTTTGAAATCATCAAAATCTGTGCGCATCATGTTTGGTGGTGCCCTTGTTAGAGAATTTGAGCCAACT
Source organism: Maratus speciosus (assembly GCA_963932465.1). Taxonomy (NCBI): domain Eukaryota; kingdom Metazoa; phylum Arthropoda; class Arachnida; order Araneae; family Salticidae; genus Maratus; species Maratus speciosus. The sequence continues at coordinate 111,615,900 of OZ010793.1, read as the reverse complement.
CCCCAAACTTGTTTAGAACATTTTAGAAAAGCACAACGTCAACCCAATGAAACGAATGTACAATTTGCATTCCGATTAACAACGAGTTGGGATTATTATTTAAAATTGAGAAATGTGACAGATTTTGAAACTTTATAAATGTTAGTGATTTCTGATAAAATTTGTCAGACGCTTGATAAGGATGTTACTTGTTTTATAAATGTTAGACAAGGAGATTCTTGGTTTCACCCAATTGAGTTATCTCGGGAGATAGATTTATATTACACATCAAAGGGAAAATCTGTGGTTGATAATTCTAGGTCGAATAATAAAAATAATTATTCTAGGCCAGTTTCTAAAGTTTTTCTCAAAATTCTAAATGTAATTTGTCATGTAGTGAAAATCATCCTTTGCATAAATGTCCTGTTTATAAAAATATGTCAGTGAGTGATAGAGTTGAGCTGGTAAAGATAAAAAATCTTTGTTTTAACTGTCTTATGAATCATAAAGTAGTCGATTGTCAATCTAAATTCTCGTGTATTATTTGTAGGAAAAGGCACAATGTAACTTTGCATTTTCTTCGCGAACAAAAAATAAATAAAGTTGAAAACCAAGAGGTAATTTCACAGGAAATGAATCATATAAACAAAGGAGGTAATAAGTCTAATTTGGATGTTTCGGCTCCAGTATTTCAGCCTTTCCCTTCTAATAATCAAAACAATTTATTTTCAACGACATGTAATTTGGCAAATGAGATAAAAGCTGTGTTACTTAGTACATTTGTTTGTTTAATAAAAGATAAATTGGTTAATTTTCATGAAGTATGAGGTTTATTAGACATTGGAGCAAACTCTAACTTTATGAGTAAAAGGTTAGTAGATAAACTTAATTTGAAAAGGAAAAAGACTAACATTTCTATTTCAGGCATAAATAATTTATCGTTGAATGCTAGATCTAGGGTTAACACAACTGTTTCAAATAGAGATAAGGATTTTCATTTAAAATTAGACTTTTTAGTCGTTCCGAAAATTACAGAATTTACGCCGTCTAGGCCGCTTGAGACTTCTATCCCATTATTAATTAACATCAAATTAGCCGATGAAAAATTTAATGTCCCAGGCCCGATTGATTTGCTTTTAGGGGCAGAAAATTTCTATGAATTTTTAAGACCAGGTCAAATTTATCCGCAAACATTAAATACTAAAAGTGTATTACAAAACAGTGTATTCGGGTATATTGCCAGTGGAAGTCTTCCGGCTAGGGGTGAAAGTAATATACATTGTGGGTTAATTACAGATAATTTGGAATTAGAAAAAATAATTAGAGAGTTTGGGGAACTAGAAAACATAGAGAGAGAGTCTGAGATTTCTAAAACTAAGGAAGCAGAAATTTGTGAAGAACATTTTCTGAAAAATTATTCTAGAACTGAAAATGGGCAATATATGATGAAAATGCCGCTAAATGAAGATCCATCTTGTCTTGGCAAATCAAAACAAAAGGCAATGAATATTTTAAATTCATTATGGAAGCGCTTAGTTAGAGAACCTAAAGTTAATGATCTTTATAAAGCATTTATGGAAGAATATCTAAGTATGGGTCACATGGAAGAAGTGATAGAATCTGAAGAGCCAGAAGTCACTTATTATATTCCACATCATTGCGTATTCCGTACAGAATCAAGTAGTACATCATTACGAGTCGTGTATAATGCCAGTTTCTTAACTTCTACAGGGAAATCATTAAACAGTTTGCAGTTTAACGGAGGTACAATACAAGATGAGTCATTTTCTATAATGTTGCGATTTCGAAAGCATCAGTTTGTTTTTGTAGCTGATATTAAAAAATGTATCGTATGATATTAATACATCAGAGTCAGCGTGATTTATTACGAATAGTATTTAAACCTGAGGTGAATGAGCCAGTAAAAGTGTACAGGTTATGTACTGTGTCTTATGGCACAACTAGTGCTCCTTTTTTAGCTACAAGAACCTTAATGCAATTATCCAGAGACGAAGGAAATGAATTTCCTTTAGCTACAAATGTGTTGTTGCAGGATGTGTACATGGATGACATCCTAACAGGATCAGACGATTTAGACACAGCTAAGGAGATTCAGCAACAACTGATATCTTTGTTAAGTAGAGGAGGCATGGATCTCCATAAATGGGCAGTAAATAATTTTGCTCTTTTGTGTAATAATTCAGAATCTGAATATTCTTTTTCTAAGGAGACAACTTTGGGAATATTGTGGAAGCCTCAACCAGATTGTTTTGGGTTTAACTTAATTATCGAGCAAAGCGAATTACACACTAAACGATCAGTCTTGTCACAAATTGCTAGAATATTTGACCCTTTGGGTTTGATAGGTCCAATAATTACAAGGGCCAAGGTGTTTCAGACAAAATTATGGTTGCTGAAAATAGATTGGTGTGATTATCTCCCAATGAAAGAAAATAAAGAGTGGAATGGCTTTCTCACTTCCTTAAAGAGCGTAAATCTGATCAGTATCCCTAGATGCATTCTTATTGATCAGTCTATTTGTGTAGAACTACATGGATTTTCCGATGCATCTGAAATTGCTTATGGAGCGGTCATTTACGTGAAATCTACTAATTCTTGTGGTGATTCTGCTGTTAAACTACTCACTAGTAAATCCAGAATAGCTCCTCTAAAGCATATCACTATCCCGCGTCTTGAACTTTCAGCTGCAGTCCTGCTATCTAAGTTAATGAAGAAGGTGTTAAGCGCCTTGAAACTAGAAATTTCTGAAACTTATTTTTGGACAGATAGCACCATTGTACTTGCATGGTTAAAAAAAGAGTCAAGCGATCTTAAGACGCTTGTAGCGAACAGGATATCGATTATACAAGGTTTAACTTCGGTTGAACAGAGGCATTACGTACCTTCCAAGCAAAATCCTGCAAACCTTATTTCTAGAGGTATAGATCCCATCAAGATTCAACAGTGTGATCTGTGGTGGTTCGGTCCAGCATTCCTACAACAGCCTGAGGTGGTCGAGTGTCCTAATAGCAATCATGCTGAAACCAACGAGGTGTTTTTGCATGAATTGAAATCACCATCAGTGACTCAAGTATGTGCCTTAGTTAACACTCTTGAACCTTTGGACATCATTAATAACTGTTCTTCTTTCATCAAACTACAAAGAGTAGTAGCATGGTGTAAAAGAGTCATATATAACTGTAAAAACCCTTTATATCATACTGCTGGAACTTTATCTAGCAGTGAACTCTCTCAGTCCTTATTGTGCATTGTAAAGAACATTCAAAGGACTTCATTCGTGAAAGAAATCCAGTGTTTAGAAAGGGGTACTGCTATCCCTAACAATAGCAAACTGATAAACTTGTGTCCATTTTCAGACAGTGACGGCTGCATTCGTGTTGGTGGTAGACTTAAAAACAGTAACTTATCCTATCACCAAAAATTTCCTATGATTATCCCTGCAAAACATAATTTTACATTTTGTGTTATTAATTATTTTCATGTTTTATATTTTCATGCAGGTTCAGAAACCACAATGTCTCTCATCCGAACTAAATTTTGGATTTTAGCTGGCAGAAAAGTAGTTAGAAAAATCATTTTTAATTGTATTATTTGTAAGAAAATTAATTCTAAAATTTCGCAGCAACAGATGGCTAATTTGCCAGCAGCAAGAGTAACGGTATCCAGAGTATTTACGCGTACTGGATAAGACTACTGCGGTCCTTTTGAGATAAAAAATTCAACAGGTAGGAGTAAACAGGTAAAAAAGGTTTTTATTTGTATTTTTGTGTGTTTTACTACAAAGGCCTTGCACTTTGAAATTGTCCATGATTTAACAAGTGCAGCGTTTTTAGCAGCACTTAAACGCTTTATTGCGAGACGAGGTAAACCTTCTGATATCTTTAGTGATAATGACCGAAATTTTGTTGGTGCCAATAAAGAATTAAGAGCAATTCTCAGATCTTTATTTAAGGATAAAAGTGAGAAGGAAATTCAAAATTATTAAGCTAATGAAGGAATTAAGTGGCATTTTAATCCCCCTTCAACCCCTCACTTTGGAGGTTTATGGGAGGCAAGTGTTAAATCACTTAAATATCATTTAAAGCGTGTTGTAGGTAAAACTATTTTAAGTTATGAAGAACTCTTGACTCTTATTATTCAAATCGAAGCTGTTCTTAATTCTCGTCCACTCTGCCCTCTTTCAAGTGATCCAAATGATGTTGAAGCTTTGACACCTGCTCATTTTCTTATTGCCTCATCTTTAATGGCCTTACCTGAACCAAATTATACTGAAATCCCTATGAATAGGTTGAACAGGTGGCAATTAGTTCAGAAATTGACACAACATCTTTGAAAAAAATGGTCATCAGAATATTTAAATAAGCTCTTAAATAGGCCCAAATGGCATAAAGGAAGGGTAGAGATAAAAGAGGGAGATTTAGTTTTAGTAAAAAATCCTGATAATTATAGCCCTTTAAAATGGCATTTGGCAAGAATTGTTAAAATCCATCCAGGCCAAGATGGTATGGTTAGAGTTATAACTTTAAGGGATAAAAATGGCACATAAAGAAGGTCCGTGGCTAAAATTGTTGTTTTGCCTCATGTGAATGAAACCACATTAAATACTTGAATTCATACATTTTATTTTAATTAAGCAAAATTTTTGTGGTGTAATGTATTATTATATTTTTGTGTTTATATTTGTAAATTTAACATTTCCTTTAGTGTGTATGCTGAGAAAAAATTTGTATTATTGAGATTGTATTCTAAATTGATATCGTAGTATTGAATGTTTGAAACATTCAAGGCCCGGCGGTATGTTGCCGCTAGAAGCGCCATCTATGTGGTTTGTTTTGAAACTTGTGAGTTGGGTTCGAGACGCCGATCCGAGGAGTAGTGTAAATATCGGCTCTCGTTCAATTTATTGTTTTGTGAATTAAAATTTAATTAGTAATACCGTCCGCTAGTTTTATTTATGGTGAGTTGTGTGCAGTGATTAATTTGTGATTGAGTTATTGGCGGGACCATTATTAAATACCATTATTAAATACCATTAAAGACCATTTATTAAATAAATTCGAATTTAAATGAATTTGAATGAAAAGAAACAGTGATATGAATTTTTGGTAATGCATAAATGTATAAACAAACATAAAAGAAGATTTAGCCCTTTGAGAGGCTAATAATTGCGTTTCTGTAATGTCGAATTCGCTCCAGAAACTTCAAAAAATTTTATCGCAAAATAAGGAAAAGCAACTTTATGACTTTTTCCATCAAAGTTAGAAAAGTAATATTTAATAAAATTTTTCTGGTGCAAATCTTCAGCCCCTAAAGAGGTTAATGAACTTTTTTATGTATATTATTTCATGCGGATTCCATAATAAAAGATTTATATAGTTCATCAATTAAATGTAAAGCAAGTTATTTGAAAGAAAAGCTAGAAGTTTTAACTATTCTAAATTTCAATTGAAGGAAAGGCAAAATTTTTAGATTTTCCTTTCCAGAAATAGATCTCGAATAATACGTATATTGCAAATGTAGAGACATACCACGAAATATTTCTTAAGGAACACTGATACATATATTTTTAACACGTTCACGACGGCGCGGTGGGTCACACTCGACTGTCTCAGAGTTGCAAATTCTCCGTCTTTTTGGATACCAGTATTTTAATACAGAAAAATGTTGTTTTATTTAATTAGAACAATTGGGCGATTTAAAAGAACAACATTTTCTCTAAAAAGTGGTGTGCAAAAAGCCGAAGACTTGACAATTCTGAGACAGTCGAGTGTGACCCACCGTGCCGGCGTGAACGTGTTAACACTAGAACGCCCGGAAGGAGTCGATTTGACTCCAACCATATGATTAAATGTCAAGTGGAACCATAAATTCTTTCACAAAATAAGTTAGATTTTAAAAACGCAGATTTACGTTAAATAAATCAGTCAAATAATTTTAAATAAAAATTCTGGTGTAAAATATTTTTATGAAACTTGTGTGAAATGTCCGGGCGTTCTAGTGTTAAAGGACCACTGGGCTGCTCTGATGCAACGTTAGAAACTTGAATATTAAAAATTCTCAGTTCTTGAAACCATCGAAAGTGCATGAAAATGTTCTGTAAACTCAAGATTTGAAAGGTTAATTAAAAATGAATGCACAAATGAATCACATTTTTATTTTTATTTTTCTAATGAGCCTGTCTCCTCAAATCGTCAGGGTTGACATCTTGGCCTCTTTTTTAACTCGGAAATTTCGCATTTGTACCAGATTTTTTCTATAGTTTTCTTTTCCTTATTTAATGACTGACATTGCGTGATTACATAAAATAAAAGTTCCTTTTAGAGAAATGCCGGTATGAATTCGAAATTTTTGAAATTTAAAAAAGGCCAAATTTGCAAAGCTATCAATATTATCACCAACCTCGCGAGATTGTAATGGCCATGTGCTCCTTTAGAATGTGTGTTCAGGAAATCCAGAAGTGATTACCTAGGGGGACACACTTCCAACAGTAAAAAGGAGTAGAAATTTTTACCTTATTTATGACAGTAATGTTGCATGGCTACATCGGATAAATAAGTCAACCATTTCTAATAAATTTTACTATAGAAAATTTGCCCAATTGGTTATCAGACCTACCAGGAAATTAAAAATCAGAAAACCAACGTTAACAGCTGTTTGCTGCTTTTCACGTATTATTTGTGCATTTTTAAACGTTGGTTTTCTGCTTTTTAATATTCCTGCACTTAGGCTTTAATTGCTATTTTAATATAATCTACCAGGAAATGTCTCTGAACAACGGTTACTGACGAAGTTTTTATAATAGAATTACTAAAATTCTAAAACAAAATAAGCTTTTCCTTCCGCTGGTTTTATCATTTTGAATAACAATAACAACTTTTCAGTTTTACTAGTCGAAATTTACAAAGTTACACTTTCACGTTCTATTAATAATTGTCAAAGTATCTAGTTATAGCAGTTATAGATATATTTTATTTTAAACAATCATTTTGATTTACCCTGTATATGTACTATGCCAAGCTGAATTTCATTTAAATTGTTTTACTATTTAAAATGCAATAAAATTGAAAGTAACCATAGTTATTAGGACACGATTTCCTATTAAATAAATCAATAAATATAAAGCGGATTCTCGCTTAAAATGCCAAATTCTAATCTAAACCAAATATTTTGTTAAAAATGCACTTTTCTAAACAATTACTTTAACTTTTCTTCCGCAATCCACTTTAGAGGATTCGCATTTGAAATAGTAATTTTAGAAATAAATATTTCTCGAAGTGAAGTATAAATAGAATTTCTAAACCTTTAAAATCGTTTTGTTAACATTTATATACAGATTTCCTGTTTTTAAAGAAATCCAACAATTGATTTTCAAATGAATCCTGAAATTACGCATTTTTAGGTATTTCACACCAGGAAAATTAATTGATATATTTGTGTAGTGAAATACATAGGATGTAGTGCAATATACAGGGTGGGTTAAAAGTCCTCCATCGTAGGAGTGGTTTAATTTATTATTTGAGTGCTACTGAGTGCCGTGCCATATTGCCAATCTTAGTGGCCAACATTCTGCGGAGTATGAACGATCGCCTTCAGTTTTGTTGTGACAACAGAGGCAACCATGTTAAGAATATATGGTAACAATACAAGTTTTTCCTATAATGAGGGACTTTTGGTCTACCCTGTAGATCACGCGCTGTTCCCTGTAACAATAAATAACGAAATTTTTGGTTAAAGATATACATATTACTATCTTTAACCAAAATTTTACTTTCAAATGATGCCATTTTAGCAAAAATGCATTTTGTTTAACCCTTTCAAGGCAAGGCATTTCTGCTCGAAAAACTTTTATATAGTTAACTCACTCCGCAATTTAAGTACAAAGTTATTTGAAAATAACCAAAAGCTTTTCTTCAGGTATATTATGAGATCGAAATTGTACTAAAAAATTACTGGTGCCATTTGGCAGTTTGGACATAAAAATCAAGCGTTTACAGTCTGCAAATGGCGCCCCTGAAAGGGTTAAAGCGGCTACATGCTTGACTGATATTATAGCAAGAAAACTCTACATGCTAACAGTGTTGCCAGTCGGCTACTTTTTTTTTATTCAGATTTCTTGATTGGCATCATTTTTTGAAATAATAAAATTCGCCTTATTTAATGATCTGTTAACCCCTTAACGCTCGAATTAAATTATAGTTGAATAATTCAAATTGCTTATTGGCACCACTTTTATGAAAAAGTAATATTCACCTTATTTAACGACAATAAAAACGATACTTAAATATAGCCAATTTCACTATTTTATAAAACTGGTGGGAATCAAACAATTTGAGTAAAAGACACAGACCGAGAATGTGACAGGAGCGAGAATTAAGGGGTTAATTAACCCGTTAACCTACAATGACGGGCATAGTCCGCGTACGATAATCGAGCCAAATGTAAATTCTTCTTACCACTAAAATTTCACAGTAAATATAGTTGAATTTAATCGCCGAAATTCCATGATTAAACAAGGCGATAATCTCTATTAAATTTTAGTGGTAGCTATGGATTTGTCAAACCGTGGAGCTGTTAGACGTAAATCGTAGGTTAAGGGGTTAAGGAAAAAACAAGAGGAACTTTAACATTTAAGAAAATGATTCCAATCAAGAAATCTGTATTAAAAAAAATAGCCGACTGGCAACACTGTTTGTTAAGTATATGATGGTTTATTCCGTTCACCGCTTGACCCAAGGAACTATTAATAAAGAGGAACTGACATATCTTTTAAATACTGAAGCTTCCACTGTAACCGCTTTCGCAGGAGTTGATTACCGCTTGGTGAAACTGCTACCAGCAAATTGAAATAGACATTTAATGCCTTATTAATTCAAAATTTCAGTCATGCGTAATGTCAGGAACAGATATTCGTTTTTACTGGTGAAAGTTTTTTTTATTTGTATTTATTTATTTATTTATTTGCGGGAGTCAGGCCCTGCGTTGCCACCATATTGTGACAACCTAGACAACTTCCTGTCAGTGTCAGTGGAAAATATTATAATTGCTGGGCAAACTGACACCAGTAAAAAGAAAAAAAATATTTAGGATATTTGTGACAAAATAGTTACAGGAATAAGGCGCTTCAAAAGGCCGGATTTTTCTGTTTAAATTTACTGGTTGGAAGTTTGGTCGGAAGTAATCAACTGATCCGGTAAAAAAAAAAGCTCCACCGTTTTGTGACACCCTCCTTTAGTTACTTCACTCACAAGTGGAGGACAGAAGTCTATATATCTCAATCTCCTTATTCATAACTCTATTGCTTGAACCTGTTTTTTACGAAGCGCCCCAAACCTTCAGCTATCAAGCCGCCATATTGTAATATTTTAACCAAACAAAATAGGGTTTTTTACATTAATCTCTTGAGGGGCAGCTGTATATATTATATACCACTTACGATTAATGAAGTTTTACACCGGAAAATTTTTATAAAATTTTACTTTTCTAACTTTGGTGGGGAAAAAAAAACCGTAAAATAGCTTTTCCTTATTTTGAAATAAAATTTTTCTAATTTTCCGGTGGGAATTCAGCATTACACAAACGCAATCGCTTGCTCCTCAAGGGGTTAACTACTTCCGTACCAGTGGATCCACATATGGATCCATGTCCATTCATTACTCTATCGTTGGTGCTAAAAACGTTATTGCAGGAATGTTATTGTTTGTGTATAGCTGGTATTATTAGAAATGGTGGAAACTGTTTATTTTTCCCCCCGTAGCAGATATGAATAAAAGCATCTCAGTTTTCTGAAAACTACTACTTGATATTTTAAATCAAAATACCCGAAAAACTGGTTTTTACTTGTAATCTTCATATACATATGCTGGTACGGAAGTGGTTAATGTATGGGGAATTCTCACAATCTTTCGACTTTCGGAAATAAAAATCTGGTGAAATTAACCCTTAAAGCTCCGGCGTCTCTTACACGAATTTTATTCGATCGGCACTACTTTTTAAAAAGCAGTTTCCTTCAAGTAAACAATTTCAAAAATGCTCCGATTAAATAAGGTGAATTTTATTTTCTTTTATTACTGGTACTAAAAACAAATTTTGCAAAGACTAAGAATGCATCCGCATTGGAGCCAACGGAGTGGGAAAGGTCAAACTTCCTAAAATAAATTTTTAATCTGATAGACGAATGCCTTAATGATTCAAAATAATGAAAAAATGGTCAGCAGCGAAAAATTTTTTGTTTAACTGAGGTTTAAGTTAAACTTGCGAGTTTGATTTTCCTTACCATTTTGCCACTATAACTTTTTATTTTCTTCTAAATTTTTACTTATAATGAATTTGCATAGTACCCACAGGACATTAAAATAAGAAATAATAACAATGTAGTATTTTTAGTACAAAATTTTGGTATAAATTATGCCTTAAAGGGGTGTTAAAGAAGGGACTGAAGGGAAAAAAAGGGGGATGGTATAGGAAAAAAGGGACGGTAATGGGAAAAAAGGGATGGTAAGGATGGGCCGATAAGGAAAATTACCACTATTTTTAGGCAAATTATGTTAAGACTAAGTGATAACCACAATGTTCATTTATTTTTAGAATCAGTGATTTACATTGGATTAAATAAAAATTACCTCGAAAAGTGCTGGAATAAACCTTGGGGACGGTAAGACAACAATAAAGCCACGATGCTTAAAAATGATATTTAAATGCTGATTTAAATTCTGCAGTAAGTTTCCGGTCAAAGGATTTTATACATTCTTTCTCTAGCATACTTCTGCATGAGAAAAAAAAAATTGAAAAAAGTTCTGTGGCTGCATCTGAAGTGATTTTCTACATAAGTTTAACAAGAGGGATGGTAAGGAATTTAAAACCCAGGGACAGAGTTAAAAAAATAATATCAACCGTACAAATTAATGCAGGTTAATTTTTTGCTACATATTTATATAAAACAATTGGGTACTTTTCGGTTAGCCGGGCGCCAGTGTTATGTATACATGTATATGTCTATATACATGTATATATACATATGTATACATATATATATATATGTGGATATATATGTATATATGTGTATATGTATACATATATGTATATATACATATATATGTATGTATACATAAACTGGCGCCCGGCTAACCGAAAAGTACCAACAATTGTCCCAGTTTCGGAAAAAAATTACATCGAATTACTTTTATTGAAACAATTTTATCCAGACAGATCCAAACTTAAAAATCAGCATCAGGGACACGGGACGGTATAGGAGTTTTCCTGGTATTTGGACCCCCAACATCGTCCAAAACTTATTTATTTCGTTAATATTGTTATGCAGCCATGCAATGGAATGTTCCCCAGTATATGAAATTAAAAAAAAACACAAGAATGTGCCTTTTAAACTACTTTTTCAATTTTGAATAACACTGTAATGTACTTAAATATAATGTCACTACAGACATTAGGTACTATAAAGCAAATATAATTTCATATAATTAAAAAAAAATCTTGTAGAACAGCCTATTTAACTAAAATTTAAATTTTTAAAAAATTGAAAAAATGTTTTTAAATCCCTACTACTTTTTTAAATATGAATATTTTTGCTTCAATTTTTTTTCCATAATCCTAAAAACATACTACATAAAATTGTGCATGGATTTAACATTCAAGGTTATAGTTTTTTTTTAAGAATTTCAATTATTCTTCCTTGATTTTTTACTATACAAAAGAGAAAAAGATTGATATTAAATGTAATATCCCATACATCTAAAAATCCATGCACAGTTTTATGTAGTATAATCTCAGGAATATGGAAAAAAAATTGAAGCAAAAATATTCATATTTAAAAAAGTAGTAGGGATTTAAAAACATTTTTTTAATTTTTTTAAAATTTAAATTTTAGTTAAATAGGCTGTTCTACAAGATTTTATTTTGAAATTATATGAAATTATATTTGCTTTATAGTACCTCATATTTGTAGTGACATTATATTTAAGTATATTACAGTATTATTCAAAATCGAAAAAATAGTTTAAAAGGTACCATGTCCCCTTAACATAATATTCTACGGAAATTTTTCACTACGGGAAAGTTATGTTTTTTTATCATCATGGATTATTCTGCTGCGTATCTTTGTCTACAAAAATGACCTAGCTTTTTCTATATAATATACAAGTAGCTTTTCTGCGTTTGGTAACCGTTGTTATATTTATATGCAGTTACTTATATGGGAAAAAGGTAATTGTTTCAGTTTTGAGTGAAATTATGATATTTAAAAAAAAATGTTCAGATAATTTTTGAATTTTAAAGTTCTTCATCAATATTTTTTTTTTGATGAAATTGTCTTGAAAAGATTTGGTTACGACGAAGGTATTGAAGAATTACTATTTATTGGCATTTTTAATGTTTTCATAAATAAAACTTTAACTATTTGTAAAAAGCTTTATATATTATATTTCACACCAGTATTTTTAAGGGATACGTTTATGATAAAATTAAAATGTTTTATTATTTTATGTTTAGGCATATTACGCAGGTTCTGAAACGTATCAAGATCTGACTGCTGGCAACAGCAGTTGTAAAATGAAATATTTAAGCATACGAACGGGACAAAATAAGTCCTACCGTAAAATATCTGTACATTATTATTATTATTATATATATACTACAATTAATGTGAAAGTTTTTATTCTCTTTAAAGGCCAATTAATCAAAATTAATGAATGCAAAAACACAGAAAATACTTCCACATTTTTTCCCGCATCCGTTTAAAAATGTCTTTTTTAAACGAAAATTGTTATGTAATTTATGAAATATTCATAAATGGTGCAACTTACAAAAGCAAAATCAAAAACTTATTTTGAGAGGAGTGAAACTAATATACTCCATCTTTTTAACCTTCCGTCTACCAGACGGGTCCATTGGACCCGACATGTACATTCAAAATATTTATTCAAACCAGAAATTTCTTCAAAACAAACTAAATGTATAAATCCGACAATAATAAGTTAAATAAACAAATTAAATAGTTTTAAGTAAAAATTCTGGTGTAGAATGTTTTTATAAAACTTGAGTAAAATTTCCGGTAGTTCTAGGGTTAAGTCCATATTCTCTTAACCCCTTGAGGGGCAAGCAAAAATGTCACTAAATACTGAATTCTCACAGGAATAATCGAAAAATTTTATTTTTAAATAAGGAAAATCCATTTTTCAACAATTCTCCTCCAAAGTTAAAAATATAAAATTTAGTTAAAATTTTCTGGTGAGAATCTTGTTTAAATTAGGTAGGATATATTTTTTCCCACCGCCCCTCAAGAGGTTAAATAATGCTTTTATTGAAGATCAAGCATTTCACTATCTTTTAAACCTTTCAGGGGTCCCGTTCGCATAGTGCAAACACTTAAATATAATTCCCAAACTACAAATAGCCACCATTAATTTTTAGCACAATTTTGGCCTCCTAATATACGTAAAGAAAAGCTTTTTATTATTTTTAAATAAAGTGATTCGTAAATTGTTGTGTAAATCAATTATTTCAACATTTTTTGAGAAGAAATTTCTTACTCCTTAACCCCTTAATTCTCGCTCCCGTTATATTCACGGGCCGTGTCCTTTATTCAGATTGTTTGATCCAGTTTTAAAGAATAGTGTAATTGGCTTTATTATGCTATCAATAATGGAACAATAAAGCTGGTGTATGGATTCCCTAGTTGCTGGAAACTTTACATCCAGGCTAAGAGTAAATCGTGTTACAATGCAATGGGAACATTAGAAAAAAGAGCGTTTAAACGCGGTTAGTAGCCACGAAAAATAGAGAGTAAAAGCTAAAAAGATAGACAATTTTTAAAAGAAAAAATTGTTAGTATAACTAGTAGGGGAAAAAATGTTCCATATGATCCACATATATGTCCAGGACAGGCGAAAAAGCTACCAAAGGAAGCCCCGTAAAAAAAAGACTCAATTCAGAGACCATATATTTAATATAGCTTGATAAGTAAAAAAGTTTAACACAGTGAAGAAAAGAAACAAAACTAAATATATACATAATTACAAGAGAATTTAAATTACTATTAGTAAAAAGGAATAAAAATGTAAGAAAAAGCTACAGTGAGGAGAGTTCAAACTAAAAAAACAGATAAATGCAAAAGCCGAGGGGATCAAACGACAGCAAGAGGACGGCGTCCACCCAGTCTAGTAATTTGAGGTGAATTAAACATGGGAATGAAAGAAATAAGAGTAATATCATGAGAAGAGCATAAGATACTATAATAGAATTTTTTTTTTTTTTTTTTTTTTTTTTTTTTTTTTTTTTTTTTTTTTTTAACAAACAACACAAACAAAAAGAAGGAAAAAAGTTTAGCAAATGAAGAGCTTAATCTTCGTTAATGTTGATATGACTTGCAAGTTTATCAAATTCAGTTAATATAACCATAATTTTTGCATCGGATTATCGAGTTTCTTAGTCTGAGTTGAGATGTTCTTTATACATTTTAGGAATTTAGTGATTTGAAAGATTTGTTTAACTTCGTTGAAAGTATTAAGAATGTCTTTAATATCATTGGCGTAATTAGTAGGAGCATTAGAATTTTCAATAGTAGGGGAGGAATGTGTGTTTGCGGTAGTACTATCATTGTTATCAGAGTTTAATTCTACATTACTAGTTGAGGGTTCAGAGTCTTTAGTATTTTTGGTATAATTATAATTCTTAAATATATCCGCTAAGATTTGAGTTTCTTGGGATAGATTGCTGACGCTATTACTTGTTTTACGGTTTTGTTTATTTTCTAGTCTATAGGGATTTTTTGGACAACCGTGGAAATTCGAAGGGTGCCCGAGTCCACAATTGGCACAAGTGGGTTTAATACGGCCCTTGTGGTGACAATCTGTACTTAAATGTAGATCTCCGCATTTTACACATTTAGCATCGAAGCCACACACTTCTGATGCGTGACCGTAACCTTGACATTTGTAACACTGTTTTACACGATTTTTGCTAGTAAAAGCTTCAATCTTAACAGAAATATAATGTATATTGTTAATTTGGTAAATTTCTTCAAAGTTCTTTCGTGGTATAACATTTACCATGTATATCGGCATCGGTTGGCCAGTTTTACGATTTTTAAGCATGGCAGCCCTAGTGACTGCGAAACCATGCTCCCTGAGACTATCTTCAATAATTTTAGTATCGGTGGAACAGGGGAGGCCCCTAATGCATATTTTTTGGAGTCGAAGTTCTTTAGGATCAAGAGTGGTATATTTCTTTTTGCTTTGGTCTAGCCATTTCTAAGTAGATTTAAAGTCCTTATCAGAGTTACATTGTATAACAATGCGTTCGCCTTTTAGCGTTATTTTGGGTTTTTCTGAGTTTAACTCCGAAATTTCATGGGCAACCGTCGCCCAATTGCTGTCGACTTCGACGTAGAAAGGGTTAACAGATTTTTTAACTTTGACAGTATCCTGTGTATTTTCACTAACATTTGATTCATTTATATCCACATTTTCAGTTAGGTTAACTTCGCTAGCGATATTTTTATATTTATTACTAAGTGGGATAGGAGAACTCTCCTCCGAAATAGGTCGTTTAACTCCTTTCTTAACAGCGTTGAAAATTTCTTTTTTAAGATTAGTGTTAGTAAGAAAAAAATTAGGAGATTTCTTATACTTAACAGAGCAGAAAAAAACTAAAGATAGCTGAATTTAACAAATTATCATGGGTTGGCTCCCTAAGCAAAGTAAAAGCATCAAGGCAAGTTTTCCTTACCTCTTCTTGCTCTGAAGCAGAATAGCCGTCCTTAGCCTTAATGTCCAAAATATATTGATCCACAAATGTGTAGAAATCTCCTAATATAGTTTTAGCATATGTGACAGCGTTTCTGTCCCATACCTTTTTTTTTAATTCAAAATTTAATTTAAAACATAACTTTCTTACTTTTAGATCATATTTTCCTCCCCCCTCTTTCCTATAATGAAATATGTGATTAAATTCATTTCTCAAAACCATCCAGAGGTTGTTAAAGTGATTTCTTTCATCTTTCTAAAAGTATCTTTAATTCAAAGCGCTCAAATAATCATTTCCTTTTTTTCCTTTCTTATTTTAATCTGTAACTACCCGTTACCGCAGCGTGTGCAAAGAAATAAATAAGAATTAAATAGCACAGCTGCTAGTCTCATTTCATTTTCTTGCATTGGATTTTTTTCCCCCGCCGCTGTGATAAGAAATTTTTATCGCTACTAATACGTGAACCTTGAATATATATTAACAATAAAAAGTAAAAATGAACGAATCTTATGAGAAGCATGTATTTATCGTGTTATGTGGTCTGGCTAAAAGCCAGATGTCCTGGATTTTCTGCATTCTTCTCATCGAACAATCTGCAGTCTGCAATTTCATGTAACAGTTAGTTGGGCAAAGGCCTATCTGCAAGATAAACAATTTCGGTTTGTCTGTTACTTTTCTCATCCTATTTAGAAGCGCTTACTTGCAATCCACATTTTTTGCGGTAATGTTTATCGCCAAAAGCCTTTGTACACTTTCGCGCGGTCACCAAAAGTTGTAAATTGGCGACGCTGTGCAACGCCAAGATTTCTTGATTTCGTGCAAAAAAACTGCACTTCTGTTTCAGCTCTCGAGATGTAAAGTTGTCTAATAAGAAAAGGCGCTTCGGCGTCCCATGTATTGTGGGGTCTCTCTCTCCCATTTTCGCTCCTGAACCACCTTTTTTATAAGATTTTTAATAAAGAATTAGTTCCTGTAATATGGTTGGAGTTTTTGCATTTAAACGAACGATCCCACTGAACACCTATTACATAAATTTGGCCCATCGGCCGGTCGTTTCTCCAACCTAAAAAAAAAAAAATGCTTATTTATTTAAGAGAGAGAAATTCCCCCCACCCCCCTTTTTTTTTTAAATGTTCTTATGCCGCACCTTCGACGTAGTACTCCTGCAGCTTAAAAGGACAATTTTATTCTTCAACTTCTCTGCCCATTCCTGATGTTTCTGTAAACACCAGTACATGATGAATGATCCGGATGATGTATGTGCCGGAGCACCGCTGCTACATGTCTTCAAAAATTTTATTTGCATTTTAATTGAAAACTGGACTAATTCTATGCACAATCCTGATACTACACTAGTGACGTTGGAATAAAGAAGTTTGTTACCTATCATCTCACCTGATATTTTCATCAACGCCAATTTTGTGCTCAATCTCTCCTGGAGTCTTCTAGATGTGCTTTATCTGTGATTCGAGTTTTTACAGGCGACCTGTAATTTCTTCAAAAAAGTGTGTCAACATAAAAAAAAAGAGTAATAGTTAGGCACCAGTGTACTCGACAAAAAAGGGTACCTAATAATGTGCGGATTCATCACAATTCTTTTTCAGTTTGTTTGTGAAATTGCAAAAAAAAAGTTAAATCTAGTGATTCCTACAAAAAAGTGCACCTGACAAGGTCAAAATTCATCGTGCTTCTTTCCGAATATTGCCTTTGTGATAGAATTTTCTTTTCTTGTCGAAATGTGTTTACTCAAGGAAATCTAAAAAAAAGTGTTTCTCACTTACAATAACAGGGACACACCATCTAAAAAGTATGTGCTTTTCTGTGATTTAGATAAAATATCAAAGTGAACTTAGTGTGACACTACTTGTGTTAATTACCACAGTTAAAAAGGTGCATTTTTAGGTTGTGTTAAAAAAAAAAAAAATTAAGAATGCAATACAAATGTCAACATGAACATTTTTTCTACTTTTTAAAATCTTAATTTTAATTAATACAGTATTTTCCTTTTTATATTTTTTTTTCAGTTTCATCTCTTTTCATGCTATGAGAAATGTTTCTATATTCATACGTGTTTAAAATTTTATTACTCCATACTATTCCATATAGTTTTTAATAAGGCTCCTTATAAAAGGTAATAGCCGGAAGAAAGAAGATGTCTACTTTATAAAAAAAAATTATTGTTTTTTTTTTTTAATCGTTATACTTGCAGCTATAATTCTAAGCTGCTCTTTGCATGTTAATGTTTAAAAGGTAAGTGCTATTTAAGTTCAGTTATTTTAGGAATGTTTAAATATACTTTATTTTCATGCATGACAAGGATTTTCTGGGTTTAACATTTATCGTGAAAGATATTGCGCTTGCATTCCTTGTCGCTATTGCACAAGCAATAGCCTTGTGCAATAATAATTTTAAAAGGCTATTGCACAAGCAATAGCCTTTTAAAATTTATCTAATTTATCTGTGCACATTTTGTTGTTTTTAATTATAGTTTTGAATGACATATTTTTAACCAAAGGTGTGTTTATTTTTAATTTAATTTCTATTTTGATTGAAAAGAGATGTATTTGTATTTATCTCTGTTATGCATATTTAATATGTTAGGTAATATTTCATCTGCTTTTAAAAATATAAGTTGTTACTTACAGATCGGCAGTTGATGTGTAAAGTAAAATTTATGAGTATTTGGGATGCATTTCTAAGGGGATAAAAAAAGGGGTAGCAATTATTTTTAAGTTTGTTGCCTTTTATTCATATTAGAAACTTCCTGAGTATCTTGCATTGACACATTGACGCACTTCAGAGATAATATATTCCTTTTATTTTATCTCTAGGCCTTGAAGTTGCTTCTCTGTTGTTTTATCATTTGTTGCACATAAATACGCTGGCTCGTATGCTGTCTGTTAACAGTATGATTTAAATAATATGTTGTGTCATATTGCAAATTACTCAGTATAGTGTCTTTTGTGAGTAGTTTTCTGGGGATTTTTAAATGTTTTTTTTTTTTGGTAATTAAGATGTTGTCATGCAGCCTTTCTTATAAATGGTTAAAAAAAAAAAAAAAAAAAAAAAAAAAAAAAAAAAAAAGTCTACAGATATATTTATCTTAGATTGTAAATGACTTACTTTTAAATACCTTTTACACTAGTAGATCTCGGACACACTTTTGAAATTTCTTTTTAGAGTTAATATAGATATTTTTTTTTCTATGCAGAAAGTTTTATGTTTTATGACTTTATTAATTTTTTTTTTTGCACTGATTAAAAGTAATGTGAAATATGTTGGATTTGCATATTCCTGGCAATTTAAAATAAGTATAGAGGAGGTGAGTATAACATTTGTTTTCTCAGTTAGATGTGGGCACTTGATTAGAAATTTACATACAATTGGCGTAATCATAAGTTAAAAAATATATATATTAGATTAGTTATCTTTCACATTAATATTTTCTTGGATTGTGAACTTTGGCAAAATATTTAGTAAGCTTAGATTAGTTTAGCCTGGCATACATTTTATTTAGGCATATTACATAGCTCGAGTCATCATGTCATGGTTACAAAATATTTTTTTTTTCCCCTTTGGCTCTCGTTTGCTTTTGCAAAATACATAAGATGTACAACATAGGTTTGACGTATAGTTTTAAACTGTTATTTTTTTTATGTTTCTCAATGACATGCATTCACATTAATACATCGTTTTTTTTTTATTTTTTTTTTTTTTGTGTGTGTGTGTGTGTGTGTGTGTAAGTTTGTTTGCTTGTACTTCTGTCATAGTTTGTGTGGGATACTTCAGTCATTGCGCTATTTTCCATGGGATAGCAAAATGTCTGAGGTGTGTATTTCGATCTATGGTTAAGCAAGTTGGCCGCTAGCTTAATCAGGGATCGGATATGTTTGCTAATATGATTGATGGAGTTGCACTAATATTAATTTTACAATTGGAGTAGTGTTTACATTTTAAAAATTATTTTTAGATTGCTAAAATTTCACCTGTAATTGTTTTCCTAATGCTGATGATGGATAACACCTTTACACTAATTTACACTTTATTTCTAACTTGCTATGGGCAGATAGCATTGTTGGGTATTAATCACACATGTTTTTCCCCCCTCTCATGCACATGGTTTGGGATGTCATGTTTGGCCTGGTACTTCACACACACACACACACATTGACTCGTCAGTTTTGCTGAATTTTGTTATATTTCAATTAATACTCATCATGGTTAAGGACATTCAGTGCCGTCTGTGCATGTATACGTTTCTTTATCATCATTTGTGATTAGCTTAAAAATTGAATTTGTTTTCACTGCATTCACAACTTCGTAGTTTTTTTTAGATAAACTTTCTTTTAATGTCAAGTTATTTTTTTACTTCGTGTCTTTAAAAGTTTTGCAGAAATTATAACATAATGTAACTGGTGTACATTGTTTACACAGTCATCTTAAACTTTTTTTTTTTTTTGCAAGGGATAATTAACCGGGTGTACAGTTTTACACATGCAGCTAATGTACTGTTGGACTTCGTTGTTTACGCGCGGCTGGTGACTCGTTGCTATTTTAAGTTATAACATAAGGTATTTTTTTTATTATAACTGACATGATATTTGATATCGGTATGAGTTTTTTTTTTATAAAATGTAGTCACATGCATAATGCTGTTAGGTACAATTATTTTTTTAAAGGGCTATTCACATATACTCATTAAACTAAATCTTTGGCATTTTTTTTCTTCTTCAGAGTTAAATTTTTTTTAATTTGTGAGTTCAAGTCTCACAGTTGTCTTGTGACGGATACATACATTCATACCACATAAGGTACATTGCTTGTTATTGTTGGCTATCAATATATTTTTTTTCCCTTTCATTCTTTTCTTGGAACATGTTTGGCTTACATAACTTCTACAATTATTAGCGTAGAGTTATACATTTTATGCACGCTTCTGTTAACTTAAGACAGTAATGAATTTGGCAGATGCAGTTTTAGTTTCTTGTTAACTCTTAGTCAACCACTCATTCAACAGTTTTCTTTCACATGTAGTTCATATGTTGGATATTTGTTTGTGTTTCACAACAGTTGTTTTTTTTTAATACATTTTGGTACATTCTTATACATACATTACACTAGTTCATGTGTTGATTTACATATTTTGTTCATTTGCTTTTACACATTGTACTTTGCTAGCGATTTATTCGGCAGTATTTCTTTTTTTTTCTTACAAGTAGTTCATTGAGTTGTACACACTGGCTGGTTTAGAGTTTAACCAGAGTTTTCACACACATTACAAGTAGTTCATTTGTTTTATTAACCCTTATTCATTGCATTTTGATGATAACTCATTAATTATGTAATTGAATCTCACTCGTATGCAAGTGTCTTGGGTTATTACACATATACTGTCTGTTTATTTTGTTGGCAATTACATTACAACTTTAGTTCATTGAGACATTATAGAGTTCATGGGAATTATACAATTTGTTCATGTGTTTACATACACGTTGTGTATGCTTGCGTACACTTTTGTTCATGTGTTGCATTACAAGTAGTTCATGAGTTTGGGAGTTTTTCCCCCTACCTCCACACACATACAGTTTCTCCTTTTACTTTTCTATCTTTTAAATTTTACACCGTGTTTCAATATTAAAATACATCTTTTTAACAGTTTTTTTTGTGTTTGCATAATGTCAGAACATATCAATGGCATCATCACTTTGTATCTATACAAAGATTTTAATGTTTCTAGGAGTTATCCGTCACATGACATATTAAACTACACATACATTTCGAAGTTGTTAATTTTAACAGGTAACATTTTTATACACTTTCATTAGGTACTTCTTACGTGGAGGTGGCAGATCGAGTAAGATATCTTGTTACACTATATAAAATTGTATGCAATTTCTTATTAATTTTTTTATAGGTTTGCCAGGGGTTAAATTTTGATCAATACACGGAAAGTCAGGATGGCAGGGTAAAAATTCATAAAATGCTAAATTATAACATACTGTGTTTTTTTTTTTTTGGAAACCGGGGACTTAGTTAAATTGCAGGAATCTAAAAAAAACTACCCCTTATTATTTAGGGCAGAAGCCATAAGCTGATGCCACTAGAATTCACAAAATTTCAATATGTAGGGCTACACTTGTTTGAGCGCGTGCAGCTTTCACAATTTTTGTCTCTGGTAGCCCTGTGCGTTATGCACAAATTTTTGTAAGTTTTTTATGCCAGTAATGAAGCAACCTAAGATAATACTTCAAGATTCTTAAGAGAAGCTTCAATATTATGAAAGAATTCATCTTTCCTTAAAGTAACAATTTTTTTTACTGGTGTGTTTTTGTCCTTTGATTTTATTTGCTTGCATTTATTTAATATTATGATCTCATGTAAGATCAAATTTTGAGAAGTCGTATATACAGTAAATGCTTCTCTATATGAATAGATACATGACTAAAATGCTGGTACCAGCGCCACAATACAATGCCACAAAGAAAAAATATTAAATATAGGATCCTGTGTTATCAACTAATGTGGCCCTTTTAATTTGTGGAATATTTAATTAAAAAAAAATTATTTTGAATATTATGAGCGCTCAGTCATGGATATAACACAATTCTTGTGAATTGTTTTGAAAGCAAGCAAATATTTTTTTTCTACTTACTTATAGTTGTATAAAATATTTTACAGGAGCTAAAGGGTAATAGTTTCACAGACAAGTTAAAATAGATTTCTTGGTAGATATCAACTTAAACAGTTAATTTTACTTATTTTGTCTTGGTGCATATTCTGTAAGTGCGAAAGTGGACAAAGGATTTTAGTACATATAAAGCTGCAACGTACACGTTTCAGCTTTCTTCTGTTGTGGGGGTGAGTTATGTGACAGAGTTTCTGTCCCATACCTTTTTTTAATTCCAAATTTAATTTAAAACATAACTTTCTTACTTTTAGATCATATTTTCCTCCCCCCGTCTTTCCTATAAGGAAATATGTGATTAAATTCATTTCTCAAAACCATCCAGAGGTTGTTAAAGTGATTTCTTTCATCTTTCTAAAAGTATCTTTAATTCAAAGCGCTCAAATAATCATTTCCTTTTTTTCCTTTCTTATTTTAATCTGTAACTACCCGTTACCGCAGCGTGTGCAAAGAAATAAATAAGAATTAAGTAGCACAGCTGCTAGTCTCATTTCCTTTTCTTGCATTGGATTTTTTCCCCGCCGCTGTGATCAGAAATTTTTATCGCTACTAATACGTGAACCTTGAATATATATTAACAATAAAAAGTAAAAATGAACGAATCTTATGAGAAGCATGTATTTATCGTGTTATGTGGTCTGGCTAAAAGCCAGATGTCCTGGATTTTCTGCATTCTTCTCATCGAACAATGTGCAGTCTGCAATTTCATGTAACAGTTAGTTGGGCAAAGGCCTATCTGCAAGATAAACAATTTCGGTTTGTCTGTTACTTTTCTCATCCTATTTAGAAGCGCTTACTTGCAATCCACATTTTTGCGGTAATGTTTATCGCCAAAAGCCTTTGCACACTTTCGCGCGGTCACCAAAAGTTGTAAATTGGCGATGCTGTGCAACGCCAAGATTTCTTGATTTCGTGCAAAAAAACTGCACTTCTGTTTCAGCTCTCGAGATGTAAAGTTGTCTAATAAGAAAAGGCGCTTCGGCGTCCCATGTATTGTGGGGTCTCTCTCTCCCATTTTGGCTCCTGAACCACCTTTTTTATAAGATTTTTAATAAAGAATTAGTTCCTGTAATATGGTTGGAGTTTTTGCATTTAAACGAACCATCCCACTGAACACTTATTACAGCATAGTCTTCAAAATTTGAAGAAAATCTGTCAAACTGGTCCTTGAAATTGCTGTTTAACGTTCCATTACATATTTTGTCGATAAATTCCGTAATATAATAATCTTGATCATCTGTAGCCGTCATAATGCAGCACTAAATAGCGAGCGAAAACTATTCTAACGAACCGCCACACCCGCCATTCACACTGCGAAAAATATAACATGCGATGGAGCAAGCATCTCTTACGTCCACCTCACAACAGGCCTCCAACGCAACTGAAAAATGACTGATATGTGAAAATGAAAAAAAAATATTATGCTATCATTTTACCTGTCATTAAATAAGGTGAATATTTCGTTTTCAAAAAAGTGGTGCTAATAAGCATTTTGAATTTTTAAACCGTAAATTAATGCTACCGTTAAGGATTTAAAATGTAATGTAATGATAAGGATTTAAAATGTAAGGATTTAAAATGGTTAAAATGTAAATATTTGATAAATATAAAACTCATAAATTTTTAAATAGTCTCGGAAATAATATAATTTATGTAACGGAGAGCTTTTTCTGATTCAGACTGAAATAGGTTAGCTTTATAGCACATCTTTTACAGTATTCTAAAAAACATTTCTAACAAAATTAAAATCTCATATTTAACCAATTAAAGACCAGCATATTTTACAGTAATTTTTTGCAGTTCACGCCACTTTTTGTTAAACCCTTTTGCGTCATGGATCGCCGAATTAAATAAGGAAAATTTTACTTTTCACTTTTACTTGTACCAAAAATTTTTTTAAATCCCAAATATAATGTTCCTAAAACGCCAAGTCAGCCTTTTAATGTGTTAACCCTTTATCTACTGCATTATGATCTAGTGCAATTTTTTTTATTACTGAAATGAAAATTAAAGGCTATACATAAAATATATACTGATCCGTGTGAAATTTGATTTATTATAGAGGTAATTAATTAAAGTGGTAATTTTTAGTACCGTCACTATACTACGGCTAAAATACTCTGGTAACAGAAATCCCGCATAATATTTCAATTAAAATTTAAACTCTTAAAAATGCTAAATAACAATAAGACTCTAGCAAGTTAAAAATAAAATATATTAAATTGATTTAGTTTCATTTTACACATGAAAATGGGTAAAAATTCAAATTTGATGGCATTAAGAAAAACAATGTTTTTTAGGTTTTCGATTTTGTTAGCAGTTCTTTAGCATTACTTCTGCATACTTTACTCTAGTTTAGTTTTTCCAGCATGTTATTAGTTTACCCTTTGCATTAATTATGCGATAACTGTATACCAAGGACAAAACATTTTCTCGCAT
Organism: Maratus speciosus; assembly: GCA_963932465.1. NCBI lineage: Eukaryota > Metazoa > Arthropoda > Arachnida > Araneae > Salticidae > Maratus > Maratus speciosus. Next base: position 111,591,020 of record OZ010793.1, on the reverse strand, counting down.
CTCCACATATAGAATATATGAATTTACCTATGACATTTCTAGCAAAGGAAAACTGAGCCAATATCACAAATTTTTCGATTTCCTATAAAAAATAATAATAAAACAGAAACAATATATCAGAAAAAACATTAGTACACTGCAATTTAATTACAACATTATAATGCAGATAACAACGACGGATAACTACACAGACGAAAATAAACAATAAGTTTTTCACATGCATAATTTTAATTAATTTATCAATTAAATGATTGATGATAAATGAATTAAAATTATATATGTGTTCCCCGATGCTGCGATATTTTGTATCTCATGTTTCACCTCCGGTTTGTATGCTCATGAAGACTGTTCCATCTGGTGCTGCAGTTGCAACCTTGCCATCATATGTGACTGGGAAATGCTATGCTGGGTATCGTCTTCGTAGCTTAAATGGCAGAGCACTTGGAGCACCATTCCAAGGGTGCCGGGTTCGATTCCCGGCTTCGACATTTTTCACTCTGTTGGCTCTACGCTTAGTTAGAAATGTGATAAATCACGTATTAAATATTGAAGAAGTTTTTCTCCAACACCCAGTGTACTGGCGGTACTTCTAAGTATCGCCGAGAAATTCAACTATTAAATAAAATACATACACCGCTTACTTAAAATAACCCGTAAAATCGTATTCTAAGATCATAATGAACACATAAATAAAATCCAACGCTTATCTTCTGTCCTTTACTATGTTTGCAGCAATAAAAAGTCAAGCGTGACAATCCGTACAAAATGTCGGCAAAAAACACATCGACAGTTTCAAAGATAGCCTCCTTCCTCGATAAAATAACAAAACTAGAACTACTGATGCCGTGTACGATGAAAAAGTGGAGCTAAGAGTGGTTTGCAAAGTACCATTAGAATATTATTAATATTCACTATAGGATAAAAGATCAAAATCAGTGGTGCTTATACAGCTGTATAGTCAGCAGGTTAAACGTAAAAGCGTTGCACGTGCAGATATAAGTATTGAAATGATTTAGAATCGGATGCGGTTTTTTTTTTCTAACTTTCAATAAAATAATTACATTTTAAGTTATAAACGACTATGCCTAACGATAGTTATTGGTTAATCTGGTGGGGAAATTTGTTTCATAACTTCAATTTTGTCAATATTTTCTGAAACAAATCTCTGCCTTTTACCAATAAATAAAATATTTCGGTCTCCTAGTTTCTGAATAAGAGACCTGCAAATCCCGTACTTTTACAAGCAAAAATCAATTCATAAATGTGTTAAGAAGTAAACATATTTTACTTAAAAAAAGTCTTAACCCCTTCCAGGGCGGTAGTTCATTTTTGGACCTCCTAATTTAAATCCATTAATGGAATATTAACACCAGAATTTTGGTTTGAAATTTTTTCGTTATATTAATTACGTGCTAAACAGATAAGCAACATTGAGAGGTTTCCTAGCTGATATCAGCTTAACACCCAGTCTAGGAAATGAAATGTCTTACGTTTTGTGAGCCATTGAGTTAAGTTACACTGTAGTTCACAACTACTTAAGAGAAAGAAATAAGACATTTAAAGAAAAAAATATGCAGTTAAAGTATAGAAGCTATTAAAGTTAAAAAATAAGTTAAGAGTTAAGACGAGTAAAATATTGATAAAGGTCTTAAAAACTTTTAAAAAAATGGTCTAGCTGTAGTTAAAAAACTACTATATAAAGAGAGAAGAATTAAAAAGAGAAAAAAGTTAGCACCGTTCCGAGTTACTCTCGCCAAGCTTGGGAAGGAAAAGCTGTAAGAAAAACAATGAAACACACAAAGTGTTTTCAAAATATACTAGAATGGCAAAATGATTTATCTTGTTAAAAATCAAAAGAAAATAAAGAACGCATAATAAGATATATAAAAATCCCTTATCCTAAACTTTTTAAATTAATTGTTTTTTTTTATGTATAACGAAACTGTTTTGAAAAGGTTTTATTTTACTAGAAAATTATTTAGTTTTATTTTAAATTCCCGCTTATCTAACTAATAAATATAAGAACGATGAAAGTAATTTTTTTTCCTTCAACCATGTTGAATATAATTCATTTGGAAAACTTTTCATTGTAAATAAAGAAATATTTTGAAGTGAAGCAAAGGAAATAGACTGCGTTCAGAGTAATTAAACAATAACAGAAGGATACTAATTTTAAGTACAAATGAAACTTTATTAGAATAAAGAAATATAAGTTATGCCTAAAAACAACTTGCATAAAATGACCTTTTTATTTCTTTGTGAATTAATCAGCTTTTAAGAGTATTCTTAATTTTTATTTTTATTCATATCATAATTCGTATCATAATTTTTGTATTTTTAATTTTTTTTTAAACTTTTTCCAAAAAACCTTTCTTTATACTCTTCTATCATGTTATCATACTCTTCTTTTCAGCAGCTATATTCTATGTAAAGTAAAAAAAAATAACAGAAAAAACAACAACATTATAATTAGACAGGAAAAAAATAATCTTTCTGACACATAAAAGAAAATAACAACTGTTTAGCCAAAAGAAGAAAGAATTATCTGAATCAATAAATCTTTTAATAAAGATATTTTTATTATACGCATGACAAAACTGTTTTGAGTATCATGAAAAGTGCCATAAATGTTTACAGATATCGTAAACACTATAAACTAATTGTCTTCAATGCACACATAGCAAAACTTTTGGAAAATCAGATTTTGAAAGTGAATAATTTCCTTTCATCTAAATTTAATTAACATAAGACCGAAGACAGAAGTGCGAATTTATCTTTCCCGGCAAACGGTTAGAAACGTATTAATTCAAACCAAAGTCTCTAATTTAGTAATTAAACATTCTGCAATGATGCAAACTAAATATTTTTTGTTTTATATAGAAATAAAATATATCTACAATGCTGCAAATAAATAAAAGAAAAGAATGTGATTAAAACCTTTACTGTATAAATCAGTAAACAGAATAACTTAATCACGAATATTTTCAAGCTAATGGGTCTTGAGTGTGTGCCTGACAGATATATTTTGAAAGAATTACATGATGAAAGTTAATATCCTTAATTATAATTTATCTTTAAACTGAAATCAATTTCCAAAATAAAATAATGAAATATACAGGAGTATTTAAAAAAGTATTCAAAAAACGTTTTATCTTAATAACAATCAAAAGAAAATAGAGATTGCTAATTTCATGCGAAAACAAAGATTATTGTGACAGTGAAGTTTTTCAATCTAAATTGCTTTTTGATGTGTGCGTAATAAGCTCTTTAGAAAATATTTTTTAATGAAAGAATACTTTCCACTTTAAGGGGGTCCGGGACACATTTTCAAATCATTTTTATTTGTTCAGTTAAAATTCTGAATTTTTTTTGTGATGGTTAACCATATCATTTGTAAACAAAATCACATGATAAAACTTATATATTTTTTTTTAATTTAAAATTTAAAATTTATTAAAAAAGTGGGGTAATTTAAAATCGTTATAACTCGAAACATTATTAATAGGATATTTTTTCCATTTAATTATACAGAAATATATATGTTTTAATTTAGATTCAGCATTGTTAAAAATTTTAATTAAAAAAAATATTTAACGAAAAAATTTAAAAAAAAAAGAAATCGAACATTCAAAAGTATATATTTTTTTCAAATATACTGAATCAAAATTAAAGTAAAACAATTGAAAAAGACATGTTCCAAATTTGAAGCATCTTTATCTTTAACGGTTCTTGAGTTATAAAGATTTGAATACGAAAAATGGTGAAAAAACCCATCATGAAGAAAAACGCATTACATAAGAAGTTGTTTCCACGACAACCATTGCTTGAAAACTAGATTTTGAAAACAAATCAAAACGAAAAAATTAATATTTCCTATTCCAATCTATATTACAAAGGACAAACATATCTGTGCGTAAAGAATACGTCATTCTGCGAATGGCAACACTTTGAAATTTGAAATGAAATTTCGGTTTTGCAATTCTCGCAACAGAAAATATTTAAACTTTTAAGCATCGCACATTTTCAATTTTTATACCGTCGTATATCGGAAAAATATACTTTTAAATACAATTTGTTTGAAAACTGTATATCAATTTATTTTATAGATATTAATTTTTTTTTGTACTTTTTAATATCATTTTTCTAATCGTGTCAACAAAAGTACTCCATTTCTATTGAAAGTAAACGAAAAATAGTCGAAAATAGGCGATTACTCTATCTTTTCGTTGCCATTTTCTCATAAAACCTGAAAAAAAGTTGAAATTAAAATACGTGCTATATCAACAATATCGTCTCCGCGATATCAACTTCCGCGATAATGACGTCATATGCACACTTTTCTATAGATGAAGTTTGAGACTGGATTGTAAAAGTGGATTGATTTAGCGGATGCAAATGACGTCATTTTATAAAAAAAGCGTCTATTTTATTTCTTAAAACTGAAATATGTTTTGTAGAAGCGCGTCATTTTCACAGCCTAGCTGCTTTGAAATTCTTCTCAGGTGAATATGCTTCACTTTTGAAAGTATTATAATCGAAATCACACACTGATAAAACGCATTGTTTTACAAAAACTAAGAGTGTCTTTATAAAGAGAGGTAATATGCAAATAATAGCAATTTATATTACAGACCTTAAAGATTCTCATCTGGATGGATTCTCTTCGCCGAGTTAGACAAGCAAACAAAGATCTTGGCAGTAATTCGAGGTTTAAAATAATATCAGGTTGCTGAAGTTTTAGTAAAAATTCTCTCGATTAATAACATTTTAATACTATTCTTTAGGACATTCTACTATAATTTTATCAAAATAACATAATTTACTTAATTTAATTTTTCATAATTTTATATAATCTATATATTTAAAACACAAGTGTCTTTTTTAGTCATATGGCCTGATCTTTCTGCTGAACCAATTACACTAATAATTTTTTTTAACTGAAAGATGCTCATTTCTAGATGTGATCGCACTAGCTGTTTGTTTTTTTTTTAAAATATCCCCTGTTTTATATTTTATTTTTAAAAGCATTTTATGAAATTTCTTCAAAATGGTGAAAATTAGATAGCTTTCATTATTGCAGACAAGGGAGAAATAATGAGGTTTATTTATCTTTATTCATGCCACTTTCTGATAAAAATTCAAAATTGTTGATAAAAATTGTTGTATAGGCTTTAGTGTCGCAAAATTCCATTAGGGGTATAATATTTTGAACGGAAAATGATTTACTGCTTTTGAAAACACGCATTTCCCTCATAAATTTTTCATATTGTTTTTCTTCTGCATGTGTACTGATACTAAGTTTCCGACACTAGGTGAAATGCTTATTTAAGTGAAAATGAAGTCATATTTAAAAGAAAATGATCATTTGCTTAGATAAAACTAAACATTTTAACATAAATGTGCTAAAAAACATAAATTACGGAAATTTTTACTCTCCGGTATTGAGATTAGAATCCCAAGTTTAGAGTGCGTCTGTTCACATAAAAGGTATTGCTGACAATCGTGACTTCAAGTTTTGAGTTAAAGTGATTTTTAAATGATCAGCCAAAATACAAAATTTTAAAAAATGATGAAAAGTGCGTATGTAAATTTTGAGAATGTGAAAAGGATGTCGGGTTTAGATTTCATGCGGAAAAAATTCTATGATCGTGTCAGAGTGGAATAAATTTCGCTACTTTTCAATCCGGAATACCAAGCCTCAATTGATGACCTCGTCCTAATAACTGTTCTTTATTATATTTTACTGATTACGTGTCTGTATTATAAAGGACAAGCTTATATGTGCGTAACGCTGACGTCATTTTGCGAATGGCAACTCTTCACGATCAAATTTCGGTCTTGAAATTTTCGCTACTGCAATTTTTCAATCTTCTGACCGTCGCGCATTTTCAGTTTTCGTCGCATAGGGAAAAAAATTTACTACTTTCAAATGCAATTTGTTTAAAAACTGTATCTTAATTGACTGATTTATTATGTTTTTAAAAATAATTTTTAAGCATGATTTATTTAAGTTTATCTTATTACGTGCCGGCTTCAATACATAATAATAATAAACATATCGCACATAAAGCAATAAACATTGTTCAGCATTTGTTTCTGACTATTTTTGTATAACAAAATTAATACTTCCTTTATAAAATAATAATATTAAAAAAACACAAATCTAACATATATGTGAAAGACGAATTAACGAAATTAATACTTCCTTTATAAAGAAATAAAAGAATAATATTAAAAAAACACAAATCAAAAACATATTTGTAATCGTACAATTTAAATTTTTGGATCACCAAATAGGAAAAACATTTCAAATGAAATTTGTTTGGAAAGTGCATCTCGGTTTACTGATTGTATGTGGTTTTAAAAACAATTAGAAAGCATGAAATATTTATTTTAATTTATCTATATCGCGCGGAGCTCGATTACGAAAGATTAATCCGTTTGCCCTTAAAATAACATAAAAAGTTCATCGTTTTCTTACGGCTAATATTCATTTTAAAAAATCTTCCCTGTGAATAAATAAACAAAATAACAGAAATGAATCACAAATTTAACAGAAATGTAAGCTCTGAAATTATTACAAAATATAAGGATGCCGCAAGTGGCAAAATCTTGGTCAAATAACTCTTAGCATGCGGCAAATAAGAAAATATCGCTTTTGATGAATTTCAAAACTTTATTTGATTGTATAATTCATATTTTTCATATGAAAAATGCTTCTTTAATGTAAGTGGGCAATCTAAAAAATGTATTGCATATAAAAAAGTTATTAGTTTCCAATTAAAAAAAAATGTTTTCACCTATATTCTGTAATCCAGGAAGCCCGGGTACGATCCCCTAGTTAAGATAGAAACATGATTTAAACATCATTTTAAGCAGAAAAAAAAAACAGATAAATTTTTAATGCAATAAAAGTTTTTTAGAAAATTTGAAGATTTTTGTGTCCCGGACCCCATTAAAGATGTTCTCACTTACATTAATAAATGAAAGGGCATTAAAAAATACTGCAGAATTTTATTTTTTCGTAACGATTTATAAATATATACATATAGAAAATTTACTATTTTACTAAAAGAGAATTTAATTGCGATGCGAGTTAATATGCTTTCAGAAAACTAAGAAAGGATGAAAAAGTTAAGAAAAGAAATAGAATTGAAAGGAATCTTAAAACATATTTGTTCGTAAGCATTTGTTTAAAATTAAGAAATAGTTTCACCATTAAAATATTAATTTGTCATAATATTAAATCTAAAATGATATCAGTTGCTCCACAAGCACAAACAAGTGTACTTTATACATCAAAATTTACTATTGAACTTATTTTTTCAAAAATGAATTATTTTTTTTAGAAATGAAGAATGATATTGGAAATAAAACTGAAATTCACAAGTGTTCCTTCCTTACTAATGTCGTCAATACCATATCAAACTCTCCAATGCGAAAACAGTAGACTACTTTTTAAAATTCATACTGCTTTTAAAATGTTTAAAAAATTTTTAAATGTTTTTTTCAGGATATAAAAAATACGTTTTTTAACCTAGTTTGTTCGGTTTTGTATTAGTCACATTCAGTCATTTAATTATCCCTTTAACTACGGATACATATTTTTTTATTCTATCCTAACCACTGTATGAAAAACAAATGTGCCACACACTTTGGTACTAGGATATTTTAAAGAGAAAACTACCACAATCAAAATATTTGTAAATTTTGATGCAATTGAATATAAAAGCAGCCGCTAGATCTGACACGTAACCAAAGCATTAATTATCTTAATTTAAAAGGCTTTTTTATATTGGATTCGGATACAAAAACTTAAATTATCTATAACAAATTAAGAATCAACAATAATAAATTATAAACTGTCACAATGTCTTAAATTGTCGAAACGTCAGTGAAAGCTTACAATGGACACACGAAATGTTTTTGCTTTCCATCTGTCTGTTAATTTGTTAGTTAGTCTGTCTGTTCCGCGATAACTGCCGCAAAAAACATCCGATTAGTTTTAAATTAAGTACGCATGTTGCTGAGGTACGCGGATTAAATTGTACAGTTTTTTATTAGATTTGGTTTATTCGTTCGAAAAATATAGAATATTTTATTTTGCGCCATAATGCTATACAATCAGAAAGATATAGTGAGCTGATTGAAAAATTGTGGAAAATCCCTTATAATAAAGCTATTTTTAGAAAGCAACGCACTATATTGCCCCTATCTTTGTGAATTTTCGCGATATTTGACTGGAACTTTTATAGAAGTTGCCCAGAATAGCTGACTACCAAATTATGAAATAAAAATTTTGAAATCTTCCACGCATGCGCAGTTAAAAATTATTTCATAAAAATGCCCATATCTCATCAAATATTCACTATATACATGTTTTAACTGCTGTATACTGTTGCTACTATTCTTTGTCGCGTTTTCGGAAAGTTGTGTTAAATTTGGTTGAAAACTCTGGATGCTATAAACAAAAAACTTGTGAACTTTTCACAGACACAATAGCATCTTCACGAATATGAGTGCTAAGCTTACACAATTGCACACAAACGTTGAACAGGACCCAAATACTCATTTAAGACAGCGACAAACAATTTCCAGCATTTTCTGTTACATAGGTGATCGCAAATATTATTTTATTATTAAATTTATCATTAGCCTCCCCCCCCCCCCATTGGCTTTCCCAACTAAATCTTCACCAAGAAATATAAAATCAAACATGTTCTTTACATCCCAGAAGTTCAAGAACAATTCGCTAATAATTTTCGTAGATATTCGGCAAGGAGTGTACAATCGAAAGCATCCAATCCCTGTACCTTAACTTTTGGAGGCCAGTGTATTTCTTAAGGAACACTGATATTTAAAATAAATGAGCATTTCGGAGATCTGTATTAACGGTATAATTTTAATAAAATAATTTCACAATTCTTGAATTTTTCGTAAGGGCGTGAAAATGTGTAAAGCGAAGATTTGACAGGTTAATTAAAAAGGAATGATATTTTGATTTTTCTTTTTCAAATTAATCAGTCTCCTCAAATCGTATTACTGACCTCCTGATATTGTCACGGTGGGGTACTTCTTTAGAACGTGCATTTAGAAAATCCGGGTCTAATTAGCAACAGGATAAACTTCCACCAGTAAAAAGGATTAGAGTTTTGTTCCTTCTTTATGACAGTAATTTTGTATGACTACAGCGTATAAAAAAGTCAACAATTTCTATAAAACTTAAATGGTGGAAGTTTACCCATTTGGTATTCAGGCCTTGCAGGAAATGTCTCCGAACAACGGCTACTAGCGAAGTTTTTCTAATAGAATTCTTCAAATTCTAAAACATAATAAGCTTTTCCTTTCGCTGTTTTTAATATTTTAAATAAGAATAACAACTTTCCGTTTACGAGACGAAATTTACAGAGTTACATGTTTACGTTATGTTAATATTTGTGAAAGAAACAAGATATAGCAATAATAGATGCATTTTCTTTTAAACCATCATATTAACCCTGTATATGTATTTTGCAAGGTTGAATTTAATTTAAATTGTTTTACTATTTTAAAATGCAATAAAATATAAGGTAAACATCATTATTAGGATACGTTTTCCAAATAAATAAATCTGTAAATAAAAAGCGGATTCTCGCATAAAATCCTAAATTTTAATCTAAACCAAATATTTTGTTAAAAATACACTTTTCTAACCAATTATTTTAACTTATTTTCTGCAATCCACTTTAAAGGATTTGCATTCGTAATAGAAATAAATATTTCTCGCAGTGAAGTATAATTAGAATTTCTAAATGTTTAAAATAGATTTATTTTCATTTAGAGGTTGTATGTATATATAGCGTTATGAACTTTTTAGCCTTTTTGGACCCCATTTTTCCCTAGCGTTATCATACGTTATCATTCCTCGACAACCCCCCCCCCCCCTTCCGCCTTAACCCTTCACTGCACGATTTTTTTACATTTTTATGAAAAAATTATTTCAAATCTATATATCGGTTTAATAATGGGAAAAATAGGAAAAAAAATAAATTTTAAATTTTCAGCTAAAATTTGACATTTTATGGCGTGTACCCTATGTACACAATTAGAGTTTTAAAATATTGTATTGCTATATATATATATATATATATATATATATATATTACAACTAAATGAGCTTAAATTAATTAATTTTATCTGCTTAGCACCCTGTAACTTATTTTATATTAATATTTTTAAGTATTCAGTAAAAATAATGAAAGTAAACTTTACCTTAATAGCTTGATCGAATTTTTTTTTGTTTCCGAAGAACAAATCAAATCCCAATTTTTGTAAAATGCAGCCATCTGACATGGATAAAATAAGTGTTATTCCATTTTTTTTACTGTTCTTGATCAGATACAGAGATGATATTGGCCAAATTCATGGCACATAATAAGAATTACAGTGTTTTTAGATATGTGCAAGATGTGCACGAGTTGCAGTGAAAGGGTAATGATATTGTTATCAATGTCTATTTTTATTTAATGCGTTTGCAATGATATATATTTATTATTCGCATATTATTTTATTGATTTAAATAAAGAGAAGTCAATAAGATATTACTACTATACATGAAATGACTTTAGAGCGAAAAGGAAATACTTATTATTTAAAAATATAGCTTTTTGTTACACAATGCATTCGACAATAACATTGTCTTCTTCCCTTGCCCCCTTGATGGGGAGGGGGTAAGCAGAACTTCTTATCAACAAAACAGGTGACCAACATTCTTCCCATTTTTACTTTCTTCTATCTGTACAAAAAAAAAGAAGTATTGGATTCATGAAAATTTTCAAATTCCTGTTATTGACGTATTTAGACATTTTAAGGATCAGAGAACCCGAAAAACATGTTTTTACAAAATGTTTGTCTGTGACTCTGTCTGTCTGTCCGTCTGTCTCTCTGTATGTATGTGACACAAATTTTGTGGGCGCTCTATCTCAAGAACTAATGAACCGAATTTAATAAAACTTTAGATTCAGTTAGTACATGATATAATTTGGTGCTCATAACGTTTTGGTGTAAATCTCCCAACAGATGGTGCTGCTATGCTGCCTTGAAGGATTTTCACGATTTCCGCAATAGCGCTATCTCAAGAACTAATGTACAGATATTCATCAAACTTCAGATTCAGTTATTCCTTGATATGAGTTGATGCTGATTACGTGTTGGTGTAAATCGCCTAATAGGTGGCGCTTCTGTGCTGCATTTTTTACGATTTCCTCAATAGCTCTATCTTAAGAACTAATGCACGAATTTTCATCAAACTTCAGATTCAAATATACCTTGATTAATATTGCTGCTGATTATGTCTTGGTGTAAATCATTCAACAGGTGGTGCTGCTATGCTGGATTTTTCACGATTTTTGCAACAACTCTTATCTCAAAAACTAATGCACGGATTTTCACCAAACTTCAGATTCAGTTAGACGTTGACACCTGTTATTTGTGATTAGTTTTTCGTGTAAATTACCCAATAGGTGACACTGCTATGCTGAATTTTGCTGGATTTGCACAATTTCAGCGATAGTCATATCTCAAGAACTAATGCACGGAATTTCATATCTTTAGAATCCTCATGATGAGCATAGATCGCCATTTAATTTTTCACTGTGATAACGACTTTTGAAATTTTAACATGTATCAGATAGAAGAAAGTTTTGGAATTGGTACATCCGACTAGTTTTACTAGTAAACATAACAAGTATGACATCGAACCTGATTTCTGTGAAAACGCATTATATCAACATATCACTGAAGAATAGGAATGCCTAACGTTCAGATAATCCATATTTTGGAATAAAATGATTTTATAATTATTTAATGGTTTTAATAATACCTTTGTATTAAAAAAAAATCGATAACAGGCTAAGAAAATGCTCATAGACTATTTCGATGTAAAAAAAAAAAAAGAAAAAAAGGAAAAAAATAAAATTTTGATTGTATTAAAAATGATAACGATATCAAAAGATAACCCCTCCTCCCCCTAGAGATATCTTACGATATCGTGGGTACCATGTCAAACTATCCAATATGAAATTTTCATATTGGATAGTTTGACATGGTACCGATGATATGAAGTGCCAGACTAACTCCCCTTCCCCATAAATGGATAACTTTATATTTGTACAGATTCCCTGTTTCTGAGAATTCCAGTAAGGGATTTCACACTAGAAAAATTAATCGTCATATTTGTGTAGTCAAATACGTAATATTTTTCACAATGTAGGCATTCCGCTCTCCGTCATAACGTTTAAAAACGAAATTTTTACTTTATAAATATGTTTTGCTATAAATTGACGTCCTTTCTTTAAAAGTGTATGTCTTTTAAAAGTCTGCATGCCAGCTTACCTGATGTTACGGCCAGAAAAATGTATACAGGGTGTCCCAGAAGTAATGGGAAAAACTTTAAGGGGAGGTAGGAGGCATCACAAGTATTCAGATTTGCATAGTAACCCAGGGTCGGAAACGTTTTCCTGGCGCGGTAGTTACGACACAAAACACAAGAAAGACAGGATACGAATAAGAGGAGAAAACAAGTTTATTATCCTTAGTACATAAAAAAACTAAAAAGAACATTAAAGGGACAACGATCGTCATCAAAGTAGGTGTTCGAAATTACGACCCCGGGCCGTGATGCATGGAAGTGCATCAAGGGCGTATGGAAGATCTAATGCTCTTGAAAATACTGGGAGTGCTCCGGACTTCCCCAGCAGCTGCTACGATGCGTGCAACAAGTTCCTCAACACTTTCCAGCATTGTATCTGCATTTTTGCAGCGCTAAGAATAATAAACATGTTTTCTCTCCCTGTTCGTGTCCTTTCTTTCAAGTGTTTTGTGTCGTCACTACCGCGACAGGAAAGCGTTTCCGACCCTGAGTTGCTATGCAAATCTGAATCCTTGTGATGTCCCCTATCTCCCCTTAAAGTTTGTCCCATTACTTCTAGGACACCCTGTATATGTTAAGTCTATGATGGTATATTCCGTTCAACGTTTGAGATTCTTTTCTACGAAACACCCCGCCCTTCAGCTATCAAGCCGCCATTTTGTGATATATTAGCTAAACAGAATAGAGTATTACATTAATATATGTATAATAATTTAGTCTGAATCGACTTTGCATATATTAAAAAGAAATCGTGAAAAAGGCCTTATAATCTCAGAGCGTCAAAGAGTTGTTACTCCTTAGAAAATCGCAATTCAACTACAATCAACAAATTTAAATTTAAACTGATTGAATCTCCATCAATTTTAATTCTCATCATTATAATTTTTTATGTGTTTATTAACCTTTTACCCGCCAACGTTCCACAAGTGCAACATAAACTATGTGGTGCTGTATCTTTTTAAGTATTTGTTTAATCTGTTTGAAATTTTTAATATATATTTTTAAAAGATGTGTTTTAATGGATTAAAAAGTATTTTTTTATAATTTTTTTTGGTTTCTATTTTGGAGCTTGTTGAAATGTAACAAAAACACGTAAATGTAATAGACTGTGCTTTTTACTCTATCTATAACTTTAGAATTCAAATGTGAGTGCTGTGATGATTATTATTGTATTGCTTAGTGTTGTTTATTACGTTTTATGCATAAATGAATGTTTTATCTTACTTCGTCTTTGTTTTATGATCATTCGAATGCCAATGTTCCACATGTGGAACGTTGGCGGTTCAGAGTACAAAATTATCTTATTGTTCCTTTTTTTAGGATATTCATCATTTTTACTGGACTCTCTCGGGCGATTATTTTTTTATTATTTTCGTACAAGTATTATTAAAGAATAAATTTTATGATATATAACTCTTGCACCTGTTGCCAAAGTGTCTTTGAAATATTTTTGAACCAATAAATGCCAAAAAAAATCTACAACAGAATTGCAAAAAAGAAGGAGGAGATTTTGATTATTATAGTGATGACAAAATTGTTTGTGTACGATGGAGTGACAACAGTGTCGTTACTGCTATACCAAATTGGGAAGCTAACACATCGCTAACTCAAAGTGGAACATGATATTCTCGAAAATTGAAGCGAGAAGTTTCAATCAAATAACCTCAATTGATTAGATTGAATAATTAGAATATGGGTAGTGTAGAATTTTTGGATTATTTGTTTAGAACACATCTTCCAGTACTTCGATGATAAAAATGGTGATGAAATCTGTTTGCAAATGAACTAAATATGGCTATTGTTACTTATCATGTAGTAGGTTCAAAAGAAACCCTAAGATATTTTGGAGTTTCGACGTGAAATTGCGACTGCTGCCATAAAAATTGGATTTGATGTTTGAGAAAGGGACTGGAAAGTCCTACTCCTCCAGTAAGTATGGACATTATCACCTCATTCAGTAGCTATTGTTTTTCGTCTACTACTGAAGAAGATTCTCAAAATAATGGTGTGAATATTATGGAAAGCGTATGCATGAAAAATGTTTTCAGGCCTTTCATAAACATTTTGCTGTTAGTGACTAGTTAACATGTTCCTAAAATAGAAACATTTTTTACTTTCTTTACCTTATTTTCTTTGTTTTGCTATGTGTGCAGTGCTGGTATGATTTCCAAAGTAAAATTCGCCAAAATGTACAAATGTTATTCGTACCGCCAACGTTCCACAAGTGGAACATACCTGTAACTCCACTTCTATTTTACATAACATCCCAAAATTCGGCACGCAACCTTAGAATTAATCTAAATCGTCTAAAAAAATTTTTCAAATTAATTTGACAAGCAGTTAGTCCATGGTGCGGCGGGTAAAAGGTTAATATTATATTTTATTGTATGTATACATTGTTTAGCATTTAACGTTATTACTTTTACGATACATTTATGCAACCATCGTTGAATTCACAGAAAATCATTCGAATTACTACACAGTTTATAAAATTTATTCTACTTTTGCTCAATTAAACGCCAATTTTGTTGGTTTTACACGTTAGATTTCCCGATATGTAAGTGTATTAATCGGACAACGAGAGTGTGAATATAGTGAGAAAAGTTGAATAAATGTACAAGTTTTAGCAATTTAAAATAATTTCGAACTGAAAATTTTGACTACAGGAAAGTTATGTTTTTTAATCATCGTGGATTCTGCTACGTATCTTTGTCTACAGAATGTCCTAACTTTTTCTGTATAGTAGTATAGATG
The DNA here is from genome assembly GCA_963932465.1 of Maratus speciosus. Taxonomy (NCBI): domain Eukaryota; kingdom Metazoa; phylum Arthropoda; class Arachnida; order Araneae; family Salticidae; genus Maratus; species Maratus speciosus. The sequence goes on along the minus strand of OZ010793.1, from coordinate 111,575,857 downwards.
TAGCATTTCTATATTTTGCAACCGTTGTTATATGCATTCACTTACAAAGCAAACAGAAAATTGTTTCAGTTTTGAGAAAAATTAATTAAAAAAAAGCGTTTTGATATTTTTTTTATTATTAAAATTTTTTGCCTAATGCCTTTTTGACATGAAATTATCTTTAGAACCTTTGGTTGGAACAATAGTATTGAAGCATACTAATTATTGGCACTTTTAATGTTTCCATAAATGAAATTTTAAGGATTTGTTAAAAGCGTTTTAAATTATGTTTCGCATCAGAATATCTTAAAAGTTACATTCATTATTTAAAATGAAATTTAAATTTATGTATAAAGGATTGTGTATTCTAAAAAAAACGTATCGAGTAATAACTGCTGGTAACAGTAGTTACAAAGTGAAGAATTTAAGCATACGTACAAAACCCTAATAGTCTGTCCTACCATAAAATATCTATACATTTCCTTTCGATTGTTATTATTATTTTTCGGTACATATGTCGTGCGAAATCCGGCTTTTTGCTAAGAGCCCGTCTAATTGGAAAATAATCTTCCTTTTTTCCAATCGGCCTGATATTTTGCAGACTTGTTGCGAAGAGCCTAAGCAGATTTAGGCTAATTGGAAAATAACCATTTGTATCTGAATCATCCTGATATTTTTATGTCTTATTGCAGAGGTGCCTGTGGAGAGTTACGCTAATTGCAATTTGTGTATATCAAGGCATGAAATTTCGATTCAAAAGGTTTTCGCCAGACTAAAACTTTTGCTCGCCATTATTTTACATTCATTTAGACAGCTCCGCAGGTCACCACACTTGTGCAGAAAATGAACTATTTATGACAAATTGAATTTCAATTGACCGTTGTTAGAAGGAGCTGTCTGTTAAATCAGGAATATTTTACTTTCATGAGAATATGAACAATTTTTAAAGTGTTAACAAATGTAGTATGAAGAACTTTCTGCTGATCGGAATCATAAAAGAATGCAGAAATTGAAAAATCGAAACATATTTACTGCAAAAGAAAAAATAAATATTTACTCAAAATAAGGTTGCCATAATGTTTCAGTGGTTACAGAAATTGTCACATACCACTAAAAACTCATCAAAGAAAAAGTTCCTGTACTTTTAGAACTTCACGTTTTTGTAGCGATGCCTTTCTGCACTAAAATACCCCTTGTCAATCGCAACTGTTCTATAAAAACCTGTCAGGGTGGATCCATTAATAGAAATTCTGAATAGTTCATCCAGTGTCTCAGTCTTCAGAGAGTTCCTGTATGCAGTCTTGAGTCTGTTGAGACAGCTGAAGCCTCTCGCACGAAGCTATGCTCACTGGTAGAACAACACAAATTATGAGAATTTGGAGCGAATTGGGGAATCTTTCTGAGTACTTTTCAGTATTAGTGAAGAGAACATAAACTTGAATTTTGTCCACTCTGGCAATACGATATCTATTTTTCATTAAAGAGACATGGTTCAAATACATGAAGAGCTTTTTTATTTCTTCTAACACAAATTCAAGAATTTTTTTGGGGGGAGGCCAACCGAAAGTGTAAAATACATGCGGACATGTTAACACATCTGTTGAAATAGATTACAGTCTTTCTGTGTTTTATATATTTGCATGTTTAATTAATCTCACTCTTAAAGTCAGAAACTTTCGCTCCAGATTATTAATATTTGCCAGCTGTACAACCTTGATTCCTGAGATGGATAGTTGGTCCAAAAACTACTGTTCGTTTAATCCAACATTAGATCCAAGATCTGTCAGAACTGAGATGCAATGTTCAATTTTTATTTCCTGATAAAATGACAAGTTCCTTGTTTTTTTAATGCCACACCTAAAGGGTTCAATTTCCTGTAGAAATCCAACATGAAGTACAGAATTTACAGAAATTTATAATCCTTCAATCTTTTCTGCAAATCCTTAGCTTTAGCACTATTATTGTCTTTCCAGTCGGCCTCCTGTTCAAGATGACTTGTAAAAGATTTTTCACAGCACTTTCATTGATGAATAATCATATCATATTGTGACTATCAATCACTTTAAGAATTCTTTTTCCTAGAATTTCTGCTGTATCTTTTAACATATGAAGTCTTTTAGCTGAAATGGTAAAATTTAACCCTTTGTTGCGTACTCTAAAACTGGCGAATCCCCAATGTTAAATTTAGTATTTCCCTACTAAAAGGATCATACTGAATGAGAAAAAAAATTATTTTATGTGTAATATTTTTATATTATTCGAGTTACAGCTTGTCCACTACAGTGGACACTATGAACACAGGATTGAAATGTAGTGCTGTTAGGAAAATAAGATTTACGATAGTTTTCTTCTAGAATATTATAATATTTTAAAAATAATTGTGGTTAAAATTGAGAAAACATTCATTGATAGAGAAATTTGTAAAATTAATCAGTTTTTGCATCGATATAAAGGTAAATGTTACATTTTACACATGAATATGTTGGCTTCCTTTTACATAGTTCCATCTTGCATCGCTGTGCACTTTGGGATGTTTGAGGGAAAGTGTTCCATCTTGTCATATTTGGTGCCCTTGTGTACAGAATTTCCTCTTACTGTCAATTGTCTTAGTTGTTTGTCTTCCAACACATCACATTTTTCAGAGCCTGGAATCAAATGCGGTTCACCAGATTGTCGCGTCACTGACTGAATGAGTCCATTTACTAGAGCCAATTTAAAATTTCCAAATTGTATGTCACAATTTGCAAACAAGCTTCTGTATGCAACGAAATTTCTTAAATTCAAATAAGTTTTCATTTAACATTTTTAAAAATAATTAAAAAATGTTCCATATATATTATTTTTAAAATTTTTATTGTTATTTTATTGTTTTTCGATATTGTTATACAGATCCATTTCAAAGAGAACACATATGCAATTTTTTTAAACTAATAAATTGCATAAATAAATAGCGTCAGGCAATTATAACTTGTAAAAATGTGAAAAAGATGAAAATTTATATAAAATATGCCTGCATAATATTAAAATCACATAAACACGTCAAAATTATATTTTAAAATTATCACTGTTCACACTCATGACGTCCACTTCAGTTGACAGATTAAAATGTCATAATGTTGATGCTGTGCATGGTGTCCACTATAGTGGACATTATGTAAAACCTTCCATAAAATAAACAAAAAAGTATTTTTATACTTGTTTTTCAATGTTTTATTAGGCCAAGATATCTAAAAACGATAATTAAAGAACAAAGTATCATTTAAATAATATTATTATAGGTTTAGAAACATTTTAGTTCATGTTGAACAACGTACAGGCATTCTGATGAGACATCCATATTAATTCTATCTCAAGAAGTAAATTAACCGTCTTGTTTCGCCATCTCGATTTTTTCCCTGCAAGCATGAATGTCAAAAAGTAGCATAAGCTTTAAATAGCAACTGCGAATGAAATAGGTTGGATAAGAAAAATTTGGCAATTTTGTCCACTGTAGTGGACACTATGCAACAAAGGGTTAAAAATACTGCAAACTACTGAATGAGATGTTTTCAGATATTCAACTTCACCGCATGCATCGAAGTTGAATTTGGCAGCTCTATTGCTACTAAAATGTCCTCTTGATATGATTATCTTTTGCATCCACGTATCGAACATACACATTTGCATGTTCAACATCTAATCTATCTGTAATACCATTAACCAGAATGCTGATATTTGTACACTTTTTTTTAATTTTTCCACTAAATCTAACTTCATAGTTTTAGCAACAAAATAGATAAAATACCTGCATTATTTCTCATTGCCATACTTTGTTAAAATATCCACATTTCTCAGTTACGCACAAAACATAAATAAGATCCGCATGTCGCTGGATTGAGGCACGATGTTTTGAGCGTATACAGTTTGATTTAAAACGTAACATTTTAAAAGACAAAACTTACTCGCCAACCTTAAATATTTGATCCCATTGGCGAGCTGAAATTTCGCTCCCTGGTCTATATATTTCTCAATCAGACTTATTCTTATTTCAGACTCATTGCAATGAGCATATGCAGTGTTAGACTAATTAAAAAATGACTACCTGTTTCTTCAAACAGTCTAGTTTTTTCCAAGTTTATTCCACTATATCTAGGCAGTGAATGTTTAATCGTTCTTTTAGTATAAAAGAAAGAAAGAGGAACTTAAAATGATTATAAAAATGTATAAGAAATCTGTCTTATTGACAAATTTCATTAGCACGAGTTGCCTAAGGACAGTAAATACTTCATTTTTATTTTAAGGGTTTATTTTCGCTAACACTCCGTGCAGAAATATTAACCCCTTAATCGTCGCGCCCGTGACTGTCACGGGCTGTGTAGGCTTCTTTTCTTTTATTCAGATTGTTTTATTCCCACCAGTTTTTTTTTTTAAGAATGCAGTTGGCTTTACTCTTTCGACATTTTACCTGCCATTAAATCAAAAGAATATTTTAACTTGAAGAAAGTTGTGGCAATCAAATAATCTGAATTTAAAAAATGTATTGAGACACTTCTCAGGCGCGACGATTAAGAGGTTAATACAATCTGCAGATGTAGCAGATTTTTAATATTTTCATAGAATTTCGTAGAGAAGATGGGTTGCTGAATGAAAATTATTATAAACATGCATAAAAAAAATTCTGCAATAATGAAATCTGCGGACGAAGCCCATTATTATGGTTTTCTTCACGTTACGTAGAAAATGGGTTGCTAAATGAAAATAATTATAAAGCATATGTTAGAAAATTGTTGTATCAATAAAATCTGCAGATGAGGCATATTTCAAAATTTTACTAGCATTATGTACAGAAAATAGACTGCTTAATGAACATTATTGTAAAACCTATATAAAAAAATTTCTGTATTACTAGCGAACAGAGGCAAATGAGTAGATTTTTCAAATTTTCTTTGGTGTACATAGTGAAAATGGATTGCTAAATGAAAATAAGAATAAAAAATATATAAGAAAATTGCTGTAGCAATAAAAGCTGCACATGAGGCAAATTCTTCGTATTTTTTAGCATTACGCAAAGAAGATGAACTGCTGAATAAAATTAGTCATAATGAAAACTTCCGTATTGGCAGATATGTTTTTTGCTCGTGGTTACCTAATATTAGTGATTACTTTAATTTAATTTTAAGTCTGTAGAATAAATAAAATAAAAATAAACTCGCAAAACCAGCAGTACATTATCATAGCTGCCAACTTGTACGGATGTTTCATACCACAAAAATTTTTTAGTGAACTTTAGCTAATTGAATCACCGAAATTCAATAAACTTTTTTTTTTTTTTTTTTTTTGCTTTAATTCCTTAATTCTCACTCCCGTCATATTCACGGGCTGTGTCGTTTATTTAGCTAATTGAATCACCGAAATTCAAGCTAATTTAACGATTAAATAAGTCAAGATTTTCTATTAAATTTTAGTGGTGAGAAAAATCCGTACAAGTTGGCAGCTATGCATTATTCTTCGTAATGCTACGGAAAAAATAACATTCTGTCTTGCCCGCTGATTTTTTTTGTACATCTTTACGGATAGAGGGCAAAATTTACCTATAAGAAATAAAGCTTTTTTTTTTTTGCTTTAATTCCTTAATTCTCACTCCCGTCATATTCACGGGCTGTGTCGTTTATTTAGGTTGTCTGATACCCAACAGTTTTATAAAATAGTGTAATTGGCTTTATTCTGCTATCATTTTACTTGGCATTAAATATGGTGAATATTTCTTTTCCAAAAAAGTGGTGGCAACGAGCAGTCTGAATTTTTAAAACGTAATTTTGTGCGAATGTTAAGGGGTTAAATATCCACCAGGCGCATAAATCAAATCTGTCAATAAAGAAATTTTCTTCTTAATTTTGTGTAATCATTTTAATTATGCAACTAATTTTCTGTACACAATGTTAGGGAAATATTAGTAATCTACCTCATTTGCTGGTTAAATTATTGAAGAAATTTTCTGATATATTTTTTTATAATTGGTTTCCTGTATCAAACCATTTTCTCTGTGGGCAAACACAAAAAATATGCCTCATTTGCAGATTATATTAATACGAAAAATTTCATATATATTTTTTATAATAAATATAATTCGGGAATTTATCTTCACTAACATAATTCGCGGAGCACATTAAGAATCTGCCTCATCTACAGATATCATGACTGCAGAAATATTCTTATATTATTTTTTTATAATTATTTTCTTAAACAAATCATTTTCTCTACTTAATGTTGGGAAAACAATAAAAATCTGCATCCCTTGCAGATTCCACACTGTTAAAATTGCAATACTGTTGCAACAAACTGTCCAGACATTCGACCGTTTTTTTTTTTTAAATGCGGTTACATACAGGTCATTTAATTTTATTTTGGACAGATACGTTTAAAATTGTGGTCAACTAATCGTTATCTTTAAAAATAGTCGAATGACTGGACAGTTTGATGCAGCCTTTTAACAGTACACCGATACATCAGTTTTGCTTATATAAATTTTATAATTACTACCATTCTGTATCCTATCTAATCTACGTAATGATATGAAAATATAAAAAATTGCCTCATCTGCAGATTTTATTAATAACACGGGGTGTTTGGGGAAAATATGCTCATAAAATTAAATGAAGTACTGTAATTTCTGACGTACAAGCCTTTTTTACAAAGCAGAATCTTTACTTAATAAATTAAGTCAAATACGTGCTAATTAGAAATAACATAAGTCTTATTAAATTAAATTTCTGGTATTAAACAAAGTTACTTGAGCTTCGGCTTATACGCCGGCAGTTACGGCATTCACTAACATTGGACACTCAGTCACGTTAATAAAAACTGTTATTGACAGTTTTCTTTTACACATTTATAAGCATATTAAATTCATCTTACTACTTTTTAAACTAAAAGTATGCATAAACATTCACTACCTTGGTCATATTGGAATACAGTTGTCTGAAACTAGCAGGAGTCGCATTATATACAGAAAATTTTATTGTTCCTACCAGAACCCTTAATGAGTTACCTTCATGATCATTTTATTTAAAATATATATATTTTAGGATTTAAATATGTAAACAGTTTTGTAAAGGAGTTTTTTTTTTTTTTTTTAACCCAAACCTGAATCAATTGTTAAACCAGTGTTGCCAGATTGGGGATTTTTTTTGTCACCAGCATGTTGATTGTCACCGCTTTTTTGAAATAGAAATATTCGACCTATTTAAAAATAGATTAAAAATTCTGAAAAATAATCGAATTATACTACTTTAAAAAGGTGGTGAAAGTCAAATAACCCGAATTAAAACAGTCTCCAATCTGGCAACACTGAATTAAACATTTAAATCAAGCTAAATCAGGGCTGTCATCGGAGACCACCTTTATATTCTCGCAATACTATTTTAAGCAAATGAATTTTGCAGTACATTTATCTTATAGATGTTGTTAAAGCCTATATGGAAATTTTTGTATTTAAAAAGTGGTCTCAGTTGAATTAAAAAATAGTCGCCAATGGAAAAAAAAAAGAATTTCTCGAGGAAATCTCCGGTTGCGCAAATTTTGCTACTTTTACGTTGGCTGAGAACATCTCGGGTTGCGCAGCGAAAGGGTTAATATGGTATGTACAAATGAGTAATCTTTTGATATTTCTTTTTCAAACCAGCCCGACTCCCCTAAACGTATCGCCCATCTCGTGATATTGTGACAGTGAGATGCTCCTTTAGCACAAGTGTTCAGAAGATCTGGGGCTGATTACAAAGGGGGTAAACTTCCACCAGTAAAAAGGAATATAATTTTTTCCAGATTTATGACAGTAATTTTGCATGAATACAGCGTTTAAATAAGTCAACAACTGCCAATAAATTTTACTGGTGATGGTCAGCCTAAGTTCGCCCCATGTTAATCAGGTCTTGCAGGAAATGTCTCTGAAGAACGGTTACTGACAAAGTTTTTCTAATAGAATTTTTCAAATTCTAAATTTGAATTCTAATTCTAAATTTTACTTTCTCTTTCGCCGTTTTTAAAATCTTGAATAACAATAACAACTTTTCCGTTTTATCAGTTGAAATTTACAAAGTTACACGTTATATTAATATTTGTCAAAGAATCTAGATATAGCAGTCACAGATATATTTCCTTTTAGACCATCATTTAGAATTACCCTGTATATGTATTGTGCAAAGATGAATTTCATTTAAATTGTTTTACTATTTAAAATGCAATAAAATTGAAAGTAACATCGTTATTAGGATGCGATTTCCTATTAAATAAACCAATAAATAGAAAGCAGATTCTCGCTTAAAATGCTAATTTCTAATCTAAATGAAATGTTTCGTTAAAAATGAACTTTTTTAAACAATTACTTCAACTTTCCTTCTGCAATCCACATTAGAGGATTTGCATTTGAATTAGTAATTTTAGAAAATAAATATTTTTTGCAGTGAAGTATAAATAAAATTTCTAAATCTTAGAAATCGTTTTATTATCATTTATATACAGACTATCTGTTTCTGAAGAATTCTAATAAGTGAATGCAAATGTATTCTGAAATTACGTATGTTCAAGGATTTCACACCAGGAAAATTAATCAATATATTTTTGTAGTTGTGTATTTTGAAAAATATAAGTGGCGCTCTCCTTTGCAACTATAAATAACGAAATATTTGGTTAGCCCCTTGAGGGGAACCGGTATATATTATATACCACCTACGATAAATGAAGTTCTACGCAAGAAAAATTTTATTAAATTTTACTTTTCTAACTTTGGAGGGAAAAAAAAGTCCGTAAAATTGCTTTTACTTATTTTGAAATAGAATTTTTCAAAGATTCCGGTGTGAGTTCAACATTACAGGAACACAATCACTTGCCCCTCAAGGGGTTAAAGAGAAGTATTTTAGTTTGAATTGACTCCATATTACTAAATATGCATGTAGTTTATAACAGCTGCATACCTGACTGACGCATAGGTGCCAACCTCAAGCTAATCTTCCGTAATACGTGCGTTAATTTGATCCTAGTTTAATAAGTTTCGAAATAGAATTTTTTTTAAGAAATGGAAATAAATATGTTCCACGTAGAAACTCTGAATTAAATAAATAAAGACCCATGAAATAAATTTTCTGGTTCGAAAGTAGTTAACCTGGGTCAAATTAATCCAGATATTACGGAAGATTAATGGAAGATTGGCATCTATACTGACGTTATAGCTAGAAAACTCTGTGTGTTAAGTGTATGATGGTTTATTCGGTTGGAACTATTAATAAAGAGGAAATGATGTATCCTTTAAATAGTGAAGCTTCAACTGAAACCGCTTTCTTAGGGGCTGATTACCGCTGGGTTAAACTTCCATCAGTAAATTTAAAGACATTTCTCCTTATTTAAATGCCTTATTAATGCAAAATTTCCGTCATAAATAGTCGTAGAAACAGATATCCATTTTTATTGGTGAAAGTTTATTCTGGTAACAGTCAGGCCCGGCTTTGCCGCCATATTGTGACAACCTAGGCCCCCTCTCAGTGTCAGTGAAAAAGATTATAATAGCTGGGCAAACTGACATCAATAAAAACAAAAACAATTTTTTAGGATATTTGTCAGAATATAGTTCCACGAATAAGGCGCTTTAAAAGAGCAGTATTCAAATTTACTGGTGGGAAGTTTGGTTGGCGGTAATTAGAAACTGTTGATCGGATTAAAAAAAAAAGCGCTACCATCTTGTTACAAACTCCTTAGTTACTTCACTTGCAACTTGCAGAGAGTACTCTATATGTAATCTCCTCTTTATTCAATTCTCTATTGCTTTGCTTGATCCTCTTTTCTACGATGCGCCCTGCTCTGCAGCTATCAACCCGCTATTTTGTAATATATTAGCTAAACAAAGTAGAGTTTTTACATTAATATATGTATAATATTTTAGTCTGAATGGACTTTGGATAAAACTTTATATTTCTTATATATATATAAAAAAATCTTGAAAAAGACCTTACATTTCAGAGAGTCAAAGTGGTGTCACTCTTTAGGAAATCACAATTTAACTAAAATTAACATTTTTTTCTTTTTTTTTTAACTGATTGAATCTCAATCAATTTTAATGCCAATCATTATATTTTTTATATTTTAATTAATATCTTAATTTACTGTATATGTATATTGTTTAACATTTAACGTTATTATTTTTATGATACATTGATGTGACTTTCATTGAATTCACAGGAAAATAATTCGAATTATTACAATGTTTTTAAAATTTATTCAAGTTCCACTGTTGTTGGTTTTACGGGTTAGATTTCCCGATATGTGAATATATTAACCTGAAAACGATCGTGTGAATACAGTGAAATAATTTAACAAATACACAAATTTTAGCACTTTAAAGTAATTTTGTACGGAAATTTTTCAAAAGTTATATTTTTATCATCATGGATTATTCTACCGCGTATCTTTGTCAACAAAAATGTCCTAACTTTTTCTATATAATTACAAGTAGCTTTTCTACATTTTGCAACCGTTGTTATATTTATATCCATTTACTTACATAGCAAAAAGGAAATTGCTTTGTTTTGAGTAAAATTATGAAATTTAAAAAAAGTTCAGATAATTTTTTATTAATATATTTCTTCGTCATTCTTTTTAAAATGAAGTTATCTTGGAAACATTTGGTTGCAACAAAAGTATTGAAGCATTACTAATTATTAGCATTTTTAAAGTAATAAAATAAAACTTATAATCTTATATATCAATAAATAAAACTTTAACGATTTATTAAAAGCTTTTAAATTATGTTTCACACCGGTAATTTTAAAAGATACTTTTATAAGTATAAATTAAATGTTAATTATTCCGCAGGATAAGATCTATCAATTCTCAAACTTATCAAGCAATGACTGCTGGTAACAGTAGTTGTAAAACGAAGAATTTAAGCACACGGACAAGATTAACACGCTACTGCCCAATCTATAAAGTAAGAATTTCCAAATTTCTTCTTGAAAGTCGTTTGCCACCACAAATTCAGAAAGGTAAATTTCGCTTTACTAATTACAGCGAAATTTCTGCCTATAAATAAGGCAATTTTTTAAATTCTAAAATAATGGTGACAAAGTAATTAATAAATTAAAGCTACGAGTATACTCGTAGCTTGACAGTGAACGTGTGAAACACGTGGTTATCCTACCCTGTATCTACACATTCCTTTTATTAATATTACTTTTCCTATATATGTATATATATATATATATATATATGTATACAGGGTGTCCGAAAAGTCTGGAAACGGTCGAATAACTCGAGAAAGACAAAGTAGATTGAAAAACGAAAATATACGTGTTAAATATTTTTAAAAAAGCTACTCAGTGATACCAAATTTGATCCCCGCAACCGGCCCGCCGGGGGTCAGAGGGGATCCAACTTTGAAATTTTGAATCATAATCCCAATTTTTTATTGCAGATTCGGGTTCTACGGACAAAAATACGAAACTTTTGTATTTAGCATTTTTTTCTAATCCTCGTTGATCACGGTGTTATTGAGCAAATAAAACAGATACATATTTTGGTTTTCCCAACCAGGTTTTGACATCTCGAAATTTGATTGGCCAGAACTTTTAACATCAAAGTTACCGTCTTTTGCGGAAATAGTGTTTCTCAAAAACAATCAGTGGAGATTATTTTCATGGCGCTTTATATGCTTTTTCCATAAAAATTAATAGAAATATATTAAATTAGTTTTCTATTTGCATGTTTTTTTATCAAGTCGATCATTCTTAAATAATAAACTGCGTATTTTGATATTTTAACGACTAAATAAGCACCTCCTCTCCCGAACAGAAAAATCATAGTATTCATTATTTGGGGGCGGAGTATGTTGTTATTCTGTGTTTTGATGTCTTCTGCTGTAAAAAAAAAATCACTTAATTCGGGGCCGGATGGGAGTGTAGAAGTTTTTTTTTTTAATTATTACTATAGAATAACATAAAAGAGCAAAAAAAAAAAAAAAAAAAAAAAAAACATATAAAATCTTTTTGTGCTGGCTGATTAAAGGATGGGAAGTAGCGTAAATTTTAGGTGGAGGAGGGTGGGATTATAGGTTTTCATGATTGCATCGCTGCCAACTTGTACGGATTTTTGCTACCAAGAAAATTTAACAGAAATCTCTGTCTTATTTAATTATCAACATTCACTGCAATTTGGCAATTGAATAAGGAAAACCTTTTATTAAATTTTAGTGATAGCAAAAATCCGTACAAGTTGGCAGCTATGTGATTGATGAGTTATTGTGATTACTGACTAGCAAGTAGGGAAGAAAACATTCAAAAATTCTAATAAATGTAATACTTTTTTGTAAATTAATATTTTTTTAATTTTAACATTTTTTTCCTAATTTTAAATTTATTACTGAGTTGTTCGGGAAGTCGTGTCCGTTTAGGAAAATCAATTCGCACCAGAAAATCCTGCCCGGTAATTATTAGTCATTAGATATAGGAATCAATGTCTAATTATTAAATGATAGAATTTTCCGTTTCGTTTTGATTTTTCCAAACGGACACGACTTTCCGAACGACCCAATAATTTTAAACAATTGAAAATTTTTGATCTTTTAAAGGTTCGAATTTAAAATATAATTTAGCTCTTTAAGCACTGTTGATTAATACCTGGGGGAGAAGACGTTTTAATTTTCATGGGGGAAGGATAATGTAGAAAGTGTTTAATTATTTATTAATTATTACAATAATATAACAAATGTGAAAAAATATATAAAAACAAAAACGTTATTTGCAGAACAAATTAAAAACAAATCAGTTTTTTCCTACATTTTTTAAGCCCGAGAAGGGCCATTTATTCATATATTTCATTCAGTTACTTCGATGTTTAATGTTAAAGTTTTGTAACAAATAAGTTAGAGCTTTTGCGAACAGTGTCCTTAAAAAAGGACTCATAATTTTTATTTTACTGGCACCAAAAATATTAAATTAAAATTTTCCATTTATAACGTACTTCAAAATAAGAATGTTTGTTTTTCATTTTTTTTTTTCACATTTTCATTTCATTTCGCGTTGGAGCTCTGTTGTGAGGGGTCATGTGAGGAGATTGCCCCATCGCATGTTATATTTTTCGCAGTGTGAATGGCAGGTGTGGCGGTTCGTTAGAATAGTTTTCGCTCGCTATTTAGTGCTGCATTATGACGGCTACTAATGATCAAGATCATTATATCAAGGAAGTTATCGACAAAATATGTAATGGAACGTTAAACAGTAATTTCAAAGACCAATTTGATAGATTTTCTTCGAACTTTGAGGACTATTCTAAGACTATACTGGGTGATTTTTACACCTTCGTAGACCAATATATCTTGGATATTAAGGCTAAAGCTGGATATTCTGACTCTGCCTCTGAACAGGAAGAGGTAAGAAAAACGTGCCATGATGTTTTTACTTTGCTTGGGGAGCCAACCCATGATAATTTGTTAAATTCAGCTATCTTTAGTTTTTTTTGCTCTATTAAGTATAAGAAAACTCCAAATTTTTTTCTTACTAATACTAACCTTAAAAACGAAATTTCCAATGCAGTTAAGAAAGGCGTTAAGCGTCCTCTTTCAGAGGAGAGTTCACCTATCCCTCTAAGTAATAAATATAAGAATATCGCTAATGAAGTTACCCTTACTGAAAATTTAGAAATGGATGTGTCAAATGTTAGTGATAATACTCAGAATACTGTCAAAGTTAAAAATTCTGTTAACCCTTTCTACGTCGAAGTCGACAGCAATTGGTCGTAGCTCATGAAATTACGGTGTTAAACTTGGAAAAACAAAAAATAACGCTAAAAGACGAACGCATTGTTATACAATGTAACTCTGATAAGGACTTTAAATCTACTCAGAAATGGCTAGACCAAAACAAAAAGAAATATACAACTCTAGATCCTAAAGAACTTCGACCCAAAAAAATATGCATTAGGGGCCTCCCCTGTTACACCGATACTAAAATTATTGAAGATAGTCTCAGGGAGCATGGTTTCGCAGTCACTAGGGCTGCCATGCTTAAAAATCGTAAAACTCGCCAACCAATGCCAATATACATGGTAAATGTTATTCCCCGTAAGAACTTTGAAGAAATGTACCAAATTAACAATATACATTATATTTCTGTTAAGATTGAAGCTTTTACTAGCAAAAATCGTGTAAAACAGTGTTACAAATGCCAGGGTTATGGTCACGCATCAGAAGTGTGTGGCTTCGATGCTAAATGTGTAAAATGCGGAGATCAACATTTAAGTACAGATTGTCACCACAAGGGGCGAATTAAACCCACTTGTGCCAATTGTGGACTGGGGCACCCAGCGAATTTCCGTGGTTGTCCAAAAAATCCTTATAGACTCGAAAATAAACAGAACCGAAAAACAAGTAATAGCGTCAGCAATCTATCCCAAGAAACCCAAATCTTAGCGGATATATTTAAGAATTATAATTATACCAAAAATACTAAAGACTCTGAACCCTCTACAAGTAATGTAGAATTAAACTCTGATAACAATGATAGTACTACCGCAAACACCCATTCCTCCCCTACTATTGAAAATTCTAATGCTCCTACTAATTACACCAATGATATTAAAGACATTCTTAATACTTTCAACGAAGTCAAACAAATCTTTCAAATCACTAAATTCCTAAAATGTATAAAGAACATCTACACTCAGACTAAGAACCTCGATAATCCGATGCAAAAATTGATGGTTATACTAACTGAATTTGATAAACTTGCTAATCAGATCAACATTAACGAAGATTAAGCTCTTCATTTGCTAAACTTTTTTCCTTCTTTTTGTCTGTGTTGTTTGTTTAAAAGTTATATATAAAAAAATAAATAAATAAATAAACTTCTTTTCTTGTATTTTATGCTGTTCTCATGATATTACTCTTACTTCTTTCATTTTCATGTTTTTTTCTCCTCAAATTACTAGACTGGGTGGACGCCGTCCTCTTGCTGTCGTTTGATCCCCTCGCTTTTGCATTTACCTGTTTATTTGGTTAGAACTCTCCTCACTGTAGCTTTTTCTTACATTATTATTCTTTTTTACTTAAAGTAATTTAAATTCTCTTGGAAATATGTAAATATTTAGTTTTGTTTCTATTATTCACTGTGTTAAACTTTTTTACTTAACAAGCTATATTAAATGTATGGTCTCTGAATTGAGTCTTTTTTTTATGGGGCTTCCTTTGGTAGCTTTTTCGCCTGTCGCCTGTCCTGGACATTTATGTGGATCATATGGATCATATGGAACTTTTTTTTTTTTCCCTACTAGTTCTACTAACAATTTTTTCTTAAAAATTGTCTATCTCTTTTGCTTTTACTCTCCATTTTTTCGTGGCTACAAGCCGCGTTTAAACGCTCTTTTTTCCAAGGCTCCCATTGCATTGTAACACAATATACTCTTAGCCTGGATGTAAAGTTGCCATGCAACTAGGGAATCCACACACCTGCTTGATTGTTCCATTGTTCCAGAAAGTTTGTACTCTCCAATAAACTCGTTTATAAATGCTGATGTCATTCTATCATTTCATCAGTTTATAAACAGAATTACTCCGCGCAGGTAAGGGTTAAACCAAATGAACATTAAAAAATAAGAACAAAATTTAAACAATTTGATAATGTAAATACCCTAAAAATCCCTAAAATTTGCCTTCAAATTAAATCGAAATAAATCTTAGACTTTTAAATATGTTTTTTTGTATTTTACATGTGCCTTATCATTTTGTACACACTCATCATAAGCATAATACAAAATCTGCAATACAAATATTTGCAACTTAAAAAGGAAAAAAGTTTAAAATTTATTTAGATTTCTTTTTAACGGGACCTAAGTTTTTAATTGGTTTTATGTATCATATTATTTGACTTTTTAAAAATTGTTCAATTGGTTTAACTTATTTGTTATAAAAATTTAAGAAAGTAGAACTAACTGAATGAAATATATTAATAAATGCCCCTTCTAGGGCTTAAAAAATAAAGAAAATAAACTGATCTGTTTTTAGTTTGTTCTGCCAATTATGTTTTAGATTATATTTTTTGTCACATAAGTTATTTTATTGCAATAATAAACAAACAATTTTCTACATTATCCTTTTGTTATGAAAATTCACATGTCGTTTACCCCAGCAAATAATCATTACACTTTAACCCTTTCGAGACCGCATCGCATACACAAATTTTATTTGGAATACAGTGTGTTTTTTCAACTGTCCCCTTTACTTGTGAAATACCAAAAAATCCTTTAATTAAAAAATTAAAAAATTAAATGATTTTAATCATTTATTAATGGTGCCCAAAACAAATTCCACATGCACCTTTTGACAATGAATATATGTGCATAGCTGCCAACTCTTCCGCTTTTTCAGATCACAAAAATTTAATAGAAATTTTTGCCTTATTTAATCGGCAGATTACGGCGATTTACAAAGATAAAACTTACTATAAAATTTTTGTTGTCTGAAAAAGCGTAAGATGTTGGCAGCTATGTATGTGCCTCACAAATCCCGACAGTGTTAAAGAGTAAAACTAGTAAATCTGCAGATCAAGAGCCTCAACGTCATCTCTGCAACTTATTGTTTTTCGCAAATTTTGCTTAATATTAATCTTTCTACAAAAACAAAATTTAAACTTTTAAATTACACAAACATTTATAGAAGGAGAAAAAAATATTTCGATGGTTTCAGACATTAGAAGCGTTAAATTAAACACGTTGTTATGTAATGATATTCTGAAATTCTCACGAGCTACTTATTCTAGTAATTTTTATATAATAAAGCAAATTTCTTCAGGGGGGTGCCCCCCCCCCCTGAACCCCCCGTTGTGTAATTTATTTTGCATTTGTAATTTTCTATTGATTGAGTTAATGATTATCCTATATCTTAGATTCATTTTTACACTGCGATTTATAAGGATAAGCAACAATTTGGTCAAGCATTTTACGTTAACCTAATATCCATACAGAAGTATTTACTTGCCTGCTAACCACAAACATCTGTATCTAATGGATAAAGAACTTTTGGAAATGTAAACTGAGACATCTAATTTAGAAATCTAATAATAATTTTGATTACCATTCTGCAATATTTATATCTAAGATCTAATCTAAATATCTAAAAATGTACTCGATAGCATTAACTTACTAAAATCACCCTAAAGTAGGGGGAGTTCTAAACCTAACGGTTAATAATTCATCATCGTGTCCACTTCCAATTGACTAAATAGATAAACGTGATATGGCGCCGTTAAGTATTTTTTGTGATAGCCTTTTAATAGTATCCACATTTAATTTAAAATCGTGATGTTACAAACACCGTTGAAATTTGATGCACACCTGCGTTCAGGTCAAATTACGAAAGGTTAACTAACCTTTTATTTCCCTTAGCCGGGCATTTTGTTTCATTTTTCGTAATAGGGATTATTTTAATAATTTATTTTACACTCTACAAGCTGTTACACGGGACGTTGTTCACGTAGCATTAAAATAGAGATAAATGCATTAAATAAAACATTTCACTCACCACCAGACATGGCAAGTCTCAGGCTTTTTGCACAACACTATTACCTTACAGAAAATGTTGTTCTTTTAAATCGCGCAAATGTTTCAATTAAATAAAGTAACATTTTTTGTATTAAAATACTGGTATCCAGAACGCCAGAGGCTTGGCAGTCCTGCTCCTCTTAATAGAAACATATATAGTTAACCAACACTTTATCACATTTTATAGGAAACAATACGGAATTTATTATTTGTATGGCCTTACATATACCTCAGTCATAAAAACGTAAAATTTTGTGCCAATTAATATACGCAATTGCGAAAATGAAATCGCCAATGAGAAACCAATGAGAAAAGGAAGGCCAAGTAAAATCGTGTAAATCGAGGAATCTTTCTTCGTAGTGTGGGAAAATACCACTACAAAAATTAATTTATGTGGTATTTGGTGTGAAATGTTTATATGTATTCATTCCTGTCCTATTTATCTTTTTTATTATTTGTAATTTGCTGCATTTTCCCTTTGCACGTGAAAATCTTACAAATTAAAATGAACTCTTTGGGAGAAATTGTTATTCCTTTTTTTTTTTTTTTTTTTTTTTTTGGCAACAATAAAGTTTATAAAGTTTAATAGAATAATGTCAGTTTATTCTGTATGAAAATAACGAACTTTTTCCTTTATAATCAAAATAGTTGAATACATAAATAAAGATATTATTCTATATAGTATATAAATACTATTTTCATTTCTGCGTTTAAATCAATCTATATGCAAATATCTATACAAAGGCATTCATTAATTCCTTCCTTTTAACTTTGATTTGACTTTAAAAACCACACATACTTTCACATTTATGATATTTTTAGATGAGATATAGTTGCTACGCAACGGTTAAAAGAAAAATAATGAAATGTAAGTAAATTCATAAAATAAAATGTTTTATATTATTCGAACACATGTATAAAATTCCATCATAAGTTATACACCTAATTTAAAAGCTCTGACAAATGTTTTGACAAAATTGCAAACTAATAGGAATAATTTACTACTCTTATTTAAAAATTTCAGCATCAAAAATTTACCATTTAAATCCATTTTTTATATGAGCCATTTCTTTCAACAAATGAAAATTTGAAAATCGTCTGACTTGCCATTGAAAAGCATTACAGAGCAAAATAAAATGTTCCATATTTCCCGAACGAATGAACCAAATTTAACCAAAAACCATACAGCTAAGTCCGAGTACCTCATCAACATGCCACATTAGTTTCAAGCCGATCGGATGCTTTTTGCGGCAGTTATCGCGGAACAGACGGACAGACAGACAGACAAACGGAAATCAAAACTTTTCGTGTCTCCACAGTAAGCCTTCACTGACGTTTCGGCAACTAGTAAATCTGCAGATCAGGAGCCTCAACGTCATCTTTGCAAGTCATTGTTTTTTAACACTCATTGCATAATATTCAACTTCCTACAAATCGCTTTTTAAAGTTTTCAAATTACATAAATATTTATGAGCATACAAGATACTTCGTAAAGTTTCAGAAATTAAAAGTGTTAAACAAGTGGTTGTACATTGATGTTCTGAAATTCTAATGAGCTACTTATTCTGGTAACTTTTTAAATCAAAAATTGCATTTCTTCAGGGGGGCAGAGCCCCCCTGAACCCTCCGTAGTCTATTTAAATTTACATTCGTAATTTTTTATTGATTGTGCGGATGGTTATAGTATATCTTAGATTTATTTTTTTACGCTGTGATTTATAAGGATAATCATAAGTTTTTTTATAAATTAATAAAATTTAAATTTAAAATAAAATATTCATGTTAACCGTACACAGACAATAAATCTTGAAGTAACGCCAAAAATGTAACCTTAAAATCCGCTACATTCGGCACAACACAAAGACGTGCTTAAAAAAAAAAAAAAAAAAAAAAAAAAAACGTATGAAGTCAAAGAATTTGGTCCCTGTTCCACGTGCTTGTTTTGTCTGGGCCGAATTAGGGCATTTAAATCTGAGCGATAACGCACATCGTATTGCAAACTGTTTTTACGGCTTACTGCATCTCCATCTATCTCTTTCCTCCGTGAATAATAGTTAATTTTATTTTACCCAAGATCTTTTTAATCCAGCATCTTTGTTTTCGATAAATGACGTCTAATTCGCCTGCTATGCGTACTTACTCAAATCTTTTCATCTTGTTATATTAAAAAATACTCGAGAGTTTCCTTTTTATTTTTAATATGCAGCCATATTAATTTTTCTATTCTTAATTTTATTTTTCATTTTCCTGTTTCACGACAAATCATTTCAATTGAAAATTGTTTAAAAGAAAATATTATTCCGGGTTTTGATTTTCTTGGCAACAATTAAAGAAATATTGGTAAATGTTATGGGAAAATGTTACGTTATTCTCTATGAAAATAATGAACTTTTGTATTTTTAAGCAAAATATTTCAATAAAATAAATGAAATATTGCCTATTTTTATTTCTGGGCAAAAATCCTTCTATATGCAAAGATACAAATGCATTAATTCATCTGTTTTGACGTTGGCTTTACTCAAGCATTATACACGCAATTATACTAATATTATTAGGACCTAATACGCTGCTAGGCAACAGAGAATGAAAAGAAAAAAAAATGAAATATGCATTATGTCAATTTGATAAAACAAAATCCTTTATATTATTAGAAAACATGCATAAAATTCCCCCCAATATTATAAACCTAATTAAAAAAATCTCGCAAATATATTGACATAATTTATTGGAATAATTTAATAATGTTATTTAAAAATTTCAGCATCAAAAATTTACCATTTAAATCCATTTTTCATATGAGCCGTTTCTTTCAACAAATGAAAATCTGAAAATCGTCTGACTTGCCATTGAAAAGCATTATAGAGCAAAATAAAATGTTCCATATTTCCCGAACGAATGAACCAAATTTAACCAAAAACTATACAGCTAAGTCCGGGTACCTCATCAACATGCCCAGTGAATATCAAGCCGATCGGATGCTTTTTGCGGCAGTTATCGCGGAACAGACAGACAGATTAACAGACAGACAGACTAACGGAAACCAAAACTTTTCGTGTCTCCACAGTAAGCCTTCACTGACGTTTCGGCAATTATTTTTTTAATTAAAGATTTTCAAATATCAAAATTTTTCTATTGTTTAAATTTATGAAAAAATATGTTAAATTGAAAAAATATACTAGTAAATCTGCAGATCAAGAGCCTCAACGTCATCTCTGCAACTCATTGTTTTTATCAAACTTTGCGTAATATTAATCTTTCTACAAAAACAAAATTTAAACTATTTAAATTACACAAACATTTATAAAAGGAAAAAAATATTTCGGTGGTTTCAGACATTAAAAGCGTTAAATTAAACACGTTGTTATGTAAGGATATTCTGAAATTCTCACGAGCTACTTATTCTAGTAATTTTTATATAATAAAGCAAATTTCTTTAGGGGGGCTCTGCCCCCCTGAACCCCCCGTTGTGTAATTTATTTTGCATTTGTAATTTTCTACTGATTGAGTTAATGATTACCCTATATCTTAGATTTCTTTTTACACTGCGATTTATAAGGATAAGCAATAATTCGGTCAAGCATTTTACGTTATCCTAATATCCATACAGCAGTATTTACTTGCCTGCTAACCACAAATACCTGTATCTAATGGATAAAGAACTTTTGGAAATGTAAACTGAAACATCTAATTTAGAAATCTAATACCTTTATAAATTTTGTTTATAAAAAAATAATTTTGATTACCATTCTGCAATATTTATATCTAAGATCTAATCTAAATATCAAAAAATGTACTCGATAGCATTAACTTACTAAAATCACCCTAAAGTAGGGGGGCTTCTAAACCTAACAGTTAATAATTCATCATCGTTAAATAGATAAACATGATTTGGCGCCTTTAAGTATTTTTTGTGATTTTCTTTTAATAGTATCTACATTTAATTTAAAATCGTGATGTTACAAATACCGTTGAAATTTGACGCAAACCTATGTTCAGGTCAAATTACGAAAGGTTAACTAACATTTCATTTCCCTTAGCCGGACTTTCTGTTTCATTTTTCGTAATAAGGATTATTTTAATAATTTAATTTATTTTACACTCTACAAGCTGTTACACGGACGTTGTTCACGTAGCATTAACCCGGTAGAACTCGCTAGTGAGAATGCCCAATTGATTTTCTTTTACTTTACATTCATATAATATCAACTTTTTTTGGTTGGCTTAGTACTTTTATTCACAAAAGAGGTAAAATAATTGAAATAACATTTTGAAATTTTAATTAAAATAAAAAATGGTTTAAATAAGAGTCTTTAAAAAGTACGACTGTGAGAGAAAATCTCATGCAGCGAGTTCTCCCGGGTTAAAATAGAGATAAATGCATTAAGTAAAACATTTCACTCCCCACCAGACATGCCAAGTCTCAAGCTTTTTGCACATCACTATTATCTTAGAGAAAATGTTCTTTTAAATCGCGCAAATGTTTCAATTAAATAAAGTAACATTTTCTGTATTAAAATACTGGTATCCAGAACGCCGGAGGCTTGGCAGCTCTGCTCCTCTTAATAAAAACATATATGATTAACCAACACTTTATCACATTTTATAGGAGACAATACGGAATTTCTTATTTGTATGGCCTTACATCTATCTCAGTCATAAAAATGTAAAATTTTGTGCCAATTAATGCACGCAATTGCGAAAATGAAATCGGAAAGAATGAGAAAAGGAAGGCCAAGTAAAATCGTGTAAATCGAGGAATCTTTCTTCGTAGTGCTGGGAAAATACTGCTACAAAAACTATTTTAGGTGGTATTTGGTGTGAAATGTTTATATGTATTCATTCCTGTCCTATATATCCTTTTTTTTATTTTTTATTTGCTTATTCCATTTTTCTTTTGCACGTGAAAATCTTACAAATTAAAATTAACTCTTTGGGAGAAATTGTTATTCATTTTTTTTTTTTTTTGGCAACAATAAAGTTTATAAAATTTAACAGAATAATGTCAGTTTATTCTGTATGAAAATAACGAAATTTTTCATTTATAATCAAATAGTTGAATAAATAAATGAAAATATTATTCTATATAGTATATAAATACTGTTTTCATTTCTGCGTTTAAATAAATCTATATGCAAATATCTATACAAAGGCATTCATTAATTCATTCCTTTTGCTTTGGTTTGACTTCAAAAAACCATACATACTTTCACATTTATGATATTTTTAGATGAGATGCTGTTGCTACGCAACGGTTAAAAGAAAAAATGAAATATAAGTAAATTCATAAAATAAAATGTTTTATATTATTCGAACACATGTATAAAATTCTATCATAAGTTATACACCTAATTTAAAAGCTCTGACAAATGTTTTGACAAAATTGCAAACTAATAAGAATAATTTAATACTCTTATTTAAAAATTTCAGCATCCAAAATTTACCATTTAAATCTATTATTCATATGAGCGATTTCTTTCAACAAATGAAAATTTGAAAATCGTCTGACTTCCCATAGAAAAGCATTATATCACAAAATAAAATGTTCTGTATATTCCGAACGAATGAACCAAATTTAACCCAAAACTATACAGCTAAATCCGGGGAGCTCATCAACATGCCCAGGGAATTTCAAGCCGATCGGATGCTTTTTGCGGCAGTTATCGCGGAACAGACAGACAGACTAACGGAAACCAAAACTTTTCGTGTCTCCACAGTAAGCCTTCACTGACGTTGCGGCAATTAATTTACAAAAACATTTTTACATTTATTAGAATTATGGAAAATATTTTTGCCCTACTTGTTATTTTCTGGTTGCAGTAACTAATCAATGATCTAAATCTCCAATCCGACGCCACCTGAATTTTACACAACTTCCCCGTTCTTTGCTCCACCCGCACACAAAAAATATATGTACTTGTATTTATTTTGTCCTATATGTTACTCTATAGTAATAGTAAAAAAATCCCATACACCCACCTCCTGACCACGATTTAGAGTACAAAAGAAAAAAAAACAGCAGAAGTCATCGAAATGCCAAATATCCACACCTACCTCTACCAAATAACGAAGATTATCTTTTTTTTCTGTTCGGAAGAGGAGGGGCATGTTTACACATCAAAATATTAAAAAAAACGCACGATTATTGATTATAATGAATTGAATGGATAAAATAAAAACAGAAATAGAAATCTAATTCAACATATTTCTGTTAATTTGTATGGCAAAAGCATATAAAGCACTTTTGCCATCAAAACAACCTCCATTGATAGTTTTCGATAAACACAATTCCAACTAAGGCGACCCACTTTGGCAACGAAAGCTTTGGCCCATCACATTTCGTGATTACAAAACATGGTTGAGAAAACAAAATATGTATCTGACACATTTTGCTGGATTACATCGTCATCCACAAAGATTCGAAAGAAAAATGTTAAAAGCAAAATTTGCGCATTTTCCCTAGTAGAATCCGAATCTGAAATATAAAATGGGGATTATCATTTACAATTTCAAAGTTGGAACGTCTCTGACCCCCAGGTGGTCGGGGTGGGGTGTCAACTTTGGTATCACGGAATAGCTTTTTAAAAAATATTTAACATGTATTTTTTTTTTCAATCTTATATGAATTTCTTGAGTTATTCGACCGTTTCCAAACATTTCGGACACCCTGTATTTTGTCACATTTGATATTTTATTGTAATAATTTATAAATAATTAAACAATTTTCTACATCATCCTTCTCCTATGAAAATTAAAACGTCGACTTCCCCAGAAATAATCAAGAGAGCTTAAAGAGTTTAGTTATTTTTTAATAGAAAAAGTTTAAAAGATAAAAAAATTTCAATTGTTTAAAATTATTAATTTTAAAATTATGAAAAAAATGTTAAATTGAAAAATATTTTAACTTGCAATAAAACGTTTATAAGAATTATTGAAGAAGTGTCTGCCCGACTTGATATTTTGGAGATACAGTAACTAATCAATCATCAAAATATATAACTCAACCCCCACTGAAATTTACGCTACTTCCCCATCCTTTGCTCAGACAGTATAAAAAGTTTTTATATCTTTTTTTTTTAAATACTTTGTCCTATATTTTGTTCTATAGTAATAATTTTAAAAAACTGTACACCAGCATCAGCCTCCTAAATTAGATGATATTAAAAAGAAAAAAAAAAAAGAAGAAGAAGCCATCAAAACGCAGAATATCTGCACACTCCGCCCCCAAATAATGAAAATTATCCTTTTTCTGTCCGGGAGGGAAGGTGTATATTTACACGTTAAAAAAATTAATATACGCAGGTTATTATTTTGAAATGATTGACTGGATAAAAAAATATGCAAATACAGTACTAATTTAATATATTTCTATTACTTTTTATTGAAAAAGCATATAAAGCGTCATCGAACAACCACCACTAATGGTTTTCGAGAAACACTATTCCCACAAAAGACGGCTACTTTGACCATGAAAGTTCTGTCCAATCAGATTCCGAGATGTCGAAACCTGGTTGGGAATACCAAAATATGTATCTGTTTTA
This sequence comes from Maratus speciosus, assembly GCA_963932465.1. NCBI lineage: Eukaryota > Metazoa > Arthropoda > Arachnida > Araneae > Salticidae > Maratus > Maratus speciosus. Next base: position 111,550,787 of record OZ010793.1, on the reverse strand, counting down.
TTTGCTCGATTACACCGTCATGAACGAATATTAGAAAAAAATGTTAAATACAAAAGTTACGTATTTTTGTCCGTAGAATCCGAATCTGCAATAAAAAGTGGGGATTATCATTCAAGATTTCAAAGTTGGACCCCCCTCTGATCCCCGGGGGGCCTGTTGCGAGTGTCAAATTTGGTATCGCTGAGTAGCTTTAAAAATATTTAATACGTATATTTTCGTTTTTCAATCTGCTTTGTATTTCTCTAGTTATTCGACCGTTTCCAGACTTTTCGGACACCCTGTATATAAAAGGATAAAAATAAGTAAATAAAAATAAACCCCTTTTTAAAAAAATCTTTTTTAAATCATGAAACCCAACTTATTGTTCATAGACTCTTAAAACAAATAAATAAAAATATTTTCTTCATCATAAAAATCTTTGACACTGATTGATATTTATGAAATAGATTTGGAAAAGAAATTACCCTTTGTTGACATAAGACAGCCATCATAAAACATATTAAATTATCTGGGAAGCATCATTATATTTATAGCATAAACAAAATGAGTTTTTCAGGCTATGCTAGATACTTTATGAATCCAATTATAAACAACAAAGGATTAATTTCAAATCAATAAATCAAAGTAAATATGTTAGTTTAATTAGTGTCAAAGTAGAAAATTGATAAGCAATAAATCATAATTAGTTTTTATCTGGTGGACATTTCATATTATGATTGCTTCATAAATGATATTTAACATTTAAATTAGAATTATCAATTGTTGTGCAATCATAAGTTCGGACTGTTTGTCTCCTCATAAAAAAAGTTATAAAAAAGATAATGCACCAATCATGAAAGATTAAGAGCCTCCCACTTTGTTACTTCTGCCCTCTGCTGGAAAAAGTAATAACTATCTGATTAAAAGCTCGGTGCAGAGAGAAGGAGAAGGCAGATTATGATGTCCTCTGTAGAATATCAAGAATGATTTAGGGAGAGCTTTGGCTCCTAACATCTTCCAAGTCACTGGACCTGACTTTAGATGATATCATATGTTATTACAGAAAAATAAAAGTCAGTTTCAGCATGAACTGCCTCATCTTCTTGTAAGGCCATGACTACTACACTCAAATAATAGGAAGTACAAGCGGAAACATTTCATATATAGATAGATAGCAATTAATGTGATACTTTTTATTTTCTTTTAAAGACTTATTAATCAAAATTAAATAATGCAAAAACACGGAAAATACAGTATAACTTCAAAAATCTGGCATCATCTGGACCGAGACTGTGCCGAATTTTCGAAAATTCCGGATTTTTGAAGGAATATCAGAAGCAGTAACTATGAATATCAAAAGTAGTACTATATTCTTAATGGTGGCATTAGCGTGATAATTATGTAAGAGAAAGAGAAAATTAAATATTTAAAAAAAAAAAAAAAACTTTCTATGTACGATATTTTCTGTGTTACAGAAAAGACAATCTAATAAAAAGTGAAATTATTTCTTCTCTTGTAATTTCGGAACTTTGTTTGCTTCTATTTTTCTTTTGACTGTTTTTTACAAGTTTTTATCTTTTCCTTTTTATACAAACATGAAGAATGTCTATGTTGGAAATACAGTCCTGTTTCTCTAAAGCATATATTAATAATCCAGTCAAATTTATGCATTTTTCTAGTGACACCCTTTCTTGTGCCGGTAGTTCATCATTGGTCTTCGGAGCTGCTACTAGCATTATCGGCGGTTCTATTTAGCACAGCGTCAGCGATCTCACTGTCCGTTAAATTGTTTGCTGTTGATGCATTTTCGTCAAAGCTTAGCAAATCTTTTGTATCCCTTTTTTCGACACGTTCAATCAGCTCATAAATTGCAGCCTTTTCACGGCAAATTTGAAAGCCTGAAAATTCTTCCTCATCATTGATGTCGCCGTTGTCGAAAGTTCGTTCCAGCCATATATTGTGCCATGCGTTCGCCAAAGTTGTTCCCGTTGCTAAGTAACAGTGCAGCTCCCAGAAAATTTGTTCAGAAAATAATTGTCTCAGACAAATGTAAAAAAAAAAGTTAAATCTTCTTTTTTTGCATTTTTACTTTCAATCTTGAAGTTTTTAATTCATAAAGAATTGCCATTTTTCTTCTCCCATAACTTGAAAGTGTAAAAGAAAATGGAAGGGAAAGATGATTTTGATGCCGAATTTTTGAAGCTGCCGGATTTTTGAAGTCGCACTGAACTTCGTCATTTTGTTTCCACATCTGTTTAAAAATATCTTTATTGAAAGAAATTTATTGTGTCATTTATGAAATATTCATAAATTATGCAACATACAAAAGCAAAAAACAAAAAATTGTTTTGCGAGAAATGAAACTAATATATCTTTTTAAGCCCGTTTACTCGTAAAGCAAAATTTTATTAAAAATTAAGGGATTCTCTATTTTTAAAGGCGTAAATTTTTGATAAATATAAAACTCATAAATTTTAAAATAGTTTCGGAAACAAAAATAATGTATGCAACTGAATGCTTTTTCTCATTCAGACTGAAATAAGTTAGCTTTATAGTGCAGCTTTTAACCCCTTGAAGGGCAAACAATTACGTTTGTGTCAACCTGAATTCCTACCTGAAATTTAGAAAAATTTTATTTCAAAATCAGGAAAAGCAATTTTACAAATTTTTTCCACCAAAGTTAGAAAAGTAAAATTTCATAAAATTTTTCTGGTGCAAGTCTTTATTAATCGTAGGTGGGATAAAATATATCCCACCGCTCTTAAGGGATTAGCTCCTTCAAGGGTGGTGGTTCATTTTTGGACCAACTAATTTTAATTCCTAAATGCCACATTGACACCAGTACATTGCAATGAATAAAATTCCTTTTATTAAGTACGCGAAGAAAAGCTTTTGGCTATTTTGAAATAAATTAGTTTATAGATTCTTGTGTCATTCACTTATTTAAGCATTTTGCGAATAGAAGTACAGTTGTGGAAAAAAAAAAGTAAACACCGCTTCTAACTCCTCAACAAATTATCGTAGAAGAAAGTTACTGGTACCGAACGATTGGAAATAATGTCTACTTTTAAATGATGTATATAAAATTGGCTTAGGGGGCCATCTACATATTAAAACGAACCATAACTTTATTTTTTTTTAATAGCAGTACCCAATTCTGACAGCATAAATGAACTTTACACCCTTCAATTCGCCTAAAGACGAATTTTTATGCAATTCGTACCATAAATTTCCGAGAAATTAATTATTTTAAAACGAGCGTATTTTAAGGGCTGTATCCAAATTGAGTTACGTACTGGATTGTTAACCAAGAGAGCCGCCTTCTTTATCAAGGCACGTTTAAGCGTCAATGAAACCTGTTTGATTACAGTACAGCAAAATAAATTTCAAAATGTCTACTCACTTCCATCATAGACGGCCCCTTAAACCATCATTTTGCCATTTTTTAAGCATAATTTGAAAACTACTTGAAAGAAAAATGTGAAATTTTTGAATTTCCATAAAGCAAGACTTAATAAATCTAAATCCATCAAAAAAATTGTAGGTTGCAATTCATAATTTTTTCGAATATTAATTTCATAATTCATAATTCATATCATGAAATTATAAAAATTGCAAATTCAGCTTATTTATGTTTGGGTATATTAGTATTATTACTACAAAAAAAATTAGCACATTAGGAGCATAATATCGGGAGATATAAATAAAAATATGAAAATGTAATTTAACATTAGAAGCACTAAATTTTGAATGTTTATAATTCAAAAACTTATCATTCAAATGACTTGAAATTTGGTGTCTAGGCATAGTTTGAACCGAAGATTTGAAATATCTCGTTAAAATTGGGTATTGCCATTGAAAAAAATGAAGTTTGGATTCATTTTAATATGTAGATGACCCCCTAAGAAAATTTATATACATCATTTAAAAGTAGACTTTATTTCCAATCGTTCGGTACCAGTAACTTTCTTCTACGATGATTTGTTGAGGAGTTAGTAGGGGTGTTTACTTTTTTTTTCCACGACTGTACCTTGCCGCTTAAATGGTTAAAGATATTATAACAAAAAAAAAAAAAAAAAAAAAAAAAAAAACCTTACAAAATTGCAAAAGGGCGTGGGTTATTCAAATATAAGTACCGTAATTTCTCGCGTATCCGCCGCGGCTTAGTAAAGCCTTTCTGAAACCGGAAATTTTTCTGAAAAAAAAAAAAAAAAATTCAAATAAGTGCAAAGCAGAAGTAAGTCAGATTTTTTATTATCGCTTTTTATTAATTTAACTTGTGCATTAATATTCTTTTTGTAAATATGTAAATACTTTTTTATTCCTCTCCAAATTTGTCTGCACTGTGATTTGCATTATTTTTTTTTAAGTTAATCTTTGTATGGTCTCTGTAAAGAGTCTTTTCTTTATGTTGGGGCTGCCCTTTGGTAGCTTTTTCGCCTGTCTATGGACTGTTAGTTTTGGATCATATGGAACTTTTTATTTTAAATCTTATTGTTATAGTAACATTTTTATTAGTAAGTTCTCTTAATCTTAAACTTTAATTCTTCTTCTTTCGTGGCCACCAGCCTCATCTAAACATATTTTTTTCATGGCTCCCATTGCAAGTAACACGCATTACCTCTATACTGGATGTTAAGTTGTACCGAAACTAGGAAATTCATGAACCTGCTAACATTGTTCCATTGTTCCATAAGTCAGATTTTAATTCAAATAAATTCTGGTAGGAGATCGGGTTATCTGTGGTACAGCGGACACGTGCGAAATAAGGTACTGAAATGCTTTAGAACCAAATGTTTTTTTTTTTTTTTTTCAATTTCGATGATTTCGGTCATTTTAAGTTATAAACGATTATGTCGCATAATGGTATTCATTGGATAGTCTAGTGCGGAAATTTGGTTCAAAACATCAATTTGTCAACAATTTCTAAAAGAAATCTCTGCCTTTATCGAATAATTTAAATATTTCGTCTATATAAGAGACCTGCCAATCACATGCGTTTCCGAACAAAAATGAATTCATAAGTTAAGAAGTAGCAAATTTTGACTTTACTTCTGAAAAGCTATGGATATGTTGTCTTTCTTCTTCATTTTTTTTAGCCCCCGAGACGTTAAGCTATTTCTTTCTCCCAGCTTATTTTGTCTGCAAAAATAATGTTACCTTGCGGAGGCTAGCAATAACCAGAGCAGATGTATCATTGTGCGATTAAATCCTGTATAGCAATTTTTTAAATTTCTAAGCATCGCACATTTTCAATTTTTATACCACCGTATTGGAAAAAAAAAGTACTTTTAAATGCAATTTGTTTGAAAACTGTATCTCCATTTATTTTTGAAATATTAATTTTTTTGCAGTTTTTAGCACCATTTGTTTAATTTTAGCAATTCAAGTACTCTCTATATATAGAAAGTAAAAAAAAACAAACAAAATAGTTGAAAAATAGCAATTATATCTTTTTGTAGCCATTTTCTCATAACAACCGAAAGATAATGTAATTAAAATACGTGCTATTTTGAAAAAATATAAACGAATAATTTCTGTTAGAACATGGAGCTATTATAAACTATATTAAATTCTAAGTATCTTTAGACGCTTTCAGTGTGACGTCAGTCACGACGTTTTGGCTGGAAACTGAACCAAACGAACGGTTGTTATGCGTCATTTCTTTTTAAATATAAATTGTGGAAAATATTACCAGTACGTATCAAGTATTAAAACACTCAGATGTGGGATGCAGTTATAAGATATAGCTGCAACACTCAAACGAAATAGAAAATACAACATAGCAACCGTTTGTTTGGGGTCAGTTTCCAACCAAATCGTCATGACTGACGTCACGACTGAAACCGTCTATATTAATGGTACAAACAAATGAATTCCTATGAATCATTAGATAGCCGTTTTTTTTTGTCGAGTTTCTTTAATGATGGCATCTTTTTGCTGCGTTTGTGTATTATTTTGCGATAGTGACATCCTTATGCATGCTTTACTCTAGATGTTTAAGAATGGATCGTAAATGTGGAATTCTTAAGCGGATGCGAATGACGTCATTTTACATAAAATAAAAGTGTGTGCTTTAAGTCTTAAAATTGAAATAGGTTTTGTACTATTTATATATACATATTTTTTTTTCATCTGGGAGACACTAAATTCTGAAAAAGCAGAATTCCTGTTTTCTAGTTCTTTTTTTCTTGTCATTTTAATGGTTTTTTTTTTTTTTTTTTGTATAACTAAAGTTTTTACCTTATTATAATTTTTATCTGCATTTAGGATCAGTAAAGTATGCTCAATTTAAAAACGCGTAAGAACGATTAATTTTATTAATTACAGTTTATACCTTCTAGAACACAATTTCCATCGTGAAATATAAAAACAGTAAAACACACATTTTTTTTTTCAAAATGTATTTGAATGAAAAAATGATTTATCTTATTAATAACAAAATTATAGATCGCTTAACTAGCTATTAAAAAAAGACTTTATACTAAACTTTTCAAATTGATTCTTTTTTAATGAATAACGAAACTGTTTTGAAAAGGTTTTATTATAAAATAAAAGTATTTTGTTTTATTTTAAAGTTCCGGTTATCTAAACTAATAAATATACGAGAGATTCAAGTACAATTTTTTTTTCAACCATATAGAAATGAATTTATTTGACAAACCTTTCATCGTAAATAAAGAAATGTCAAATCAGCGAATCAAATTAATTAAACAATTAAGAAATTAAACAAATGAGAAATTAAACAATTATACCCCTGGAATTCCATTTGTCCGTAAATGTATTTTGATTAAATTTTTAATAATGCTATAACTAGAAAAATAGTAATTTTAGAGATAAATGAAACTTGAAACTTTAAAATTTTTAAGTGCATTTTTGAGAAATAATGTCACACAGAAAATGCAAAAGTACCGCTAGTTGACGAAATTGGACATTTCCGATAGATGTGCATTTACGTCCCCTGTCCACACATTAAATATTTTGAAAATTAATGACCATAACTATTGAAATTAATACACTAAAATTAAACCTTTTCTGTTTTAGGAAAGATCCATCAGTAGGTTTTAATTATAAACATTCACGATTTTTTGTAAAAGCCATTACAGAATGAAAGAATTTCATATTTCCTTACATACCTTTATGAGAAATGTTTGAAATTCTACCAAATCCAGCCGAACTTCTAAATGCGAGACACAATTTGTAATCTTTGATGAATTTTAATTGCTACTTTGGCTGTTTTGTTATTTAATTATTCCGCTCAATAAATGTACGAAATGACTGGAATTTTACAATTAAGGTCACATAACTACATTTTTTGTATCGTAAATTCTATTTTCCATAAAATGCAGATCCTTAAGCTGTATCTCAAATTACATTTTTTACTCTTAGCTCGTTCATGCAGAAAACTCGAAGAAAACAAATAAAGATTCAATGTTTGTCAAAGATTTATGAAAATATTCCATTGGCGCCATCCAAGGGTACTGAAAATACTGCAGAAGGTCGCCAAAAAGGAGTTGGAGAAAATTTACATGACTCTACTGAGAAAAAGTTTAACCCTTCATGTACTGAACTATGAATTTATGAAAATTTTATCTTCTAAAGCTAAAGCATTTTTCGTAAACTGTTTAAACTACATTAGAAGATTTACCTAATCATGTAATAAATTTTAGAAAGGTTTTAGAAGGATTGGAGGATTTAGAAGGATTAATTAAATTTGAATTTATTGGAATTTTGTTAAATATTTATAACCCCACTGAAATCTTTCATTTTAAATATTTTTCTTAGCGTTTTGTAGAACTAGGAAATGTACAAATATAATGTTCTTACATTAGAAATATAGAAATATTTCCGAATTGAAAAATCACCCCCCCCCCCCCCTTCAACGCCAAAAAAGCTTAAAAGATACAAAGGTAAAAGAAATATTCCTTTTAAAAATATTTTTGTTTTGTGTAACCAATAATGCTTTTGGAACAAGATAAAGTAATGTATCTATAACACATTCTAAACTGTATTACAACTAATCGTTGTATTAAATGAATTTTATAACAAGTTTTTTTAATGGTACTTATAAGTACCGTCAGTAGATAAAGGGTAAATATCGTAGAAAATTCAAATCAGAACTACAATTAAGGGTAAAGGCTATACACTAGAGTCATGAAATAAGAACGTATTTTTTCGCTTATTAGATAAAACTGTTACTCACTTATGCATTTTTATATCTGAAAGTACAGGGCTCGCAGCGTTCCTAAAATTTTAATCATTTCCAGCCACTATTTTAAATAAAGAATCTTCGTTATATATTCCTTTGACACCGGTAATAAAAGTTTTAAATAAAGATTTTCATTTTAAAATAGTGGTAGCAAGTTGCGAAAATTTTAGGAACGCTGCGAGCCCTGGAAAGTATATAACTATGATATGCAGTTCAGAAAATAGCTACTCAACAAATATAACAACAAATTCCTATACGTACAGAAATGTATGGGTAATTTTCGAAATCTGTCCATGTTTTGGAATAGGAAAATCAAATTTTTTAGAAATAATCAGAAAGTTTTAATGTTTTGTAAATAATTATCTTACCTCATTGTTTACAAGCATCAGCAGAGACCAAATTACTAATTTAACATTTTCAAACTAATTTTAAAATTTTAATTAACTTGGTTAATGAGATAATGAAGCACGGTAATGACAAATTAGGCAAAATACTTTTATTTTTCCCCAGGTATAAATGGCAGCCGTTATATCTTCTGGCGCATACAATGATTTTCTGTTTCTTAAATAATAAAAGTAGATTAATAAATAAAAGTTCATTTAATTATCAATTAGAAGTATGTACGGTAATGACGTATAAAGAAATACTCACCAAAACATTCAAAGTCTTTGCTTGTTTTATTGAAACTATAAAACTATTTACTCCGTTCACCTAAACCTGATAACAAGTTGACTTTTAAGGGGTATTTTTGTCTTGATAAAAAGGCATGTGCAAAAAAATGCTCTAAAAAATTCTTGCTGAACTTTTTTGTCAGAAGCATGGCAATGACGCTCTTTCTTGGGACACGGTTTAAAATAATTATTAAGAATTATAGATAAGTTTAATTAATGAAAATAAATATTTTTTTTAATTAGTAGCATCTTAATAACTAAAAATGTATAAAAAAAACTATAACCATCTGTTTCAAATGGAACTTAGTCAAATCTTTACGTAATAAATTGCTTTTCGGGACAACCTACGGTAATGACATTTTGACTACAAAAGACATATATTTCTTATTTTAAAATCTTTTATAAATAATAATATATCTGTAAATTATCATTAAAACTAGTATGTTGTGGCCATAACAAAACTTTCTTCTATATAAATCATGTCAATTAAATCATTTAAATTGTACAAGAAATTACATCAATTTAGCACCACTTCATATCAAAGTATATCTGAATTTGAAGTTTGACGAAAATTCATGCATTAGTTCTTGAGATAGAGCTATAGCGGAAATGCTGAAATATGTAGCATAGTAGCGCCACCTTATGAAACTTAGTCAAATCTTTACCTAATAAATTGCTTGTTGGGACAACCTACGGTAATGACATTTTGACTACAAAAGAATATATTTCTTATTTTAAAATCTTTTATAAATAATAATATATCTGTAAATTATCATTAAAACTAGTATGTTGTGGCCATAACAAAACTTTCTTCTATATAAATTATGTCAATTAAATCATTTAAATTGTACAAGAAATTACATCAATTTAGCACCAATTCATATCAAAGTATATCTGAATTTGAAGTTTGACGAAAATTCATGCATTAGTTCTTGAGATAGAGCTATAGCGGAAATGCTGAAATATGTAGCATAGTAGCGCCACCTGATGAAACTTAGTCAAATCTTTACCTAATAAATTGCTTGTTGGGACAACCTACGGTAATGACATTTTGACTACAAAAGAATATATTTCTTATTTTAAAATCTTTTATAAATAATAATATATCTGTAAATTATCATTAAAACTAGTATGTTGTGGCCATAACAAAACTTTCTTCTATATAAATCATGTCAATTAAATCATTTAAATTGTCCAAGAAATTACATCAATTTAGCACCAATTCATATCAAAGTATATCTGAATTTGAAGTTTGACGAAAATTCATGCATTAGTTCTTGAGATAGAGCTATAGCGGAAATGCTGAAATATGTAGCATAGTAGCGGCACCTGGTGAAACTTAGTCAAATCTTTACCTAATAAATTGCTTGTTGGGACAACCTACGGTAATGACATTTTGACTACAAAAGAATATATTTCTTACTTTAAAATCTTTTATAAATAATAATATATCTGTAAATTATCATTAAAACTAGTATGTTGTGGCCATAACAAAACTTTCTTCTATATAAATCATGTCAATTAAATCATATAAATTGTACAAAAAATTACATCAATTTAGCACCAATTCATATCAAAGTATATCTGAATTTGAAGTTTGACGAAAATTCATGCATTAGTTCTTGAGATAGAGCTATAGCGGAAATGCTGAAATATGTAGCATAGTAGCGCCACCTGGTGAAACTTAGTCAAATCTTTACCTAATAAATTGCTTGTTGGGACAACCTACGGTAATGACATTTTGACTACAAAAGAATATATTTCTTATTTTAAAATCTTTTATAAATAATAATATATCTGTAAATTATCATTAAAACTAGTATGTTGTGGCCATAACAAAACTTTCTTCTATATAAATCATGTCAATTAAATCATTTAAATTGTACAAGAAATTACATCAATTTAGCACCAATTCATATCAAAGTATATCTGAATTTGAAGTCTGACGAAAATTCATGCATTAGTTCTTGAGATAGAGCTATAGCGGAAATGCTGAAATATGTAGCATAGTAGCGCCACCTGATGAAACTTAGTCAAATCTTTACCTAATAAATTGCTTGTTGGGACAACCTACGGTAATGACATTTTGACTACAAAAGAATATATTTCTTATTTTAATTTTTTTTTAATAAATAATAATATATCTGTAAATTATCATTAAAAAACATGATAGTTAAAATGCAATAATTAAAATTAAGATATTTAACTATTTTTCTGAGCAAAAGTGAAAGGACAGTAAAACACGATACTTTTTGAGAATCACCTGTATATGTAATTATGGACAAACGTATGCTTTTATGCGCTACAATTCTGTAAAAACAATTAGCTGGTGGTTAACGTTTTCAGGGGGAATGTACTTATTTTCCGGAAGCTATTCGGAAAATACTGAAATGATTTAATTACACCAGAATCTATAAAATTATTTGCAAATTAGTAAAATCTTCTTTTTACGTACTTAATAGAAGAACATTTTTCATCCCAAAATTCTGGTGGCATTTAAGAATTCAAATTAAGTGTTCCAAAACTGAAACATCGCTCTTCAAGGAGTTAACCCACAGGCTATAAGGTGCTCAGTTCATATCTCATTTCATGCATTCGGATTTTACCTTAAAAGGAGGTTCGATACGTTAAATCCTTATGGGTGTACAATATGACCATCGTACTTAAAATCTACCAGCCGTAAGAACTACGAGTGTAAAATATATCATGTTTAAAGTATAATAGAATATAATTAAAGTTTAATAGTACATTTATATAAATTACTAATTTCCATACCGCGTTGTGATTAAAGTAAATGTTCAAAACTAATTTGTAAAAAATATATATATATAAACATCCAAAACATTATATCTATAATTACAAAAATATATTTAAGTCAAATAATGATGCTATAGTACAAAGAAATGTGTACTAAAATAAAGTATTTACATTTTCTTTTGTATATCCATTGTTCGGCACTTGAATTCTTTGTTTCTTGAGATGTGCTAAAAATACATAGACCTTTCTAGAACAGATTTTCTTTTAGCCGAAATATAGGAACTCTGACAGTAACTGAATATTTTCTGACGCATCTCTAACACGGAAATTCAAGTAACTGCTTGCGTCATTAACCCTTTGAGGGGCGGTGGGATATATTATATCCCACCTACGATTAATGAAAACTTGCACCGGAAAATTTTTATTAAACTTTACTTTTCTAACTTTGGTGGAAAAAAGATGATGGATTGTTCCACACAATTCCATCTTTTAAATACATACAATGCTTAATCAAGTATAAACTGGATTAATACAATACATAAAAAAATAAAAAAAAATTACAGTAACTTTAACAATAATAAAAACAAAAATAAACCATATCTCTTCGACTGAAATTAAAAGGAGTGTCTATGCAAATTTCGACAAAATTATGTGTACCCCATAAGATATGCTGAACACATATCCAATGAAAAAAAGAGGGAAGACAATTTCTATTGGTCAGGGAACACGGAACCTTTGCCCCCTGACTTTCCAAAGAAAAAAAGGATTTTTCCTCTCTTGCTTTTTGCTGCTCGAAGGATGAGGAGTGAAAAAAATACTCAGAGATGAAAACATAGCATCTTAAGAGGAAGGAGATGCGCTCTTGATGGGTCTGGTACTATTCTTTCCAGGGAGAAGCCTAAAGTTTTCTTTAACTCTCGGATGCCTGAATTGTGACAAATAATTTCAATATGGAGTCGTATGAAAGGCCATGGAATAATGTCATAAAGAAAGTATACCCCATGATTGATGAGTGAACAACGGTGGCGATTTTAAAAAATGTCAGAACTGACGATGGAAACAAGCTTTAGTAAGGTACGAATGTTCTTAATAGTTCCATTGAGGAAATAAAATTGCAATCACATATTTCAGTGGAAGAGTGGGAATGGCAACAATTTATTTTTATAGTGAGTCATTTCTATAATAAATCATTTTTTTTTGTAATAAGTCATTCTTTATAATTACTCAAGTATTATATATTCAAGATGTGTATTCAATTTTAATCATGAAAATTCAGGATTCTCACCTAATATAAAATATTTGAAATTCTTCTAAATTCTGAATTCTTATGAAATATGAAATGTGTGTGTAAATAAATTTTTTCTTTAAGTTTAAAAAAAAAAGTTTCTCTTCTATTTATGCTTTGCATTTAATTATTCTATTACCATTTTCGGAATTATTATTTTTTCTTCTTTCTTCACAGAGTAGGTTATAAATTAGGGCCATTGTACAATTTGAAATATAATCTCTTCGGGTCACCTGTAATCTCTGTGCAATTCATAAGGTTCTTGTGCATCGAAAACACACAACGCGATTAAATGTAAACTACGTAATTTTAATTGATGCAATAGCCATATCAATTTAAATTGCACACAAGAACCCAGAATTGTGGTGCACTACTATACGAATATATCACGACATAAATGTTCAATAATCTCTTAATTTCAACTCTCTCTGCATGTTGGATTTAAATGCTCATTTTTGTAATTTCTCTTGTTGATTAATTAATGTGCACAGAGCGTTCCAACATAGAAGTATATTATGATGCCGCACCTCTTCTATTATTTTTTAATATATAGAATAGAGCATGGGTTATTGCTAAATAATTAATGATAATTATCCATTTTATTCACTCATGCATTTTGTTTGCACATCAATGAAATTAATTTTCTTATAATTACATTTAGTTGTATTTTGCATACACACACACAAAAAAAATAATTTTTTTTATCAACTAAAGATTCTTTACTTTAGCATATATTTACTTTAATAGTAACTTTAATTATTTTCATTTTTTATGGTGAGTTGTGTGCAGTGATTAATTTGTGATTGAGTTATTGGCGGGACCATTATCAAATACCATTATTAAAGACCATTAAAGACCATTTATTAAATAAATTCGAATTTAAATGAATTTCAATGAAAAGAAACAGTGATATGAATTTTTGTTAATGTATAAATGTATAAACAAACATAAAAGAAGATTTAGCCCTTTGAGAGGCTAATAATTGCGTTTCTGTAATGTTGAATTCGCTCCAGAAACTTCAAAAAATTTTATTGCAAAATAAGGAAAAGCAACTTTATGACTTTTTCCATCAAAGTTAGAAAAGTAATATTTAATAAAATTTTTCTGGTGCAAATCTTCAGCCCCTAAAGAGGTTAATGAACTTTTTTATGTATATTATTTCATGCGGATTCCATAATAAAAGATTCATATAGTTCATCAATTAAATGTAAAGCAAGTTACTTGAAAGAAAAGCTATGAAGGAAAGGCAAAATTTTTAGATTTTCCTTTCCAGAAATAGATCTCGAATAATACGTATATTGCAAATGTAGAGACATACCACGAAATATTTCTTAAGGAACACTGATATATATATTTTTAACACGTTCACGACGGCGCGGTGGGTCACACTCGACTGTCTCAGAGTTGCAAATTCTCCGGCTTTTTGGATACCAGTATTTTAATACAGAAAAATGTTGTTTTATTTAATTAGAACAATTGGGCGATTTAAAAGAACAACATTTTCTCTAAAATAACAGTGGTGTGCAAAAAGCCGAAGACTTGACAATTCTGAGACAGTCGAGTGTGACCCACCGTGCCGGCGTGAACGTGTTAACACTAGAACGCCCGGAAGGAGTCGATTTGACTCCAACCATATGATTAAATGTCAAGTGGAACCAGAAATTCTTTCACAAAATAAGTTAGATTTTAAAAACGCAGATTTACGTTAAATAAATCAGTCAAATAATTTTAAATAAAAATTCTGGTGTAAAATATTTTTATGAAACTTGTGTGAAATGTCCGGGCGTTCTAGTGTTAAAGGACCACTGGGCTGCTCTGATGCAACGTTAGAAACTTGAATATTAAAAATTCTCAGTTCTTGAAACCATCGCAAGTGCATGAAAATGTTCTGTAAACTCAAGATTTGAAAGGTTAATTAAAAATGAATGCACAAATGAATCACATTTTTATTTTTATTTTTCTAATGAGCTCGTCTCCTCAAATCGTCAGGGTTGACATCTTGGCCTTTTTTTTAACTCGGAAATTTCGCATTTGTACCAGATTTTTTCTATAGTTTTCTTTTCCTTATTTAATGACTGACATTGCGTGATTAGATAAAATAAAAGTTCCTTTTAGAGAAATGCCGGTACGAATTCGAAACTTTTGAATTTAAAAAAAGGCCAAATTTGCAAAGCTGTCAATATTATCACCAACCTCCCGAGATTGTGATGGCCATGTGCTCCTTTAGAATGTGTATTCAGGAAATCCAGAATTGATTACCTAGGGGGACACACTTCCACCAGTAAAAAGGAGTAGAAATTTTTACCTTATTTATGACAGTAATGTTGCATGACTACAGCGGATAAATAAGTCAACCATTTCTAATAAATTTTACTATTGAAAATTTGCCCAATTGGTTATCAGACCTACCAGGAAATTAAAAATCAGAAAACCAACTTTACTGCTGTTTGCTGCTTTTCACGTATTATTTGTGCATTTTTAAACGTTGGTTTTCTGCTTTTTAATATTCCTGCACTTAGGCTTTAATTGCTATTTTAATATAACCTACCAGGAAATGTCTCTGAACAACGGTTACTGACGAAGTTTTTATAATAGAATTACTAAAATTCTAAAACAAAATAAGCTTTTCCTTCCGCTGGTTTTACCATTTTGAATAACAATAACAACTTTTCAGTTTTACCAGTCGAAATTTACAAAGTTACACTTTCACGTTATATTAATAATTGTCAAAGTATCTAGTTATAGCAGTTATAGATATATTTTATTTTAAACAATCATTTTGATTTACCCTGTATATGTACTATGGCAAGCTGAATTTCATTTAAATTGTTTTACTATTTAAAATGCAATAAAATTGAAAGTAACCATAGTTATTAGGACACGTTTTCCTATTAAATAAATCAATAAATATAAAGCGGATTCTCGCTTAAAATGCCACATTCTAATCTAAACCAAATATTTTGTTAAAAATGCACTTTTCTAAACAATTACTTTAACTTTTCTTCCGCAATCCACTTTAGAGGATTCGCATTTGAAATAGTAATTTTAGAAATAAATATTTCTCGAAGTGAAGTATAAATAGAATTTCTAAACCTTTAAAATCGTTTTGTTAACATTTATATACAGATTTCCTGTTTTTGAAGAAATCCAACAATTGATTTTCAAATGAATCCTGAAATTACGCATTTCTAGGTATTTCACACCAGGAAAATTAATTGATATATTTGTGTAGTGAAATACATAGGATGTAGTGCAATATACAGGGTGGGTTAAAAGTCCTCCATCGTAGGAGTGGTTTAATTTATTATTTGAGTGCTACTGAGTGCCGTGCCATATTGCCAATCTTAGTGGCCAACATTCTGCGGAGTATGAACGATCGCCTTCAGTTTTGTTGTGACAACAGAGGCAACCATGTTAAGAATATATGGTAAGAATACAAGTTTTTCCTATAATGAGGGACTTTTGGTCTACCCTGTAGATCACGCGCTGTTCCCTGTAACAATAAATAACGAAATTTTTGGTTAAAGATATACATATTACTATCTTTAACCAAAATTTTACTTTCAAATGATGCCATTTTAGCAAAAATGCATTTTGTTTAACCCTTTCAAGGCAAGGCATCTCTGCTCGAAAAACTTTTATATAGTTAACTCACTCCGCAATTTAAGTACAAAGTTATTTGAAAATAACCAAAAGCTTTTCTTCAGGTATATTATGAGATCGAAATTGTACTAAAAAATTACATTTGCCATTTGGCAAATTGGGCATAAAAATCAAGCGTTTACAGTCTGCAAATGGCGCCCCTGAAAGGGTTAAAACGGCTGCATGCTTGACTGATATTATAGCAAGAAAACTCTACATGCTAACAGTGTTGCCAGTCGGCTACTTTTTTTTAAATTCAGATTTCTTGATTGGCATCATTTTTTGAAATAATAAAATTCGCCTTATTTAATGATCTGTTAACCCCTTAACGCTCAAATTAAATTACGGTTGAATAATTCAAATTGCTTATTGGCACCACTTTTATGAAAAAGTAATATTCACCTTATTTAATGACAGTAAAAACGATACTAAAATATAGCCAATTTCACTAATTTATAAAACTGGTGGGAATCAAACAATTTGAGTAAAAGACACAGACCGAGAATGTTACGGGAGCGAGAATTAATGGGTTAATTAACCCGATAACCTACAATGACGGGCATAGTCCGCGTACGATGATCGAGCCAAATGTAAATTCTTCTTACCACTAAAATTTAACAGTAAATATAATTTAATTTAATCGTCGAAATTCCATATTAAACAAGGCGAAAATCTCTATTAAATTTTAGTGGTAGCTATGGATTTGCCAAACCGTGGAGCTGTTAGACGTAAATCGTAGGTTAAGGGGTTAAGGAAAAAACAAGAGGAACTTTAACATAAAAAAAAAGTTATTCCAATCAAGAAATCTGTATTAAAAAATAGCCGACTGGCAACACTGTATGTTAAGTATATGATGGTTTATTCCGTTCACCGCTTGACCCAAGGAGCTATTAATAAAGAGGAACTGACATATCTTTTAAATACTGAAGCTTCAACTGTAACCGCTTTCGCAGGAGTTGATTACCGCTTGGTGAAACTTCCACCAGTAAATTTAAATAGACATTTAGTGCCTTATTAATGCAAAATTTGAGTCATGCATGTCAGGAACAGATATTCGTTTTTACTGGTGAAAGTTTTTTTTAATTTTATTTATTTATTTTTTTTTTGCGGGAGTCAGGCCCATCATTGCCGCCATATTGTGACAACCTAGACAAATTCCTGTCAGTCTCAGTGAAAAAGATTATAATTGCTGGGCAAACTGACACCAGTAAAAAGAAAAAAAATATATGTAGGATATTTGTGACAAAATAGTTCCAGGAATAAGGCGCTTCAAAAGGCCGGATTTTTCTGTTTAAATTTACTGGTTGGAAGTAATCAACTGATCCGGTAAAAAAAAGAGCTCCACCATTTTGTGACACTCTCCTTCAGTTACTTCACTCACAAGTGGTAGACAGATGTCTATATGTCTCAACCTCTTTATTCATAACTCTATTGCTTGAACCTCTTTTTTACGAAGCGCCCCAAACCTTCAGCTATCAAGCCGCCATATTGTAATATTTTAACCAAACAAAATATGGTTTTTTACATTAATCTCTTGAGGGGCACCGGTATATATTATATTCCACTTACGATTAATGAAGTTTTAAAACGGAAAATTTTTATAAAATTTTACTTTTCTAACTTCGGTGGAAAAAACCGTAAAATAGCTTTTCCTTATTTTGAAGTAAATTTTTTCCAATTTTCCGGTGGAAATTCAGCATTACACAAACGCAATCGCTTGCTCCTCAAGGGGTTAACTACTTCCGTACCAGTGGATCCACATATGGATCCATGACCTGATTCTCCACAAACACCAGTGGATCCACGTATGGATCCATGTCCATTCATTACTCTATCGCTGGTGCTAAAAACGTTATTGCAGGAATACATGTTTGTGTATAGCTGGTATTATTAGAAATGGGGGAAACTGTTTATTTTTCCCCCCGTAGCAGATATGAATAAAAGCATCTCAGTTTTCTGAAAACTACTACTTGATATTTTAAATCAAAATACCCGAAAAACTGGTTTTTACTTGTAATCTTCATATACATATGCTGGTACGGAAGTGGTTAATGTATGGGGAATTCTCACAATCTTTCGACTTTCGGAAATAAAAATCTGGTGAAATTAACCCTTAAAGCTCCGGCGTCTCTTACACGAATTTTATTCGATCGGCACTACTTTTTAAAAAGCAGTTTCCTTCAAGTACACAATTTCAAAAATGCTCCGATTAAATAAGGTGAATTTTATTTTCTTTTATTACTGGTACTAAAAACAAATTTTGCAAAGACTAAGAATGTCTCCGCATTGGAGCCAACGGAGTGGGAAAGGTTAAACTTCCTAAAATAAATTTTTAATCTGATAGACGAATGCCTTAATGATTCAAAATAAAGAAAAAATGGTCAGCAGCGAAAATTTTTTTGTTTAACTGAGGTTTAAGTTAAACTTGCGAGTTTGATTTTCCTTACCATTTTACCACTATAACTTTTTATTTTCTTCTAAATTTTTACTTATAATGAATTTGCATAGTACCCACAGGACATTAAAATAAGAAATAATAACAATGTAGTATTTTTAGTACAAAATTTTGGTATAACATTGCCTTAAAGGGGTGTTAAAGAAGGGACTGAAGGGAAAAAAAGGGGGATGGTATAGGAAAAAAGGGATGGTAAGGATGGGACGATAAGGAAAATTACCACTATTTTTAGGCAAATTATGTTAAGACTAAGTGATAACCACAATGTTCATTTATTTTTAGAATCAGTGATTTACATTGGATTAAATTAAAAAAAATTAATTTACCTCGAAAAGTGCTGGAATAAACCTTGGGGACGGTAAGACAACAATAAAGCCACGATGCTTAAAAATGATATTTAAATGCTGATTTAAATTCTGCAGTAAGTTTCCGGTCAAAGGATTTTATACATTCTTTCTCTAGCATACTTCTGCATGAGAAAAAAAAATTGAAAAAAGTTCTGTGGCTGCATCTGAAGTGATTTTCTACATAAGTTTAACAAGAGGGATGGTAAGGAATTTAAAACCCAGGGACAGAGTTAAAAAAATAATATCAACCGTACAAATTAATGCAGGTTAATTTTTTGCTACATATTTATATAAAACAATTGGGTACTTTTCGGTTAGCCGGGCGCCAGTGTTATGTATACATGTATATGTCTATATACATATGTATACATATATATATATATGTGGATATATATGTATATATGTGTATATATATGTATACATATATGTATATATACATATATATGTATGTATACATAATACTGGCGCCCGGCTAACCGAAAAGTACCAACAATTGTCCCAGTTTCGGAAAAAAATTACATCGAATTACTTTTATTGAAACAATTTTATCCAGACAGATCCAAACTTAAAAATCAGCATCAGGGACACGGGACGGTATAGGAGTTTTCCTGGTATTTGGACCCCCAACATCGTCCAAAACTTATTTATTTCGTTAATATTGTTATGCAGCCATGCAATGGAATGTTCCCCAGTATATGAAATTTAAAAAAAAACACAAGAATGTGCACTAAAATAAAAATTATTATTCATGTACATAAAAGTCAAAAGATTGTGAAAATGCCCCATATGTATAATAATTTAGTCTATATGGACTTTGCATAAAACATTGCATCTGTTAAAAAATCAATTGAATTATTACAATATTTTTTAAATTTATTCAACTTTTTCGTATTTAAATTCCAATTTTGTTGTTTTTATGTGTTAGATTTCCCGATATGTGAATATATTAACCGGACAACGAGCATGTGAATACAGTGAAATAATTTGAACAAATACACGAATTTTAGCAATTTAAGGGGACACAGTACCTTTTAAACTACTTTTTCAATTTTGAATAACACTGTAATGTACTTAAATATAATGTCACTACAGACATTAGGTACTATAAAGCAAATATAATTTCATATAATTAAAAAAAAAATCTTGTAGAACAGCCTATTTAACTAAAATTTAAATTTTTAAAAAATTGAAAAAATGTTTTTAAATCCCTACTACTTTTTTAAATATGAATATTTTTGCTTCAATTTTTTTTCAATAATCCTAAAAACATACTACATAAAATTGTGCATGGATTTAACATTCAAGGTTATAGTTTTTTTTTAAGAATTTCAATTATTCTTCCTTGATTTTTTACTATACAAAAGAGAAAAAGATTGATATTAAATGTAATATCCCATACATCTAAAAATCCATGCACAGTTTTATGTAGTATAATCTAAGGAATATGGAAAAAAAATTGAAGCAAAAATATTCATATTTAAAAAAGTAGTAGGGATTTAAAAACATTTTTTTAATTTTTTAAAAATTTAAATTTTAGTTAAATAGGCTGTTCTACAAGATTTTATTTTGAAATTATATGAAATTATATTTGCTTTATAGTACCTCATATCTGTAGTGACATTATATTTAAGTATATTACAGTATTATTCAAAATCGAAAAAATAGTTTAAAAGGTACCATGTCCCCTTAACCCTCCGTCTACCAGACGGGTCCATTGGACCCGACAGGTACATACAAAATATTCATTCAAACCAGAAATTTCTTTAAAATAAACTAAGTATATAAACCAGACAAAAATAAGGTAAATAAATAAGTTAAATAGTTTTAAATAAAAATTCTGGTGTAGAACGTTTTATTAAAACTTGAATAAAATTCCCGGTAGATCTAGGGTTAACATAATGTTCTACGGAAATTTTTCACTACGGGAAAGTTATGTTTTTTTATCATCATGGATTATTCTGCTGCGTATCTTTGTCTACAAAAATGACCTAGCTTTTTCTATATAATATACAAGTAGCTTTTCTGCGTTTGGTAACCGTTGTTATATTTATATGCAGTTACTTATATGGGAAAAAGGTAATTGTTTCAGTTTTGAGTGAAATTATGATATTTAAAAAAAAAATGTTCAGATAATTTTTGAATTTTAAAGTTCTTCATCAATAATTTTTTTTTTGATGAAATTATCTTGAAAAGATTTGGTTACGACGAAGGTATTGAAGAATTACTATTTATTGGCATTTTTAATGTTTTCATAAATAAAACTTTAACTATTTGTAAAAAGCTTTATATATTATATTTCACACCAGTATTTTTAAGGGATACGTTTATCATAAAATTAAAATGTTTTATTATTTTATGTTTAAGCATATAACGCATGTTCTGAAACGTATCAAGATCTGACTGCTGGCAACAGCAGTTGTAAAATGAAATATTTAAGCATACGAACAAGACAAAATAAGTCCTACCGTAAAATATCTGTACATTATTATTATTATTATATATATACTGCAATTAATGTGAAAGTTTTTATTTTCTTTAAAGGCCAATTAATCAAAATTAATGAATGCAAAAACACAGAAAATACTTCCACATTTTTTCCCGCATCCGTTTAAAAATGTCTTTTTTAAATGAAAATTGTTATGTAATTTATGAAATATTCATAAATGGTGCAACTTACAAAAGCAAAATCAAAAACTTATTTTGAGAGGAGTGAAACTAATATACTCCATCTTTTTAAGTCCATATTCTCTTAACCCCTTGAGGGGCAAGCAAAAATGTCACTAAGTACCGAATTCTCACAGGAATAATCGAAAAATTTTATTTTTAAATAAGGAAAATCCATTTTTCAACACTTCTCCTCCAAAGTTAAAAATATAAAATTTAGTTAAAATTTTCTGGTGAGAATCTTGTTTAAATTAGGTAGGATATATTTTTTCCCACCGCCCCTCAAGGGGTTAAAGAATGTTTTTATTGAAGATCAAGCATTTCACTATCTTTTAATCCTTTCAGGGGTCCCGTTCGCATAGTGCAAACACTTAAATATAATTCCCAAACTACAAATAGCCACCATGAATTTTTAGCACAATTTTGGCCGCCTAATATACGTAAAGAAAAGCTTTTTATTATTTTTAAATAAAGTGATTCGTAAATTGTTGTGTAAATCAATTATTTCAACATTTTTTGAGAAGAAATTTCTTACTCCTTAACCCCTTAATTCTCGCTCCCGTTATATTCACGGGCCGTGTCCTTTATTCAGAATTTTTGATCCAGTTTTAAAGAATAGTGTAATTGGCTTTATTATGCTATCAATAATGGAACAA
Source organism: Maratus speciosus (assembly GCA_963932465.1). Classification (NCBI taxonomy): domain Eukaryota; kingdom Metazoa; phylum Arthropoda; class Arachnida; order Araneae; family Salticidae; genus Maratus; species Maratus speciosus. The sequence goes on along the minus strand of OZ010793.1, from coordinate 111,528,122 downwards.
TAAAGCTGGTGTATGGATTCCCTAGTTGCTGGCAACTTTACATCCAGGCTAAGAGTAAATCGTGTTACAATGCAATGGGAGCCTTAGAAAAAAGAGCGTTTAAACGCGGCTAGTAGCCACGAAAAATAGAGAGTAAAAGCTAAAAAGATAGACAATTTTTAAAAGAAAAAATTGTTAGTATAACTAGTAGGGAAAAAAATGTTCCATATGATCCACATACATGTCCAGGACAGGCGAAAAAGCTACCAAAGGAAGCCCCGTAAAAAAAAAAAGACTCAATTCAGAGACCATACATTTAATATAGCTTGAGAAGTAAAAAAGTTTAACACAGTGAAGAAAAGAAACAAAACTAAATATATACATAATTACAAGAGAATTTAAATTACTATTAGTAAAAAGGAATAAAAATGTAAGAAAAAGCTACAGTGAGGAGAGTTCAAACTAAAAAAACAGATAAATGCAAAAGCCGAGGGGATCAAACGACAGCAAGAGGACGGCGTCCACCCAGTCTAGTAATTTGAGGTGAATTAAACATGGGAATGAAAGAAATAAGAGTAATATCATGAGAAGAGCATAAGATACTATAATAGAAGTTTTTTTTTTTTTTTTTTTTTTTTTTTTTTTTAACAAACAACACACACAAAAAGAAGGAAAAAAGTTTAGCAAATGAAGAGCTTAATCTTCGTTAATGTTGATATGACTTGCAAGTTTATCAAATTCAGTTAATATAACCATAATTTTTGCATCGGATTATCGAGTTTCTTAGTCTGAGTTGAGATGTTCTTTATACATTTTAGGAATTTAGTGATTTGAAAGATTTGTTTAACTTCGTTGAAAGTATTAAGAATGTCTTTAATATCATTGGTGTAATTAGTAGGAGCATTAGAATTTTCAATAGTAGGGGAGGAATGGGTGTTTGCGGTAGTACTATCATTGTTTTCAGAGTTTAATTCTACATTACTAGTTGAGGGTTCAGAGTCTTTAGTATTTTTGGTATAATTATAATTCTTAAATATATCCGCTAAGATTTGAGTTTCTTGGGATAGATTGCTGACGCTATTACTTGTTTTACGGTTTTGTTTATTTTCTAGTCTATAGGGATTTTTTGGACAACCGTGGAAATTCGCTGGGTGCCCGAGTCCACAATTGGCACAAGTGGGTTTAATACGGCCCTTGTGGTGACAATCTGTACTTAAATGTAGATCTCCGCATTTTACACATTTAGCATCGAAGCCACACACTTCTGATGCGTGACCGTAACCTTGACATTTGTAACACTGTTTTACACGATTTTTGCTAGTAAAAGGTTCAATCTTAACAGAAATATAATGTATATTGTTAATTTGGTAAATTTCTTCAAAGTTCTTTCGTGGTATAACATTTACCATGTATATCGGCATTGGTTGGCCAGTTTTACGATTTTTAAGCATGGCAGCCCTAGTGACTGCGAAGCCATGCTCCCTGAGACTATCTTCAATAATTTTAGTATCGGTGTAACAGGGGAGGCCCCTAATGCATATTTTTTGGTGTCGAAATTCTTTAGGATCAAGAGTGGTATATTTCTTTTTGTTTTGGTCTAGCCATTTCTGAGTAGATTTAAAGTCCTTATCAGAGTTACATTGTATAACAATGCGTTCGCCTTTTAGCGTTATTTTGGGTTTTTCTGAGTTTAACTCCGTAATTTCATGGGCAACCGTCGCCCAATTGCTGTCGACTTCGACGTAGAAAGGGTTAACAGATTTTTTAACTTTGACAGTATCCTGTGTATTTTCACTAACATTTGATTCATCCATATCCACATTTTCAGTTAGGTTAACTTCGCTAGCGATATTTTTATATTTATTACTAAGTGGGATAGGAGAACTCTCCTCCGAAATAGGTCGTTTAACTCCTTTCTTAACAGCGTTGAAAATTTCTTTTTTAAGATTAGTGTTAGTAAGAAAAAAATTAGGAGATTTCTTATACTTAACAGAGCAGAAAAAAACTAAAGATAGCTTAAATTAACAAATTATCATGGGTTGGCTCCCTAAGCAAAGTAAAAGCATCAAGGCAAGTTTTCCTTACCTCTTCTTGCTCTGAAGCAGAATAGCCGTCCTTAGCCTTAATGTCCAAAATATATTGATCCACAAATGTGTAGAAATCTCCTAATATAGTTTTAGCATATGTGACAGCGTTTCTGTCCCATACCTTTTTTTTAAATTCAAAATTTAATTTAAAACATAACTTTCTTACTTTTAGATCATATTTTCCTCCCCCCCCCTCTTTCCTATAATGAAATATGTGATTAAATTCATTTCTCAAAACCATCCAGAGGTTGTTAAAGTGATTTCTTTCATCTTTCTAAAAGTATCTTTAATTCAAAGCGCTCAAATAATCATTTCCTTTTTTTCCTTTCTTATTTTAATCTGTAACTACCCGTTACCGCAGCGTGTGCAAAGAAATAAATAAGAATTAAATAGCACAGCTGCTAGTCTCATTTCATTTTCTTGCATTGGATTTTTTTTCCCCGCCGCTGTGATAAGAAATTTTTATCGCTACTAATACGTGAACCTTGAATATATATTAACAATAAAAAGTAAAAATGAACGAATCTTATGAGAAGCATGTATTTATCGTGTTATGTGGTCTGGCTAAAAGCCAGATGTCCTGGATTTTCTGCATTCTTCTCATCGAACAATCTGCAGTCTGCAATTTCATGTAACAGTTAGTTGGGCAAAGGCCTATCTGCAAGATAAACAATTTCGGTTTGTCTGTTACTTTTCTCATCCTATTTAGAAGCGCTTACTTCCAATCCACATTTTTGCGGTAATGTTTATCGCCAAAAGCCTTTGTACACTTTCGCGCGGTCACCAAAAGTTGTAAATTGGCGACGCTGTGCAACGCCAAGATTTCTTGATTTCGTGCAAAAAAACTGCACTTCTGTTTCAGCTCTTGAGATGTAAAGTTGTCTAATAAGAAAAGGCGCTTCGGCGTCCCATGTATTGTGGGGTCTCTCTCTCCCATTTTGGCTCCTGAACCACCTTTTTTATAAGATTTTTAATAAAGAATTAGTTCCTGTAATATGGTTGGAGTTTTTGCATTTAAACGAACCATCCCACTGAACACCTATTACATAAATTTGGCCCATCGGCCGGTCGTTTCTCCAACCTAAAAAAAAAAAAAAAATGCTTATTTATTTAAGAGAGAGAAATTCCCCCCACTCCTTTTTTTTTTTTAATGTTCTTATGCCGCACCTTCGACGTAGTACTCCTGCAGCTTAAAAGGACAATTTTATTCTTCAACTTCTCTGCCCATTCCTGATGTTTCTGTAAACACCAGTACATGATGAATGATCCGGATGATGTATGTGCCGGAGCACCGCTGCTACATGTCTTCAAAAATTTTATTTGCATTTTAATTGAAAACTGGACTAATTCTATGCACAATCCTGATACTACACTAGTGACGTTGGAATAAAGAAGTTTGTTACCTATCATCTCACCTGATATTTTCATCAACGCCAATTTTGTGCTCTATCTCTCCTGGAGTCTTCTAGATGTGCTTTATCTGTGATTCGAGTTTTTACAGGCGACCTGTAATTTCTTCACAAAAGTGTGTCAACATAAAAAAAAGAGTAATAGTTAGGCACCAGTGTACTCGACAAAAAAGGGTACCCAATAATGTGCGAATTCATCACAATTCTTTTTCAGTTTGTTTGTGAAATTGCAAAAAAAAAAAAAAAAAAGTTAAACCTAGTGATTCCTACAAAAAAAGTGCACCTGACAAGGTCAAAATTCATCGTGCTTCATTCCGAATATTGCCTTTGTGATAGAATTTTCTTTTCTTGTCGAAATGTGTTTACTCAAGGAAATCTAAAAAAAAGTGTTTCTCACTTACAATAACAGGGACGCACCATCTAAAAAGTATGTGCTTTTCTGTGATTTAGATAAAATCTCAAAGTGAACTTAGTGTGACACTACTTGTGTTAATTACCACAGTTAAAAAGGTGCATTTTTAGGTTGTGTTAAAAAAAAAAAAATAAGAATGCAATACAAATGTCAACATGAACATTTTTTCTACTTTTTAAAATCTTAATTTTAATTAATACAGTATTTTCCTTTTTATATATTTTTTTCAGTTTCATCTCTTTTCATGCTATGAGAAATGTTTCTATATTCATACGTGTTTAAAATTTTATTACTCCATACTATTCCATATAGTTTTTAATAAGGCTCCTTATAAAAGGTAATAGCCGGAAGAAAGAAGATGTCTACTTTATAAAAAAAAATTATTGTTTTTTTTTTTTTAAATCGTTATACTTGCAGCTATAATTCTAAGCTGCTCTTTGCATGTTAATGTTTAAAAGGTAAGTGCTATTTAAGTTCAGTTACTTTAGGAATGTTTAAATATACTTTATTTTCATGCATGACAAGGATTTTCTGGGTTTAACATTTATCGTGAAAGATATTGCGCTTGCATTCCTTGTCGCTATTGCACAAGCAATAGCCTTTTAAAATTTATCTAATTTATCTGTGCACATTTTGTTGTTTTTAATTATAGTTTTGAATGACATATTTTTAACCAAAGGTGTGTTTATTTTTAATTTAATTTCTATTTTGATTGAAAAGAGGTGTATTTGTATTTATCTCTGTTATGCATATTTAATATGTTAGGTAATATTTCATCTGCTTTTAAAAATATAAGTTGTTACTTACAGATCGGCAGTTGATGTGTAAAGTAAAATTTATGAGTATTTGGGATGCATTTCTAAGGGGATAAAAAAAGGGGTAGCAATTATTTTTAAGTTTGTTGCCTTTCATTCATATTAGAAACTTCCTGAGTATCTTGCATTGACACATTGACGCACTTCAGAGATAATATATTCCTTTTATTTTATCTCTAGGCCTTGAAGTTGCTTCTCTGTTGTTTTATCATTTGTTGCACATAAATACGCTGGCTCGTATGCTGTCTGTTAACAGTATGATTTAAATAATATGTTGTGTCATATTGCAAATTACTCAGTATAGTGTCTTTTGTGAGTAGTTTTCTGGGGATTTTCAAATGTTTTTTTTTTTTTTTTTGGTAGTTAAGATGTTGTCATGCAGCCTTTCTTATAAATGGTAAAAAAAAAAAAAAAAAAAAAAAAAAGTCTACAGATATATTTATCTTAGATTGTAAATGACTTACTTTTAAATACCTTTTACACTAGTAGATTTCGGACACACTTTTGAAATTTCTTTTTAGAGTTAATATAGATATTTTTTTTTCTATGCAGAAAGTTTTATGTTTTATCATTTTATTAAATTTTTTTTTTGCACTGATTAAAAGTAATGTGAAATATGTTGGATTTGCATATTCCTGGCAATTTAAAATAAGTATAGAGGAGGTGAGCATAACATTAGTTTTCTCAGTTAGATGTGGGCACTTGATTAGAAATTTACATACAATTGGCGTAATCATAAGTTTAAAAAATATATATTAGATTAGTTATCTTTCACATTAATATTTTCTTGGATTGTGAACTTTGGCAAAATATTTAGTAAGCTTAGATTAGTTTAGCCTGGCATACATTTTATTTAGGCATATTACATAGCTCGAGTCATCATGTCATGGTTACAAAATATTTTTTTTTCCCTTTTGGCTCTCGTTTGCTTTTGCAAAATACATAAGATGTAAAACATAGGTTTGACGTATAGTTTTAAACTGTTATTTTTTTATGTTTCTCAATGACATGCATTCACATTAATACATCGGTTTTTTTTTGTTTGTTTTTTTGTGTGTAAGTTTATTTGCTTGTACTTCTGTCATGGTTTGTGTGGGATACTTCAGTCATTGCGCTATTTTCCATGGGATAGCAAAATGTCTGAGGTGTGTATTTCGATCTATGGTTAAGCAAGTTGGCCGCTAGCTTAATCAGGGATCGGATATGTTTCCTAACATGATTGATGGAGTTACACTAATATTAATTTTACAATTGGAGTAGTGTTTACATTTTAAAAATTATTTTTAGATTGCTAAAATTTCACCTGTAATTGTTTTCCTAATGCTGATGATGGATAACACCTTTACACTAATTTACACTTTATTTCTAACTTGCTATGGGCAGATAGCATTGTTGGGTATTAATCACACATGTTTTTCCCCCCTCTCATGCACATGGTTTGGGATGTCATGTTTGGCCTGGTACTTCACACACACACACACACATTGACTCGTTCAGTTTTGCTGAATTTTGTTATATTTCAATTAATACTCACCATGGTTAAGGACATTCAGTGCCGTCTGTGCATGTATACGTTTCTTTTAGCATCATTTGTGATTAGCTTAAAAATTGAATTTTTTTTCACTGCATTCACAACATCGTAGTTTTTTTTAGATAAACTTTCTTTTAATGTCAAGTTTTTTTTTTACTTCGTGTCTTTAAAAGTTTTGCAGAAATTATAACATAATGTAACTGGTGTACATTGTTTACACAGTCATCTTAAAGTTTTATTTTTTTTTGCAAGGGATAATTAACCGGGTGTACAGTTTTACACATGCAGCTAATGTACTGTTGGACTTCATTGTTTACGCGCGGCTGGTGACTCGTTGCTATTTTAAATTATAACATAAGGTATTTTTTTATTATAACTGACATGATATTTGATATCGGTATGAGTTTTTTTTTTTATAAAATGTAGTCACATGCATAATGTGAGCTGTTAGGTACAATTATTTTTTAAAGGGCTATTCACATATACTCATTAGACTAAATCTTTGGCATTTTTTTTCTTCTTCAGAGTTAAAATTTTTTTATTTGTGAGTTCAAGTCTCACAGTTGTCTTGTGACGGATACATACATTCATACCACATAAGGTACATTGCTTGTTATTGTTGGCTATCAATATATATATTTTTTTCCCTTTCATTCTTTTCTTGGAACATGTTTGGCTTACATAACTTCTACAATTTTTAGCGTAGAGTTATACATTTTATGCACGCTTCTGTTAACTTAAGACAGTAATGAATTTGGCAGATGCAGTTTTAGTTTCTTGTTAACTCTTAGTCAACCACTCATTCAACATTTTTCTTTCACATGTAGTTCATATGTTGGATATTTGTTTGTGTTTCACAACAGTTGTTTTTTTTTAATACATTTTGGTACATTCTTATACATACATTACACTAGTTCATGTGTTGATTTACATATTTTGTTCATTTGCTTTTACACATTGTACTTTGCTAGCGATTTATTCGGCAGTATTTCTTTTTTTTTCTTACAAGTAGTTCATTGAGTTGTACACACTGGCTGGTTTAGAGTTTAACCAGAGTTTTCACACACATTACAAGTAGTTCATTTGTTTTATTAACCCTTATTCATTGCATTTTGATGATAACTCATTAATTATGTAATTGAATCTCACTCGTATGGAAGTGTCTTGGGTTATTACACATATACTGTCTGTTTATTTTGTTGGCAATTACATTACAATTTTAGTTCATTGAGACATTAATACATAGAGTTCATGGGAATTATACAATTTGTTCATGTGTTTACTTACACGTTGTGTATGCTTGCGTATACTTTTGTTCATGTGTTGCATTACAAGTAGTTCATGAGTTTGGGAGTTTTTCCCCCTACATCCACACACATACAGTTTCTCCTTTTACTTTTCTATCTTTTAAATTTTACACCGTGTTTCAATATTAAAATACTTCTTTTTAACAGTTTTTTTTTGTGTTTGCATAATGTCAGAACATATCAATGGCATCATCACTTTGTATCTATACAAAGATTTTAATGTTTCTAGGAGTTATCCGTCACATGACATATTAAACTACACATACATTTCGAAGTTGTTAATTTTAACAGGTAACATTTTTTTACACTTTCATTAGATACTTCTTACTTGGAGGTGGCAGATAGAGTAAGATATCTTGTTACACTATATAAAATTGTATGCAATTTCTTATTAATTTTTTTATAGGTTTGCCAGGGGTTAAATTTTGATCAATACACGGAAAGTCAGGATGGCAGGGTAAAAATTCATAAAATGCTAAATTATAACATACTGTGTTTTTTTTGGAAACCGGGGACTTAGTTAAATTGCAGGAATCTAAAAAAAACTACCCCTTATTATTTAGGGCAGAAGCCATAAGCTGATGCCACTAGAATTCACAAAATTTCAATATGTAGGGCTACACTTGTTTGAGCGCGTGCAGCTTGCACAATTTTTGTCTCTGGTAGTCCTGTGCGTTATGCACAAATTTTTGTAAGTTTCTTATGCCAGTAATGAAGCAACCTAAGATAATACTTCAAGATTCTTAAGAGAAGCTTCAATTTTATGAAAGAATTCATCTTTCCTTAAAGTAACAAATTTTTTTACTGGTGTATTTTTGTCCTTTGATTTTATTTGCTTGCATTTATTTAATATTATGATCTCATGTAAGATCAAATTTTGAGAAGTCGTATATACAGTAAATGCTTCTCTATATGAATAGATACATGACTAAAATGCTGGTACCAGCGCCACAATACAATGCCACAAAGAAAAAAAAATTAAATATAGGATCCTGTGTTATCAACTAATGTGGCCCTTTTAATTTGTGGAATATTTAATTTTAAAAAAAGATTATTTTGAATATTATGAGCGCTCAGTCATGGATATAACACAATTCTTATGAATTGTTTTGAAAGCAAGCAAATATTTTTTTTTCTACTTACTTATAGTTGTATAAAATATTTTACAGGAGCTAAAGGGTAATAGTTTCACAGACAAGTTAAAATAGATTTCTTGGTAGATATCAACTTAAAAAGTTAATTTTACTTATTTTGTCTTGGTGCATATTCTGTAAGTGCGAAAGTGGACAAAGGATTTTAGGTACATATAAAGCTGCAACGTACACGTTTCAGCTTTCTTCTGTTGTGGGGGTGAGTTATGTGACAGCGTTTCTGTCCCATACCTTTTTTTAAAATTCAAAATTTAATTTAAAACATAACTTTCTTACTTTTAGATCATATTTTCCTCCCCCCTCTTTCCTATAATGAAATATGTGATTAAATTCATTTCTCAAAACCATCCAGAGGTTGTTAAAGTGATTTCTTTCATCTTTATAAAAGTATCTTTAACTCAAAGCGCTCAAATAATCATTTCCTTTTTTTTCCTTTCTTATTTTAATCTGTAACTACCCGTTACCGCAGCGTGTGCAAAGAAATAAATAAGAATTAAATAGCACAGCTGCTAGTCTCATTTCATTTTCTTGCATTGGATTTTTTTCCCCGCCGCTGTGATAAGAAATTTTTATCGCTACTAATACGTGAACCTTGAATATATATTAACAATAAAAAGTAAAAATGAACGAATCTTATGAGAAGCATGTATTTATCGTGTTATGTGGTCTGGCTAAAAGCCAGATGTCCTGGATTTTCTGCATTCTTCTCATCGAACAATCTGCAGTCTGCAATTTCATGTAACAGTTAGTTGGGCAAAGGCCTATCTGCAAGATAAACAATTTCGGTTTGTCTGTTACTTTTCTCATCCTATTTAGAAGCGCTTACTTGCAATCCACATTTTTGCGGTAATGTTTATCGCCAAAAGCCTTTGTACACTTTCGCGCGGTCACCAAAAGTTGTAAATTGGCGATGCTGTGCAACGCCAAGATTTCTTGATTTCGTGCAAAAAAACTGCACTTCTGTTTCAGCTCTCGAGATGTAAAGTTGTCTAATAAGAAAAGGCGCTTCGGCGTCCCATGTATTGTGGGGTCTCTCTCTCCCATTTTAGCTCCTGAACCACCTTTTTTATAAGATTTTTAATAAAGAATTAGTTCCTGTAATATGGTTGGAGTTTTTGCATTTAAACGAACCATCCCACTGAACACTTATTACAGCATAGTCTTCAAAATTTGAAGAAAATCTGTCAAACTGGTCCTTGAAATTGCTGTTTAACGTTCCATTACACATTTTGTCGATAACTTCCTTAATATAATAATCTTGATCATCTGTAGCCGTCATAATGCAGCACTAAATAGCGAGCGAAAACTATTCTAACGAACCGCCACACCTGCCATTCACACTGCGAAAAATATAACATGCAATGGAGCAAGCATCTCTTACGTCCACCTCACAACAGAGCTTCAACGCAACTGAAAAATGACTGATATGTGAAAATGAAAAAAAATATATTATGCTATCATTTTACCTGTCATTAAATAAGGTGAATATTTCGTTTTCAAAAAAGTGGTGCTAATAAGCGTTTTGAATTTTTAAACCGTAAATTAATGCGACCGTTAAGGATTTAAAATGTAACGTAATGATAAGGATTTAAAATGGTTAAAATGTAAATATTTGATAAATATAAAACTCATAAATTTTTAAATAGTCTCGGAAATAAATATAATTTATATAACGGAGAGCTTTTTCTGATTCAGACTGAAATAGGTTAGCTTTATAGCACATCTTTTACAGTATTCTAAAAAACATTTCTAACAAAATTAAAATCTCATATTTAACCAATTAAAGACCAGCATATTTTACAGTAATTTTTTACAGTTCACGCCACTTTTTGTTAAACCCTTTTGCGTCATGGATCGCCGAATTAAATAAGGAAAATTTTACTTTTCACTTTTACTTGTACCAAAAATGTTTTTAAATCCCAAATATAATGTTCCGAAAACGCCAAGTCAGCCTTTTAATGTGTTAACCCTTTATCTACTGCATTATGTTCTAGTGCAATTTTTTTTATTACTGAAATGAAAATTAAAGGCTATACATAAAATATATACTGATCCGTGAGAAATTTGATTTATTATAGAGGTAATTAATTAAAGTGGTAATTTATAGTACCGTCACTATACTACGGCTAAAATACTCTGGTAACAGAAATCCCGCATAATATTTCAATTAAAATTTAAACTCTTAAAAATGCTAAATAACAATAAGACTCTAGCAAGTTAAAAATAAAATATATTAAATTGATTTAGTTTCATTTTACACATGAAAATGGGTAAAAATTCAAATTTGATGGCATTAATAAAAACAATGTTTTTTAGGCTTCGATTTTGTTAGCAGTTCTTTAGCATTACTTCTGCATACTTCACTCTAGTTTAGTTTTTCCAGCATGTTATTAGTTTACCCTTTGCATTAATTATGCGATAACTGTATACCAAGGACAAAACATTTTCTCGCATCTCCACATATAGAATATATGAATTTACCTATGACATTTCTAGCAAAGGAAAACTGAGCCAATATCACAAATTTTTCGATTTCCTATAAAAAATAATAATAAAACAGAAACAATATATCAGAAAAAACATTAGTACACTGCAATTTAATTACAACATTATAATGCAGATAACAACGACGGATAACTACACAGACGAAAATAAACAATAAGTTTTTCACATGCATAATTTTAATTAATTTATCAATTAAATGATTGATGATAAATGAATTAAAATTATATATGTGTTCCCCGATGCTGCGATATTTTGTATCTCATGTTTCACCTCCGGTTTGTATGCTCATGAAGACTGTTCCATCTGGTGCTGCAGTTGCAACCTTGCCATCATATGTGACTGGGAAATGCTATGCTGGGTATCGTCTTCGTAGCTTAAATGGCAGAGCACTTGGAGCACCATTCCAAGGGTGCCGGGTTCGATTCCCGGCTTCGACATTTTTCACTCTGTTGGCTCTACGCTTAGTGAAAAATGTGATAAATCACGTATTAAATATTGAAGAAGTTTTTCTCCAACACCCAGTGTACTGGCGGTACTTCTAAGTATCGCCGAGAAATTCAACTATTAAATAAAATACATATACCGCTTACTTAAAATAACCCGTAAAATCGTATTCTAAGATCATAATGAACACATAAATAAAATCCAACGCTTATCTTATGTCCTTTACTATGTTTGCAGCAATAAAAAGTCAAGCGTGACAATCCGTACAAAATGTCGGCAAAAAACACATCGACAGTTTCAAAGATAGCCTCCTTCCTCGATAAAATAACAAAACTAGAACTACTGATGCCGTGTACGATGAAAAAGTGGAGCTAAGAGTGGTTTGCAAAGTACCATTAGAATATTATTAATATTCACTATAGGATAAAAGATCAAAATCAGTGGTGCTTATACAGCTGTATAGTCAGCAGATAAAAGGTTAAACGTAAAAGCGTTGCACGTGCAAATATAAGTATTGAAATGATTTAGAATCGGATGCGTTTTTTTTTTTCTAACTTTCAATAAAATAATTACATTTTAAGTTATAAACGACTATGCCTAACGATAGTTATTGGTTAATCTGGTGGGGAATTTTGTTTCATAACTTCAATTTTGTCAATATTTTCTGAAATAAATCTCTGCTTTTTACCAATAAATAAAATATTTCGATCTCCTAGTTTCTGAATAAGAGACCTGCAAATCCCGTACTTTTACAAGCAAAAATCAATTCATAAATGTGTTAAGAAGTAAACATATTTTACTTAAAAAAAGTCTTAACCCCTTCCAGGGCGGTAGTTCATTTTTGGACCTCCTAATTTTAATCCATTAATGGAATATTAACACCAGAATTTTGGTTTGAAATTTTTTCGTTATTTTAATTACGTGCTAAACAGATAAGCAACATTGAGGGGTTTCTTAGCTGATATCACCTTAACACCCAGTCTAGGAAATGAAATGTCTTACGTTTTGTGAGCCATTGAGTTAAGTTACACTGTAGTTCACAACTACTTAAGAGAAAGGAATGAGACATTTAAAGAAAAAAATATGCAGTTAAAGTATAGAAGCTATTAAAGTTAAAAAATAAGTTAAGAGTTAAGACGAGTAAAATATTGATAAAGGTCTTAAAAACTTTTTAAAAAATGGTCTAGCTGTAGTTAAAAAACTACTATATAAAGAGAGAAGAATTAAAAAGAGAAAAAAGTTAGCACCGTTCCGAGTTACTCTCGCCAAGCTTGGGAAGGAAAAGCTGTAAGAAAAACAATGAAACACACAAAGTGTTTTCAAAATATAATAGAATGGCAAAATGATTTATCTTGTTAAAAATCAAAAGAAAATAAAGAACGCATAATAAGATATATAAAAATCCCTTTTCCTAAACTTTTCAAATTAATTGTTTTTTTATGTATAACGAAACTGTTTTGAAAAGGTTTTATTTTACTAGAAAATTATTTAGTTTTATTTTAAATTCCCTCTTATCTAACTAATAAATATAAGAACGATGAAAGTAATTTTTTTCCTTCAACCATGTTGAATATAATTCATTTGGAAAACTTTTCATTGTAAATAAAGAAATATTTTGAAGTGAAGCAAAGGAAATAGACTGCGTTCAGAGTAATTAAACAATTATATATCCCTCGAATCCCATTTTTCGTAAATGTACTTTTGTTATGCTATAACTAGAAGGATACTAATTTTAAGTACAAATGAAACTTTATTAGAATAAAGAAATATAAGTTATGCCTAAAAACAACTTGCATAAAATGACCTTTTTATTTCTTTGTGAATTAATCAGCTTTTAAGAGTATTCTTAATTTTTATTTTTATTCATATCATAATTCGTATCATAATTTTTGTATTTTTAATTTTTTTTAAAACTTTTTCCAAAAAACCTTTCTTTATACTCTTCTATCATGTTATCATACTCTTCTTTTCAGCAGCTATATTCTATGTAAAGTAAAAAAAAATAACAGAAAAAACAACAACATTATAATTAGACAGGAAAAAAATAATCTTTCTGACACATAAAAGAAAATAACAACTGTTTAGCCAAAAGAAGAAAGAATTATCTGAATCAATAAATCTTTTAATAAAGATATTTTTATTATACGCATGACAAAACTGTTTTGAGTATCATGAAAAGTGCCATAAATGTTTACAGATATCGTAAACACTATAAACTAATTGTCTTCAATGCACACATAGCAAAACTTTTGGAAAATCAGATTTTGAAAGTGAATAATTTCCGTTCATCTAAATTTAATTAACATAAGACCGAAGACAGAAGTGCGAATTTATCTTTCCCGGCAAACGGTTAGAAACGTATTAATTCAAACCAAAGTCTCTAATTTAGTAATTAAACATTCTGCAATGATGCAAACTAAATATTTTTTGTTTTATATAGAAATAAAATATATCTACAATGCTGCAAATAAATAAAAGAAAAGAATGTGATTAAAACCTTTACTGTATAAATCAGTAAACAGAATAACTTAATCACGAATATTTTCAAGCTAATTGGTCTTGAGTGTGTGCCTGACAGATATATTTTGAAAGAATTACATGATGAAAGTTAATATCCTTAATTATAATTTATCGTTAAACTGAAATCAATTTCCAAAATAAAATAATGAAATATACAGGAGTATTTAAAAAGGTATTCAAAAAACGTTTTATCTTAATAACAATCAAAAGAAAATAGAGATTGCTAATTTCATGCGAAAACAAAGATTATTGTGACAGTGAAGTTTTTCAATCTAAATTGCTTTTTGATGTGTGCGTAATAAGCTCTTTTGAAAATATTTTTTAATGAAAGAATACTTTCCACTTTAAGGGGGTCCGGGACACATTTTCAAATAATTTTTATTTATTCAGTTAAAATTCTGAATTTTTTTTGTGATGGTTAACCATATCATTTGTAAACAAAATCACATGATAAAACTTATATATTTTTTTTTAATTTAAAATTTAAAATTTATTAAAAAAGTGGGGTAATTTAAAATCGTTATAACTCGAAACATTATTAATAGGATTTTTTTTTTCATTTAATTATACAGAAATATATATGTTTTAATTTAGATTCAGCATTGTTAAAAATTTTAATTAAAAAAAATATTTAACGAAAAAATTAAAAAAAAAAAGAAATCGTACTTTCAAAAGTATATATATTTTTTCAAATATACTGAATCAAAATTAAAGTAAAACAATTGAAAAAGACATGTTCCAACTTTGAAGCATCTTTATCTTTAACGGTTCTTGAGTTATAACGATTTGAATACGAAAAATGGTGAAAAAACCCATCATGAAGAAAAACGCATTACATAAGAAGTTGTTTCCACGACAACCATTGCTTGAAAACTAGATTTTGAAAACAAATCAAAACGAAAAAATTAATATTTCCTATTCCAATCTATATTACAAAGGACAAACATATCTGTGCGTAAAGAATACGTCATTCTGCGAATGGCAACACTTTGAAATTTGAAATGAAATTTCGGTTTTGCAATTCTCGCAACAGAAAATATTTAAACTTTTAAGCATCGCACATTTTCAATTTTTATACCGTCGTATATCGGAAAAATATACTTTTAAATACAATTTGTTTGAAAACTGTATATCAATTTATTTTATAGATATTAATTTTTTTTTGTACTTTTTAATATCATTTTTCTAATCGTGGCAACAAAAGTACTCCATTTCTATTGAAAGTAAACGAAAAGTAGTCGAAAATAGGCGATTACTCTATCTTTTCGTTGCCATTTTCTCATAAAACCTGAAAAAAAGTTGAAATTAAAATACGTGCTATATCAACAATATCGTCTCCGCGATATCAACTTCCGCGATAATGACGTCATATGCACACTTTTCTATAGATGAAGTTTGAGACTGGATTGTAAAAGTGGATTGATTTAGCGGATGCAAATGACGTCATTTTATAAAAAAGCGTCTATTTTATTTCTTAAAACTGAAATATGTTTTGTAGAAGCGCGTCATTTTCACAGCCTAGCTGCTTTGAAATTCTTCTCAGGTGAATATGCTTCACTTTTGAAAGTATTATAATCGAAATCACACACTGATAAAACGCATTGTTTTACAAAAATTAAGAGTGTCTTTATAAAGAGAGGTAATATGCAAATAATAGCAATTTATATTACAGACCTTAAAGATTCTCACCTGGATGGATTCTCTTCTCCGAGTTAGACAAGCAAACAAAGATCTTGGCAGTAATTCGAGGTTTAAAATAATATCAGGTTGCTGAAGTTTTAGTAAAAATTCTCTCGATTAATAACATTTTAATGCTATTCTTTAGGACATTCTACTATAATTTTATCAAAATAACATAATTTATTTAATTTAATTTTTCATAATTTTATATAATCTATATATTTAAAACAGAAGTGTCTTTTTTAGTCATATGGCCTGATCTTTCTGCTGAACCAATTACACTAATAATTTTTTTTAACTGAAAGATGCTCATTTCTAGATGTGATCGCACTAGCTGTTTTTTTTTTTAAATATCCCCTGTTTTATATTTTATTTTTAAAAGCATTTTATGAAATTTCTTCAAAATGGTGAAAATTAGATAGCTTTCATTATTGCAGACAAGGGAGAAATAATGAGGTTTATTTATCTTTATTCATGCCACTTTCTGATAAAAATTCAAAATTGTTGATAAAAATTGTTGTATAGGCTTTAGTGTCGCAAAATTCCATTAGGGGTATAATATTTTGAACGGAAAATGATTTACTGCTTTTGAAAACACGCATTTCCCTCATAAATTTTTCATATTGTTTTTCTTCTGCATGTGTACTGATACTAAGTTTCCGACACTAGGTGAAATGCTTATTTAAGTGAAAATGAAGTCATATTTAAAAGAAAATGATCATTTGCTTAGATAAAACTAAACATTTTAACATAAATGTGCTAAAAAACATAAATTACGGAAATTTTTACTCTCCGGTATTGAGATTAGAATCCCAAGTTTAGAGTGCGTCTGTTCACATAAAAGGTATTGCTGACAATCGTGACTTCAAGTTTTGAGTTAAAGTGATTTTTAAATGATCAACCAAAATACAAAATTTTTAAAAATGATGAAAAGTGCGTATGTAAATTTTGAGAATGTGAAAAGGATGTCGGGTTTAGATTTCATGCGGAAAAAATTCTATGATCGTGTCAGAGTGGAATAAATTTTGCTACTTTTCAATCCGGAATACCAAGCCTCAATTGATGACCTCGTCCTAATAACTGATCTTTATTATATTTTACTGATTACGTGTCTGTATTATAAAGGACAAGCTTATATGTGCGTAACGCTGACGTCATTTTGCGAATGGCAACTCTTCACGATCAAATTTCGGTCCTGAAATTTTCGCTACTGCAATTTTTTAATCTTCTGACCATCGTGCATTTTCAGTTTTCGTCGCATAGGGAAAAAAATTTACTACTTTCAAATGCAATTTGTTTAAAGACTGTATCTTAATTGACTGATTTATTATGTTTTTAAAAATAATTTTTAAGCATGATTTATTTAAGTTTATCTTATTACGTGCCGGCTTCAATACATAATAATAATAAACATATCGCACATAAAGCAATAAACATTGTTCAGCATTTGTTTCTGACTATTTTTGTATAACAAAATTAATACTTCCTTTATAAACAAATAAAATAATAATATTAAAAAAACACAAATCTAACATATATGTGAGAGACGAATTAACGAAATTAATGCTTCCTTTATAAAGAAATAAAAGAATAATATTAAAAAAACACAAATCAAAAACATATAAAAAAAACATATTTGTAATCGTACAATTTAAATTTTTGGATCACCAAATAGGAAAAACATTTCAAATGAAATTTGTTTGGAAAGTGCATCTCGGTTTACTGATTGTATGTGGTTTTAAAAACAATTAGAAAGCATGAAATATTTATTTTAATTTATCTATATCGCGCGGAGCTCGATTACGAAAGATTAATCCGTTTGCCCTTAAAACAACATAAAAAGTTCATCGTTTTCTTACGGCTAATATTCATTTAAAAAAATCTTCCCTGTGAATAAATAAACAAAAATAACAGAAATGAATCACAAATTTAACAAAAATGTAAGCTCTGAAATTGTTACAAAATATAAGGATGCCGTAAAGCAAAATCTTGGTCAAATAACTCTTAGCATGCGGCAAATAAGAAAATATCGCTTTTGATAAATTTCAAAACCTTATTTGATTGTATAATTCATATTTTTCATATGAAAAATGCTTCTTTAATGTAAGTGGGCAGTCTAAAAAATTTATTACATATAAGAAAATTATTAGTTTTCAAAAAAAAAAAAAAAAAAATGTTTTCACCTATATTCTGTAACAAGGGAAGCCCGGGTACGATCCCCTAGTTAAGATAGAAACATGATTTAAACATTATTTTAAGCAAAAAAAAGAAAACAAAGAAAATTTTAATGCAATAAAAGTTTTTTAGAAAATTTGAAGATTTTTGTGTCCCGGACCCCCTTAAAGATGTTTTCACATACATTAACAAATGTAAGGGCATTAAAAAATACTGTAGAATTTTATTTTTTCGAAACAATTTATAAATATATACATATAAAAAATTTACAATTTTACTAAAAGAGAATTTAATTGCGATGCGAGTTAATCTGCTTTCAGAAAACTAAGAAAGGATGAAAAAGTTAAGAAAAGAAAAAGAAGTGAAAGGAATCTTAAAACATATTTGTTCGTAAGCATTTGTTTAAAATTAAGAAATAGTTTCACCATTAAAATATTAATTTGTCATAATATTAAATCTAAAATGATATCAGTTGCTCCACAAGCACAAACAAGTGTACTTTATACATCAAAATTTACTATTGAACTTATTTTTTCAAAAATGAATTATTTTTTTTAGAAATGAAGAATGATATTGGAAATAAAACTGAAATTCACAAGTGTTCCTTCCTTACTAATGTCGTCAATACCATATCAAACTCTCCAATGCGAAAACAGTAGACTACTTTTTAAAATTCATACTGCTTTTAAAATGTTTAAAAAAATTTTAAATGTTTTTTTCAGGATATAAAAAATACGTTTTTTAACCTAGTTTGTTCGGTTTTGTATTAGTCACATTCAGTCATTTAATTATCCCTTTAACTACGGATACATATTTTTTTATTCTATCCTAACCACTGTATGAAAAAAAATGTGCCACACACTTTGGTACTAGGATATTTTAAAGAGAAAACTACCACAATCAAAATATTTGTAAATTTTGATGCAATTGAATATAAAAGCAGCCGCTAGATCTGACACGTAACCAAAGCATTAATTATCTTAATTTAAAAGGCTTTTTTATATTGGATTCGGATACAAAAACTTAAATTATCTATAACAAATTAAGAATCAACAATAATAAATTATAAACTGTCACAATGTCTTAAATTGTCGAAACGTCAGTGAAAGCTTACAATGGACACACGAAATGTTTTTGCTTTCCATCTGTCTGTTAGTTTGTTAGTTAGTCTGTCTGTTCCGCGATAACTGCCGCAAAAAACATCCGATTAGTTTTAAATTAAGTAGGCATGTTGCTGAGGTACGCGGATTAAACTGTACAGTTTTTTATTAGATTTGGTTTATTCGTTCGAAAAA
The DNA here is from genome assembly GCA_963932465.1 of Maratus speciosus. Classification (NCBI taxonomy): domain Eukaryota; kingdom Metazoa; phylum Arthropoda; class Arachnida; order Araneae; family Salticidae; genus Maratus; species Maratus speciosus. The sequence goes on along the minus strand of OZ010793.1, from coordinate 111,508,812 downwards.
TATAGAATATTTTATTTTGCGCCATAATGCTATACAATCAGAACGATATAGTGAGCTGATTGAAAAATTGTGGAAAATCCCTTATAATAAAGCTATTTTTAGAAAGCAACGCACTATATTGCCCCTATCTTTGTGAATTTTCGCGATATTTGACTGGAATTTTTATAGAAGTTGCCAGAATAGCTGACTACCAAATTATGAAATAAAAATTTTGAAATCTTCCACGCATGCGCAGTTAAAAATTATTTCATAAAAATGCCCATATCTCATCAAATATTCACTATATACATGTTTTAACCCCTTGAGGGGCGCCGTTTGCAGTCTGCAAACGCTTAATTTTAATGCCGAAATTAACAAATTAGACCAGAAATATTTTAATACACTTTCGATCTCATAATATACGTGATAAAAAGCCTTCTATTGTTTAAAAATAAATTTGGTCTTAAATTGCGGTGTGAATTAAATATATGAACATTTTTAGAGCAGAAATGCCTTGCCCCTGAAAGGGTTAACTGCTGTATACTGTTGCTACTGTTCTTTGCCGCGTTTTCGGAAAGTTGTGTTAAATTTGGTTGAAAACTCTGGATGCTATAAACAAAAAACTTTTGAATTTTTCACAGACACAATAACATCTTCACGAATATGAGTGCTAAGCTTACACAATTGCACACAAACGTTGAACAGGACTCAAATACTCATTTAAGACAGCGACAAACAATTTCCAGAATTTTCTGTTACATAGGTGATCGTAAATATTATTTTATTATTAAATTTATCATTAGCCTCACCCCCTCCAATTGTCCTCCTGCTGGCAAGATCTAGACAACTATTAGAAATTAGGTTAATGAATATCTTAATTTATCTATAAATTCCCATGCCCAAGCTAACAAGAGTGTTGTGTGCACCCTTTTCTCCGAACTTACTTGATCCGAAAGAAAATCTATCTTATAGGGGCCTCTAATTATAGAGGACCTGGTGATCGTAAAGCCTAGTTAGCTAATAGATAACCTACGGTCATATACCTAAAAGGTTATCTCGGATAATAAAGACAATGCGCTGTGAAATGTTTAGAAGATAACTAACCTATGGCCAATTGGTTTGAAGGGAAATATATAATAAAATCAAAACCACTAAATATAACTCCCCAATTTTCAGACAAACCAACCCTACAAGATAAATTTAATTATACTTTTACATATATGGTCTAATAATATTATTAAGCAGTCAGGTAATTTCTAAATAATTAAAATAAGTAATTAGCAAGACTTTTAAAAAATAATAACAAAGAAGGGAATTAATAATAATAAATCATTTATTTACACCACAGGCAAATTATATTAAGTTACACTTAAATAATTCATACTTTTACCATCCAAAATAATAACTCATTATGTAAAAAAACACTAATTTTGATATTAATTGAAGGTGACAAGGTCTCCTGGGCACCCTATTCCCAATTCAAACATTTGATATTAACACGGTACACAATAGAACAGAGAACATCCATAAAATCGTACCTTTTTCCCCATTGGGGTCACAAGATCCTTTTAGAGTTGTAGACTTGACAGTATATATATCCAAAAGTTCTTTTTTTTTGGTTTGTAGAACCACAACACACATATTCGTGTTCCGTAATTTTAGCTTTATATACACAAAATTCCACCCAGGTCTGGGCCAAAAGCAAAAATGTTTAAATCATTTTTAAAAAAAGTTAACAATACTATATTGCTCGTCATAGCCAGAGCAAGTAAACATGGGCGGATAAGCCAAAAGGGCTTCAAAATAATAACCACCGCACTCTGGAACTCTTTTCGTACATCTATATTTTTTCTCCGAGAACAAGAAAATCTCTCTCTGTTAAAAATTTGCATGTGCGGCCCTGAGTGGTGGATGCGAATTAACATATTCAGCATAATTAAAATCTCCAACCACTCGCCGCTGCCTGGAACCTCATTCGTGTCGGCCAGTGGTCAGTGGGTCCCCGGAATGCTCAGGGCTCTCCGACCCTCCTACATCCGATATTTCAAACCCCACTTTCTCACGAGACCGCGGGCCCCCACACGAAGATCCTGCAGCTGTCCCATAAAACATGAGGTCATAAAAGTCCCTCTTTTGTACCAAAACTGTCCAATTCTTTACTTTACTCTCGTAATATAATACATACAGATAGTAACTGGCAATTAAGCTTTCCCCTTAGCAAAACACTTGCCTGAGAAAATACTTAATGCTCTTGGTACCAATCCTTAGTAAAATAATAATAATGTACTAATAGATGAATATATAAAAACAATAATACTGTACATTGAAAAAAAACTTGAATTAAAAAATTAATCAATTAGATAAAATAATCACTTAGATAAATATATACATAGATGATATCGACAAGAAACTTATTCATATATATACAGGTGGTTATCAAAATAATGGAAACACTTGTGAATGAAAGGGACATTTAAGAATTCCCTTCGCAAGCATTTAAATATAATCTTAGCTACCAGATTTTTTTAATATAAAATGTACATGTATTAGGTAGTATGAGAGAGCTGTAGAAGAGTTGTCTACGTTTTGATTTTTTTTGTCAGAAGCGTAAAATGTCAGACCCCACAGATTTTCAAAGAGGCCAAATTGTAGGAGCCCGACTAGCTGGAGCAACGGTGACCGAAACATCCCAGCTTATAGGCGTTTCTAGAGGTACGGTGTCTAAAGTCCTGAAAGCATACACACAGCGCAGAAAGACAAGCTCAGTAAAGCAAAATAGTGGACGGAAGGAGAAGCTGAGTGAAAGAGACGACGGGTATTGAAGCGGATTGTAATGTCTAAAAAGAAAACAACTGCAGCCAAAGTGGCCGCAGAGCTCAATCAGCATCTGGATTCTCCAGTGTCAACAATTACAGTTCGGAGATACCTTCATAAAGAGAACATTTACGGCAGAACAGCAATTCCCAAGCCACTTGTCACAGATGCTAATACCAAACGTCGTGTAGAGTGGTGCCACAACCACAAAACCTGGTCGATTGATAAGTGGAAGACTGTTATATGGTCAGACGAATCATCTTTCACATTGTTCCCGACAACAGGACGGGTACATGTCTGGAGAACACCTGCACAAGCGTATGATCCGGATTGCCTCCGTCCAACTGTCAAGCACGGAGGTGGATCGGTCATGGTATGGGCAGCTGTGTCATGGTTTTCTGCTGGTCCAATCGTAACCCTGAAAGGAAGGATCACTGGGGAGAAGTATAGAGAAGTTTTAGCTGACCAGCTATATCCCATGATGCAAATTTTGTTTCCTGCAGGAGATGGAATTTTCCAGGATGATAATGCCCCTATTCATGCAGACAGAGTTGTCCAATCATGGTTTGATGAACATGAGGATGAGGTGGAACATCTACCTTGGCCCTCATAGTCCCCAGACCTCAACATAATCGAATCGTTGTGGTCTATTTTAGAGCTTTCAATACGGAATCGATATCCTCCACCGGCATCTCTCACGGAACTTTCACAATATCTCCATGAAGAATGGTACAATATTCCTCTAAACACTATTCAGAATTTGTATGATCCGATTCCCAGGCGAATCCAAGCTGTATTACATGCCAAAGGCGGTCCTACGCCATATTAATAAAGAATTCCTTCAAAATCTAGGGTGTTTCCATTATTTTGATAACCACCTGTATATATATATCTTTTTCCTTCAAAAAAGTAGTTCTAAATATTCAAAATGTTGAAATCATGCCAACATTACTTCCCCCCCCCCCCAACACAAAGCACTTGAAAGTCCATGTACAGGAACTATAACATCTTTCAAGTGGGCCGCTGTCCTTATCAAACACCAAAAACCTCTCCAACGGCCGGACGTTGCAGATCTTTAAGGCACTGGGGCTTCTCCTCTATGCTCCCTGATTCACCTCTTCCGTAGTGTTCAAAACTCTGTGAAGTCCGTGCAGATATATGAATGTTCATTATCAAATACACGCTGATGTTATCTGTATAGTTCATCTTATTTAAAATATGTCTATACCCTAAATTGTACATTGTACATAAGATGAATATTCATTCTTATTCTGTCCACGGTTTTATGCAGATTTGTATACGGTCCCTAAAGCAGTGTTCACCATAACCATCACAGCCGCATACTGCATGAGTTCTGTCTCTCTGTGATGAAGGTACAGTCCCTGAATGTTCCCAAAAATTGTATATATGTGTACCAATTTAGATGAGAAAACAAAAAGTTAATCATAAAAGATAAAATCCCAAAATTAGGAACCTAATTAATTATGCCAAAGAGTTTAAATACTGATCCACAAAGTTTAGCACACTTTTTTACACAAAGCAAGTATTCAGTTCATGACTACATAAGTACAACATTTAAATATCCATATTAAGAAAGGTTTATAACACACAACGAAACATATTTACCAACATAACTTTTTACACCGAATAATCATTTAACTACCAAACAAGCAAATATATCAATACATATTCTTACATTTTTCAAATATTTTTTTACAATTATTTCACTACCTTTATAGTTTACAGCATACATATATTTTTAAAACTACGCAACCACAGTATCTAAAATTGATTCTCATGTAGTAAATTGGATATTTTCATACAGTAAATTACATGATTCTCTAAACGTACCCTCTAATTAAAAGTTAACCAAATAACTATTAATATTCCCTCAATTATAAGAAACTCAGTCTCAAACTTAAAAAAAAAACAGAAACAGCACTTCCACCCAGAGAAGGAGATAGAGATAGATAGAAATTTAAAAACAAAAGAAAGCAGAAAAGAAAAAAAAATCAAAGTATTTCATATTATTTTGTGACTGAATCCTTTATCTGAAATTACAAATTATGAGTGTAAGTATTATCATGTTACTTTATTTTAAATAAATTGCTTAAACACTCTTCTTCTATTTATTCTTTTCTTTCATATAAATAAGTGGATTGTTTCCACTCATTCACCGATTCACTACTCTCTTTTCCTCAATAGGTACTTTAACCACCCGAGCAAACAGTGCAATATAAGCTATCGTAAAATTGCAATTTCTAATAGCGTCAACAAAAGAGGAGAAAAAAATATCCACTTTCCCAGCTGCTTCCAGCTACCCGTTACCTGCCATCGATAACACATAGAATCGCCCGTTATAATGTATTGAAACAGGCTCGAAAGTGATAAATCCCGGGCGGCCGAAGGTCACCCCTTAATGCCAAGTCTAGTACGAGCTGGATATTCCGTTTGCCAAGTAAGTAATAATTACTTCTATTAATCCCTGTAATACATGTATTATATTTACATTACTTCTCCGTATTCCTTAATCTGCACCCTATACACCGCCTACGCAACAAAAACAATTCCTTTTCGTACTATTTACTATAATAATTAACTATAATACAAGTGTTTGTAATGCAAATACGGAAGCCTAGTAGCCATTTTGCTGCATCAATGACATTCAACGAAAACCAGTTTCACTTCCTCCCGTACGAAGCTGTTAGCCTGTTTTCTTACAAACAGCATCTGATATCCTTATTTGATTACTGTCTCCCCTATAAATGTAAGTTCCATTTAGACCTATGAAAAGTGCTAAGAAAAAACTCGATATACTTTCTTAAAATATAACATCCAAAAATGTTATTCTTGTTCATTGGAATCCCTCACTTTTACTGACACCTGTATAAGACGAAACTTAATTCGTAACTAATAAAGTTGAACCGCGCCTTCGAAATTACAGTATATTGCAGAATAAACGGGTTATGTGTACTTTATATTGAAATATCCTAAACAATTAATTTTGTATTAACCCCGAGAGAAAAAAAAAGAAAACAAGGAAAAAAAATCTATCAATAATAACTCTACGAATACTCTTATCTAAAATATATAAATATCGTTTTCAACTGATACTCTTAAAATTGAATTAAAACCACGAATGCTTTTTTTTTTTGGTTGTTGTTGTATGTGTATGTGGAAACCCTTACATTTTTTAAATACAATACCCTAATACCTGCACCCAATCTATATTTTGACAGGGGAACCCTGAAGAAAGACATGATCCTCCTCCACACAATGCCGGCCGGCTAAAAGTAACCTCCGCCCGCAGAGAATACCAATGCCTGGAAGCTGATCAGTCCTCTTTCCGCTCCCTACACAAAAACGTAAGTAAAAATTAATTTAAATAATGATTTAATTATTATTCCACGAGAGAAAACAAAAATTATAAATAGAAAAAAAAATTAACCTACAGTGTTCAATAATTCATTTTCTTTTCATTTTAACCTAGCTCTCCCAGTTCTGATACCCCTGGTAAACCATTTTATGTACTCTATATTTTCTCTTACGTGTAGTTCTTTTATGTTACTTAAAAAAAAAAAAAACTGTATTACCTCGTAACTAAAAAATATATATACAAAAAGAGTCCGTAGAGAGAGAAAAAGAAAATAATAATAATAATTAATTTTTTTTGCGTATTTACTTGTATTTTGAAATTTATTTTGTTATATTTATTTAATTAATTTGTATTATTTCAAATTTAATACATACTAAAAATAAAAAAAAATATACCAATGGATAAAAATTCTTATTAATTTAATTGCAACCTACATTCGTTAATGAATTTTTACCATCCAGTATGCACCACAATTGACGGGATTAAATTGTTTAAATCTGATAATAGTCCTTCCTTCTAAAAATGTAAATTTTGACTAACGAAAAGAGGAGAAAAATAAAATATCCTCTACTTTAATTTATTTTATCTTAATTTGTTAAAGATATTTTCTAACCCAATACCGTTTAAATGTCCCATATATCTATACGTAATGTCTTTTTATATACTATGCTAATACTTTGCGGGTTATTTCAGTGAACAAGAAGAAGAAAAAAATTGTTGCTCCTGTTTAAAAATTGAATCTGGCGCCCGCAATGTGGCGAACTTTCCTGACTGAATCCAGGATTTCTAGAGAGAGCGAAAAACGGTAAGTCAAAATTACCATTCTGCATGCCTGTCTCAGGATACATTTTGCATGTTTCTCTGAAATGCACGTAGATGGCGCTAGACGTCTGTTTATTTACATCTGTCCCTTTAAATTTCCGTGACCTGTAGTAAACATTACACTTGTGGGGGGGGGGGGGTAACCGCTACCTTCTACACACCATAACTAGCATTTATTAATAAAAACACTTACTTAGGACAATATGAATTGTTTTTCTAATTATACTAGTAGAATACTAATTATACTAGTAATGTTGGCATGATTTCAACATTTTGAATATTTAGAACTATTTTTTTTAAGGAAAAAGATATATATATATATATGAATAAATTTCTTGTCGATATCATCTATGTATATATTTATCTAAGTGATTATTTTATCTAATTGATTAATTTTTTAATTCAAGTTTTTTTCAATGTACAGTATTATTGTTTTTATGTATGCATCTATTAGTACATTATTATTATTTTACTAAGGATGGGTACCAAGAGCATTAAGTATTTTCCCAGGCAAGTGTTTTGCTAAGGGGAAAGCTTAATTGCCAGTTACTATCTGTATGTATTATATTACGAGAGTAAAGTAAAGAATTGGACAGTTTTGGTACAAAAGAGGGACTTTTATGACCTCATGTTTTATGGGACAGCTGCAGGATCTTCGTGTGGGGGACCGCGGTCTCGTGAGAAAGTGGGGTTTGAAATATCGGATATAGGAAGGTCGGAGGGCCGTGAGCATTCCGGGGACCCACTGACCACTGGCCGACACGAAGGCGGGTCCAGGCAGCGGCGAGTGGTTGGAGATTTTAATTATGCTGAATATGTTAATTCGCATCCACCACTCAGGGCCGCACATGCAAATTTTTAACAGAGAGAGATTTTCTTGTTCTCGGAGAAAAAATATAGATGTACGAAAAGAGTTCCAGAGTGCGGTGGTTATTATTTTGAAGCCCTTTTGGCTTATCCGCCCATGTTTACTTGCTCTGGCTATGACGAGCAATATAGTATTGTTAACTTTTTTTAAAAAATGATTTAAACATTTTTGCTTTTGGCCCAGACCTGGGTGGAATTTTGTGTATATAAAGCTAAAATTACGGAACACGAATATGTGTGTTGTGGTTCTACAAACAAAAAAAAGAACTTTTGGATATATATATACTGTCAAGTCTACAACTCTAAAAGGATCTTGTGACCCCAATGGGGAAAAAGGTACGATTTTATGGATGTTCTCTGCTCTATTGTGTACTGTGTTAATATCAAATGTTTGAATTGGGAATAGGGTGCCCAGGAGAACTTGTCACCTTCAATTAATATCAAAATTCGTGTTTTTTTACATAATGAGTTATTATTTTGGATGGTAAAAGTATGAATTATTTAAGTGTAACTTAATATAATTTGCCTGTGGTGTAAATAAATGATTTATTATTATTAATTCCCTTCTTTGTTATTATTTTTTTAAAGTCTTGCTAATTACTTATTTTAATTATTTAGAAATTACCTGACTGCTTAATAATATTATTAGACCATATATGTAAAAGTATAATTAAATTTATCTTGTAGGGTTGGTTTGTCTGAAAATTGGGGAGTTATATTTAGTGGTTTTGATTTTATTAAATATTTCCCTTCAAACCAATTGGCCATAGGTTAGTTATCTTCTAAACATTTCACAACGCATTGTCTTTATTATCCGAGATAACCTTTTAGGTATATGACCGTAGGTTATCTATTAGCTAACTAGGCTTTACGATTACCAGGTCCTCTATAATCAGAGGCCCCTATAAGATAGATTTTCTTTTGGATCAAGTAAGTTCGGAGAAAAGGGTGCACCCAACACTCTTGTTAGCTTGGGCTTGGGAATTTATAGATAAATTAAGATATTCATTAACCTAATTTCTAATAGTTTTCTAGATCTTGCCAGCACCTCCCAACTAAATCTTCACCAAGAAATATAAAATCAAACATGTTCCTTACATCCCAGAAGTTCAAGAACAATTCGCCAATAATTTTCGTAGATATTCGACAAGGAGTGTACAATCGAAAGCATCCAATCCCTGTACCTTAACTTTTGGAGGCCAGTGTATTTCTTAAGGAACACTGATATTTAAAATAAATGAGCATTTCGGAGATCTGTATTAACGGTATAATTTTAATAAAATAATTTCACAATTCTGGAATTTTTCGTAAGGGCGTGAAAATGTGTAAAGCGAAGATTTGACAGGTTAATTAAAAAGGAATGATATTTTGATTTTTCTTTTTCAAATTAGTAAGTCTCCTCAAATCGTATTACTGACCTCCTGATATTGTCACGGTGTGGTACTTCTTTAGAACATGCATTTAGAAAATCCGGGTCTAATTAGCAACAGGATAAACTTCCACCTGTACAAAGGATTAGAGTTTTGTTCCTTCTTTATGACAGTAATTTTGTATGACTACAGCGTATAAAAAAGTCAACAATTTCTATAAAATTTAAATGGTGGAAGTTTACCCATTTGGTATTCAGGCATTGCAGGAAATGTCTCCAAACAACGGCTACTAGCGAAGTTTTTCTAATAGAATTCTTCAAAATTTAAAACACAAGCTGCTTTTCCTTTCGTTGTTTTTAATATTTTAAATAAGAATAACAACTTTCCGTTTACGAGACGAAATTTACAGAGTTACATGTTTACGTTACGTTAATATTTGTGAAAGAAACAAGATATAGCAATAATAGATGCATTTTCTTTTAAACCATCATATTAACCCTGTATATGTATTTTGCCAGGCTGAATTTAATTTAAATTGTTTTACTATTTTAAAATGCAATAAAATATAAGGTAAACATCATTATTAGGATACGTTTTCCAAATAAATAAATCTGTAAATAAAAAGCAGATTTTCGCGTAAAATCCTAAATTTTAATCTAAACCAAATATTTTGTTAATAAAGCACCTTTCTAAACAATTATTTTAACTTATTTTCTGCAATCCACTTTAAAGGATTTGCATTCGAAATAGTAATAAATATTTCTCGCAGTGAAGTATAAATAGAATTTCTAAATGTTTAAAATAGATTTATTTTCATTTAGGGGCTATATATATATATATATAGCCCCTGTATATATATATATATATATATATACAGGGTGTTCCGTTAAAGGGGTCCAATATTAATCGGGGTAATAGAGGAGATCACACGGAGCATAAATCAGTATATAATGCCTGGCCGGATCTCAATAATTTTCAAGTTACAGCAAATAGAATGAAAAATCGGAAATTTGTAAAAAAAACCTCATTGCTAAACTATCGATAATGCTACATAAAAACGAAGCAGATATTTAGAAAGAGCAGAAAAAATCCTACGAAATGACATAAGTTGTTTTAGAATATTGAGAATTAATGGCGAGTTACAACCTCTGAAACAGTGAAAAAATACAGAATCAAATATTTAGCAAAATAGTTAATCGTTAATTCCAAAAATGCAACTCTACCTACATCAAGGAAAATGTTATAAAATTTGGTCCATTCCGAAAGCTTTCGAAGAAGCTGACAATAAACCATATCAGTTTAATTGTATGGGAGAAATCAAGCAGTTCCCTAGTTACAACTCTGTACTGTTGCACGCTCGGAAAGGGCGAAACTCCGCCCATGACGATTGTAAACACCCCGTTTTAATATCTTTCAATTATACATTTCTGATCAACCTCTATCAATACCCTTTCATTATTCAGTCTGGTCAAGTGAATGACATATTGTGCAGCTCTCGCCTTGTCTTAAAGCAAACTCCGTGACTGCTGCGTTTCCTCCATGAACTTTCAGGACGATGAAGAAGAAGTACTTTTTATGCAAATTTTCTATGTGTATAGGAAGAAAAGTGTAATAAAACAGCAGTCATCAGTGGGCGTTATGTTAAAGGGAGGCTATTGTAAGTGGGATTGTAGTAAGTTGATGTATAATAATTATGCCGGAGTACTCTAACGAAGAATATGCGGACATGCATCTGATGTACGGGCAAGCTCATGGAAATGCATGTCTAGCACAGCGCATGTACCGTGAGCAATTTCCAAGGAGACGTTGCCCAAGTTCGAAACTCTTCATAAAAATCGATAGACGATTACGGGAGACTGGATCGTTTAATACAGCAAGCATTGATGCAGGGAAACCTCGACATGTACGAACACCTGCAATGGAAGAAGATGTACTGAATATTTTTAAAGATAACCCCTCCACGAGTACACGAGCTGCTGCGTCTGAAGTCGGTGTTTCTCACCAAAGTGTGTGGCGTGTTCTGCGTGCAGAAAACATGCACCCCTTTCATGTGCAGCGGGTACAACTGTTATCAGTAACAGATTGTGCTCAGCGGACAGAATTCGTACGCTGGTTGCTTAATGTAACAGAAAATAATCCACAATTTCTGGAAAATATTTTATTTACTGATGAAGCAACATTTACGAGAGAGGGCGTGGTAAACACGCACAATATGCACACATGGTCATATACAAATCCGCACACTGTTTTCCCGTCGAACGCACAACAAAAGTTCAGTGTGAACATATGGGCAGGTGTCCTCGGCGATTATCTCATAGGACCATATTTACTCCCAGATGTACTCAATGGCAGTACGTACTTGGTTTTCCTACGGGATATCTTACCGCAGTTACTGCAAAATGTGCCAGCAACATTGCGCCACAATATGTGGTTTATGCACGATGGCGCACCGGCACATTTTTTCATAGGTGTTCGCAATCACCTCAATTCAACATATCCTGGGAAATGGATTGGACGCAGTGGACCTGTTGCTTGGCCTGCACGCTCTCCAGACCTCAATCCGTTAGACTTTTTTGTTTGGGGACACCTTAAATCGCTGGTGTATGAAACGCCTGTGGATACACCGGAGGATTTACTAGCGCGAATCGTTGTCGCTGCAGGAGACATTCCCAACTCCGTCGGAGTTTTTCGGCGTGTTCGCCAATCTTTACGACGTCGCTGTCGGCTGTGCGATTCTGTTAATGGGCGCAACTTCGAACACCTATTATAATAATGTCCGTTCGTCTGCCTTCCGACATTGAACTGTGCAGCGCAGGCCAGAAGACTATGCTTCACATATGTCATAAAGTACGTGGAATGTAATTCTTTATTTGTCATTTTTCTTTTATTTTCAACACTTTTTGGCACAGTATTTTGTAAGTCACAGACTGTGGTGTACTCAAATTGTAAATTACAAAGTTTGTATGAATTAATTTAAAATTTAGTGTCTTTTTTAAATTTATAATTAATAAAATTATTATGCTATTTGTTATTATTATTTCCTATCATAAATTATGATGCACGTATACATACAATAATTGTCCATGTAAAACATGTACTGAAACTTCTTGCATAGTTACAAATCGCAATATTTTTAATTATTTCCGAATTTTCACCACCAGTTTAATTTTAAAGAATTTAACTTAAGCTTTATATCAATAAAAGACCACTTTAAAATGTAGACTATTATTGTAAAGTTATTTTGGTTCATTCAACTCTTGAATAATTAAAAATGTTGCATCTCAGAAGAAGCATGATCGAAAATGTATAGTTGAGAGTAATTAAAAAGGCGGTGTTTCCAATCGTGATGGGCGGAGTTTAACCTTTGCTAGTGTCAAAGAAAGCGGAGTTGTAACTAAGAAACTGATTAATTTCTCTCACACAATTAAACCGATATGGTTCATTGTAAGCTTTTTCGAAAGTTTTCGGAATGGACCAAATTTTACTACATTTTCCTTGTTGTAGCTAGAGTTGTCTTTTTGGAATTAACGATTAACTATTTTGATGTATATTGGATTTCGTACTTTTTTCACTGTTTCAGGGCTTGTAACTCGTCAATAAATATTGCTATTTTAATACAATTGATATCATTTTGTAGGTTTTTTTCTGCTCTTTCTAAATATGTGCTTCATTTTTATGTAGCATTATCGATAGTTTAGCAATGAGGGTTCTTTTACAATTTTCCGAATTTTCATTCTATTTGCTGTAACTTGAAAACTATTGAGATCCGACCAGGCTTTATGTACTGATTTATGCTCCATGTGATCTCCTCTATTACCCCTATTAATATTGGACCCCTTTAACGGAACACCCTGTATATATAACGTTATGAACTTTTTTGCCTTTTTGGACCCGATTCCCCCCCCCCCCCCTTGCGATATCATACGTTATCATCTCCCTCCCTTCCGCTTTAATCCTTCACTGCACGATTTTTTAGATTTTTATGAAAAAAATATTTGAAATCTACGTATCGGTCTAATATTGGGAAAAATAGGAAAAATAAATAAATTTTAAATTTTCAGCTAAACTTTGATATTTTATGGCGTGTACCCTATGTACACAATTAGGGTTTTAAAATATTGTATCGCTATATATATTTACAACTCAATGAGCTTAAATTAATTAATTTTATCTGCTTATCACCCTGCAACTTATTCTATATTAATATTTTTAAGTATTCAGTAAAAATAATGAAAGCAAATTTTAATTTAATAGCTTAATCGAAATTCCTTTTTTTTCCGAAGAACAAATCCCAATTTTTGTCAAATACAGGCATCTGACATGGATAAAATAAGTGTTATTCCATTTTTTTGGACTGTTCTTGATTAGATATTGAGATGATATTGACCAAATTCATGGCACATAATAAGAATTACAGTGTTTTTAGGTATATGCCAGATGTATCACGAGATGCAGTGAAGGTTTAATGATATTGTTATCAATGTCTATTTTTATTTAATGCGTTTGCAATGATATACATTTATTATTCGCATATTTTATTGGTTTAAATGAAGAGAAGTCAATAAGATATTACTATTATACATGAAATGACTTTATAGCGAAAAGGAAATACTTACTATTTAAAAATATAGCTTTATGTTACACAATGCATTCGACAATAACATTGTCTTCTTGCCCTTGCCCCCTTGACGGGGAGGGTGTAAGCAGAACTTCTTTCAAGAAAACAGGTGACCAACATTCTTCCCATTTTTACTTTCTTCTATCTTTACAAGAAAAAAATATTGGATTCATGAAAATTTTCAAATTCCTGTTTTCGACGGATTTAGACATTTTAAGGATCAGAGAACCCAAAAAACATGTTTTTACAAAATGTTTGTCTGTGACTCTGTCTGTATCTCTGTATGTATGTGGCACAAATTTTGTGGGCGCTCTATCTCAAGAACTAATGAACCGAATTTAATAAAACTTTAGATTCAGTTAGTACATGATATAATTTGGTGCTGATAATGTTTTGGTGTAAATCTCCCAACAGATGGCGCTGCCATGCTGCCTTTTGAAGGATTTCCACGATTTCCGCAATAGCGCTATCTCAAGAACTAATGTACAGATATTCATCAAACTTCAGATTCAGTTAGTCCTTGATATGAGTTGATGCTGATTACGTATTGGTGTAAATCGCCTAATAGGTGGCGCATCTGTGCTGCATTTTTAACGATTTCCTCAATAGCTCTATCTCAAGAACTAATGCACGAATTTTCATCAAACTTCAGATTCAAGTATACCTTGATTACTTTTGCTGCTGATTATGTCTTGGTGTAAATCACTCAACAGGTGGTGCTGCTATGCTGGATTTTTTACGATTTTTGCAACAACTCTATCTCAAAAACTAATGCATGGATTTTCACCAAACTTCAGATTCAGTTAGACGTTGACACATGTTATTTGTGATTAGATTTTCGTGTAAATTAACCAATAGGTGACACTGCTATGCTAAATTTTGCTGGATTTGCACAATTTCAGCGATAGTCATATCTCATTAACTAATGCACGGAATTTCATATCTTTAGAATCCTCATGATGAGCATAGATCGCCATTTAATTTTTCACTGTGATAACGACTTTTGAAATATTAACATGTATGAGATAGAAGAAAGATTTGGAATTGGTACATCCGAATAGTTTTACTAGTAAGCATAACAAGTATGACATCGAACTTGATTTCTGTGAAAACGCATTATAGCCACATATCACTCAAGAATAGGAATGCCGAACGTTGAGATAATCCATATTTTGGAATAAAATGATTTTATAATTATTTAATGGTTTTAATAATACCTTTGTATTTTCAAAAAAATCGATAACAGACTAAGAAAATGCTCATAGACTATTTCGATGTAAAAAAAAAAGGAAAAAAATGAAAATTTTGATTGTATTAAAAATGATAATGATATCAAAAGATAACCCCTCCTCCCCCTAGAAATATCTTACGCTATCGTGGGTTCCATGTCAAACTATCCAATATGAAAATTTCATATTGGATAGTTTGACATGGTATTAATGATATGAAGTGCCAGACTAACTCCCCTTCCCCATAAATTGATAACTTTATATTTGTACAGATTCCCTGTTTCTGAGAATTCCAGTAAGGGATTTCACACTAGAAAAATTAATCGTCATATTTGTGTAGTCAAATACGTAAGATTTTTCGCAATGTAGGCATTCCGCTCTCCGTCATAACGTTTAAAAACGAAATTTTTACTTTATAAATATATTTTGCTATAAATTGACGTCATTTCTTTAACAGTGTATACCTTTAAAAAGTCTGCATGCCAGCTTACCTGATGTTACTGCCAGAAAAATGTATACAGGGTGTCCCAGAAGTAATGGGACAAACTTTAAGGGGAGGTAGGAGACATCACAAGGATTCAGATTTGCATAGTAACCCAGGGTCGGAAACGTTTTCCTGGCGCGGTAGTTACGAGACAAAACACAAGAAAGACAGGATACGAATAAAAGGAGAAAACAAGTTTATTATCTTTAGTACATCAAAAAACTAAAAAAACATTAAAGGGACAAAGATCGTCATCAAAGTAGGTGTTCGAAATTATGACCCCGGGCCGTTATGCATGGAAGTGCATCAAGGGCGTATGGAAGATCTAATGTTCTCGAAAATACCGGGAGTGCTCCGGACTTCCCCAGCAGCTGCCACGATGCGTGCAACAAGTTCCCCAACACTTTCCAGCATTGTATCTGCATTTTTGCAGTACTAAGAATAATAAACATATTTTCTCTCCCTGTTCGTGTCCTTTCTTTCAAGTGTTTTTTGTCGTCACTACCGCGACATGAAAGTGTTTCCGACCCTGGGTTGCTATGCAAATCTGAATCCTTGTGATGTCCCCTATCTCCCCTTAAAGTTTGTCCCATTACTTCTAGGACACCCTGTATATGTTAAGTCTGTGATGGTTTATTCCGTTCAACGTTTGAGATTCTTTTCTACGAAACACCCCGCCCTTCAGCTATCAAGCCGCCATTTTGTGATATATTAGCTAAACAGAATAGAGTATTACATTAATATATGTATAATAATTTAGTCTGAATCGACTTTTCATATATTAAAAAGAAATCGTGAAAAAGGCCTTATAATCTCAGAGCGTCAAAGAGTTGTTACTCCTTAGAAAATCGCAATTCAACTACAATCAACAAATTTAAATTTAAACTGATTGAATCTCCATCAATTTTAATTCTCATAATTATAATTTTTTATGTGTTTATTAACCTTTTACCCGCCAACGTTCCACAAGTGGAACATAAACTATGTGGTGCTGTATCTTTTTAAGTATTTGTTTAATCTGTTTGAAATTTTTAATATATATTTTTAAAAGATGTGTTTTAATGGATTAAAAAGTATTTTTTTATAATTTTTTTTGTTTTCTATTTTGGAGCTTGTTGAAATGTAACAAAAACACGTAAATGTAATAGACTGTGCTTTTTACTCTATCTATAACTTTAGAATTCAAATGTGAGTGCTGTGATGATTATTATTGTATTGCTTAGTGTTGTTTATTACGTTTTATGCATAAATGAATGTTTTATCTTATTTCGTCTTTGTTTTATGATCATTCGAATGCCAATGTTCCACATGTGGAACGTTGGCGGTTCAGAGTACAAAATTATCTTATTGTTCCTTGTTTTAGGATATTCATCATTTTTACTGGACTCTCTCGGGCGATTATTTTTTTATTATTTTCGTACAAGTATTATTAAAGAATAAATTTTATGATATATAACTCTTGCACCTGCTGCCAAAGTGTCTTTGAAATATTTTTGAACCAATAAATGCCAAAAAAAATCTACAACAGAATTGCAAAAAAAGAAGGAGGAGATTTTGATTATTATAGTGATGACAAAATTGTTTGTGTACGATGGAGTGACAACAGTGTCGTTACTGCTATACCAAATTGGGAAGCTAACACATCGCTAACTCAAAGTGGAACATGATATTCTCGAAAATTGAAGCGAGAAGTTTCAATCAAATAACCTCAATTGATTAGATTGAATAATTAGAATATGGGTAGTGTAGAATTTTTGGATTATTTGTTTAGAACACATCTTCCAGTACTTCGATGATAAAAATGGTGATGAAATCTGTTTGCAAATGAACTAAATATGGCTATTGTTACTTATCATGTAGTAGGTTCAAAAGAAACCCTAAGATATTTTGGAGTTTCGACGTGAAATTGCGACTGCTGCCATAAAAATTGGATTTGATGTTTGAGAAAGGGACTGGAAAGTCCTACTCCTCCAGTAAGTATGGACATTATCACCTCATTCAGTAGCTATTGTTTTTCGTCTGCTACTGAAGAAGATTCTCAAATCAACAGAAAAACATGAATAAATGGTGTGAATATTATGGAAAGCGTATGCATGAAAAATGTTTTCAGGCCTTTCATAAACATTTTGCTGTTAGTGACTAGTTAACATGTTCCTAAAATAGAAACATTTTTTACTTTCTTTACCTTATTTTCTTTGTTTTGCTATGTGTGCAGTGCTGGTATGATTTCCAAAGTAAAATTCGCCAAAATGTACAAATGTTATTCGTACCGCCAACGTTCCACAAGTGGAACATACCTGTAACTCCACTTCTATTTTACATAACATCCCAAAATTCGGCACGCAACCTTAGAATTAATCTAAATCGTCTAAAAAAATTTTTCAAATTAATTTGACAAGCAGTTAGTCCATGGTGCGGCGGGTAAAAGGTTAATATTATATTTTATTGTATGTATACATTGTTTAGCATTTAACGTTATTACTTTTACGATACATTTATGCAACCATCGTTGAACTCACAGAAAATCATTCGAATTACTACACAGTTTATAAAATTTATTCTACTTTTGCTCAATTAAACGCCAATTTTGTTGGTTTTACACGTTAGATTTCCCGATATGTAAGTGTATTAATCGGACAACGAGAGTGTGAATATAGTGAGAAAAGTTGAATAAATGTACAAGTTTTAGCAATTTAAAATAATTTCGAACTGAAAATTTTGACTACAGGAAAGTTATGTTTTTTAATCATCGTGGATTCTGCTACGTATCTTTGTCTACAGAATGTCCTAACTTTTTCTGTATAGTAGTATAGATGTAGCATTTCTATATTTTGCAACCGTTGTTATATGCATTCACTTACAAAGCAAAAAGAAAATTGTTTCAGTTTTGAGAAAAATTAATTAAAAAAAAAAGCGTTTTGATATTTTTTTTATTATTAAATTTTTTTGCCTAATGCCTTTTTGACATGAAATTATCTTTAGAACCTTTGGTTGGAACAATAGTATTGAAGCATACTAATTATTGGCACTTTTAATGTTTCCATAAATGAAATTTTAAGGATTTGTTAAAAGCGTTTTAAATTATGTTTCGCATCAGAATATCTTAAAAGTTACATTCATTATTTAAAATGAAATTTAAATTTATGTATAAAGGACTGTGTATTCTGAAAAAAATGTATCGAGTAATAACTGCTGGTAACAGTAGTTACAAAGTGAAGAATTTAAGCATACGTACAAAACCCTAATAGTCTGTGCTACCATAAAATATCTATACATTTCCTTTCGATTGTTATTATTATTTTTCGGTACATATGTCGTGCGAAATCCGGCTTTTTGCTAAGAGCCCGTCTAATTGGAAAATAATCTTCCTTTTTCCAATCGGCCTGATATTTTGCAGACTTGTTGCGAAGAGCCTAAGCAGATTTAGGCTAATTGGAAAATAACCATTTGTATCTGAATCATCCTGATATTTTTCTGTCTTATTGCAGAGGTGCCTGTGGAGAGTTACGCTAATTGCAATTTGTGTATATCAAGGCATGAAATTTCGATTCAAAAGGTTTTCGCCAGACTAAAACTTTTGCTCGCCATTATTTTACATTCATTTAGACAGCTCCGCAGGTCACCACACTTGTGCAGAAAATGAACTATTTATGACAAATTGAATTTCAATTGACCGTTGTTAGAAGGAGCTGTCTGTTAAATCAGGAATATTTTACTTTCATGAGAATATGAACAATTTTTAAAGTGTTAACAAATGTAGTATGAAGAACTTTCTGCTGACCGGAATCATAAAAGAATGCAGAAATTGAAAAATCGAAACATATTTACTGCAAAAGAAAAAATAAATATTTACTCAAAATAAGGTTGCCATAAGGTTTCAGTGGTTACAGAAATTGTCACATACCACTAAAAACTCATCAAAGAAAAAGTTCCTGTACTTTTAGAACTTCACGTTTTTGTAGCGATGCCTTTCTGCACTGAAATACCCCTTGTCAATCGCAACTGTACTATAAAAACCTGTCAGGGTGGATCCATTAATAGAAATTCTGAATAGTTCATCCAGTGTCTCAGTCTTCAGAGAGTTCCTGTATGCAGTCTTGAGTCTGTTGAGACAGCTGAAGCCTCTCGCACGAAGCTATGCTCACTGGTAGAACAACACAAATTATGAGAATTTGGAAAGAATTGGGGAATCTTTCTGAGTACTTTTCAGTATTAGTGAAGAGAACATAAACTTGAATTTTGTCCACTGTGGCAATACGATATCTATTTTTCATTAAAGAGACATGGTTCAAATACATGAAGAGCTTTTTTATTTCTTCTAACACAAATTCAAGAATTTTTTGGGGGGGAGGCCAACCGAAAGTGTAAAATACATGCGGACATGTTAACACATCTGTTGAAATAGATTACAGTCTTTCTGTGTTTTATATATTTGCATGTTTAATTAATCTCACTCTTAAAGTCAGAAACTTTCGCTCCAGATTATTAATATTTGCCAGCTGTACAACCTTGATTCCTGAGATGGATAGTTGGTCCAAAAACTACTGTTCGTTTAATCCAACATTAGATCCAAGATCTGTCAGAACTGAGATGCAATGTTCAATTTTTATTTCCTGATAAAATGACAAGTTCCTTGTTTTTTAATGCCACACCTAAAGGGTTCAATTTCCTGTAGAAATCCAACATGAAGTACAGAATTTACAGAAATTTATAATCCTTCAATCTTTTCTGCAAATCCTTAGCTTTAGCACTATTATTGTCTTTTCAGTCGGCCTCCTGTTCAAGATGACTTGTAAAAGATTTTTCACAGCACTTTCATTGATGAATAATCATATCATATTGTGACTATCAATCACTTTAAGAATTCTTTTTCCTAGAATTTCTGCTGTATCTTTTAACATATGAAGTCTTTTAGCTGAAATGGTAAAATTTAACCCTTTGTTGCGTACTCTAAAACTGGCGAATCCCCAATGTTAAATTTAGTATTTCCCTACTAAAAGGATCATACTGAATGAGAAAAAAATTATTTTATGTGTAATATTTTTATATTATTCGAGTTACAGCTTGTCCACTACAGTGGACACTATGAACACAGGATTGAAATGTAGTGCTGTTAGGAAAATAAGATTTACGATAGTTTTCTTCTAGAATATTATAATATTTTAAAAATAATTGTGGTTAAAATTGAGAAAACATTCATTGATAGAGAAATTTGTAAAATTAATCAGTTTTTGCATCGATATAAAGGTAAATGTTACATTTTACACATGAATATGTTGGCTTCCTTTTACATAGTTCCATCTTGCATCGCTGTGCACTTTGGGATGTTTGAGGGAAAATGTTCCATCTTGTCATATTTGGTGCCCTTGTGTACAGAATTTCCTCTTACTGTCAATTGTCTTAGTTGTTTGTCTTCCAACACATCACATTTTTCAGAGCCTGGAATCAAATGCGGTTCACCAGATTGTCGCGTCACTGACTGAATGAGTCCATTTACTAGAGCCAATTTAAAATTTCCAAATTGTATGTCACAATTTGCAAACAAGCTTCTGTATGCAACGAAATTTCTTAAATTCAAATAAGTTTTCATTTAACATTTTTAAAAATAATTAAAAAATGTTCCATATATATTATTTTTAAAATTTTTATTGTTATTTTATTGTTTTTCAATATTGTTATACAGATCCATTTCAAAGAGAACACATATGCAATTTTTTTAAACTAATAAATTGCATAAATAAATAGCGTCAGGCAATTATAACTTTTAAAAATGTGAAAAAGATGAAAATTTATATAAAATATGCCTGCATAATATTAAAATCACATAAACACGTCAAAATTATATTTTAAAATTATCACTGTTCACACTCATGACGTCCACTTCAGTTGACAGATTAAAATGTCATAATGTTGATGCTGTGCATGGTGTCCACTATAGTGGACATTATGTAAAACCTTCCATAAAATAAACAAAAAAGTATTTTTATACTTGTTTTTCAATGTTTTATTAGGCCAAGATATCTAAAAACGATAATTAAAGAAGAAAGTATCATTTAAATAATATTATTATAGGTTTAGAAACATTTTAGTTCATGTTGAACAACGTACAGGCATTCTGATGAGACATCCATATTAATTCTATCTCAAGAAGTAAATTAACCGTCTTGTTTCGCCATCTCGATTTTTTCCCTGCAAGCATGAATGTCAAAAAGTAGCATAAGCTTTAAATAGCAACTGCGAATGAAATAGGTTGGATAAGAAAAATTTGGCAATTTTGTCCACTGTAGTGGACACTATGCAACAAAGGGTTAAAAATACTGCAAACCACTGAATGAGATGTTTTCAGATATTCAACTTCACCGCATGCATCGAAGTTGAATTTGGCAGCTCTATTGCTACTAAAATGTCCTCTTGATATGATTATCTTTTGCATCCAAGTATCGAACATACACATTTGCATGTTCAACATGTAATCTATCTGTAATACCATTAACCAGAATGCTGATATTTGTACACTTTTTTTTAATTTTTCCACTAAATCTAACTTCATAGTTTTAGCAACAAAATAGATAAAATACCTGCATTATTTCTCATTGCCATACTTTGTTAAAATATCCACATTTCTCAGTTACGCACAAAACATAAATAAGATCCGCATGTCGCTGGATTCAGGCACGATGTTTTGAGCGTATACAGTTTGATTTAAAACGTAACATTTTAAAAGACAAAACTTACTCGCCAACCTTAAATATTTGATCCCATTGGCGAGCTGAAATTTCGCGCCCTGGTCTATATATTTCTCAATCAGACTTATTCTTATTTCAGACTCATTGCAATGAGCATATGCAGTGTTAGACTAATTAAAAAATGACTACCTGTTTCTTCAAACAGTCTAGTTTTTTCCAAGTTTATTCCACTATATCTAGGCAGTGAATGTTTAATCGTTCTTTTAGTATAAAAGAAAGAAAGAGGAACTTAAAATGATTATAAAAATGTATAAGAAATCTGTCTTATTGACAAATTTCATTAGCACGAGTTGCCTAAGGCCAGTAAATACTTCATTTTTATTTTAACCCATTAAGCGCCAAGTCTCCCATTTTGGGAACCTTTGTTAAGATTTTTTTTTTCTCCACAAGTAATTAAGACACATACATTTTATATTACTTTTATTGAATATTGAAGTACTTAGCATGGTTGGAATTTTTTTCAAAAAGTTTGTAATTTAAATTCTATTTTTTAAATTTTTTCAAATTTAAGGAAAATTGACTATATTTACTTCATAAGAAAAAAAAATCACTAAAAATAATTAATTCGACGGCGAAAGTTTCGAAACATTGAATATGAAAAAAAAAATAGTTATTTTTTTAAATCATAACAAACATAGATCAAGAAAAATAATTTAAAAGGGTTTTACAGTTGTTTATTTAGAAAGGTCCCAAAATGGGAGACTTGGCCCTTTCTGACTAGCAAAATAAAGTCCTCACCCCTTTTCCATGAATACATCTGTTGACCTCTCTGCTGTTTATTCTTTACTGTTGAAGGTCAGGCTCTTTTGTTATTGAACATAGTAACCCCTCTTTTGTTGCTGAACTCCAGGTGTTTTTATCAAAACAGTTGATTCTATTCATAACGTTCTGGAGAATGTTCTAGATAAACGTGTGATAAATTCTTGGTCAGCAGTCTAAGCTAGGCGCTCAGTAAGCAAGGTTCATTTTCAATAGAGAAATTTCTGTACTTTTATTTAAAGTGTAAAAATGGCGTCTAAGTTTTTAACTGTGCAGGAAGCCTTAAACTATATGGAAACATTAGATTCGGACGAATTCTCAGCAGATGAGTGTACAATCACTTGTTTGCCACCAAATCCTGATCAGATAACTGATGAGGAAAATTTTAATGAAAATTATTTAGATGAAGTAGAACCAGTGGATGTATGCGGAGAAGTCGAACTTAATTTAAAACGTCTTGAAACACTAGATATTTCAAAGAAGAAAGTAACATATAAAAAGAGGAAGAGGTGTCCAGAAGAAAATTATTTTTCAAGTGATGAAGATGACTGCAACAAAAGTCAAAACCAACAAACAGAGTCCAAAAAATTGACAAAACGGAAAAAAAGGTTAAAATAAATAAAGCTAAAAAAGAAGCTTCAAAGAAGGAGAAAGAGCCAAAAACGAAACCCTATGTTTGGAAAAAAGTCGATAAATTAGATAAGTCTGAATTTAAGTCTGAAAAAACACCAATTTTAGAAGAGATCCATCCTGAGTTAGCAAGTAAAACTCCTTATGAATTATTCAAAATGTATTTTGATTCTGATATCATGAATCTTATTTTAGAAGAAACTTTAAGGTATGCTACGCAAAACAATAATTATACCTTTTCATTATCTGAAAAGTTATTGGAAGTATTTCTCGGAATTCTGTTGTTTAGCGGATATCATTCCTTGCCTCAAGAAGATTTATATTGGAGCAATTCAGAAGATTGTAATCTGCCTTTCATACAAAATGCCATGAGTAGAGAGAGATTTAGAGATATAAAGAAGTATCTCCATTTATGTGATAATAATTCTATTGATGGCTCTGACAAGTTGGCCAAAGTTAGATGTTTTATAGAGTTGTTTGGATAAAAACTGCAGCAATTCGGAACATTTTCTGAATCTTTAAGTATTGATGAGGAAATGATCCCTTATACAGGCAGACATTCTACCAAAATGTATATGCGTGGAAAACCAATAAAATTTGATTACAAATTATGGATTCTTGCTTCTTCTCAAGGTTATCCATTCAATTTACAAGTTTATGTGGGAAAAGAAACAGCAGCCGAAGACAAAACTCCCCTTGGAACAAGAGTTGTCTTGGATCTAATAGAATGTGTAGAAAACTGTAGAAGACACAAAGTGTATGTTGACAATTTTTTCAACTCTCTGCCATTGCTTGAAGAAATGCGAAGAAGGGAATTCCGTCTAACTGGAACGGTGAGAGAGAACCGACTGCAGAACTGTCCTTTACAAGATAGTAAAGTTTTGGTAAAAAAAGAAAGAGGGACATTTGACTACATTATTTCAAAGGATTTAAGTGTAGTAAAATGGAAAGACAATAAAGTTGTATGCTTAGCATCGAATTTTGAATGTATGGAGCCTATGGGGCAAGCAAAGCGTTGGTGCCGAAAATCTAAAAAGAAGATTGATTTGCCTCAACCAGGAATAGTTGGATCTTACAATAAAAATATGGGCGGCGTAGATCTTCTTGATCGATTTTTGAGTAGTTACCGACCCAGAATAAAGGGTGAGCAATGGTGATGGCCATTTTTCACCAACACACTGAACATGGCTGTGGTAGCGGCTTGGAGAATCCATCGTGAGATGAATGGACAAATGTCTCAGTTAACATTTTTACGAGACATTGTGATGGGTTTGATGAAATCAGACAGACTGCAATCGTTGCCAATACCTCAACTTGGACCACACACACCAGTGAACTGTAACATACGCTTTGATGGTGTAAATCATTTTATCACACAGGCAGGAAAGCAATCAAAATGTAAACTTTGTAAAAAGAATACTCGTCTGTGGTGCGAGAAATGTAAGGTAATGCTCCACAAAAATTGCCTAATACCGTTTCATACAAAAATGTAAAAGAAAAAAGATATTAAAAAGGTAAGAACATTTACGAGTTCTTCATTTTATGGCTTGAATATATTTAATATGCAATTAAGGTATTGATAATTAACTTTATTTACCATATACAAATAAATTTGGGGATTTATAACTCGATTTCGAAATATTTTAAAACTAAACATTCAACTCTAAACATTGTGGTGGAGGTTTCTATTTTATCCCCATTAGGCGCCAAGTCTCCCATTTTGGGACTATATCATATCTTCTAACCAAATAAAGATTTTTTAAAAATTTAAACTGCATATGATTAGAGACGTATATTAAACCTAAAAAAATATAAAAATTATAATTTTTGGGATGCGGTTCATATAGCGGCGTTTAATGGGTTAAGGGTTTATTTTCGCTAACACTCCGTGCAGAAATATTAACCCCTTAATCGTCGCGCCCGTGACTGTCACGGGCTGTGTAGGCTTCTTTTCTTTTATTCAGATTGTTTTATTCCCACCAGTTTTTTTTTAAAGAATGCAGTTGGCTTTACTCTTTCGACATTTTACCTGCCATTAAATCAAAAGAATATTTTAACTTGAAGAAAGTGGTGGCAATCAAATAATCTGAATTTAAAAAAAGTATTGAGACACTTCTCAGGCGCGACGATTAAGAGGTTAATACAATCTGCAGATGTAGCAGATTTTTAACATTTTCCTGGAATTTCGTAGAGAAGATGGGTTGCTGAATGAAAATTATTATAAACATGCATAAAAAAAATTCTGCAATAATGAAATCTGCGGACGAAGCCCATTATTATGGTTTTCTTCACGTTACGTAGAAAATGGGTTGCTAAATGAAAATAATTATAAAGCATATATTAGAAAATTGTTGTATCAATAAAATCTGCAGATGAGGCATATTTCAAAATTTTACTAGCATTATGTACAGAAAATAGACTGCTTAATGAACATTATTGTAAAACCTATATAAAAAAATTTCTGTATTACTAGCGAACAGAGGCAAATGAGTAGATTTTTCAAATTTTCTTTGGTGTACATAGTGAAAATGGATTGCTAAATGAAAATAAGAATTAAAAATATATAAGAAAATTGCTGTAGCAATAAAATCTGCACATGAGGCAAATTCTTCGTATTTTTTTAGCATTACGCAAAGAAGATGAACTGTTGAATAAAATTAGTCATAATGAAAACTTCCGTATTGGCAGATATGTTTTTTGCTCGTGGTTACCTAATAGTAGTGATTACTTTAATTTAATTTTAAGTCTGTAGAATAAATAAAATAAAAATAAACTCGCAAAATCAGCAGTACGTTATTTCTTCGTAATGTTACGAAAAAAAAATAACATTCTGTCTTGCCCGCTGATTTTTTTGTACATCTTTACGGATAGAGGGCAAAATTTACCTATAAGAAATAAAGCTTTTTTTTTTTTTTGCTTTAATTCCTTAATTCTCACTCCCGTCATATTCACGGGCTGTGTCGTTTATTTAGGTTGTCTGATTCCCAACAGTTTTATAAAATAGTGTAATTGGCTTTATTCTGCTATTATTTTACTTGGCATTAAATATGGTGAATATTTCTTTTCCAAAAAAGTGGTGGCAACGCGCAGTCTGAATTTTTAAAACGTAATTTTGTGCGAATGTTAAAGGGTTAAATATCCACCAGGCGCATAAATCAAATCTGCCAATAAAAAAAAATTTCTTCTTAATTTTGTGTAATCATTTTAATTATGCAACTAATTTTCTTTACACAATGTTAGGGAAATATTAGTAATCTACCTTTATTGCTGGTTAAATTATTGAAGAAATTTTCTGATATATTTTTTTATAATTGGTTTCCTGTATCAAACCATTTTCTCTCTGGGCAAACACAAAAAATATGCCTCATTTGCAGATTATATTAATACAGAAAATTTCATATATATTTTTTATAATAAATATAATTCGGGAATTTATCTTCACTAACATAATTCGCGGAACACATTAAGAATCTGCCTCCTCTACAGATATCATGACCAGTGTTGCCAGTTTGGCCTCCAATTATATTCGAACTTTCACATTCGTACCGTAAATTTCGAAAGAAGAATTTTTACTATTAATAATCGCTAAATGTCTCATATTAAATAAACCTTAAAATACTATTCCTTTTTTTCTGGTATGAATTCGAAATTTCTGAATAAAAATGGAGGTCAAACTGGCAACCCTGATCATGACTGCAGAAATATTCTTATATTATGTTTTTATAATTATTTTCTTAAACAAATCATTTTCTCTACTTAATGTTGGGAAAACAATAAAAATCTGCTTCCCTTGCAGATTCCACACTGTTAAAATTGCAATACTGTTGCAACAAACTGCCCAGACATTCGACCATTTTTTTTTAAATGCGGTTACATAGAGGTAAGTTAATTTTATTTTGGACAGATACGTTTAATATTGTGGTCAACTAATTGTTATCTTTAAAAATGATCGAATGATTGGACAGTTTGATGCAGCCTTTTAACAGTACACTGATACACCAGTTTTGCTTATATAAATTTTATAATTACTACCATTCTGTATCCTATCTAATCTACGTAATGATATGAAAATATAAAAAATTGCCTCATCTGCAGATTTTATTAATAACACGGGGTGTTTGGGAAAAATATGCTCAGAAAATTAAATGAAGTACTGTAATTTCTGACCTACAAGCTTTTTTCCGAAGCAGAATCTTTACTTAATAAATTAAGTCAAGTACGTGCTAATTAGAAATGACATAAATCTTATTAAATTAAATTTCTGGTATTAAACAAAGTTACTTGAGCCGCGGCTTATGCGCCGGCAGTTACGGTATTCACTAACTTTGGACACTCAGTCACGTTAATAAAAACTGTTATTGACAGTTTTCTTATACACATTTATAAGCATATTAAATTCCTCTTACTACTTTTTTAACTAAAAGTATGCATAAACATTCACTTCCTTGGTCATATTGGAATAAAGTTGTATGAAATTATCAGGAGTCGCATTATATACAGAAAATTTTATTGTTCCTACCAGAACCCTTAATGAGTTACCTTCATGATCATTTTATTAATATGTATATTTTAGGGTTTAAATACGTAAACATTTTTGTAAAGGAGTCTTTTTTTTAACCCAAACCTGAATCAATAGTTAAACCAGTGTTGCCAGATTGGGGATTTTTTTGCCCCCAGCATGTTGATTGTCACCGCTTTTTTGAAATAGAAATATTCGATCTATTTAAAAATAGATTAAAAATTCTGAAAAATAATCGAATTATACTATTTTAAAAAAGTGGAGAAAGTGAAATAACCCGAATTAAAACAGTCTCCAATCTGGCAACACTGAATTAAACATTTAAATCAAGCTAAATCAGGGCTGTCACTGGAGACCATCTTTATATTCTCGCAACACTATTTTAAGCAAATGAATTTTGCAGTATATTTCTCGTACAGATGTTGTTAAAGGCTATATGGAACTTTTTGTATTTAAAAAGTGGTCTCAGTTGAATTAAAAAATAGTCGCCAATGAAAAAAAAAGAATTCCTCGAGGAAATCTCCGGTTGCGCAAATTTTGCTACTTTTACGTTGGCCGAGAAAATCTCGGGTAGCGCAGCGAAAGAGTTAATATTGTATGTACAAATGAGTAATCTTTTTATATTTCTTTTTCAAATCAGCCCGACTCCCCTAAACGTATCGCCCATCTCGTGATATAGTGACAGTGAGATGCTTCTTTAGCACAAGTGTTCAGAAGATCTGGGGCTGATTTCAAAGGGGGTAAACTTCCACCAGTAAAAAGGAATAGAATTTTTTTCCAGATTTATGACAGCAATTTTGCATGAATACAGCGTTTAAATAAGTCAACAACTGCCAATAAATTTTACTGGTGATGGTCAGCCTAAGTTTGCCCCATGTTAATCAGGTCTTGCAGGAAATGTCTCTGAAGAACGGTTACTGACGAAGTTTTTCTAATAGAATTTTTCAAATTCTAAAACACAATAAGCTTTCTCTTTCGCCGTTTTTAACATTTTGAATAACAATAACAACTTTTCCGTTTTATCAGTTGAAATTTACAAAGTTACACGATCACGTTATATTAATATTTGTCAAAGAATCTAGATATAGCAGTCACAGATATATTTCCTTTTAGACCATCATTTAGAATTACCCTGTATATGTATTGTGCCAAGATGAATTTCATTTAAATTGTTTTACTATTTAAAATGCAATGAAATTGAAAGTAACATCGTTATCAGGATGCGATTTCCTATTAAATAAACCAATAAATAGAAAGCAGATTCTCGCTTAAAATGCTAATTTCTAATCTAAATGAAATGTTTCGTTAAAAATGCACTTTTTTTTTAAACAATTACTTCAACTTTCCTTCTGCAATCCACATTAGAGGATTTGCATTTGAATTAGTAATTTTAGAAAATAAATATTTTTCGCAGTGAAGTATAAATAAAATTTCTAAATCTTAGAAATCGTTTTATTATCATTTATATACAGACTATCTGTTTCTGAAGAGTTCTAATAATTGAATGCAAATGTATTCTGAAATTACGTATGTTCAAGGATTTCACACCAGGAAAATTAATCAATATATTTTTGTAGTTGTGTATTTTGAAAAATATAAGTGGCGCTCTGCTTTGCAACTATAAATAACGAAATATTTGGTTAGCCCCTTGAGGGGAACCGGTATATATTATATACCACCTACGATAAATGAAGTTTTACGCAAGAAAAGTTTTATTAAATTTTACTTTTCTAACTTTGGAGGAAAAAAAGGGCCGTAAAATTGCTTTTACTTATTTTGAAATAGAATTTTTCAAAGATTCCGGTGTGAGTTCAACATTACAGGAACACAATCACTTGCCCCTCAAGGGGTTAAAGAGAAGTATTTTAGTTTGAATTGACTCCATATTACTAAATATGCATGTAGTTTATAACAGCTGCATACCTGACTGACGCATGGGTGCCAACCTCAAGCTAATCTTCCGTAATACGTGCGTTAATTTGACCCTAGTTTAATAAGTTTCGAAATAGAATTTTTTTTTAAGAAATGGAAATAAATATGTTCCACGTAGAAACTCTGAATTAAATAAATAAAGACCCATGAAATAAATTTTCTGGTTCGAAAGTAGTTAACCTGAGTCAAATTAATCCAGATATTACGGAAGATTAATGGAAGATTGGCAGCTATACTGACGTTATAGCTAGAAAAATTCTGTGTGTTAAGTGTATGATGGTTTATTCGGTTGGAACTATTAATAAAGAGGAAATGATGTATCCTTTAAATAGTGAAGCTTCAACTGAAACCGCTTTCTTAGGGGCTGATTACCACTGGGTTAAACTTCCATCAGTAAATTTAAAGACATTTCTCCTTATTTAAATGCCTTATTAATGCAAAATTTCCGTCATAAATAGTCGTAGAAACAGATATCCATTTTTATTGGTGAAAGTTTATTCTGGTAACAGTCAGGCCCGGCTTTGCCGCCATATTGTGACAACCTAGGCCCCCCTCTCAGTGTCAGTGAAAAAGATTATAATAGCTGGGCAAACTGACATCAATAAAAACAAACACAATTTTTTAAGATATTTGTCAGAATATAGTTACACGAATAAGGCGCTTCAAAAGAGCAGAATTTTGTATTCAAATTTACTGGTGGGAAGTTTGGTTGGCGGTAATTAGAAACTGTTGATCGGATAAAAAAAAAAGGGCCACCATTTTGTTACAAACCCCTTAGTTACTTCACTTGCAACTTGCAGAGAGTACTCTATATGTAATCTCCTCTTTATTCAATTCTCTATTGCTTTGCTTGATCCTCTTTCATACGATGCGGCCCGCCCTGCAGCTATCAACCCGCCTTTTTGTAATATATTAGCTAAACAAAGTAGTTTTTACATTAATATATGTATAATAATTTAGTCTAAATAGACTTTGGATAAAACTTTACATTTCTTATATAAAAAAATATCTTGAAAAAGACCTTACATTTCAGAAAGTCAAAGTGGTGTCACTCTTTAGAAAATCACAATTTAACTAAAATTAACATTTTTTTCTTTTTTTTTTAACTGATTGAATCTCAATCAATTTTAATGCCAATCATTATATTTTTTATATTTTAATTAATATCTTAATTTACTGTATATGTATATTGTTTAACATTTAACGTTATTATTTTTATGATACATTGATGTGACTTTCATTGAATTCACAGGAAAATAATTCGAATTTTTACAATGTTTTTAAAATTTATTCAAGTTCCACTGTTGTTGGTTTTACGGGTTAGATTTCCCGATATGTGAATATATTAACCTGAAAACGATCGTGTGAATACAGTGAAATAATTTGAACAAATACACAAATTTTAGCACTTTAAAGTAATTTTGTACGGAAATTTTTCACTAATGGAAAGTTATATTTTTATCATCGTGGATTATTCTGCCGCATATCTTTGTCAACAAAAATGTCCTAACTTTTTCTATTACAAGTAGCTTTTCTACATTTTCCAACCGTTGTTATATTTATATCCGTTTACTTACATAGCAAAAAGGAAATTGCTTTGTTTTGAGTAAAATTGTGAAATTTTAAAAAAGTTCAGATAATTTTTTATTAATATATTTCTTCGCCAATTTTTTTAAAATGAAGTTATCTTGAAAACATTTGGTTGCACCAAAAGTATTGAAGCATTACTAATTATTAGCATTTTTAAAGTTTCAATAAATAAAACTTTAACGATTTATTAAAAGCTTTTTAAATTATGTTTCACACCGGTAATTTTAAAAGATACTTTTATAAGTATAAATGAAATTTTAATTATACCGTGGCGTAAAATCCCTGTATTCTCAAACTTATCAAGCAATGACTGCTGGTAACAGTAGTTGTAAAACGAAGAATTTAAGCACGCGGGCAAGATTAACACGCTACTGCCAAATCTATAAAGTAAGAATTTTCAAATTTCTTCTTGTAAGTCGTTTGCCACCACAAATTCAGAAAGGTAAATTTCGCTTTACTAATTACAGCGAAATTTCTGCCTATAAATAAGGCAAATTTTTTTAATTCTAAAACAATGGTGACAAAGTAATTAATAAATTAAAGCTACGAGTATACTCGTAGCTTGACAGCGAACGTGTTAAACACGTGGCTATCCTACCCTATATCTACACATTCCTTTTATCAATATTACTTTTCCTATATATGTATATATATATATATATATACAGGGTGTCCGAAAAGTCTGGAAACGGTCGAATAACTCGAGAAATACAAAATAGATTGAAAAACGAAAATATACGTGTTAAATATTTTTAAAAAAGCTACTCAGTGATACCAAATTTGATCCCCGCAACCGGCCCGCCGGGGGTCAGAGGGGATCCAACTTTGAAATTTTGAATCATAATCCCAATTTTTTGTTGCAGATTCGGGTTCTACGGACAAAAATACGAAACTTTTGTATTTAACATTTTTTTCTAATCCTCGTTGATCACGGTGTTATTGAGCAAATATAACAGATACATATTTTGGTTTTCCCAACCAGGTTTTGACATCTCGAAATCTGATTGGCCAAAACTTTTAACGTCAAAGTTACCGTCTTTTGCGGAAATAGTGTTTCTCAAAAACAATCAGTGGGGATTATTTTCATGGTGCTTTATATGCTTTTCCATAAAAATTAATAGAAATATATTAAATTAGTTTTCTATTTGCATGTTTTTTTATCAAGTCGATCATTTTTAAATAATAAACTGCGTATTTTGATATTTTAACGAGTAAATAAGCACCTCCTTTCCCGAACAGAAAAATCATAGTATTCATTATTTGGGGGCGGAGTATGTTGTGATTCTGTGTTTTGATGTCTTCTGCTGTAAAAAAAAAAAATCACATAATTCGGGGCCGGATGGGAGTGTAGAAGTTTTTTTTTTTAATTATTACTATAGAATAACATAAAAGAGCAAAAAAAAAAAAAAAAAAGCAAACAAACATATAAAATCTTTTTGTGCTGGCTGATTAAAGAATGGGGAGTAGCATAAATTTTAGGTGGAGGAGGGTGGGATTATAGGTTTTCATGATTGCATCGCTGCCAACTTGTACGGATTTTTGCTACCAAGAAAATTTAACAGAAATCTCTGTCTTATTTAATTATCAACATTCACTGCAATTTGTCAATTGAGTAAGGCAAAATCTTTTATTAAATTTTAGTGATAGCAAAAATCCGTACAAGTTGGCAGCTATGTGATTGATGAGTTATTGTGACTACTGACTAGCAAGTAGGGAAGAAAGCATTCAAAAATTCTAATAAATGTAATACTTTTCTGTAAATTAATATATTTTTTTAATTTTAACATTTTTTTCCTAATTTTAAATTTATTACTGAGTTGTTCGGGAAGTCGTGTCCGTTTAGGAAAATCAATTCGCACCGGAAAATCCTGCCCGGTAATTATTAGTCATTAGATATAGGAATCAATGTCTAATTATTAAATGATAGAATTTTCCGTTTCGTTTTGATTTTTCCAAACGGACACGACTTTCCGAACGACCCAATAATTTTAAACAATTGAAAATTTTTGATCTTTTAAAGGTTCGAATTTAAAATATAATTTAGCTCTTTAAGCACTGTTGATTAATACCTGGGGGAGAAGACGTTTTAATTTTCATGGGGGAAGGATAATGTAGAAAAGTGTTTAATTATTTATTAATTATTACAATAATATAACAAATGTGAAAAAATATATAAAAACAAAAACGTTATTTGCAGAACAAATTAAAAACAAATCAGTTTTTTCCTACATTTTTTAAGCCCGAGAAGGGACATTTATTCATATATTTCATTCAGTTACTTCGATGTTTAATGTTAAAGTTTTGTAACAAATAAGTTAGAGCTTTTGCGAACAGTGTCCTTAAAAAAGGACTCATAATTTTTATTTTACGCACCAAAAATATTAAATTAAAATTTTCCATTTATAACGTACTTCAAAATAAGAAAGTTTGTACTCTCCAATAAACTCGTTTATAAATGCTGATGTCATTCTATCATTTCATCAGTTTATAAACAGAATTACTCCGCACCGGTAAGTGTTAAACCAAATGAACTTTAAAAAATAAGAACAAAATTTAAACAATTTGATAATGTAAATACCCTAAAAATCCCTAAAATTTCCCTTCAAATTAAATCGAAATAAATCTTAGACTTTTAAATATGTTTTTTTTTTTATTTTACATGTGCCTTATCATTTTGTACACACTCATCATAAGCATAATACAAAATCTGCAATACAAATATTTGCAACTTAAAAAGGAAAAAAGTTTAAAATTTATTTAGATTTCTTTTTAACGGGACCTAAGTTTTTAATGGGTTTTATGTATCATATTATTTGACATTTTTAAATTGTTCAATTGGTTTAACTTATTTGTTATAAAAATTTAAGAAAGTAGAACTAACTGAATGAAATATATTAAATGCCCCTTCTAGGGCTTAAAAAATACAGAAAATAAACTGATCTGTTTTTAGTTTGTTCTGCCAATTATGTTTTAGATTATATTTTTTGTCACATAAGTTATTTTATTGCAATAATAAATAAACAATTTTCTACATTATACTTTTGTTATGAAAATTAACACGTCGTTTACCCCAGCAAATAATCATTACACTTTAACCCTTTCGAGACCGCATCGCATACACAAATTTTATTTGGAATACAATGTGTTTTTTCAACTGTCCCCTTTACTTGTGAAATACCAAAAAATCCTTTAATTAAAAAATTACAAAATTAAATGATTTTAATCATTTATTAATGGTGCCCAAAACAAATTCCACATGCACCTTTTGACAATGAATATATGTGCCTCACAAATCCCGACAGAGTTAAAGACTTAAATTATTTTTTTAATTAAAGATTTTCAAATATCAAAATTTTTCTATTGTTTAAATTTATGAAAAAAATGTTAAATTGAAAAAAATATATTAATTTACAAAAACATTTTTACATTTATTAGAATTATGGAAAATATTTTTGCCCTACTTGTTATTTTCTGGTTGCAGTAACTAATCAATGATCTAAATCTCCAATCCGACCGCCACCTGAATTTTACACAACTTCCCCGTTCTTTGCTCCGCCCGCACACAAAAAAATATATGTACTTATATTTATTTTGTCCTATATGTTACTCTATAGTAATAGTAAAAAAATCCCATACACCCACCTCCTGACCACGATTTAGAGTACAAAAGGAAAAAAAACAGCAGAAGTCATCGAAATGCCAAATATCCACACCTACCTCTACCAAATAACGATAAGATTATCTTTTTTTTCTGTTCGGAAGAGGAGGGGTATGTTTACACATCAAAATATTATAAAAACGCACGATTATTGATTATAATGAATTGAATGGATAAAATAAAAACACAAATAGAAATCTAATTCAACATATTTCTGTTAATTTGTATGACAAAAGCATATAAAGCACTTTTGCCATCAAAACAACCTCCATTGATAGTTTTCGATAAACACAATTCCAGCTAAGGCGACCCACTTTGGCAGCGAAAGCTTTGGCCCATCACATTTCGTGATTACAAAACATGGTTGAGAAAACAAAATATGTATCTGACACATTTTGCTGGATTACATCGTCAACCACTAAGATTCGAAAGAAAAATGTTAAAAGCAAAATTTGCGCATTTTCCCTAGTAGAATCCGAA
The DNA here is from genome assembly GCA_963932465.1 of Maratus speciosus. Classification (NCBI taxonomy): domain Eukaryota; kingdom Metazoa; phylum Arthropoda; class Arachnida; order Araneae; family Salticidae; genus Maratus; species Maratus speciosus. Next base: position 111,472,939 of record OZ010793.1, on the reverse strand, counting down.
TCTGAAATATAAAATGGGGATTATCATTTACAATTTCAAAGTTGGAACGCCTCTGACCCCCAGGTGGTCAGGGTGGGATGTCAACTTTGGTATCACGGAATAGCTTTTAAAAAAATATTTAACATGTATTTTTTTTTTTTTTTTTTTTCAATCTTATATGAATTTCTTGAGTTATTCGACCGTTTCCAAACATTTCGGACACCCTGTATTTTGTCACATTTGATATTTTATTGTAATAATTTATAAATAATTAAACAATTTTCTACATCATCCTTCTCCTATGAAAATTAAAACGTCGACTTCCCCAGAAATAATCAAGAGAGCTTAAAGAGTTTAGTTATTTTTTAAAAGAAAAAGTTTAAAAGATAAAAAAAATTTCAATTGTTTAAAATTATTAATTTTAAAATTATGAAAAAAATGTTAAATTGAAAAATATTTTAACTTGCAATAAAACGTTTATAAGAATTATTGAAGAAGTGTCTGCCCGACTTGATATTTTGGAGATACAGTAACTAATCAATCATCAAAATATATAACTCCACCCCCACTGAAATTTACGCTACTTCCCGATCCTTTGCTCAGACAGTATAAAAAGTTTTTATATCTTTTTTTTAAATACTTTGTCCTATATTTTGTTCTATAGTAATAATTTTAAAAAACTGTACACCAGCATCAGCCTCCTAAATTAGATGATATTAAAAAGAAAAAAAAAGAAGCCACAGAACGCAGAATATCTGCACACTCCGCCCCCAAATAATGAAGATTATCCTTTTTCTGTCCGGGAGGGAAGGTGTATATTTACACGTTAAAAAAATTAATATACGCAGGTTATTATTTTGAAATGATTGACTGGATAAAAAAATATGCAAATACAGTACTAATTTAACATATTTCTATTTATTTTGTATTGAAAAAGCATATAAAGCGTCATCGAACAACCACCACTAATGGTTTTTGAGAAACACTATTCCCGCAAAAGACGGCTACTTTGACCATGAAAGTTCTGTCCAATCAGATTCCGAGATGTCGAAACCTGGTTGGGAATACCAAAATATGTATCTGTTTTATTTGCTCGATTACACCGTCATCAACGAATATTAGAAAAAAATGTTAAATACAAAAGTTACGTATTTTTGTCCGTAGAATCCGAATCTGCAATAAAAAATGGGGATTATCATTCAAGATTTCAAAGTTGGAACCCCCTCTGATCCCCGGGGGGCCTGTTGCGAGTGTCAAATTTGGTATCGCTGAGTAGCTTTTTAAAAATATTTAATACGTATATTTTCGTTTTTCAATCTGCTTTGTATTTCTCGAGCTATTCGACCGTTTCCAGACTTTTCGGACACCCTGTATATGAAAGGATAAAAATAAGTAAATAAAAATAAACGCCTTTTAAAAAAAATCTTTTTTAAATCAGGAAACCCAACTTAATGTTCATAGACTCTTAAAACAAATAAATAAAAATATTTTCTTCATCATAAAAATCTTTGACACTGATTGATATTTATGAAATAGATTTGGAAAAGAAATTACCCTTTGTTGACATAAGACAGCCATCATAAAACGTATTAAATTATCTGGGAAGCATCATTATATTTATAGCATAAACAAAATGAGTTTTTCAGGCTATGCTAGATAGTTTATGAATCCAATTATAAACAACAAAGGATTAATTTCAAATCAATAAATCAAAGTAAATATGTTAGTTTAATTAGTGTCAAAGTAGAAAATTGATAAGCAATAAATTATAATTAGCTTTTGTCTGGTGGACATTTCATATTATGATTGCTTCATAAATAATATTTAACATTTAAATTAGAATTATCAATTGTTGTGCAATCATAAGTTCGGAGTGTTTGTCTCCTCATAAAAAACAGTTATAAAAAAGATAATGCACCAATCATGAAAGATTAAGCCTCCCACTTTGTTACTTCTGCCCTCTGCTGGAAAAAGTAATAACTATCTGATTAAAAGCTCGGTGCAGAGAGAAGGAGAAGGCAGATTATGATGTCCTCTGTAGAATATCAAGAATGATTTAGGGAGAGCTTTGGCTCCTAACATCTTCCAAGTCACTGGACCTGACTTTAGATGATATCATATGTTATTACAGAAAAATAAAAGTCAGTTTCAGCATGAACTGCCTCATCTTCTTGTAAGGCCATGACTACTACACTCAAATAATAGGAAGTACAAGCGGAAACATTTCATATATAGATAGATAGCAATTAATGTGATACTTTTTATTTTCCTTTAAAGACTTATTAATCAAAATTAAATAATGCAAAAACACGGAAAATACAGTATAACTTCAAAAATCTGGCATCATCGGGACCGAGACTATGCCGAATTTTCGAAAATTCCGGATTTTTGAAGGAATATCAGAAGCAGTAACTATGAATATCAAAAGTAGTACTACATTCTTAATGGTGGCATTAGCGTGATAATTATGTAAGAGAAAGAGAAAATTAAATATTAAAAAAAAAAAAAAAACTTTCTATGTACGATATTTTCTGTGTTACAGAAAAGACAATCTAATAAAAAGTGAAATTATTTCTTCTCTTGTAATTTCGGAACTTTGTTTGCTTCTATTTTTCTTTTGACTGTTTTTTACAAGCTTTTATCTTTTCCATTTTATACAAACATGAAGAATGTCTATGTTGGAAATACAGTCCTGTTACTCTAAAGCATATATTAATAATCCAGTCAAATTTATGCATTTTTCTAGTGACACCCTTTCTTGTGCCGGTAGTTCATCATTGGTCTTCGGAGCTGCTACTAGCATTATCGGCGGTTCTATTTAGCACAGCGTCAGCGATCTCACTGTCCGTTAAATTGTTTGCTGTTGATGCATTTTCGTCAAAGCTTAGCAAATCTTTTGTATCCCTTTTTTCGACACGTTCAATCAGCTCATAATTGCAGCCTTTTCATGGCAAATTTGAAAGCCTGAAAATTCTTCCTCATCATTGATGTCGCCGTTGTCGAAAGTTCGTTCCAGCCATATATTGTGCCATGCGTTCGCCAAAGTTGTTCCCGTTGCTAAGTAACAGTGCAGCTCCCAGAAAATTTGTTCAGAAAATAATCGTCTCACACAAATGTGAAAAAAAAAAAAAAAAAAAAGTTAAATATTCTTTTTTTGCATTTTTACTTTCAATCTTGAAGTTTTTAATTCATGAAGAATTGCCATTTTTCTTCTCCCATAACTTGAAAGTGTAAAAGAAAATGGAAGGGAAAGATGGTTTTGATGCCGGATTTTTGAAGTCGCACTGAACTTCGTCATTTTGTTTCCACATTTGTTTAAAAATATATTTGTTGAAAGAAATTTATTGTGTCATTTATGAAATATTCATAAATGATGCAACATACAAAAGCAAAAAACAAAAAATTGTTTTGCGAGAAATGAAACTAATATATCTTTTTAAGCCCGTTTACTCGTAAAGAAAAATTTTATTAAAAATTAAGGGATTCTCTATTTTTTAAGGCGTAAATTTTTGATAAATATAAAACTCATAAATTTTAAAATAGTTTCGGAAACAAAAATAATGTATGTAACTGAATGCTTTTTCTCATTCAGACTGAAATAAGTTAGCTTTATAGTGCAGTTTTTAACCCCTTGAAGGGCAAACAATTACGTTTGTGTCAACCTGAATTCCTACCTGAAATTTAGAAAAAATTTATTTCAAAATAAGGAAAAGCAATTTTACATATTTTTTCCACCAAAGTTAGAAAAGTAAAATTTCATAAAATTTTTCTGGTGCAAGTCTTTATTAACCGTAGGTGGGATAAAATATATCCCACCGCTCTTAAGAGGTTAACCCCTTCAAGTGCGGTGGTTCATTTTTGGACCACCTAATTTTAATTCCTAAATGCCACATGGACACCAGTACATTGCAATGAATAAAATTCCTTTTATTAAGTACGCGAAGAAAAGCTTTTGGCTATTTTGAAATAAATTAGTTTATAGATTCTTTTGTCATTCACTTATTTAAGCATTTTGCGAATAGAAGTACTTTGCCCCTTAAAGGGTTAAAAATATTATAAAAAAAAAAACCCTTACAAAATAGCAAAAGGGCGTGGCTTATTCAAATATAAGTACCGTAATTACCCGCGTATCCGCCGCGGCTTAGTAAAGTCTTTATCAAACCGGAAATTTTTCTGAAAAAAAAAAAAAAGGGTCAAATAAGTGCTAAGCAGAAGTAAGTCAGATTTTTTATTATCGTTGTTTATTAATTTAACTTGTGCTTTAATATTCTTTTTGTAGATATGTAAATGCTTTTTTATTCCTCTCCAAATTTGTTTGCACTGTGATTTGCATTATTTTTTTTAAGTTACTAGGGCACCCCCGTTCAGACACCGCAGACTCTAACAGCACGCTAATTTGATCGCCGTTAAAAAGATTTCGGAAGATTAAATTATAATTTGAATCTGACAATTATAATCTGACGTAATTTTCACCAAACTTTTCTTTCTCTTTTTAATATTCACGTCAAAATACTTTTGTTAGAAATGAAATATTATGATCATCTTAAAATGTCAAGTAAATGTCTCGCGCAATTTTTAAATTAAAACTGTTTTGCAATATTATTTTTTGTTCGTTTTACGTAATAAGTGTAATATGACGTAAATTCTCCTATTTAGGACTTCTAACGTATGTTACTGAATTTATTATTTTACAATATTCTTTCTCATTTAAAATTCACGTGTAACTATAGTTTTTATGACGTAATTTTCAATGAGTTCCTGCTTTTTATATTTTTTGTTTATAATAGTCACGTGTAAAACAAATTTTTAATTTGAAGCACACATTACTGTTTGCGCTGTTTATACAGCTGGCAACAGTTTAAATTAATACAATTTTCTAAAATTTATAAAAAATATCTCTCGAAATGCTGAAAATTTGAATTTAAAATAGAAATAAAACCTCGAAAAATTATTAAAATTAAAAAACTAACTGCAATCTGCACACCAGGAAATTCTGACGCATAAAATGATCTAAAAATGATTAAATTCCTATGTACAGTTTTTGCTCCTATAAAACTTTTTTAATGGAATGATTTTGTCCAACTTTGGCATTAAATATCTCTTAAAATAATTCTTGGATTTGAAAACTGTCTGCATCAGCGTGTTTATCAAACATTTTTCTATAATACTACCGATTTTCATATTTTTGTATGCAACAGTTTTTTTTTAATATTAACGAAGAAAGACCTCCGGTCACAAAAAATTCAAAACCGGCGGCGGTGACAGCGGTAGTTACTTCTTTTTAGAATAGAGAGAATCTTTGTATGGTCTCTGTAAAGAGTCTTTTTTTTATGTTGGGGCTTCCCTTTGGTAGCTTTTTCGCCTGTGTATGGACTGTTAGTTTTGGATCATATGGAACTTTTTATTTTAAATCTTATTGTTATACTAACATTTTTATTAGTAAGTTCTCTTACTCTTAAACTTTAATTCTTCTTCTTTCGTGGCCACCAGCCACGTCTAAACATATTTTTTTCATGGCTCCCATTGCAAGTAACACGCATTACCTCTATACTGGATGTTAAGTTGTACCGAAACTAGGAAATTCGTGAACCTGCTAACATTGTTCCATTGTTCCATAAGTCAGATTTTAATTCAAATAAATTCTGGTAGGAGATCGGGTTATCTGTGTTGCAGCGGACACGTGCGAAATTACGGTACTGAATGATTTCGGTCATTTTAAGTTATAAACGATTATGTCGCATAATGGTATTCATTGGATAGTCTAGTGCGGATATTTGGTTCAAAACATCAATTTGTCAACAATTTCTAAAAGAAATCTCTGCCTTTGTCGAATAATTTAAACATTTCGTCTATATAAGAGACGAACAAAATGAACAAAAATGAATTCATAAGTTAAGAAGTAGCCAGTTTTGACTTTACTTCTGAAAAGCTATGGATATGTTGTCTTTCTTCTTCATTTTTTTTAGCCCCCGACACGTTAAGCTATTTCTTTCTCCCAGCTTATTGTGTCTGCAAAAATAATGTTACCTTGCGGAAGCTAGCAATAACCAAAGCAGATGTATCATTGTGCGATTACATTCTGTATAGCAATTTTTTAAATTTCTAAGCATCGCACATTTTCAATTTTTATACCATCGTATTGGAAAAAAAAAAGTACTTTTAAATGCAATTTGTTTGAAACTGTATCTCCATTTATTTTTGAAATATTAATTTTTTTTGTAGTTTTTAGCACCATTTGTTTAATTTTAGCAATTCAAGTACTCTATATATATAGAAAGTAAAAAAAAAAACAAAATAGTTGAAAAATAGCAATTATATCTTTTTGTAGCCATTTTCTCATAACAACCGAAAGATAATGTAATTAAAATACGTGCTATTTTGAAAAAATATAAACGAATAATTTCTGTTAGAACATGGAGCTATTATAAACTATATTAAATTCTAAGTATCTTTAGACGCTTTCAGTGTGACGTCAGTCACGACGTTTTGGCTGGAAACTGAACCAAACGAACGGTTGTTATGCGTCATTTCTTTTTAAATATAAATTGTGGAAAATATTACCAGTACGTATCAAGTATTAAAACACTCAGATGTGGGATGCAGTTATAAGATATAGCAGCAACACACAAACGAAATAGAAAATACTACATAGCAACCGTTTGTTTGGGGTCAGTTTCCAACCAAATCGTCATGACTGACGTCACGACTGAAATCGTCTATATTAATGGTACAAACAAATGAATTCCTATGAATCATTAGATAGCCGTTTTTTTGTCGAGTTTCTTTAATGATGGCATCTTTTTGCTGCGTTTGTGTATTATTTTGCGATAGTGACATCCTTATGCATGCTTTACTGTAGATGTTTAAGAATGGATCGTAAATGTGGAATTCTTAAGCGGATGCGAATGACGTCATTTTACATAAAATAAAAGTGTGTGCTTTAAGTCTTAAAATTGAAATAGGTTTTGTACTATTTATATATACATATATTTTTTTTCATCTGGGAGACACTAAATTCTGAAAAAGCAGAATTCCTGATTTCTAGTTTTTTTTTCTTGTCATTTTAATGTTTTTTTTTTTTTTTTTTGTATAACTAAAGTTTTTACCTTATTATAATTTTTATCTGCATTTAGGATCAGTAAAGTATGCTCAATTTAAAAACGCGTAAGAACGATTAATTTTATTAATTACAGTTTATACCTTCTAGAACACAATTTCCATCGTGAAATATAAAAACAGTAAAACACACATTTTTTTTTTCAAAATGTATTTGAATGAAAAAATGATTTAACTTATTAATAACAAAATTATAGATCGCTTAACTAGCTATTAAAAAAAGACTTTATACTAAACTTTTCAAATTGATTCTTTTTTTAATGAATAACGAAACTGTTTTGAAAAGGTTTTATTATAAAAGAAAAGTATATTGTTTTATTTTAAAGTTCCGGTTATCTAAACTAATAAATATACGAGAGATTCAAGTACAATTTTTTTTCAACCATATAGAAATGAATTTATTTGACAAACCTTTCATCGTAAATAAAGAAATGTCAAATCAGCGAATCAAATTAATTAAACAATTAAGAAATTAAACAAATGAGAAATTAAACAATTATACCCCTGGTACCATTTGTCCGTAAATGTATTTCGATTAAATTTTTAATAATGCTATAACTAGAAAAATAGTAATTTTAGAGATAAATGAAACTTGAAACTTTAAAATTTTTAAGTGCATTTTTGAGAAATAATGTCACACAGAAAATGCAAAAGTACCGCTAGTTGACGAAATTGGACATTTCCGATAGATGTGCATTTACGTCCCCTGTCCACACATTAAATATTTTGAAAATTAATGACCATAACTATTGAAATTAATACACTAAAATTAAACCTTTTCTGTTTTAGGAAAGATCCATCAGTAGGTTTTAATTATAAACATTCACGATTTTTTGTAAAAGCCATTACAGAATGAAAGAATTTCATATTTCCTTACATACCTTTATGAGAAATGTTTGAAATTCTACCAAATCCAGCCGAACTTCTAAATGCGAGACACAATTTGTAATCTTTGATGAATTTTAATTGCTACTTTGGCTGTTTTGTTATTTAATTATTCCGCTCAATAAATGTACGAAATGACTGGAATTTTACAATTAAGGTCGCATAACTACATTTTTTGTATCGTGAACTCTATTTTCCATAAAATGCAGATCCTTAAATTGTATCTCAAATTACATTTTTTACTCTTAGCTCGTTCATGCAGAAAACTCGAAGAAAACAAATAAAGATTCAATGTTTGTCAAAGATTTATGAAAATATTCCATTGGCGCCATCCAAGAGCACTGAAAATACTGTAGAAGGTCGCCAAAAAGGAGTTGGAGAAAATTTACATGACTCTACTGAGAAAGAGTTTAACCCTTCATGTACTGAATTATGAATTCATGAAAATTTTATCTTCTAAAGCATTTTTCGTAAACTGTTTAAACTACATTAGAAGACTTACATAATCATGTAATAAATTTTAGAAAGGTTTTAGAAGGATTGAAGGATTTAGAAGGATTAATTAAATTTGAATTTATTGGAATTTTGTTAAATATTTATAACCCCACTCAAATCTTTCATTTTAAATATTTTTCTTAGCTTTTTGTAGAATTAGGAAATGTACAAATATAATGTTCTTACATTAGAAATATAGAAATATTTCCGAATTGAAAAATCCCCCCCCCCCCCTTCAACGCCAAAAAAGCTTAAAAGATACAAAGGCAAAAGAAATATTCCTTTTAAAAATATTTTTGTTTTGTGTAACCAATAATGCTTTTGGAACAAGATAAAGTAATGTATCTATAACACATTCTAAACTGTATTACAGCTAATCGTTGTATTAAATGAATTTTATAACAAATTTTTTTAATGGTACTTATAAGTACCGTCAGTAGATAAAGGGTAAATATCGTAGAAAATTCAAATCAGAACTACAATTAAGGGTAAAGGCTATACACTAGAGTCATGAAATAAGAACGTATTTTTTCGCTTATTAGATAAAACTGTTACTCACTTATGCATTTTTATATCTGAAAGTACAGGGCTCGCAGCGTTCCTAAAATTTTCATCATTTCCAGCCACTATTTTAAATAAAGAATCTTCGTTATATATTCCATTGACACCGGTAATAAAAGTTTTAAATAAAGACTTTCGTTTTAAAATAGTGGCAGCAAGTTGCGAAAATTTTAGGAACGCTGCGAGCCCTGGAAAGTATATAACTATGATTTGCAGTTCAGAAAATAGCTACTCAACAAATATAACAACAAATTCCTATACGTACAGAAATGTATGGGTAATTTTCGAAATCTGTCCATGTTTTGGAATAAGAAAATCAAATTTTTTAGAAATAATCAGAAAGTTTTAATGTTTTGTAAATAATTATCTTACCTCATTGTTTACAAGCATCAGCAGAGACCAAATTACTAATTTAACATTTTCAAACTAATTTTTAAATTTTAATTAACTTGGTTAATGAAATAATGAAGCACGGTAATGACAAATTAGGCAAAATACTTTTATTTTTCCCCAGGTATAAATGGCAGCCGTTATATCTTCTGGCGCATACAATGATTTTCTGTTTCTTAAATAATAAAAGCAGAATAATAAATAAAAATTCATTTAATTATCAATTAGGAGTGTGTACGGTAATGACGTATAAAGAAATACTCACCAAAACATTCAAAGTCTTTGCTTGTTTTATTGAAACTTGAAACTATAAAACTATTTACTCCGTTCACCTAAACCTGATAACAAGTTGACTTTTAAGGGGTATTTTTGTCTTGATAAAAAGGCATGTGCTGCCCTCTAAAAAATTCTTGCTGAACTTTTTTGTCAGAAGCATGGCAATGACGCTCTTTCTTGGGACACGGTTTAAAATATTTATTAAGAATTATAGATAAGTTTAATTAATGAAAATAAATATTTTTTTAATTAGTAGCATCTTAATAACTAAAAATGTATAAAAAAAACTATAACCATCTGTTTCAAATGGAACTTAGTCAAATCTTTACGTAATAAATTGCTTGTTGGGACAACCTACAGTAATGACATTTTGACTACAAAAGAATATATTTCTTATTTTAAAATCTTTTATAAATAATAATATATTTGTAAATTCTCATTAAAACTAGTATGTTGTGGCCATAACAAAACTTTCTACTATATAAATCATGTCACTTAAATCATTTAAATTGTACAAGAAATTACATCAATTTAGCACCAATTCATATCAAAGTATATCTGAATTTGAAGTTTGACGAAAATTCATGCATTAGTTCTTGAGATAGAGCTATAGCGGAAATGCTGAAAAATGTAGCATAGTAGCGCCACCTGGCGAAACTTAGTCAAATCTTTACCTAATAAATTGTTTGTTGGGACAACCTACAGTAATGACATTTTGACTACAAAAGAATATATTTCTTATTTTAAATTTTTTTAATAAATAATAATATATCTGTAAATTATCATTAAAAAACATGATAGTTAAAACGCAATAATTAAAATTATCATATTTAACTATTTTTCTGAGTAAAAGTGAAAGGACAGTAAAACACGATACTTTTTAAGAATCACCTGTATATGTAATTATGGACAAACGTATGCTTTTATGCGCTACAATTCTGTAAAAACAATTAGCTGGTGGTTAACGTTTTCAGGGGGAATGTACCTATTTTCCGGAAGCTATTCGGAAAATTCTGAAATGATTTAATTACACCAGAATCTATAAAAAAATATTTGCAAATTAGTAAAATCTTCTTTTTACGTACTTAATAGAAGAACATTTTTCATTCCAAAATTCTGGTGGCATTTAAGAATTGAAATTAAGTGTTCCAAAACTGAACCATTGCTCTTCAAGGAGTTAACCCACAGGCTATAAGGTGCTCAGTTCATATCCCATTTCATGCATTCGGATTTTACCTTAAAAGGAGGTTCGATACGTTAAATCCTTATGGGTGTACAATATGACCATCGTACTTAAAATCTACTAACCGTAAGAACTACGAGTGTAAAATATATCATGTTTAAAGTATAATAGAATATAATTAAAGTTTAATAGTACATTTATATAAATTACTAATTTCCATACCGCGTTGTGATTAACCCCTTAACGCTCGAATTAAATTACGGTTGAATAATTCAAATTGCTTATTGGCACCACTTTTATGAAAAAGAAATATTCACCTTATTTAATGACAGGTAAAACGATACTAAAATATAGCCAATTTCACTATTTTATAAAACTGGTGGGAATCAAACAATTTGAGTAAAAGACACAGCCCGAGAATATCTCGGGAGCGAGAATTAAGGGGTTAAAGTAAATGTTCAAAACTAATTTGTAAATAAAAAAAAATAAACATCCAAAACATTATATCTATAATTACAAAAATATATTTAAGTCAAACAATGATGCTATAGTACAAAGAAATGTGTACTAAAATAAAGTATTTACATTTTCTTTTGTATATCCATTATTCGGCACTTGAATTCTTTGTTTATTGAGATGCGCTAAAAATACATAGACCTTTCTAGAACAGATTTTCTTTTAGCCGAAATATAGGAACTCTGACAGTAACTGAATATTTTCTGACGCATCTCTAAAGGTGCGTTTTCACTGGTCTACCCAAGGTCTAACTTACCTAACTTTTTACCTAAACACAAGATTTTAGGTCGTTAGAACGCGATTTTGTAGGTTTGATTCGTGATCAATCCTAAGCACGGCTTACCTAAGCGCAGCCAATTAAAATAGAGCTTTTGATAATACTGGCGGTGTTGTCAATTTACTAAGTGATATTTATGTTTTATATCGTTTTACTTATTTATTTTGTTTTACGTCAAAGAGGAATCTATTTTTTGTGATTGAAGCAAAACGGTAAGTTTTATTGACATGTTGGATAGATATCATCCTTTATTATTGTCTTTTAATTTAATAAATTGTGGGCAATCCATATGGATTCTTTAAATTGTTGTTATTTTTGGTAATCATTCTACATTTTATTAATATTAGAATACTAATTATATAGTTTGTTTAAGGATTTTGTTGCGGATTTAAGGATGAAGATATGTCCAGTTCTCAAAATTATTTTATTTTTATTGAACGTTAATAGTATACAAAGATTAAAAGTAATTTTTAAGAATGTTTGTTTCTTAAGATGAATTACTTGCTTCATTGATTATACTTGGTTACTTGATAGGGTATTTCCGATCAATTTAGATTTAAATTTCCATTTACTCACTTAAAATAATCGTAATTGTTAAGAAGGATATTGTTTACTGTAGCCCATTGATTTTTAAATGGAAAATTAGTTACAGGCAAACTTTAATCCAGTTTTGCTAATAGTAGGTATTTGATTATGCATGTTTAAGCGAGCATGTAAACAAAGTTTCTATAAAATAAACAAGCCGTTGTATTTTGTATTTTCCTGTTCTTTTTTAAGCAAGAAACATCTGATTGCAAAACAGTTTGCTCTTTACTCCTTTTCAGATATTTACTTGGGAACTTTGTCATGTAAGGAAAACACTGCTAATCTATTTTTTATTTTTATTTTAATGCTTTTCACCTGCAGATGTGCTATTTTTCTTTTTGTTGTTAAGATTAATGCTGAAACTTTTATGAAGATTTATAACTTTGTATGAAATTTAAATCAATTGAGAGATATTCAGACCATGTGTAGCTTTTCTATGTGCCCATTTTGAAGAATTTGTACACATTACCATTCCAATTCGATAAGCAGTTATAAATGCATATTCAATGTATTTTAAGTTAAATCTGCATGTCTTGTTAGCAATTATTTTCATTTATTAAAAAAGTATTGCTATCAAAATAATAGGAGATTCTCCATTTGAAATGCATATTTATAAAATTTTGTTTAAATTGTTATTTAGGTGCATTTCTTTTACAAGTATGGCTACAGATTTATCTTACAGCATAGGTCATCGGTTTTAAATGTACCTATTTATCTATTAAAGTAAAGAACTATTTATTCATTTATTTATTTTTTTCAAAAATCATTACTTATTATTCTTACTATTTTTGAAAATGGAATTCATTATCAAAAAATAAAATGCTCTCTGTGAAGTTTCTTTGAGTCTATATGTTTGAGTGTATATTAAAGTTTTAGACGAATCATGAATTCATGATGTATATAAATTCAGTGGTCAAAATAGTATATTAGAAGTAATGAAACTATAGTAGGTCCTAGTTTTGTCATTGTTTGTTGTGTAATATGCTGTTTTTTGGAAAATATAATTTTGCGAGTAATGTAATAAAAATAAACGGTACTTTTCGGTTAGCCGGGCGCCAGTGTTATAAATATATGTATACAGTGCAGGACCTATTATCCGGAATCCTCGGGACCGAAGGCTTTCCGGATTTTGGAATTTTTCGGATTTCGGGTCCTCCCGAATTCCATCAAAATATCGCGGGAAAAACGCAAATTGCGTCAAAATATTGCGGAAAAAAAATTCTTCAAAGGATCGAAAAAGCCCCCCGCAATTTCGTCAAAAGATCGCGATGAACACGCAAATTTCGTCAAAAGATCGCGATAAACACGCAAATTTCTCCAAAATATCGCGATAAACACGCAAATTTAATCAAAGGATCGAGGAAGAAAAACGCAAATTTCATCAAAATCTCGCGAAAAAAACGCAAATTTCGTCAAAAAAATAGCGAAAAAAAAATTCTTCAAAGGATCGCAAAAACCTCTCTTAATTTCATCAAAAGATCGCAGAAAAACACGAATTTCGTTAAAGGATCACGGGAAAAATGCATAATTAATACATAGGGTCCCCCCTCTCTTCTGTAAACTTTCAAAAATTTGCTGTAAATTTCAGATTTTTTTTTTTTTTTTTTTTTTTACTCAGAATCACCCCTGATTCAAGTAACATAATTGTGTAGTCATAATATTTTGTCAAAGTGAGAGGGAGGGTGTGAAATATCTTTTATAAAAAAACGAATCTTAATATAAATTAATTTTAAACTAAAATTTGACAGAAAAATGATTTTTTTTCTAATTTCGGGGGGGAGGGGGCATCGTGTTCCCTCATTACTGATGTAACGTATCTTAGTGGTTACACATTGCAACACAATAGACCAAAAAAAAAAAGTTAGGATTCTGTAAAATTTTCGAAAAATTTCAGAAATTGCGAAATTTTAGTAAAAATTTACAAATTTAGAAAATTTTCGAATTTTATTTTTCCGGATTTCGGGTCCTTCCGGATTTTGGAATTCCGGATAATGGGTCCTGTACTGTATATATATGTACATTTATATATATTGTATATGTACACAAACATATATATATGTATACATATAGCTTCTATATATGTATAAATATACATATATATGTATATATAGATATACATACATATGTACATATAACACTGGCGCCCGGCAAACCGAAAAGTACCAAATAAACTTGTTTGTAAGAAGCATCAATATTTTTGATGTTACATCCAGAAATTGTATATATCAATCAATACAAAGTATACCAGTGGAGGTAAGCGTCTGGCAGATCAGCTGGTGCCGGGATACATCTTCAAATTTGAATGCTTTCAGAAAATCACAAGTGTGTAGTTTTATTGTATAATAAGTGACTACCATTAGTGATCGTCTGCAAGCAACTGGACTTCAGACCAAGCCCTTGGACTTCAGAAAAGAAGATTTAAAAAAATCTGTGAGTACCACTTCTATGTCAAAAGAGGAGACAGTAAAGTAAGTTTATTTAAGTAACATCAAAAATAATATTTGTGCTCCCTACAAACTACTCTTTTTTTAATTACATTACTCGTTAAATTACATTTTCCAAAAATAGCATGCTGCACTACAAACTATGAGAACACAATATATTACTCAATGAGTAAGTACAAAAATTATTTAGCTGAAAATATTTTTAAATGCCCATATTGCAAATATAATGTGAAATAAGCATTTATATGTTTCAGTCTGAGGCATAAATAAAGTCTGCTGCTAAGTAAAAAAAAAAGTGTGGGCCAGCCTTACGTATATCTTCATTTTGTTTGTTACCAGGGCAATTGCACTATTTGGTTTTATTTTAAAAGATGAAAAAAAAAGGCGAGGGAAAGGGGAGACATGTTTTTAGATAATAAAAGTTTCTAGTGTTTTCTTTTTTAAAGTAAAAAAGTGTTCTTAAAAGATGCAAAAATAGTTTGTTGTTTATATTCATATGAGACTAAGTGTTTTTGAAAGTAAAATAATAATAATAATAAAAAGATAGAGTTTGTTGTTTTAAGACGACAAAGTGTCTTCTTAATTATATTTTCCTTATGTTAATTATATTTATTGTCATCAGAGCAGTTACATGATACGGTTGGTATGATTTAAAATTAAGTATCGACCGAAACTGAAACTTGTTAAATTTTGATTCTTCGATTGCTTTTTAGTCTTATTGTTTTGTTAATAATTATGAATGCAGAAAAAAAAAGAAAAATTTAAATGAGAAATCTTTATTTTTCGTTAGGAAAATTTAAAAAATTAGATTGAAAACAGTGATTTATAAAGCATGCAACGTGCAAAAGAAAAAAAAAAAACCTAAATAAACAAACTGTCAACAACATTGCATACTTAAATAAATTGTCACATTGTATTAACCTAAATAAACAAACTATCCGTTGCAAATAATGTTTAAAAAATTAATGGTAAGGTAATCTTTCAAAAATTAAAGTTATGACAGAAACATTTTTATAATTAGAGGTTGCCACCTTTATGTGTATAATAAACTTAATGTTTTGTAGAAAGATTTTAAAGTCCACCAGAACAACTTTAAGTATATGCAGGTAAGACAAATTTCTGCAACTTTTAAAATTAATATAACTGTTTTTGTATTTAAACGTAGCTTTATTAAAGTCTTCTGACAGTTGATAGAATTTAGGCCCTAATCTAAGTGGAAGCATGTGTAATTTTATAAATCATTGCTTAGGGCTAAAATTCTTTTATGAAGTTTTTCTTAATGTTAAAAGTGATATACTATTTTAATAAATATATATATAGTCAGCTATTTTCAGTTTCCCATACTTGATTTTGAGTAGTACTTTAATAAAAAATCAACATTTACCATTTGAATCAAATATTTATTTATATTTGTATTATATTTTGCCTTTCATTTTTTAAATATTAATATGTTTAAACTGCTTTTATTTTTTTTTAATAATGTGTAAGATATTTTGATTTAAAATTTCTAAGGTGTTGAGATTTGCCTTTTGGGAATCTATATTATAACTTTATCCTAAAATTTGATGAAAATGTAATGTAAACAAAAAAACTGTTTTGCAGTATCATATCTTTTTTAAAATACCATGCAATAAATTTATTCCATAATTTATATAGTTATAATAAATTTATATTTATAAATATTTAAAGCATTTTAAAAGTGTTTTTTCATAATTAGCATTCTGTAATAAATATTTAGATAATACAGTAGCATAACTATTTCTGTTTTTGTCTATAAGCGTACTTAAATTTCTTAGCTAATTAATAGTTAGTTAGGCTTAGATGCCTTATATTCCCAGGTGGCCGCTATCTTGGATGTTTTGAGATTTCTTGGTGATTTTATGTTGGCAATCTTTATCGATATGTGGAACCCCGTGTGAGTTCTGGCGTGTCGTGTTCTGGGAACCCCTGAGAAACTCATTTTCGCTTAGGATTTTGTGGATGTGTTTTGATATTGTGTTGTATTATTCTGTCTTTTTATTTTTGTTAAATTTATTGAATGTATTTGATTGACTATGGTTTCTGTAGTCAGTTTAAACACTCTTGCTGAAGTAATTAATAAATTTGAGGAAATTTTGACGAAAAAAGGAGGTTTGTTTATAGTGTGTCAATGCGTATTCATAAGCCTATTTTTGAAAATGATGGTGATGCTATGACAGTATTTCATGCTTGAGTTTTCAAGAAAGCAGACGTCTGTTAAGGTATGTTAATAATTTTATGTATATTTTGTTGCCTTTCGAGTTTTTTACATTTTGAGATTGCTACACAGCGAGAACTGCTGAATTTTGAGAATGCTACACAGCAAGAACTGCTGAATCCAGTGATGTTTTTTTTCAGTTAATGAGCGCGATTACTGATTGGCACTTAATGAATTTCGTGCATTTTTGTGGTCGCGGCAGGAGTTTGCGGAATCCAGTGATTTTTTTTTTTTTGGTTAATGAGCGCATAGCGCTCATACAACGTTTAGTGAATGCCACTTTAATGAGTTTTGTTTATTATTTACATTTTATTTTCGTTAAGTCTAACATGCGTATAAACCGGTGTTTGGCGACATTTACTACTTGGCGGAAAAGGGGTTTTCACTCCAAGAAAAATTCCAAGATGGCGGCTCCGGGAATTTATGACATCTGTTTCTATAGTTATGATGTCTTCATTATTGTTAAAGTAACAAACGAAAATTCAAGATTGAGTGAGATGAGATATAATGTATTTATGATGACTCAAAAAGTGGATTATGGTTTTCTGAACAAAAATTGTCTGTCTTTGTACCTATCATCAACCGCAAAAGTTTTTCCATTTTGTTAGAAACTCTTTTTTGTAAAAAGCAAGAAACATATTATTTACTAAACAAAATTTAGAAACTTGTATTTGTACATCATTAATTCCTATGAAAATCCAAATTAATCATCATTTTAATCCTCATCATGGTTATTTTTTTAAGTTACAGCAAACAAATAATCTAAAAACATCTTATTTTATTTAAATACTAGAAGGCTATGCCCGCTGCGCTGGTCAATATTTCCAAATGAACCTTGGATTAAACTAAATGGTGAATTTGAACTTGTATTTTAAACAATATGGATCTTCAGCTTGACCTTGCACATTACTGAAAACGATGCAAACGCCATTGCGATATCATGTTATCTTAAGCGTTGAACAAAATTTAGCAATTAAGAAGTAATTGTTTTAGCTGATTATAAACAGCACACTTGTGGTCGGGTAATGAGACCGTTATGACAACAGGAATTAATACCTCTGTAACTAATCAACATATAATGAAATCGTATATACTAACACCATTCCTAAAAGTCATGCAACAGAGCCACTTGTAACAAAATATGTTCTGTAGATTTTTTTAAAAAGGCTAAACTTTCATAATCAGGTTCACTTATTTTTTGAACTTTTACTGTTGCTCTATAACTAAGTACCCTTGAACAATATGTATACACTAAAACCTTTCCAAAATTATTACCTAACTAATTGTGGTATATCCTACGAAAGTATTATAAACAATCGGAATGAAATACAAATTTCCGTTGTAAATATATAGTAGATGATGATGATGCGATTTTGTGTAATAGAATTCATAGTAAAGTTTTCGCTTCAAACAAAAACGATGTTTTCAACATTAAAGCTAATACACCAATATGTGAAGTATCCGATTACGTAAGGTTAACTTGAATTCTCATGAGCAACTACTCAAAGAAAAGTGAATATGTGGCTTTTGTGATACTTTTATGTCAGCCGGGCGCAGGTCATAAATCAATAAAGATTGTTTTCATAGCATATTCTTATTTTATTATTTTCATTTAAAACACAAACCTTTCACTCATTTCATTTAAAATGCATGCCTTATACTAATTTCATTTAAAAAACTGAAAAGATAAACAATAACAGGAAATAATGCCATAATTAAAAGCAAAAAAATATTTTTAATTTACATACGCAAAATGTAACTACTGCTACTGGGAATTTTAAAAATGCTATCAGCGAGATGTGCGCACGGTTGTTATAAATGTACCCTTTTTTTCTTCTTATCGAGGAGCAATTTATAAATCGCACAATATTATTCCAATTCCAATTTCTTTCATTGAGGAACCTATGACCAGAAAAAATGGAAAAAGACTCTTGTGATTCTTCGGATGACGGCATCTGACGCCATAAACCGAGTTTATATATATGAAAATAATTTTTAAGTCGTTACAAACATTGCTTTCATACTTAAATATTTTCATTAGTACTACTTGTTATCCCTTCGACCAATTTCGCCAAATTATATAAATCGCCAAACCATTCGCCAAATTATATAAATTGACATAATCTTTATTTTAAATAACGAAATAACAAATAAATTAGTATAACATTAATAAAAATACAAATAAAACGTCGAAATTAAAATCACTTGATGACGTAAACACGTGTAGTTTGTTTAAATTCAAGTGAATTTGATATTTACGATCAACCATTATTGGCATTTAACCTTATAGTTTGACGATAGATTTTTGGTCGACGGAATATCTAAGTAATACCTTTTCTATTTTTGTTTTATAACGCTAAATTCTCAGTAATTTTTTTCCCTTTTATTTTACATAAAATCACTATTTTTTTTTAAAATTAAGATGCTTGCATTTTTATTTCAAACTCATAGAGCCGTTTTTATTTTTTAGCCAAAAGGGTTGATTTGAATTTTTTCCGTTGCTAGAGTAACGGATGTAATGATAGATATTTTGAGGTTTAGATGCCAAAGACACCGCCAAATTAGAAAAATATGAAATGTGTCATGAACTGTTGGACTTATAAAAATTTATTTGGTAGCATTCGGTTCAGCAAACATTAAAAACATTAAAATATGCTATCATTTGACGCATAATTTTGATATTCGATTTTTTTCCCCGCCCCGTACAAAAACCATTAGGGGTGACACTTTAGAAAATCCTTTCTTAGCAGAAGTTTATGTCATAAGAAGTATTTTTACCACGATTTTCAAGATTTTAGGTTCAGTAGTTTGCGCTGTGCGTTAATTAGTCCCCTAATACAGACTTTATTTTATATACTATATTAGATATGCGATTTTGCGGTGAATCGATGATCGAAAATTAGTCCAATATCATTTGAAATATTACATAACAGAGGAGAAAGTACGAAGAAAGACGAAGAAGAAATGACGAATTACAAAAGACTTGTAATTTTTTTTTTCAAAATGTTGAATTTTTCCATAGTAATAACGTATTAAAACATAAATTTCCTTAAAAATTATCTTTATTTCCTAGATTTCGAACCTGTGAATTTTCCTATAAATGAAATTGGCGATATGACTGGAGAAAATAGATAATATTTGCTTAAATAAAATGGGTAATATTCGTTGATCTGAGTTCGAGTTTATAAATATCACATGCTTTCGGAATTACGGCGAAAAACATTTTAAAAAGTATGAAATTATTTTACAATATGTATGTGTGGCAGAAATTCACACTGAAATTTAAGTATTCGATTCCATTTTTAAAATATTAACTGATATCTATATAAGTTACAATTGAATATGAAAATGTACTCAAAAAATGATCTCTTTCACCTAAAAAAAACACCATTTGTGAGAACATCCTCAAGCTAATGTCACGCTTATGCATTTTTGGCTTAAAATCACATTGTTTGGCGACAAAAGAAAAATAAAAAATTTTAAAGAAACAAATAGTAATTACACATGTGACTCACAATTACATCTGCTTGTTTCTTCTATAAGTCACGTGATGGGACAATTAGATATATAAAAAAAGAAAAGAACAGAACAGAAAGAAAATGTCGTTAAAATTTCATCTAATCAAATTTTCAGATTCGTTTTCATATCTAACGCAAGCGATAAAGAGCCAAATATTGCGTATCAAGTGTAATATTTCTTATTAAATTAATTTTTAAGCATTACAAATATTTCTTTCAGGTTTTGATTAAATGTTTCCGTTTTTTAATATTATCACTCATTGAAACGGATTTTCTTTTTTTTCATTTAAATAAAATTAGTAACAGTTTTTCTTTTATTTTTCGAGGTTTAATAGCCGTTTCAATTTTTTTTTATCAACGATGAATTTCGCCAAGAAATAAAATGGTAACCTTATCGCCCAAAATAACAGAATTTTCCGTCATAATTCTAAAACTAATATAGGTAGAATAATGTGTTATAGCTTAAAACCTTCCCTGAAACAATACCTATCTAACGGTATAAGTTCCGTAAAAATCCATGCAGCAGAACTCGAAATCTAGGCGTTCGGAACGAAATTTCCGTTTGGATTTTATATATATAATAGATAATAGATTTTATATATGTATATAATAGAATAGATAATAGATTATGTGTTATGAACTATCTCAAAGTTTAAAACAGATCGCATTGTTAGATTTCCCAATTTTAACAATATTGCGTTATGTTAGTTCCACATTCCACCACCAGGGAGCGCACTCTATTCTTAACGAAAGCGTATCCGAACGAAACTCCTTCATGCAACCTTTCCGTAGATACATGAATCGGGAGGGTGGCGGTCTTAACGAATAATGTAAGATAATTGCTGAAATTACTACGAAAAATATGTTAAAGGGGCCCTACGCGGCCCCCTAATAGAGTTAGAGGAAATCGGAAGACGGCAAAATAATCGCGGGGAAAAGTTTGCTTGGGTGCTCTGGAGCTACTTTTGGCGCGAGATCTAAGCTCTACGACCAATAGGAGCCCAGATATTTAAGGAAATGTGAAGTTACAAAGTTCAATATAAAAGAATTTTCCATAATAATTCTATAACTGATCTAGGTAGAATGATGTGTTATAGCTTAAAACCTTCCCTGGAACGATACCTATATAACGGTATAAGTTCCGTCAAAATCCATGCGGTAGAACTCGAAATCTCGGTGTTCGGAACGAAATTTCCGTTTGGATTATATATATATAATAGATGAACTTGTTTTTAATTATTTTAAATATATTTATAAGTTGACAGTTAAAGGTAGAAATTGTGAAAAGTTTTTTAAAATGTGTTTCAAAAGGTTTTTTTTAGTATTCGGTTCGGCTGAATACTTTGATATTCAGCTTAACCAGATAGTTTGATATTCGGTGCATCCCTAACCAAGAGTAGACTCGTGTTACCTAATACTCCAGAATTGTAAAAATGATGTACACCTGAGTGCTTCTTTTGGCAATAAATTTTAGTATCTTTAGGAACTTAATTATAAAGTGATAAATGAATTTTAATGCATTTTTCTGTTAGAGTCACAGGTGATAAATCTCCAAATATTCTCTATGGTTAAAATAACAGGGTTTGCATCAAATCATGTCATTAAAACATGCCAACTGGCTGTGAAACTGTAGCAGCGAAATATTAGGTAACAAATGAAATATAAATAAAAAATAAAGAGAATTTTTAATTACAATAATAAAGAAATAATTTTTTTAATCTGCTTTTATCAAATGATAATTTAATATTAAGTAAATTATAATTAAACTTCGAAAAAATAATTTAAAAATTCTCAATACATAGTTTCAAAAATGTTTTTTTCGCCTTTTCTGTTGTCATACTTGAAAAAACGGGAGAAAAAATAATCATTTTAATAAATTCAGTAGTTCATGCTTTCTACCAAGTCGAAGTGGTGAATTTTCAATAATTAGAGTCATGCCAAATTAATGTATTGTAACAGAAGTTTTTTGAACCAACATGAATTATAGTCCTGAAATTAGGGATGATTTTTATAAACATTCAATGTTTATAAAAAAGTGGTTAAAAAAAAAACTATTTTTACTTTTATACTTATTTAGTAGTAACTCTATCATTTTTATCATAATTTAACATTTAAACTTACAGAGAGGCAACATAATGCGTTTCATTGGCATGTTACGGTTGGAGATATATTTATTAGTGAAATCATTGCTATGCCATTTGATCCAGTGAAATTTATCAAATTCACAACATTTTTGGGTAGGTACTTTATGTCAGCCAGGCACATGAAATAAACCAGGGCTGAAACTAGCCTTTTTTGCACCCAGCACAAACATAGATTTTGCCCCCTCCCCCCTGGCCTCCGCAAAGTAAATTTACGAAGAGAATTTTAATTCTAATCGCTGACTTATTTCAAATTTAAAATATGTAATAAAAAAATACGTAATCAACTTTGTCAAATATTCATTCATTAAAACTTTGAAAACGAAATCCAAAGGAAGTCACATGAAGAAACTATGCAGATTCGCAAGCTAATGTTAAACTTATAGGAGCATTCTTTTCAAATTTCTCGCTTGCACTTTAATATTTTTAAATGATTTTTTCCGTTTGGGACAGCTGAGGTTGTTTCTAACAGAATAAATGTTTACTTTTTTAAATTTTGTTTGCAGTTTTTTTAAATATATATATAAAATTACTTTCACTTTTTGAACCGGTTCTGAAAGTTTAAGGAGCCTCATAAAAAAACTTGAACCAAAATCGAAAACGTACAACCTAACAATGTTAAAGATCAAACTCAGCTATCTTAAGAAAAAAAATATTTAAAAATATTAAAATGCAAGCGAGAAATTTGAAAAGAATGCTCCCATATTTAATATTAGCTTGCGAGTTTCTTCGTGTGACTAGTGTAGCTTCTTAAGAAATCAAAAACCAAAATTCATTTGACACCCCCTTCGTTTTCCTTATGGCGACCAGGGAACATGCCTCCTCTGCCCCCCCCCCCCTAGTTTCGATCCTGAGATAAACCATTAAATAATGTCATCATTTGTATTCATTTTTTTTTTAATATAAACCTCTCATTCATTTTATTTGAAATACAAAATTTTCATTTAAAATACATATATTACATACATTTAAAATAAGTGCCTTTCACTTATTTCATTAAAAAAAGGGAATAAAACAATAAGGAGAAATAATACGATGAACCAAAATTGTTATTTCAACCTCAGTACATCGTTTCTAATTTATACAAGTGAACACTAACAGGAATTATTGCTGGAAGAAAAAAAAATATCCAAGATAAAAGTACCTTTTTTGTGATCTATTCACAAAAACAGGGATTGCCCCGGCAAACATTTATACCCCTTTATTCTTCTTAATAAAAGAAGCCCCTTCACAAAATTATTCTCCATAAAAGCGACTTCACACAATAAGAAAAAATTGTTGGGATTTAAAATGTGTAATTTACAAATAAAATAAGCTCAGAAGAAAAGTATAGCAGGAAGACATTTAAAAAAAGGATGATTAAATGTTTACTTTGAATTTAAACAACTGAATTTGATTTTTCTTTACAGAAATTTATTTTTCTCAATTCTGTAACAAAAACGGGTCCCCGCCCCCCCCCCCCCCCCCCAAAAAAAAAAAACTTTCACCCCTGATGTGAAATCATAAGGTAAAACTTACAATTTTAAGTACATTTATTTTGCATTTTACTGTTAATATTTTTTTTTTTTTTTGGGGGGGGGGGTTGTCACAAACAGTAGATTTAACTAAATTGGATAATTTTATACTGACTGTAGTGATGATATGTATAAGAGAATCTGCCAGTGTCACAGGCGTACGGTTCAGGGATGTATGGAGGGTATATGGTGGTATACGCCGTATAACTTTGGGATTTTTTTAGGAAACACCGTATACCGTCTGTTTCTCAAAAAAGCTATAGTATATACACTGTAGGGTATACTCTCTGCCTTGGGCGTATGCCTCCTGCTTTTTTTACGATTACACCACTGGTACAGTTGTATGTGCTCATGGGTCCCAAGTTCCACCATTAATTTCTAAAATATTCTTTTTCACTCTAATATAAAAAAGGTTTTATTTTAGATTTTATTTAAGTTTTAAAGATTTTTTTCACACATATTTTTTTCCCTTAAATTTTGTTCTTTTTCTTTTGTTACAGAGATAAACATTATTAGGAATTTCTATTTCTCTAAATGTGCCATTTTTTAAAAAAATATAATAAAATGTTAAACGTTTAAAGTTTTATAAAAAAAACTAAAATATAAAAAAAATTCCATATTTAAAAAAATAATAAAATAAAAATAAACATTCTTAAATGTTAACTTTTCTTGTGAAATATGAAAAACGATTCACAAAAAACAGTGAGGCGGATCGGAACATTCAAATTTTTACGTTGCCTTAATGTTTTATTTAATTTGTTGATTTATTTAACAAATATAATTCTACTCAATTTCTTTAAAAGGAAATTCAAAAAGCAACATTAAATTTATAGTCGATCTCTATTACACATGTGCCACTAACGTACGTAACGTTTTTCACACGTACTTGTGTGAAAAATAATTTATTCAGTATGTTTTTAAATATACATAAATCATGGTGACCTAGTGTTTTTATTTAATTTAGGAGTATAAATCCATAGCCACAATTTAAAGTTTGAATAAACAATGATTTGTGGGGCATTTTTTAAGACCCTTTAGTGGGGAAAACAGTCGGAACTTTCGATTAATTTCTATACAAAATATTTGCTACTACTAATTAAACTGACAACAACAAACAACAATTATTTGTTTACATTTTTTGACATCTGTTCGATCTGCAGGCAGTAAAGCCGCCGTAAAGTAGACGCTTGCGCAGTAAAAACTTGCCTTTGATTGGTTGGCGTAAAGATTTTATATGTAACCAGTGAAAACGCTCTTAGGTTAAGGTTTTGGGTCACTAGGATTTTTTAGGTCGTTAGAACGACCAGTGAAAACGCACCTTAACACGGAAATTCAAGTAACTGCTTACCTCATTAAGGGGCGGTGGGATATTAATGAATACTTGCACCAGAAAATTTTTATTAAACTTTACTTTTCTAACTTTGGTGGAAAAAAGACGTAAAATTGCTTTTCCTTATTTTAACATAAAAATTTTCGAAAGATTCCGGTGTGAATTCGACATTACAGAAACGTAATTACTTGCCCCTGAAAGAGTTAAACACGAAAAAAGTTACCCGGTAAAGCGAACAAATTTTTTTAATTTGAATACCAGTATTTTAGTTTGGAAATTTTCATATTATTTAATCTCAGATTTTGAACTATTAAATAAATCCAAATTACAAAGTGGCAAAAACTGGTGTCGAAGAATTAAAAGAAGGGTAAGGGATGTTCGTCGTTAATGGGTTAAGAACAGAGTAGCATCGATATATAGTTATACCGAATAAGATATGTAATCCTAATTTTTATTCTTTTTAACTCGATCATACTGATTATTAAAGATACTATACGGACTGACTTTTTCCAAACTGAGTGAAAAAGGGTCAAAACTGGGAGTTGAAACCATAACCTTTGTCTTTAATTTCCAATGCTTGCCTATTGAGCTTCTAGGACCGAGAATCGGCCAACACAATTTACACACACACCTTGGCAGTTACATAGACAAACTGAATGAAATGATTCGCCAATTTTTGATTCAGACACCTCAATATGTAGAGCTTTTCGATTAAAGTCAGATGTCTGAGTGGATGATTTCTACCAATTGTTGACCCAGATAGTTCAATAGGCAAAATATAGTTCAGATCTTTTGAGATTAAAGCTATAGTTTCAGACTTCGACACCAGACCTGTACATTTTTTCATTCACTTGGGAAAATGTCAATCCACGTATTCATAAAACATTAAATGATGGATTATATTTTCGTTGTTTGTCTTTTGAAAATAGTTACATTTAAGGATCATATTTACTTCGTGTTTATGAGTTAGATAGTTCCAGGTAGTTCAGATATCCAGATAGTTCAATAGGCAGATCTTTTGAGATTAAAGCTAGAGTTTCAGACTTCGACACCCGACCTGTGCACTTTTTTATTCACTTGGGAAAATTTCAATCCATGTATTCATAAAACATTCAATGATGGATTATATTTTCGTTTCGTTATTTGTCTTTTCAAAATAGTTACATTAAAGGATTATATTTACTTCGGGTTTGTGAGTTAGATAGTTCTCGATAATTCAGATATCCGGATAGTTCAATAGGCAGATCTTTTGAGATTAAAACTAGAGTTTCAGACTTCGATACTTGACCTGTACACTTTTTCATTCACTTAGGAAAATGTCAATCCATGTATTCATAAAACATTCAATGATGGATTATATTTTCGTTGTTTTTCTGTTAAAAATAGTTACTTTTATAGATTATATTTACTTCGTGCTTATGAGTTAGAATATTATAAAAATTAATTTTTATCAGGGATAATGACATTAATTATTCCACAACATCATCAAAGTAAAAACATCTGTAATATTACAGTTAACTAATATTTATATTAGATGCATACGATATACAGGGTGTTTCGAAGCAATATGTCAAAAATGTAAAGGTAGGTGGAGGTGTGCTAAGTAAGCAGATTTCGTATAGGAATGTGGGTGCGGAAATGCAGTGTTGAAGCAGTAGAATGTGCTGTTGAGTTCGGTGGATAAAAGCACTTCGCTGATTTGAATCATAATTCTCCGCATGGATTTCGAGTGACATGCATCGTTAAACCAATGCGGAGCTTACCAATATGCATTTCATGTATGGGGATGCACAAGGAAATGGAGCGGTTGCTCAAAGGACCATGGACTCATTGAACGATTTCTGGGTAGGAATCTGCCGGAACGCCGAACATTTGAGCGCCTTCATCGGGAGTTCTGCGCGAGTGGATCGTTTTATGCTTCGAGGCGTGATACGGGTGCCGGAAGATATCGCAGAATTCCTGCAGTGGAAGAAGTAGTATTACGCGCAGTAGAGGATAGTCCTTCGACATGCTTCAAAGCTGCTGGACGTGCGTTGGTGTGAGCTACTTCCTTCCGCAGCCCCATACATGAAATGCCTCTCGGCAAGCTCCGCATTGGTGTAACGATGCATGTTGATCGAAATCCGTTGACGATTCAAGTCAGCGAAGTTCTTTCATCCGCTGAACTCAACAGCGCCCTCTACTGCTTCAACACTGTATTTCCGCACCCACATTTCTGTACGCAATCTGCTTATTGCCCCATCTACATGTATTTACATTTCTGATACATAGTTTTGAAACACCGTGTAAAAAAATGAAGATATGTATCTTCGCAAATAGTTTCCAGACAATATATACTTTACTTGAGTAAATGGGATTGGGCTAAAAAATATTGTTCAAGCATATACATTTATTCTTTTTAAAACTTCATAAAATAAATTTGGAGATTTTTTGCTAAAAAAATTCTAACTAGAAAGGAGGAATTCTGCTTTTTCAGAATTTAGTGTCACCCCCCGATGAAAAAAAATATAGATATATATAAATAGTACAAACCTATTTCAATTTTAAGACTTAAAGCACACACTTTTATTTTGTGTAAAATGACGTCATTTGATTCTGCTTAAGAATTCCACATTTACGATCCACTCTTAAACACTGGGCCTGACTACCAACCGGGCAAACTTACACCAATAAATTTTGAAAGAAAAGATCGCCTTATCTAAACGCCGTATTCATGTAAAATTTCTGCCAAGAATGAGGCAAAATTTTCTGTTTATTTTTAGTGGTAGGAATTTGCCCCGTGGTTAATCAGGCTCTGCTTAAACATCTACAGTAAAGCATGCACAATGATGTCACTATTGCAAAATATTACACAAATGCAGCAAAAAGATGCCGTCATTAAAGAAACTCGACAAAAAAAGGCTACCTAATGATTCATAGGCATTCATTTGTTTAATATAGACGTTAATATAGACGATTTCAGTCGTGACGTCAGTCATGACGTTTTGGTTGGAAACTGACTCCAAACAAACTGTTGCTATGTTGTCTTTTCTGTTTTGTTTGTGTGCTTCAGCTGTATCTTATATCTATATCTCACATCTAAGTGTTTTAATACTTGATATGTACTGGTAATATTTTCCACAATTTATATTTAAAAAGAAATGACGCATAGCAACCGTTTGTTTGGAGTCAGTTTCCAACCAAAACGTCATGACTGACGTCACACTGAAAGCGTCTACAAATACTTAAAATTAAATATAGTTTATAATAGCTGCATGTTTTAACAGAAATTATTCGTTTATATTTTTTCAAAATAGCACGTATTTTAGTTAGATTTTCTTTCGTTTGTTACCAGAAAATGGCAACAAAAAGATATAATTGCTATTTTTCAACTATTTTCCCTTTACTTTTTATATAAAGGGAGTGCTTGAGTTGCCAAAATTAAACAAATGGTGCTAAAAACTACAAAAAAATTAATATTTCAAAAATAAATGGAGATACAGTTTTCAAACAAGTTGCATATAAAAGTACTTTTTTCCCCAATACGACGGTATAAAAATTGAAAATGTGCGATGCTTTGAAATTTAAAAAATTGCTATAGAGCATTTAATCGCACAATGATACATCTGCTTTGTTTCTTGCTAGCTTCAGTAAGGTAACGTCATTTTTTGGAGACAAAATAAGCTGGGAGAAAGAAATAGCATACCGTCCCGCAGGCTAAAAAGACTATGCTAACACTAAAACGACCGCAAATTTTACACAAGTGTTATAAAAATGTTTTACACCAGAATTTTTATTTGAAACTATTGAACTTATTTCTCCATGATACATATTTAACTTGTTTTAGACAGAAATTTCTGATTCAAAATGAAATATTTTTATTTGGTAGCCGTCAAAATGACCGCTGTGGTCGTTCTAGTGTTAAAATAAAACTGCTAAAAGTGTAAATAAAAACATACCATAAAAAAATTATGCAGTTATCACTTAATATTCTCAGTAATAAAGGCATTAGCTTCTATTTCTTAAGTAGTTTCTTTCCATAAAAGTTTTAGATCTGGCATTTCCTTAACCCCTTCGGGACGAGCAACTTTTACAGGTTTTTTAATTTTTAATCACCGGTTTTTTAAAACCGAAAATTTTGCCTAATTGAATAGGAAAATGCTCAGATTACATAAGGCAAAATTTACAATAAAAATTTACTGGGGAGAATAATCACCGATTCTGAGCACCTTATGCGGCATACCCGTCGCTCGTCCCGAAGGGGTTAAAGATATTTTTTTTTAATAAAAAAAATCTTAAGAAAATGTAAGGATTCCATACCGGAAAAAAAACTTACAGAACTATGTTTAATTATTTCACTTAATAATTTTTGCAAGTGGGCAACCCTCGTAATAATATCATTCATGTGATGAAGCTGTTTATACGTACAGCTTTAAAAATCAACGAGAATAGGTAATCTAGCAAATAAGATGTTAGACCCGAGAAATATCAAGTGAACGAAGTGATGCTAAATGAAGACCTAGCAATAATTATGTATATAATCTTTTATGGATATGTAAGAACGAAGAAAACATGTAAGATCGTTCTGTTGGTACCTCGGTCTGTTTATCATCCTTTGGCTAATTCCATACGAACTTGTCATGTCTGTCACATACTACAATGTTTGGCTACCAATATTTTAGAACAGAAAAATGAGAATTATTTTATTGGAGATATCTCATCAATTGAATAAGGCGAAGCAAACTTTTCGAAAATAACGGTGGCCAACAAGCATAACGATTTTCAGCTGTGTGGCAGACATGACAAGTTCCCATGGAATTATGACTTTATGATTTCTGGTTAGTTTACTTAACCCCTTAATTCTCGCTCCCGTCATATTCTAGGGCTGAGTCTTTTACTCAGATTGTTTGACTCCCACCAGTTTTATAAAATAGTGAAATTGGCTATATTTTAGTATGGATTTACCTGTCATTAAATAAGGTAAATATTTCTTTTTCATAAAAGTGGTGCCAGTAAGCAATTTGAATTTTTTAACCGCAATTTAATTCGAGCGTGAAGGGGTTAAAGAAAACAAAATCCTCGTAAAAATTGTCAAATCATCTGGCAGTTTGAATGTGTCTGGACAGAAAAGGTTACTGCTTTATGTTTTAGAAATTGTCAACCTATTATGTACAGTTTTTTATAAGATATGTCAAACATTTCATTTTTTAAAAGAATCGTCTGTACAGCAATGTTGGCAACAGTAAAGTGAATTTAAAGTGAATGAGGATAAAAAAAAAAAAAAAAACGCTTGTCACAAACAACATTATGTTGTGCTTTGGTGAAATGCTGCAACTACAGTGCTCCGAAATAGACTGTTTTCGAATACCACTTTTTCATAAAAAAATTTTATTTTAGATTTTTTTCTTCCAAATGTTGTAGAAAACAAGCTCTGAAGTTTAGTTTTGTTGCAGTGTTAGAGAAACATTCCATGACATCTTTTTTAAATAACTGGTATTCAAAAAAAAAAAAAAAAAAACATTACATTAGCAAGCTGCCACTGGCGACTTGTTTTAAAATTATACCTCGTACCACTTTCTCAAAACAAAAATCTTTCATATACACTTTGACAACATCTGAAAGAGCAATATACTACAATTGCTTCGACCAAACCAATGCTCTGGAATTTGCGTGCAAATTCCATCCCTTGATCAACTTCTGCGCATCCACTCGACTGATCACCTTCTATTAGAAGCAGGGTTGCCAGATTTGGCTTTTTTTTTATTCTGAAATTTTACATTCACACCATAAATTCTGTATATTAATGTTTTCTTTATTTAATGACAGACATTTCGTGATTACCTAAAGTAAAAATTCTTCTTTCAGAAATTGTGATCAGAATTCGAAGTTTTTAGCCCTCTCGCTGCGTAATTGTTTTATCAAAATAGCTTCAAAAATTGCGTATTTGTATATTTTTTATTCTTTTATCTCCGGTTTTTCAAAATAAATTTTTTTATATACCTGAATCGGGAAAATGCTCCTATTAAATAATACAAAATTTACAATAAAAATAACTGGTGGGAATAATCAAGGAGGGTTAATTAGGAGGAAAAAATGCATCCCCGATAAAATCTCGGGTTACGCAGCGAGAGGGTTAACCCTTTTAGGGGCAAGGCATTTGTGCTCCAAAAATGTTCAAATAATTAATTCACATCGCAATTTAGGGACAAATTTATTTGAAAATAATCAAAAGCTTGTCTTCGCGTATATTATGAAATCGAAATTGTACTGAAAAATTACTGGTGCGGTTTGGCAGTTAGAGCATTAATATTAAGTGTTTGCAGATTGCAAACGGCGTCCCTGAAATGGTTAAATTGAAAGAAGAGGTAAAACTAGCAACCCAGATTATAAGTAAACGAGAACATTACGACTCTCGTAGGGATTCCAGAGTTCCCTGCACTGGCTCATTTATTCAATGTACTACAAAACTTATTTTTTTAAATGTTAGTGCGAATTGAATATAAAAATAGTCGCCAGTGGCAGCCGTGCATTAGGGATCCTTGTGTAAATTGTGTAAATAAAAATAACGCGAAGTGAATTACAGGTATGTCTTTGCGCAATTGAAAGCAGGTATGGGTTAAGAAATCATCACTTGAAGTCGGTTCATTTTATTTTAAGATAAATTTTGTTATTTATTAAAATGAAAATATCACGTGTCCTTGAATAACATTATTTGTTTTACAATGCGTCGTTATGACTATGGAACGCTATGAAAATATCAGCATTAATATTTGTTGAAATGATGAACTTTAACCCTCTTAGTGGCAAGGTTTTATAAGCTATTCATTTATAAGCTATTCGTGAAATGCTGAAATTAGTGAACGCCACAGAAATTTAAAAACATTTTTTTAAAATAAACAAAAGCTTTTGTTCACATACTTGATCACCCTAACCGAACACTAACAAAAAATAGCGTAGGATGTAACGCCCTGACGGAAAATCCTCACTACAAACACTTTTGCCTGACATCGGAACGCACCCAGAACAAACCAGTAGAAAATTGCACATAGTCTGACGTACTTACATCAGTAAAACATAATAATGTAATGACATAAAACCTAATAACATAATAATGTTATAAAACAAATGATGTTGCTGTCATCATAATAATAAATATATAAAAATAAATAACGATAGTCTGGCATTGATAGCAAAAGTCAAAACTATAGTTCATTGTTCAAAGTAATATGTGAAAATGTTCATTAAAATTCAATGATCAATAATGATCATGTAAATCAATATTCGAAAAATGCTCATAAACGTTTATAAGAGGAAAACTAACTTAAAAAAAAACATACTTAAAAAAAAAAGAAATTTTCATTCCATTATTCTGGTGCCAATGTGGCGTTTAGGAATTAAAATCAGGTGGTCCAAAAATGAACCAACGACCTTGAAGGGGTTAATTAATTATTCTAATTCATTTTTATCAAAAATTAAAAATAAATATTTTTTTTTCTTAACATTGGAAAAATATTTTATGTCTTATAATGGTTCCTTATATTTTATGTCTTAAAATGGTTCCTTAGGAGTGAAAATTCCTAAACAAAGCGTCCGAATTATATGACGGGAATGCATTATATAAGTGTGAATGTGCCTTTTAAAAATGACCCCGTGTGCATAAATGGAATTTTGTCCTAACAAGGTACTTTAATTTTCAAGTATAGATTGAGCTGATGGAAAATTGTGTTTTTAAAAAAGAGGAATATACATTCAAATGGAGATTGAAAATTCGCACATTTGTTTAATAGATATTTAACGAAGAGAAAACCTTCCATTCGTTGGTGTTATCAGGCAATGCCTTTTAGCTGAAGTGAGTAAGTTCATGAAGATGGTAACAAGGTTTATTAAAGTTTCTAGAATAAAAGTTATTTTTGAATTCGCGCAGTCCTTGTTTAGTGAATTTACCACATTGTTGAACTGTAAAGTTACCGATGTAGCGCATTTTTAAAATTCAAAATATGTACCATAATTTTCAGTCTGTGATAATACTGGTCGATGCTTTGAATAAAAACATATTGAACTAGTAGCACATATCAACCTGTCAAAAATGTATTGAGAGCTGTATTAACATTTGTAAATAATGAAGACTTGAATTCTGTGTAAACGAGAGTATAATTTATGATTTATCATTTTAGGATTTCAGTATTTGACTTTTGAAAGTATGTTTTATTATACTCATCTTTATGGTTAGATAAGAAAACTTTGAAAGGGTGAATTCTGTGTAAACAGTAGTTTAATTTATGATTTATAATTGTAGATTTTCAATAAAGTTTAGAGTCTATTGTTTCCTTTTTTACATTAAATTAAGGGTTAACATTTTAGACTGCACGTATTTGATTTCTGGAAGTCTTTTTTTATAATCATATGAAGTCATGTTTGAAATTGTCTATAAATTTTATTTTCGTGCACAAAACGGAGCCTCATTAAGTGCCGTGTTTTAGGAATTATGCAGATGTAAACTTTTGAACACTAAAGTAAAATTTCTTTTTACTAACACAAAATAAACTACAAAGCGTTACTTTTTTAACCCTTTCCGGTGTAGAGCACTTCCATTGCTAAAATGATTGCATGAATAAATGTTTGACACCGGAATTTACGAACAAATTTATTTGGGAATAGGAAAAAACTTTATTTCACATACATCATGTACGGAAAATACTTGTACCGAAATTCGGGTGTCATTGTGGCATTCGGGAATCGTGTTGGATTATGCATTAAATGGAACACTGAGCCTCAAAGGTTATAGCATAACTCCAAAACTACCTAACGGAAGGTGCGGGAATTTTGGGTTCGCATATTTAAAGTTTCTTGAAATCGATTTCTGTTAAAAAAATTTGCAGTAAAAAAATACATATTTTTTCGAAATTTGGTTTCATAATTCATGTCTTCAGCAATTTATATTTATAACTTACACTTTATATCGTAATAACTAGGAAACATAATGTAATAGAGAATTTTTGATTACTTTTTCTTTTACAATAATATAAATGCTTTATAAAACACCCATTGACTTATAAGATTTAAAAATCCCTGTAGACTAGTGTACATTTCAGATTTGAGTAGAGATTCAAGAGATAGTCCATAAAAAGTAAATTTAAAAACAGAAAATATAAGAATTATAGATAAGAAAATGTCGATTTCTTTGTTTAAAAACATTCCGTTTAAATGATATGCAATTGTTCTGACGGCAATGCATGTAGCGAAGCATTTTATTGTAACGGCACTTCGAGGAAAATATACGATTCAAATGTTTATATTGAAGTTTTATCCAGGAAGTTCTCCATTGAATAAAACATTTCCAGAAACGGTGATTTTACTGATAAAAAAATTAATATAACTTTTTGTGAATTGGTGATTTTTTAAGGCATCATGCCAAACTCTGAAGATGAAAAATCCTTACGAAAGCTAACATTACTTTTGACATGTAGAGCTTAGAGAAGTAGCGACGTTAAAGTGCTGCGCCACTTACTTTGTAAAGGCTTGTTCCATAGTTTTTTGTAGTGTAAGTCGCATAACTGACAACTGCTATGCTTGTTGGGCACCGTTATTTTCGAAACATTTGCTTGCCCTTATTCAATTAATGAAATATCTCTCATAAAATAACTCATATTTCTCCGTTCTAAAATACTGGTAGCCAAAAATCACAGTATGTGACTTACACTACAAGACGTTATGGAAATAGTCTAAAGTAAGATTAGTTAAAGTTAAGGTTTAGTTAAAGATACAAGCGGTATTCCATAAACTAGTGGATAAGTGTGATCACAGATCGCAGAGAGGGTTTCGTTTAATATTCCTTTGAAAATACTTTATCCTTTAATTAATAAAACCAAATTGTTAATTTATAATTATTAAATCTCCATAAATTAGAAAATATATGGTTCATTAATGGACAATATAAAACATTAAAACACCCCTAGTGGTAAAACAAAGGAGTTAAGAGGGTGAGGAATGGGTTCTTAGTAATGTATAACCCAAGAGCTTTAAAACGATGTGTCACATGAAAAAACCAATTTCCTGCCCCCTTCCCCACGGAGGAATGCCCCTAATTGTCTGGGGTCAAAATAGACCGCTGATGATGTCAGGCTTGACGAGATATACCCTACGGTCAAGCCTTCAAATGAGGTCGAATCTCGCTGTAGTTTAATTAGGGGCTGAGTTAGAAAAATTGGTTAAAATACACTAGCATAGCTGCCAACCTTTACGCTTTTTTGCTACCACTAAAATTTAGAAGAGATTTTCGCCTTGCTTAATCGTGAGATTTCGACCATTAAATAAGCCAATATTTACAAGAAAATTTTAGTGGTAGGAAGAAAGCGTAAAGGTTGGCAGCTATGCACTAGTTAGAGTCCGGAGCGGTAAAAAAGAAACTTAGAAATTCAATCCCCCCCCCCCCCCCCACAAACTTCTTAAAATATTTTAAGTGTTATAAAATATCTTAAATTTCAAAATCGATGACTTGATTACTTTTCTTAATTTCAATTTCTTCTTTTTTGCTGAAATTAATATTCGGAAATAGTGGTAACTACTATCACTCATAAATAAAAGGGGCAATATGTTCATTCTAAATAGTATAATAAAAAATCGGACATAAAATAAAGATAATTAGTGAAGAAAAGGTTTTTACGAAAATTACGTATTCATAATCAGCTTCGAAAAATAGGCATATATGCACAAGTTTAAAATCTATAACAGCAGTATTTGCAAAAATTTCATACCCCAAAAAACAATCCTAGTCAAAACATTATCTGTGGTTTTACCAGATGTCTCGCTTTTGACGTTTTTGCGGAGAGGAAATGAAATTGGAAATGAATCCTTTTATTAACCAGATTCTTAATTAATAATTAGAGTTCTACTGGGGATATTTTAACGAAAATTACATATTCGGATTCACCGTCAAAAAATTACTCATAGATGTTTAAAAACTAAATCTATAAATGCAATATTTGTGAATAAATTATAGGTAGCCAATATATGCCAGTATCCTAGGCGACAGCCGTCTGGTTATGCTGCCGTGAAATATTTCTCAAACACCGGTGCTCTACTGCGTGTCTTTGAACGGATGTAAAATGAGTATATATAAATCGATTTTTTATGTTTTTTTCCGCTTCTAGATTGAATTTTCGAAAGAATTTTATAAATTCTGAAAGAAAAATTTTTTGCGTCTGCGTGCGCAGTTTTCAAGTTTTTAGGACCGGTAGATTTTAAGATATGTGTATGTTTGTAAACACCCAGTACATTTATCACTGTAGAAGCTGGGCGAAATTGTGGCAACCCTTCCCCGTTTTGGCGAAAATCGTTGTGGTTTGATTAAAATCAATTCTTTAGTTGAATTATGAATCATTTTCTATTGTTTTAATTGGGGTTTTTAATTAATAAGTGCGTTAATTGTGATTTTTTCAAAATTTTATGGTTTTGTCAAAGTCAGGGAGTATTCAGCTCTATGTAAACAAAAATCAAGTCAGGAACTTAACCCCTTAACGCTCGCATTAAATTACGGTTTAAAAATTCAAATTGCTTATTGGCACCACTTTTTTGAAAAAGAAATATTCATCTTATTTAATGACAGAGAAAACGATACTAAAATATAGCCAATTACACTATTTTATAAAACTGGTGGGAATCAAACAATCTGAGTAAAAGACACAGCCCATGAATATGACGGGAGCGAGAATTAAGGGGTTAAATAGTTTCCGAGTTCGAGAACTATGACAGACGGACAGAGACACGAGGTTCTAAGCGATTCATGAGATGTGCGAAACTTTAGGAGAAAAAATCATTAAAATAAAATACAAAAAATATACATATGCAAATGTCCTTTTTGATGTTTCTTTTTTTAAAATATTTTTTCCAGATGACATTTAGTGGACCTATCGTCGAGGTACTTTAGCCCCTTCGGGACGAGCTTCTTTTACAGAAATTTTAATCTTTAGTCACCGGATTTTTAAAACAGAAATTTTTGCCTAATTGAATCGGGAAAATGCGCAGATTAAATAAGGCAAAATTTACAATACAATTTTACTGGTGAGAATAATCACTGATTCTGAGAAACTTACGCGGCACGAATACCGGTCGCTCGTCCCCAAGGGGTTAGTAAAGATTTGAGTAAAATATCAAATATCTTTTGATTTCAAGGATGAGGAAGAAGTCATTGCTGTATTCTTTTTTTTTTTTTTTTTTTTTTTTTTAATATTTCATGATTTGCAGTTTGACAAACCTAAAATATATCTTACATTTATAGGTCTTTACACATCAGCCATAAAACTGATATTGAAGACTTGGTTGAATTGTTTTCTTACAAGAAGTTTAATAAGATGCTTATTTTAAAGGTATTCCTGATTTTCGTATTTTGGATCAATTAACCCTTTATCTACTGACAGTACTTATAAGTACTACTCACTTTAAACTTTCATCCCATAGTGAATATTACTAATATTCTAACAGTACTTTGCAAAAACACTCTATTAACTCCACTTTATCCGGATATATGGCAGCAGTAGTTCTAGGGTTGTTATTTTAGCGAGGAAGGAGGCTACCTTTGAAAAAGTCAATGTGTTTTGTGCCGACATTTTGTACAGATTGTCACGCTCGTATTTTTATTGCTGCAAACACAGTAAAAGATATAAGATAACTGTTGGATTTTTTATGTGTTCATTATGATCTTAGAATACAATTTGACTAGCCTTTTAGGTGAACGGTGTATGTATTTGATTTAACAGCTAAATTACTCGGTGGTACTTATAAGTACCGTCAGTACAATGGGTGCTGGAGAAAAACTTCTTGTTTACTTTTCGTCCATCGTTTTCATCTGCTTTAAAATGTAATTACTAAAATGTAGTGTAGTAATAATTTTCCTAGTATTTCTTTTCTGTTTCATTATTATTTTTTATAGGAAATCGAAAAAGTTGTGGCACCGGCTCTATTTTGCTATGCTAGAAATGACATATGTAAATTTATATATTGCATATGTAGAGATGCGATTGAACATGTTGTCCCTGGAATAAAGACGAAAGGACTGATAGCAAGATCGAAACCTAAAAAAAATAGTTATTTTTAACCCTTTCAGGGGGAAAGCATTTTCAACCCTAAAGTGTTAAAATAAAATGATTAGCAGCGGAATTTTCCCCAAAAAATATTTATAAATACGAAAAAGGCTATATTTCCCATACGCATTAAATCGAAAGTATTTTACCACAATTTTGGTACCATTTGAAATATCTTGTGAGTTTTCTGTTACAATATTTTAGCCATTGTGTACTGACGGTACTTTAAAGCAGTACTTTAATTAATTACCTCTAAGGAATTAAATTTCTTACGGGTGAGTTTTTTTTTTAATGTTTATCCTTTAATTTTCATTGTAGTAACTGAAAAAAAAATACATGAAAAAAATTGCAGTAGATCATAATGCAATAGATAAAGGGTTAAACCGAGCTTTAGAAATAATTACAGTGTAAAATTTTGTAAACTTTAAAAAAAAATCTATATGCGTAAACAGCCAATCCATAGTATAGTATAATTCATTTCTTATTGGTTAATTAGAAACCGGTCGTATTGCAATGGTTACGGTGAATTAGTATTAATTGATGTAACTTAAAGTATAACTAAAGAAACGTATTTATTTTTAAAAATCATTGTGGGAATTAAAAACTAATCTTCTTATATTAGTCTATAATATATTCTATTGGTACAGCGTCCCATTATCAAAACTGTATCTTCTGATAAATTAATGAATATTTCAAGGAAATTCGTTGTAGCGAAGACTTTCCACTGCATTATTATTATTATTATTATTTTGTAATTTAAAAATATTCTTCTAGACTTTCAACCGGAAAATACATACAGAAAAATAGTTTTGGATTAAACATAAAACTCCTAACTGTATACAAAACTTTTCATTTGCGTTTCAGTCAAGCTATCTAACTGTGATAATACCCCAGTTAGAGGAACTAAAATTGTTATGTAAAGTAGAGTATTTCGTGCAGGTACGGGCCATATCCCATCTTATCTTGCAAGTGCGAAAATACAATGGGTGGTACGTATATTTTCAGCCGCAATTTGCATTTATGTTTACAGAAAATATCTCATCCCTGTTAAAAATTCAATTACGAATTTCAGATTGTTACGTACTCACAGAAGATACATCTTGTTTGCCAGATTTATTGCAAAATATTTTTATTACAGCTTGTTTTGATAAAATTATGTACCGTTAAAAAAATATTCGTAATATCATTTTAATTTCGGGAGAAAAGCACTAATGCTACGGAAACATTACTGCCTTTTGCCCTTAAACTAAAATGACATTGCGACTTTTTTTTTAAGTACACATATTTTTATCAAAACAAGTTGTAACAAAAATATTTTGCAATAAATCTGGCAAACGAGATTTATCTTCTGTGAGTACGTAACAATCTGAAATTCGTAATTGAATTTTTAACAGGGATTCTCTAAATGGCTTTGTCTGTTTCAAAACAAAACAAAATCTAATCTGGCAATTTTAGGAAAAATTATTGAAGTTATTGGCTAGATTCGCAAAATATTTAAAAAATAAATGAACAACACTGGCTCGTTTAATAGTACAACATTTAATGCAAGCATTTTAAATTAAAGTGATTCGGATTATAAAATGAAATGATTTTTAAATTAAATGAATGAAATATTTGTTAGTTAAATAAGATGATTGCAATGCGATTAAGATAATATTGGAAATTTATCGTTTGCGCATGATAGGCGAACAAAAGGACTTAAAATTGAATATTTTATTTATAATTAAATTCTATACATATTCTAAACATTTATAAACATTGTATTCTCATCGGGAATACAACCGTGTATATCATTTTTTCTAACTTTAGCACATCAAGAATGGAAGATATTCCATCTACGTTTTGATCACATGGTCAAGGTGAAGAAGGGAGCGTAAAGAAGCGTAAAGAAGGGAAGACTCCGTAGACGTGTAATATGAATCCCCGCTAGCCAATGAAACAGTTCATGAGGCAAAGCAGTAGTATTTTCCCTTGTTATCAGTTAGAAGTTCCTTGGGCAAATTACCGGTATCACATGACTTTTTTCAGCCTCGAACCCAGATTTGGAATATCCTCCATTGAGTAAAAACTAACACTACAAAATTCAATCTTTACACATTAACTACTTACTAATTTTTATGAATCATTTTTCATTTCATTAAAAGAAAATAATTGAAATCGAGCGTATTTAAATCAACAACATTTGATAATATATCTTAAATAATATTTTATCTTTTGTAATACATTAAAATTAAAATACGTAACTAACTTGTTTTACTCTTTGGAAAAAGACAAATATCAATTCTATTCGAAAAAGAATTTTCTTACAATTTCGAAAACTACAGTTATTCGATAGCGAACATTTTGCCATTTTAACAAATAATATTAATTCTAAAAAGAACTGTTTTTATTTACATAATTAACTGCAATTACAGTGGCTAGAATAGATAGTGTGCCGTTCATTGGTTACCATAACGCTTTTTTTTTGGTCGTGAAAGGAGGACGCCGCAAGGTGGCGCGCATGTTATCACCGACTGGGAATTTTGAAAGCTTTTATCGCCGTGACAGTGAAGCATATTGCAGAGTTACCAAGTCTCCGGCTTTTTGCACACCACTATTATCTTACAGAAAATGCTGTTCTTTTAAATCGGCCAAATGTTCCAATTAAACAAAAGAACATTTTCTGTATAAAAATACTGGTATCCAAAAAGCCGGAGACTTGGCAGCTCTGATATTGTAAACAAACGCGAGTTTTTCCCATAAAGTTTTAATTATGTCTGTTTAAGAAGCAAAATATGAGTGAAAAACTAACAAAAAATATCAGCAAAGGTATTGTTTTGCGCCTGGTTGTCGTAATTTGTTTTTTAAATAACTGTATAAAGCAAAATGTATCTGTTTTCAATTAGCTGATCTCCAATTTTGTTCTTAGTAAAAAGAAAAAAAAATGCATTTTTAGAATATTGTTTAAGTTTTCATGATAAGTGCAATATGTTTTAGTTTTCAATTTATATTATGCTTAAAAATATTTATTGTCAGCAGTAAGTTGACTATTTTGAAAATATCGGATATAATATCGAAAATATCGGATATTTTTTATATTTTCGAAAATATCCCGATATTTACGAACCTTGGGCCCGGGGGAAGGAGATTCCTCCACAGGAGAATGAGATGTCCCTCCGGAAGATTTGATATTTTGTTTTCAATGGTCAAAAAGTGTAAATTCCCCCCCCCCCTCCCCCGGAACTACAAAAATCCCTCCCGGAGAAAAGTGTCTGAATTGGTTTGCACAGTTTTGGAAGTAGTGAACAGTTGTTGGTATTTGTAAATAAAGCTAAAGCGAATTTAACCTTTGAATTTATTTTAAAAATTATTTACTTTTCATACATAATTCATAAAGAAACAAATGTTTATAATTTCTCTTAAGAAACTTCTCTCTGTGATCATTTCCAATGTGAAAATGATTTATTTAACAAATGGGCCTTTGTTTTGAAAATAACACAAAGTAAATATTGCTATTGGGAGATTACTTTTAAATGTTTATTGTATGTTTGCACAGTTTTAGAAGTAGTGAAGAGTTGTTGATATTTCATATTTGTAAATAAAGCTAAAGCAAATTTAACCTTTGAATTTATTCACTTTTTTCATACATGGATTCATAAAAAAAAAAAAAAAAACTTAAGAATTTTAATGTGTGATTTCAAGTGTAAGAAAGATTTGTTTAACAACTGGGGCTTTGTTTTGAAAGTAACACAAAGTAAATATTGCTATTGGGAGTGTATTTTTAAATATTCATTGTATGTTTGCACAATTTTAGAAGTAGTGAACAGTTGTTGATATTTGTAAATAAAGCTAAAGCGAATTTAACATTTGAATTTATTTTTGAAATTATTTACTTTTCATACATAATTCATAAATCATTTTTTTTAAATTTTTCTTAAGAATTTTAATATATGATTTCAAGTGTAAGAAAGATTTATTTAACAAATGGGGCTTTGTTTTGAAAATAACACAAAGTAAATATTGCTATTGGGAGTTTATTTTTAAATATTCATTGTATGTTTGCACAGTTTTAGAAGTAGTGAACGGTTGTTATTTGTAAATAAAGCTAAAGCGAACTTAACATTTGAATTTATTTACTTTTCACACATATAATTTTTATTTAAAAAATATGTCTCTGTTCTAAAATAACAGTTTGTAAATAATATATTTATTATTGAAGTATTTCAGACTTGTTTTCATCTAAATATTAATTCCTATATTTAAATGTCTTCTTATATAATATTAAAATAAGTATCGAAAAAGCATTAATTTATCCGATCTGCTTTCGGAAATTTCCAGTCTCTACTACAGTCAGCGCCATCTATTGGAGGATTACTTTCCCGGTCACTTTTTTAGCGTCGAACGGCACACTATATATTCTAGCCACTGTACTGCAATAAATAAATTAAATAATCACGAAAAAAATAATAGAATATTCTATGCTGTCAGAATGTAAATGCTACAGACAAATGAAAACACGAAGTTTGCGCTTGCGCAGTTATTTCATAGATGTGCAATTAATAGAGTATCCATAAAGAAGAAAACAGTTAGGCATGTTTCTTTAGTTCACCCCGTCCACTACGTGGCATGCGACCTTGATTGATGTGACCTCGCCTTTAATCTTGCGGTTACCTCTCCCATTTAAGATAGGGGGCTTACTTATATCGCTTTGGTTGTTAAATATCAGTATTTTGTTAAAGAAAAATTCGCCTTCTTTAATCCCTTTATTATAGATTTAGAATATTATTAGAAGTATTTTCTAGGAGAAAATACTGGTAGTTTCCACTTTTTTTGACTGCGTTTTTCCCTGACCATTCGCCACCCTGCACTAGCATTCTATTGTAACGTTTTCCGACCAAAAAATGTGATAAATGGAGAAACAAATATGGAGCTAAAGTAAGAAAGCGGAAAATTTCATTCTGATGGAGATTTTGGATCTTTGAATTTCTCAACTAACCTCAGTCTGACTGGAGGCGAAGGTGTTATCCAATAATTCCACGTTTCATACTCATCTGCATCATCATTCCGAAAGAAACCACTCTGACTTGAAAGATGAAGAGCCTTATTTTTTTCAATGCGAAGGAAAAATTAATA
The DNA here is from genome assembly GCA_963932465.1 of Maratus speciosus. NCBI lineage: Eukaryota > Metazoa > Arthropoda > Arachnida > Araneae > Salticidae > Maratus > Maratus speciosus. The sequence goes on along the minus strand of OZ010793.1, from coordinate 111,429,323 downwards.
TACTCATGTTTCCAAGGAAACTATTTCATCGCAACAAATATGAAATGTCCTGGACATTGGCACAGCCACAGCCACAGCCTTCACGGGGGCGAAATAGGTAATAAGATATACTTCTACCACTAATTTAAATTTTTCTTTTATCCTGTTTACTCACTGTGATTAATTAGGACAAAAATAATGCTCTAAAATTATTGATCGAAGTTTGCCTGGTTTGACACCGTTGCCCTCGTAAAGTCGAGCCTATGACCCCCCCCCCCCCTGGCGCCTACCTGATAGTTTAACTAGTGGCCTGAGTTGGTAAAGATCATATAATTGCAGTGACTCTTTATAAATCTTGTAAAATTGATATTGTTAAGAGTTTGCTTTATAAAAAAAGTATTAATTTAGTGTCCAATAATCCCTTGTCAAATAACATCTTTTTTTAAAATTATAATATACATGACTGTTGACGTAAAAGAACACTTAACAGCATCTTACGATGCACTAAATTTGCACTACAAATGCATGAATCTACTGACATCACTAGATAGCCGTTCATTAATATTTGTCATTTCACATATTAATATCCCGGTCAAACTAAGGAAGTTCAGAGTCTTCTTACTTTTTTGAAACGGCACTAGAACAAGTCATGACTGTTCTATTACTAAGGTGTTTTAAAACATGAACATTTTTTATCACTAGAACCGCCGAAAATTTTATTGAAGAGTTATAAAAAAAAAAATTTACACCGGAATTTTTATTTGCATTTATTTAACTTATTTTTTCGTGGTACATTTTAACCTTAATTTAGAAAACAAATTTCTGGTGATAATCGAAATATTTTTATTTGGCACCGGTGAAAATGACCACTACGGCGGTTCTAGTGTTAAATTACCTTATTAAAAAAGGCTTTGGAAAACTACAAATGTATGCTGAATGTGTTCAGCTTTTTCAAACAACCACCGAGGAACTCAGTGAAACTCGAGGTCCTCGTTGATTTGACATTTCATACATCGTCATTTGTTAATTATTTGACATTTCATCATAGCAAGTTAACACATTTAGGACGAGAAATTATTTTAAATTAAATCTGGGTTTAAAAACAGTAAAAACTCCTCCCTCTTCTGAAAGTCTTTCAGAAATTGGTTTTAGAGATAGGTTTTCAAGTTTATGCATCAGTAACTATCTTTCAATGTACGGATGTAATATATAATGTCTTACAATTTATAAAAAATATGGACAACACGATATAAATGCATTTTCTATAAGGCAGAAGCCATGCCCTTAGCTAATGATGTTTTATGAATAAAAACGAGAATTCTCGTTTCCCGTCAGTAATGTGTTAACACTGAATATACCAACAACCGGTTACTTGGTGGCACCACATAAAAATATTTCGATTCAAACCAGAAAATTTTCATAAAATGAACAAAGTCAAAATCAAGCAGAAACAAAGTTAAACGTAACAGTCAAAAACGTTTAGATAAAAATTCTTGGTCTGAAGTACTTTTATAAAACCTTAGTAAAATTCCTGGTATGTGTAGCGTTAAAGATCTTACTTTAACCCTCTAATGCATGATTTTTTTATTTTTTCTTAAAAAAATGTATTTGCTTCCTTGACAGCCATAAATTACAGGAAAAATATTCAATAAATTTTCACTCTTATATTTTTTAGTATTTAGAAGTTTTTTAAATTGTTGCCAAATGTCAACACCATGCATTAAACCCCCAAAACATTATTGAACTTTGCCAACTAGCAACACTGTGCTGTTTTATTGCTTTTTTTTTTTTTTTTTTTTTTTTTTTTTGTAAATTATAAGATTTTAAATGCATACAATACTTTACATACACTTAAAAAAATAAAATTATATATACGTGTGTGGTATATATACATATATATATATAATATAATATATATATATATAATAATTTTAAAGCAAAATTTAACTTACAAGTCATATAACAATATTAAACAAAATTCTAAATAAAAACGGTATGTAATAATATTATACATTAATTGTTATCTATCAACAAAATAATAATGGTACAAATTATAGTTCTAAGATATTAAATGAACGTATGAAGTTAGATGCTACAATAGAATCATTTTTAATTTATAAATGAATAAGAAGATATGCTGTCCTGATACAGAACACTATAGAACATACATATTGTAAAAAATATAATTAAATAAAAACATAATAAAATGCGGAAAAGCAGCCATATTTATCCTGTATTTTAAACCAATTGAAATCATTTAAATTTTAAAAACCAAAATGGACTTATAAAGTATAATATCACATCCAAAATACAATTAAAAAATCATAGGCTAATAAAATATAATCTATAAATATACGAGCAATGCTGCAGAATTTTATATCAATAATATTTATCAAAGCTATGAATGGTAACCAATAGAACATTTATTGTTTTTGTTTAAACGTAGAGATACCAAACACTTAATTCATTTTATCCTACAGTAACCTATACAGCCCAGAACTTTACATCGCTGTATTTTATCTAATTGTTGTGGCCAGTGATAAATTGTATCCTTCCTGACATCTTTAGAAATTTCATAAAGCTGAAAACAATGGACTACTAAGTTGTTACTATAAAATTTTAATCATTGGCTTTTTTTTATGATGTAACTGGTACATTCAGGAGGGCATGGACACGGAAGCACAAGGGAAGAAGAATAGAGCTCCTTTAACCCCTTAACACTCGAATTAAATTACGGTTGAATAGGCCTGGGCTTTAAAGCGATTTAACTCTTAAATCGTTTAAAGCTTACATCGGAAATCCGATTTAACCATTGGTCTTAAATCGATTTAAGCTAAAATCGGAAATCGCGATTTAGCCAATGTCTTAAATCGCGATTTAGCCATTATCTTAAATCGCGATTTAGCCCTTGTCTTAAATCGCGATTTAGCCATTGGCTTTAAATTGATTTAAAACAAAATACTGATTCAGCGTTAACATCGGAAAAACGATTTATCGACTTTGATGTATCTACACTTACATGGCAAGCTGGTGTTAAATCGATTTAGGAGGATCCGATTTAAGCAAACATCGCAAGCCTCAATGCTTTCCTATTTAAGAAAAATAAGGCAAGCTGGTGTTAAATCGATTTAGGAGGATCCGATTTAAGCAAACATCGCAAGCCTCAATGCTTTCCGATTTAAGAAAAATAAGGCAAGCTGGTGTTAAATCGATTTAGGAGGATCCGATTTAAGCAAACATCGCAAGCCTCCATGCTTTCAATTTAAGAAAAACAAGGCAAGCTGGTGTTAAATCGATTTAGCAGGATCCAATTTATATAAAAAAAAAAACATCAAGCCTCAATCCTCTCCGATTTAAGAAAAGGGCGATTTAAGAAAACGATGATTTAAGTAAAAATTGATATTTATTTATTTATTTTGTAAACAAGATTCAGAGTTTATGAGATTGGAATGTACATTTTTCAGAAATTAAGAACTTATATAGTGAAAGTTGAAAGGAAAAAATAATGTTTAAATCTTAAAATCCAAATTCATCGAATTTCAATTTATATGCTAATGCAATCTTTTGAAGAAAAATTAAGTTCTCACAAATTTGAGTAATATTGCAATATGTATTTTTTATTTTCCACTGTTCTGTATTTAATTAAAATGTTTTACAGTAGAATCCTTCATTATTTCAAAAGATTGTTTTCCTGAAATTTATTCAGCATTTATATGATTAAAAATAATAAGAATAAAGTTTTATATTTAAAATCCAAACTCATCGACTTGCAGTATATACTTTTATGGATTTGTATGATGAAAAATTCATTTTTTACATGTTTTAGTAATATTTTAACATTTATTTTTTGTTTTCTATTACTTTGTAATTAATGAAATTATTTTAAAGTATTGTCATGCATTGTTTTGTGTATCACTATTTGGCTTTGATCCACATGATATAATTTTCTTTTACTAATAAAATTTTTTTTACCTGAAATTGATTGAGTATTTATGGTTGGAAAAAAAGAATAAAGTTTCATATTTAAAATCCAAATTCATCGAATTTCAGTTTTTATTTTTATGCATTCTTTTAATGAATCATTCATTTTTCACATGTTTGGTTAATATTTTAATACATATTCTTTATTTTCTATTATTCTGTAATTAATTAAAATATTTTAAAATAGTCATGCATCAGGTTTAACATCCGATTTCAATGGATGAATCCACACGGATGAATCTTGCTGAAATTGATTCACTATTTATATCCAAATTCATCCATTTTTACTTTATATTTTTATGCATTACTTTTATGAAAAATTAATTTTCATATGTTTGGGTATTATGGGAATATTTTAGTTTTAATTTATTATTATTTTGTAATTAATTAAAAATACTTTAATAAAGTTCTGTAATGAGTCAAGTAACTTTATTTTTACAGCATAATGAGGGAGCGGTGGAGGAGGCATTCATTAGATTTTTCTGCAGATCTGCGATTTTCTACTTTTTTGATATTTTGTTATCATTAAAAAGAGATTATTTTAAGATTATATTTTATTACTAATCTTAAAGGATGGCAACGGCCGCGAAAAAAAATCAACAATTTCAGTAATGTGCTCCAACTTTCAATCCTTCTCCATCCGCTATATAAATGTCAGCATTTATGTTAAACAAATCTTATTATAATCTAAAAGTTAAAAAGATGTAAAATTGCATCTTATTTCTCATATCTCCACCCCCCCGCACCACCCCTTTATTTTTATTTTAATTATTTATTTATTTTTTACTACTTTTCTCATCATGATAAATGAATAGTTAAATTCCTCATTGAATTCTTTTAATATGCTTCTGTTTTACCTCAATAACTTTTTAACCCTCCGTCTACCAGACGGGTCCATTGGACCCGACAGGTACATACAAAATATTCATTCAAACCAGAAATTTCTTTAAAATAAACTAAGTATATAAACCAGACAAAAATAAGGTAAATAAATAAGTTAAATAGTTTTAAATAAAAATTCTGGTGTAGAACGTTTTATTAAAACTTGAATAAAATTCCCGGTAGATCTAGGGTTAAATCTGTGTGTGTAGGTTGTTAGCAATGAAGTGCTATTTGGGTGGGCTAGGGGAAGTCCCCCCCCCCTCCCCTTAAGGAATTTAGATTGTAGCAGGCATAACAAGTCAGACAAAAAAAAAATAAATAAATAAAAAAATTCTTTTATATTACTTCTTAACACTAGAACGGCGGGAATTTTTACTCAAGTTTTAAAAAAATATTTCACATCAGAATTTTTACTTAAAACTATTTAAGTTATTTATTTAAGTTATTTTTGTGCAGCATATATTAATCTCATATTACAAAAATATTTCTTGTTCGAATCGACATGTATTCATTCAGAAAGGGTCAAAATGACCCCTCGCCGCCGTTCTAGTGTTAATGAATGAGTTTATAAAATGTATTAAAATAGGTCACTAATTTTGAAAATGAAAAAAAAAAAAAAAAAACTAATGTTTTGGGACAATCAAACTTTGTTATGCGTAAAATATACTTCTTTTCTAAATTATTTGAAAAATAAAAGCTAAGTATACTAAATAATACAGGAGGGGGGGGGGGGGCACATAAAGACCGTGTTTTGTTACTAAAAATTAAAAAATAGGCTTCCAGATTCTAAAATGTAAAATCGGTGTTAAATCGCGATTTAGCACTAAATCGCGATGTTACATGGATGATAAATCGATTTAAGAAATTTCTACATCGCCCAGTCCTACGGTTGTATAATTCAAATTGCTTATTGGCACCACTTTTATGAAAAAGAAATATTCACCTTATTTAATGACAGTAAAAACGATACCGAAATATACCCAATTTCACTATTTTATAAAACTGGTGGGAATCAAACAATTTGAGTAAAATACACAGCCCGAGAATATGACGGGAGCGAGAATTAAGGGGTTAAATCTGAAAAAGATGTATTTTGGCCATTTTTTATCATTTGGCTCCCGTTTAACAAAAAAATTATATCTGCCATTAGGGGGGTCCCGTCAAATCGGGAGTCCCGGGGCAGCTGCCCGCATGTCTCTGGCTTTACATTAAACTGAGAAGATTTTGTATTTAATAAGAGTCGTTTATCGAGTTAGGGTGACATATGGTGATAAAAGTGGAAAAAAAATTTAATATCATGCGAACCAGTTGTGAAACAAACAATTCTCAAAATGGTTACAAAAGCGGAACTCAATTCATGGTGTTGCCAAATGGCAACAGATGTATATTCATGTGCATGCAATTTTTGTTCCAATAAACATAACTGAAAATTATTTAAAATAACTTTTAAAAGTATATTCTTTTCTTAAATATTTTTTTTTTTCAAATGAAATTTTGCATGTTAAATATTTTTTATATGAGTTAGAAATCCAACTATGACTAACAAAATGGAAAGTATCAAAATTTGCTTTTTATTTGTAATTTATAAACAACTATTGCCAACTATGATACTTTTTATTTACTAAATCTAAATATAGGACCAACATGAATACGTAAAGATAAAGTTGTCAAGAGACAACGGTAAATAAACAATAAGAAAGGAAATTTTAATATGTTGCCAATTGGCAACAGTATAAACTAGAGGGTTAAACTCTTCGGGACCGGCGGCTTTTACACAAACTTTATTCGGTTAGCATCACTTTTTCTTTAAAATTACCTTTACTTAAACAATCACGACTGAACAGGTACTGAACAGGTAATCAGCATTGAGGGGTTTCCTAGCTGTTATCAGCTTAACACCCAGGCTAGGAAATTAGAATGTCTTATGTTTTAATGAGCCATTGGGATAAAGTTAAACTGTAGCAATGCTACTATAAGAATATAAGAAATTTAAGGAAAATAGGAATGAAAATAAATTTAAGTAAAAACTTAAGAAGAAAGAAAGTTAACAATAAATCTTAAAAAATTTACATGAGTCTTAAAGTAATTAAAGTCTAACTGTAGTTGTAAAACTACTATAAGGAATTTTGAAAGTTAAAGTTAGTACTGTTCAGTGAAACACTCACCAAGCAAGGGCAAGAAAAGCTAGGGTGGCAAGACCACAACATCCAACCAAAAAAGGGACAATTCAGGGCCATACATTTTATTTTTTTAAGTTTTTCTGTTTTTATGGTCTCTATGTATATAGAGATTTTTTTTTTTTTTTTTTTTTTTTTTTTTTTTAAGAAAAGTATATAAAAAGAAAAATAAGAGAAGGCAAAAAAAAAAATAACGAATATGCTCTAATTAAAAGAAACCAAATATTTCTTTTCTTTTTTACTGGTGTCTAAAACAAATTCTGTATGCTCTTTTAATTGATGCATGTATGCACCTATGATCCCGAATGGGTTAAACCCAAAGCCTATCAGATTTCTTTATTTTACTTATCAGATGAATTTAAAAGTTTGTCTAAGAAAGCAAAATTAGTTTTACTTTCTTTCTCAACGACATATCGTTCACCCGCAACAAAAGTGTCACATCTCGACAAAAGTAAATTTCACAAGAGAGGTAAAAGAAAATTTGCATGGTTTTACTGTAAGATGAAACTGCAGCACTTACCTCTGCATGAAGGAATAAAAATGTGTATAAAAGCATAAAACCCTTAAGAATGAAGACGTAGGATGATGTTTGGAGGGTTTCGTCAGATGAAAGAAACCCTAAAAAGAAAAATCAATTTTTTCAGACAAAAAGAAAAACAGAAAATAAAGAATAAACCCCCCTTTAAGATATCAGTTACTTGCACACTCAGGATTACTTTCTTCAGGTGCACGGAAATTATACTGGCAGCGCTACCAGGAATTTTCCGTTAATTGACGAATATGCACTGCTTTTTTCTCCGTTACAGGAGGTAAAATATCCGTCAACTGAAGAAAACAAATTTGCCGACGTTGGAATCGAACCAGCCATCCCAGCATTACGAGACATGTACGCTAGCGACCGCGCTAGAGCTGGACAGAAGTGAAACGCTTTGAAGTAAACATGTTTGATTCATTTCTTTAAAAAGCTTTACATTTTGAAGTTAATTTCGGGAAGATTTCGTCTTTAATGATACTGTGGCCTGGGTTTTAATACTCTGGTGTTAAAATAACATAAAAGTATGAATTATTTTTTTAATTAGATTGCTAAATGTAAAATATGAATATTATATTTTTTTTCGGTAAGATTTTTTTTGAGTAAAATTGATTTTTTCCCATTTAATATTTAAATTAAATGTGTCCATTTAAAATATATTTTAAATGCGAATACTTTTATAAGCAACTTTATAAATTAAGTTTTTACCCTTTTTTCACTTTATTCGACTTAAAAAGAAAAATTGTGAGTACTTTTGTATGAATGAGGAAAGTAATTGTTATTTATTTTTTAATTCGAAAACATTTTCTCTTATTATTTAAATTATAAATCTTGGTTTATATAATTTTTGGTTTTTTAACACTTTCCAACAAAGTTGTAAAGTGTTTATGCATTCCGTTTTTCTGGCCGTCTGCCTGTCTGTCCACGCTCTAACTCACATAAATATACTCGGATTTTCATGAAATTGATAAAGGTTATTTAGGGTCACCAAAGCATGTTTAGTATTGTATATGAAGTATGTAGGATTAATCGTTCATTTACAGGGTACTCAAAAATATTCCATTGCATTATGGTATATGGGGAAAAATCGTTTGCAGAGTATTTTAATGACATGATGCTATTTCAAATGTATTTAAAACTTATATAAATCACTGAATTTCACTATGATCACGTTAGAACAGGGTATTCGTAGCATTTTTTATTCATTTACAGGGACACACAAAGGAAATCTGTTACGGTACAAAACTGTCTTTGAGTAATAATTGCTGGAGTGTACAGTTTAAAATTTGGTATGCGCTTTTAAATTGACTTAATTGTTTGCATCTTACTCGTTATATATATACAGGGTCATTCATAATTCCCTCCGGGGTTTCGAAACATTATAGTAAAAAAACGAAGACGAATATGAAAAAAAGAAACATATGAAATTATTCCGAAACTATTCAAGTTTTACTTACATACATTACAGGTGTTCTATGTGTGAACCCTTGGCCACACGGCATACATCAATGCGATACTCCAGTTCCTGCCATACTCTACTCAACATGGTACTGTCTATGTTATTGATAGCACGTGTTATCCTTTCACGCAGGTCACTAAATCACGTGGCATAGGTTGTATAAAAACATGGTCTTTCACATACCCCCACAAGAAAAAGTCACAGTGTATTAAATCCGGTGACCGTGGAGGCCACTTTAGAAAATGTACGTCATCGTCAGAAGCTCGTCCAATCCATCGATGAGGTAAGTGTGTGTTCAGGTATTCACGCACATCACACAAAAAATGAGGAGGAGCACCGTCTTGTTGAAATACGAAATCATCCTCATGTTCCTCTAACTGCGGCATTAGCCACAGCTGCAACATATCCAGGTACACTACACCGGTAATGGTCTTCTCTGTAAAAAAGAATGGCCCATAAACACGTGAGGAGGACATAGCGCAAAACACGTTAACTTTTGGGGAATCCCGATAGTGTTCCACTACAGAATGGGGATGTTCCAGTGCCCCAAATGCGTACGTTGTGGCGGTTGACAGTGCCACACATGTGAAATGTGCTTTCATCACTAAAAATCAATTTCGACATTAGTGTTTCACGTTCATGGACATCAATGCAAAACGTGAAACGAGAAATGCAATCTGCTGGAGTCAACGCTTGCACCAGTCCCAATCTGTACAGCTTCAAACATAGACGTTTTCGCAGAATTCGCCACACTGTTGGTTGAGAGATCCCCAATTCTCGGCTTCCGCTAGCGGTTGATTTCGTCGGGCTCCTTAAAAACGTTTCCCGTACACGATCTACGGTGTCCGCAGATGGACCAGGCCGACCACTTCGTTTCCTGTCACATAGGCATCCCGTTTCTTTAAATTTCCGGTACCACATATGAATTGTTTTGTCAGTTGGTCCCTGTTTTCGATATTTATTATGAAAGGCCCGTTGAACTGACACCACTGATTCAGATTTTGCGAACTGCAACCCACAAAAAGCTTTCTCTTCACCTCTAAACGCCATTTTTCTTTACTACAACTGACTTCAATACAGATGTTACTACCATCTACCGGAAACTAATTAAATTAAAACTTGAATAGTTTCGGAATAATTTCATATGTTTCTTTTTTTCATATTCGTCTTCGTTTTTTTACTATAACGTTTCGAAACCCCGGAGGGAATTATGAATGACCCTATATACTATACCTCAAATACAGGGTTGCTCAAAAGTATTCACGTACCGTTCTCCTTATTAGAGGAAATTGCTGAAGGCAAGGTAAATTTTCAACTGAAGCATATATATCTCTTAACCCCTTAATTCTTGCTCCCGTCATGTTCTCGGGCTGAGTCATTTACTCAAATTGTTTGATTTCCACCAGTTTTATAAAATAGTGAAATTTGCTATATTTTAGTATGGATTTACCTGTCATTAAATAAGGTGAATATTTCTTTTTCATAAACGTGGTGCCAGTAAGCAATTTGAATTTTTTAACCGCAATTTAATTCGAGCGTGAAGGGGTTAAGTGAGCTAAATTTTGGGATGCATATAGTTAATAGATTCAAATCTATATATCATATACAGGACTGCTGAAAAAATTCGCATAATTTCCGATTGTGGAAGAGAACAGCTGAAATTGGGTTTTGAAATGTACAATGCGTTCCATATGTTTGAATTAGACGTAATATTTTAATTTTTTAAACGGCGTAGTTTTGTAACATTATTCTGGATGTGTTGGAAAGTGTTTCATAATCAATGCTTGACGCATGATTTTTTCTTACTTGTTTTTAAATAAATTAGGATTTTAGTATTTATAGAGCTCATACGTGCTAGGAATGAAAGGACTTTCTCCCTCTTTTTCAGACTTTTTGGAAGGATTCACGGATAAAACATGTTTTCTGGAATTATGGAAATTATTTGTTAAAAAAACAATTAAATTTAAAAAACAAAAAAGACCCGACTGCGTAAAAAGCGAACTAGTTAATTATTTCTCATTAATGTGAAACTATTTTTTCCATTCCTACTATTAGCTCACACTCTCGCTATATATATCTTGTTCAAATATTCAATCGTTAATAAAATACTTATTATTCATCCAATAAAGCTCAAATAATTTTTTTTAACTTGTAGTGGATGACACTTGATGTTAATCCAGTTTTTTTCAAATATTAATTCATTAATTAAATTAAATTAATTAATTTTCAAAAATCGATAGAGCCCTTTTCTTGATCAAGGCATTTTAAGCGCCACTCAAGAGGGAAGAAGAATGAGAGAAATAAAAATTATCTTATTGACCTAAGTAGGAATTGACTTAATTTTTTTTTATATATATTACTTGTTTATATTATTACATATTTTTTTTATTTACTTGTATTGATGACTTTTAAGTTATGTTTAATTGTTAGTTCCTATCTATAAACAAGGTTTTGATGAGGTCTGTAAATGTCTATGATGCATAGAGTTGCAGTAAAGCTAGAGATCCCACATACACAACTTCCAGGTTGTATAATATTTTAAAGGAGTTTCTGACTGTAAAATAGTCAATGAAGCATCGTCTTCATTTTGAAAGACCTATCCAATGATATGCCACTCAATAGGGTGCGTGACTTTTTTGCTTTCGACTCTACCGCCATTTCGTATTTGACGGCCGCCATTTTGAATTTATAAAACCAAATCCTAGCCTATAACCATCGAGCCGTTAAGATAAATTGATAGAGACCACATTCATTAGAATCCATCCAGCCGTTTGGATGTTTCGAGGGTATAAAGAAATGCACATACCCAGATACGCGTGAAACACATAACCCTTCTTTTCAGCCGGGTAAAAATGAGAAATAATTTAGCGTATATTGAAGAATTTTTCTGACAATGTGGGGTTTCACCGTATATTGTTTCTGATCTTTAATATTCTCTCTTTTCAAAGCGTTTCATAGTTCGATAAATACTTAGGCAAATTTTCTTTCAGAAAACGCACTGAAGAAAAGGTATAATATAATAAGATAACAAATTTAAATAAAGAAAGTAATTTTACTTACATCTATCATTTTACATTTATAAGAATTTATAAAGGTTATAAAGTTAATTTTTTATAGAAAACTTTGCATAATTTTGGGGTATATAACATTAAAATTTTTTTGAAAGAAATGCAATTACTTATTTTAATCATGTTTATGTAGGGATATAGTTGCGAAACAGAAAAAAGTTTTTTTCTTTTGTGTTTTAGAAAAATGTAGAAAGTTTTTTAATTAAAAACCGCAACATTAATTCAGATATATATTTATTATCTACAATAAAGTATCGGAAGTACATTAAACTTTGAAACGGTTACTCATGAAACTTTTTATATGAATTTTAGTAGATTAAAAAAATGCAATTTCCTTCTACTGCTATTCGTAGTTAGATTAACTACATTAAAATAATATTTTTCTTCAATTTTTTAGTAAGAATTTATTTACCGTGACAAGGGTTAGTTTAAAACAATGAAGATTTTTGTTATTGCATAATGAAGAGGTTTTAAAGCTTTCTTTTAACCCCTTAACAGTGACATTTGTTTTCTTACAAAAACATTAAAAATAGGGTGGGACACCACTTTTTCCATACTGAAATATTTACCTTGCTTAATCGAAAAATATCTGACAATCAATAAAGATAAACTTACAGTTACAAATTCGTAGTATCAAAATGCTTTTAATAACGAAGCAAGCAAAGTGTTCTTGCCCGAATCCAGTTCGGGCCACACTGTTAAGGGGTTAATATTCTCTTCTTTCTTTGATCATAGGTTGGCGACAGACCAGGAAAAAATGCAGTAAAAAAGAGTAAATACCAGTATTTTCTTGTGTCTTAATTTATCGCGACGTTAAATAAGGCCAGTTTTTCTAAAAGCAACTACTGGTATTTCTTTCCCTTTTTTAAACTGCCTTTTTCCGTGATCTGTCACCACCCTGTGATACACGGGGCTAAAGTATATGACTCATCTATACTTTTCTATACTCCTATTATAAAGAGGAAAAAATTGTTTATTTGTCGTAGATAAGCTCAGGAACTACCGAACCGATTCCAAAAGTAATGGCATCAAAATGATGGTGTTCGCCCAACTTAGAACATAGGCTATATCTTATGTCGGTGCCACTACCCCAAAGGGGGTGCAGGAGCAAAAAACGTTCTAAAAATGCGATTTTTGCGTTACTGAAAGACCTAGAAATATGAAATTTGGAATATTAGTTACTTATAAGATATAAATGATGTCTAAGAACAGTTCTTAAACAATTCGAAATTTAAATGGGGTGAAAATGCACAAAAAGCGTTCTAAAAAACGTTCTAAATGGTAGTTTCTACATAATCTCAGGAAATACCGAACCGATTCCAAAAGTAATGGTATCAAAATGATGGTGTTAGTCCAACTTAGAACATAGGCTACATTTTATGTCGGTGCCACTACCCCAAAGGGGGTGCAGGAGCAAAAAACGTTCTAAAAATGCGATTTTTGCGTTACTGAAGGGCCTAGAAATATGAAATTTGGAATATTAGTTACTTACAAGATATAAATGATGTCTAAGAACAGTTCTTAAACAATTCGAAATTTAAATGGGGTGAAAATGCACAAAAAGCGTTCTAAAAAACGTTCTAAATGGTACTTTCTACATAATCTCAGGAAATACCAAACCGACTTAAAAAATATTGGTGTCAAAATGATAGTGACAACGTTTGCTCCAAGATAGGTTATGTTTTATGTCGGTGCCACTACCCCAAAGGGGGTACAGGAGCAAAAAACGTTCTAAAAATGCGATTTTTGCGTTACTGAAGGACCTAGAAATATGAAATTTGGAATATTAGTTACTTATAAGATATAAATGATGTCTAAGAACAGTTCTTAAACAATTCGAAATTTAAAAGGGGTGAAAATGCACAAAAAGCGTTCTAAAAAACGTTCTAAATGGTAGTTTCTACATAATCTCAGGAAATACCAAACCGATTTAAAAAATATTGGTGTCAAAATGATAGTGACAACGTTTGCTCCAAGATAGGCTATGTTTTATGTCGGTGCCACTATCCCAAAGGGGGTGTAGGAGCAAAAAACGTTCTAAAAATGCGATTTATGTGTTATTGAAGGGCCTAGAAATATGAAATTTGAAGTATCAGCTACTTATTAGATATAAAGGATTTCTAAGAACAGTTCTTAAATAATTCAAAATTTAAAAGGGGTGAAAATGCGCAAAAAGCGTTGTAAAAAACGTTCTAAATTGCAATTTCTATGCAATTTCAGGAAATACTGAACCGATTTCAAATATAATGGTGTTAAAATGATGGTGACAGATCTTGCTCTAAGATAGGCTATATTTTATATCTGTTTCCACTACCCCAGAGGAGATGCAGGAGCAAAATGAGCGAAAAGCGTTCTAAAAACGTTCTAAATGCCGATTTGTCACCAATATCTCAGGAAAAATCAAACTTATTTCAAAAGTAATGGTAAGAAATTGATGCTGACAGCCTCTGCTCTAACATAGATGCTATTTCAGGTCGGTATCACTGTCACCTAGACGTTGCAGGAGCAAAAAAGCATTCCAAATTTCTATTTTTGTGATCGGTAGGGGCTAGCAACTTAAAATTAGGCAAGCTACACATTTATTACATATAAATGATCTTTAAGAACAGTTTCGAAAAAATTGGAAATTTAAAAAGGGGTGAAAATGCGCGAAAAGCTTTCTAAAAACGTTCGAAATTGCGATTTCTACTCAATCTCAAGAAAATCCAAAGCTATTTCAAAAGTAATGGTTGTAAGTCAATGGTGACAGTCCCTGCTATAACATAGGTTATATTTTATGTTGCTGTCACTACCATCTGAGTGTTGCAAAAGCAAAACATGTTCTAATTTGCGTTTTTTGCATAATTGAAGGATGTAACACTTTGAAGTATGTCATGTTATTTACTTAAAAGATGCAACTGCTTTCTATGAACTGTCGAAAGAAAATTTCAAATTTAAAAAGATGAAGTGAGCGAAAAGCGTTTTAAATTACAATTTTTATGTAATCTTATCAAATACCAAACCGATTAAAAAAATAATGATAACAAATCGTTGGTGATAGAACCTGCTCAAACATAAGCTATATTTTATGTCTGTGCCACTACCACCAGAGGGTTGCAGTCGCTAAAAGCTTTCTAAATTGCGATTTCTGTGATACTGAAAAGGCTAGAAACTTTAAATATGGCATGATAGTTACTTATAAAATATAAATGCCTTCGAAGGACTGTCGAAAATATATTCGAATTAAAAAGGGGTGAAGTGAATGGGAGGTGCGAAAAGCATTCTAAAAAAGTCTTAAATTACGATTTCTACGCAATTTCAGGGAATATAAACCAAATATAAAAGTAATAGTTGCGAATCAATGGTAACAGTCTCTGATCCTACACAGGCTATATTTTATGCCGATGATTTTACCACCTGTGATTTACAGAAACAACAAACGCTCTAAAAAAGACCTTTAAAAGCTTTCTAAATTACGTTTCTGTGGAATATTAGGAAATAACAAACCAATTTCAAAATTAATGTTGGCAAATTAATGGTGACAGTTCCTATTTCAACATAGCCCTTTATGTTGAGAGAGGTGGTAGGACTTGGAATTTGACATGGTGGTTAATTTTAAGATGTAAGAAGATGGTTTCTAAAAAATTCAAAACTTCAAATGAATACTGAAATAAGCGTATTAATTGAGCATAAAAGTTTCAAAATATTTTCTAAATTATTACTTATTTAGTTTTATTTCGTTTTATTAATTTAAGTCTCATTTCTGCCTTATGCAGTATAACAATGGTATTTAATGAAACTGTGTTTTAAATAGTAATTTTTTTAATTATTCCTAAAAGTAATAAGTACCTTTTAATAAAATAAAATATTACCTTTTAATAAAATAAAAGTTTAGTTAGTACCTTTTAATAAAAATTAGACCTATAAATATCACTTGGCATATTTCAAATATTACGCGAGCAAAGCCGCGGGGTTTGCTAGTATATTATATAGTTAATAAATTATAAATATTTAATAAATTGTCTAGAGCAGGGTTGCTAGTTTTGCTTCCGTTTTTATTCAGAAAATCCGAATTCGTCCTAGAAATTATTATTATTATTTTTTTTTTTTTTGCTTTATTTTTTTTTCTAATTTTTGAGATCACATAAAGTAAAGATGTTTCTTACAAGGTTTCTGGTATGAATTTGAAATTTCGAATAAAAATGGAGGCCAACTGGCAACTCTGGTTTCCTGTGAAATGTTTTTAACACTTTCCGGTCGAGGACTCTTGCACAAATTTTATTCGGTTGACACCACTCTTTTAAAAGGAGCTGCCTTCAATTAGACACTTTCGAAAATGATCTAATTAAATAAGGCCAATCTTTTTTTCCTTTCTTACTGGTGCCAAAAACAAATATTGCAAAGAAACAAAATCCCGAGCATGAATTCGGGTTGTACCGCAAAGTGCTAATTTTAAATAAAGTTGCCCGTTTTGGTTAGAGTTAAGAAGTAATCGAACGTCTACGTTAGGCGCGCAAATCTCACCAAAATCAGGTGTTGAGACGTGCAGAATTTTGGAATAAAATGTGTTGATTTATTGTGTTAAACATTTTTTTTATTTTGCGTTGAAGTATAATGTATGTATTACGTTATATTGTATGTATTACGCAATGTTCCTTAATGTATTTTAATTGAAAATTACGTAATTTAAATTTAAAACATGATACATGTATATATTTTAATTATAATGAATGCACCATGACCTGTCTGCAATGAGAACAATATTGGGCAATTAATCACTTCACGCAGCTAACATAAAACTAAGTTTATTTTAATTGATCAGTTTTAATTAGATATATTATCTTTATTAATAATAAGCTAATGAGTTAATATATGTCATTTGATTAATTAAATGATGTTACTTTTGATTAGCAAAAATATTTATTTTAAAGGAATTAAAATAATTTTTTCTTCATGAAATGCTGGTAACGCACACAATGCAGCCTAGCTATCTCTAGTGTTGTATTTCTTGTGCAATACTTTTTCTTTCCATCACGATAAAAAGTGCTGTGTTCTCTTAAGTCAGTAATGGATAATTAAATATGAAGTTTGCTGATTTTAATTGATCAGTTAGTCTTTTATTTAGTAATTTTAATTGATCAGTTATCATTAGATTTGCTAAACATCTATGAAATATTTATTAAAAATAAAGGTCAAATAGGATTCAATGTCACAAATATTATTAATATTAATAAAATTGAACTTTTAAGGAATTGCGAGAAATAGAATAATTAACAAATGGCAGAAATAACAATAACGACCAGAAAAACAGATTTTCTTCAAAGTGGTTTGGAAATATTTTCATTATAGGTAATACCGGCCATCATAAGCTGAAATTGTTTGCTTTGCAAACGGGATATAACTAATTAATAATTAATAATGAGGCATGTTTAACTAAGGTTAATTTAATTGAAAGTTATGGGCATTCTTGTAGCTTTTATTATTTAAAAAATGAAATGCGATTCGAAATCGCAAACATTGTAAAACTGTTGACATTTCACTGTAAAATTATTAGGAAAATAAAACATTTAATATAACATATAAACAAATATCGGAAATTATTTTGAAACTGCAGAATTCTTTATTGCTTACAATATTGGATAAAACATCTCGTCATTTATTAGAAGAAAACTGATCATCTAAAACTTTATTGTGGCACCATTGCACTAACGAGAGGAAATCTATTAAATGTTCATTAATGTATACTATTAAGGTGATATAAAAATAAACGCTACTAAACTTTGTATCAGCCTAATAGATTTATGGATTGAATTAGGATTATAGACGATTCCGCATCATCCAATATTTTTTTTTCGTTTGTTGAAATAAACTTTAGTATACTTGTCGTTTGCATTAAAACTTGTTGTATGTATTTTATAAGCATGAATGGTTTATTTTTAATTAATGGAATAATTTTTCTACATATTAATAAGATGTTAGTACGCAATAAAAATTAAATATGCATAACTGCGTGTTTTTTACTTACATTATGCTATTTTCCATCGAGACAATTCACGCAAAATGCAATGGTCTTCGTTTCTCATTTTGCAGTGCATAATCCACACAAAAATTTTAAACATCTTTCATATCTTTGCAATACTTTTTTTAACAACGTTTTCGTTTGTTTGAAACCTCTGGGATAATTCGCGGGCGATAACTTCATGTTCCTTCGCAACATATATTTCTCTCTCAGCTCCTCTGCTAATTTTAGAATATAGTCTCTTCTGCTCATATTACAACCTATTGTTTCTTTAAAAACTATTCATACATTTATGACCGCTAGATGTTATATAATAAATAAATGGCGGTAGAGACGAAAAAAAAATTACGCACCATATTGACTGGTATATCATTGGATATGTCTTTCAAAATGAAGACGATGTTTCATTGACTATTTTACAGTCAGAAGCTCCGTTTAAATATTACACAACCTGGAAATTGTGTATGTAGGATCTCTAGCTTTACTCAAACTCTAACCTTCATATACATCTAAGGTCCTCATCAAAACAGTGTTTATAGATAAGATTTAACAATTAAACACAACTTAAAAGTCATCAATGCAAGTAAATAAAAAAATATGTAAGTAATATAAAAAATATAAAAAATAGTTTCACATTGATGAGAAATAATTAATTAGTTCGCTTTTTACGCAGTCAGGTTTTTTTTTATTTTTTAAATTTAATTTTTAGTTGTTTGCTCTATTAATTGATCCATTTATGCAAACCATTTTCTTTGAGACTTTCACAAGTTCTATAGATGTAAAAAAAAAACTATAGCTTGTTATACTTCGTTCTGTATTCAGATAATGCTTCAGTAACCGAAGAGCAACAAGAAGATTTTCACAAACTCTTAGATCAACTGATTTGGAATCATCTTTCCCTAAGTATGGAAAAGAATTGATTATGTATTTAGAGATCACATCTACAGTCAACCAAAATTTCATGCCAAATTTATCAGGTTTTTTCGGCATGTACTGTAAAAATCTAGTGATCGAGTGGCTTTGACGGAAACAACTACTCATCAACAGTAATATTTTCTCCTGGTTTGTAACACTTAAGACAGTTTTCTATAAATGTATTCCAGACATCTGATATAATAGCAAATTTATCATCTTTCAGTCTCTTAGATCTTGAAAGTTTTACGTCAAAACGAATATATCTCGATTTCTACAAATCTGTTCCGGTTCATTGATTGGCCACTCATTAATCATGAGGGAAAAAATTGTGAATCCAGGTCTTTGACCAAAAGCTGATTATGAAGATTCCTTTTGCGGCTAAAGCTCCTCGAACAATATTTAAATAAAAGCATCAAGTTCAACAAGAGAAATACTCCATTTTTCATTATTTAGTTTTGATCTTGCTTCTACTTCTGTGCATCTATCTATTATATATATAAAATCCAAACGGAAATTTCGTTCCGAACGCCGAGATTTCGAGTTCTACCGCATGGATTTTTACGGAACTTATACCGTTAGATAAGTATCGTTCCAGGGAAGGTTTTAAGCTATAACACATCATTCTACCTAGATTAGTTATAGAATTATTACGGAAAATTCTATTATTTTGGACTTTGTTACTTCATATTTCCTTAAATATTTGGGCTCCTATTGGTCGTAGAGCTTAGATCTCGCGCCAAAAGTAGCTCCGACGCACCCAAGCAAACTTTTCTCCGCGATTACTTTGCCGTCTTCCGATTTCTTCTAACTCTATTAGGGGCCCGCGTAGAGCCCCTTAAAAATATTTTTCGTAGTAATTTCAGCAATTATCTTAAATTATTGGTTAAGACCGCCACCATCCCGATTCATGTATCTACGGAAAGGTTGCATGAAGGAGTTTCGTTCAGATACGCTTTCGTTAAGAATAGAATGCGCTCCCTGGTGGTGGAATGTGGAACTAATATAACGCGATATTGTTAAAATTAGGAAATCTAACATTGCGATCGGTTTTAAACTTTGAGATAGTCCATAACACATAATCTATTATCTATTCTATTATATATATATATATATAATCTATTATCTATTCCATTATCTATTATATATATAAAATCCAAACGGAAATTTCGTTCCGAACGCCTAGATTTCAAGTTCTACTGCATGGATTTTTACGGAACCTATACCGTTAGATAGGTATTGTTTCAGGGAAGGTTTTAAGCTATAACACATTATTCTACATACATTAGTTTTAGAATTATGACGGAAAATTCTGTTATTTTGGGCGATAAGGTTACCATTTTATTTCTTGGCGAAATTCATCGTTGATAAAAAAAAACTGAAACGGCTATTAAACCTCGAAAAATAAAAGAAAAACTGTTACTAATTTTATTTAAATGAAAAAAAAGAAAAAGAGAAGAAGAAAATCCGTTTTAAGGAGTGATAATATTAAAAAACGGAAACATTTAATCAAAACCTGAAATATTTGTAATGCTTAAAAATTAATTTAATAAGAAATATTACACTTGATACGCAATATTTGGCTCTTTATCGCTTGCGTTAGATATGGAAACGAATCTGAAAATTTGATTAGATGAAATTTTAACGACATTTTCTTTCTGTTCTGTTCTTTTCTTTTTTTATATATCTAATTGTCCCATCACGTGACTTATAGAAGAAACAAGCAGATGTAATTGTGAGTCACATGTGTAATTACTATTTGTTTCTTTACAATTTTTTATTTTTCTTTTCTCGCCAAACAATGTGATTTTAAGCCAAAAATGCATAAGCGTGACATTAGCTTGAGGATGTTCTCACAAATGGTGTTTTTTTAGGTGAAAGAGATCATTTTTTGAGTACATTTTCATATTCAATTGTAACTTATATAGATATCAGTTAATATTTTAAAATGGAATCGAATACTTAAATTTCAGTGTGAATTTCTGCCACACATACATATTGTAAAATAATTCCATACTTTTTAAAATGTTTTTCGCCGTAATTCCGAAAGCATGTGATATTTATAAACTCGAACTCAGATCAACGAATATTACCCATTTTATTTAAGCAAATATTATCTATTTTCTCAAGTCATTTCGCCAATTTCATTTATAGGAAAATTCACAGATTCGAAATCTGGGAAATAACGATAATTTTTAAGGAAATTTATGTTTTAATACGTTATTACTATGGGAAAATTCAGCATTTTGAAAAAAAAAATTACAAGTCTTTTGTAATTCGTCATTTCTTCTTCGTCTTTCTTCGTACTTTCTCCTCTGTTATGTAATA
Source organism: Maratus speciosus (assembly GCA_963932465.1). NCBI lineage: Eukaryota > Metazoa > Arthropoda > Arachnida > Araneae > Salticidae > Maratus > Maratus speciosus. The sequence goes on along the minus strand of OZ010793.1, from coordinate 111,408,007 downwards.
TTTTAAATGATATTGGACTAATTTTCGATCATCGATTCACCGCAAAATCGCATATCTAATATAGTATATAAAATAAAGTCTGGATTAGGGGACTAATTAACGCACAGAGCAAACTACTGAACCTAAAATCTTGAAAATCGTGGAAAAAATACTTCTTATGACATAAACTTCTGCTAAGAAAGGATTTTCTAAAGTGTCACCCCTAATGGTTTTTGCACGGGGAGGGGGAAAAAATCGAATATCAAAATTATGCGTCAAATGATAGCATATTTTAATGAAGTTTTGTATGCTGAATCGAATGCTACCAAATAAATTTTTATAAGTCCAACAGTTCATGAAACATTTCATATTTTTCTAATTTGGCGGTGTCTTTGGCATCTAAACCTCAAAATATCTATCATTACATCCGTTACTCTAGCAACGGAAAAAATTCAAATCAACCCTTTTGGCTAAAAAATAAAAACGGCTCTATGAGTTTGAAATAAAAATGCAAGCATCTTAATTTTTTAAAAAGTAGTGATTTTATGTAAAATAAAAGGGAAAAAAATTACTGAGAATTTAGCGTTATAAAACAAAAAGTGAAAAGGTACTACTTAGATATTCCGTCGACCAAAAATCTATTGTCAAACTATAAGATTAAATGCCAATAATGGTTGATCGTAAATATCAAATTCACTTGAATTTAAACAAACTACACGTGTTTACGTCATCAAGTGATTTTAATTTCGACGTTTTATTTGTATTTTTATTAATGTTATACTAATTTATTTGTTATTTCGTTATTTAAAATAAAGATTACGCCAATTTATATAATTTATATAATTGGTCGACGGGATAACAAGTAGTACCAATGAAAATATTTAAGTATGAAAGCAATGTTTGTAACGACTTAAAAATTATTTTCATATATATAAACTCGGTTTATGGCGTCAGATGCCGTCATCCGAAGAATCTACAAGAGTCTTTTTCCATTTTTTCCGGTCATAGGTTCCTCAATGAAAGAAATTGGAATTGGAATAATATTGTGCGATTTATAAATTGCTCCTCGATAAGAAGAAAAAATGGCTACCTTTATAACAACCGTGCGCACATCTCGCTGATAGCATTTTTAAAATTCCCAGTAGCAGTAGTTACATTTTGCGTATGTAAATTAAAAATATTTTTTGCTTTTAATTATGGCATTATTTCCTGTTATTGTTTATCTTTTCAGTTTTTTAAATGATATTAGTATAAGGCATGCATTTTAAATTAAATGAGTGAAAGGTTTGTGTTTTAAATGAAAATAATAAAATAAGAATATGCTATGCAAACAATCTTTATTGATTTATTACCTGCGCCCGGCTGACATAAAAGTATCACAAAAGCCACATATTCACTTTTCTTTGAGTAGTTGCGCATGAGAATCCAAGTTAACGTTCCGTAATCGGATACTTCACATATTGGTGTATTAGCTTTAATGTTGAAAGCATCGTTTTTGTTTGAAGCGAAAACTTTACTATGAATTCTATTACACAAAATCGCATCATCATCATCTACTATATATTTACAACGGAAATTTGTATTTCATTCCGATTGTTTATAACACTTTCGTAGGATATACCACAATTAGTTAGGTAATAATTTTGGAAAGGTTTTAGTGTATACATATTGTTCAAGGGTACTTAGTTATAGAGCAATAGTAAAAGTTCAAAAATTAAGTGAACCTGATTATGAAAGTTTAGCCTTTTTAAAAAAATCTACAGAACATATTTTGTTACAAGTGGCCCTGTTGCATAACTTTTAGGAATGGTGTTAGTATATACGATTTCATTATATGTTGATTAGTTACAGAGGTATTAATTCCTGTTGTCATAACGGTCTCATTACCCAACCATTAGTGCGATGTTTATAATCAACTAAAACAATTACTTCTTAATTGCTAAATTTTGTCTAACGCTTAAGATAACATTATATCGCAATGGCGTTCGCATCGTTTTCACTAATGAGCAAGATCAAGCTGAAGATCCATATTGTTTAAAATACAAGTTCAAATTCACCATTTAGTTTAATCCAAGGTTCATTTGGAAATATTGACCAGCGCAGCGGGCATAGCCTGCTAGTCTATACTCCTATTATAAAGAGGAAAAAATTGTTTATTTGTAGGAGGTAAGCTCTGGAACTACCGAACCGATTCCAAAAGTAATGGTATCAAAATGATGGTGTTAGTCCAACTTAGAACATAGGCTATATCTTATGTCGGTGCCACTACCCCAAAGGGGGTGTAGGAGCAAAAAACGATCTAAAAATGTGATTTTAGCGTTACTGAAGGGCCTAGAAATATGAAATATTGAATATTAGTTACTTATAAGATATAAATGATGTCTAAGAACAGTTCTTAAACAATTCGAAATTTAAAAGGGGTGAAAATGCACAAAAAGTGTTCTAAAAAACGTTCTAAATGGTAGTTTCTACACAATCTCAGGAAATACCAAACCGATTTAAAAAATCTTGGTGTTAAAATGATGGTGACAACGCTTGCTCCAAGATAGGCTATGTTTTATGTCGGTGCCACTACCCCAAAGGAGGTGTAGGAGGAAAAAACGTTCTAAAAATGTGATTTTAGCGTTACTGAAGGGCCTAGAAATATGAAATATTGAATATTAGTTACTTATAAGATATAAATGATGCCTAAGAACAGTTCTTAAACAATTCGAAATTTAAAAGGGGTGAAAATGCACAAAAAGCGTTCTAAAAAACGTTCTAAATGGTAGTTTCTACACAATCTCAGGAAATACCAAACCGATTTAAAAAATATTGGTGTCAAAATGATGGTGACAACGCTTGCTCCAAGATAGGCTATGTTTTATGTCGGTGTCACTACCCCAAAGGGGGTGCAGGAGCAAAAAACGTTCCAAAAATGCGATTTATGTGTTACTGAAGGGTCTAGAGATATGAAATTTGAAATATTGGCTACTTATTAGATATAAAGGCTTTCTAAGAACAGTTCTTAAACAATTCGAAATTTGAAAGGGGTGATAATGCGCCACAATCGTTCTAAAAAATGTTCTAAATGGTGGTTTCTACACAATCTCAGGAAATACCAAACCGATCTAAAAAATAATGACGTCAAAATAAGGGTGTCAAAATGACAGTGACAAACCTAGCTCCAACATAGGCTATGTTTTATGCCTGTGCCACTACCCGATAGGGGGTGCAGGAGCAAAAAACGTTCTAAAAATGCGATTTTTGCGTTACCGAATGGCCTAGAAATATGAAATTTGAAATATTAGCTACTTATTAGATATAAAGGATTTCTAAGAACAGTTCTTAAACAATTCGAAATTTAAAAGGGGTGAAAATGCACAAAAAGCGTTCTAAAAGACGTTCTAAATGGTAGTTTCTACACAATTTCAGGAAATACCAAACCGATTTAAAAAATTTTGGTGTCAAAATGATGGCGACAACGCTTGCTCCAAGATAGGCTATGTTTTATGTCGGTGCCACTACCCCAAAGGGGGTGTAGGAGCAAAAAACGTTCTAAAAATGCGATTTTAGCGTTACTGAAGGGCCTAGAAATATGAAATTTTGAATATTAGTTACTTATAAGATGTAAATGATGTCTAAGAACAGTTTTTAAACAATTCGAAATTTAAAAGGGGTGAAAATGCACAAAAAGCGTTCTAAAAAACGTTCTAAATGGTAGTTTCTACACAATCTTAGGAAATACCAAACCGATTTAAAAAATATTGGTGTCAAAATGATGGTGACAACGCTGGCTCCAAGATAGGCTATGTTTTATGTCCGTATCACTACCCCAAAGGGGGTGCAGGAGCAAAAAACTTTCCAAAAATGCGATTTATGTGTTACTGAAGGGTCTAGAGATATGAAATTTGAAATATTGGCTACTTATTAGATATAAAGGCTTTCTAAGAACAGTTCTTAAACAATTCGAAATTTGAAAGGAGTGATAATGCGCCAAAATCGTTCTAAAAAATGTTCTAAATGGTGGTTTCTACACAATCTCAGGAAATACCAAACCGATCTAAAAAATAATGACGTCAAAATAAGGGTGTCAAAATAACGGTGACAAACCTAGCTCCAAGATAGGCTATGTTTTATGCCTGTGCCACTACCCGAAAGGGGGTGCAGGAGCAAAAAACGTTCTAAAAATGCTATTTTTGCGTTACCGAATGGCCTAGAAATATGAAATTTGAAATATTAGCTATTTATTAGATATAAAGGATTTCTAAGAACAGTTCTTAAACAATTCGAAATTTAAAAGGGGTGAAAATGCGCGAAAAGCGTTCTAAAAAACGTTCTAATGGTGGTTTCTACACAATCTCAGGAAATACCAAACCGATCTAAAAAATAATGGCGTCAAAATGATGGTGAAAACCCTTGCTCCAACATAGGCGATGTTTTATGTCAGTGTTACTACCCCAAAGGGGGTGCTGGAGAAAAACGTTCTTAATTGCGGATTTTGCGTTACGGAAGGGCCTAGAATCGTGAAATTTGGAATGGTAGTTAGTTATAAGATATCAATGATCTCTAAGGACATTTCCTAAAAAAATCGAAATTTAAAAGGGGGTCAAAATGCGCAAAAAGCGTTATAAAAAACTTAATTGCGATTTCTATGCAGTCTCAGGAAGTACTGAACCGATTTCAAATATAATGGTGTAAAAATAAGGGTGACAGATCTTGCTCCAAGATAGGCTATATTTTATATCTGTTTCCACTACTCCAGAGGAGATGCACGAGCAAAAGCGCGAAAAGCGTTCTAAAAACATTCTAAATGCCGATTTGTCGGCAATATCTCAGAAGAATGAATCTAATTTCAAACAGAATGGTAGGAAATTGATGCTGACAGCCTCTGCTCTAACATAGACGATATTTTATCTCGGTATCACTATCACCAAGGCGTTGCAAAAAAGCAAAAAAGCGTTCTAAATTTCGATTTTGTGATCGGTTGGGGCTAGCAACTTAAAATTACGCAAGGTACATATTTATTAGATATAAATGATCTTTAAGAACAGTTTCGAAAAAATTGGAAATTTAAAAAGTGGTGAAAATGCGCGAAAAGCGTCCTAAAAAGGTTCTAAATTGCGTTTTCTACTCAATCTAAGGAAATACCAAAGCTGTTTCAAAAGTAATGGTTGCAAATCAATGGTGACAGTCCCTACTGTAACATAGGTTATATTTTACGTTACTGTCATACCATCTGAGGGTTGCAAAAGCAAAACATGTTGTCATTTGCGTTTTTTGCACAACTGAGGGGTCTAACACTTTGAAGTATGGCATAGTATTTACTTACAAGATGCAACTGCTTTTAAGAACAGTCAAAAGAAAATTCCAAATTTAAAAAATGAATTGAGTGAAAAGCGTTATAAATTACAATTTTTAAGCAAACTTACAAATTACCAAACCGGTTAAAAAAATAATGATGACAAATTTTGGTGTTAGAACCTGCTCAAACATAAGCTATATTTTATGTCTGTTCCACTACCACCAGAGGGTTGCAGGAGCTAAAAACTTTCTAAATTGCGATTTCTGTGATACTGAAAAGTCTAGAAACTTTAAATAGGGCATGGTAGTTACTTATAAAATATAAATGCCCCCGAAGGAACGTCGAAAATAAATTCGAATTAAAAAGGGGTGAAGTGAAGGGGAGGTGCAAAAAGCATTCTAAAAAAGTTCTAAATTACGATTCTATGCAATTTCAGAGAATATAAACCGATTATAAAAGTAAAAGTTGCGAATCAATGGTAACACTCTCTGATCCTACACAGGCTATATTTTATGCCGGTGATTCTACCACCTGGGGTTCACAGGAACAACAAACGTTCTAAAAAAGTGCTTTAAAAGCTTTCTAAATTACGTTTCTGTGGAATATTAGGAAATAATAAACCGATTTCAAAATTAATGTTGGCAAATTAATGGTGACAGTTCCTGTTTCAACATAGCCCTTTATGTTGGGAGAGGTGGTAGGACTTTGAATTTGACATGATGGTTAATTTTAAGATGTAAGAAGATGGTTTCTAAAAAATTCAAAACTTCAAATGAATACTGAAATGAACGTATTAATTGAGCATAAAAGTTTCAAAATATTTTCTAAATTATCATTTATTTCATTTTATTAATTTAAGTCTCATTTCTGACTAATGCAGTGTAATAATGATGTTTAATCAAACTGTGTTTTAAATAGTAATTTTTGAATTATTCCTAAAGTAATAAGTACCTTTTAATTAAAAAAAACCTTTTAATAAAATAAAATATTACCTTTTAATAAAATAAAAATTTAGTTAGTACCTTTTAATAAAAATTAGGCATATAAATATCACTTGGCATATTTCAAATATTACGCGAGCAAAGCCGCGGGGTTTGCTTAGTCCATTATAATTGGTTGAAGTATACAGGGTAGGGTGGAGCGAAAAAAATTATTTTTTAAAAATCAAAAACGGGTAGGTGCCAAAAGTTGCCTTTATACTAGTACATCAAATGCGTGAAATTTTATCGCTGAAAAAAAAATGGCTTGAGTCTGCGCTTTTGGTCCAAAAGTCGAAATTTTGGGTAAAATTTGACATTTTTTCAAAAAAATAAAAAAATTCCTATAGAAAAGGTTATTATTTAAATGTGTTATTTAAACCTTTTTTATTAATGACTTAACATATTTAAACGATAAAACGGTATCTTTATTCTGTATAACTGGAGCAAAACTGACAACTTTTGGTAAAAAAAAGGCATTGCCTCTCTGTTGTGTCATACAACTAATTGTTCTTTAGAATACAGCTATTACCTACTTGCTTCCAAAACTACCCAGGAGCTATCACGTGGAGGTGGCTGCATTTCATGTCACAGCAGTGCATAACTCGACCACCCTACCATCTGAACACAATGTTTTATTTATACATTGAATTGTGATTTTTTTATCAAAGACTGGCGTAAGTTTTCTATGTATCAACCTAGTCCACCTATCTTTGTATCCACAGACTTTGGATGCTGCTGCTGTAACACTCCTTTATATATATTTATACTGCTTGTATATGATAAGGCAAGCAGAGTAATGCAGTGGAATTAATGAAATCTATACAGCCCTCTATTTTCTTCATCAAAATTGCATCCAGTTAATGTATAGTGATTGGGAGTTGTGTTACTACAATATTCTACAATATTTAGATATTTCATCATTGGGTATGCCATCATTTACTCTATATCCTCTTGCATTTTTTTATATGCTGAGAAGCTTGCTGTTTAATGTGATGGCGATCGTCAGAGAGCATTGCAATAAGAATTTGCTCTCGATGAGCAAAGCAACCATTGTCCTAAATAATTTTTTTTAGCATTTGGTTTATGCCGTTTTCTGTGATGTTTAGTAGCCGAGTAATTTACCATAAGTTTTTAGATCCATTTTTTAGATGTGGATTACATTTGGTGTAAATCATCCTGCAGCATTATCTTGGATTACATACTTTCTGAATGAACCTACAGACTCTGATGATCAAACAGTGCTTATATAAAAGCGAAAAATTTTATTCGCCTATGTGAGCCATCTTGCGTAGGACATGTTTCTTGGTTTCAATTTTTTCGCTAGTTCTTCTGAGCAATATATTGATGAAATAACTTTGCAAATGTCTAGCAGGTATTTCTGGTCTGTGCTGAGTACCATTTTCTCGATTTCAGAATATAATGTTTCAAAATTTCCCTCTATGGCTTGAAAAATTGAAATAAGAAGGTAATGGCAGGTGGACAAAGGTTTTCCTATTGGTCCAGCGAATCCCTGCTGGTTAGAATCTAATTTTGGCCAATGATCTTGTCTAATAAATGAAGCAGAGGAAATTCACTGGACTCTGAGGTGGCATGTTATCCATTGTAAGGGTTCATTAAAAACATGTCCCACACAGAAGGGATGGCAACGATGAACAGAATTATCCGCTTTTAAATGAGCACTCACTTCCCATCAGAGTCTCTATGTTCACTCAAAAAGTACTATGCAATCCAAGTTTGGCCCCAGGATGGTTAACTATCAAATGTAATCCACATCGAAAGAAGGAATCTAAAAACTCGTGGTATATTATTCGGTTACTAAACAACACAGAAAACGTAATAAAACAAATACTAAAAAAAGTTATTTAGAACAATGGTTGCTTTGCATACGCAGAGGAAATTCTAATTTCAATTTCAATACTTTCTGATGATCGCTATCCCATTAAACAGCTAGCTGCTCAGCATATAATAGTTGAAATATGAGAGTAAATGATAGCGTACGCAAATCTGAAATATCGACAATCAACTTTGAAGAGAATAATTATATAAATCAAATTGATTGGAAAATTGTTGTGGTAACAGAATCCCTAATTAATATGCATTTATCGGGTGAAATTTTGGTAAAGATAATAGACGGCTGAATAGATTACATAAATATCATCCCCACTGCATTACATTGTCTGCCTTCTCTTACACAAGCAGTAGAAAAATACGTGAAGTAGATCACAGCAGCAGCATCCAAAGTCTGTGAATACAAAAAAGAGATGGATTAGGTTGATACATTTAAAACTTATGCCATTACTTGATAAAAAAATCACAATTCAAAGTACAAATAAAACATTGTGTTCAGATAATAGCGTGTCGAGATAGATGTCCTGGGAAGTTTTGAAAGCAACTAGGTAAGAGCTGTATTCTAAACAACAATTCGTTGACTGACACAACAAAGTTTCAACGTCCCTTTTTATCGAAAGTTGTCAATTTTTAATCCAGTTATACAGAATAAAGATATCGTTTTATCGTTTAAATATGTTAAGTCGTTCATAACAAAGGTTTAAATAACACTTTTAAATAATAACCATCTCTACAGGAATTTTTTAATTTTTTTGAAAAAATGTCAATTTTTGCCCAAAATTTCGACTTTTGGACCAAAAGCGCAGGCTCAAGCCATTTTCTTTCAGCGGTAAAATTTCACGCACTTGATGTACTAGTATAAAGGCAACTTTTGGCACCTACCCGTTTTTGATTTTTTAAAATTAATTTTTTTTGCTCCACCCTAATACAGGGTGATTCTACATTCATGGTATAAACACCAAGGGGCCAATTTGGCTCTTTTTTATTTCAAAATTTCTCATTCATACCAGAACATTTCTTATATTAGTTTTATGTTTATTTAAGACAGACATTTCACGATTACATAAAGCAAAAATTCTTCTTGGAAAATTTCCGGTATGAAATCGAAATTTTGAATTAAAAAAAAAACGCAAATCGAACACATCCCATCGTATTTGTGAAATAAGCTGTTGGGCTATCAGTTCGGCTGGCACCGAGTGATTGTCACCTTTTGCGTGATCAGAAGACAGGTCTGGGACGACAGCACTCCATTCCAATTCCATTTTTAAAAAAATCTTCGAGATGCCTTAGAGACCCATCTCAATACGTTGGCTGCAACAGTCTGTGAAGAGTGTAACCCCCTCTTCTCCCACCAGTGTGACAATTGAATCAATCTTCATTGCGACTATGTCTAAAAGTAGCTTTGATTGTACTTGACTCCAGATTATAAGAGAATTTTATTATTCACACTAGTCTTTATTTTACGGCCATCGGAGGTTGAAAAAAGAACAGCCCTCGTATATTGTGATAACCACTTGTTGTCACCGCTTGTTTCAACCCCACCTGCACTCCGTCATGCGATGTGTACGACTGTATATCTAAAACGCTCGCCCAGTTTCTTGTGTAAAAATGCCTGTTATCACGTCATTACTTTCTACTGTACTCTTTAATTATTAATTTTTTTTTCACATACCCTAAGACAATGATGCTATATAAAATTTCATTTAATAATTATTGTTCAACAGCAGATGATCTATGTATTTACACATACATAGATGCAGGGCCTGATTACCAACGGGGCATACTTACCCCAATAAATTTTAAAAGAAAAGTTCGACTTATCTAAACGCCGTATTCATGTAAAATTTCTGCCATGAATAAGGCAAAATTTTCTGTTTATTTTTAGTGGTAGGAATTTGCCCCGTGGTTAATCAGGCTCTGCATAGATGTGTAATGGTCCTTATATATGTGCAATGATATATGTGTAACCTTAATTTATTAAATATTTGTTGTGCAAGTTGTTTGAATATTTTAGTGGTGTTATTATTATTAAACTTACTTAACCCTTAAATGCGGGGTGTTGCTTTTCGGCAAAATACCCAATTTAGGTTCTAAAATGCTATTACAATAATATTGAAGATATAATACCTAATGTTGCCAATAAAATACATTCTGAAAATATTATTAAATCGATTTTCAACATGTAGATGGCAACACTTGTACAGTTTGAGAATAAAAATAGATTTATTTTTTTAATTGTTGCTACTTGATCTTTTTGTTATGTTTGGAAGCTTGTGAAATACCCTATTTTGTTCTGCAGTGAGCAAGTAAAATTTATTTCGTATTATAGTTCCTGAAATTCTTGTGTGTTTAATATTATAGAATTCTATCAAGGAAAATTATTTTTTCAATTAAAGACCATTATTGCCGATTAGTAACAAACTGTTTTTTAGCCGTAAACCATACTTAAAACAAAATATGATTTTTTAAAGTATTTTTCCCATGATTTATTTAAAAAATGAAAGCCAAAAAACATTATTACAATGATTTTTGAAAAATCAGGCATTTAAGGGTTAATACTTTTCATTTTCATGAAAAAATAATTAAGTGAATTTAGATTAAATTAATCTAATTAAATATTTGACGTTTTCAATGGCGAAAGATGGTATTGTCAATCCAACCAACTCAATTAATGAAGTGAAATAATCTTAAGCTTGTAATTAATAAATTATTATACTTACTTTTTATCAGAAGTTAAACTAAAAATATTAATTGAATGCCAGGGCATGTATTTTTATTTATTACAGTCTCAATTTATTGAAAAAAATAACAATACTTAGCATTAAAGGCACACAAATATTAAGACAGATTTTAAGCACAATTAATATAATAAACCCAACTGGAGTGAAAAATTAGCCAGGTCCTGGACTCGAACCTTCCACAGCGTGCGTGCTATTGCTCTAACCACTGAGCTACTATGGCCAATGCCCTAGCCCGACAATTTCTCCCTAATAAACCATGTTGGGGAACGTCACTGTCCCTCTATCATATGGCACAGGATGAGGCGACAACGATGAATAAATCTCTTTTTCCAATGATCCACAATGTATATATAAAAGCACATAAATTAACGTCGGAATTCCATTTTATTATTATTAAAGATACACATATATTAAGACAGACTGTAAGCACAGTTAATACAATAAAACCAACTGAAGTGAAAAATTAGCTAGGGCCAGAACTCGAACCTGGGTCTACAGCGTGCCGTGTTGTTGCTCTAACCACTAAGCTACACTGACCGATGTCCTAGCCCGGCAATTCCTCACTAATAAACCATGTTGGGGAACGGTGGGCTCTAGATGGACGGTGACGCTCCCCTACATGGTTTATTATTATTGAGAAATGCCGGGGTAGGGCATTGGCTGGGTAGCTTAGTGGTTAGAACAACAGTACAGCATACTGTGGACCCAGGTTCGAGTCCTGACACTGGCTACACAATCTGTCTTAATAATGTGTACCTTTAATAATAAAAAATGGAATTTAGATGTTAATTTATGTGCTTTTATAACTATTTAGTATTTTTGATCCTTTTCAAACTAAGCAAACTTTAAAATTTTTTATAATTTTTTTTTTGTTAGTCTCACTCAAGGAGGTTCCAAAAGATGGAGCAGTCATAAGTGGCTTCCTACCTCTTTCTCGCTTCCGCCATATTTAGGCGAGTCTTGCATTGGAGACTGGTGATTAGAATACCGGTCAAAATCAAGTATGGCGGACGCAGGAGAGGTGGAAATAACTCGTTTTTCGCCGTCAAAGTTTTACACGGCGAAGACTGAAATATTCACTCCTCTCTTTTCATAGCTTCGTGGAAATCCTAAATTTAAAATTTGATGCTTCCTGAAAAATCTGTAAAAACGCACTTGGTGAAGGATTAAGAACAAAAATACAAATCGTTCAAATGGAAAAAAACAAAAACCTTACATACTGTTTGATAACTTGGATACTGTTTAGGTAACCAGCAATTCAATTTCCCATGTACAGTCTAGAGTTTAATCCACTATTTACTATCTTTCATTCAGAATTCATAGTCTGGCCAGATTTTTAAACTAGTCACTCTGTTTTTTCTTCTTTTGTCACACACTTCTCTCAGCATGATTTTTACTATAATTTAACACTTTTTTCAGCATGCAAGGTATGAATGGCTGCAGATATGCGTGTCCTTTGTTTTCTAACATCAGTTGGTAGCGGTTGAACAAACACTTGACCTTTGACGTGGCTCCCCAGAAGAAAAAAAAATCATGCTGAGAAAAGTGTGGGATGGTTTATCGTACCGCCTCGATATCGTTCGTGTTTCTGGAGGGGCTCGCATTGAACACTTATAACTGTTAAAAAGCAGAAAAACCAACGTTTAAAATGCACAAATAATACATGAAAAGCAGCAAACAGGTGTTTGCTGCTTTTCATGTATTATTTGTGCATTTTAAACGTTGGTATTTCTGCATTTTAATATTGTTGCACAAAGGCTTTATTTGCTATTTTTACTTATAACTGTGTTGAATTAAAACTTTCAACTGTTATTTTTGATTTCCTATGAACAACAAGGTTGTCATAGCTGCCAACCTTTACGCTTTTTTCCTACCACTAAAATTTTCTTGTAAATATCGCCTTAATCAATAGTCGAAATCTCACGATTCAAGAAGGGTTGAAAATCTATTCTAAATTTCAGTGGTAGCAAAAAAGCGTAAAGGTTGGCAGCTATGGGTTGTACTTTTTTTGTTTTCTTTGTCCCTGTAAAGTTGGGATATTCATTTATAATCACCCTACAGATTGTAAATTGTAAGAAAAATTTTACTTTAGTTCAAAACTTATTTTCATCTCAAATTTGTATAAATTTAAACTAATTTAAGATGATACTTTTTCAGATTCTGTTCTTAAGTTATAAAATTCTAAAAATATTCGTTGACTTAAGTAAAATGTTATTTAATTAGTTTACTTGGAATTTTCTGGTGTTCTAATTGCAAGTAATTGCCTTAATCGTACAGTTTAAAATTATTTTTGCTGCGCGAGTTGTTTTTATTTTACATATAGTCTCCAAAGGACTTTTCTAATACTAGAGTTTCAACGTACTATGTTAGATTTTAATAGACTAAAAAGTTTCCTTTTGAAGCTTTTCTCAATACTAATATTTTAAGTAAAATTTTAGCTAATTAGTTTCTCTGGAGATTCTTGATGTCATGTTGGAAATAAAATTTTGGTTAATTATTTTCTCCGAAAATTCTTGATTTGCCAATAAGAAATAATTGACTTTATCACAAAGTCAACTGCTACTGTTATGGATATATACAATATATGGCCATTAATGACCGGGCACTTATAATTTTAGACATTTTGTCGAATATTTAGAAATATACTTGTCAGATTCTTCTGAAATTTCAGGATTGAAAAATAACAGGTATAACCTCATATTTATCAACGTCGATTTGATAAGGGGGTCAATTAGGGGCCAATAAAAAATCAAAGAAAAAAATAATACTTCGGGTCACCATGTAAAATAAAATGCACGAAATGATCTATCGCTACAGAATATAAATAAACAGACTTTGTACAATATGTGTATTCATTTCTGTAAGAATTTGCGTAAGTTTAGTTTTAGTTGCTCGCTAAAACTAGCTGAATGATAAGGGATTGTCCGCAAATTGTCTCTTTTAATTAAAAAAAAAATTTCATTTTCATTTTCTATTGATGCTTTAATTTTTCTTGGATAACCACCAGAATGAGCCTATACCATGATAAAAAGAAGTATCTAAATCGAAGCATTTTTCTAAATCTACTCGTTTATAGTCACTAAATACTAACTTTTTTTCTGAAAGTCAGCTAATAAAAAAAGACAATTTGTGGAAAATCCCTTATCATTCAGTTGCTTTTAGAGAACAACTAAAAATTAGCTCACTCTAACGCCGATATCTTTCTGAATTTCTACGATATTTGGCTGCATTTTTTTAGAAGTTGCTCCATTCAGTAGACTATTAAATTATGTAAAAAGATCCTTGTTATCCTCCGTGCATGCGCAGATAAAAATTAGTTCATACAACTGCTCATATTTTCTAAAATATTTAATATATTTATATTACAATTGCACTATATTGTTTATATTTGTTATTATTGTTTATATTTATTTATTGCATAATATTTGGTCAATTTTCGTGAAACCGGCGTTAAATTCGGTTAAACACCCAGCATGTTATAAGCAAAAAACATGCAAGAAGTTTTCCTTTTATTTAAAAAAATCGCTATACCTCTATTAATATACGTGCTATTTTTACGCAAATGAATACGCATATTGTACATTGTCTGCCTATTTGTAATCTGTAGCGATAGATCATTTCGTGCATTTTATGTTACAGGGTGATCCCGAGTATTATTTTCTTTCTTTGATTTTTTGTTGGCTCTCTAATTGTCCTCCTCATCAAATCGACGTTGATAAATATGAGGTCAAACCTGTTCTTTTTAATCCACAAATTCCACAAGAATGTGACAAGTATATTTCTAAATATTCGAGAAAAGGTCTAAAATTGAAAGTGTCCGATCATTAATGGCCATAGAGTGTGTATATATATATATATACAGTCGAGTCTCTCTATAACGAAACTCCATACATCGAATTTCTCCATATAACGAACTCTTAGTAGGAACGGTCCCCTTTTCCCAGTATCTCATTAAAAACAGTCTCCATATAGCGAAATGTCTATTTCCATATGACAAATTTTTTCATAAAATCCTCTTTATTTATTCAGTTTTAAAAAAGCTCCCAAATTACATGGAATCAATTTTCCATCACTGATTCCTGTTTTATCGTTCAGTGCTGAGTTTTTTATCTTACTTTTCTACCTTGAATTTCCTTGTTCTTTATATCCAATGAATTCATCTACCCCCCCCCCCCCCCTTTTCAACACCCTTCTTAAAACAGTGTCAATTGGATTGTTTCACATATAAGAACGGGATCAGAGAGGTAATTGAAGGTGAATGAGATCGAAATTCATTCAGAAAATTAAATTAGAAAAATAAACTATCTTTTAATCAAGCACAAGTCGATATTCGTAATATTCCCTGCCAGAAAGCTCCCGAGAATGATGAGTTCTTTTGATCTTATAAGGAGAGAACTTCAAATGGAGGAAAATGTTCCCGATACAATTTTTCATTCCTTGATACAGTGTGAACATTTTTTCGAAAGTGTAACAATTTTGAAATCAAAATAGCGAAAAATTACATATTTCTTCGTCTAAAATTAATGTAAGTTTTCCTTGTGTGATTTTTATTATGCTTTCAAATTAATGTCTGTTCTCTTTTTTGAAACTGTTTAAATAATTAAGAAATACAATAATATTAGGTTAATATTTATAGTTAAACATTTCAAATTCTTAATTAAACACCTCAAAAATAATTTTTGTTCAAAATTTACACATTAAATAGAAATTTTTACTCATTCTCTATATAACAAATTTCTCCGTATAACGAATTTTTTACTAGGACAATGGATTTCGTTATATAGAGACTCGACTGTATATATATACATGTATATATATGTCACAAATAATTTCTCAAAGACAATCTTTTAATAACAGTTTTCAGCATATGTTAGATTCTGGAAGATCTCAAAAGTTTTTTTGATTTTTTACGCAATCTATTATATATATAAAATCCAAACGGAAATTTCGTTCCGAACGCCGAGATTTCGAGTTCTACCGCATGGATTTTTACGGAACTTATACCGTTAGATAGGTATTGTTCCAGGGAAGGTTTTAAGCTATAACACATCATTCTACCTAGATTAGTTAAGAATTATTACGGAAAATTCTATTATTTTGGACTTTGTTACTTCATATTTCCTTAAATATCTGGGCTCCTATTGGTCGTAGAGCTTAGATCTCGCGCCAAAAGTAGCTCCGAAGCACCCAAGCAAACTTTTCCCCGCGATTATTTTGCCGTCTTCCGATTTCCTCTAACTCTATTAGGGGCCCGCGTAGGGCCCCTTTAAAATATTTTTCGTAGTAATTTCAGCAATTATCTTAAATTATAGGTTAAGACCGCCACCCTCCCGATTCATGTATCTACGGAAAGGTTGCAGGAAGGAGTTTCGTTCAGATACGCTTTCGTTAAGAATAGAATGCGCTCCCTGGTGGTGGAATGTGGAACTAATATAACGCGATATTGTTAAAATTAGGAAATCTAACATTGCGATCGGTTTTAAACTTTGAGATAGTCCATAACACATAATCTATTATCTATTCTATTATATATATATATATATAATCTATTATCTATTCCATTATCTATTATATATATAAAATCCAAACGGAAATTTCGTTCCGAACGCCTAGATTTCAAGTTCTACTGCATGGATTTTTACGGAACTTATACCGTTAGATAGTTACCGTTTCAGGGAAGGTTTTAAGCTATAACATATCATTCTACCTAGATTAGTTATAGAAGTATGACGGAAAGTTCTGTTATTTTGGACGATAAGGTTACCATTTTATTTCTTGGCGAAGTTTTTTGTTGTTGAAAAAATTGAAACGGCTATTACACCTAGAAAAATAAAAGACAAAAAACTGTTACTAATTGTATTTAAAATCTTAAAAAAAAAAAAAAAAAAAAAATCCATTTTAATGAGTGATAATATTAAAAAACGAATATATTTAATTTAAACATGAAAGAGAATGTTCGTAATACTTAAAGAATTACTCAGTTGAAATATTGCAATTGAAATAATATTTGGCAATTTATCTTTTGCATCAGGATAAGAAAAATGCATGTGAAAATTGATAAAATGATATCAAGGAAGTTCCCCATAAGTGCATGCTCAGCATTATTTGAAAAAAAATTATAGAATATTCTTCTCATAAATATGTATATATCCATAAAAAAATCGGCAGAACCTCTATTTAGCATTCCTAAAAAAATAATGAAAATTTCATTTTTTGCGATTTAGCGCTGGATGGCGACACGATAAAATTTTGAATAATACTATGATAAATATTCTTTAAGAAAAGCTTTTTCAACTCTCGATACGAAGTTAGTTTAAGTAAGTTTAACTTAAATAAATACATATTTATAACTGCAGTTTTGTCATATACATTTATATATGTAACAATGAAATTTAACGTTCGTATTTATGCCGTTTACAATGAAATTTAAATGGATTAAAAGTGTTTCAAACTCAAATTAAGGTTCTATTCTGAGAATTGGAAATTTGACTTCGATATTGTTAGTGTCAGAGAGACAACAAGAGAGTTTTATTGCCATGGAAACAACAATTTAATATCGAAATGTTTAATGATAGCATTCTTAATTAAAATACCCTTAAAACTTATCCAGCCGGTGACACCGTATAAAATTAAATAGCTCAATACAAGTAACACGCAATTTGCATATATTATATAAGCTTACAGCAAAAATAGTAAACTAATCCACAGTTTAAGTTGAAATTCATTGAGCATTAGGCATTTAATTACTTATTTAACAAGGAATTTATAAATGCATTTCAATCTTTGGAATTTGGCGAGGAAACCTATTGGTTCGCCAAAGAGCGTCGAGCGTTCGTCTGTTCCCGCCAAATACTCGAAAAAATATTTTTTTACAGATTTTCTACTGCGATTCGACCGCTATATTTTTACCGATCTTTTTTACATACATGAGTCATTTTATTAGCATTTCCTTTTTCAAAATATTTTGAGTATGCGTTTTAAGGTGACCTTCCTTGTGAGTAACAATTTTTATTATTATTATGTATCTCTTACAGAAAAAACTAGCAGATGTAATTATAAAAATATTGATATTACATAAATAGCAGTTAATATTATAAAAATGGAGTCAAATATTTAAATTTTAATGCAAACGTTTGCCCCCCCCCCCACACACACACATATTATAAATAATTTAATTTCAGATATTTAAAATATTTTTCGCTTACTTTACTAAGGATACATGGTATTTTGTTTTTCCCCAAACTTATGACTTTTATAACCTCGAAATCAGATCAACAAATATTGTCCACTCTCTCTCTCTCTTTTTTTTTTTTTTTTTTTTAAACATATATCGCCAATTTTTTCTTTTAGAAAAGTCTACTGTTTCATATGTTAAGTACTAAAGATTATTCTTAAGAAAAATTATGCAATTTTGCGTTATTAATACCACAAAAGAAAATATTTTGCAATAAAATTGCTTACTGAAATACATTTTCGATTGTCTTTTTAATTCGTCATTCCATTTTCAGTTTTTTTTAAGGTTTTTGATATTGGATTAATCTTCCGTAATCAGGTTACCTGCTAATTAGTGTATTTACTGAACTATTTAGATGTTTCTTTTATATTTGAAAGAGTCAGATCAGTGATCAGACAGTGACTGTCAGACAGTGATCGCGATTGTAGAAGATTACATGAAATTTGTACTTAGCTATTAGTATATTTATGTTTTTTCATTATGAAACAAACGGAGAACAGAAGATTTTGTATTATATATATTTTTATTTGCAGTTATTTTACTGTCACTAAAAAATAAATACTTGGGAAAAAAATTTGAAATTCCAATGGTGGCTGGTGGAACAATATTTGTTGATTTACCATTTTAGCCTAGATAAGAAAAAAAGTACCTGAAATGCAGATAAAATTGAAAATAGAAATCATTATGAAGCAAGGTCTTCTGACGCACAATCCTATTCGCTAAACTGAGGAAAAAATTAACGATTTTAAGTTTATTTAGGCAGCTGACAGAAGAATAATGTAATTTTGAAAATAAAAAGTGTATTTTTTTTCTCCGTGTTATTGCACTCTTTAGAGAAATGAAAAAAGGTCTTCGGTGCGTCAAAAAGATTATTTCGTTATATTATAACATGTTAGGTTATTAAGTTTTGTATAACTGACTTTATGTGTCATTTACAAAGAGTATTTTTGGCGAAAGATCTATAATTCAGCCAACAGCAATTTGACTTTATTTAATGGGATGTAGTCTGGAGCATAATTACGTATGTTTTACGTGTGTTAACTCTGGTAAATTTGTAACCATATAGTTTGCAAACACTTCTAATGTTTGCCGTAAAACTTAGCTGTGCACCCGATTATGGACGATTGGGAAGATTTTGACTGGATGAAAACAAAAGGTTTATTTTTCTATCATAATGAGTTATCGAGGTTTTTTTTTTCAGGTTAACAGTTACATAATTGCAAGTGGTATATATATAAAAAGGAAATGGTAATGAAAATGACATTATTTTAATTTTATTCAAACACTTCATTTTTAAGAATCCAATTTTATGTGATTCACATTTCTTTTAATGAAAGTTAAAGACTTTTTGTGTGCAAACAATTTATTACATTTTTTTACCGTATTTACTCTGCTGTAATCCGAGATAGAAAACTGCAGTAGACCTGCTAGAAGACGTGTATTACAAAATATAATACAATGTAGAGAGAAATTGTATTTAAGCTACCAGAACCACACATAGCACCAAGCTGAGAAGCCCGGAGTTCAAGAACTATCAAACGAAAGTGAATAATCCGAACATAAGTAATGTTCAGTGGTCACTCTCTGCAATCCTTGTAATTAGCTCTCCTTTTATTAGTGTGGTGACTAGAGAACATTTTAACATTTCTGATTATCACAACGGCCGTATTTTCTTCCCAACCTCTACTTTAAATATCTACTGTAAAAAGAATTTCTTCTGAATAGTCCGAATTTTGCCTAACCCATAAGATATTATAATAGCTAAATAGCGTTCGCATAGTATTCAGCAAATGCGGAAAGATTTTCCTGGTGAAGGTCCATATTAATTTAAAATACAAGGTTGAATTCATAATTTTGTTTGATCATTGATCATTTGGAAAATGAACCAGCGAAGCGGGTGTAGCCTGCTAGTATATTTATATAATTTTCAATATTTCTGACTCTACTTTAGATCCTGAATTTACTTCTGGTTTTACATCCGATTCTACTTACTTAATATTGTGAACATAAATAGTGTTTCAAAAGGATCACCCGAATGTTAAAGTTCAATATTTTGTTAACTATAACAGTTGAAACATTTAAAAAATTTACATGTTTAGAAGATAACTCGTTAATTTTTCATACAGTAGTTTTCAAAACACATTTTTTTTATCAATAGACATTGCAAGGCTGATCCAGACTGCGTGGATTTTAAAACTAACTTTTAATAATTCATTCTATTTACCTGCAGAAACGCGAAAATTGTAATATGTTTGTCTTTTTAAATTTAAAAATTACTATAATCATACTGACATGTTGCAGCTGAGCAGAAACATCTTTTAAACAGAAGTTTTTAAATATTTCCAAATTAATCTGTACAAAACATATGTATATCCCATAAATACACCACTCATTTCCTCTTAATGTTTGTCAGAATTTTCGAATTATTGAATTTTAAAGTTCGCGTTGCCGTTTTTGGGATACTTTTTAACACTTTCCAACAAAGTTGAAAAGTGTTTATGCATTCGGTTTGTCTGGTCATCTGTCCGCCTGTCCACGCTCTAACTCCCGTAAATATACTCAGATTTTCATAAAATTGATAAAGGTTATTTAGGGTCACCAAAGCATGTTTGGTATTGTACATGAAGTATGTAGGATTAATCGTTCATTTACAGGGGCACTCAAAAGTATTCCATTACATTATGGTATATGGGGGGAAATCGTTTGCTGAGTATTTTAACGACTTTATGATGTTTCAAATGTATTGAAACTGATATTAATCACTGAATTTCGCTACGATCGCGTTAGAACAGGGCATTCATAGTAATTTTTATTTATTTACAGGAACACGCA
This sequence comes from Maratus speciosus, assembly GCA_963932465.1. Lineage (NCBI taxonomy): Eukaryota > Metazoa > Arthropoda > Arachnida > Araneae > Salticidae > Maratus > Maratus speciosus. The sequence goes on along the minus strand of OZ010793.1, from coordinate 111,387,109 downwards.
AAGGAAATCGGTTGCAGTAGAGTACTGTCTTTGAGTAATAATTGCTAGAATGTTCGGTTTAAAATTCGGTATGTGCTTTTAAATTTAATTAATTCTTTGCATCTTACTCGTTATATGCAAATTCTATAACTCAAATACAAGGGTGCACAAAAGTATTCACGTACCGTTCTCCTTATTAGAGAAAATTGCTGAAGGGGAATTTTCAACAGAAGTATATGTATATCTTAAGCGAACTAAATTTTGGCATGCATTCAGTTAATAGATTCAAATCTATATATCATATACAGGACGGCTATGAAAATTCGCACAATTTTACGATTGCGGATGGGAACAGCTGAAATTAGGATTTGAAATGTATTATGCGTTTTCATATGGTTTGAATTAGACGTAATATTTTAATGTTTTAAATGGTGCAGTTTTGTTACATTGTTCTGAATGTGTTGGAAAGCGTTTCATAATCCATGCTTGACGCATGACTTTTTTTATCTTACTTGTTATATTTATTTCGGATGGTTCATTTTCAAAATAATTTTCACGCTCTATTATAATTTAAAAGAAATATTAAAAATCCCCGCATAATAATAAGTAAAACCCATTCATTACAATTCATACAACTAAATCAATCCCGGCTGTGCCATGGGCAGAGAACTTACAAATTCCAAAGATTCTGGCACCATTATTTTGAATTAAAAATTTTCTCTTTCATATTTAAATGGCAAAATTTGTAATCGCCTTGCTTACTCGCAGAATTTGTAATCGCATTGCTTATTCGCAGAATTTGTAATACAGAGTATCCAATGGTAAGTATAGTCGGAGTTCTCTTACTTTACTAACTTTTCATTCAAGAACATGACAAAAATATTACTCCCTTTATCGCAAATTAGTTGCTACATTTGATTACTTTTGTACTGATTATTGATACTGATGATTTTATGATTTTGTTTGAACTTTTTTCAGAGATTTCAGGGTGCTATGCTATCTATCAACAACATTTACTTACCAAGCATTCTTTCCATCTCTCCTTAACCCTTTCCAGCGCGGAGTACTTCAGTTTATAAACTGATGAAATAACGGGCGATACCAGAATGTATGAACTAATTTATTAGAAAATAGAAACTTTATTATTTTCACGTACATTATAAAAGGAAATTTTTAATTAAATATTCTTGGTGCCGTTTGTCAATTTTGGAATTAAAATTAGGTGTTCTTTTTTTAAGGATACCGCCCTCGAAAGGGTTAAATAAGTATCAAATTAGTTTAACACGTTCACGCTGGCGCGGTGTGTCACACTCGACTGTCTCAGAGTTGCCAAGTTTCCGGCTTTTTGGATACCAGCATTTTAATACAGAAAATGTTGTTTTATTTAATTAGAACAATTGGGCGATTTAAAAAGAACAACATTTTCTCTAAAATAACTGTGGTGTGCATGTTTCACGAGTTTATGTGTGGAACATATGTTTCATTTTATGCTGTATAAACTGAACCTAAAATTTCCTTTTTATTGTTCCAAAAATGACGATAATTTTAGGGGATTATGCTGTTGAAATTTCCTAAATTTTACATTAGCTAAATACAACTTTGTATTAAATATATAAAAATGGTTTAAATACAAATTTATTTAGGTTCAGGGTAATTACAGCAATCAGGAGTATAAGTAGGCACCAAAATTTTCATTCTAGTTGCAAAGTTTATTCTGTAATCTTGCACGTAATCTGTTATGCCAATTTTCTGTTCGTCAAATGTCTGACAGTTTGGAGACCTCGTTAACCCTCTCGCTGCATAAGTAATTCTTCGCGATGAGCGTCTTTTACAGAATTTTCAATCTTTTATCACCGGTTCTTTAAAGCAGAAATTTTTTACTATCGTAATCCTGTTTAATCAGACAAAGTTTTTGCTAAAAAATAACTGGTGGGAATAACCAAATAGTATTAATTAGACGGGAAATGCATGCCTGAGTATTTCTCGGGTTGCGCAGTGAGAGGGTTAAATGCTAATTCAGCATTGTGGCGATAATAAATGTGTTGTGATCGTAAAAGGGTCAAAGTACACGTTGTGAAGTTCTTTTAATAAATTACTATTGATCGTTAAAGAAATAATAAAAACTGGAGACTTCTTACTTTACAGGAGACAGTGAAGAGACAAATTCATGAAACAAACAATATTCTTTATTTCGGTCGTTAGTAGCAGTAGAAGGTTATGAAAATACTTGCTTCTGGTCACCATTTTTAAAATAAAAGAACTGAAAGAACGGAATTTCTTAATTAGAATTCTTCCGTGGGATTCCTTTAGATGAGTGCAGCACATCGTTAAAAATTAAATCTTGAGAAAGAACATATCCACATAACCAAAATATGACCCATAGTACGGCAAACTTATTCGGCCAAAAAAAAGCGGCACGGCATTCGAACGGCCGACCGGCGGGCTGGCGCTCCGCTAAAACTACATTGAAAGACTACATCTTTTTCAGACAACATCAAACCAAATTCTGAATTAAAAATTAACGAGTTTTAGTATTTAAATTATGAATACGGGGTTGACAAAGTAATTAAAAGGCAAACTTTAAATTGATTAGCTAAATTAACATTTACGAGAAATTAATGAAAATCGAATTACAAGCTGCAGAATTTAAAAAGTTTTCACTGATTGGAAAACGAAACCAAACGATTCTCCTGTCAGCGATCGGCGTCAAAAGAGGGCGGCGCATAATTTCAATAACGTCATCATAAGGCAAATCAACTCCGACAAAACGAGAGCTCCAAGACGTGCTCCTAAAATAGCGGAGTGCGCATGCGCAAGCTGCCGATTCGCCTGAAGGCCGAGAGAAACAGATCGGCGGCGAAAAATGAACTTGCATTGGAGAGAGGTAAAAACGTCAAAATCGCGGCGTAAAGATTGAGTTCAAATAGACATCGATGCAAAAAAATAGCTGAAAGGAAATAAAAATAAACCAAATTTAAATACTGTGAGAAGTATTCTCACAAGCATCTCAAAATTTTTTAAATACATGAAATTAAAAACATACTTGTATCTTTCATTCCAATAAAAATTGGGTTTTAAAATCAAATTAGATGGTACCAGTCAAGATTTGACAGGAAATAGCTTGATTGTTTTAATAGAGATTTTCTTGAATTTTTAATTAGTTGTTTTTAGACGATAGAGAGTATGCTGTCAGCCAAACCTATTAAATGAAGTTAAAGAATTTTAAGTTTATAATTTACAACTATTTTCGCTTCCTTTTTATCAGAAATTTAACTAAAAATAATGGGTAGAGCATTTGTTTTTACATACTACGGTCTCATTTTTTTCGAATAAAAAACAATATTTATTATTTATTTTATTTTATTTTTTTTAACTACATGACCAGTAAAAGCTGCCATGAATTTTATTTTTATCAGCCTCATTCTCTAAAACCCTAAATTTGAAACTTGGTGCAGCTAACAATGTATATATTTTATTACTTGAATTTTATTTTACATTTTTACGCATTTTTACTTTCTTCTATCTTTACAAGAAGAAAGTATTGGTTTCATGAAAATTTTCGAATTCCAGTTTTTGACGGATTTACACATTTTATGGGTCAGAGATTCCAAAAAACATGTTTTTACAAAATGTCTGTCTGTGAGTCTGTCTGTCTGTCCGTCTGTCTGTCTGTCTGTCCGTCTGTCTGTCTGTCTGTCTGTCTGTCTGTCTGTATGTATGTGACACAAATTTTGTGGGCGCTCTATCTCAAGAACTAATGCACGGAATTTAATAAAAATTTATATTCATGTAGTCTCTGATATAGATTGGTACTGATTAGTTTTTGGTGTAAATCGCCCTTCAGGTGGCGCTGCTATGTAGCATTTTGCAGGATTTCCGCAAAAGCTCTATCTCAAGAACTAATGCACGGATTTTTATAAAACTTCAGATTCCGTTAGTCCTTGACATGAATAGATGCTGTTTAGGTTTTGGTGTAAATCGCCCAACAGGTGGCGCTGCTATGCTACATTTTGCAGGATTTACACTATTTTTGCAGTAGCTCTATCTCAAGAACTAATGCACACATTTTCATCGAACTTCGGATTTAATTAGTCCTTCATATGAAATGATGCTGACTACGTGTTAGTGTTAATCGCCCAATAGGTGGCGCTGCTGTGCTGCATTTTGAACTATTTCCTCAATAGCTCTATCTCAAGAATTAATGCACGAATTTTCATCAAACTTCAGATTTAAGTATAACTTGATTAATACTGCTGCTGATTATGTGTTGTTGCAAATCACTCAACAGGTGGCGCTTCTATGCTGCATTTGTCATGATTTGCGCAATACCTCTATCTCAAGAACTAATACACGAATTTTCCTCAAACTTCATATTCAGTTAGACGTTGACGTAAGTTGGTGATAATTAGGTTCTGGTGTAAATAACCCAATAGGTGGCGCTGCTATGCTGCATTTTGCTGGATTTACCCGATTTCAGTGACAGTCATACCTCGAGAACTAATACACGGAATTTCATATTTTTAGAATTATCATGATGAACACAGACTGCCATTTAATTTGGCACTGAGATAGTGAATTTTGAAGTATTGACATTTTAATAAAAATTTATATTCAGTTAGCCCCTGATATAAATTGGTGCTAATTAGTTTTTGGTGTACATCGCTCAACAGGTGGCGCTGCTATGCAGCCTTTTTCACGATTTCCGCAATAGCTCAATCTCCACAACTAATGCACGGATTTTCATCAAACTTCAGATTCAGTTAGTCCTTGACATGAATTGAAGTTTTGTACATTTGGTGTAAATCGCTCAACAGGTGGCGCTGCTATACTGCATTTTTTTACGATTTCCGCAATAGCTCTATCTCAACAACTAATGCTTGGATTTTCATGAAACTTCAGATTCAAGTATACTTTGATATGAATTAGTGCAGCTTGTGTTTTGGTGCAAATCGCTCAACAGGTGGCGCTGCTATGCTGCACTTTTCAGAATTTCCATTATAGCTGTATCTCAAGAACTAATGCAATAATTTTCACCAAACTTCAGAATCAGTTAATCCTTGACATGAACTGACATATTGTACATTTTGGTGTAAATCGCTCAACAGGTGGCGCTGCTATGCTAAATTTTTCAGAATTTCCATTTCCACTATAGGTGTATCTCAAGAACTGATGCACGAATTTTCATCAAATTTTAGAATCAGTTAGTCCTTGACATGAATTGACATTTTATACAGTTTGGTGTAAATCGCTCAATAGGTGGCGCTGCTATGCTTTTTTGTGATTTCCGCAATAGCTCTATCTCAAGAACTAATGCTTAGATTTTCAACGAACTTCAGATCCATGTATACCTGGATATCAATTATTCCTGTTTATGTATTGGTGTAAATCACTCAACTGGTGGCGCTGCTAAGCTACATTTTTCAGAATTTCCACTATAGCTCTATCACAAGAACTAAGGCACGAATTTTTATCAAACTTCAAATTCAGATACACTTTGATATGAATTGGTGCTAAATTGATGTAATTTCTTGTACTATTTCAATGATTTAATTGACGTGATTTATATAGAAGAAAGTTTTGTGATGGCCACAACATACTAGTTTAGATATTAAACCATAATATCAAGGTAATTTCTTTTATAGTTCCTATATGAATATTTTTCTTTCTTTCCATTTTATTTTTTACATAAGAGAAAGGCAAACTTTTATTTCTGACACGCACGCATCTATATATTCTTGATAATGGGCAGAAAATATAACAAAAATTGTAGATCAGCTCAATTTATTCCATTGATAATATCATGCAAAATATTTTAAATATTAAATTATCATTATTATTTCTTTTAATATTGTTCTTCGTTAAATTTTATTAATTATAAAGCATTCAAGTGATACAAATAATAAAATAAAAATCATATAACCTTTCCTACTAATAAAATATGTCATTATTGAAATAAATTATGGGCAAAAATATCACAGAAGTTCTCTTGCCGGGCGTTGGATTTGAACCTGCGTCCTCTACAAAAATTCAGAGCTTTAAACTGGCGCCTTAGACCTCTCTGTCACCAGTAACTCATTCTAGTTTCCTGTAAATTGAAGAAGTCCGAAAAAGAGTTTTGGCACATGCGCATGTGCCCGAAAAATCGATACTTACAGAAATAGGTATGTTAAAAGGACCATTCTCAACATTTAATATCTTAAAATGTATCATATATATTAATATATGATACATTTTAAGATATTAAATGTTGAGAATGGCTTTTTTACTCGACTGCCAATAAGGGTTATGTGTTTCACACGTAATTCGGTATGTGGATTTCTTTATACCCTCGAAACATCCCAAACGGCTGGATGGATTTTAATGAATGAGGTCTTTATTGATTCGTCTTAACCGTCCGATGGTTATAGGCAAGGTTTTGTTTTTATAAATTCAAAATGGCGGCCGTAAAATACAAAATGACGGTAGAGACTTAAAAAAATTTTTACACACCGTATTGAGTGGAATATCATTGGATAGGTCTTTCAAAATGAAGACGATGTTTCATTGATTATTTTACAGTCAGAAGCTTCGTTAAATATTACACAACCTGGAAGCTGTGTAGGTAGGATCTCTTGATGAACTGCAACTCTAACCTTCATAAACATCTATAGGCCTCATCGAAACAGTGTTTATAGATAGGAACTAACAATTAAACACAACTTAAAAGTCATCAATACAAGTAAATTAAAAAAATAGGTAAGTAATATAAAAAATAGTTTCACATTGATGAGAAATAATTAATTAGTTCACTTTTTACGCAGTCGAGTTTTTTTGAATTTTTAAATTTAATTTTTACTTGTTTTTCTTTTTTCCAATGTTAAGAGTCCTGAGACTCCGTAAATTGCAATCCGAATATATTTACGCTAATTAGAGCATGGACAGAAAGCATACAGAGAGTAGACAGACAAACCTGATTCATAAACGCTTTTGAACTACGTTGAAAAATCTTTATGAAACTTTTCATCATCTTTTCACCTATGTTGAAAAGTGCTAAAAGGAACCTTTATCAGTAAAACAAGAAAGAAAAAAATCATGATTCAAGCATAGCTTATGAAACACTTCTCAACAGATTCAGAGTAATGTAACAAAACTGCACCTTTTTACTAGTTAAAATATTATGTTAGTTTTCAATCATATGGAAAAGCATAACACATTTGAAAACCCGATTTCAGCCGTTTTCCATCTTCAATCGGAAAATTATCCGAATTCTTTGAGCAGTCCTGTATATTATAGATTTGTATCTATTAGCTACATGCATGCAAAAATTTAGTTTAGTTAGGAAATACATATCTCAGTTGAATATTCCATTCTGCAATTTACGCTGATAAGGAGAATGGTACGTGAATTTTTTTGTGCAGCCCTGTATAGGAGGTATAGAATTTATAAACAACGAGTAACATGCAAAAAAGTAGTTAAATTTAAAAGCGAAAACCGAAATAAAAAACGAATTTCCAGCAATTATTAGTCAAAGTCAGTACTGTAATCGATTTCTTTTGTGTGTCCCTGTAAATGAAAGACAATTGCTATGAATGCCTTATTCTGTCGTAATCATCTTGTAGTGAAATGCAGTGATTTATATTTATATCAGTTTCAATACATTTGGAATAGCTTAATGTATTAAAATAAGATTTTCACCTATATACATTAATGTAATGGAATTCTTTTGAGCGTCCCTGTAAATGAACTATTAATGATACGCACTTCATATGCAATACCAAACATGCCATGATAAGCATCATTAACATATTTCAATTGCATTAAAATACGAGTATATTTACGTGAGTTATAGCGTGTATAGACGGACAGACAAACCGAATTCATAAACACTTTTCAACTTAGCTAGAAATAGTTAAAACTTAAAATCCTACATTTTTATTCGTTATTTCCATTACTTTCAAAGACAATTATTTAAATTCCACCAATTTCCAAGCATGCGAGAATAAGTGTCGCATATCCGTTTCTGTCAAAAAATAGAATGGGGAGCTTTACTGACGTCCTTCCTTTCACGTAATACGCAATCTGGTCTTATTTCCTGAATTTAAAGAGAGAAGTAAATTTGATAACGCGGATCCACTTTTAAAATATTTTATTTTAAATCTCATGAGGGCTGTTAAATAAAATGTAAGTGGAGTAAATGTTTCCGCTTTGAAAGCACTTTTAGAAGTGTATTTAACATTGTTTCTCTTTTCAAGCATTCTGTTATTATTTAAATTCACTCTTTTGTCAAATTATTGTACTTGTAATTCAATGACAAATTCTCAATTAAAGAATTTCCCCCTTAAAAAGTATATGTTTTATTATATAAACCTTTCTCTATTTTATACACACGTGATCGGCATTCAACGAGAGTTTCCATTTCGAGATTTTCAAGAAATATTTCAGATATAAAAGACATTATGTTTCAAAAGATTCTATAATTAGTGCCGGATGTTTACATAATACAGGATATCCCAAAAAGGTCCGAACAACTTCAAAATTTTATTTAACCTCTTCAGTTCCAAAGCTGAAATAATAATACAAATGCTTTTTCATTGGTTTCTTCCAATCAAAATGACATCGTAAATGACAGAAAAAATACCTTTTCTGAAATTGATCCTTTAGACGCTTAGTAATTTAGGTTACAAAATATGGATCTAAAACTACAAAGCCCCTTAAAAACATCAATTTAATAACCATTAACCTAAATTAACGCAATCTCAAATTTATGAGCTTTAAACAAGTAAATAATCTACAAATCCTCATTTTTTTATTAAAAAAGATTTAAGTTAAATATTTATGAAAATTTCTCACTTTTTTGATCATACTATCTTTTGAGCAGTTTTAGGCATTTTGCTAACTCAGATGATAATAACTTTTATTTTATGTGGGAATCAGCTTAGGTGCTGCCATTTATTCGTTTGCTTTGAACGCAAAAGTCATTCAGTTATTAAGAAGTGATGTGAAAATGTAAAAATTCGGATATTTTAGTTTTTATAAGGAAAAGAACAGAGGTCCCCGTATGGGGACCCAGGGACCGAAGACGTTAAAAAAAAAAAAAAGATTAGGCCTACAGCAGAACTAGTTACAACTATAGATAGGATAACTCAAAACTTTTTCTTCTACAGTACGTTTCTGGTCATAGATGGTGCTGCACAACACTTAAACGATTATTTAAGAATTCTGTTATTCAAAATGGCGGATACGAATGGAGCTGACATAACTCCACAAGACTTTTCCTTTTTGGGTTATGTAAAAGAAAAAAGATACTTTGTACCGAACAAAAGTTAATAGTCTCATGGAATTGAAACATAAGATCCAAACAGCTGTCGCTACTGTTGATGTTGGCATGCTAAAACTTTCTTGGATTGAATTGGAATTTCTTGATATTCTTCGTGCTACAAAATTATCTCATGTTGAAGTTTAGTAAGACAGTAAAAAAATTTTTTTTTTGAGTTATTCTATCTATTGTTTTAGCTCCTATTGCTGTAGGACGTTTATATATGTGTATATATATATATGTAAAATGTTGAAATCGTACGGTTCTTTTTGGGATACCCTGTATTTTTCATCTGGACAAATATTAATTTTGTTTCAATAATAATATAAATTGTAAAAATTTAAGATCGCTGTTTTTTTTTTTTTTGTAACCTAAGAACAGTTGAAAAATAAGCATATTCAGTCAAGGGGAAAAGCGTTTTTCTATTTTTAATTTCTATAGATATATTTGATTAAATTTAAGACATGATGTGACATATGTAGATTTTACTTTTACTTATTTTATCCATAAAACATCATCTTTAAAACACTTACAAACGTATGACAACCGCTATTTAAAATACAAATTTTTGTCTAATTTAATTGCAGAAATTTCGCCTTATATAAAGCAAAATTTTCTATTCCAAAACAGCGGTATTTAAAAATCCGGAATGTAATCAGCGTGTATTACTATTTTTTTTTTTAAGTTATGTGTTTTCTTTTTTTTTCATATGATGGAATTATATATTTTCTTTTAACACATTGTTCGTTCATTAATTACTTGCATTTATACAGCTGCAAACTGTTACAGATTTTTTTATGACCACTATGCTTGAAAAATAATTTTCGCCTTGTTTAATCGTAGAAATCTTAGAAATTGTATAAATAAGGTAAATTAAATGGATTTAAGTGAAGTTAATTTAAATTAAAGGAGCCAGAGCTATTAAATTCGTTATGTACTTAAATCCCTATGTAAATAATAATCTATAGTATTTCTCGCCCATATATAGCGTATCCTAAAACAGATAGAAACGCGCTTTAATTTTTTACCTGTTGGAAATATTTAGGAAATGTAAATTGCAAAAGTGTTCAAAATAAGGTAGAAATTTTAACCTCCTCGGTTCTGAAATATCACATGTGATACTTCATAAAAAACTCATATAAAAACTAAACGATTTGATTTTTTTTTACATTTTTACTGTACTTCAATATAGCTGAATATTTTTGGCTTTGAATTTAAACCAATTATTGGCACCACTTATGCGTATTTCCTCATAAAATAAGTGTTATTTTCACCTGAGTTTTCAAAATGCATTCCGAACGGTTTGTCCAAGAAAGTAATAAATTTTCATAATTAATTAACTTAAACGGTTTACAATTTTTAAAAAAAATGAGGATTTCTAGATCATTCAATTAATTAAAGGCATTCAATTTGTTACTACGTAATTTAGGTTATCAATAATTAAATCGATATTTTAAGGTTGTTAGTAATTTTAGATCGTATTTGTGTACCTAAATTAACAGCACACTAAAGTATCAATTTCAGAAAAACGGTTCCTTCTCTCATTTATGGTGTCTTTGTGTTTGCACAAAATCAAAAAAAGTATATTTGCAGTGTTATTTTACTTTTGTGTCAGAATAGGTTGATTAAATGGACTGCTCAGCTGACTACCCAGCAAAAGAGCAAAATTGTAATGTTGTTTTCTATGTAATCTTTTAAAAATGCTAAAAAAAAAGATTATTTTACCAACATGGTATAAATATACATAATTACACATATGAATATAACCCTTGAGCGTATTAATCATTAATCGATTATTTAAAACTGCATTATACTAACTGATTATATCAGTTTAAATAATACATCTACTACAGTGAAACCTGCAGCTTAGTGAATGGATATATCAATTCACGGCGGTGATAAGGTTAACTCTTTTAAGAATTTTCTTCGGTTTCTGCATCCAATAAGTTTTCTCCTTGCTCTGTCACGTACAAGAGTAAACGTTTCCAGTGGTGTAGTCGTAAAAAAAAAAAAAAAAAAAAAAAAAAAAAAAAAAAAAAAAAAAAAACAGAGGATATACGCTCTAAGCAGATGGTATACGCTCAAGGCAGAGGGTATACCCTAAAGTGTATATACTATAGTTTTTTGAGAAACAGAGGGTATACGGTGTTCCTCAAAAAAATCCAGAAGGTACATTGCGTATACCCCCGTATACCCACCACTATATCCCTGAACGTTTCATTTTTCTACTATCAAAAATCACCGAGTTATCATACATTGAATTTTCTGAAATTTTGGACTTTTCTCTTACAAAAAATGTGTCTTACTGCGTTTAGTCTTGTAAACTACGAAATTTCATATAATTCAGAGTAAAAAATCCCTATGGTTTAACGTCGCAGAAGAATGGAATTTTTCTCGCTTTATTTGTCAGAGCAAGAACTTTTTTTAGTAACTATCTTGCATTACTACACCCTCATAAAGTTACTGCAATTTTTTTAATAAAAAATAATCACAGTATTACTAGGGGAGATAGGGATAATTAGGATTACTTTTTGACAATATGAACTTTGACAATTAATTGCCAGGGTATGAAGTGGACTACATCTAAAGTTATGTATAATTTTACTCAGAAGGTAGTTGTCTCTTGAAATATGTAAAGAATTATTTTCAATCTACCATGTTACCTGGCACAAGTGTCTTTTTCAAAAAATACTTCTTTAATCCCAATTACCCCATGAAATGGGGTAATTGGGATCAGTGGTATTTCCTCTCATGGCTTACAAGATACGCAGTCATGAGTAAATGGGATTAAAAGATCATAGTGTGGACTTTGCAGCAAGATATTTTTTGTTTTACAACTATAACTTTTCTCAGATATAAAGTATCGGAAATATATGTACTCTGGAAAAAAAAAGTTTTTTAACACGTTCACGCCGGCGCGTTGGTTCACACTCGACTGTCTCAGAGCTGCCAAGTCTCCGGCTTTTTGTATATCAGTATTTTAATACAGAAAATGTTGTTTCATTTAATTAGAACAATTGGGAGATTTAAAAGAACAACATTTTCTCTAAAATCACAGTGGTGTGCAAAAAGCTGGAGACACTCTGAGACAATCGAGTGTGACCCACCGCGCCGACGTGAACGTGTTAAGTTATTTTCAATATTAATATATTTTTAACTCTGGCGACAAAACAAAATCAAATGGAAAATTTTCTATTGGAAATTTATAGCCTTGTTGTATTACTACTGAACTAATTTTTAAAGTTAAAAAAAATTAAAAAAAATTCTTCAAAATAACATGAAATGCAAGCAACGGGCGAAGAAGGATCAGTCAAAGCTCATATGTTGTGAGGAGGAAAATTTCATTTACGTGGAATATATTGAGCCCTAATTAGGCCTAAAACATGCAGTCAAGGCTAAAATTTGGAATAAATGCGAAACAAAATTGTAAAAAAAGTGTTTTGCTAACACAAAATGTGCAGAAATGTAAACCAAACTAGTGGTATTTCACAGGATCTGAAAAACGGAAAGGTTAAAAAAATACATTCGAAACCACAATTCGATTTAAATAGAAAATAAAATTTTCTATCCTAATTTACCCTAATCCCAAAAACTCTATGAAGCTATTTACCCATAAAATGCTATTTCTGGGGTAATTAGGATGATGCAGATTACAGTCGAACCTCTATTTAACGAACCTCTATTTTGCGAATTTCTCTATTTTGCGAACTTTTCCTTAGAACCAAGAATATTTTGCGAATTTCTTCGTAAAATAACCTCCAAATAGCGAAGTGCATTCTCTATTTAACGAACTTTTTCTTGTGATCAAAATTTTTTTTTCTCCCCATTTCTCAAAATATTTCTGGACATTTCAAACTTATTCTTTCTTTAAACACATTTTATGATGTTCAATGGCCTTTAACTGGTTTTACCAGGCTCCTTCTTTGTCAGCAGTGAGGATTCGGTAAGTACGGAGGACGAAGACGATAATCCGTTAAAGTAACTTTAAAAAATATGGATACAGTGAGAAAAAAAGAAGAAATTAACCATGATGCGCTGATTGATGATTCTATTTCACTTAATTCTCAAATTGAGACCTCGGAAACACTATCCGAATTGGATATTTTCGACAGTGTGAAAAATAAAAACAATACAGCAATGAATTGCGATGAAGACGAATATGATGGTGATGGAAATGGTCATTATGCAGGAATTAACAAAACTTCGTATGATGAAATGCTAAAATCATTTGAAACAATCCGAAGCGAATTATAGTTAGAAGAAAATACGCACGAAGTGGTTTTTGGTGCATTGCAAAGATGCGAGACGTATTATGAGAGAAAGCACTTTTTAAAATAAAAAACTCATGCAAAAATTAACAGAGTTTTTCAGAAATTAAATTTAAGGACCCATATGTTAATGTATGGTTAAAATTATTTGTTATAATAATAATAAATACGATAATGTCATTAAAATTCGTTAATTTTAATGTAAAAGTATTTACTTTAAACAGAAAATACAGTGTATTCCCGGACAATGTTTTGTTTCCCTTGCAGATTTCAAAAATTTAAACACACAGAAAAAATGAATTGATGATGGATATCGGTGAGTAAAATAAATAAAACAAATCGATATAATTTATTTTAAAAAAATGTGATTAAATACTTTTAGTAAAAATATTTAGTGTTTATGAATTTAAAATCTGTTTTATGTAGTTTAAAGTATTTTAAAAGGTGAATCTTTATTTAACGAATTTTCCATATAACGAACTTTTTTCTGGGATTTAGCGACTTCGTTAAATAGAGGTTTGACTGTATTAACATTATGCTTCGTCTGTTGCAAAAGTAACCATTTCCTCTTAAAAACAACCTTTTTCAAAATTTGGACCCATAGCTATATTTCAATATTCCTACATTTTTTTACACAGGACCTTTTTAACTTAAAAATTGTCACTTTGACGAGCAATGTTTTTCTTTGTGTTCTGGGAAAACAGTGATTATTTCTATAGGAACATGCATTTTCACTCCAAAAAATTGCACGACTTCATAATTAACATGGTCATTTTTTTTTTATCTGTTACAGATTGCACCTTAAGATCCTTACATATTGCACCCTGATCTTAATTACCCCTGATCCAAATTACCCCTACCTTCCCTATATGGTGTATAAATATTTATCCAGAATTAAAACTTATACAAACATTAAAATCACCTAAAAAATCTTCAAATCGGTCGGCATCTACGAACTTTATCAGGATTACGGTGTTACAAAATAAATAAATAAATCCACTTATTTCAGTTTCTTTTCTACTTTGGACGGATTTGAAAAGTTATGAATATTTACAATTTCAAAAAATCATGTATTTTCTTCTGTTTTGCTGTTGTTGTTGTTTGTTTGTTTGTTTGTTTTTTACTCAGCTTCTTCGCAGATATCGGTTCGATCGCCAGGGTTTTTTCATTCTTTTTCGCGTCGGAGGGGTTAATTTTTTTTTCAATATGCGAATACAGCCGCTTAAAACTGTCAAAATGTAATAACTCCATAGTTAAGGGCTTATAGTATTAAGTGCGAATTTTTTTTTTTATTTATAATTTTCTGGATGTTTTTTAGACGATATTTTTTTGTAAGTGGAATATTGAATAAATATACTTTTGGTGCTTTTTTATATAATTTAAGATGTATGCAACATTAATGTTTATAATATAGTGTTATGTTTTAATTTCCCATATAAAATAAATATATAAAACAAGAAAATAGTGTAATTGGCTTTATTATGGTGTCATTTTACCTGTCATTAAATAAAGTCAATATTTCTTTTTCAAATAAGTGGTATCAATAATCAATTTGAATGTCTAAACCGTAATTTAATGCGACTGTTAAGGGCTTAATTCTATCTCGCACCACTTTCTCAAATCAAAGAATCTTTCATAATCAATTTAACAATATCTGCAAGCAGAAATATACTACAAACTTTTTTCTTTTTTTAAATAGTGGTATAAATAGAAAATTGAAAAAATGCGCTATTGGGCAAATTCATGACGTTCTTATACGTCAAACACGATCAAAACACCGCCCCCTGAATACTAGGGCTGAGCGCTGGACCAAAAATGGCGGCTGCCGAAGACGGATTTTTTTCAGAGTGTGTACAGTCCCTTAAATATTCCTACCAATATTTTTTTGAAGTTTTTTCCGCTTCATTTTTCTGAGAATAAACAAGGTGGAGAAATCTTTTATAAAATACTGGTGTCTACATTTAAGGGACCGTACCTATGCTAAAAAAAATCCGCCTTCGGCAGCCGCCATTTTTGTGTGAGCGCTCAGGCCTATTATCCAGGGGGGCGGTGATCAAAAGGTGAATCGCATAAGAAAATTACAAATTCCACGATTAAGGGGTCTCAGGACTTTTAAAATCGGAAAAATAAAGACAATTTTCAACATTTAATATCTTAAATATATGTGATTTAAAAACGCAATTTTTATTGGCATTAAAAGATATCAGAATGTTCTTTCATTTCATAAATTTAAAAAATTGCAAGATACAAAATTAGTATTTATAGGGCGCTCTAAACTGACAGACACCTGTCCAACAGAAAATTGGTATAACAAGTTTCGCGCCTTTTGCAACTAGAATGAAATTTTTTGTACCTACTTATACTTCAGATTATAATAATTATCCTGAACCTAAATAAATTTGTATTTAAAACATTTTTATATTTTTAATACAAAGTTGTATTAGCTAATAAAAAATTTTGAAAATTCTAACAGTATAATCATCTAAAATAAATTTTTTTGGAACACAAAAAAATGAAATTTTAGGTTCAGTTTATAAACTGAACCTAAAATTTCGTCATCAGAATGTATAGTGAATGATATAGTGAATATATATGAAAATTACAAATGCATAGGAAAAATGGAAAAAAAATCATCGAATATAAACAAGTAATCATATAACGCGCCCTACATTTTCGCGATTGCTCGTGTACTCTCTATGTCGCGACGCCGTAAGTTGTCCAACCATTCAACCCTTAAATTCGGGATACGAAAAGATAATGTATCGTTACAAACTCCTGAAGCTCTTAAATAAATTTCAATGGACTCTCTTATAAATAAGTGTAAATAAAAATGAGACCTGTAGATTATTTTACGCTCGTTAAAAAGTATGTTAATGTTCTCTATTTGATTTAGTCGAGATAAAGCAGTATTACCTCTATATTTTATGTCCGCTATATGTTCTTTACATCTGATATTAAATTTTCGTTGGGTTATACCTATATAATGATTTTTGATTCCTCCCACCCTAATAAATAGAATCATATACACTCCTGAGAGGTCATCTCTATTAATAGGATCAATTTTAGACTTTCAATTGACTTACTATTCGCACTTAACAATTAAAATATTTCTATTCTTAATTAGTAATTCCATACACCTTGGAAATTTCAAGGGGTGTACTCAAGTTGCTTTCAAGAACATCTTCGTAAAAGTTAAAAAAGAAAAAAAAAAAAAAAAGATCTAACATGAAAAAACAATATTTTAAGAGTAAAAGTGTATTTTAGTTATCGAAAAATAAAACACATATGGGAGCAAACAAAGACGTTATAATATTTTTTCTCTTGGAAAAAATCTTGATGTAAACTTAATCTATCGTTTTATATAAAAAATAAAGCTATATTAAATTTCTGCTTTTAAAATGTTTGAATCAATATTATCTTACCTTAGAAAAATTTCCGTCTTATGTTAACGTGATTGTTACTGGGAAGTGTGTAGAAACTATTTAAATTACGTAAAAGAAAGCGTCACACGATTAAAGTATATTTTGAGCTGAAGAAAAAGAAAAGAACTCGAACTTTTATCGAATAAAAAAATAATGTATAAACTCTGCGAAACTAATCTATGCACTTCGAGATTCATAAAGCCATATGTAATCTAAACAAACCTTTTATGTTTGCTTTTGGCGCAGAAGATGACTTCTATGAATGGAGTTACGAATAAAGAGGATGATGCATATAGTGTAGATCCTATAAGTTGCGATTGAAGTAACTGAGATGGTTATCACAAGATGATGACTGATTTTTTACATCGGATCAACCGTTTCTGATTACCTTGGAGCAAGCTTTCACCAGCGAATTTTGAATAGAATAATTCGCCTTATTTTAGAGGCTTATTCATGCAAACATTCTCTCACAAATACTGTCAAATTTTCTATTCTTTTTTTACTGGTGGAAGTTAACCCGGGTATTAAAATCTCTGTCGCTGTCACTGACCAGAGGCTGTTTATGTTGCCACATTAACGCGGAAACATAAGGCCTGACTACCGCCAAAGTAAACATCGACCAGTTACGATGATTATATGTTTCTTACAATAATTACGATTAAAATTCTGGATTAATAATGCGTTTTCTATTGAAATTTGGATGTGGAAGTTTTCCCTTGCGGTAATGAGGCACTGTGAAACCGGTTACAGTTAAAGCTTCGCCATTTAGATCATATCGCTCACCCGCAAGAAATGTGACACATCTCGCAAAAATTCATTTTGCGTTTTATTCCACTAATAGGTCCGTCATATGTCAGTCTTGCCATACAAACCGTTTCATAAGTGTAGTTATACGGAAAATCACTTTATTACGCTATATGTCCATTTGTGACCACAGAGGATGGGTGGATTGTGTGGGGAGGTAAAATTACCCAACTCTTAAAACCTCATCCCACGTCTTCATTCTTAACCCCTTGAGGGGCGCCATTTGCAGTCTGCAAACGGTTAATTTTAATGCCTAAATATTCAAATGGCCCCAGTATTTTTTTAGTACAATTTCGACCTCATAATAAACGTGAAAAAGGGCTTTTGATTATTTTCAAATAAATTTGTTTGTTAATTGCGGTGTGAATTAATTATTTGAGCATTTTTTGAGCAGAAATGCCTTGCTCCTGAAAGGGTTAAGGGTTTTATGTTTTTATGCACGTTTTTATTCCTGCATGCAGAACTAGTGGTGCAATTTCATCTTATAGTAAAATTATGCTAATTTTCTTTTGCCTCTTCATTGAAATTTACTTTTGTCGAGATATGTCACTATTCTTGCTCGTGAGCGACATGTCAATTCTTCTTTATTGAAAGCTCCTGGGTTCTATGCATGCTATTAAAAGATCATCATGTACTTGTGGAAATCAAGACGAACAGGCAAAATAATTTTAATTTATATACCTTTTCAATTTTTTTAAATGTATGTTTCAGATATGTTCTCAATTCTCTGATTTTATATACATTTCGGTTGTCAAAAAATGTTTTTCCCGCTTAACAATCGTAAGCTTTCCGACACATTCACGGACCCATTTTAAGCATAAAATTCGCCGGCAGGACTGCTGAAGTTTCTTTTAATCGAATAGGGTTTCTCATTTTTCAAAAACAAAATTGAGTTATAAGCGATTGTCTTCTCATGACGGTTTTTCTCCTACTGTTGCTTCTAGAAATTTGCTTCAAAAGTCAACTTTGACAAAATTTTCTGAAAAAGCATCTGCGCTAAGTACATGCTCCATACAATGCTCCAATGGAATAACTTCTGTAATTTCTCCCTATGACAATTTGAGGATTAAGATGTATTGTCATTTTTTATATCGATTGTACGTCTGAAACCGTTTTTACATTTATAATTCAATGCAAGATCAGCAAATATTTATTAAATATGATTCATTCACTACTTGAAATGCTCGTTAATTTCAAGAGATGCAATCCTGAAAGATCAAGGTAACAACCAAACAAAGTGTTCAGAATTTCCTCGTATAAAAATGATACTGATACCAATCAGTTGGCACATTTACTATTAATAAAGCATGCATGATTTAAGTTTGGGACAAATCTACGCATTAAAATGTTAAATAACTGTTGAAATTTTGAAATGTTTCTTTTGCATGTACAGCCGTGGAAAAAAGATTCAACACCCCTTCTTACTCTAAAAACTAATTATAATAGACGAAAGTTACTGGTACCAAATGATTGGAAATATTGTCTCCTTCTCAATGATGTATATAAAATTTGCTTAGGGTGCCATCTGCAAATTAAAACCAGACAAAACTTTTTTTTTCAATAGCAACACCCAATTTTAACAATCTATTTTAAATCTTCGGTACAAACTATGCCTAGAAACGAAATTTAAAGTAATTTGAATGATAAGTTTTTTAATTATAAACATTCAGCATTTAGAGCATCAAATGTTAAATTACATTTTTTTTTATTAATATCTTGAAATTATAATCTGAAAGTAATAATTTTTTGTCTGGTTATAATACTAAAAAACCCAAACATAAGTACATTGAATTTGTAATTTAAAAAATTTTATAATATGAATTATGAAATTATTATTCGAAAAAATATGAATTGCAACCTACAATTTTTTGATAGATTTATATTTATTATGTCCTGCTTTATTTTCTGAATTTCAAGATTTTCTTCCAAGAAAATGTTGATTTCAGTCTAAGATGCACAGAAAAGCATAATTTGAAAAATATGTATTTCACTCATTTTATTAAAACATTTCTGCTGGCAGTAGTCGAAACATATTAAGCAAGTAAAGTGGTCACATAGGCAAGAAATAATGCTTAATTAGAAGTGATATATTCATTCTGTAGCATTCAACAATCGAGCACCGAACTTCAATTTTGATACAGCCCGTAAAATATGCTCATTTTAAAATAATTAATTTAGCTGAAACTAATCGCAGGAATTTCTTAAAAATTGGATTTAGGCTCATTGATGGATGTATTTATTGTATCAAACTTGTGTGCTGCCATTGAAAAAAAAAAACAATGTCTGTGTTCGTTTTGATATGTAGATGGCACCCCTAAGCAAAGTTTATACACATAATGTAAAAGTGGCGTTTATTTCCAGTCGTTTGGTATCAGTAACTGTTTTCTACAATAGTTTGTTTCACTAAATGATCACCTCGAAAACCTCGATATCAAACTTTAAGTGTTTTGTGCCATAAGTTTTGGAACTAAAATTATTCAAAACATTGGCGTTTTTATTGACAAATTTCTTTATGTATCTTTATTTTTATTATTTAAAATAACAATCTTATCACCCTGCTTTTTTTTAGGAACGCACAACATAAAACTTCAATCACAAGCTGCAGACACTCCCTAGTAACCTCCAAAGAGTATGGCAGTTCTTTTCTCAGATTATATCATCTAATGTTTTTTCTTCAGATTAGAAATCTTTCTGTTATTAATTGAAGAACTTGTAACATTCTGTGTGATTAAATAAAGCGTGAAATTCTATTATTCTTGTAATCCATGTTATTTTATGATATGAAATTTATAGTAAAAATTTATGAATCATATTAAAAACATTACAGTATCCAATTTATAAATGCGTCCTATCTATCTGCGTCCTACGTTTTATATACGGGTTAAAGTATTTTGAAATAAATCATGAAAATTTTATGCAAACATTTTGAAAGTACTCAATATTTAATCTTGATACGTCGTCGTTCAGATTGCAGGTTCGGAAATTCAAATTATTCCATAGTGCGTCGAAGAATAAGAACGTATTCATAAATTTGTTCTAATATATAAAATTCGTAACTTCCATAAATAAACACACTCTACAGCTCGAATTAAACAACTTCCTTCTTAAAAAAAAAAAAAAAAAAAAACTTATATACATTTATTTACAAAACAATATTAAATATTATTATTTCTCTCATTTGAGAGTTCTATTTTTACCGATACACCGGTTCAAATCAAAAGTTACATCTACACTGAAATGAAAATCGGAAAACAATAAAAGGGGGTTGCCACAGTGCCAACTAACAGAAAATGGCAAGCATCGCCAAGTTGGCATTCTCAACATCCTGCCCCCCGCTGAACACTTAGTTCAGCATCTGTATTAAACAATTTAATAAACATAAGAATATACTTACAAACATAACAAATTTTCAGATAACATACTTACATACAGCTACAGATGTAAAAGAAAAAATTATAAGAATGCTGCAATCTACAAAAGAAAATAAAATACATGAATTGTATGAAAATTAAACAATAATAAGGGTAAATATTAGTAACAAAAGAAATTAAGAGTTCTATAACAGTTCTTATTTTTAGTGTAAGAGTTTTAGTGTCTTTTAGTCCACTAAGTCCAATTCGAGATTGTATAATAGCTGCAGAGGTCGTTTAAGATCGCCTTTTGCAGTCTGTAATACACATGATCTTATTTTCGAGTTACGACCAAATATGAGTTCTTTAACACGACTACACTTCCATATATGTTTTTGGAGCTTTTCATCCTGAATTATCACTATATCGTTAACTTTGAACTGAGGCGATGAATTTATGTTTTTCACTTGAAAAGCAGATCTAAGTTCTAACAAATATTCATTTCTCCACCTTTTCCAAAAGTGGTCAGTAATTTGTTGCTTATATTTATATTTTCTCGTCAACAA
Organism: Maratus speciosus; assembly: GCA_963932465.1. Classification (NCBI taxonomy): domain Eukaryota; kingdom Metazoa; phylum Arthropoda; class Arachnida; order Araneae; family Salticidae; genus Maratus; species Maratus speciosus. The sequence goes on along the minus strand of OZ010793.1, from coordinate 111,365,425 downwards.
AATCTTATTGGATTTCTCTTGCGTACAAACTGGTAATCCATAAGAAGGTAAGGACATTAATCGTTTACCAACTAAACAAGTTGGAAATTGCTCGTCAAACGTGGCAAATGAGGTGCGTTCGTACTATAACTAGTTTTATAATTATTTTTTGCACCCCATATTGTACTGAATGTATATTTTTTTGCGCTTCATAAGTGCATAGTCTGTAACATCATTAAAATCCACTTACAATAATTTTTCCCCATTCCCCGTAATGTAACGGAAAACTTTTGACTGTCCCTGTAATTAAACTATACATTCGATTTTAATAATATTTTAAATGGCTCGACAAAATTTTGCAGCAATTATACATTTAAAATTTCAGACCATTCGGAAAGCTGTAAAATCATTAAAATGCATTTGCAATAATTTTTTCCCATTGGCCATAATGTAACAGAAAACTTTTGGGTGTCCCTGTAATTAAACTATACATCCGATTTTCATAAAATTGGAAATGGCTCAACAAAATTTTGCAGCAATTATATATTAAAAATTTCAGACCATTCGGAAGGCTGTAAAATCATTAAAATGCATTTGCTATAATTTTTTCCCATTGGCCGTAATGTAACGGAAAACTTTTGGGTGTCCCTGTAATTAAACTATACATCCGATTTTCATAAAATTGGAAATGGCTCGACAAAATTTTGCAGCAATTATATATTAAAAATTTCAGACCATTCGGAAGTCTGTAACATCATTAAAATTCACTTGCAATAATTTTTCCCATTGGCCGTAATGTAAAGAAAAACTTTTGACTGTCCCTGTAATTAAACTATACATCCGATTTTCATAAAATTGGAAATGGCTCGACAAAATTTTGCAGCAATTATTAAAAATTTCAGATCATTCGGTCGGGTAGTTTTTGCTCTGTTATATGCGGACGGACAGACAGACGGACTGAACGACGACTATAGGTGCTACGTATTTATATAATTACGAACGCACCTAAAAAGGAGATGACGTTAAAGGTGATGATTCAGCATTTTCTTCGTAGAGATAACATAAAGGACGTGAATTAATCACAGCTTCAATTTCTGTAAGTATTGTTTCTAGCTCTTCATAATGGAGACAAGTTTTGCCTAGAACCTTTTCTAAAGTTGTTTTAACTGATCTGACCATTCTTTCCCAGAAGCCGCCCCACCAGGAAGCCCTGGGAATTATAAACTTCCATGTTATCTTATTCATTCTCAAATAATCAAAAATTTCTTGCTTAGAAATTCTTTTCCAAGCATATTTTAATACCAAATCAGCTTTAGAAAACGTTTTGGCATTGTCATTGTACATTATTTTGCAGAAACCTCTTCTAGAGAAAAATCTTCGTAGTGCTAAGATAAAGGTTTCAGTACTTAGATTGGTGACTAACTCTAGATGTATCGCTCTCGTTACAGCACATGTGAATACGACAATATAAGCCTTACCAGTACCTTCAGAAGTTTTATAATAAATCGGACCGGCAAAATCGACACCAGAGGTTTCAAAAACTGGTGTTTTGACGATTCTATCTTTCGGTAAAGGTGCTATTTCCACCTTTCCAGGAATAGCATTACGTTTTCGACATATCATACACGATCTTAAGACGGATATTACAAACCTTTTTCGCTTTAATATAAAATACCTTTCACGAAGGTGAGCTAAAGTGACAGCTACACCAAAATGGTACATTCTTTCATGAGCATCCTTAATGAGTAATTTTACAAAATAAGATTTATTAGGAAGTACCCACGGATGTTTTTCCTGCTCTGTAACTTCAGAAAACTGAAGTCGTCCGGATAAAACAAGTAAATTGTTTTCATCGAATTGTGGATTAAGGTTGTACAAAGAAGAATCTTTATTAAGTGGGTTTTTTTTTGTTTAAGTGCTTCTATTTCAATTTTAAATGAAGTTTCCTGAGTTTGTTTAATCCAGTATTTTTCTGCTATTTCTATTTCTGAGGTAGTTAAAGGTCCTAAAATTTTAGGGTTTTTCGAATTGGCATTATGAATAAAACGCTTTATCCAAGCAGTAATATTATACACGCGATTTAAACTACTGAACTTTGCCATATCAAATACTGGCTTAGGAGTAGAGTTTGATTCGTTACACAATAGTGTTAAATTTGGTTTTGCTTTCATTTCATTAAAAGCTTCGGGATCCATTTCTATAGCCCTTTTTGAAGGCCACATATATTCTGGTAGTGATAACCAAGGTGAGCCGAGCCACCATACTTTATTACCCATTAACTTCGATAAGTTTTCCCCTCGCGTAAGCAGATCCCCAGGGTTTTCCTTTCCGGGACAATAATTCCAGCCTTTGGATCTGTCAATGACTGAATTTCGGTTACACGATTGGAAGTAAAGGGTTTCCAGTTTGCAGTAGAACCCCTAATCCAACAAAGAGTTATTTCTGAGTCCGACCATTACTTTATATTTAAATTCGAAATGTGTAATTTTTGTTTTAAATATTTCCACATTCTAGCGGCAACTATTGCACTGATCAATTCTAGCCGTGGAATGGTTAACCTCTTGAGGGGGGCTATTCTACATTTACTCCAAGCAAAACTTGTTTAAATTTCTCCAGTTAATGAAATGGAGCGCAAATAAGCAACTGCTCCATACGCTTTGGGACTAGCATCACAGAATATGTGAATTTGTGAATTTTCGGAAATGTTTATCATATTAGGAAAATATTTTCGGGTATTTCAAATGTGCGTAAATGTACAACTTCTGAACACCAAGTGTTCCACTCGCATTTCAAATCTTCGGGTAATTTATTGTCCCACTCTAAGCCTCTTTGCCATGTTTCTTGCAACAAGGCTTTAATACGTATTACAAATGGATTCACAAATCCTAATGGATCATAAATTTTCAGTAACATTTTAAGAACTGTTCGCTTCGTGGGATCATCGATATAACACTCTTCAAAGGGCTGCGCATCTAACTTCGAAACATCAGACTCAGTATTCCATATCAATCCTAGCAGTTTAAGATACTACCTGTGTTCTCCTCACTTATACCTAAGTTACCAGATTCCCAGATTTCCCTAAGTTTAATAGAATTTGTTTTAAACTTTCTTAAATTCATCCCAGCTTCTTTAAGAATTTCAGAAGCTGTAGCTGATAAATAATAAGCTTTGTTATCTAAATCTGATCCGGAAATTAAATCATCGATATATAGGGAATTATCTAACACATCTACAACACTTGGATGTTGATCTCGATATTTCTTTATATGATGTTTAATTGTGGCAGCCAAAATGAATGGTGAGCATGTAACGCCAAATGGTACACGTCTAAATCTTAAAATTTTGAAAAGGATGTTTGCGTCAATATCGAACCAAAGAAATTTAAGTTAATCTCGGTCTTCTTCAGTTACAGAAATTTGAAGAAAGGCCTTTTCAATATCGGCACAAAACGCAGTATTGAATTTTCTGAAATTAATAATAATTTCTAATAAATCTGGGTTCAAATTTGGGCCACCGTACAAACAATCATAATGATTTGCTGTTTTCTTTTGAGGAAGCATCAAATACCATTCTAACTTTAGTTGTGGGTTTATCATCTCTCAAGACAGGTCAGTGGGGCATAAAATAACCGCTATTCACAGTTTTATTAGAACATTCTTCCACTATGTTATTTAATTCCTGTTCAATCACAATTTCTTTATATTTCTGCAATAATTCCTTATCTTTAAGCAATTTTCGATTTAAGTTAATAAATCGGTTTCTAGCATTGCTATAATTACTTCCTAAATCTCTTTTATCACCTTTCCATAATAATTTAGCTTCGTAACGGTGCTCAAGAAAATGCAAATTGTTTTCGAATTTTTCGATTATCTCTTTATCTAATTCAGAAATATTTTCTTCTGTATTTATCCCTAAAGTTTCTAACTCCCACAATGTTTTCAAATAATTTTGAATAGGTTTCATAACCTGAGTGGATAAGACCCCAGCTTGCTTACTCTCACTATTTTTATTTACGTCAAGTGTCCCGCAGAGGGAATGCCCAAATAAATTTTCACAGACGAACAATGATTTATTTATGGGATATGTTCTTTCATTAATTTGATATAAATAGTCAGCTCCTATTAATATATCAACATCACTATTTTCCAAATGTTCCCATCTGTCAAAACGAAATTTGGAAAGTTTTCTCTTAATTTTGATTGGAAGAGGAGGAATTTGTATCAAAGAATTGGTTATTAGCGGTGTGACTAATGCTTCAATTATTAAACTACGTTTTCTGTCCGTCAAGCTTTAGTTTAACGACATCATAACACCGTTCTTCAGATTTTCTCGAACCGAAAGTATAGACAATTAATTTTTCCTTTTTCTAATGACCTCAGGTTTTAATTTTGAAACTAAATTTTCTGTAATAAAAGTTCGATGACTAGCAGAGTCAAATAAACAAAGAGCAGTTTCTAATTTCCCCCCTCTTCCACTTTTACATGAATTGTTTGCAATATTACTTCTCTACTGATATTATTTATATTGCTTTTACAATGAGATACGGAGGAAATAATACTATCTGAATTTTTTGATTCTTCTGTTTTTTTATTCGAATTACAAAGTATAGTATGATGATATGTTTTACCACAAACTTTGCAGTTTTCATTCGAAATTTTACAAAAATTCGCGATGTGAAATTTACGGAAGCATTTAAGCATCTTCCTTGCCTTTTCAATTTTTCTCGCATTTCCGGAATGGTGAAAGACTTACACTTTTCAGTATTGTGATCAGTCTGGTTACAAAATATGCAGTTATTTTTAATATTTGTGGTAAAGGCAGAAGCTAATGGAACGAATTTTTTATAATTTTTCTTATAATTTTCCTGCTTCTCAGGGATTTTTTCAAAATGGTTTAATTGGACAGTGGCCTCGCGAGATTCAATTTCATCTTTAATGAAATTTATCAGCTCATTAACATCCCACTCAGTGTTTTTAATTCGTTTTCTATTAAATTCTAGTGCAATATCTGATGGAATAAGTTTCAGAAGAATCGGACATAACAAGTGCCCATATGAACCTGAGGCAACACCTAAAGAATTAAGATTTCTTATTTGAATTTCGCATTCATCATATAAATCTCTAAGAGCTTTAATGTTACCAGAATTTCGTACTGGTTTCAAATTTAGCAGTTTAGTCATGTGACTATTTATTACCAGGTCATTACGGCCAAAACGATTTTTCAATAATTCTAGAGCATGAGCATAATTTTCCTTACTTAGAGAAAAGCCTGCTATAGTATTTGCAGCACTTCCGCCCAAAAGTGACTTTAAGTAGGAAAATTTATCAATCGGAGTTAAATGTTCATTATTGTCCATCGCATTCGAAAATTGACTCCAAAATTCGAGCCATAAACACGAATCACCATAATATTTAGATATATTAAGTTAAGGAAGTTTAATCAAATTTTGATTCAGAATTTTCTGACTTTTTAGTAGAGAACTATTGTTACTACTACTATCAATTTCAATGTCTGAAGAATCTTGTTTAGTTTCAGGAGTAACTGTGTTATCATTTAAAAACTTTGAAATTTTATATTTCCATTCAATAATATTCTCATTATAAGATTCCCATTTCTCGATTTCTTTTTCAAATTCAGTTCTTGGAACCAGTGGTTCAATTTCAGAATTTATAATGATTTTAAAGTTTTCATTTTGTCATACAATTGCTGTTTAAAAAGATCCAGCTGTGATTTTCTGTTCTCAAGCTCCAATGCTTGTGTATTATCTAATAAATCTCTTATTTTATCAAATATTTTCGTAGTTTGACTACGAATCGTAGCCATAGCTGCCAACCTTTACGCTTTTTTCATACCACTAAAATTTTATAGAAAATATTATCTCATTCAATCGTCGAAATCTCATGATTAAAGAAGGCGAAAATCTCCTTAAAATTTTAGTGGTAGCCAAAAAGCGTAAAAGTTGGCAGCTATGCGTAGCTCTTTTTTTCTTCAGCGTTTCGAAATCCATCATAAAATAAAGAATTCAATTTATTCGATACAGTTCAGTTAATAAATATATTCATAATTCAATTTATTCAATATAATTTAATTTGAGGTACTTACCTCATTCGATGATGAAATCCAGACATCCTGGAAGCTTTGACGCCAGAAAAATGATACGTCGTCGTTCAGATTGCAGGTTCGGTAAATTCAAATTATTCCATAGTGCGTCGAAGAATAAGAACGTATTCATAAATTTGTTCTAATATATCAAATTCGTAACTTCAATAAATAAACACACTCTACAGCTCGAATTAAACAACTTCCTTCTTAAAAAAAAAGTTATATACATTTATTTACAAAACAATATTAAATATTATTATTACTCTCATTTGAGAGTTCTATTTTTACCGATACACCGGTTCAAATCAAAAGTTACATCTACACTGAAAAGAAAATCGGAAAACAATAAAAGGGGTTTGCCACAGTGCCGACTAACGGAAAATGGCAAGCATCGCCAAGTTGGCATTCTCAACAAATCTATTACATTGTAACTGTATGGATTTTATCGAAATACAGTACAATTTCAGGATGATGCGTTCGTCCTGAAATGTCCTACTAATAATAATCCTGAATTTCCTATCATAAAATTCACTTTAGACTATAAAATTGTAATCATCATGGTATATTGAAAAGATCGTTATTTCCAATACAACATAAAGATATTAACAGCTTTTCTAAGTGTTATTTGTTTCGACATCAAATAAATCCATATTTAAATAGAAATGGTGACTTTAAATAATAATAAAGGACTTTTCGTTGTAATGTCGAATACAAAAAAAAAAAAAAAGGGGGGGGGTGTTGCTATCAACGTACTATTTATTCACGAATTAAAAGATGTAAATAAACATATGAATAAAATAAATCTCTAAGTTTTGGTTTAATCTTTAAAACCTTCGTCAGAAGAAAAATTTTCTGAAATATAAATCGACAAAAACACTTTATATGCTACATCTTAAATTAAAATTCTAAATGATAAACAGTCTAGCGGAAACTTCTTAAATCCCCCCCCCCCCCCTCCAAAAAAAACAGCTCAAATCTTTTTTTTAAAAAAAAAAAAAAAAAAAAGGTGCCACTGTGCTCTATTTCAAAACAAATTGCAACTCACGTAATTTTTAACCCTTTCCGGCACGAGCAATTTTGATGTAAAATGATGAAATGATTGACTGACGCCGCACTTTTAAAACGACATTTTTAGAAATTGAAAACATGTTACTTTAACTGTTCATTGTAAAAGCAAAATTTTACTAAAATATTCTTGGTGCCGTTCGTAAGTTTGGAATTAAAATTAAGTATCCCAACCCGGGCACACTCTGCCGGTAAGGGTTAAATAAAACTTTAACACTAGAACCGCCGGAAATTTTACTCAAGTGTTATAAAACTATTTTACACCAGAATGTTTATTTAAAACTATTTAACTTATATATTTAACTTATCTCTCCGTGGTACATATTTACCTTATTTTAGAAAAAAGATTTTTGGTGCTAATCGAAATATTTTCGTTTTTTACCGGTCAAAATGATCGCTACGGCGGTTCTAGTGTTAAAATGTCTTCAATAAATGAGCTATATTTTGAATTCGTATATTTAAATATTTTAAAGATTGATTTCTGTTATAATTTTTATATGTTAGAAGTCATATTTTTCTCGAACAATAATTTCATAATTTATATTTTTATCTAGTTATGGAACTAGAAAGCGCAACGTGATAGAGTATTTTTAATTCTATTTTCTGTTTCAGTATTTAAAATATTTCCTAAAACATGCATTGACTTATCAGTTCCTAAAATCGTATTTTGTTATACAGTCTTGTATTTTCTTTTTTTTTTTTCTTCATGTATAAGCAAAAAAGGAATTTAAGATGAAACTAAAACACGTTTATTTGGAATATCTCTGTGACTTCTAATTAATATGTCAGAAATTTAAAAGTGCTATTATGAAAACCTTTCTGTAGATTGACAGTTGTATTTAAAGTATTATCCATGGAAGTTCACATATAAGTATATGCAGGACGTGAAATGTAGGGATGCCACAGACGACTTATTTTAATAAATTTTGTGTACCAATATTTCCAACCAATAATCCCCATGAAAGATTCTACTCTAAATCTACGACAAATATTATTGTTTTAAAATAGTGGAAAACAAAATAGTAAAAACAAAGTCGTCTGGGGCAATCCAGCAATGTCCAAATGCTAAATAAGGGAAATCCTTAAAACCTTTTTAAAAATGCAATAAAATATGATTAAAAAATGTAATATTTGTGTACCTGTGACAGGTTTTTATGATAGAGAAGAAGGTCCAAATACAGGCTAAGGCCTAAAAAAGGGTTGTTAAATATTGTTAAATAATATAATAGTAACGGCCATCGGGCTTAATAGGGGCCCATCGCGGGTCTGAAACTATCACATTTTGATAAAAGAAGTCGACATGAGGAAGATGAACAGCTGATTCATCGTTGCCCTCCGTAGTCGTAATTTTTTTCTGAAAATCACATAGGGTTAGTTGGGGCAATTGGGCCATCATTTTACAATGTGACTCTGGAACTTCTGACAATTCAGCTTCAAAAAGCTAATGTTCGTTTGAATTAACTCCTTGAGGGGCAAGTGATTGTGTTCCTGTAATGTGGAACTCACACCGGAATCTTTGAAAAATTCTATTTCAAAACAAGAAAAAGCAATTTTACTGAATTTTCCACCAAAGTTAGAAAAGTAAAATCTAATAAAATTTTTCGGGTGGAAATCTTCATAAATCGTAGGTGGGATATAATATATCCCACCGTCCCTCAAAGGGGTTAAAGTCTGAACTTCTGTAAATGTGTCAAGTTAGGTTCCCTCTATGCGACAGAAATGCTCAAAATTATATTTTAAGTTTTAAAAATATAAAAATATGCATATTTCAACTTTCTTTCCTCATAGGTCCTGTTGCCCCACAAAAATGGGGTAAGTGGTTTTCATATGGGATATCAGGTCCTGTTTGAAAAAGTGTAAGCAATTTTTAAAAAATTAAACCAGGTAGATCATGTAAATTATACATCAACTAAAGAGCGTTGTAAAGGAAACCTTTGCTGTGAATGTGTCTAAAAAAAGCACTAAAAGTGAAAATATGAGATTTATTTATACCAAAAACATAAAAATTAAGTATGTACTTATGGACTTTAGTATAGGTAATAAGTATAAAATTCACATGGGTATTTTAGGGGGGGAAATAGCAACGTAAATCTATGAACAAACGGCTACGTAAGAACTTAAGAACTTTATCTGTATCGTATCGTACAATTTCAAAGTTTGGCGCTTTCAGGAACAAGCTACTTGCATTCGTAAAATACTGAAATAATTTAATGACACCAGTATTTACAAGAGAATCTATTTGTAAACAAGTAAAAGTATATTTTCGCGTACATAATAAAGGTGAAACTTTCATTACAAAATTCCGGTGTCAGTGTGTCAATTAGAGATTAAAATTATGCGATGCCATAATGGCATCACCGCCTATAAGGGGTCAAGAAATTTGTTTTGATACCACCAAATATGCTTTTTTTAAATTTTATTACGTAATTTTAATAAGGTATACTATAACTTTCTTTATTGTGAGCAAAAACCAATGGAGAAATTTATTTCCCGTAGTAAGCGAAACTCAAAAAAATTATTTATAACTATTGGAGTAACAGGATCCAGCATGGTCCAGTTACCCCATTCTTGAAAAATTTATGGGGTAACTGGAACACCGGGCTTACATTTGAAACATGAAGTAAATATGTATAGATACCTAATAATATTAATGTAGTTATATACCTAATCTTTAATAAAAAGATTGTTTAATAAAAGTACTTACAGTATTTTAACACTAGAACGGCGGCGAGGGGTCATTTTGACCCTTTCTGAATGAATACATGTCGATTCGAACCAGAAATTTCTTTGTAATATAAGATTAATATATGCTGCACAAAAATAACTTAAATAAATAAGTTAAATAGTTTTAAGTAAAAATTCTGATGTGAAATATTTTTTTAAAACTTGAGTGAAAATTCCCGCCGTTCTAGTGTTAATAAAAAGCCGAGGAAGTTCAATCATATTGACGTTGATTTTTAAAAAAGGAACATAAATTTGTAACAACCTATCACAGCAAAGTCAGAGTTGTGATTGAGTTGACACACGTTATTTTAGGAAGTAGAGATTAAGGTGCATTGCTCACAAAAGCTAAAACTTAAAAAACATCAACAGTTTTTTTATAAAATAGCCTATGGCCCAGTTACCTCGTGGGTCCAGTTACCCCAACTAACCTTACACCTTGAAACTTTATTGTGTAAATGAATTAGAATTTCTGCACATTTTAAGTGAAACTACACTGTAAAAAAAAAAATTGTAAAGTTACTAAAATTTTTCTAGGAAACTGGGATTGGGATACCTAAAACTATTTATTTAACTGCAATCCGGAATGCAGATAAAATTTTAGTAAGATTACAGTAATTTTAGTAGATGCTTTTGTAAAGCTACAGATTTTTGTAGCTTTACAAAAACTAGTTTTGTAGATTTACATGTTTTTTTGTACAGCATACAGATACAATTTTAGTAAGCTTCCGTAACTTTACATCTGTAGAATTACTGCATGTTTTCTTGTTACCTTGTAACTGATAAGATAATAAGATACGTTTTGAGATCCTTGGTGAAAGGCTATTATAAAGAAATTTTTAACCGAAAATGGCTGGTTTCCAGGGAAAATTAAGCATATCATTCGTCTAAAAATGGGCTGGGAGAGTCGGTTTACAAATGTACTAGCCTGTATTTCTTTTTCGATAATTGACTTCAGAATTTTTAACTTTAAAATTATAATAAACTAGAAAGCATGGCGTGATGAAACATTTTTTTATTCTATTTTCTGTTTTAGCATTAGAAGTATTCAATAAACCATCCTTTGACTTTTCAGATCCAAAAATCGTGTGTTATTATTCATTTTTGTATTAAAAAAACTTTATATGCAAAATTGAGTTAAAGATAGAAAGATAGGAGGTTTGTTTGAAATATCTCTGTGACTTTTAATTAGTAAGTCAGAAAACCTAATATATTGTTATGGAAAACGTTGAGTAGCTTTACAGTTGTGTTCAAAGTGTTATGCACGGAATTTGACGCATAAATATATACAAGACGTGAAATGCAGGGTTGGCACGAGCGACTTGCTTTTACTATTTTGTTTGCCAATATATCCAAACAATAATCATCATGAAAGATTCTACACGAAATCTACGACAAATATTATTGTTTTCAAATAGTGGAAAATCAAAATAGTACCAAAGTCGTCTGGAGCACTCGAACTTTAGGAGAATGATTATTATCCGGAAATCTTCCTATGCAGTAATCATCCTGCTACGATGTCTATTAGTATCAGGATTGATAATAGCTCTGGTAAAGTATTGGCTGTCAAAAACTATGACGAACAGTAAGCAAACAGGAAACATTCATTGTTATTAAAATGTGTATGCTTTGTATAAATGCATTGTTGCTATCTGTTTTATAATTCCTTTGTCAAGATCGCATATTTTCTTTAATAACGAGTTATTTTCTTTACAAACAGCGTTAACTTTGGGGACCTTCCGTATGAACTAAATGAAAATGAAATATCCTATCACAATAATAGACCTCTGTGATTTCGCGTCTATAAATGATTAAAACGACAGTAAGAAAGAATGGTGTCAGTTTGACGCAATCACAGTAAAATACCCCAGATTTATAAATGAAAATGAACGTCTCCTCTGGAGTGTGTGACAGACAAATATGCGATTTTTCTGACAATACAAAAAAAAGTAAAAAACTCAAGTAAATGGTATAAATCTAGTATTTAGTTATCTAGTATTTCGGAGAAATTATATTTTATGTATCTTTAGAATATTTTCTTTTCTCTATACACCTATGGCCGAGAATAATGATAAAACATTATTTTTAAATGGGAATTTCTATTTTCATTCATAAAAATTAGATCTACATTGATTACATAAAAACGATGTAATTTTCTATACGCTATCATCCATGACGTTAATCATGAAGAACATTGTTTGACATCATTGCAATCATCGTTTGACAAGAGAAAGAGCTGGCACTTAAAAAGAAAAGGTTGCTATGTTTCATTTCTTATACATAGTTGGCAACTCTTCCGCTTTGCTATAACACAAAATTTTAATAGAAATATTTGCCTTATATAATTGGCAAAGTACGTCGATTTACAAAGGTAAAATTTACTATAAAATTTGTGTGGTAAAAAAGCGTAAGATGTTGTTAACTATGTTTATATACTACAAATCGCGGAAAATATTACCACTGAATCTAAAGTATTAAAACACTCAGCTATAAAGTAGAGCTATAAGATGTAGCTGTAATGTACAAATGAAATAGAAAATAAAGCATAGCAACCGTTTGTTTAGAGTCAGTTTAAGGTCACATTGAAATCATTTAATATTCATATTACTAAGTATTTTTTCTGATTTTACTCTTGAAATTAAAGTGTCTAAAATGCATGTTTTAACGCCAAATCCTTCCTAAAGTAATGTATTGCGACATTGAAAAAATTTTATATACCAAAAATGCACCTTATCTGCTTCAGGATGACGTCAAATGACGTCGAATGTAAAATATAGCTAATGGGTATCAATTTGTTTCTTCTTATAAAGCAAAATTCAAGTGTTATTTTTTTGTTGTTGTTAATACATGCTACACTTTTTTACATGTACCAAGAGAAAAGGTAAAAATGCACTAACAATGGATTTGCATAAAGATAAACTATGCATTAACTGCCAACTTTTACGCTTTTTTCCTACCATTATTTTTTGAGAGAAAAATTTGCTTTATTTAACCGTCGAAAAATTTAAGCTTACATAAAGTAAATTTTACTTCTCAAATATGGACAGGAAAAAAGCGTAAAAGTTGGTAGTGGTGTTAAGCGTTTTAAAACAATGCATAGGGATCTGAGAAATGTGTATAGAATCCAATAATTTTCTTCTTGTACTAAAATATATGTATGTCAAGTGTCGTGCAAATCGGAAAAACACACACACACAAAGAGAGATACATTACGTAATATGAACAGCAGTGACCAATATGACGTAATATGAACACCAGCGACTGTAATATGAACACTGGTGACATTTAATGTTAAAACTATGTTTTTTATGTTCTATAATTGTTTCTCATGGACACGAGTTTTTGTTAGATGTTTTCTTTTAGGTCAACCATGACGGTCATAGAATCTATCGCTGTGCTGAATTTGATGGTCATCGATCAAACAGTTTAGGAAGAGTAGAGTTACAAAGCTACCATTGGAGTAGACGCTTAAGAACTTCGTTCGATTTTCTATCTCAATTTAATACAATATTTTAAGTAATATAGGAAAAATCTTAGCATTTTTTATCAGAACGTAATGAAAAACAATAGAAGCATCTAAAACGGTGCAAAAATAAACAAATAAATAAATAAAGTATTATTTTTCAAGCGTGTGAAATTCTGTATTATCCGTTACCATGCTACACAGAAATTAACAGTTCATTAGGAAAAAAAAAATCTCGAACATGTTTATGTAAAAAAAAAAAAAAAAAAAAAAAAAAAAAAATTGTTGCAATATCACATGTTTTGAATGTAATTTGTAACAAATAACTCAACAAATACACAGTTATTACTGAACCAGATTAAAGATTCTTAGCCTTATTTCATTTTTCCTATGTAGGAATTTATCAAATCTTATTAAAAAAGCTTTTCACAGAATGTCAGTTAATTAATTTGAAAATATCTTAAAACCTGGTCGCACTAATTATCTCCTGTCTACAGTTATCTATAATTTACTGTTTCAACATATTTTAAAATGAAATATTGCTCCTTAAGTGAAGGGTGGAAAAGCAAATACACTCTCTTCGTAAGCTGAGTATTTATTTTTATTCTTTAATTTTTATAGAAAGAATTTTTAATTAACATACTAGCGAATATGATTTTTTAACACTAGAACGGCGGCGAGGGGTCATTTTGACCCTTACTAACTGAATACATGTCGATTCGAACCAGAATTTTTTTTAAAATATAAGATTAATATATTCTGCACAAAAATAACTTAAATAAATAAGTGAAATAATTTTAAGTAAAAATTCTGATGTGAAATATTTTTATAAAATTTGAGTAAAATTTCCCGCCTTTCTAGTGTTAAAATTTTAGATATTTTTCTTGTTAACAGTGTTCGTACGCATGAGGGGATTCAGGGGATTTTAGGTGTTTTAGCACCAGAAATTTCGTAAAGTACTTGTCGTTATATTTGAAGATAGTTTTTTTTTTCATTACATAAGCCAAATATTTCTTTATGAAAATTCTGGTAACTGTCCTTGAAGCGTACGAACCCTGGTTAACCCCTTGAGGGGCAAGCAATTACGTTTGCGTAACGCTGAATTCAGACCGGAAATATCAAAAATAAAAATTCAAAATAAGGAAACGCAATTTTCCGATTTTTTTTCCACCAAAGTTTGAAAACTTAAATTTCATTAAATTTTTCCGGTGCAAATCTTCATTAATCGTAGGTGGGATAAAATATATCCCACCGCCCCTCCAGGGGTTAAGTTTTAGTTGCAGTATTTACTTGTTTATAATACGCGCTATGTTTTCAATATAGGCTTTAACTAAGGATACAATCAACAAAGAAGGTAAGACGGTGTCTATTTTTATTACTTCTTCAAGATTGGACCGGTTCGGTCTAAAAATGAAAATAATATTTATTCACAAACTGAAAAAAGAACAAAAAAATGCTATTTGAAAAACAAGAATGTACCGTAGTTTCCGGTGTATAATTCGCGGATGAAACAATCATTTTTCGAGCCAAAAAAATTCTTAAAATATAATGTAACTTTTTAGATCGCGGTAAATATTTGACTAAAATTACTAAATAAAATTTCTGCGTCCAAACAGAATTGTTTGATCCGTGGATTATACGCCGGAAATTACGGAAATCTAAGTTTCTTAAAAGGTTTAAAAAATCACTAAAAATCAGTTTGAAAGGAGAATCTAATTATTGATGAAATATAAAGAAAAATATTCTACTTGATTCTGAAGCCATTACGCGATCAGTGTTATTAACATAAAAAGCCGTTCGATATCCCTTTTTTGTCCTTCTTTCATGTTTAAAGTTTTCTTTTCAGAATTACCGGAAAACAGAACTCACATCCTTATGCTGCAGTCACAATAATATTTTGAAAGAATAAGAATTGTAACTTTTGCAGATTTTTGCGAGTGGTTGCGTATAAATGACAAATTTGTAATTTTAAACAAATTCTCGTGAACATGAAAATCGCAAAAAGTTCTCATGTGGAAGTTTTTGGATTAATACTTATTTCTGGAGATAGACCGAAAATTCGGCTTCGGTTTCGGCCCAAAATCTCAGTTTCGCCGAAAATTCGTTTTCGGCGAAAATGATGCGGGAAATTCGTCCGAACCGAAACTCGACCGAAACTATCCGTATTCCAAAAATCTCGTTTCTTCCTTCGGAAATTTTCAGCATTATTCATTGACATGAGCTGCATGGGCTCATATGATACACTTTTGATTTATTGCTATGAACTTCACTGTTTTGTAATTATGAGTCATAACTGACTCAAGACCTGAGTGCAAATTATAAAGCAAGCAATGCATATATGACCAAGTTTCGAAGACTCTTTTCACGTGATCATTAAAAGCTGCAGACTTAACAGTAAAAAAAAAAAATGTTCGAAACCGCAGTAGTGTTTCGAATACTCTTTGAGAAAGTCCTAGTATAGCAGATGAACATTTACAAAAATCATTTTTAAAGATAAATCCATGTCTGTATACCAAATACAATTTTTAATTCGAGAAAATTCGTATAATTAAAAAATCATTCTTTACCGTTGATAAATAAACTAGCAAAAGCCATGCTTTGTTTGGATTCGTGAAGTATTTATTTAATAAGATAAATATTTGAAAGTAACAATATTTTCTTACATTATTTCTGCATCTTTATGAAGAAAAAACGTCACTTTATGGTTTGGCGCATTTTAACTTTAGAAATGTAAATTCAGCCAAATAACTAAGAATTTCCTCGGAATTTTTTATGTATGATATAACGAATTTAACAATTAATTTTATTTATTTACAATTCTTTTGTTGCCACTTTACAAAACAAGAATGATAATATAATTCTTTTAAAATGCATATGTATCGTCTGCGTAAATGATTTCCCATAATAAGAATAAATTGTGTATTTGAATTTGTACACTGAAAAATACTCTTATAATTGAATGTAAATAATTGAATTTTCACAAATTTTAATTCATTAAAAATATGCTGTAATTTTCATAAAAAAAGGATTTTAAAAGTTTCATAAAAGAAATCGTGAAACTATTTAATTAATCCTGATTCTATTTATGGTTACTAACTCAATGATTTATTTTTTCTTCTGAAAATATACGCGTTTCACTTTTTATTTGAAAAATACGTCGGCAATTGAAAAACATGTAAAATAAATGAATTAAAATAATAATTTTTTAAAGATTATTCTGTAAAAAAATAATATTGTGCAAATCTACAGATCATAATTTATTTTTATGTTTAATTTCAAGTCAAAATACTGAATAGTTTTTTTTTTTTTTTTTGTAAAATGTACGACAAAATGTAATTTGTGTAGCCTAGTAAAGGATTCACTTCGCTCATCCTAATTACATTTTATTTTATATGAAAATAAAAAGTTTTTGCCGTAGGCATAGAGAGGCAACTTGTGCCACACGTATAATTAATTAATAATTATGTATATTTAATAAACACGTGCAATTAATTAATAATAAATTCACTAATTACTTAAAAGATTTTTTTGGACATTTTCGATTTCGTTTTCTTTTTCGGACGAAAATAGGAAAATTACCAAAATTCCATTTCGGTTTCGGTCATAAAAACCTGTTTCGGACGATCGTTACTTATTTTTATGTACGAAGAGAGATTTTTAAAATGCGAAAATTAATCTCGAAGCAATTTTAAATTGTTATTAACACGTTGAGTGCCACGTCAGCCAGCGGTGACTGACACTGAACTTTCTGTTTAGGCCGCGTCAATTATCGGTGACTGACACTTATAGATTGTATAACGGGAATGTATTTCGTGGCACAAACGGAAAGACAGACAAAATAGACTTGGCATTCAACGTGTTAATATTTTTTTTACTGCGTCTTACGATATCAGCCTCTGGCTACGCACATGTTATTTGGATCGATCGGGCTCGGATTTTAAATCGTCTGCTTCGGGCTCCGAAAAAAAAAGAGCCCCAATTCTTTTCTAGAGCGGAATATTTCCAACAACTATATGAGGGCATGGATGCTTTTATTAAATAAGTGAATATAACACGCGGATATTGCGGATATAGAAAATAAGCGAAGTAATTGCAGTTTTGCATGCTTTAGTAGTTTATTGTGAGCAAATATGCAATTATTATTATTTTTTGCGTTTTTTGTCCAAATGAACGAATAAAAAATTATTTATTTGATGGTTATCAAGCATGCCTAAAAAATAAAAATAAAAAATTACCAAGAAAAAATTGCATCATTTTTATAATGTCTGTATTGCAAAACTATAATGGCATTTAAAAAAATCGAGCTTTCTCAAAATTTCCTTTTTACAGTTAAGGATTAATCACGGCTGTCACAAGCACATAGATTACTGCCACTATCGCTACTGTTGCTGGAATCGTCACTAGCACGGTCTGTATCCTCAGTTACCGTATCATACTTCCACTTCCATGAATCCTATTGCATATTTTTCTCACTTTGAAACATTGAATGACTTTAACCAATCGCTGCCAACTTTTACGTTTTTCTGCTACCAGTAAAATTGAATAGAGAATTTTGCCTTGTTTAATCGTAGTACTGAGCAGTGAAGTAGCGTTGAGGGATTACCTAATTGCCAAGCAACTTAACACCCATGCTGAAGAATTTGATGTCTTACATTTTTATGAGCCATTGGGAAAAAAATAAAGGTGCAGTTGTTTACAACAACTAAAATAAGAAAAATTAATGATAGTTACTAGCATAAGTGCTTTAATTTTTAAGGAAAAATAGAAGTTAAATTAAGTATAAAAACTTGAAAAATAAGATAGATTTATATTAAGATATAGGTATAACTGCAGTTACAAGAACTGCTATAAAAAAGAGTAAAAAATGTTAAGAAAAAATTAAAGTTAGCACTAGTTCAAGATTACACTCACCAACCTTGGGCAAGAAAAATGGTAAAGGAAGGCAGCAAGGCTGCTTAGGGTACACGACATTTCGGTCCCGAGACATTTCGGTCCCTGGCCATTTCGGTCCCGAGACATTTCGGTCCCTGGCCATTTCGGTCCCGAGACATTTCGGTCCCTGTCCATTTCGGTCCCTGGTCATTTCGGTCCCGAGACATTTCGGTCCCTGTCCATTTCGGTCCTGAGACATTTCGGTCCCTGTCCATTTCGGTCCCGAGACATTTCGGTCCCTGGCCATTTTGGTCCCGAGACATTTCGGTCCCTTGCAATTTTGGTACTCACCACCTTATAACTCGGATTCTAATTGTCGTGGGTCCGCCAAACGATGCAATTTGAACATTATTTGGGCCCTTTTAAAAAATATCCCCCCCCCCCTCAAATTTTATAAAAAGCTGAATATAACAGTCCGATAAATTTAAACTTTTATAACTCGTGATTATGAAATCACAGCGAGCTGAAACTTTGTTTGTTTGAACAACGTGATATAATTTTACAGGGGACATTGTCTTTTTTTATTTTTTAAACTATTATTATTTAACAGAATGGATTTTTTAAGCTTTATTATTTATTATTATTATTAGGTATTTTATATATACTATAAACTGCTGTACAATGTTTTTTGGTTGTTTTCATACATTTTTAGAACGTTTAAATTATCATTAATTAAATAATTAAACTGTGCTTATTTTTTTCTTTTTCCAATTAGATTAATCATAAATGTCTTCAATAATTCAATTAGACACTTATAAGCTATTATATGCAAATATTTCCTCAAATCACCCCTCTACACCCTCTCCTTTAATAATTCAGAAAAAAGATATATTTAATGAAGCACAAATTTAATTTTTACTTTCTTCTATCTTTACAAGAAGAAAGTATTGGATTCGTGAAAAATTTCGACTTCCGGTTTTCGACGGATTTATACGTTTTAGAAACCCCAGAACACGATTTGATGGTTTTTTGAAAATGTCTGTCTGTGAGTCTATCTGTCATTCTGTCACTCTGTCACTCTGTCTGTGAGTCTGTATGTGACAAAAATTTTGTGGGCGCTCTATCTCAAGAACTAATACACGGGATTTCACAAAACTTTATATTTAGTTAGACCAAGATATAATCTGGACTTGATTAGTTTTTGGTGAAAATCGCCCAACAGGTGGCGCTGCTATGCGGCATTTTTCCCGATTTCTGCAATAGCTATATCTCAAGAACTACCGCACGGATTTTCATAAAACTTCAGATTCAGTTAGTCCAAGATACAGTTTGGTACTGATTACTTTTTTGTGAAAATCGCCCAACAGGTGGCGCTGGTATGCTGCATTGTACATGATTATCGCAATAGCTCTAACTCAAGAAAAAAGGCACGAATTGTCATCAAATTTCAGATTCAGTTAGTCCCTGATATAAATTAGTGCTGTTTAATTTTTGGTGTAAATCGCCCAACAGGTGGCGCTGCTGTGCTGCATTTTTCACTATTTCCACAAGAGCTGTATCTCAAGAACTATTGCACGGATTTTCATCAAACTTCAGATTTAGTTAGTCCTTGACATGAATTGGCGTATAAATTAGTGCTGTTTAATGTTTGGTGTAAATCGCGCAACAGGTGGCGCTGCAATGCTGTATTTTTTGCGATTTCCGCAATAGCTTTATCTCAAGAACTAATGCTTGGATTTTCAACAAACTTCAGATTCAGGTATACCTTCATATCGTTTAGTGCTGTTTACTTTTGGTGTAAATCGCTCAACAGGTGGCGCGGCTTTGTTACATTTTTTCAGAATTTCCGCTATAGCTCTATCTCAAGAATTAATGCAATTTTCATCCAACTTCAAATTCAGATATACTTTGATATGAATTGGTGCTAAATCGTTGCTATTTCTTGTACTATTTAAAGGATTTAATTGACGTGATTTATATAGAAGAAAGTTTTGTGATGGCCACAACATACTAGTTCTTATTATGTTTATAATACAAAGTTGCATCGTATAAATTTGTTTTCGTAAGTTACTTTACCATTATAAACATTGGGAAAACAATAGTGATTTGGTAACTAGGTGTGCTATGAAAAGTATTTTGTTTTCAGAAAACTCCACCCACTTTTTTTTTTTTTTTTTTTTTTAAATAATTATTGCAATTTTTTAAGTCTTCTCACCCTTTGAAGACGATTTTTGTGAGCTAACTTTATTGAATCTGGGCTTATTTCTTTGTAATAAGATTATTACTTTTAATTTTATATAATAATGTAGCTATTATTTTAATTAATTTTATTTGTAAATTTTAACTGACAAAACTAAGCTTTTTTATATTTGTCTTTTATTTATTTATTTTTTATACTACCCTTTTCCTCCCACTTTCCCAGAAAAATAATAATATATTTTTATTTTACTTTTATTAAAAATTATATTAATAGTTTTACATTTCGGTAACTTTAAATATAAAAATAAACAGGTAAAGGATAAATTTCAGTTTATAACTACTATAAAATATAATGATAAATTGAATATAAAATATATTATGTATCGATTTTATTTTAAAGTAGAAATTTGTAATGTATATTAATAATGTTATTAATTTAAATATATGAACTATTTTATACGTCAATATTTTTAAATATTTATGAGCAGTTATGGGCGCGCCAGATGTATGGCTAACAGAAACCACTTTTAAAATGTTAAATAATAATAATAATAATAATATATGTTGTAAGATTACAGAAAAAAAGTCTGTACAGAGAAAAAAAAGAATGGTTATTTATTTATTTTTGTAAGATGTTTATTAATATTCGGATTTATATCAAGTTAGAAATATTCTATATTGTATCTTTTTTCCATTACACAGAAAATTATTTTTCATCTAAAAACCTATGCTAGGTTGGCACGTTTTTTTTATGTAATGTGTGCTTAGTTCGTCTTTTAAAATTCTAAAGGAAAACATTCTTTACATCTTCAAATTTTGAGACAAATCAACGAGGTTTTAAATTTATTTCAATAGTGATTGCATTTCTAGATTCGATGAATTCCGAAATATTTTGAAACACATTACAGCAACATTTGAACATCTCTAATTTCATGCTATAATGACAATTTTGAAGAATGGCTGAGTATCAAAATATTTAAAAAAGTATAAAATTATGCCGCCCTGAATACAAAGCGGTACGAATAATGTTTTACGTTCATATCCTAAAGGAATTTCCATTTATCTGGATAACTTGTAACAATAGATGTTTACATTTTTGTTTTAAAACTGTCTGGGAATTTCGTCCCTTGTAAAAAAGGTACTATTCAGTCGGAATTCTTCCCTTTTTCCCCCCATGCAGGGGGAAATGCTAATCCTTTTCTACGTGCTTTTTCTCCCACTCCTAAGATTGATGTCTACTACATTGACATTACTCCTACAAAGGGGGGTATGAAATTTTTCAACTGGTTTTCGGACGTTTCGGTTCTATGAAGAACCTGTATAATTTCAGCCTCGGTAACGAAAGAGTTGTTTTTATAATATAATTCTTCAGTACCCCCCTCTTCGTGTGAAAATCAGAAGTCATAAGTTATGGGATTAATATTTATATTTCTTAGGATACAAATACATTTTAAAGTTTGAATTAAAATATTATTTAAACTAAATATGAAACATCAGGCAGACTTGAGTACATTTAAAAAACAATTTAATTTAAAAATTCATCATTTTTTAATTGATTTTTTTTTATTTAATTGCTTTATAAATGTTATATCTCGTTTCTACAAGTATTTGCATTTTTTAGATTATACGGTTTTTGTTTTCGAAAACGATTTTTTAAAATTTATTTCGCATTTCTGCTACTCAGTGGAGATGGAGGGGGGGGGGGGGGGTACTTCTGAGTTTTTCACGGCCTCGGCAATGAAATATTGCTAAATGCAAAGTATCAGAATATAAACTTCAGATAAGAATATTTTTTTTGTATTTCGTTCACCCGTGTCGCACTGGAGGGGAAGTGCAAACATGTATCTCGTAAGTTTAAATTTCTCTTCAAGTATGTTGGAAAGTAATAAAATTCTTAGTAAATTAAGGACAATTTTATTATTTGCATTTTGATTGCCAAGCTCCATCTTTTTCATTTCCTCGTTCAATAATGATAAATATTTTAACAATGCTACAAAATATCTTTTTCATTTCCTCGTTCAATAATGAGAAATATTTTAACAATGTTACAAAATATCTTTCATTCCTACATGTGTGAGTTTTTTCAGAATTCTCTATCGATTTTCAAAAATTGGATCGGCAATTAAAATTTTCCTCTAGGACTTTGAATTACAGCAGATTTCAGCGTTTATGTAACTGATAAAGTGATACTGCCCCCCCCCCCCCCACACACACACACAAATCCTTTCTGAGACCTTTCTGAAAAAACTGTTAAAGTAGGTGTTTTGAACCTGGCAGCTCGAGAAAGGGGAAGCACTTGTTATCACGTGACAAGAATCATAACTCGATAAGAAATTTATTTATCAAAGAATGGAAAACGCTATTCGATTCCAAATCTCTTAAAGAATCAGGCTTTCCAGTTTTATGCCTTTACGTTTAGAAAGAAATCTTCGGGTTCTTGAGCAGAAAATTTGAGAAGCTTCCTTAATACAATCAGTATTCAAAGTTTACATTTCTTTAAAGGCCGTTATTATTTTATAATATAACATTTTTAAGTTTAAAATATAATTTTCATTTTTTGAAAATCTCTCTCTCTCTCTATATATATATATATATATATGAGTCCAGGACAAAAGCTCCGCGGGCAAAAACCCCACTGATAAAAGCCATACCGGACAGAATCCCCACGAATAAAAACCACACTTGTTTTTTCAGTTGTAATACTGTCATATCAAACATAATTTTACTGATAAATGCTTAATATTTTAATAAAAGTAAAATGGGTCCAACTGAATATGTTTGCGTATCTTACAGATTTTTTTTATATAAAAAAAAAAAACATAATTTCATTCACAAATCACATATTAGATAACTCTAATAGTAATCCCCCATAATTTGATGCTCCCAAAATTAAGCAATTGAATTCTCAGGATTTAATCAATCATTTTGGCAACATTATTTTGCAAGCTATATAATTATAATATAATAGTTTTCAGATAGATAATGCATTCGTATGCATTATCGCCTATTAGGAATCTTTAGGATAGAGTTTTTCTTTACTTATATTTAAAAATATATCGGTAGATATTTTCACACTTATTCATTCATTCATTGTTTTAATTGTACTCAACCTGTTGGAGTTTTTAAATAATTCGATAACTCTGTGTTGGCATCCTCATAAGCAATAAATAATCGCAACTTTAGAGTTATTACAATGAATATTTGTTTAAAATTAAAAAAGTCCTTCCGGGCAGTGCCGGGAGAAAGAGGTAGCTTTCATATTCCTTATTTTAAAAAAGCCAACTTATATTATTCAAACACACGAAGCTCAATTTAGTGGAAACCGAATATAGGAGATTCAATACTAATTTTTATCAACTAGGGGGCTCTGCCCCTTACGAGCTACGCTCGTCAACCCCCGTTCAGACACCGCAGACTCTAACCGCACGCTAATTTGATCGCCTTTAAAAAGATTTCGGAAGATTGAATTATAATTTGAATCTGACAATTATAATCTGACAATTATAATCTGACGTAATTTTCACCAAACTTTTCTTTCTCTTTTTAATATTCACGTCAAAATACTTTTGTTAGAAATGAAATATTATGATCATCTTAAAATGTCAAGTAAATGTCTCGCGCAATTTTTAAATTAAAACTGTTTTGCAATATTATTTTTTGTTCATTTTACGTAATAAGTGTAATATGACGTAAATTCTCCTATTTAGGACTTCTAACGCATGTAACTGAATTTATTATTTTACAATATTCTTTCTCATTTAAAATTCACGTGTAACTATAGTTTTTATGACGTAATTTTCAATGAGTTCCTGCTTTTTATATTTTTTGTTTATAATAGTCACGTGTAAAATAAATTTTTAATTTGAAGCAAACATTACTGTTTGCGCTGTTTATACAACTGGCAACAGTTTAAATTAAAACAATTTTCTAAAATTTGCAAAAAATATCTCTCGAAATGCTGAAAATTTGAATTTAAAATAGAAATAAAACCTCGAAAAATTATTCAAATTAAAAAACTAACTGCAATCTGCACAACGGGAAATTCTGACGCATAAAATGATCTAAAAATGATTAAATTCCTATGTGCAGTTTTTGCTCCTATAAAACTTTTTTAATGGAACGATTTTGTCCAACTTTGGCATTAAATATCTCTTAAAATAATTCTTCGATTTGAAAACTGTCTACATCAGCGTGTTTATCAAACATTTTTCTATAATACTACCGATTTTCATATTTTTGTATGCAACAGTTTTTTTAATATTAACGAAGAAAGACCTCCGGTCACAAAAAATTCAAAACCGGCGGCGGTGACAGCGGTAGTTACTTTTTTTTAGAATAGAGAGATACTAAATCATTATGAATGAGAATTTCGCGAAATTAGTCATCTTTATCCAAGCTGCTTTTATTTAAAGTAACTTATATTTGGCTGCCAAATTCGGCGATTTCTTAAAGTGCCTGCCATTTTAAGACAACATGGTGGATGAGGCTAACCAGTGAACTTGGTCGAGACCTTAGTAATTGCTGTGCACATGCTCAATCACATCGGAATCGGTTGATATATACGAGTGCTGTCGCAGGCAAAAAATCAGATTTTTCAAAATGTCACCCACATTAGAAATTGAAACTGCTATATCTGAGCCATTTTTTAAGATAAAGACAAACAAAAAATGCTCCTGAATCTTTATATCAAGGTCAAATACTTAAGAAAGAAACCTTTTTCAATTTCTAATTGTTTTGCACCTCACTTTAAATATAATTTTTTTTAATTTAATGGCCGCCATTTTGAATCAAGATGGCGGATGAAGCTGGCCAGCGTACTTGGTCGATATATTGATGTATACTATCCACATGCCTTCTTACATGGAAATAGGCGAATACGTGTGTTATCGCGTGACAAATACAACACTGTTTCAAAATGTTAGCCATACTAGACATTCAAAGTGCTATAATTAAACCATTTTTTAAGATATAAACAAAAGAACAAATTTTCAAAAACAAAATCTGCTCCGGAATCTTTGTATCAAGGCCAAACACATAAAAAAAAATCTTTTTCATTTTCCAATTTTTTAATACCTCATTTTAAATTTTAAATTTAATTTTTTTAATGGCAATCCTTTTGAAACAAGATGGCGAATGAAGCTGGCCAACGAACTCGGTCGAGACATTGGTATGTACTATGTACAGACGAAGTAACATCCAAATCGGTTCATAAATAAGCCTGTTATCGCGTGACAAAAATCAGGTCGTTTTAAAATGTCAGCCACAATAGAAATTCAAAATGCTATAACTCAGCCATTTTTTTAGATATAGACGAAACAAAAACTGCTCCCGAATCTTTGTATCAAGGTCAAACACATAAGAAAAAAATATTTTTTCAATTTTTTGGTACCACATTTCAAATTTAAATTTTTCTTAAAAATTTAAATGGCTGCCATTTTTAAACAAGATTGCGAATGAAGCTGGCCAACGAACTCGGTCGAGACATTGGTATGCAATTTGTACAAACGAAGTTACATCCAAATCGGTTCATAAATACGCCTGTTATCGCGTGACAAAAATCAGGTCGTTTTAAAATGTCAGCCACAATAGAAATTCAAAATGCTATAACTCAGCCATTTTTTTAGATATAGACGAAACAAAAACTGCTCCCGAATCTTTGTATAAAGGTCAAATACATAAGAATAAAATATTTTTCCATTTTTAATTTTTTGGTACCACATTTCAAATTTAAAATTTTTTTAAAAATTTTAAATGGCCGCCAATTTGAAACGAAATGGCGGATGAAACTGGCCATCGAACTCGGTCGAGACATTGGTATATACTATGTACATACCGAATGACATCCAAATCGGTTCATAAATTCGAGAGTTACAGTGTGACAAAAGTCATATATATATATATATTACAAGGTATTTCAAATTTTATTTCAAAATGTATTAACTGCATCCTTTGGTATCATTTACTGTGATTTCTTAACTGTTTTATTCACCTTAATCTTTTTGATATACTGGAAGACATGTGCACATGGATTTTTGTAAAATACTGAAATATTAATCGGTATGGTGTTTATTATTTCTATTTTATATCCTATAAATATTTAAATACGTTTTATTGATTCTTCCATTTCATATTATTTGTTTCAATTCTGCTTTCATTTTTAATCAATTCACTTGATTTTAGTGGTTGTTCGGGCACAGGGGAAAATTAATTTTAGCTTTAGCTTATTTTTCCCACAGAAAACAACCATTTTGCTTATATCATTGAATTCTGTGCCCTCGATAACGTAATTCAATGTATAAGCTTTTCAATTTTTGTCGGTGTCCACTTTTTTCTTTTTTCTTCCATAATAATTCTTATAATATTTTTTTTTTTTTTTAATACTTACAGCTTTAATTCATAATAATTGACGGTGGCAGGTTATGTTTAATTAATGGTAATATATTAGCATTCAAATTACTATGATGCATTTGCGCAAGTAATTATGAATGTATGCTTTTTACGATATTTTAAATATCTTTTCATTTTGAATGTCAACAATTCATTTTGATGTATTTTTTCCTTAAGGTATCTTATATATATTTTTATATATTCCCAGGTCGCTAAATTATTTAGCAATCTTTTAAATATTATACGCTTAGATCATTGCTGCAATTAGCGCACAATCTATGTGTATTATAAATAAGATTTCTACCATGTAGTTATCTGATACCTATTTTAGGATTCCATTAATTTTTTCATTCCTATCATTGCAACGATTTATTTAATGTTTTTTAATTTTCTAGTTATGATTTTATCTGAATTTTCTTGTAGTTAGTGTATGATATTGTCCTATATAATTTCTATTTGTGCTATAGCTTTACATAATTCTGTAGAGATAATCATTTTATATATACATTAATATGGTAGCAATAATTATTTCTATTCAAAGATTTAATGTTAATTTCCTTTAGTTTAAATTCATATTACTTTGATCTGAGTAGTTAGTTGGGTAAGCGTTTTGGTTGTCTTTGCATGGTTATAGTTGTTCTAGGATTTGGATGTTATGCGGATCTTTTTAGACTTATTTGTTATAAAATAGTCTAGTGGTTTCTTGATATTATTCATCTACGTTATTTGGGTTATCATAATTTGGTTTTGGATAATTTGAAGATTGTTTCTGCGTTCTGCTTCTATGATTGTGAATATTGTATATATATATTTTTTCTTACTCAAGTTTTATTATTTAATCAAGGCTAATTTAATTAAATTATTAATTTTTATTATTAAAATTTCTTTTTTTTATGGCAATTATTGCACTTTCCATACATAATTTTTATATGGCAGTTCTTAGTAAACATCTCGATACCGGCAAGATACACTTAGCATCTATGCAGTGTAGTGCCCGGTACAGGAATAATAATTGGGTTGTTCCTGGATCGTCATCCAGCGACCATTTATACTCTCCCCCTCGTCCTTTAATTTTTCGTAAGTGCTATGATTCTCGGTGCAAGACATGTCCATACGCTGCTCAGACACAAATTGTCTCAGATCCTAATTATTAAAGTTTTTGTAAAGCATTTAATGTTATTTATAGTATAAAGTGCAACTTATGTAATATGAAATATATTGGTGAAACATCAGGTCCAATTCATAAACGAATCAATCATCATCGATCAGACTCTAATAATAACAAAGCAAAAAATATACAATCTACAGCTGAAATTCAACATTTTCATAAACATCTTAAAATACATAAAATACGACAATTGAAATCCTTCAAATTCTAAAAAATAAATCAGAACGTCTTTATATGGAATCATCATATATGAAATATTATAACACAATATATCCTTATGGACTTAACAGTGAAGTATTTAACAGGCCTGTCAAAGTCTTCACATCTATAAATAACAATATTGATTATTCTCCAATTTATCCTACTCTTAATCATAATTTAAATGCTAAAACAACACGTAATAAACGCGGAAAGGGTTCATCATCAGTTGTAGTTTCCAAAAAATCTATCACAAAACAAATTAATGATCTTCAACGAAATTACTTAGAGAATTATATCTGGTTGTTAATTCGTAAAAACATCTTTGCTATTAAAAAGAAACAGCTGGTACAACATTTAAATGTCTTTCTAAGTAAATCTTTCTCTAAACATTTCTCTGATATTTACTTTGACCTTATTATGAGTAGGGTTAATCTTTTAAATATTAATATACAAAAAAAACACAAAATTCAGAACATGAATACTCAAATGATAATTACTTTTTCAAATCACATTTTTAATAAAATTAATATCAATTCTATAATTAATGATAAAAATTGTTTTTTTCCTATCAATAATCTTCATATATCAAAAACCTTTAAATATCCGAATACAATTGGGAAAATTTTTTTTAACTATAATACATTTTCAAAAAATACATCTGCTGCAAGTACTTTTCCGTGTAACTGCAAAGACCCCACTCTAAAAAAATACATAAACAATGATCATGGACATATAATCACTGGAAATCTTGATATTGTTCATGATTTTAAATTGAAACAACTAATGGGTTATGGTACTAAATATAGACTTCCATCTAAATTTAATGTTAAATCTATTATCAAACAGTTTACATATGATATTGATATTTTTATTTATAAAATTTCTATCTCTTATAATAAGCCTATTGAATATTTTAATCAATGGAAGATATTAGTAATTGAAAAATTAACTATGGCTTTAAAAAATAATATTGCTGATTTGGTTTCTATTAATACACAGCATTATTTCCAACAAATTACTAAATTACAAAAAAACTTCGTTATTACATATGTAGACAAATCTCCTAACAATTATGCTATTATATGTAAATCATATTATCACCAACTTCTTACAAATTCTATTTCTTCTAATAAGTCTTTTCAAAAAACTAATGAAAATGTTATTGTAAATAATCGTAAAATTCGAAGTTATTATAAACTTTTAAATGTTTTATCTACTAATTTTAATTATCCATATTTAGTTCTTATTCCCAAATTTCATAAAACTCCTATTAAATTTAGGACTGTTACTATTGGTTGTAATACATATAATAATAAAGCCAATACACTTCTCTTAAAAATTCTTAATCAAATATATGAACTTACTACAAACAATGATAATACACATTGTATAAAAAATAGCTATCAACTTGTTAAGATTTTAAAAAATCTTCATTCTGTTTGTAATAACGACATATGACTTCAAAGATCTTTTTAATAATATAGACCTATTAGATTTACATAAAATTATAAATGCATTATTTAAAAAGTATTATAAAAAACTGGAATTACCATCTTATATAGATATTGCATATTTTAAATCTTTAACTAACTTCATTATCTATAATAATTATATATTGCAAGATAATACTTTATATTTACAGCATGTCGGTATACCACAAGGCGGTTGTACTTCCAGTTTACTCTCAGACTTATACTTATCTCATTATGAACGCAATTTTACTAATAATAATCTACATTTATATCGTTATATTGATGACATCATTTTAATTGAAACTGATCAATCTGCAATTACTCGATTTCCAGTTGATTATCCCACTAATTTGGAATTAACGGAAAACCTTTTATCTAACAATACAATTAACTTCTTAGATCTTAAAATTACAATAAAAGACAATAAAACAATCACAGATTTGTATGACAAACGTAAAGAGTTTAAATTCACAGTTAATACATTTACAAATTTTAAATCTTGTCTACATCATTCTGTATTTCGTAATATAATACTTAATCATTTATATAGAATAAAATGTTTATGTTCTTCTCCTCTAATTAACAATAATATTAAAAAACTAATTTATGATGCATTAAATCATGGTTTTCCAAAAAAATTCATATATTCATTAATATACAATTAGTACTTTTCTTACATGATCTATAAACACAAATTAACACATGCGTAAACAAAATTACAAAAAAATTATTAAAAAAAAAAATATCTATAAAAAATTAAAAATTGTAAAATTATATTAAAAAATATTATAGGTTAGTTGGGTTGGTAGATGTTAGAGTACGGAGGAGGGTGGTGTTGTCTGGATAATACGCAATGGTTAATTATTTATTTAAAAAAAAAAAAGCGGGGCTCTTGTATTATTACTATTTTTTTGTTATGTATTTTATGTGGATGTTGATTTGATATTTTATATGTAAGTTGGAGATTTTCATTAATATTATAATTAGCTTAATTATTCATTAATCTAATTTACAATTATTTGTTATTAAATTTTAATTTACTAAGGACAATATCATATTAATTACTAATAGTATGCCACTCTTAGTTTAATGTTTTTGAATGTCCCATATTCATACTTTATGGATTTTTATGGATGTCTGAAAATAATCCACATTCTATATTTGTGCGTTTTAAGTAATGGGATTTTAAGTATTATTTAACCTTCTATATACTTCCACATGTTTGTTATTTCCTGTTCATTTAATAAATATCTTATATATAATTCATTAAAAAATAATTTTTAGATAATTTTTAATAATTATTTATATTAATTATTACAGAATTTATTTTGTTTTATAGCATATAGATATATGCTATATATTATCAATGTTCTAACATTATTTAAACTCTTAGTTTAGTTTAAATAATTTAGCTAATAGAACATATTGTATGCTTTTAAATTTTATTAACAATAGTTTTAAATACTTTGTGTGATTTATATTAGGTTTATAATTCTCTATATATAAGGATTTGTTTGGTTTTGCTGTTTAAACAGTTATTTACATTCACAAGCTTGCAAATTTTTATCTTGCGATAGATGTTTAATATAATTATTAATAGATGGCAGCACTAAAATTGTATCTTTCAGATTGGCTTAATTTTTAATTTTTCTAGCTCCATTTCAGTTATAATTTATACACCAGGGTGTATTTTTAGCTAAATTTTGACGATATTGTTAAACTGTTATCTATTAATTTAATAGTGCATTTTAAATATTGTAATTAATATCTATTTATTTTATATTAGATTAAATTTGTTTTACAAGGTCTTTCAAATTTTATTTCAAAATGTATTAACTGCATCCTTTGGTATCATTTACTGTGATTTCTTAACTGTTTTATTCACCTTAATCTTTTTGATATACTGGAAGACATGTGCACATGGATTTTTGTAAAATACTGTAATATTAATCGGTATGGTGTTTATTATTTCTATTTTATATCCTATAAATATTTAAATACGTTTTATTGATTCTTCCATTTCATATTATTTGTTTCTATTCTGCTTTCATTTTTAATCAATTCACTTGATTTTAGTGGTTGTTCTATAATTCTCTATGTATAAGGATTTGTTTGGTTTTGCTGTTTAAACAGTTATTTACATTCAAAAGCTTGCAAATTTTTATCTTGCGATAGATGTTTAATATAATTATTAATAGATGGCAGCACTAAAATTGTATCTTTCAGTTTGCTCTATTTTTTAATTTTTCTAGCTCCATTTCAGTTATAATTTATACACCAGGGTGTATTTTTAGCTAAATTTTGACGATATTGTTAAAATGTTATCTATTAATTTAATAGTGCATTTTAAATAATGTAATTAATATCTATTTATTTTATATTAGATTAAATTTGTTTTACAAGGTATTTCAAATTTTATTTCAAAATGTATTAACTGCATCCTTTGGTATCATTTACTGTGATTTCTTAACTGTTTTATTCACCTTAATCTTTTTGATATACTGGAAGACATGTGCACATGGATTTTTGTAAAATACTGAAATATTAATCGGTATGGTGTTTATTATTTCTATTTTATATCCTATAAATATTTAAATACGTTTTATTGATTCTTCCATTTCATATTATTTGTTTCTATTCTGCTTTCATTTTTAATCAATTCACTTGATTTTAGTGGTTGTTCGGGCACAGAGGAAAATTAATTTTAGCTTTAGCTTATTTTTCCCACAGAAAACAACCATTTTGCTTATATCATTGAATTCTGTGCCCTCGATAACGTAATTCAATGTATAAGCTTTTCAATTTTTGTCGGTGTCCACTTTTTTCTTTTTTCTTCCATAATAATTCTTATAATATTTTTTTTTTTTTTTTTAATACTTACAGCTTTAATTCATAATAATTGACGGTGGCAGGTTATGTTTAATTAATGGTAATATGTATATATATATATATATATATATATATATATATATATTTTACATCATTTCAAAATGCTAAAACACCATAACTTCAAAAGGAAGGTGTATATCTGCAGAAATTTTTTAACTATAAAATATTTATAAAAACAAGAAAGACAGGTAAAAAAAAAAAAAAAAAAACAGTCTGTTCTTCATCAGTGGGAGGACAGACAGAAAACTAACTCCACCCCCCACTTTTAAAATTTGCAGGTTTCTGAACACATGTTCACCCCGCATTCAATACTGAAAACTATTGTCATTTTATTAATCTAATTCCATAAAAAACTAAAACAACTCAAATTAAAAACTAACAAACATAATATTAACCATACAAAAACAAAAAACTTTAATAAAAAAAAAGTCTTTTAGAGGAATGCTTAAATTATCATTAAACTAAAAACAAAAGAAAAAAATAAGAAAACAAGCATGAATGCAGAATAAACATGCCCCCCCCCCCCCAAACCCGCAAAATGAAATTTCTCAAAACATGAATACCTGTATAATGTTTCCTACCCGTCAACTATAAACAAATAAATTTTTCTTCCAAATCCATTATCAAAAACCAGAAATTCCAGGTCTGCAACTTTCCTTCGTTTCAATTCATCAATAGACACCCGTTCTTTTAACAAGACTTTAGGATGCCCATTTCATACAGAAAGATCCAGAAGACTGCCATCACATGTTCACGCCGCCAGTCCACATCGTTGCCATTCACTTTTTAGAACTGTCTTTAAATAATATTTCAAAAACTTAATGGGATAATTGTTATTGTAAAATAAATTAGCCAATAACTTAAAGATCTGTTTATAAAAATTATTGTCTCTGCCACAAATTTTATTGAAACGTATCAATTGATTAATGATTATATTTATGTAAATTTTTTTTATGCAAATTTGAAAACCAATGTGGCATGCTTCTAGTGAAAAAATTAAAACTATTTCTTTTATCGTACAAATCCAAAATCAAATTATTATCAATAATTTTGAATAAAATATCCAAAAATTCTGCATTATAATCATCACTGTTTGCTCTATTCAACATATATATATATATATATATATATATATATATATATATATATATATATATATATATATATATATATATGTTAGAGTACGGAGGAGGGTGGTGTTGTCTGGAAAATACGCAATGGTTAATTATAAAAAAAAGGGGGTTTTGTATTATTACTATATTTTTGATACGTATTTTATATGGATGTTGATTTGATATTTTATATGTAATTGGAGAATTTCATTAATATTATAATTAGCTTAATTATTGATTAATCTTATTTACAATCATTTGTTATTAAATTTTAATTTACTAAGGACAATATCATATTAATTACTAACAGTATGCCATTTTTATAGTGATTAATATACATATAAGTATCTTTAATATACATATAAGTATGTTTAATATAAATATAATTATACTGTATGTATTAAAATTGGGTAATTATTTTTATTATTATTCCTCTATTCTTTTTAATATTTATCTATTTTCAATTTATTATCGGTTTAATGTTTTTGAATGTCCCACATTCATACTTTTTGGATTTTTATGGATGTATGAAAATAATCCACACTCTATATTTGTGCTTTTTAAGTAATGGGAATTTAAGTATCATTTAACCTTCTATATACTTCCATATGTTTTTTATTTCCTGTTCATTTTATAATTATCTTATATATAATTGATTTAAAAAATAATTTTTATATTATTTTTAATAATTATTTATATTATTACTGAATTTATTTTGTTTTATAGCATATAGCTATATGCTATATATTATCAATGTTCTAGAATTATTTAAATTCTTAGTTTAGTTTAAATAAGTTAGCTAATAGAATATTTTGTATGCTTTTAAATTTTATTAACAATAGTTTTTTTTTTTTTAAATACATTGTGTGGTTTATATTAGGTTTATAATTATCTATATATAAGGATATGTTTGGTTTTGCTGTTAAAAAAATTATTTACATTCAAATGCTTACAAATATTTATCTTGTGACAGTTGAATAATAAAAGTAATACTAGATGGCAGCACCAAAATTTGTCTTTTGAAGATAGCTCTAAATTTTAATTTTTCTAGCTCCATTTCAGTTATAATTTACTACACCAGGGGGTATTTTTAGCTACATTTTGACGATATTGTTAAACAGTTATTAATTAATTTTATAGTGCATTTTAAATAATGTAATTACTATCTATTTATTTTATATTATATTAAATGTATTTAACAAGGTATTTCAAAATTTATTTCAAAATGTATTAACTGTATCCTTTGGTATCAATTACTGTGATTTCTTAACTGTTTTATTCACCTTAATCTTTATGATATTCTGGTAGACATGTGCGCGTGGATATTTGTAAAATACTGAAATATTAATCGGTATGGTGTTTATTATTTATATTTTATATCCTATAAATATTTAAATAGGTTTTATTGATTCTTCCATTTAATATTATTTGTTTCTATTCTGTTTTCATTTTTAATCAATTCACATGATTTTAATGGTTGTTTGGGCACAGGGGAAAATAATTTTTAGCTTTAGCTTATTTTTCTCACAGAAAACGACCATTTTGCTTATATCACTGAATTATGTGCCCTTGAGAACGTAATTCAATATATAAGCTTTTCCATTTTTTGTCGGTGTCCACTTTTTTCTTTTTCTTCCATAATAATTCTTATAATAAATTATTATTATTTTTTTTATACTTACAGCTTTAATTCATAATATTTGATGGTGGTAGGTTATGTTTAATTAATGGTTATATATATATATATATATATATATATATATATATATATATGGATATATATATATATCAATTTTGAACGGAGGGTGGTTTTGGAGTCTGGGGGTCATGGTCGATGAAAATATACCAAAATTTTTTTAAATCGCTTTCCTCCGAACGGCTGCAATAGGTAGCTTTTTGTAATGAAAGCTATCTAAAAGTAATATCGTATTTATTTTATTCTGTGTATAAGGGGGGGGGGGAGCAGTAGGTAGCCTAAAATCATCCTCATGGTCGTATCACTGAGAGTTTCGCTATGTAAATCGGAATCATTATTTATATATTGTGCGTGCACTTAACAAGCTACTTCACCCACACGAAATCGCCCGCTTGTTAATGTTAATCCTACGAAGAATTCTTTACAGATATCTCATTTGCGTTTCAATTTTTTTTTTTTTTTGCATTGGATAGCTGATTTGGATCTCGACGAAGACAATTTTGTTTGCAAAGTTTTCTTTTCTTTTTTTCTTTCTGTTTTTTACTTTCTTCTATCTTTACAAGAAGAAAGTATTGGATTCATGAAAATTTTCGAATTCCGGTTTTCGACGGATTTACACGTTTTAGGGGTCAGAGATTCCAAAAAACATGTTTTTACAAAATGTCTGTCTGTCTGTCTGTCTGTCTGTGTGTATGTGACACAAATTTTGTGGGCGCTCTATCTCAAGAACTAATGCACGGAATTTAATAAAAATTTATATTCAAGTAGTCCCTAATATAAAATAGTGCTGATTATTTTTTGGTGTAAATCGCCCAACAGGTGGCGCTGCTATGCTGCATTTTTTGCGATTTCTGCACTAGCTCTATCTCAAGAACTAATGCACGGATTTTCATCAAACATCAGATTCAGTTAATCCTCGATATGAATTGGTGCTGGTAACGTTTTGGTGCAAATCGCCCAACAGATGGCGCTGCTATGCTGCATTTTGCAGCATTTACATGATTTTCGTAATAGCTCTATCTCAAGAAATAATGCACGGATTTTCATCAAACTTCAGTTCCTGTTAGTGCTTGACATGAGTTGACGTTTTGCACCTTGTGGTGTAAATCGCTCCACAGGTGGCGCTGCTATGCTGCATTTTTGTGATTTCCGCAATAGCTCTATCTCAAGAAATCATGCTTGGGTTTTCAACAAACTTCAGATTCAGGTATACCAGGATATGAATTACTGCTGTTTATGTTTTTCTGGAAATCGCTCAACAGGTGGCGCTGCTATGCAGCATTTTTCTCGATTTTCACAATAGCTCAATGTCCAGAACTAATGCACGGATTTTTATCAAACTTCAGATTCAGTTAGTCCTTGACATGAATTGATGTTTTGTACCTTTTGGTGTAAATCGCTCAACAGGTGGCGCTGCTGTGCCGCATTTTTTGTGATTTCCACAGTAGCTCTAGCTCCAGAACTAATACACGGATTTTCATCAAACTTCAGATTCTGGTATACCTTAATATGAATTAGTGCTGTTTGTGTTTTGGTGCAAATCGCTCAAAAGGTGGCGCTACTATGCTGCATTTTTCAGAATTTACCCTATAGCTCTATCTCAATAACTAATGCACGAATTTTTATCAAACTTCAAATTCAGGTATACTTTTATATGAATAAATTGATGTAATTTCTTTTACTATTTAAATGATTTAATCGACGTGATTTATATAGAAGAAAGTTTTGTGATGGCCACAACATACTAGTTTTTTCTTGAGAAGGCATTCACCATTAAATAAATAGTTATAAATGTTTTAATTTATCAGGACCTTATACTTAACATACGCTAAAAATACAGAAAAAGTCAACAGACTCCCTTCCCCCTGCTTTTTAAAACGATTACGATTATCATAGGAAATTTGTGTGGGCTGCGACAAGTTTGATTTGTGTTATAAGTGTTTGCGTTTTCGAGTCCTTGTATTCGGGTTATACTAAAATTTAGGGCGTTCAGTTAAAAAATCCGATAATGTCCCTCCTTTTATAAAGATTACGTTTACCATACAAAATATGAGTGTTTTGCGATAATTATAGATTGGGTTATAAATGTTTTAATTTATCAGGACCTTATACTTAAGGATCACTAAAATATAGAAAAAGTCAACAGAGCCCCCCCCCCCCCCATGCCTGCTTTTTAAAACGATTACGATTATCATAGGAAATTTGTGTGGGCTGCGACAATTTTGATCTGTGTTATAAGTGTTTGCGTTTTCGAGTCCTTATATTCGGGTTATACTAAAATTTAGGGAGTTCAGTTAAAAAATCCTATAATGTCCCTCCTTTTATAAAGATTACGTTTACCATACAAAATATGAGTGTTTTGCGATAATTATAGATCGAGTTATAAATGTTTTAATTTATCAGGACCTTATACTTAAGATACGCTAAAAATAAAGAAAAAGTCAACAGACTCCCCCTCCCCCTGCTTTTTAAAACGATTACGATTATCATAGGAAAGTTGTGTGGGTTGCGACAGTTTTGATCTATGTTACAAGTGTTTGCGTTTTCGAGTCCTTATATTCGGGTTATACTAAAATTTAGGGAGTTCAGTTAAAAAATCCTATAATGTCCCTCCTTTTATAAAGATTACGTTTACCATACAAAATATGAGTGTTTTGCGATAATTATAGATCGAGTTATAAATGTTTTAATTTATCAGGACCTTATACTTAAGATACGCTAAAAATAAAGAAAAAGTCAACAGACTCCCCCTCCCCCTGCTTTTTAAAACGATTACGATTATCATAGGAAAGTTGTGTGGGTTGCGACAGTTTTGATCTATGTTACAAGTGTTTGCGTTTTCGAGTCCTTATATTCGGGTTATACTAAAATTTAGGGAGTTCAGTTAAAAAACCCGATAATGTCCCTCCTTTTATAAAGATTACGTTTCCATACAAAATATGAGTGTTTTGTGATAATTATAGATCGAGTTATAAATGTTTTAATTTGTCAGGAGCTTATACTTATAATACATTATAATACAGAAAATGTCAATCCCCCTCCCCTACTTTTTAAAATGATTACCATACGAAATTTGTTTGAGCTGTTACTAAAATTTTAAGGCCTTTATTTAAAAAACTCTATATTGTCCCCTATAAAATTATGTCACCCATTTCAAATGCACAAAATTTCAGCTTCCTGGGAAAGGGACCGAAATGTCTCGGGACCGAAATGTCTTGTGACCGAAATGTCTTGGGACCGAAACGGCGGGACCGAAACGGCGGGACCGAAATGGCGGGACCGAAACGTCCTGCTTCCAGGCTGCTTACATAAACAAAAAAGGCACCAATCAGGGCAATATATTTTTCCCCTATATATATACATGATATATATAGATAAGATGTTTTTAGGTTGTTTTTTTTTTAAATTAAAAATAAGAAGGATGAGAAAAAATATAAAAAATTTGATAGGAGCAATCTGATGCGGTTTAATCGTAAGATTTCGATGATTAAATAAGACAATATTTTCTATAAAATTTTAGTGGTAGAAGAAAGCGTAAAAGTTGGCAGCTATGCTTTAACCTTTTCGGGACTATTGATGCAATTATGCACAGCCAAAAGTTGTATGAGGAATTTGTTTTTGGTACCCTTA
The DNA here is from genome assembly GCA_963932465.1 of Maratus speciosus. Lineage (NCBI taxonomy): Eukaryota > Metazoa > Arthropoda > Arachnida > Araneae > Salticidae > Maratus > Maratus speciosus. The sequence goes on along the minus strand of OZ010793.1, from coordinate 111,326,469 downwards.
GCCCGTTCGGGACCAGCATCTTTTACATGAATTTTATTCGGTTGACACTACTTTTTGTCGAATAATTAAATTTAGTTTATCAATCAAGAAAATGTCTTAATTAAATGAGGAAATTTTTACTTTTCTTTTTTAGTGGTATCAAAAACAAGTGCTGCAAGCATCTTTTGAAGATTCATATATGCACCCATGGTCCCGAAGGTGTTAATAAATAAAAGTAATATTTGTCTTTTTTGAGAATTTTTGGTATTTCATAACTAAACAGTGATAACATAATATAATTTTTTAAGGAATGCCGTCCCGAAAGAGTTTTTTTTTTTAAATCAAGATAGCTATAGATTTTGTTTCCAGTTCCCAGTTATATTTTCTTATGCGGAAATACTATAGCACGCATTATAAACAAGACTTTTTACTTTCTTCTATCTTTACAAGAAGAAAGTATTGGATTCATGAAAATTTTCGAATTCCGGTTTTTGACGGATTTGCACGTTTTAGGGGTCAGAGAACACGAAAAAGATGTTTTTACAAAATGTCTGTCTGTGAGTCTGTCTGTCTGTCCGTGTGTGTGTCTGTGTGTGACACAAATTTTGTGGGCGCTCTATCTCAAGAACTAATGCACGGAATTTAATAAAAATTCATATTCAGTTAGTCCCTGATACCCTTGATGCTGATTAGTTTTTGGAGCAAATCGCTCAACAGGTGGCGCTGCTATGCTGCCTTTTTTACGATTTCTGCAATGGCTCTATCTCAAGAACTAATGCACGGATTTTCATGAAACTTCAGATTCAGTTAGTCCATGACATGAATAGACAATTTATAGATTTTGTTGCAAATCGCTCAACAGGTGGTGCTGCTATGCTGCCTTTTTTACGATTTTCGAAATGGCTCTATCTCAAGAACTAATGCACGGATTTTCATGAAACTTCAGAGTCAGTTAGTCCATCATATGGCTTGATGCTGAATGCCTGTTGGTGTAAATCGCTCAACAGGTGGAGCTGCTATGCTGGGTTTTTTACGATTTCCGCAATGGCTCTATCTCAAGAACTAATGCACGGATTTTCATGAAACTTCAGATTCAGTTAGTCCTTGACATGAATAGATATTTTATAGATTTTGGTGTAAATCGCTCAACAGGTGGCACTGCTATTCGGCATTTTCTGCAATTTCCGCAATAGCTCTATCTCAAGAACTAATGCTTGGATTTTCAACAAACTTCAGATTCAGGTATACCATGATATGAATTAGTGCTGTTTATGTTTTGGTGCAAATCGCTCAACAGGTGGCGCTGCTATGCTGAATTTTTCAGAATTTCCGCCATAGCTGTATCTCAATAACTAATGCATGAATTTTCATCAAACTTCAGATTCAGGTATACCTTGATATAAATTAGTGCTGTTTATGTTTTGGTGTAAATAGCTCAACAGGTGGCGCTGCTATACTACATTTTTCAGAATTTCCGCTATAGCTCTATACAAGAACTAATGCACGAATTTTCACCAAACTTCAAATTCAGATATATTGTGATATGAATTGGTACTATTTAAACGATTTAATTGACGTGATTTATATAGAAGAAAGTTTTGTGATGGCCACAACATACTAGTTTTTTCTTGTCTTTCAGAATCAATAACGGGGCTGTTGATTATACATTTCCAAGTAGCAGAAATTGTGGACTCATCGTTGGCAGTATCTGGGAACAATTGGGAATCGACAGGTTTAGGAAATAGTGAGGAAAGAGTAGGTACAATAACACCATTAATTTGTAGCGTGTCTGAGCAGCTAACAGTTGGACCTCCGTTGGCCTCTATTGGCAAATAGTTCGTTGGCCAATTATAGGGTAAAGGGGCATTTCTTACTGTAGGACGACAATTATTCGACAATTAGCCAACGTTGGCCCAACCATTGTATACTACTTGGATGAATGAATACGATATTAATTAAAATAAATTGTTTAACTATAGTTCAAATAAGATCAAACAATACAACCTCCTACAACAATAATGCATCTTTTTTAAATACAAATACGCATCTTATAGATTTTATATAAAAAGACCCATAGAAACTTGTTTTGGAAATTACCTACAAGGCGAGTTAATCATTATAAAGAAAAATGCAATAGAAAACGGATTTCCCACTCAATATATTAATAAATTAATTTTCGACATTAAACATAACGGTCAGTTGAAAGTGGTAATAAAAATGAGCTCCGGTTTTGCAGTTTTAGATATGTTCTATAGATATATGAAAGAATTAGATTTGCATTAAAAAGTATAATATTAATTTAATCGTAAAACCATATGTGTATATATGGTACATTTTAACCCCTTGAGGAGCGTGGTATTTCTATGAAACCACTTAATTTTAATCTCGAAATGCCACAATGGCACCAGAATTCTGGCGAAAAAAAACTTCCGTTTATTACATAAGCGAAAAATAGCTTTTTTCATATTTACAAAGAAATTTGTTTTCTAATTCCGGTGTCAGACATTAATTTCGACACTTTAGCAATGGAATTGCTTTGCCCCTGAAATGGTTAAAGATAATGTAAAAAAAAAAAAAAAAAAAAAAAAAAAAAAAAAAAAAAAAAAAAAAACCTCATTTACATAGGAATGACAACTCGGAAATTTAAAGACAGACTTAAAAAGCATATTACAGATATAAAGAGTAATACATCCTGAACATCATTAACAAGATTTAATCAGAAGCAAGATATCGACGTAGACTTCTGAAACGCAAGAATCACAGCCCATACTTCTCATTACTACACCTCCATAACCAGCGAATCGTTGGCTAAAGGAAGAAAAACCAGTAATGATATGTTCTCCTACAATATACCCCGGATCTGGTATAACTTACCAAATGTTTCTGGTGAATTTGGAACCTAACCATTAACCCTCGCAGTACTAAGATCAAAATGTTACTTAAATGACTAAGATTTAAAAAGGTTTGACTCTATCGGTAATTTAGGCCGTCGTAGGCAATTATAATTTTCATACGACGCCACGATTAATTTCGTTCAATAGCGAAATTTACACACAACTGAACACAAGAAATAAAGAAATGAGGGAGGCGCCTACACTCGCCTTGTATGACGCCTTGTACCCATTGCGCCATCTAGTGAACTACGCTTGGCAGGTTGCCAAATATTCTCTTTCTTTCTCTTGAAACGCGATAAATGATGGAAAGCTTTTATTTATTCCCTGATTGCCTAAGATGGGGTTAAATGCGACCCCATTCGCAATTTCTACACATAAACAACAACAACAAAAAAAAAAATTAAGTGTGCGGAACTTACTAAGTAGACAAAATCTTAGACCTTTATTGGATAATTCCTAGAAAATAATTTTAGCATACATATTCTAAACGGAAAACAAAACTGCAAATTGTCCAGATGGTGTCAAGTGAAACCCATCTTAGTACTGCGATGGTTAAACATCACTTCCCCTTGCTTATAAATAGAATCGTCTTCAGCTATTTAACCAACGATCATTCATGGACATTGACGCCTTAAAGAATTTTTTTCCCTTGATGATGAGTGTGTGAATCAGTCGAAAGCGCTCGGGTGTCGAGTTTGTAACATCATTTTAATATCTACAATGGTTTTTATGTTTTAAAACCTATTTTATATATTTTTAGAAAATTTTTAGTGATTTTGTGTGTTTAAATGTAGTTAAATACGGTATGTTATTAGATATGCTGATCAGTTTTTGTCTTTATAGAAATGTTGTTTCTGATGAATTGTTCAAGGCGATATACAATTAAATAAATATTTATGTGAGAATACTTAAAAGAAAAGAAAAAAACAAAATAGTATTTCGAAAATCAGTCAAAGTATTTAAATCTCTGTTTATGTAATGTTTTTCACAGCGTTTTAAATTTTCAGGTAGTATTTGTTTTAGTCTATCAATTATAAAATTATAACATTTGGATAATTGAAAAGCTTATAAAAATCTTCTTTAAAAAATTAAATAAATGTTTCATGTAGAATCAAATGATTGTAAGTAAAAGCTAATTAAGATTACAAATATCAGATCATTTATTATACATAAAATTCTTTTTTCTACAAGATTCCAACAAATATTTACACAACTAGTTTTGATTCAGAATAAAAATCATTAGCATTATTTCATTATTTATATCTAAGTTTATTAAAATTTAATTAATAATACTTTTCACAAATTTAAAGTTAATTAATCAGAAGATATCTTAAATACCCAAAAGCATTACGTATTTATCCAAGCTAATTATAATTTACTGCGTCAAATTATTTTAAAATGACATAATGCTCCTTAAATGAAGCAAAAATGTAAACATGCATTCCTTCCTGTCATGATCAATAATTATTTAGTTATAATTTTTTCCTTTCCGTTTCAATGATAACAAATTTAATTAAGAAACTTTACGTTATTTGATAGTTAAAAATTTTCGACATACGTAGGTTAGGATGATAGCTTTTTGTCTTTATTTGAACACGCCTGATAATAAATTATTTGGGACACTAAATAATTTGTAAAATAACAATAATAAAAAATAATAAAAGAGGAAAAGCAATAAAGCAAAATATTATTCCCACTTTTTAAAAATTATTTTTTTTTTTTAATTGAACGTAGAATAAAGTTTTATAAAATATAGTTCAAACTATAATTGTTGAACGTCACATTCACCTTGAAAAACATATAAAAATACGATGTTACAATTCTGATAAAATTTTACTTAAAAAAGGTGCTAAAAACACATAAAAGGTTTCTACAACATGAAAACCGTCAAAGATGTTAAAATCCCAAGCGCTTTCGACTGCATTATAACAGTCGTCTTCAGGGGAAAACCAGAGGAGTGAAAGTTCATGGAAAATTCTTTGCTTAAGTATCAGTGGACGAGTCTATTTCAAAGGAAGGGAGGAGGGGGGAGGTGGTAAAATGAAAATGATTATGTTTCAAAATCGCTAGAAATATCTAGTATACTATACCAGATCTTAGATATGTTGTAGGATAAAGTATCGTTGTAAGTATTCTTTCTTTGAGTTAAAATTTCCAATGATTCTCTGATTATTGACGTGTAGTAATTTGAAGTATGGGCTCTCTTGCTTTACTGAAATCAATGTGAATATCTTGTTTTTGGTTTAATCTGGATAGAGCAGTAGAGGGTTTGTTATACTTTATGTCTGTAATATGTTCTTTTCGTCTGTCTTTAAATTTTCTAGTGGTCATTCCTATGTATTTGAGTTCTTTCTGATTTACTTTGTCTGTGAAAGGTATTACATATATGCCAGAAGTTTCATCGTTAGGGATTGGGTCTATTTTCAGGTGTATAAGATCTATTAACTTGGCAGATGGTTTTGCGATTACGTATATATTATATTTCTTTAATGCATAACTAATCCTTTCAAATAACTGAGGTATATAATTAAAACTATAAAACTTGAGATTATTTTTAATGCTATTTCTGGTTAACTCTCTATGCTGAATATCAAAGATTAATTTATTGATACATTTGGGGGGGGGGGGGACAATTTTCTATTGCAATCTTCTTAATGGTGAGTAACTCTGTTTGTAGGTATTCTCTTGTACAAAATTCAATGGCTCTATTTATATAAAATTTATAAGCTGCAGTTTCGTATTTAAATGGGACATTACTATTGTAGGATATTGTACTATTTGAATTGCATGGTTTTCTGTATTTTTTTCTATCAATTTTGTATGTTGTATTATTTCTTATTAATTCAACGTCTAAAAATGGTAAGGATCCTTTTTCTTCGACTTCCAATGTGAACTGTATATTTGAATCTAGGTTATTAGCTGTATTTAAAAAGTCATTCAAAGCGGGGATACCATGGTTCCAAATTAAAAATATGTCATCGACGTAACGCAGCCATAGTTGAGGTTTCAGATCTGATTTAAATATAATATCTTTCTCAAGTGGTCTAAGTTTCAGTTCCGCTAATAATCCTGAAATGGGTGAGCCCATTGGGGCACCCTCAGTTTGTTTATAAAATTTTCTATTAAATTGAAAGACATTGTTATTTGTAATCAAACTAATGCTTGAATTTAAAGTTGTTCCTATTTCATTGTTATATTCCAGGTTATTATCTATGAATTGCTTTATGAGGATTTCTATTTCTTTTACATTTATTGAAGGGTACAGGGATTTGATGTCCGTACTTGCAAGTATACTGCTATCACATATATTTTCGTCTTTTATTTTCTCAATAAACTCTCTAGTTGAGTTGACTACAAGATTTGTTGGAGGTAACATTTCTTTAAGTAGCGATACGAAAACTTTTTCTATAGTATATGTTGGAGCTAAACACTTGGAAACTATAGGTCTAAGAGAGTAGTTGTCCTTATGATCTTTTAAACGTCCAATTAACCTGGGAGTGACTGCAGTTTTGTTGATTTTGAGTTTAACTTTCATTTGAGTAGGCCATGTGCCATGTTTAATTAAATCTTGTGCTTTACGGTCGATTGCGGGGTTAGGGTCCTTGTTCAATTCTTTGCAGTTCATTTCTTCAATACATTCCTCGATTTTTGAGATATAATCTTGAGTATTCATTATTGCTAATTTGTTAGACTTGTCATGTTTGGATCACAATAACTTCAGAGTTACTTTTAAGCTGTTTAATAACATTTAACTCTTTACTGTTATTTTGGGTTTGTTTTTTTAGGTATGAATTTACATTGTTATGTAGAATACTTCTTATTTCCTCCCTCTTTTCACTAGGTGCTGACTGTACAATAACCTCGCAATTAGGTATGACTGATTTTAAATTTGTTGAATGTTTAAATATGTGTTTTGGCCCAAGTTCCAAGACTTAATGAAGTTTGTGGTCAATAACTTTACCCGTGAGGTTTACGTAAGTGACTGGAGCTTTGAGTGGCAAATTATCCTTTAATTTTGTATCACGTAGTTTGTTTATCTTAGAGTAAATGGTCCTTTCCTTTGATATCCTCTGTCTAGTTCTATAAAAGTCAATTATTCTCTGGAAATCGTCAAATTCACTGTCATTCATGATTCTTGTTAATTCGCAATATAAATGATACACTTTAAGAGATAAAAAGTCCAAATTTTTAAATTTTATCCTGATGTAAGTTCTAAGGCTGTCAAATTCAAATTTACGCTTGATTGTTGGCAATTCTTCCTCAATAAACCGATTATTGCATTTAAGAAAGTTTGGTATAAAACCATGATTTTTACACAACTGTAAGAATCTAACATTAATAATTTCTCTGTCTAACCTCATTCTTTCACATCTATACTTCCTCTTTAAAATATTGCGTTCCATTTTGATCCAGTATTGATAATAAATAATATAAAATATAGTTCAAACTATAATTGTTGAACGTCACATTCACCTTGAAAAACATATAAAAAATAGGATGTTACAATTCTGATAAAATTTTACTTAAAAAGGTTCTAAAAAATACATAAAAGGTTTCTACAACATGAAAACCGTCAAAGATGTTAAAATCCCAAGCGCTTTCAACTGCATTATAACAGTCGTCTTCAGGGGAAAACCAGAGGACTCCTCTGGTTTTCCCCTGAAGACGACTGTTATTACGACGACTGTTAGACGACTGTTTACTGTGTGAAGACGAGAAATTATTAATGTTAGATTCTTACAGTTGTGTAAACATCATGGTTTTATACCAAACTTTCTTAAATGCAATAATCGGTTTATTGAGGAAGAATTGCCAACAATCAAGCGTAAATTTGAATTTGACAGCCTTAGAACTTACATCAGGATAAAACTTAAAAATTTGGACTTTTTATCTCTTAAAGTGTATCATTTATATTGCGAATTAACAAGAATCATGAATGACAGTGAATTTGACGATTTCCAGAGAATAATTGATTTTTATAGAACTAGACAGAGGATATCAAAGGAAAGGACCATTTACTCTAAGATAAACAAACTACGTGATACCAAATTAAAGGATAATTTGCCACTCAAAGCTCCAGTCCCTTACGTAAACCTCAAGGGTAAAGTTATTGACCAACAACTTCATAAAGTCTTGGAACTTGGGCCAAAACACATATTTAAACATTCAACAAATTTAAAATCAGTCATAACTAATTGCGAGGTAATTGTACAGTCAGCACCTAGTGAAAAGAGGGAGGAAATAAGAAGTATTCTACATAACAATGTAAATTCATACCTAAAGAAACAAACCCAAAATAACAGTATAGAGTTGAATGTTATTAAGTAGCTTAAAAGTAACTCTGAAGTTATTGTGATCCAAACATGACAAGTCTAACAAATTAGCAATAATGAATACTCAAGATTATATCTCAAAAATGGAGGAATGTATTGAAGAAATGAACTGCAAAGAATTGAACAAGGACCCTAACCCCGCAATCGACCGTAAAGCACAAGATTTAATTAAACATGGCACATGGCCTACTCAAATGAAAGTTAAATTCAAAATCAACAAAACTGCAATCACTCCCAGGTTAATTGGACGTTTAAAAGATCATAAGGACAACTACCCTCTTAGACCTATAGTTTCCAAGTGTTTAGCTCCAACATATACTATAGAAAAAGTTTTCGTACCGCTACTTAAAGAAATGTTACCTCCAACAAATCTTGTAGTCAGCTCAACTAGAGAGTTTATTGGGAAAATAAAAGACGAAAATATATGTGATAGCAGTATACTTGCAAGTATGGACATCAAATCCCTGTACCCTTCAACAAATGTAAAAGAAATAGAAATCCTCATAAAGCAATTCATAGATAATAACCCGGAATATAACGATGAAATAGGAACAACTTTAAATTCAAGCATTAGCTTGATTACAAATAACAATGTCTTTCAATTTAATAGAAAATTTTATAAACAAACTGAGGGTACCCCAATGGGCTCACCCATTTCAGGATTATTAGCGGAACTGAAACTTAGAACACTTGAGAAAGATATTATATTTAAATCAGATCTAAAACCTCAACTATGGCTGCGTTACGTCGATGACATAGTTTTAATTTGGAACCATGGTATCCCCGCTTTGAATGACTTTTTAAATACAGTTAATAACCTAGATTCAAATATACAGTTCACATTGGAAGTCGAAGAAAAAGGATCCTTACCATTTTTAGACATTGAATTAATAAGAAATAATACAACATACAAAATTGATAGGAAAATTTACAGAAAACCATGCAATTCAAATAGTACAATATCCTACAATAGTAATGTCCCATTTAAATACAAAACTGCAGCTTATAAATTTTATATAAATAGAGCCATTGAATTTTGCACAAGAGAATACCTACAAGCAGAGTTACTCACCATTAAGAAGATTGCAATAGAAAATGGTCCCCCCCCCCCCCAATGTATCAATAAATTAATCTTTGATATTCAGCATAGAGAGTTAACCAGAAATAGCATTAAAAATAATCTCAAGTTTTATAGTTTTAATTATATACCTCAGTTATTTGAAAGGATTAGTTATGCATTAAAGAAATATAATATATACGTAATCGCAAAACCGTCTGCCAAGTTAAAAGATCTTGTACACCGGAAAATAGACCCAATTCCTAACGATGAAACTTCTGGCATATATGTAATACCTTTCACACACAAAGTAAATCAGAAAGAACTCAAATACATAGGAATGACCACTAGAAAATTTAAAGACAGACGAAAAGAACATATTACAGACATAAAGTATAACAAACCCTCTACTGCTCTATCCAGATTAAACCAAAAACAAGATATTCACATTGATTTCAGTAAAGCAAGAGTCATAGCCCGTACTTCAAATTACTACACGTCAATAATCAGAGAATCATTGGAAATTTTAACTCAAAGAAAGAATACTTGCAACGATACTTTATCCTACAACATATCTAAGATCTGGTATAGTATACTAGATATTTTTAGCGATTTTGAAACATAATCATTTTCATTTTACCACCTCCCCCCCTCCTCCCTTCCTTTGAAATAGACTCGTCAACTGATACTTAAGCAAAGAATTTTCCATGAACTTTCACTTCTCTGGTTTTCCCCTGAAGACGACTGTTATAATGCAGTTGAAATCGCTTGGGATTTTAACATCTTTGACGGTTTTCATGCTGTAGAAACCTTTTATGTATTTTTAGCACCTTTTTAAGTAAAATTTTATCAGAATTGTAACATCGTATTTTTTATATGAATAAAGTTTTATATATCATTTTATTCGTTATACAATCAGTTCTCAAAATAAAATTGCTACGTAAGTTTAATATATAAAAAATTATAAAAATGATTGATTTTAATCATGAGAAAATAATGGGTCAAGTTTCCCCACATATCACATATGGGAGAGTTGACACACTATGTGGGATGCTTGACCCACTTTGTTTTATATTGAAAAAATTGTGAAGAGAAATCAAATCTGTTTAAAAAAGGCAAAATAACTTTATGCTTTAATTATTATAAAAATATTTTTTGAAAATATGACGATTAATCAAACCTGTTTAGACGCAATCGCAAGGGAGAAGAGAAATTTTTTTTTGTTTTAAACAGGATTTTGTCTGAGCAGGTATAATTGTACAGCAGGGAAGATGAAATTTTAACATTTAAGACAGGTTCTGTTTTCATAAGGCTTCATGTATTATTACGTCCCGCTTTTTTTGCCTCCTTGTCCACCTTTTTGTGATATTCGACCTGACAACTCAAGTTGTCACATAGTTTGACTTAATTTCACTGTATTAATTCTGGTGAAATTTGTTTACATACCTTCCTAAAGTTTTTCCATAAATGCTATGTTCTTTTGCAGCCGAATGAGCACATATCATTAACATATTTTAACCCTCTCAGGGGTAAAGTACTTTCAGTACTAAAATGTTGAAATAAATGACTGGCACCGGAATTTATGATCAAATTTATTTATAAATAAGAAAAGGGCTATATTTCACATACATGTTAAATAGAAAAGATTTAGGAAAATCCTGGTACCATTGGGGCGTTATAGAATTAAAATTAAGTGGTTTTATGAGCATACCGCTGCCCCTGAAAGGGTTAAGATTGTTGCTTTCATACTTTCTAAACCTTTCTAATCTTTTCCACTGTTTCTATTTACCTATTGTAAGTAATATTTAAATGGAAAAAAGTTCCTATCAGCTTTCCCATTTATGTTTCATTAAATTTTTTCTTGCCGTTGATACTATAGCAATTTTTCACATCTTTCTTTAATCAGTTTTAAACATTTTCTTTTCCACCACCCCATTTTACCGTAGCTTTAAAGAATAAATTTACATAATTTTTTATATATAACCATTGACCTTTCATTATGGACAGTGTATAATAAAAAGATTTCCAAAACCACTTAATTTACCCCTTAACAGTGACATTTGTTTACTTACAAAAAAATTAAAAATGAGGCTGGACACCACTTTTTCCATACTAAATCCTTACTTAATCGAAAAATATCTGACAATCAATAAAGATAAATTTACAGTTACAAATTAGTGGTATCAAAATGCTTTTAATAACGAAGCAAGCAAAGTGCTCTTGCCAGAATCCAGTTCGAGCCACACTGTTAAGGGGTTAAGGGAGCCTTGAGTATCTGACCAACCCTCCCTCACATTGACTGGGTCAAGTCTGCCCACATAGTTCTTCTCTGACTAGCACATTGTTATGTTAAGCCTAACTTAATGCAAAATCTTTATGGATGGAATGAAAGCTCGATATTTCTTCATTACTTAAAACCTACTTATTTAAATTTCTATGATATATTTTATCAGAAAAGGCTATTTCTATGTGTACTTGTAGTGTAAGTCACATGCTACGATTTTTAGCTACCAGTATTTTAGAACGGAAAATGTGACAGATATCTCATTAATTCAATAAAGCCAAGCAAACTTTTCTAAAATAATGGTGTCCAACAAGCATAGCAATTATCAGCTATGTGACTTGCACAACAAAACCCCATGGAACTAGCCAAAAAACTTACAATTTTTTTCTAGAAAACACAACTTTTAGGTTGAAAACGCTTCAAAATTTATTTTTTCCGCACCTATTTCGATAATCTGTATAAAACAAAGACTGTTGTTTGAGCCTTCCAGTAGCTTCAGTTGACACCTACTGATAAAACTCTGGAATTTTTTAAAATATTAAAATTGATGGGTGGGTCAAGCCTCTCCTATGGTCAACCCTCTCTAGTCACCCCTATATATATTTGCGTGTTTTTATTTCTGAATAGCGGATACATTCCGAAATGGTACCGAAATTAAAATGGCTTCCAAGTGTTCATTATTTAGTCTTTTAACTGTATGTACCTGCTTCATGTACAGTCTGATAATATTTTAATTTACGATAAATTCAGTATCTTTTGGAATTATATATGAATAGCCGATGCATATGAAATTTTGTAAATATGCTGTTAAGCTCATTAGAATGAGATTAGTAAAATTCCGATGCATATGAAAACTTACAAATATGATTTACAGCTAATTAGGATAAGATTATGAATAAAACATAGGTACCAGCAATGATCAATCATAGATAGTACTGTAAACGAATGCCAAGACATCCCTGGTTCGAATTCTGGCCCGGACTTTTTTCACACACTTGGAAATTGAATTCCGTTATGATTCATTTACTAATTAAATAATTGTGTTAAAATTAATCTGATACTTAGATATTTTCAACATTATAAAAAATGAATCTTTTTGCGTATTGTTTAGTGAACGATTTTGGTCAATATTTTTCCTAAATCAAACATCTCATAATTATTCTAAGCCAGAGTTGAGACATCCATAGTCCAAGCCAGAGAGAGCCTTTTCGAATGAGAACCACTTTTATATGTTAGTATGTTCTATGCATTAAATAATTATTATTCGTTATAAAAGGAAATTTATCCATTTTCTTTTAGGATAAGTTAATGGTAATTGCACTTAAATTTCCAAAAGGCAATCAATAAAAATTCATTTAATTTTATATGTTATAAATATGCATTGCTTATGTAATAAAATCCATTAACGTAATTTTTAATTCTGTTTGGCCCGCCTTTTTTTCGGCATATAATTTCTAAATTCACAGGTCCGTGTAACTAAATTATGAAATTCATATTAGTTTTTTTTCCCAGTACATAAGATAACATACACTGCCATATGTGCATACAATATACTCTCTATATACTGTGCGATGATCAGTCAAATTTCGCCCCTTGGCCAGGTATGAAATCAGTTTAACTATTAACTCTGTCCGGTAGGAAGGAGCCTGGTCAACAGTGTATAAAAAATTAAATATGTATGGTATTTGAAACGCTTCGTTTTTAAGGGGTTCGAGGAGGTTCTCGCACTTTTTCAGCACTAAAATTATTTAAAGCTCAAACTTTTAACCACCTAATTTTAATTAAGATTTGCACCAGAAACTTTTAATAAAGGTTTACTTTTATAACTTTGATGTAAAAGAGCTGTAATATAATAACATAAAATAAGATACTTCAATTCCTAGTCTGGGTGTTAAGATGTTATCAGCTAGGAAACCCCTTAATGCTGCTCATCTGTTCAGCACCTGTTGCTCACCTGTTCAGCTGTAACATTGCATTTCCTTATTTTGAAATAAATTTTTTCCAAATTTGCGGTGGAAATTCGACATACGGAAACACAATTGCTTGGCCCTCGAAGTGTTAAATTGCATATTTTTAAATATATCAAATATTTTAGGTATCTTAAGACCTTCGGGTCGAGCGTCACGTATACGGGACGTATAATGTGCTTTGAATCTTGGATTATAACCAGTTATTTTTAATTGTAAACTTTGCCTTATTTAATCATAGAATATCTGCGATTCCATTAGGCGAAAATTTCTGTTTTGAAAAACCGATAACAAAATAATTAAATTTCTCTAAAGGACACTCGTCGCGAAGAGGTTAATACAGCAGAATCGATTTCCAATACACCTTTTTCAAATCTAAATAGGAGAATTTTCATAGGTCGTATACGTAACACCCGTCACACTCACACCCGCAATAGAAAATAAATACTATTTAAGTATAAAAATAAAGTTTTAGAAAATCATCATTGTGTTACAAGGTAAAATAAATGTTGCTTAACCCTTTAAGGGGCAATCGATTGCGTTTGTATAATGCTGAATTCCCAACCGGAAATTTGGAAAAAAATTATTTGAAAACAAGGGAAAGCAATTTTTGAACTCTTTCCCCCCAAAGTTATAAAAGAAAAACTTAATAAAAAGTATCTGGTGGAAAATGTTAATTAAACATAGGTGGGATATAATATATCCCACTGCCCCTCAAGGGGTTAAGTATGAAACTGTTTATATAAAAGTTTGGACTTTATGACATTTTAGCACAAAACTATTTTTATGTAAAAGTGTGACACGCCTACACCAATACGCACGAGTATTGGGGAATACAAATTCTCATAGCGATGATTTTACAAGGTATTACTTTATGTATAGCTAAGCAGTGCTGGAAAAAAGATTCTAGAGAAGTACCACTGCGCTGTTTTTAGGTGCGTTCGTAATTATATAAATACATAACACCTGTAGTCGTCGTTCAGTCCGTTTGTCTCTCTGTCTGTCTGTCCATCCGCATATAACAGAGCACAAACTACCGAGCCGAATGGTCTAAATTTTTAAATATATAATTTTCGCAACCATTTGTCGAGCCCTTTCAAATGTTATGAAAATCGGATGTATAGTTTATTTACAGGGACAGTCAAAAGTTTTCCGTTACATTACGGCCAATGGAAAAAAATATTGCAAGTGCATTATAATGATGTTACAGCCTTCCGAATGGTCTGAAATTTTAAATATATAATTGCTGCAAAATTTTGTCGAGACGTTTCAAATTTTATGAAAATCGGATGTATAGTTTAATAACAGGGACACTCAAAAGTTTTCCGTTACATGACGGCAAATGAGAAAAAATTATTGCAAGTGCATTTTAATGATGTTACAGACTATGCCCTTATGAAGTGCAAAAAAATATACATTCAGTACAATATGAGGTGCAAAAATGTTTTATAAAGCTAGTTATAGTGCGAACGCACCTCATCTGCCACGTTTGACGAGCAATTTCGAACTCGTTTTGTTTTAAATACCTCCTTTATCAGTGATAGTAAAGTGTCGAAAGATTGTTATTGCGTATAAATTCCAATTTCTGAGATATAAAGCTATAGTGTGTGATACATATTTCATCTGAAAATTGTTTTTCTGCTTTTTTTTTTTAAATTTTTTTTGTGGGTTAGAGCCGTATGTCTAAGAAAACCAGTTTTGGCAGTTCATTGGGTTTTATTTTATCAGTATTTCTTGAGTAATTTTTATTTTTTTAATAGTGAAACTTTCATTATTTTCCTGTTATTAACCCTTATTTCTCGTGCCTGTGATATTTACGGGTTATGTAGACTATTTTATTTAAATTCAAATATTTTCCCCTACCAGTCTTTTTTAAAGTAGTGTAATTGGCTCCCCCCTCCCACCCCACGCTTAATTTTATCTGCTATTAAATAAGGTGACTATTTCTACTTCCAATAAGTGGTGTTAATAAAAAAAAAATCTGAAATTTTAAAAAGGAGCCTACACTTAGCGGGCGCGACTATTAAGGGGTTAAATAAAGAGAATATTACTATTTAAAAAAAAGAAAAAAAATGAAAAGAAAATTGGAATTCGAATTAATGAATCGAATGTGCAATCGAATGATCATTAAAAAAAATATAAACAAACAAGCTAAATAAAAATGCCCGTCTAGGAATAGTGAAGAAGACCACACTTTGGAAAAGGCCAAGCCATTGTACAACATACGGGGTTTTTCAAAAGTCTTTTGACATTTTCATGTTAAAACGCCCTAATTAAATAAACTGGTAGAAATGGGACATTCCTGAAGTGAATGTGTGGATGGGAATAACCAAAACAAAATCTGCGGACATTTTATGTTTTGGGAGCCAACAGTTACAGGGAACATCTACCTTGATATTTAAGGTGCAGTTTCCCAAAATTTTTAAGGATTCAGTGGCTCCTAAATCCAAATAATCCAGTGGCCACATTGTGGAAGAAACCCATAAAAGCAACAGAGTTTGTTTGTATGGGAAAAAAAAATCAGAGATCGAATTTCGTCAAAGGATCGCAAAAAAACCCTGCAAATTTTGCGAAAAAACGCGAATTCCGTCAAAGAATCGTGAAAAAACCCGTATTTCGTCAAAGAATCGCGGGAAATATGCGAATTTTGTCAATCTTCGCAGAAAAACATCAACGTTGTCAAAGGCTAACGAAAAAAACACCACTAATTTTATCAAAGGACCACAGAAAAAACGCTAATTTTGTCAAAGGATCGCAGAAAAAACGCGAATTTCGTCAAAAGATTGCAGATAAAACGCGAATTTCGTCAAAAGCTTGCAGAAAAAAGAAATTTATTCAAAGGATCGTTAAGAAAATCACAAATTTCGTCAAAGCATTGCGAAAAAAACCGCAACATTCATAAAACGATCGCTATAAAACCTGAATTTCGTCAAAAGATCGCGGAAAAAACGCAATTTTCTTTAGATGATCAGAAAAAAACTCGATTTTCGTCTAAAGATTACTGAAAAACGCGAAATTCGCCAAAGGGTGTCGATTTCGATGCCGAAAATTAGTCGCCAAAGCACAAAATGTAGTCCAAGTGTAGACCGTGAATCTGCACCTATACTTGATATGCTGCATTTTTTTTTGCCGTCGCAATTAGAAACTGATGGGATAAAAAGAAAAAAAAAATTCCAGTAAGGCGGTGGACCCCTCCCACATTTAGCTCGAATTGTTGGAGGCTACCCCAATAAACAATTCCTGGATAGGTGGATAGGTTCGCGGTTCACGCAGACTGTGGGCGCTGTGCTCTCCTTACTTAATACCCTTAGAATTTTTTGTGTGGGAGTTCATGAAGTCGAAGGTATGTACGCAGTAAAGATCCACACAATTGAACAACTGAAACAACGAATAACTGATGAGACAGCACAAATAATGCCACATATGCTTTTAAATGTCTTTCACGCCCCCCGAGAAACGTTGAGCCAATGCTTAGACTTACAGGTCAACCACATTGAAGTGCATTGGTTATATCTTGTACTTTCTATTTGTACTAACAAATTACACTAAAAATGCTTTTAGTAAAGAACTTTTCCTAACGCGTTCTGTCAATAGACTTCAAAAACATCCTGCATTCTTACACCTTTGACAACAGCCGTAAGCTGCAGTCATTTCTTGATACGCTGCAAATTTATCCGCAAAAGTGTAGCAATTACTAATGAAATTAATTTTTATAATTAAAGTTTTCTTTAACATTACTGGTATCTGTTTTTAGATTAAATATTACAAGAGCGCATTATAGAATAATTGAGGTTTGTCTAATGTAACATAAATTTTTTTTCAGTTAACTATTTACTTGTATTTTCAAGTATTCTATCCGTTACAACTACCATATCAAGTAATTTGCAATAATTAACGAAAAAATATATAAATGTTTACTTTTAGTGCATATATCTTCTAATGTATCATAGAATTGCAAGGGAAAACTTTCAAAGAGATAGTTCTTCAAATTCATAATTTGGGATATAAAGGGTTAAAAAACGCAGTTGGTTTACATTAAACTTCTATGCAATATTTCAAACACTTAACACACTCAAAGTTGGTAACATATGAGGCAAGAAAATAAAAAATTAATGTGGGAAACTGTTGTCATATTTTTTTTATACGAAACAGAGTAGTTATTATTTTTTTAGCATGAGTTGTGCTCCATAATATATGTAAATTTTTAATGTTTTCATTTGACAATATATTTGCAATTTTTTTCACTTCTTTGTCTCTTTTCCATAAGTGGGATGAGACCTTTCTTTTCCTCACTGCTTGGGTCATATCAAACGTAAATTATATCTTATAAAATATATATATCATCTCATCATAACTTAATTACAAGGGAAGCATAATCCATCTTAAATGAAACAAACATTTTATTAAAAACTCCAGCACTAGATATTTGTTAACAACACTATAACTGATTGATTTTTTTTCTTTCCCTTAACCCCTTGAACGGTAGTGGGACATAATATATCCCACTTAATTAAATCCCAAATACTACATAGGCACCAGGCATTTGAAATAAAATTTTACATTTATACTGTAGAAAGCTTTTAAACTGAAGAAAAGCTTTTACTTATTTTTTTAAAAAATGTTTCTAAATTCTGGTATGAATCATTTCAACATTTTAGCAACAGATGTGCTTTGCCCCTCAAAGAGTTAAAGGGGTGCAAGGGAATAGTTTAAAGTACGTTTTATACGCACGAAAATCATATTTTATTATTAGAAATAGTTTTCAAAATTGAAAAGGCAAATTCGAAACCATTGAATCAGAGCGCTCAAAGTGAGTTATCGATGGGTAAAACTTTAACCCTCTAATTCCCATGGTAGAATCTGTTCTAGAAATTCCGTAATTCAGAGAATCTGAATCCATATCACAAAATTTTAATAATAAATTTCGCTTAAAGTACGGAATGTCTGTTATTAAATAAATTTTTATAAATCTGCTATTTTAAATTTCTGCTATGAATTTGGAACATCCGAATTAAAAAATCCATTAAATTCGAAACACTGGTGGTAGCATATTTTCTACCATGGCCATTAGAGGGTTAAGGTCAGAATTTTTTTTTCAAACATCATTTTAAGAATAGGATGACACTCTAGCTGGATCAGTTTATAAACAATCAACTTAATGTTTTTGGAAACTTAATCGTCATAGTGAAATACGTAGGGTGTTTTAAAATATTCTCATCTCACATTTCAGTATAAATTTAAATAACGAAATTTTTAGCACAAAAAATTATATTCTATTGTTTAAAACGGCTACGTACTTCACTTGCTTAAAGACTAGAGAAAACTATTTTTGAAGAAAAGTCTATGATTGGTTATCGTATTCAACGCTTGACCCTCTTATATCTCAAGCACACAAGTCGGATGTATTTGTTAAATAAACAACCAAACAACTCTTACTCAGAGAGAATTATCGCATCATTATAATGTTAAAATGTGTTCCACAATTTTGCATTCGAATATCAACTTTCTTAATTTCACATATTAGATTCCCCGACATGTGAAGATATTGACCGAACAACCATAGTATGAATATAGTGAAATAACTTGAACGATACACAAATTAAAAAATAATTTTGTACTGAATATTTTCACCACAGGAAAGCTCTGTTTGTCTTTATGGCCTATTTCACAGCGTGTCTTTGTCTACCAAAATGTCATAACTGTTGCTATTTAATTACAAGTAGTATGTCTACATTTTGTAACAACTATTATATTTACTGTATACTTATCGCGCACACCTCATGCATTGGGAAACTAATTTGTTTTACTTTTGTGTGAAATTGTGATATTTATAAAAACGTGGAGATAAATTAAGGTTATTAAAATTCTTCGTCAAAAATTTCTTCTAAATGATTACCTTGAAAACCGTAGGACATAAAAGAAGTATTGAAGCATTGCTATTTAATGGCATTTTTAATGTTTCCTTAAATAGAATTTTAACAATTTATTAAAAGGTTCGCCAATAAAATTCACACCGTTAATTTTTAAAAGAAACTTTTATTATAAAAAATAAACGACGATTGACCGTAATTTGAGGATACTTCTGTGTTCTAAAACGTATCAAGGAATAACTGCTGGTAACAGTAGTTGTGAAGTGAAAATAATTAAACATTTTACTAATAGCTGTCAATCAGAGGTCATAGCTGCTAACATATTACGCTTTTTTGTAGCACAAAAAAGTTATTTTAAATTTTATCGTTTTTAAATCGCCATAATCTGCCGATTAAATAAGACAAACATTTCTATTAAATTTTTGTGCTACAAAAAAGCAGAAGAGTTGGCAGCTATTGGTCGGAGTGATTGTACTTGCTTCTGTTATTCACGTTTACGTTTATTAAAGTTATTTCTAAAATGCATAGTCCATACAGATTAAGTCAAAAAATTTTGAAACACGCTTAACACTTTTTACCTGTGAAGATACGGTAATGGAAATTACAAAAATATTCAAAATAAGATAGAAATTTAAATTATGTTGATGAATTAGTGTTGGCATTATTTGCGAAAAGTTACACTTTTTAAATTTATATGCGATCCCTGGTTCATATAAGTTTTCACAAAGTTCAGAGAAAGATAGAGAAGAAACTATTGGTTTGACCACGGCCAAACTCGATTCTTCCCTTTCCTTATACGGCTTTCACATTCCCGCCCTTAGTTTTGGAATCATTAAAATCGTTAAAGGACTACAGTTGCCACCAGATGGCGCGAATACCTACTGTAAATAATGCTTATTAACCCTCTCGCTGCGTAAGCAATTCTTCGCTATGAGCGTCTTGTACAGAATTTTTAATCGTTTATCACAGGTTCTTTAAAGCAGAAATTTTTGACTATCGTAATCGTGGTACATGTCCTGATTAAATCAGACAAAGTTTTCGCTAAAAAATAACTGGTGGGTATAACCAAATAGCATTAATTTGATGGGAAAATGTATGCCCGAGCATATCTCGGGCTGCGCAGCGAGAGGGTTAAGTGTTACTTTCATACATAAAAATACGAAAAAGTCTCTGTATATGCCTTTATAAAAGGTATAGATAATATAAGTATATTTTTGCCTCGGCGTTTTTTATACTACAAACATGAAAACTGAAGGATTTGGAGATAAAATAAATAAATACAATGCTTTATGCTTAAGTAACAAAAAATATGCTATAACAAACAACAAAAAACACTCTACTATAACACGGAAACAAAGATTATAAGTAAATTTCTGCATTTAATTACATTTAAATTATTAATTGATTGAAACATTGAGAATTTTGATCGCATAAATTATAAATTTCCAAATTTTTTTTTTTAAATATATTTACTAGTTTCAAGGTATTAAGAAGATTAACCAAAACTTTTTCAAAAAACCAAATTTTTTCTTAAATTAGGATAACTTTTTAAATCATTTAATTATTTTTTGCACCAGACTTATGTATAGGTATACAAAGTTGATTGCGGAAAACTTTGGATAATAGAAAACATTATAGATACTGAAAATGAAGTATACATGGGAAAAGAAAAAATAATAATATTTATAGATTTCTATCATTTTTAGAAAACATTAAAAATCAGGTGAAATTATAAAATCAAATATTTGAATTTTAGGCAGTCATAGTATAAAAAATATAATAAAATATATTTACACAGTATTAAGAGAATAAGCAAGCCCGCCAATATCCGGCAATCAACTCATCACGAAATATTTTTTTCAGAACATTGATTATTTTTGCACGATTGTTAATAATCGAGATTGGCCGTGGTGTGGTTTGCCGTGAAGCTAAAAATGCAATCCTGAAACCGGTCACAATTCGGCCCAAACACTAGCGGCTAGCTTTGAAAACTTCTCCGTTCCAAAGAATTCAGACCTTGTTCCACGTGATTGTCTTCTTTGGGCTGAATTATTTGAGCAGTAACCGGCTTCATACTGCAAGCAGTGTCGCCGCATCTGACTGATTTTTTTTTTTTTTTTTTTTTTTTTTTTTTTTCACTTCGAATTCTCACAAGTAAGTTTTAATATTTTTGCTTTGTCAGATTATAACAATGGAACAATGTAAGTTGGTTAGTGGACTATGTAGTTAAGTGGCAACTTAACATCCGGTGTAGTGGTAGTTTGTGATACAAAGGCATTAGGGAGCGTTAAAGAAATTATGTTTAAACGCAGTAGGTAACCGCAATGAGGAAAATAACTATGAGAAGTTAAGAAAGAGTGTAAAAAGCTGATACATGAAGCATAACAACATAATTGCTAGTGAAAAGATAAATATATAAAAAAGGAAGGATAGAAATATTTCTGTTCAAAATTTTCTGGTGTGAATTCAATATTTCAAAATAAAAAATCAGCTCGATTTGAAGATGCTGACTGCAGGCCTCTCTGGCGGTATAGTGTATCTCTAATATACTATAAACTCTGCGTACGTTATATTTCGAAACATTTTTTTCATGCTCTCAGAAATGCAACAGTAAAAATTCCATTTTCCTACTACCAAAATTCGTCGAGTTATGATATTTTAAAATTTATGAAATCTTGTTGTTTTCTGGACTTAAAATATCGTCTGTTATTTTTAGTGGTGGAAAGCTTCAAAATTTCATAAACTAAAATATCACAACTGAGTAAGTTTTGATCATAAGAAGTAGGGTATTTTAATGTTTCACTTGTCAGAGCATGGACAAAATATTTCTAGGAATCACTTACAGAGCCCACGTCACGTGATAAAATTTTAAAAGTGTAACTTTTTGGAAATTAATGGCATGACCATTTCATCTACATAATATTCTTTCTTACCTTATTTCGGATACGTATGCAATTTTCATTGCTTATGTATTGCTAACAGGTATAAAATTAAAACGAATTTCAATCTTTTTGAAACAACGCGTATATCGGGTTTGTCAAGATTTCGTTACAACTTTAAATATTAATTAGAAAAGAGAATGAATGAAAATAATACGGTTTGTAGAAATGCTCTCGGAGACAGATCGATTTTTTTTATCACAAAACAAGTTGTGATTCCAAAAGTCATCTATAAAGACGCTGACATATATCATATGAAGTGGATTTATGTACATGAGCCCATCAAATGAAACACCCGATTGCACTAAATTCTTCATTTGTTGTCGACAGCTTGTTATCAATACCATATCAAGTATTATTGAATGTGCTTTCTGCTGGAACGTTTAACTAGAGATCGAATTACTGAGAAAGTTTCGCAGGGCAAAAGACCTAAAGACCGGAAAATGGCACATTTTAACTCCGGATATACTGAAGCACCTCGCCCGCTGTCCTGCTGTTTTTTCTGTTCTTTATATTTTATTACAAGGTCGTTGGCATATACCTGCTTCACATTTCGAATAAGCTCCTTCTATCAGTGGTTTTTGTATCTATAATATTTTTTGTTATTAAAAAATATCCGATTTGCCCATTCTTGAACAGTTGTACTTTTTTTAATATTTTTTTGTAGCGAGCTTTTAACGCGCTCGGATTTATACAATGCACCATAAATCTTCTTCATCAATGCAGCTGTTTAAGTATGTGTTAAGTAAAAAAAAAGTAAAAGGGTCTTTTTAAAATAATTTTATCGCCATTTTTATGTTATTGGTTAAAACAAACAGTTTTTAAATCGAAAAAAATTTTAAGCGTTATTAATTGCTGAAATCGATCAAAAATGTTCAGTAGCATAAGTTGTATGAGATCGAAAATGTGGATAGCAATTTAACCACCTTTTGCACGCAAATTCGTGACTCCATTATTAGTGGGCATTGTCCAATATGTTTATACATTTGTTTACTTTTTTAAGTTCTTTATTCCAATTTTTTATTCAAAATTTTTTTATTTCGTTAGAAATTTAATACATGTATTGAAATTAATGTTTTTATCTACTAATGCCAGCATTTAAAGAGCCTAAATAATAATATTTCAAACACTTTTCAATTGAATTTTTTTTTTTTAAATACACGTGAAAATTAAGAAGGAAGGAAAACTTTAAACTAATTAAATTATGATTTGCAATAGGCATTTAATGATGAAAATTACGTCATATGATATATTTCAAACGCCACATTGAAAACGATTTTCTCATAGCTTCTAAATGTAAGCTTTTCTTCAAGATGTTATAAAAGCTCTGGATACATCGTCATTTCTTTACTAAAAAATTTTATACAATTAGATTTTCTAACGTGCAACCCTTCTGGCTCAATATACTTCTGTTGCTAAAATGATGAAATAATTGAATGACAATGGACTTGCGAACAATTTTATTTGAAAATAAGTAAAACCTTTTCTTCCAGTACAATCTAAAAGGCAAATCTTCATTTTAAAATACTGGTAGCGATGTGGCATTTCGGAATTAAAATTAAGTGGGACAGAATTTAATCAACCATGTCGGAAAGGGTTAATCAAACTTATTTAACACATCATGCCGGCGCCGATATTCATGGTTTTTGCTGTGAGACACTGCTCGAATTCATATTTCGCTTCATCTGGCAGCGTGGTACTGACGCTTATTCAGACAGTGTATGTAATGAGACGCCCCTCTCATATTTATTGAATGCAACTCGAATATAACAAGCAGAGTTGATTGTGAATGTCTGAAAGTTTGTAAAGAGTAAGCAAATTACTTAGAGGCATAATTTTATTGAATACATATGTACGAATTTAATATAAAATGTTTGACAATCTAAAGAAATATGGAGAACATGATATAAATGCATTTCTGTAAGGTAGAAGCCACGTCCTTAGTCAATGATATTTTTTGAATGAAAACGAGAATTCTTGTTTCCCGTCGTGAATGTATTAAGTTTATAATAATGAAATCCTTTTTACTACAGAATTTTCGAATATTCAAGTGTGACCCACCTGTAGTGCACACCGTCTATAGCATAGTCGAGTGTGACCCACCTGCAATACACGCCTGCTATTGGACAGTCCACTGTGACTCACCGGTGATGCACACCACCTGATGCGACAGTCAAGCGTGACCCAATGGTGATGCACGCCGCCTCATGGGACAGTTGACCGTGACACACCGATGTTGCACGCTGGCGTGAACGTCTTAATCACGTCGTAGGCGGCAGAACTGCCTAAAACTTGTAAAAGTCGTTATGAACACTCGAATTTTTAATGTAAACAATCTATTCGAACAGTAATTTTTTAAAGAATATTTTATTCTAATAATTCAAGTGAGTATATTATTTTTACACATTCAATATCAACTTATTTGAAAATGGCTGCTTCTTTAAACAGCTAAAATGCGGAAAATTTAAATATTCATTCGTAGTATTTACATTGACTTAGATCTGTTCTTCTCTAACCTTTTGAATCAAAGATAAACATTGATTTTATTTCGAATTCTGTCACCAAAGATTTTAAAATAAAGGAAATGTGAGTATGCTTGTTTATTATAGTAGAAATAATACTATTAAAATAATGAAATTAGTTACTGAATGAAGTGAACTAGTCATTTAACATAGGTAATGAGAGTTTCATTTCTTTTATCACCAACATTCATTTTTAGGATTTTTTTTAATATCCCCGTTCTCATTAGTCGGATACTGAGAAAGGAAGTAACACTACAAATACGAACAACATCACTTTTAACAACGAGAAAAAGAGAATTTTCATGGATCTTACGCCTAACAACTATCTTCTCTGATGATGACATGGAACTTTTTCAGACCGTTCAATAACAGCCAATAAACATCCCGCAAAGTTTCAACGGTAATCTCCAAGAGGCAGCTATTCCGTATTAAAACGATATCTCGGAAAAACATCGCTGCTGTTAAGAAGCTTTAATAATAATTCTGCTCATATACCTCAGAATTCAATGAAATTTTTTTAACGGGTTATAAATGTAAATATCCTAAATCAGATGTGAAAAGAGCCGTGTATAAAATTTCATATCACAGTTGTAATTCTATCTATATAGGCGAGACTGGCCGTACTCTTAACTAGAGATTGACCGAAAATTCGGTTTCGTTTTCGTTTTTGGCCAAAAATCTGAGTTTCGCCGAACATTCATTTTCGGCGAAAATGCTGTGAAAAATCTCGACCGAAACACTTTGTATTCCAAAACTTTTGTTTCTTCCTTCGGAAATTTTTAACATCACTCATTGTATCCGCTGAAATGAGACACTCTTTATTTATTGCTATGAACTTCACTGTTTATAATTATCAGTTATGTCTGACTCAAGAAGCAAGTGCAAAGTATAAAGCAAACAATGCAACCCAAATAGCATTTTTAGTTTGCAGAATATTTGCAACAGTTTTGCTTTGAAAACCTGCAAAGTTGCTGTAAGCTCAGCATGACAAGACTGACAGTTCATAACAAGACTGCAGCAAGATTACGCAAATGCCGAAGTCACCACACTTTGAACTGGCGGCTAACTTGTCGTGCAAGTTAAATTCATGCTGTATCAAATTTATTGCATATTAACGGCAAACAAGTAATCAAAAATTCTACTAAGTAGTAATCTTTCCATGTCACACTATGAGTTTAACCCCTTCTGAGGGTCCATAGACCTGATTAGGACTACTGATGCGAATGCACTGTCAGAAGGCGCACGCATCGTTTTTACCACCATAAACAAGTTAAGGCAATATTTGTTCCTTTTCAAGTCGAGCATTTTTTTGGTATTTGATAAGCATAGTATTTAGAAAAAGCGGTGCCTACCGAATAGAATTTCTACAATTTCTGCGTATCTGCCGATTGTCTATTCTCTCAACAGAGGGATTTCTTGCTTTCGTCACTTTCGTGAATTAAAGACAGTCTTGCCATCAGTTTCACAACAAACTACTCATGCAAGTGGGTGATAGAATACCTTGCGGGAGATTTGCTGCGAATTTCTCAATTTAAATTTGTCACGGCAAGGTAAAATCAGAAAAAATCAAACTTGCTGCTAATATTCATGTTATCTGGGATGTATCACTAAACTTTGAAGTTTCTTACATGCATATTAAAAGCTGCAGATTTAACAGTAATCGAAAATGTTTAGTTTGAAATCGCTGAAGTGTTTCGAATTCTCTCTGAGTACAATTCTCTCTAGTATAACAGATGATTATTTACAAAAACCACTATAAAAGATAAATCGAGATATGTTAATTAGATGAAATTTGTATAATTGAAAATCATTTTTCTTTGTGGATGAATTAATTACATTTTATTTTATATGAAAATAAAAAGTTTTTGTCGGAGGCACACAGAGCGAACTTGGGGGCCGGAGATAAAATTTTCAAACATGGGCGCCATGTCCTTTGGAGGCGCAGTGAGGGAGTTATGTTTAGTTTTTGTTTGAATCCTGTACACTACACATACATCAGGTTTCGTACGGGTCCTTGAATTTTTAAACTAAGAAATTCTTCGGTACCAGTATTTTCTTGAAAATCTCTTGTTAAATAAGGCGAAAATTCGCGCGTTTAAGCTAGATTTATTTTTATGTAAAAAATTACTGATATTTGGCCTTGAAAATAACGGTACCCGTACGAACCCTGTATATATGTATGTTTGTTTGTTTGTTAGAAATGTACTTCTGTACACGTATAATTGTTTGAAAATTATATATATTTATGTATGTATTAATCACTTAAAAAATTTTTGAACATTTTCGTTTCCATTTTCGTTTTCGGCCGAAAATAGGAAGATTGCCGAAAATCAGTTTCAGTTTCTATTTCGGTCTTAAAAACATGTTTCGGCCAATCATTACTCTTAACATTAGATTGACTCTTTACTCGATAATTGTTGTACATGCATTAGGAGATAATCATATTCCTGATTTTGCGAATGTACAGATATTTAAGTCGAAATGCAAAACTATAAATGGCCGCAGTTTTCTATTGGGGTGGTTCACAATGTTGCTAAATAGCCTATGAAAGAAGCAGCCCATATTTCCATCTTAATAGACTGTTTTAATCTGATTATTATTTTAACTGATTGACTTCAGTACTTTTTGTGCTTGTTTGTATATCTGTAATGTTGTATACTGATAAAGCATTCAAAATTGAATCCAAAATGTCTAATTTGTTTTTGTACTTACATTGTATTTTAGTTTTTTATTAAACGTCTGAAATTTTATCAATTTAAACATGTAAATTATGGTTTATTTGAATAATATAAATTGAAAACAAATCAATTTGTTAAAAGAAAATTTCATAATTTTTATCATATATTAGATATACATCATATAGAACATTCAAAACCATTTGAATTTATCAAATAAAGTTAAAAATGCTATAAAAAGTGATAGAAAATCTTTATTAAGATTGACGATCGTTTCGTCGCACCAACGGCGACATTTTCAAAATCATTTATGATAGAAAATACTTTCGCAAAATATTTTAAAACAATAAACCTAGTAAACAATGTCACGAGACATGATGCATAATGAAAAATATTGCAACCATAAAATTAAATTAAAATTAAATTAGCTATTTGTGAGCGTGGATTAATTTTCATATAATTTAACAAAACAATAACATGGTAAAACAATGTCACGAGACAACATGCATAATGAAAAGCATTGCAAAATATAAAATAAAAATATTATTATCTTGGCTATTTGCGAGCGTGGATTAATTTTTACTATTGTTACTAAAATTACATAGCATCTCTTTCCAAATTTTAGGTAATTCTATGGACACTGAATCATTGCAAATATTCTTGTTGCGTAAAAATATCTCTATTGATTCTCGGATTATTGATGGTAAATAAAATCTTGATGTATAAATTAACTTGCTATTTTTAAAATCGATCTGTAAAGGCTCTTCGCTGGATAATCTGGCCAAAGCTGTGGTTCTTCTGTTGTATTTGATGTCTGCTATATGTTCTTTGATTCTAGTTTTAAGTTTTCTAGTTGTCATACCTATATAAAACTGCTTGGTTCCATCTTCTTTGGTGAAAGGTATTTCGTATACTCCTGATAGTTGGCTTGACTCAATTGGATCTATTTTCTTGCATACTATATTTCTTAATTTCATAGAAGGTTTTGCGACTAGGGAGATATTGTATTTATTGAGTTTATATTTTAGACGTTCGAAGAAACCAGGAAAATATTGTACAGTGGATAACATGGAATTTTGGGGATTGAAATTTCTTTTCTTGTTATTCTTTAAGCTCTTAATTAATTTTTCTATGGTACTTTCTTTGTATCCATTGTTTCTTGCAATATCATATATTTTATTTATTTCGTTATTTAACTGCACGGGGGTACAAACTGTGAAAGCTCTATGAATAGAATGTCTAAGTGCAGAAACTTTGTATGAAAAAGGTGCTTGAGCATTATGAGGGATAATGGATTGACTGGCTATGGGCTTTCTGTAAACAGTGCGTTCTATTCCTTGGTACGTCTTGATTAGTAATACATCTAAATAAGGTAGCGTACCATTTTGTTCTATTTCCAATGTAAATTTAATTTTTGAATCAAGGCTATTAATCTGGTTTAAAAAGTTATTGAGCAAGGTATCTGCATGTTGCCAAATGATGAAAATATCGTCTACATATCTGATCCATGTATGGGGAGTGTAATCCAATTTGTATATATCTATTTCTAGAGGTCGTAATATGAATTCAGCTAGTAATCCTGATATAGGAGAACCCATTGGAGCTCCGTTATTTTGTTTGTATATTTTGCCGTCGAAAGTGAAGTAATTATTATTAACTATAAGATTAAGAGCACTCTTAAGTGTAGTTTTCATACTTTCATTAGTACTCTCCATGCGGTCAATACAGTTATTTATATTTGTAACGGCTTTTTGGGTATCAATAGATGGGTATAAAGAGACTACATCTAGACTGGCTATTAAATAATCCTGAGGTAAATTAATGTGATTTAAATATTGAATGAACTCATACGTTGAATTAATTACATGATCAGAGCTGGGCAAAATATTTTTCAATAAAACTACAAAAGCTTTTTCCATAAAATATGTGGGGCTTGAGCATTTAGTTACTATTGGTCTTATTGGCATATCTATTTTGTGGTCTTTGAGTCTGCCGACAATTGCTGGGATTACTGCTAACTTATTAATTCTCATTAGAACTTTTATATTATCGGGCCAGCTTCCTTTATTAACCAATTCTTTAGCTTTTTTGTTGATTATGTTAAGTGGATTCTTCTTGATTTCTTGACAATCCATATTGTTAATGCATTGTACCATTTTATTTTTATAGTCATCTGTATTTAATATGGCTAATTTATTGGATTTATCCGTTTGGATTAAAATGATTTCTGGATCAAGTTTTAACTTTTTCAAAATATTCAATTCATCTTTCGGTATACTTATGGGTTGCTTAATTAACTTCTTCAGTTCGTGGTACATAACATTGCGAATTTCTTCTTTATGATCGTTATGAAGTCGACAGTACAATATTTTCAATTTCTGGGATGATAGATTTTAAATTAGGCTTAGTTGGAAAAATGTATTTTGGCCCCCGCTCAAGTACTTTTATTTCATCTTCCGTTAATGGTCTGCTAGATAAATTCAGAAATTCCACTGGTTGGCATATACGGTTGACATAGGACTTTTGTGTGTTGCAAAGATTTTCTATCTTGGAAGCTTGTACCATTTCTTTTAAGCGGATTTTACCGTATCTATATTTTTCCAGGCTGTTCATGAGAATATCAAATATATATTGTGGAGTAGAGGCTGCAAATTCATAATATAAATCTAAAGTTCTCTGTTGTAGTTTACTAATGTAGGCATACTTCTTTCTAATACTTAATATTAAACATTTACTCTCAAATTGTCTATTAAGATTAGTAAAGTTATAATTAGCAAATTTATTTCTGTTCTTCAAAAATGACGGAATTACGTTCCTACTTCGGCATAATTTAAGAAAATCCAAATTCAAAAGTTCACGATCCAGGCGTAGTCTTTCATATTTGAAACGCGAAAATATTTTCTTATCAAACTCTTCATACATATTCATTCCAGCATCGAAGAAATGTTATAAACACATGTATAATAATCACTTATAAACAGATAAAGTTAAAAATGCTATAAAAAGTGATAGAAAATCTTTATTAAGATTGACGATCGTTTCGTCGCACCAACGGCGACATTTTCAAAATCATTTATGATAGAAAATACTTTCGCAAAATATTTTAAAACAATAAACCTAGTAAACAATGTCACGAGACATGATGCATAATGAAAAATATTGCAACCATAAAATTAAATTAAAATTAAATTAGCTATTTGTGAGCGTGGATTAATTTTCATATAATTTAACAAAACAATAACATGGTAAAACAATGTCACGAGACAACATGCATAATGAAAAGCATTGCAAAATATAAAATAAAAATATTATTATCTTGGCTATTTGCGAGCGTGGATTAATTTTTACTATTGTTACTAAAATTACATAGCATCTCTTTCCAAATTTTAGGTAATTCTATGGACACTGAATCATTGCAAATATTCTTGTTGCGTAAAAATATCTCTATTGATTCTCGGATTATTGATGGTAAATAAAATCTTGATGTATAAATTAACTTGCTATTTTTAAAATCGATCTGTAAAGGCTCTTCGCTGGATAATCTGGCCAAAGCTGTGGTTCTTCTGTTGTATTTGATGTCTGCTATATGTTCTTTGATTCTAGTTTTAAGTTTTCTAGTTGTCATACCTATATAAAACTGCTTGGTTCCATCTTCTTTGGTGAAAGGTATTTCGTATACTCCTGATAGTTGGCTTGACTCAATTGGATCTGATTTTGTTAAATTATATGAAAATTAATCCACGCTCACAAATAGCTAATTTAATTTTAATTTAATTTTATGGTTGCAATATTTTTCATTATGCATCATGTCTCGTGACATTGTTTACTAGGTTTATTGTTTTAAAATATTTTGCGAAAGTATTTTCTATCATAAATGATTTTGAAAATGTCGCCGTTGGTGCGACGAAACGATCGTCAATCTTAATAAAGATTTTCTATCACTTTTTATAGCATTTTTAACTTTATCTGTTTATAAGTGATTATTATACATGTGTTTATAACATTTCTTCGATGCTGGAATGAATATGTATGAAGAGTTTGATAAGAAAATATTTTCGCGTTTCAAATATGAAAGACTACGCCTGGATCGTGAACTTTTGAATTTGGATTTTCTTAAATTATGCCGAAGTAGGAACGTAATTCCGTCATTTTTGAAGAACAGAAATAAATTTGCTAATTATAACTTTACTAATCTTAATAGACAATTTGAGAGTAAATGTTTAATATTAAGTATTAGAAAGAAGTATGCCTACATTAGTAAACTACAACAGAGAACTTTAGATTTATATTATGAATTTGCAGCCTCTACTCCACAATATATATTTGATATTCTCATGAACAGCCTGGAAAAATATAGATACGGTAAAATCCGCTTAAAAGAAATGGTACAAGCTTCCAAGATAGAAAATCTTTGCAACACACAAAAGTCCTATGTCAACCGTATATGCCAACCAGTGGAATTTCTGAATTTATCTAGCAGACCATTAACGGAAGATGAAATAAAAGTACTTGAGCGGGGGCCAAAATACATTTTTCCAACTAAGCCTAATTTAAAATCTATCATCCCAGAAATTGAAAATATTGTACTGTCGACTCATAACGATCATAAAGAAGAAATTCGCAATGTTATGTACCACGAACTGAAGAAGTTAATTAAGCAACCCATAAGTATACCGAAAGATGAATTGAATATTTTGAAAAAGTTAAAACTTGATCCAGAAATCATTTTAATCCAAACGGATAAATCCAATAAATTAGCCATATTAAATACAGATGACTATAAAAATAAAATGGTACAATGCATTAACAATATGGATTGTCAAGAAATCAAGAAGAATCCACTTAACATAATCAACAAAAAAGCTAAAGAATTGGTTAATAAAGGAAGCTGGCCCGATAATATAAAAGTTCTAATGAGAATTAATAAGTTAGCAGTAATCCCAGCAATTGTCGGCAGACTCAAAGACCACAAAATAGATATGCCAATAAGACCAATAGTAACTAAATGCTCAAGCCCCACATATTTTATGGAAAAAGCTTTTGTAGTTTTATTGAAAAATATTTTGCCCAGCTCTGATCATGTAATTAATTCAACGTATGAGTTCATTCAATATTTAAATCACATTAATTTACCTCAGGATTATTTAATAGCCAGTCTAGATGTAGTCTCTTTATACCCATCTATTGATACCCAAAAAGCCGTTACAAATATAAATAACTGTATTGACCGCATGGAGAGTACTAATGAAAGTATGAAAACTACACTTAAGAGTGCTCTTAATCTTATAGTTAATAATAATTACTTCACTTTCGACGGCAAAATATACAAACAAAATAACGGAGCTCCAATGGGTTCTCCTATATCAGGATTACTAGCTGAATTCATATTACGACCTCTAGAAATAGATATATACAAATTGGATTACACTCCCCATACATGGATCAGATATGTAGACGATATTTTCATCATTTGGCAACATGCAGATACCTTGCTCAATAACTTTTTAAACCAGATTAATAGCCTTGATTCAAAAATTAAATTTACATTGGAAATAGAACAAAATGGTACGCTACCTTATTTAGATGTATTACTAATCAAGACGTACCAAGGAATAGAACGCACTGTTTACAGAAAGCCCATAGCCAGTCAATCCATTATCCCTCATAATGCTCAAGCACCTTTTTCATACAAAGTTTCTGCACTTAGACATTCTATTCATAGAGCTTTCACAGTTTGTACCCCCGTGCAGTTAAATAACGAAATAAATAAAATATATGATATTGCAAGAAACAATGGATACAAAGAAAGTACCATAGAAAAATTAATTAAGAGCTTAAAGAATAACAAGAAAAGAAATTTCAATCCCCAAAATTCCATGTTATCCACTGTACAATATTTTCCTGGTTTCTTCGAACGTCTAAAATATAAACTCAATAAATACAATATCTCCCTAGTCGCAAAACCTTCTATGAAATTAAGAAATATAGTATGCAAGAAAATAGATCCAATTGAGTCAAGCCAACTATCAGGAGTATACGAAATACCTTTCACCAAAGAAGATGGAACCAAGCAGTTTTATATAGGTATGACAACTAGAAAACTTAAAACTAGAATCAAAGAACATATAGCAGACATCAAATACAACAGAAGAACCACAGCTTTGGCCAGATTATCCAGCGAAGAGCCTTTACAGGATCAGGATCACTCTGCCAGGGAGCCAACCAAAAATGGCATAGGCATGAACCTTTACAGATCGATTTTAAAAATAGCAAGTTAATTTATACATCAAGATTTTATTTACCATCAATAATCCGAGAATCAATAGAGATATTTTTACGCAACAAGAATATTTGCAATGATTCAGTGTCCATAGAATTACCTAAAATTTGGAAAGAGATGCTATGTAATTTTAGTAACAATAGTAAAAATTAATCCACGCTCGCAAATAGCCAAGATAATAATATTTTTATTTTATATTTTGCAATGCTTTTCATTATGCATGTTGTCTCGTGACATTGTTTTACCATGTTATTGTTTTGTTAAATTATATGAAAATTAATCCACGCTCACAAATAGCTAATTTAATTTTAATTTAATTTTATGGTTGCAATATTTTTCATTATGCATCATGTCTCGTGACATTGTTTACTAGGTTTATTGTTTTAAAATATTTTGCGAAAGTATTTTCTATCATAAATGATTTTGAAAATGTCGCCGTTGGTGCGACGAAACGATCGTCAATCTTAATAAAGATTTTCTATCACTTTTTATAGCATTTTTAACTTTATCTGTTTATAAGTGATTATTATACATGTGTTTATGAATTTATCAATTTTAACATATAAATTATGGTTTATTTAAATAATATAAATTGTAAACAAACCAATTAATTAAAAGGAAAATTTCATAATTTTTATCATATATTACATATACATCATATAGAACATTCAAAACCATTTGAATTTTTCAATTAAGAATTGTATTTGAATTGCTCTCACGTTGGGAAAACTGTTTTAGATGTATTTACTATCTATATTATAAAGGACAAACATA
This sequence comes from Maratus speciosus, assembly GCA_963932465.1. Taxonomy (NCBI): domain Eukaryota; kingdom Metazoa; phylum Arthropoda; class Arachnida; order Araneae; family Salticidae; genus Maratus; species Maratus speciosus. Next base: position 111,291,895 of record OZ010793.1, on the reverse strand, counting down.
TCTGTGCGTAACGCATACGTCATTCTGCTAATGGCAACACTTTGAAATTTGAAATAAAATTTTGGTTTTGCAATTTTTTCTATTGCAAATTTTTAAACTTCTAAACACCGCACATTTAAAATTTTTACACCGTCATATAACGAAAAAAAATGCTCTTTTAAATGCAATTTGTTTGAAAGCTGTATCTCAATTTAATTTTGAGATATTAATTTTTTTGTAGTTTTTAATACATTTTTTGTAATTGTGGGATGTAGAACTCCACTTCTGTTGAAAGTTGTGGAGGATTGAAAGTAAAGGGAAAATAATATATTGCTGTATATTTTTGTTGCAATTTTCTCATAAAAGCTGAAAAAAAATTAAATTAAAATACGTGCTATGTCAGCGATTTTTTTAATTTCTAAATATCGCACATTTTCAATTTTTAAACCGTCAAATAGAGAAAAAAAATCTACTTTCAAATGCAATTTGTTTGAAAATTGTCTCTTAATTGAATGAGTTATTATGGTTTTTAAAATAACTAGCCGCCCGTGGAGACCAGTTTGGTCTCCCTAAAATGTATGCTAGGCATTTTATCCAGAGCCTGATTACCCACGGGGCACATTCCTACCACTAAAAATAAACAGAAAATTTTGCCTCATACATGGGAGTAATTTTACATGAATACGGCGTTTAGATAAGTCAAACATTTCTTTTAAAATTTATTGGTGTAAGTGTGCCCCGTTGGTAATCAGGCCCTGATTTTATCATGTTATTTTTATTCATAATTTAATTTACTTGCGAAATTGGAAGATTCTGATAGAGAAATCGAGCACTCCCTACATTTATGTTAGTCGGGCACATGTGATAAATCGCCAAACATTGTACCCGTCGCATTTATTTTCCATATTTCGTTAATTGAGATTAAAATATAACCCTTTCACTCATTTTATTTAGAATGGATAACTTTAATTTAAAAATGAAACCTTTAAAATTCATGACTTTCACTTTAAAAAAGAATTCTGTAAAAAAAGAAAAAGAAAAGAAAAAGTAAAGAAAAAGAAGAGAAAAAAGAAAATAAAAATAACAAATAATACCATAAATCATTTAATTTAAACATCAAAGCATTATTTTAATTTACCCTCGAAAAGTAAAAAATGCTGCTGGCGAGTTAAAAAATGCTATTTGCGAGAATTGCGCCCAGCTAACATAAAAGTACGAACTCTTTGCGATCATGGCAACTTTTATGTAGTTTTATTTGAAAAAAATATTTTGATTAAATCGGTTGCCAGGAAAAAATTTCTTTTCTCGCCAAGTACCTATACTGGATACGTACCTTCATTTATTTATTGTATTTTAAATTAGATGAATAAAAGACGGCACAGCTGTCATGTACGCACTACGTTGGCGCGACTTATTTCTGACGCCAATATCATATACGCACCGGGGTACTTAACTGGCGCCAAAGTGTCGTTATTTTTGTTTGATATGGTAACCCGGATGTTTTGTTTATTTATTAATAAATTGTTTATTTACTTTTATTTTATTTTTTTTAATTATATAAACTGTTTTGTTCTATAGTTAATAATTAAACTTTTTATTTATTTATTGTTATTCCCTTTTTAAAAATATTACACAATAACCAATGAGATGCGTTTCATTCGGGCGTTGCCATTAAACAATTAACAAATAATCGCGATTTCTGTGCTACGTACGATAGCGTAACATATATAGATTTTCAAGCTTAAATTATTTTTTAATTTATCTCTATCAAGTATAGCTCGATTACGAAAGGTTAATCCGCTTGCCCTTAAAACAATGTAAAAAGTTCAGCATTTGTTTCTGTCCAATGTTCATTAACAAAATTAAAACTTCCTCTATAGAAAAATAAATAAATTAATGTAAATAAGAAACAAATTTAACAGACATGTGATTGAACAACGTGCTTATGCACCGAAATGATCAGAAAGGCTGACGTAAGTCGCAAAATCATGGTTTAATAACTCCTGTCATGTGGTGCCATGTGAAAGTATCGCTTTTAATAAATTTCAAAACTTTATTTGGTTGAATAATTGATATTTTTCATATAAAAATTCTTTTTGATGTTAGTGGGCAATCTAAAATAGATATTACATGTAAAAAAATAATTACAGTTAAAAAAATGTTTTTCATCTATATTCTGTAACCCGAGGAGCTCGGGTTCGATCCCCTAGTATGTATAAAAAACCTTTTACGAAAAGAAGTCATAATGAATACTTCAACTCACAATGCAAACGATTTATTCAAAATTAGCACCGGAAATCTTTTGACGAAACTTTTATTGCAATAAAATTTGTGTAGGTGTGCGACCTGTTCACTTTTACATCTCCGTATCGTGAAATCGTTGCTTCTTGTAGCAGCTGAAAAAAATAAAGGGAAAGCTTAACTCGTTCGGGACCATGGGTACGTACATGCACACTCAGAATGAGCATACGGAATTTGTTTAGCCACCAGTAAAAAAGTAAAGTAATATTTAGTATCTTTAATTAGAGCATTTTCGTGATTGTTGAAATAAAGGTATTTAAAAAAAAAAAATTGGTGACAATCGAATAAGATTTGTGTAAAACTCGCCGGTCCCGAAGGGGTTAAATAACCATTTGTGATATTTACAGTGACTTACAACTGCGTTTCTCTGCTTTGTTGAATCAACAGCACACCTCTATTTCATTAATATTTTGTTAACCGGAAATTTAATATGAAATCACATGTTTATGACACTTTTTTCTTACCACTATGTTTAAAAAATAATTCCGACTTGTTTAATCGTATATTTCTGCAATTTAATAAGGCAATGATTATCAAAATTTCTGGTAAGAAAAAAAAAAACCCCATAAATCTCGGCATGTATGAAAAGACCAGTATGTTCGTCACCGGACAAGAATGTGTTAAGAATTTTGTCGCACGCCGCAATTTTAGGATGATTCCTTCAGAAATCGACCTATTGCAATCACTTAAATAGTATTATGTATACAGGGTCCGGCAGGTATTTGTGAACACATATTATATGTGAAATATCACCCTGTGCATCATAGTTACAAATCGTTTTCCGTTACATGTAGACATGTCAGAACCTACACTAAGTGAGGAAATTAAGAGGCAAGCTGTCATTGTCGCATTGCCTGAAGAACACTCCGATTTTGTGATTGCCTCATTCTTGAAAATAGCCCGGTCATTCGTCTTTAAAGCAAGGAGCGAATTGAAGGCTGCTAGGTTGGATGTGGCAACCTTTTCATACAGGAAACGACATTTTCAGGGATGTGACAATATCAAGATGCTGGGATACTTCAGTTGTTTAGATGAAAATCTTAGGGATTATATGATGTTACTCGCTAGGGATCTGCAAGTTGATGAGGGCAGCATCGGTTGATTCACGAGAACCTTAGTAAGAGGACGTGCGTGATGAGGAAAAGACAGTTCTTATCCGAGAGCACCAGTGTTAACCGCCTGACCAGAGCCAAGCGTCTCCTTAACAAACTGAAACAGCAATAAGAGCCAGGAATGTTGTAATTTCCCTTCGATGAGGATAACAAAGTTGTCCAGGTCCAGAAAGTGAACCGCAAAAGATCGGTGGCTTTGTAAAATCAAGGAAAAGGTTTCGACCGTCATGCACATAAAATTTCTAGCCTCACTGATGATTCTGAGAGTCGTGAACAGCGAAGACGCCAGAGTTAAAGCTGTTTCTTATATCGATGTCTTAAATCTCTAGATTACTTCATCAGCACTTGGGAGACCGTACGTTTTTCTATAAGAGCAAGACTCTGCACCATCCCATGCAGCCATACAACCCAATAACGGATGATCAAAAACTTTCATGACCACTCTCAAGTTATTTCCACCAGGCTCCCCAGATATTAACCAGATGGGATATTACGTATGAGGCATAGTTGAGATAGCTCCAATAATCACTCCACAACACTGTTGTGGGTCTCAGAGCAACTGTTGTGTACGCAATGGCATACGTTCCCAACACTCATCTGAACTGGCTCGCATTCAGTTTCGACAGCGTGTAGTCGCGGTTATTGCAGCTAGCAGTGTTTTTAATGAATGATGCCATCCATTGTATATTTGGTCATTTGTACAGAACGTTAAAAATTCAAAAATACTCTACCTTAAGTGTCTTTTCCTGTTTGAAAGCAAAGCAGGCCTTATTTTGTTCTCAAATACCTGCCACACCCTGTATATATATATATAATCAAACTTTCGTTAAGTTTCGAATCGTTACGTACAAAATACTGCACCAATTCAAAACTAATTGCGACAATGTATCTTCCCAGTATCGTGGATGACTTCGCTAATTGAGTATGTTGCTCTTATATTTTATTTACAGACAAAGGCAAAAGGTAAAAAAAAACATGCAACGTTTATTAACACGATAACGACTGAAATACTGAAGCACATTGAATCTCCTTAGGACAGTGTATTGATATTTCTAATATCTTGAATGAATTAATAACTAAGTATAGGAGAGTCCGGGACTAGTAGGCGCAGTTTTTAGTTATTGATTTATATTATTTTTTTGTTTATGTTTTTTAACTGGGCTATAAATACCCGGAGTTTTAAGTTTGTAGCTTTTGTAGTTTATGTTTAGCGGAAGCCTAAAGTGAAAGAATAATTGTGCGCCAACCTACCCCGTCACGGTGCAAGTTGCCTATACCTATGGGGTAAGTTGACGCACGCTTTATAAATAATTAAATGAAACTTAAATAAGACACTCAGTTAAGAGAAATCAATTTCATTATTGCCAGTGAGTTTAATCAAAGGCGTTATCGCCGTACAATGCAAATTCTAAATTATACAGACATAAAAATAATGAATAAAACATTAACATTGAGTAACTTCTATCCTACTCAATATTGTCATCACAGTTACAGTTGTCACAAATACAAAATCGAGTGTCTCCGTTTGGGCAAGTCTCATGTGCCCAAAATCTTGCATTATAACAAATTTTCTCTTTGTTTGCTATATTTCAAGCTTCCACCACACACCAGACACCGAGCCAACTTGCCCCGTGTTCAATGCGCCTACTAGCCCCATAAAAAATTTCTTCACAAAACGGAGACGTAACCTTCTAAACATAAATAATCCAAGTAAATCACATATGCGGTAGGTACAGTTAATCATACACTAAGAAAAATTGCGCAAGTTAAATTGCAATTATTAATATAAGTATTAGAAATTAGAAAAAGAATTAAGCAACAAAAAATTACTTATGAGTGCAAAAAACAGAAAAATCGCAATAAATATCCACTGCACGTAAGTAACGCTGCAAAACTACAATGGAGATTGTAAAAAGCAAGAAGAAAGGTACTTTGTGGCTGGTTGCGCAATCTATCCACAAACAGGCGATTTATGAAGACTGCGCCTACTTACCCCTGTAAACAACTATCCCCGGTCTCCCCTAGTTATTTTAGATTGTTTACAGGATCATGCAAAAGCAAAAAATAATGAAAAATTTGTCATCACAATAACTGAACCAATACTAAACCAATTCGAATCTAACTGCAACAGTTGAAACAGCTCCGAAAAAACTTGTAATTCTCTCTTCTCTTTTCTTTTTACTTTTCATTTCATCACAGAAAAAAATCTTTTATTTCTTATGTTCTTCTTGTGTTTTCTCTTTAAGTTTTATTTTTTAATTTACTTATTTTATTTTATATATTTATTCATTTTTTATTCTAATTTGCTTATTTCTTATTATTGCCTTTATTCTTTTATTTTCTGCTAATTCTTTCTATCATTTTGGCAACAGTTTCCTCTCCTGCATGTGATCCTCTGTGATTGGTGTTTACCTTATCAACTAGTGCAACCTGTCGCATTCGTTGTAAGCTCTCCTTTCTGCCCTTTCTGTTCATTTGTGGCCTTGTACCTGTACGGACACGTGTTTACATTGACTGATGACGGGCTGTTAAAATTTACAACCCGAAACGTCTCTTGTAGGCTCTTTTGTTTTACGGTGATTTATACAAAGTCTTATCATTTATTTGTAATTTTAAGAGTGTTCTGATCCTTCAAGGACCATACAAGAGTTTTAAAAGAAAGTATGTAGCTCTTACAGTTTGTTTACAAGTACATTAAAAGCAAGAAATAAATGCCATCACGATAGCTTCCGAATTGTTGAACCAAATCTACTTGGGCAGTCTATTGATATTGTAAGTATTCTGGGTCATTTAGTTAGCCAAATATTTTGCACTTATAATTCATTTACGCGGACACACAAACGTTTCTAATGGCACTCATTTAGCGGTGTGTATATTATTAGAGACTACGAGCGATTCTTAACCCATAGAATTATACCCATAGAGAGGATTCTTAACCCATTGGTATTCGTGCCGCGTAAGGTGCTCAGAATCAGTGATTATTCTCACCAGTAAACTTTTATTGTAAATTTTGCCTTATTTAATCCGAGCATTTTCCCGATTCAACGAGGCAAACATTTCTGTTTCAAAAAAACAGGGATATACAGATTAAAAATTCTGTAAAAGACGTTCGTCCCGAACGGGTTAAACTATTCATTAAACAATACATTTTTTACCTATACTGCCCCATATCTATTGAATTACATTTGGTAAACCTATTTAAAAAATTTCCGACAAATTATCTTTCTCACAAGAATAGAAAACTTAGAAGGAATAAGACCAATTTGTTTAATGTGTATTAAATCTGATGTATGTACCTGAAACTAAAATGAAAAAAACATGCGATTTTTATGATCATGACAACGTCCGAGGAGCTGAACCAGATAAAAACTCCTTAGGACATTGTATTGATTTTGCCAGTATCATGAACGAATTCGATAATTAAATATGTAGTTATTATAGACTGCTTATAGGGCTCACAAAAACAAAAGTAAAACATGCGAAATTTGTCATCTCGATAGCGTGTGAAATAAGGATCCAATTCGAATATAATTGGAACAATTCTCTGATATTGCAGGGATCTTACTCAATTTTGTAAATCAAATGTGTAGCTTTTATAGTTCGTTTACAAGAACATCCAAAACAAAAAACATCGCTTTTGATTGCACAGATTCGTGTACTGGTGTGCTGAAAAAACGATAATTTTGGACAAGCGTCCTTTAAATGCCTTGAAATGTTTAGACACGAGACTTTTTAAAAGATCATTTTATATTATTAAATATCGAATCTGCATTTACATGTAGCAAAATTTCTGTTCTATTTCAAAGGTTTTTCGTGCGTGCTTGCTTTGTTAGATGCCGACGTCGCGTCGTAGGAATTGCTCGAAGTGCATTGTAAGTCAATGATACCGAATGCATGGTCAACTAAACCCTTAAATTCAGGGCCGCCATTAGAGAACATTTTTGGGAGTGGGAGCAAAGTATTCTTTGAGGGCAGTGGCATAACCAAGGATGGTTTCCGGGGGGGGGGGGGAAGCTGGTACATTCCAACACATTCAGAATAATGTCACAAAACTGCACCATTTAAAAAATTAAAATATTACGTCTATTTCAATCATGTGAAAACGCATAACACATTTCAAAACCCAGTATCAGCTGTTCCCATCTACTATCGGAAAACTAACCGAATTTTTTAGCAGCCCTGTATACGATATACAGATTTGTATCTATTAACTACTTGCATGCCAAAATTTAGTTCACTTAAGAGATATAGATACTTCAGTTGAAAATTTCCCTTCGGCAAGTTCCTCTAATAAGGAGAATGATACGTGAATACTTATGTGCAGCCTTGAATATGAGGTATAAAATATATATATGACGAGTAACATACAGAAAATGAATTAAATTTAAAAGCGCATACCGAATTTTAAACCATACACTCCAGCAATTATTACTCAAACACAGTACTATAACCGATTTCTTTTGCGTGTCCCTGTAAATGAATAAAATATGCCATTAATGCCCTGTTCTAACGTGATCGTAGTAAAATTCAGTGATTTATTTGAGTTTCAATGCATTTGAAATAGCGTAATGTCATTAAAATACTGTGGAGACGATGGTTCCCCATATACCAAAATGTAATGGAATTCTTTTGAGTGCCCTGTAAATGGACTATTAATCCTACATATTTCATATACAATAACAAACATGGTGACTCTAAATAACCTTTATCAATTTCACGAAAATCGGAGTATATTTACGGGAGTTAGAGCGTGGACAGACGGACAGACAAACCGAATGCATAAACACTTTTCAACTTTGTTGGAAAGTGTTGAAAACAATAACTTGGTAAATAATGTCACGAGACTTCATGCATAATGAATATCCGTGCAAACAAAAATAAAATGAAATTGGATATTTGTGAGCGTGGATTAATTTTTACTATTGTTAGTAAAATTGCATAGCATCTCTTTCCAAATTTTAGGAATCTCAAGGGACGCTGAATCATTGCAAATATTCTCATTGATCTCTATTGATTCCCGGATAATAAATGGTAAGTAAAATCTTGACAGATAAATTAATCTGCTATTTTTAAAACCGATCTGTAAAGGTTCTTTGCTACATAATCTGGTCAAAGCTGTGGTTCTCCTGTTGTATTTGAATCAAAGAACATATAGCAGTCATAAAAAAAAAATCATCAAAGAGTAAAAATTAATCCACGCTCACAAATATTCAATTTCATTTTATTTTATGTTTGCACGGATTTTCATTATGCATGAAGTCTCGTGATATTATTTACCAAGTTATTGTTTTTTTAAAAATGTTTGAGAAAATATTTCTGTTTAGAATGATTTTGAAAATGTCACCGATTGTACGATGAAACATTTGTAAATCTAAATAAAGGTATTATATCACTTTTATTGCATTTTTTATCTTTGGATAGTTGTTGCTTTTTAATTTTCATTTGTAGAACTTAATTACATTGCTAAACAGGTTTTTAACCCTTTGCGGTCGAAGTACTCCTCCCAGGAGCACGCATCTCTTACACGAATTTATTCGGCTGACACCGCTTTTTTTTTAAAAGAAATATTTTTTCTGGCACTTTGATAATATGTGCAAGAGAAATTTACAAAAATATATACTTTAAAAATATAGTAGTGCAAATAGAATTTAAAAATAAAATCATCCATATAAAGCATGGACGGCTATTTGCCGACACTCGACAGCAAAGGGTTAGAACATTCTTCACTATTAACTCTCTCGCTGCGAAATTGTTTTATCAGAAGAGCTTCAAAAATTGCATATTTAACCCCTTCGCAACGAGCGTCTTTAAAGAATTTTTATTATTTTGTCAGTGGTTTTTCAAAACAAAAATTTTTGGCTAATTTAATTTGGAAAATGCTCCGATTAAATAAGGAAAAATTTACAATAAAAAATTACAATGCGAGCATCATTTGGCTCCATCCTCGAACGAAAACAACAACCATTTCCAAATGGTTAATAACTGGTATGAATAATCAAGGAGGGTTAATTAGCCGGAAAAAAGGCATCCCCGGGGAAATCTCGGATTGCTCAAATTTTGCTACTTTTATGTTGCCCGAGGAAATCTGGGGTTGTGCAGCGAGAGGGTTAACCCTTTGGACTCCGGCGACTCTTACACAAATCTTATTCGATCGGCTCCACTTTTCTAAATGAAGTTTCCTTCAAGCACAAAATTTCAAAAATGCTCTGATTAAATAAGGTAAATTTTATTTCCCATTATTACTGTTGCCAAAAACAAATTCTACAAAGAAAGATGATCTCTCCGCAGCGGAGACAACGGACTGCTAAGGGTTAAATGGTCTAAATTTAATTCTAAAGTAATACGTTATTTTAATTTAACATTACTGAAAATAAAATTGAAAAAATCAATTTTTTACGTCAAAAGATGATACCCTTTTTTTTGAACAAAATTAAATAGAATTACTATTCATTATTATTTATTTAGTTTCAGTTCTTAAATACTGAATCTGATTGGTTATGGAAAATATTATGCAAGGCATATACAATAAATAACTCTTTTTCTGATTCAGTTAAAAAAGAAAAAAAAACAGGATAAACAAAGTTTTCTCGCAACATTTTCCCTATTATCCAATTTGCAATTTAAAATATCAGATTTATTTACTAAACATGGAAATAAATTGAGAAGGGAAAAAGATATCTTTTCAGAAAATTGGAATTTGAAAGAGAATTGAAGAAAATATACATTGAAAGAATATACTGGATTTTCAGCATTGTAAAAAAGGAGAATGTGTAACGAACGTATTACCGACGTTGTTTGCAGTATCCTTTCAAAATATATTTGAAGGACAAATAAGTGGATCGAAAAGAAAAAGATGTAGTACGGAAGCAGTATAAGAATAAAAATAGTACAGGATGTATATAATATAGTATAAGAATAAAAATTGTACTACTTGAACTCGATGTGAAAATTTCTATTGTATATTTTTATAGAAATGTTGATTTAAATTGGTAACTGAACACTTTGCGAAATTTATCAGTTTTATTATTTTGTTTTTATGCTAAGAACTCTATTAGTGTTTTCGATAAATTGGAGCATTTGTAACGCTAAATAAATTTTGCTAATTAATACCCTATTTATTCATGAAATTTTTCTTCTTTTTCTAAATCTGCTACATTTTTTTTTTTAGTTTCTTTCGCACATTTCCATCAAAAAACTCATTTATAACAGAAATATGCGGTATGTGTACCAGTAGTTCACATACTAAAGAATATGTTTTTATGTTTTGCAAATAATAAAATGTTTTTCCCTTAAGGATGTTTGCAATCCAAAGGGCAACTTTATGGCAAAAGTTTTAATTTATTTTTGTTTCGGATCTGCATAAAACTAGCAGGTGTTGTTGTTCAGAAACTATGTAATCGAAGTGTGTGTTCCGGTTTTTGGAAACGTAATGGATCTTTCAGAAAGTAGTGTCAAAGTGGGAGATTTGAACCGAATTTCCGAGCGAAAGAAGAATTACCACTCAAGGAAGAGTGAAAAACGTCTTTGTCACGTGATCAAAATCGCTTATTACTCAATAGCGAATTTGTTTACCAAAAAAATAGAAATCACAGTTCGATTCTAAATCGCTTATATAGTCAGGCCTTCCAATTTTATATCTTTCCGTTAAAAAATGAATTTGCAATTGTGTAAAAACATTTTGCACTTGTTCAGCAGAGCAGTTGAGAACAGCCTTAACAGATGTTTCAAAACATCTATATTTTTTACCGATCCATGAAAACGACGTATTTTTATAATAAATCTCCTTCTACAAAAAATCAAATATTCCGGTCCTATATCGCCCATGATTTAAGACCGCATAGATATGCTAATATTAATGAAGTTGAAGAGTTTAGATTTTCATCTTCAACTTTAACTAAGAAACAAGACTCATATTATATCAAATATAAATCTAATTACCGTATATACTCGCGTATAAGTCGACCCCCTAACTTTCGAAAGGAAATTCTGGTAAAAAAAAAAAAAAAACCCGCGTATGAGTCGACCTCCTAACTTTTTTCTTCAATTTTGTACAAAATCAAACCAAAGATTTCACTTGTCAATGTGAAAAGGTAGTAAGTAAACAAAAACAAATCATTGAAAATTTTTTAAATGATAAATTATTATTATTTGTATATTTTATGCATTATTTTTGTTATTCATACAAATAAAAAGCCATAATTTTTCAGTATTCGAAGTTTACGGTTTTCTTTTTTAACTGATCCGTGTATAAGTCGACCCCCCAAATTTGCTTACCGAAAATTGTCAGAAATTCCTCGACTTATACACGAGTATATACGGTATTTAATATTTAAAGACAAAAGAGTAATTGCTTTTATTAAAATCTGAGAAATTGCAGCAAAGAAAAAATTCCCTTTTTTATCATCTTTATAAATGTCATAATCACCCTTGTTCATGTCGTTTTAACTTCTCTTTGTTCAACGATTATTGTTTTTACGCGCTTTTTAACCCCTTGAGAGGCAAGCAATAATGTCTCTATAATATTGAATTCTCACCGGAATAAGCGAATAATTTTATTATTAAATAAAGATAAACAAATTTCTGACAATATTTCCGAAAAAATAAAATATAAAATCTAGTTAAAAATTTCTGGTGAGAATCTTGTTTAAATTAGCTGGGATATATTTTATCCCACCGCCCCTCAAGGGATTAAGCATTGTTTTCCAATATACGATTTTAATTACTCGTAAGATGTCCAATCTTACCCCAAGCAAATGAGGATAAAAGAAACAAGCAAAAAAAAAAAGAACTTCTAAATGCATTAGTTTCATTTTGTAGAATGAACTCTTATTAAAAATGCTACGCAATATAAAAAGTTTAATTACTTGAAATGTGTTCATATTTAAGAATTTTGAAAACCAGCAAATATTAAAACAACAATAAAATAAACTTTTCAACAGAGAAGCTACAAAAGCACCTGTATGGAGATACCGTAATGGGAGATTCTTACTCTTCTTCAGAGTTAGTCATTTTAACCAGTTCTGCTAGAATATTTCGCCGAGTCAAAATGGAGAAATCCGGTTTCAACCCACTGTAAGGTTTCCCTATTTGTGAGAAAGGAACACGAATTTTTCTGAAGCCCTTTCTTTTAAAAAGAATAAATTTAACATGAATACGTGAAAGAGATTGATTAAAGAATATGCTCCTCCGAAAATCCTAACCTACAAAGAAAAAAATTACAATAAATGGTTTCACTTTATTGGGCTGTGATGGAGTATTTTGTTCGTGTTCTTAAATAAGTTATAAAATGAGTATATTCTTACTAGGACTTCCCTCAGAGGGATTAGTCTGAGCGATATTACTGAGAACATAGATTTAATAATAACATGTGGAAGCAAAGAAAATGAGATGTTATCTTCAATTGTCCATATACTGCGAAAAATTGAAATGATGAAAATAAACGAATTGTAGAATTACAAAATCTTATATATAAATTCGTATACACTGTTTAAAAAAATGGGAAATCAAACCATTCAAGACAGCCATGCATGGATATAAAATTGAAAGTACGCAATATATTAAAAGTAAAATAGAAATTGAAACACAAATTTACTTATATCGAAATTTTAACTGTATATAATGATGTCAAGAGCATAATCAGACGTTCCGCACCAATTTGAGTAACTTTAAATGACAAATATATGATGTTTAAAAAGAATGGACTATACTTTATATGGTGTGTGCTCCCCCGGAATAGTTAATATTGTACAATATCTGTTTTCCACGGATGCAATGAGGTTGTCGATAACATTTAAGGAATATTCTTCTCAAAATCTAATATAGTATCAAAGTACCGAATACATCAAAAGTGGCATGCAATGCTTCGTGAGTGTGTTTTAGATATGCTCGATCGGATTTAAATGATGAGTGTATGCTGGCCACTACATACGCTGTATTGTTTTGTTTTCAAACATATTCTGCACAAGTTGAGCTGTATTTAGCATGAATAGAAATCGGCAATGATTACAACATAAAGTATGACACAAGATCTGAATATATCGTCTGCATAACTTTTGAGCTGTCAAAGTGTCATTTGAAGTAATTTACAAATCCATACATATTTATTCAGCAAATCATGCAAGCTAACATACGCCAATATGAACCCGATTACAAAATTTCACCAGAATAAGTTAATATATAAAAAATCTACTAATGATAATTGAGAATATGACCTTATGATAAAATGTCTAGAAAAATGAATCGGATAAAAAATTCATATCACATTTAAAACGGCACTTCCCTCTGTTAGTGGCCTTGGCGAGAGAGAGAAAAGCCTAGAGAAGGAACACTTTAACAAGTACTTTTGGGCAACATACTCACTGCTTCATAAAGGTCTTTATTCAATATTTACACAATTTATTTAATGCTAGGTAGGTATCTATCAGTTTTGTTGCATTTAAATCGCATGTTTTGCGGAGGAAATGCAGCATTATGAAATATTTAAAGTTGCTGTACCTAATAATTCCAAATTAATGGTAATTGAGATCGCTTTCCGTTAATTTCATCTTTTTAAATTTTAAATTTTTTAGAAACCATTGATAGAGACAATTGTATATTTTAAAACTAACCCGAAGCAAAATTTCAAGATTTTGGGCTCAGGAGTAACAGAGAAATAGAAAATTTTTTAAAGTTTTTTGTTTCTGCACTGTTTTATATAGCGACATTTTTAGAAATTGTTCCATTGCGAGAATTTACGTCATGATAAATACAGCCATGTCAATTTTCATGTTTATATTCCTAACAGTTCCATGTTCTTCGTTACTTAGATCATCTTTAGATCTTTTTCCGCTTTGTTTAGTCTTTCTATTTTTTAGAATTCGTTCTACAACGAGCATTTACATCTTATTAATTACTACCATGCCAAAGTTCTAGTTTCTAACCCCAACAGTATCCCAAAAATTTCAGTATTCCAAATAAATCATAGTTTAGAACCTTTCTAGAAATTTTTACGTTTATCCGTCAAATTGAACTTTTTAGAGAGCGTTAATTACGAGTATTTACATCTTAAAAGAAACTACCGCACCAAATTTAAAGTTTCTAACCCAATCAATATCGCAGAAATCACAATTTTAGAACTTTTTTGCTCCTGCAGCGATGTAGGTTCTTGCACTGACATAAAATAGTCTTTTTTTTTCGGAGCAGAGATGGCCACCAACATTTTTTTAAGTTGGCTATGTAGTTTCAGAGATAACACCTCACAAACACACAAGCATTAATAATATTATATACTTTATGATATTATAACGCTTTATAATATTAGCATTAGATGTACAGATACAAAAGCCATTTATCTGTTACAAACTAAAGTACCGGCAATGACCAGGATTTGAAGGATGTTTGTTCTGAAAAATCAATTTCAAAATTTAACATACAACACAAAACAAACATTAAAAAAAGCAGTCGAAATGTTGTTGAATAAATCATATGAAAACGCTATATAAAAATGCATAAATGTATATAACAGACGCAAAAGAATACAGCTATAAATGAACTTATTTCAATTTATAATTGGAGCAATAATGTAAAATACGCCAATATTTCCCTAATCCGGTTTTTATCATGCTTCAATACTTTTTTCACACTCATATGACGTTATACTATATCCACCATGCCCTTTATATTTCCAATATGACGTAATATTTTCCTCTTTCACGTGGAAACCTTGAAATAGAAAAGTTATGAAGTTATATTCACTTTCATTTAAATTCGTCAAACCAATTATTTCATTTTCATATTTCACGTGAATATTTTGCAATAGAAAAGTTATGACGTAATATTCACCTTTTTTTAAATTCGGCAAACTATTTATTTCATTTTCATTTTTCACGTGGCAGAAATTCCACTTCAGAGGCAGATTTTCACTTGCAGTAGAAAATTAATTGTTGTAGTAATAATTTTATTGTTTTTTTAATTGTTGGCAACTGCTATAACGAAAAATGTTTAAATTTGATAAGAAATTGCTGTTAAATTGGTGGTTTTTTATTAATTAAAAATTAACTATAAGTTATGTCGATTCCGGATTACTTTAGTTGTCTCGGCCATGTTTTAATACACATGTACGTATCTCTTCACAATTTTGGCTTCCAAATTGTGGATTTTTTATAGAATTACAAACAGACAGATAGACAAGTTTTCATTTTTATATATCTCTCTGTTCTATACAAAGTAACTAACGCTGTCACCGCCGCCGCCGCCGGTTTTGAATTTTTTGTGACCGGAGGTCTTTCTTCGTTAATATTAAGAAAACTATTGCATACAAATATATGAAAATTGGTGGTATTATAGCGAAATGTTTGATCAATACACTAATTCATACAGTTTTCAAATCGAAGAATTATTTTAAGAGATATTTAATGCTAAAGTTGGACAAAATCGTTCCATTAAAAAAAATTATAAGAGCAAAAGCTATACATGGGAATTTAATCATTTTTAGATCATTTTATTCAATAGAAGATCCCGGTCTGCAGATTTCATTAATTTTTTTTCAATTTGACTCATTTTTTGAGGTTTTATTTCTATTTTAAATTCAAATATTCAGCATTTTGACAGATATATTTTACATATTTTAGAAAATGGTATTAATTTAAACTGTTGCCAACTGTATAAACAGCGCAAACAATAATGTTTGCTTCAAATAAAAAAAAATTTTACACGTTACTATTATAAACAGAAAAAAACCTTCAAATTAGAATTAAATAATTAGGTATAACAAGCAGGCACTTATTGGATATTACGCCATAAAAACTATATTTACATGTGAATTTTAAAAGAGAAAGGATATTGTAAAATAAATTCATTAACATACGTTAGAAATCTGAAATAGAACAAATTACGTCACATTACACTTATTATGCAAAATGAACAAAAATTAGTATTGCAAAACAGTTTAAATTTAAAAATTGCGCTAGAGAAAATATTAGAGGTTAAATATTAGATTTTTTTGAAAATTTTATTATTTGTCGTTTGATGTTAGGTGTTCAGATATATAGGTATGCAAATTTTTATGTTTCCAACTTAATTAGGGGCTGAGTTAGAAAAATTGTTTAAAATACACAAGTTAGAGCCCAAAGGGTTAAATAATAGACTTTTTCAAAATTTTATTATTTGTCTTTGATGTGAGTTGTTCAGCTATAAGTATGCAAAATTTCATGTCTCCAACTTAATTAGGGGCTGAGTTAGAAAAATTGCTTAAAATACACAAGTTAGAGTCCAGAGGGTTAAATAATAGACTTTTTCAAAATTTTATTATTTGTCGTTTGATGTGAGGTGTTCAGCTATAAGTATGCAAAATGTCATGTCTCCAACTTAATTAGGGGCTGAGTTAGAAAAATTGTTTAAAATACACAAGTTAGAGCCCAGAGGGTTAAATAATAGACTTTTTCAAAATTTTATTATTTGTTGTTTGATGTGAGGTGTTCAGCTATAAGTATGCAAAATGTCATGTCTCCAACTTAATTAGGGGCTGAGTTAGAAAAAATTGCTTAAAATACACAAGTTAGAGTCCAGAGGGTTAAATAATAGACTTTTTCAAAATTTTATTATTTGTCGTTTGATGTGAGGTGTTCAGCTATAAGTATGCAAAATGTCATGTCTCCAACTTAATTAGGGGCTGAGTTAAAAAAATTGCTTAAAATACAGAAGTTAGAGACCGGAGGGTTAAATATGACCTTTTCAAAATTTTATGATTTATTGTGTTATCGCAAGTGTTCAGCTATAAGTATGCAAACTTTCATGTCTCCAACTTAATTAGGGGCTGAGTTAGAAAAATTGCTTAAAATACACAAGTTAGAGCCCGGAGGGTTTAATATGACTTTTTCAAAATTTTATTATTTATCGTGTTATCTGAGGTGTTCAGCTATAAGTATGCAAACTTTCATGTCTCCAATTTAATTAGGGGCTGAGTTAGAAAAATTGCTTTAAATACACAAGTTAGAGCCCAAAGGGTTAAATATTAAGCCATTTTCAAAATTTTATTATTTGTCGTTTGATGTGAGATGTTCAGCTATAAATATGCAAAATTTCATGTCTCCAACTTAATTAAATTAGGGGCTGAGTTAGAAAAATTCCTTAAAATACACAAGTTATAGCCCAGAGGGTTAAATATTAGACTTTTTCAAAATTTAATTATTTGCCGTTTGATGTGTGGTGTTCAGCTATAAGTATGCAAATTTTCAAGTCTCCGATATATATAGTTTCTGAGAACGGGCTCTGTGACAGACGGACAAACAGACAGACAAAGGAGTGAGACAGGTAGGTTTTCGTTAGATGAACGAAACTCTAAAAACATGCTGCGGATGACTGTAACAACATTCTAAAATTACATTACCATCAGCGATCTACCAATCCCGAATTTAGTTTATATTCGTTTCATATATTCTTATTCTTTTGTGCGGCCCTGTAAAATAATTATCAATATTATATACAGTAAAACCTCTGAATAGCGGACACCCCGAGAATGCAGAATTTGTCCTCTATTTAGAGGTGACCGCTACTGAGAGTAAAACATGTATAGTTATTTAAACGTTGGTAATCGAAAAAATGTCCGCTAAATAGAGGTATCCGCTAATCGGGTGTGTCCGCTATGGACGTTTTACGAGTAAAACTTCTGAATAGCGAACACCTCGGGAGGGCAGAATTTGTCCTCTATTTGGAGGTATCCGCTACTGAGAGTAAAAAATGTACAGTTATTTAAGGGTTGGTAATCGAAAAAATGCCCGCTAAATAGAGGTGTCCACTAATCGGGTGTGTCCGTTATGGAGGTTTTACTGCATAATAATATGATCCTTTACAAGAAAATACAATGCTGTATGATAGACAGACAGACATCCAGAGAAACATAACCTCCCGGATCAATAAATACATGTCTTTTGTTTTAATCATCCACAATTGTATGTCATACAACATGCCAGATTTTATACAACAGGCTAAAAACGGTCACCGTGGTACGGAATACTGTATTATTATTTGTTTGCCCACAAAAACTGGTTGCCATGGGTTGTTGCAAGGTTTGTGATCACGTGGTTGAAACTCATCTATTCAATAATACTGCGTGCGTATTTTTTTTACTTGCTCCATGTGGTCAAACCAGTTGTCTACGAAAACATCAACCGGTGAAAGTGACGCACACCAAATTTCTGTGACGTATGCAGATAAATTGTGCTTTTTTAAGAGTTTTTTCTATATAATTTTTAAACGGTTTGGAACTTATTTTTCATAGTAGGTGCATTCAGTAGGCGACTCTCATAGGTACCTTCTGGTGCAATCAGAAACGAAATCCGACAAATATTTTTTGAGTTATGCTTGACGAAAGGTTTTTATTAGGCTTTTTTTTTAGTAGGACATGGCGTTAATATCCATCGTAGTAGTAAAGTGTCCGGACAGTAATATTTCGCTGAGTATTAGCCTTCGCTTCGCTCAGACAATTATATGTTTTTTCACATCAAAAGTTTTTGTTTATCGCGTAATTTTTATTATGAATTCAAGTTCGGGTTTGCGTTTTTTATAGTATTAGGATAAATTATGCTAATACCACGTTAAAAACTATTCCTGCGTTCTTGCGTTACCAAAAAACCTCCCTTAAATGAATAATAGCTGACGCAAAAAAGACAGCGTCTTAACCCAATGGTATGCGGCAGTTCCCCCAAAAGACATATTTACTTTCTTCTGTGTTTACAAGAAGAGAGTTTTGGATTCGTGAAAAAAATAGACTTCCGGTTTACGACGAATTTATACGTTTTAGAATGTCCTGAACGCTATTTGACTGTTTTTAGAAAATATCTCTCTGTTTGTCAATGAGTCTGTCTGTATGTGACACAAATTTTGTGGGCGCTCTATCTCAAGAACTAACGCACAGAATTTAATAAAAATTTAGTTTCAGTTATACCTTGATGTAAATTGGTGCTGATTAGTTTGTGGTTAATAGCCCGATACGTGGAGTTGCTACGCTGTATTTTACAAGAATTCCACAATAGCTCTTTCTCCAAAAGTAGTGCAGACGATGACATCAGTTATTAATTATTAAGTTTTGGTGTTAATCCCCGCTGAAATGCTGCATTTTTGACGATTTCCGCGATAGCTCTATCTCAAGAACTAATGCACCGATTTTCATCAAACTTCAGATTCAGTTAGACATTCACATAAGTTGTTGTTGATTAGGTTTTGATGTTAATTGCCCAATAGGTGGCACAACTATGTTGCGTTTTCTACAATTCCCGCAATAGCTCTATATCAAGTACTAATACACGGAATTTCATCAAACTTTATATTCTATTAGACCTTCACATAAGTTGGTGCTGATAAGGTGTTCGTATAAATCATATAACAGTTGGCGCTGCTATGCTGTTTTCTTCACGATTTTCGTGAGAGCTATATCTCAAAAAATAATGCAGGGAATTTAACCCTAGATCTACCGGGAATTTTATTCAAGTTTTAATAAAACGTTCTACACCAGAATTTTTATTTAAAACTATTTAACTTATTTATTTACCTTATTTTTGTCTGGTTTATATACTTAGTTTATTTTAAAGAAATTTCTGGTTTGAATGAATATTTTGTATGTACCTGTCGGGTCCAATGGACCCGTCTGGTAGACGGAGGGTTAATCAAGTTTTATATCTTGTTGCACTTTCACAAAAATAGATCCTTATTAGACTTGGGCGTATACATCGCGACAGGTGCCTCTTTTATACTCTTAGAATTGGATATTTTGACTGCAAACGCCTAACAGGGTAGATACCGAAATTAAATTATTTATTTGAATGATGCGATAGTTATATCTACTTTATAAGTGCGCATTTGCAGAGAATTCAATGAACCTATACTTTTTACTTTCTTCTATCTTTACAAGAAGAAAGTATTGGATTCATGAAAATTTTCGAATTCAGGTTTCGACGAATTTACACATTTTAGGGGTCAGAGAACCCGAAAAACATGTTTTTACAAAATTTCTGTCTGTGTGTGACACATATTTTGTGGGCGCTCTATCTCAAGAACTAATGAACGGAATTTAACGCTTTCACGCCTGCGCGGTGGGTCACACTCGACTGTCTCAGAGTTCTCAAGTCTCCGGCTTTTTGCACACCACTATTATTTTAGAGGAAATGCTGTTCCTTTAAATCGCCCAATTGTTCTAATTAAATAAAACAACATTTTCTGTATTAAAATACTGGTATCCAAAAAGCCGGAGACTTGGCAACTCTGACACAGTCGGGTGTGACCCACCGCGCCGGCGTGAACGTGTTTATAAAAATGTATACTCAGTTAGTCCCTGATATAATTTGGTGCTGATTAGTTTTCGATGTAAATCGCTCAACAGGTGGTGCTGCTATGCTGCATTTTTCACGATTTCCACAATAACTCAATATACTGAATTAATGCACGGATTTTCATCAAACTTCAGATTCAGTTAGTCCTTGACAGGAATTGACATTTTATACATTTTTGTGTAAATCGCTCAACAGATGGCGCTGCTATGCGGTATTATATTGCATTTTTTGCGTTCTCCGCAATAGCCCTAACACAATAACTTTGATTTAGGACAAATTTCAGATTCAGATATACCTTGATATGAATTACGGCTGTTTATGTTTTGGTGCAAATCGCTCAATAGTTGGCGCTGCTATGCTGCATTTTTCAGAATTTCCACTATACCTCCATCTCAAGAACTAATGCACGAATTTTCATCAAACTTCAAATTCATATATACCTTGATATGAATTGGTGCTAGATTGATGTAATTTCTTGTATTATTTAAATAATTTATTTATTTATTAAAATTTTTTACTAATTTAATTCTCATGTTTGGCATAGATTGTCATTTATTTTGACACTGTGATAGCGATTTTTGAAGTATTAACATGCATGAGATAGAAGAAAGTTTTGGGATTGGCACATCCGATTATTTTATTAAATGTTTCCTAATAAATAGCCTTTTTTTTAGACCTACGCCCCTAACATACCCGTGTTCTCCTTCCCTAGCAATGGTACCCAGTTTCGCGGCAACCGTATATGGATATGGAGCCTGATGCTAAAAATTTCATTTCTATTTTTCCCTATCGCTGATGCGTCAGTAATTACTAATGATTTCGTAAATAGGCACTAATTTAACGCTTTTTCGACTTTGTTCCTAATGCTAGCCTGCTGGTCACTATTGTTTTCTGTTACAAAAATTCAAACATTATAATTCATATATGTACATATTTAAAATTAATATCTAAAAATTTATATTTTGAAAATAATTTTGGAAAAAATATTAACTGGAATCTATGATTTTTTTAAACAGAGGTTGTTTTCTAGAAGCTTCAAATATATTTATCAAAATCGCAGATCGTTTTGAGTTATGGTTAAAATGTTGTTCAATATCCATTGAAATCTGTTTTGGAACAATAAAAATGATTTTAATATTAGAAGTTCCAAATTTTAAACTTGCATAATCCCTAAAGTAATTGGCCAAATGCAGTTGTAGATCTTTCTTTATTAAGCTAATTAATAATTCGTGTTAAAAGAATTTAAAATAAATTTACGGAATGTCACCAATTAGATGCTTATTACAGATTACATATGCAGATATTTCTATTAGTAAGAATTTTGTGTCTGAGTTGAGTTAGATTTTTATGTTCTTCTATCTTTACAAAACGAAACTACTGGACTCGTGAAAAATGTCAACTTTCGGTTTTCGATAGTTTTATACGTTTTACAAGGTTCTCGAGGGAATTTGATTACTTTTATAAAGTGTCTGTCAGTCTGTCTGTTTGTATGAGCAAAAATTTTGCAGACGCTCTAATGCACGGAATTTAATAAAACTTTAGTTTCAGTTAGACCTTGATATAGTTTGGCGCTGATTAGTTTTTTACTAGAAATCGCCCATCAAATGTAGCTGTTATGTTCCATTTTTCACGATTGAAAAAGATTTTAATTTTAACTGGTGTAAGTTTACTTTTGTGGAAGTCAGGTCCTTCATTTCTGCCATATTGTGACAACTGGTGATGCAATCTGACTGTTTTACCCAAAGACCTTTAAGATATATAGACCGGCAAACTGTCAGTTTAACTGAAGATTTTTGATCACAGTTTTTGTACGGCAGTATATATGTTTTATATTTTAATTTAGCTAAAAAAATGCTTTTATCAGCGTATTTTTTATTGCGAATCATTAAGTATTAGTCTACCCTATTTTATTTGGCCTTTTTTTTAAAGAAAATACTTTATTATTCATAATTTTTTTTTGGTTTTTTTCGTATAGCAAGTAAATATTTCAATAAACATCTTCCAAGGATAAAAATATAGTGTTTCTTTCCTTAATATGCATTTTTAAATTACCTTTTTGCATAAAAATTAGTTTAAAAAACGTAGATTTCTTTGCAAGTAATTTAAAATTTTGTAAATTACTATATTATGTTACATTTGCTATCTTTAATCTAAACTTCCCTGCCAGTTACTTTTATAAGTCAAACTTTAAAAAAAAGGTGGAATTATAATCTTTAGCAATCTGTTTCAATATAAATTTCGCCTATATTTCGGTTTATAAGGTATATT
This sequence comes from Maratus speciosus, assembly GCA_963932465.1. NCBI lineage: Eukaryota > Metazoa > Arthropoda > Arachnida > Araneae > Salticidae > Maratus > Maratus speciosus. Next base: position 111,268,932 of record OZ010793.1, on the reverse strand, counting down.
AAAATTAGATACTCTTTTTCAAACATACCATCCATAAAATTATTAATAAATCACCTTATTTAACTTTTTTTCTGAAAATACAATATTTATAACGCATATTTAGATATAAATTAGCTTCATGTAAAGAAATATGCCATAAACTTCATATATATTGATAAAAATTAATTTTTAAACCTCATTCTAGCCATAGCACTTAATGGTAAATAATTCACAGCTGACGTACAAGTCTCGCGGTTCAGGTGTTTCAATTTACTTCAGATGGCAGCCATGATTTCGCATGCTTGTGAATAGGAATTGCCGGTCTATGTATCTTAAAAGTCTTCGGTTTTACCTGTCAAACTGACACCAGAAAATATTTTTGAGAAAATATTTCCATGAATAAGGCGCTCAAATCCTTCTATCCTTCTATATATAAAAATAAAGTTTTGATTTGGAAATGGACCAATGAAAATCTGCGTAGATATTCCCGGCAGATCGGCATCCAATTTGAATGCTTAATCATGGCATTTCTTCGTCAGACGAGCGATTTTGAAAAGCAACCATATCGACGCTCTCTCTTGAGAGTATACGAATCTTCTGGTCTGTTCGGACGAGCGCCCATAAATCGTTGCGGTAAAAATTCCGAAAAGGTTCAACTCGCTAGGAGATAATGGCGTGCTCAAGTCTTTTGTTTCTTCTATGTTGTCCAGACGAACCGTAGTTATGACGCTGACTTTAATTTTCTTTTTCAGTGATTCGTAAGTTGTTGGTTCTGGTTGCGTATCGAATTTTTTCGCTAGAATTTAAAATGGATTTAATACATGTGGATTAACTAATTTTTGAAATACAAAAGCGTCCAATATTGTTGGACACATCATGCTTACATTATATAAAGATAAAAATTAAAATATAATAACTTGGTTAAAAGCATCCTTGACTTCAAAATAAAATCAGAAAAATCTAAAGAAGATTAGGAAGTTATCGATAAGTTATATGAATTAATTTTGTTTCATATAAACAAACAAGTTGGAAATTGCTCTTCAAACGTGGCAAATGGGGTGCATTCGTAATATAACTAGTTTTATAAATATTTTTTGCACCTAATTGCACTGGATGTATATTTGAGTGCACTTCATATGTGCATATAAATTTCAATCTGTTCCAAAGGCTGTAACATCATTAAAATACACTTGCAATAATTTTTTTCCCATTGGCCGTAATGTAACGGAAGATTTTCACTGCCTCTGTCATTAATCTATACATCCGATTTACATAAAATTTGAAACAACTCGATAAGATTTTGCAAAAATTATATATTTAAAATTTCAGACCATTCGGAAGGCTGTAACATCATTCAAATGCACTTGCAATAATTTTTTCCCATTGGCCGTAATCTAAAGAAAAACTTTTGACTATCCCTGTAATTAAACTATGCATCCGATTTTCATAAAATTTGAAATGACTCGACAAACATTTGCAACAATTATATATTCAAAATTTCAGGCTATTCGGTTGGGTAGTTTTTGCTCTGTTATATGCGGACAGGTGGACTGAACGACGACTATAGTTGTTATGTATTTATATAATTACGAACGCACCTAAAAAATCATTTAAAATGATGTTAATGTTACAAGTTAAAGTTTTATAAGAAAAGTATTTAATTAGTAAAGTATTATTATAAGGAAAAACTGAATGTAATCTTTATCAAATACTACTACTAATAATACTATTTTGCCCTAGTATGTACTAAATTAAATTCAGGGGTAATTGCAGGGGTTTTTCTTTGCGGGGGGGGGGGGCATTTTGCGAAAAGTAAATGCTAATGTTTTCCTTTCGGGGAACTTCTTTTCTTTCCAAATTACAGATTTTTAAACCTAACAATATTAAAATAATTAATTAATAGTATGTTTTTATGGTATAGAATTTTGTAAAATGGCCTGTTTATAATTACGATTTTTGAGAAGAGGCCTGTTTTATTAAATGGATTTTTGTGACGGAGAGTAAATAGACAACAAATGTTGCATTTCTTAATAATAATGAATTCTTAATAATAATTCTTTGAAATTAAAATCATTACAAGTTAGATCTGGTTTTGAAAATCCGGTATGGGAAAGGAGACAGCAAAACAGAGCCTCTGTGGTCACATCCGGTACCGGTTCTATTTACTGCGAGCATGTAGTTTAAAAAATACTGTAATTTATTATTATTATTATGTTTTTTTTTACCTCACAGGCTATCAAAGCTTGAGAACTAATGTGCCCGCCGGTTCTGTATGTACGTGCGTATGTACGTAACGCGATAACTCTTGATGGAAACATCCGATTTGCTTCATTTTTTTTTTTCTAGTTTCATTCTGATAAGGCGCTTCCGTGATTAGTTTTGGGGATTCATTGGTTAAGTATAAAGGGGGACAACGGGGGGCTAATCCCAACTTTAATTTAGATAAATGTTCTTTTATGCAGAATTATCCGATTTGCTTCAAAAAATTTGTCTACATTAATTCCGATAAGGCACTTTTCTGATTAGTTTTGGGGGTTCATTGGTTAATTATAAAGGGATAAAAGAGGAGGGGGGGTCTAGACTCCCCTTTAATTTAGATAAATGGGTTTTTCATGCAGAATTATTCTATTTGCTCCAAATGCGGTATATCGGTTTATTATGTTAAGGAACTTCCCTGATTAGAGTTGGAGGTTCATTAGTTAAGTATAAATGGGGAAAAGAGGGCTAGTGCCCCCCTTTTAATTAGATAAATATGTTTTTCATGCAGAATTATTCGATTTGCTCCAAATTTGGTACACCGGTTTATTATGTGAAGGAACTACCTTGATTAGGTTGAGAGGTTTATTGGTTATGTATAAAGGGGGTAACGGGGGATAGTTCCCTTTTAATTTAGATAAATGGGTTTTTCATGCAGATTTATTCGAGTTGCTTCAAATCTGATATACCGGTTTATTCCGATATAGCGTTTCCTTCATTAGATTTGGAGGTTTATTGGTTAAGTATAAAAGGGGGAAAGGGGGCCACGTCCCCTTCCCTTAATTTAGATCTATAGTTTTTCATGCAGAATTATTTCAGTTTATTTTTCTAGGTTCATTCTGATAAGGAGCTTTCCTGATTAGATTTGAAGGTTTATTGGTTAAGCATAAAGGGGGAATGAGGGAGCTGATACCCCTCTTGATTTAGTGAAATGGTTTTTTCATGGAGAATTATCTGATTTGCTTCAAATTTGGTATACAGGTTTATTCTGATAAGGCCCCGATCAGATTTCGGGGTTCGTTGGTTAAGTATAAAGGGGGAAAACGGGGGCTAATCCCCTTTCATTTATTTTTGGAGGGGCATTATTCTTTGAAATAAGAGTATAATATACAATTTGTCTGAATAGCCTAAGAGCTCAATGCCATCAGTTTAACTGGGCACATTTCTTTTCATTTATTTATTTATTTTTGAAAAATAGTGTAATTTTTATTTTATTTATTTGTATAAGTATGCATACCATACCTGTCAAGTTTTACGCTTTTTCTGTCACCGCTATTTTTTAACATATAAATTTGTCTTATTTAAAACCTAACATTAAATAAGTCTAATTTTTCTGATCAAAAATAGTGGTACAGAAAAAGCGTATAAGTTAAAATTTATGGTATATAATATTCTTTCAAAGGCTTTTAATTGTAGGAAAATGATGGCTAAAAAATCGCCATTTTTGTAAAAGTTGTGTCTTGCTATCTGCATAGGATTTTTGATTGGGTCGGGTCGTGAACTGTATCAGAATAAACTATCTGGGTTTGACCTCGGACAAACTTTAAGCTTTTTTACATTTGAGCTGAAAATTGTGGTCCCTGTAAACCTTTAAGTGTACTATTTTACGCTAAACGTAGTAATTCAAATTTTTTCTATATATAAAAATGTTTTGTAGAGATAAGAATTACTGAAACCTCGTTAAAAGGAAAGCTATCTTCTTTGCTATTTTTGAAGCAAATATAGTTAAGTTTGGTAAATTGGCCGTTCTGTTTTCTTGCCTTTCTTTTTTTTTTTTGTTTTCTTTTGTAAAATTTTGTCTACAGCAAAGTTAATTTTCTATCTATTACTAAAAATAGGATGAACCCAGTACCGTCTGTGAATATTTCTTTTTTCTAATTTCTTGAATAAGTCATATAAAATTACAAAATCATTTATTTCCCGCAGAAGATCAATTTTGCTTATTGAAAACATTGAATGAAAATCATTCTGTTTCGGCGATAAATAATGTCGTCTGCTCTGTGTGGCGGGAACGGTACATAGATCGATGCGCAGGTGTTTATTTTTCATGTTGAAACCACAAGCGTTCAAAAAGTCGGTCGTCTGACATTTGTCTTAATATTAAAAAACACTGTTGCATAGTATAACATAAAAATCGGTAGTATTATAGAGAAATGTGACACGCTGATGCAGACAGTTTTCAAATCGAAGAATTATTTTAAGAGATATTTAATGCCATAATTGGACAAAATCGTTCCATTAAAAAAGTTTTATAGGAGCAAAAATGTACATAGGAATTTAATCATTTTTAGAACATTTTATGCGTTAGAATTTCCCGATGTGCAGACTGCATTCAATTTTTTAATTTCAATCGTTTTTTGAGGTTTTTATTTCTATTTTAAATTCAAATTTTCAGCATTTCGAGAGATATTTTTTACGTATTTTAGAAAATTGTATTAATTTAAACTGTTGCCAACTGTATAAACAACGCAAGCAATAATGTTTGCTTCAAATTAAAAATTTATTTTACACGTGACTATTATAAACGGAAAATATAAAAAGCAGGAACTCATTGAAAATTACGTCATAAAAACTATATTTACACGTGAATTTTAAAGAGAAAGAATATTGCAAAATAATAAATTCATTAACATGCGTTAGAAATCTTAAATAGGAGAATTTAAGTCACATTTACGTCACATTACACTTATTACGTAAAATGAACAAAAAATAATATTGCAAATCAGTTTAAATTTAAAAATTGCGAGAGACATTTATTTGATATTTTAAGATGATCATAATATTTCATTTCTAACAAAAGTATTTTTACGTGAATAATAAAAAGAGAAAGAGAAAAGTTTGGTGAAAATTATGTCAGATTATAATTGTCAGATTCAACTTATAATTCAGTCTTCCGAAATCTTTTTAAAGCCGATCAAATTAGCGTGCTGTTAGAGTCTGCGGTGTCTGAACGGGGGTTGACGAGCGTAGCTCGTAGATAATTCGTCGCTCTTAATTGAACTATTTACATTATTTTTACACAAACACTAACTATTTACAATATTCGTAATTCTATATATATAATTTTCGGCATATTTAATAATACGTATTTAATAATGCAATATTTAATAATGTTTGGAGTAAAAATGTCAGAAGTTGAGGAGGAGCCCGATTTTACCAAGTGGAATCTAAAAATTGAATGCATAGAAAATAAGGATCGCGAAGCTATCCACAATTGAAATGAAACGCTAAACAATTACGGCTGTTGTTGGCTAGAAAATAGGGATTGCTCAGCGATTACGCGGGGGGTTGGTGAGCGTAGCGAGCAGGGGAACGGAGACCCCCTAGTAAGACAAAATTTTCAATTGAATTATATTGGTGGAAAGTTTCCCTGGCGGTATTTTGAAACTGCAGATCCGATTTTAAAAAATCAGCCACCATCTTGTGACAATCTCATCAGTTACTTCACTCGCAACTGCCAGACAGTACACTATATGTCTCCTCGTCTTTATTCATAACTCTTTTCGTTAACCCTTTCAGGCACAAAAAGATTCTGTTCGTAAAATGATGACATGTCTGACTGAAACCAGAATTTACATACGAACTTCCTGCAAAATGCAAATTTGTTCTTTTGAACTTCCATTGTAAAAGCAAAATTTTATTAAAATGTTCTTGGTCCCGGTCGTAATTTTTGAATTAAATTTAGGTGGTACCACAGTGGGATCACTGCGCTGGAAAGGGTTAAAATGAAAAATTCTCCATTTAATTCAATCTTCAGTAAACAAGCAAAATTTATAGAAACGGGATTCGAACTGAGAAATTGCAGCTTTCCAAAGCACCACCTTGACCATTCACTTACTTTTACACAAGCCAAGTTTTCAAGTATCGATATTTATTGTGTGCACATAAGTACACATATTTCTGTGTAGTATTCTGTTCTTGCATATAAAGCTGTATAAAATTTGTACTCATATTTCTGTGTAATATTCTGATCGTACGCATAAAGCTGTGTAATATTCTAACACATATTTCGATGTTTTGTGCAGTACGAAAAATTTGTAAATTTATATTTAACACACCATTTCGGGTAAATCCGTACAATTTTTAACCTTTTACTCGCTTGAGATTTCGAAGGGATATCAAATTACACACTTCCAGCAAGTCCACAAAAACAGGTAAATGTTTACAAGAGTGTAAATTTTATGACAAAAGTGTAATATTACAAATTTACACATATACTTATGTAAAAATGACTAATTTACACATTTTTTTACATTATTTTGTATATGAAATAGAGGATACTTTTCGACATTCAGGTATATTTTTTATAAGAAAATTTATTTTGGTTACAAAGACCGTTTTAGTCCGTTACACATTTAAAGTACAGTCATTATTATATGTATAGTACAAATGGCATTCCATAACTGAAAATTCAGTGATTCTCTATTTGTGACGAAATCGTAGTCATTTTAATTGTTTTCAGATGTAACAATTCCTATATTAGAATTAGTCACACTAGTACTAATAGACCGGGAGCCAGCAACACTGACACACGTTTCGTGCGGATACCGTTATTTCATCAGGATACTACCAGTATCTTTTTATAGAAAAGAAATCTAGGTTAACCCCTTGGGGGACGAGCGACACGTATGCGTGCCGCATGACGTGCTCAAAATCCTTGTTTTTCCTCACCAGTAAACTTTTACTGTAAAATTTGCCTTATTTAATCAGCGCATTTTCTCGATTCAAAAAGACACAAATTTCTGTTTCTAAAAAACGGTGACAAAAGATTAAAAATTTCGTAAAAGGCGCCCGTCCCGAAGGGTTTAAGCGTGCAAAATTTCGCAGCTTTTTAACAAGAGATTTTCTATAAGATAATACTGGTGCCGAAAATTTTCAGGTCTCCAAAATTCAAGGAGGCGTACGAACCATGAAACAACCACCTCATCCAGTTGGAGGCTGAAATTCCAGAATTAGCAAAAACTCGAAAAGGTGGTTGTCTGTGCTGCCGGCTCCCGGTCTATAAGAAATAAATGTAATTTAAGGTGGTTCTAAAATTACCTGATCAACAACGCGAAACTTCCTGACACATTTCCCGACTCATTTTAAAGATTAAGACATGAAATTTGCAAGACTGACTATTGTAGCAATTTAGAATATTTAGAATCGAATCGCATTTTCAATTTTTTGATAAATAAATTACTTATCGAGTTATAAGAGATTCTTTTCACGTGGTGACCAGTTTTTCCCCTTTCTCGCGTCAGGAATTCGGTTTAAAACCGTCACTTTGACAATATTTTCAAAAAAAAAAAAAAAATGGAAAACGTCATTTGATTACATAGTTTCAGAATAACAACAATAATAAAAGTTTCATGCACTTCTGAACAAGAAGGAATTCAGAAATGTGTCGGACAGGCTTAAATTTAAAAATTTTCTGTAACTGTTAAGAGAACAAAGATTTTCGCATAACGAACTATCGTATTATGATTAACAATGGAAATATTAAAAAAAAAATAAAATGGCATATTTATATTATATTAAGCATTGAAACATTTCATTTTGTGTAAAGTACTTTGCTATAATATCTGAATGCAAAACTTTCATTTATTTATTTCGTTAAATAAACATAACCATTAAAAATAGCACTATACAATAACTTTTCCGTGCATTTCCTTATCAGAAATCGCATTTCTTTTATACATAAAACAGCTTTTTATGACCTTGCTCTTAGTTGTGCTTCGGTAATTAGTTTTCTAAATTATCTTACGAGCCGCAGCAGATGATGATATATTTATAAATGAAGCATTAAATTTTTACGGAGATTGTTAGCTAACGATTAAGTGATTTTACTCAATATCTTTTTTATGTTTGTTCTATGTTATGTCATTACAGATGGTTCTATAACAAAATTATTATCGGGAAATCTGTTTTCTAGAGCAATTAAGAAAGTTTGAATCGCTTCATATTTAAAATAAATGCTATTGACAGCGAAATGATTACACTGCGTGGAAAAAAAATGCAAAATGACACGGTACAAAACCTTCGAAGCCAACGATAGAAAAATAATCAGATTATAGTGAAGTTTAACAAGATTTTATTACTTCTTCTGATTTAAATTTTCTCTTAAACTTTTTTTTCAGAAACTAGTATCTTTTAGCCACCATAAAATTTTCTTCTAGGTTTTTTTTTCCGTTATGCAGTATACTCCAAAATGCCCCCAGTACTAAGTCACGGTATAACTGAATATGATGTTTTACGAAATTCAGTTCATTAGTTACTGAAATATAGCTCTCACGGTTTCCTGCCACCATTCCGTTTTTATATGTTTAATATTTATTGGACACCGTTGAGAGGGTTGGGTTGGGTTGATTTTTGACGGCCAATTATCTACATGAGGGATATAGGCCCAGGGGGGAAGTGCCCTCCGTGGGGGTCTTTCTAAGGGAACCTAATCCGTATTTACGCATGGAAAATCCACGGCTTGAAGAAAACCACGAAAACTCCGAACGATTAAGCCTACGGGCGCGATTGGGCTCAAACCCAGCACCTCCCGTCTACCAGCTTCGAGAGCAGAACCTCTCGGGCACTGGTGGGGCCACCGTTGAGAGGGATACCCTGTATAAATGTTACCGTTAAACCCTTCGGGACCGGCAGCTTTTACTTGAAATTTATTCGAATTGCACCATTTTCCTTTTCAAAGTTACCTTTACTTAAACAATCAAATAAATGCTGGAATTAAAGGATGCAAATATTACTTTCTTTTTTACTGGTGCGGAACAAATTTTGAATGCTCTTTTTAAAGGTGCATATATGCAGATGCACCCATGGTCCCGAACGGGTTAAACATAATGTAAATTTTACTCAAGTTTTACAAAGAAAAAAAAAAGAAAAAAGATTTTAAACCGGAATTTTTAATTGCAACTTTTTTATTCTATTATACATCTTGTTTCTACCTGATTTGTATTATGTTTATTTTATGGGGAAAAATCTTGCTGTTTATTTTAAGAAAAAAAAAATCTTGTTCGAAGCCATATATAATTAATTTGGTACTAGTCAAGTAAACGTTTATTGATACATCAGTGAAGACTAAAGAGAATGATTCCGCCTAGACATTAACAAGTTGGAAATTGTTCGTGAAACGTGGCAAATGAGGTACGTTCGTACAATAACTAGTTTTATACATATATTTGATCGCATATTGTACAGAATGTATATTTCAGTGCACTACAATAAGTGCATATCCATATCCAGTTCATTCTGTTCGAAAGGCTGTAATATCATTAAAATGCACTTGAAATATTTCTTTTTTCCATTGGCTGTCATGTAAACGAAACACTTTTAACTGTCTCTGTTATTAAACTATACATCCAATTTTCATAAAATTTGAAATGATTCGACAGCATTTTGCAACTATTATATATTTAAAATTTCGGACCATTCGGAAGCTGTAACATCATTAACATGCACTAGCAATAATTTATTTCCATTGGCCGAAATGTAACGGAAAAATTTTGACTGTCCCAGTAATTAAACTATACATCCGATTTTCATAACATTTGAAATGATTCGAAAAAATTTTGCGACAATTTATATATTTAAAATTTCAGACCATTCGGAAGGCAGTAACACCATTAAAATGCACTTGCAATAATTTATTCCCATTGGCCGTAATGTAACGGAAAACTTTTGACTATCCCTGTAACTAAACTATATATTCAATTTTCGTAAAATTTGAAATCCTGACAAAATTTTGCAATAATTATATATTTAAAATTTCATAGCATTCGATCGGGTAGTTTTTGCTCTGTTATATGCGGACAGACGGACAGATGGACTGAACAAAGACTATAGGTGCTACGTATTTATATAATAACAAACGCACCTAAAAAAAGGATAAAAATGTACCACGATCAATCGATTGTAGTATGAATGTTGATTACTGACGGACGTCTCATTGTGAAAATAGAAAATCATCACATAATTGAAAAAAAAATCAGCTTTGCAAGTAGAAGAAATAAGAGTATGAGATCTTTGACAATGAAACGTGTATAAATTTAAATGAATGTTATTTAATTTGGGAATTTCTGTACATCTAAGTATGTATTTTTAAATGAAATTTTACTATTTTATTAACTTGGCATTTTCATGTGCCACATAGTATAATGATATATTTTTTAAACATTTTAAATTCATAATACTAAATATTCACCACTATAAAAAGTAGACATAAAAAATATATATGTTTATTTCTCGTCCAAGTAGAAACGTAAAATTTAAAGAAATAACATAGAAAATACAATTTTTGACATTATTACTGTATCGGTATTTAATGGCTGTGTATTTGACAAAAGTATTTCTCTACAATTTTATCTGTGATTTATCTCTAAAACGATTAATTATTTTTCTTTGTAATTATCCTTCAATTAAGATTGTGAGATTCTTAATAACGTTAGTTTCTGTATTTTATTCTTTTTTAATCATTAGGAATATGTAAATTATTTTCTTTGATGTTTCTCGAAATTAAATATTGCATGTATGTAATGAAAATTTTAATTTTTCTTTAAACGCCCTACGAATTATTGCTTTATTTTGAATTTGCTTTCTATTTAGATATAAATATATTATCCCTTGAAGAGATCTAAATATATTATCACTTGAACTTGCTTTCTATTTAGATTTAAATATATTATCATATGAAGTTCATTTTCAATTTTTTAATTTTTACTTTCTTCTATCTTTACAAGAAGAAAGTATTGGATTCATGAAAATTTTCGAATTCCGGTTTTCGACGGATTTACACGTTTTAGGGGTCAGAGATTCCAAAAAACATGTCTTTACAAAATGTCTGTCTGTGACTCTGTGAGTCTGTCTGTCTGTCTGTCTGTCTGTCTGTCTGTCTGTGTGTATGTGACACAAATTTTGTGGGCGCTCTATCTCAAGAACTAATGCATGGAATTTAATAAAAATTGATATTCGGTTAGTCCCTAATACAAATTGATGCTGATTAGTTTTTGGTGTAAATCGCTCAGCAGGTGGCGCTGCTATGCTGCATTTTTCACGATTTTCGCAATAGCTCTATCTCAAGAACTAATGCACGGATTTCGATCAAACTTCAGATTTAGTTAGTCCTTGATATGAATTGATGCTGATTACGTTTTGGTGTAAATCGACCAACAGGTGGCGCTGTTATGATGAATTTTGCAGGATTTACACGATTTCCCCAATAGCTCTATCTTAAGAACTACCGCACGGATTTTCATCAAACTTCAGATTCAGTTAGTCCTTGATATGACTTGCTACTGATTATGTGTTGGTGTAAATCGCCCAACAGGTGGCGCTTCTCTGCTGCCTTTTTCACGATTGCCTCAATAGCTCTATCAATAGAACTAATGGACGAATTTTCATCTAACTTCAGATTTTGTTGTATGTTGACACAAGTTGTTGTTAATTAGGTTTTGGTGTTAATCACTCAATAGGTGGCGCTGCTATGCAGGAATTTTCACGATTTTCGTTATTGCTCTATCTCAAAAACTAATGTACGGATTTTCTCCAAACTTCAGATTCAGTCAGACGTTGACATAAATTATTGCTGATTAGGATTTGGTATAAATCACCCAATAGGTGGCGCTGCTAGGCAGCATTTTTCTGAATTTAGACGATTTCAGTGATAGTCATATCTCAAGAACTAACGCACGGAATTTCATATCGTTAGAATCCTCATGAGATGCATAGATTGCCATTTAATTTTGGCAGGGTGATAGCGGATTTTGAAGTATTAACATGTATGAGATAGAAGAAAGTTTTGGGATTGGTACATCCGACTAGTTTAATATTTAGTTTCCTTATTCTATTCTTTACTTTTTCATTTTAATTTTTTCTCGAATATCTTTCTTTTGCGAAATAAAATAATGAAAATGTATAATTTTCTTTAGACGTCTTACAAATTATCGCTTTCCTATAAAATATTCTATTTAGCGATAAATAACTTAAAATATTAAATTAATCTTGAATTTTTTTCTTTGTAATCTTCAGTTTCTTTTTTCTTTTCATTATTTTTTCATTTTAATTTCTTCATTTTAATTTCATCTTATTTTATTTTTAATTCAGTTTCTTTATTCCGTTCTTTATTTTTTTTCATTTTAATTTCTTCTCGAAAATCAAGCGCATTTCTCTCGATCCTTTTCGAAATATATCCAACAGAAGTTATTATATTTTCGTTTCAAAAAGAATGTTGGCCTTTGCGCCTTTTAAGCAATTACTTTGAAATTTGAAATTTGATTTTCATTTGAAATATTGTATGCAAGGCGAATGTTTCTCTCTGGAAAAATTTCCATGTATTAAGAAAATGACATCAACTTTTTTTTCCCCTCACGAATTATTTTTCAGCTTTCTACGTCATTTCTTCTTCCAGAATTTATCGAGAGGCCTACAAATACAAATTGACAACTTTCTGATGCTATCCGTAAAAGCATATTTGTAGATATTCTTATTGACGTTTAAGTAAACCGAATAACATATCCCATTTTTTCTGTAAAACTAAAGGATCTTTCAGAAAATGGTGGATTTTGAAGCTCGGCAGCCAGGTCGTCAGTAATTCATTAAGGATAAAGATTTGGTGTATTTATCGGAATTATACTATTCGATTCCACAGCACTTGAAAAAGGATGTCTGCAAATTTCGTGCTTTTACTTATAAAAATTGCTTAGTGTACTGGTTAAATCTGCCAGTCGTGCTGATAAAAAAAATATATCCAAATAAAGGCGTTTATGGCTTTATCCGCAATAATGTCCTCTTCAACAAACAATAGACTTTTTTCCTACTATTGTGAATATTATAAGTCATTTTGTTACCTAAGAATTTTAGATCTCACAATATCATTTTAAAATTTTTGAAATAACTGAAATTTAAGAAAAATTATTTTAAACGCACACCGTAAAAGAAATACAGAAATAATGTAATATTATAAAATAAATTCTCTCATGTCTATAGACTCGATTAGATGAACTTCTAGTCAAGTAATAAAGCTGTTTATCAACGCGGCTTTAAAAAACAAAAACAAGCAATTTTTAAACAATAAATAATAAATGGCTCGCTTGAAATTAATATTATTCATTTTTTTTATTATTATTTAACTATTGAGCGCCAGTTGAAGTATGCTAAAAAAATTGTTTGGCTCAAGAGCATATTATTTGTGACACATACATTCGATTTAACTTACTTTGTTCACATTCGAGTATCTATATCAATAAAACAGAGGCAGCATACGGACATGGCGCAGTCTCAGATTAGAAGTTTTTCTCCCAACTGTTGCAATGCACATTCATGAACTTGACACTATAAGTTCTATTTGGTGAGTTAGACAAGTCAACAAAAAATAGCCGGCTCGCAAATTTTCTTCCAAAAATTCTCTTGACCAATCAGATTGTATTGCTTATATACAGGGTGTCCATAATTAAACGACCCTCATTTAAAGTTGCCTACAGACAAAACAATTGTTCATAAAGTTGGGAAATTTTGTGAAAGACATAATAAAGGTATGGGAATGTTTTTAAGGAAAGAAAACAAACAAAAACACTAGTTCAAAATTTCGCCAGCAGAAGGCGATTTTTAATAAATTACACATTTAGCGTTACGGTAGTTTAGAAATTTTATCTATTAGCTTAACCTGATTCTAAAGACAGCATTTCAAGATACGTTCCTAGCATTTCCCAGAACACAGTGTCGTCAACTGTGGCAAATGGCATTCTAGCTTACGATTCTAAATGGTAAAATGTATGCTAAATGTGCAATTCGTTAAAAAACGGCCTCCTAATGTTTTATTTCGCTAATACAAATTCCCATACCTTTATTATGTCCTCCACAAAATTTTACAACATTCTGAACATTAGTTTTGTCTGTAGACAAATTTAATGGGGACGTTTAATTATGGACACTCTGTAAATGAAATTTCTAAACTGCCGTAATGCTAAATGTGTAATGCATTAAAAATCGCACTCCGGTGGCGAAATTTTGAACTTTTCTTTTTGTTTGTTTTGTTTGCTTAAACAAATTCCCACCCCTTTATTATGTCTTTCACAAAATTTCACAACTTTATGAACACCAGTTTTGTCTGTAGACAACTTTAAAGTAGGGTCGTTTAATTATGGACACCCTGTATATTTATTGTCTTATAAATTATAAAAGCCTCTAGCTGTTCATCGCTCACGAATTCGTCTAAAATCCTTTTGACCAATAACATTTTGTTTTTCGTATGTCATTTTTCTCATATTTATACAGGCAATCTATTTATCATAGCTCAAGTTTGAAACACAGTAGACAATCATATATTAAAATATTTGACGTGTTGCTGTAAACAGAAACTGTACCGATACGATGAATCCTTTTAACTTGAAACCTTCCCAGATGTACAACAATTATAGCATAAAAGTTACATTCAAATAAGTTCAATGGTTGGTGAGGAAATTGTGAGCCTGCACATAGACAAAGTTACCAAACTTCTTTTTTTTCTTTTTTTCTTTTTTGAAGTCGCAAAAAACGCTGAAGCGAGGGCTGTTAGTCATAATAATAATAATAATAATAATAATAATAATAATAATAATAATAATAATAATAATAATAAATAACGAGTCTTGCAAGCGTTTTGAAAACAGGCGAGAATGTCATTTTTCACTAAAGTTCAAATTTGAGTCAAAATATTTAATAATTTTTTTCTCAAAAATTTTACCATTGCACGATTTTTAACTGTTATGTATAAACTTAGCGTGTCATTAGTCACGTGACCATATAGTTCGTTGATTAAATATTTAAATTTTCTCAAAAAAATGATGTCAGGGGTGTAACAATTCAACTACGTGATTACGAAGATTAAAGATCCTTTGTTAATATTGCTTAAAAAATGAAAATTACTCTATACAAATTTAAATAGATTCAGAAAAAAATATGCAAAAAACTATCTAAAAACAATTCTAGAAAAAAATAAATTCAGATTAACCCTTTATCTACTGACGGTACGTATAAGTACCACTCACTTTAAACTTTTATACCATAGTGAATATTACTAATATTCTAATGGTACTTTGCACAAATGGCTCTTTTAACTCCACTTTATCCGAATACATGGCGGCGGTAGTTCTAGGTTTGTTATTTTAGAGAGGAATGAGGATATCTTTGAAGCAGTCGATGTGTTTTGTGTCGACTTTTTGTACAGATTGCCACGCTCGCCTTTTCATTGCTGCAAACACAGTAAAGGATATAAGATAAGTGGTGGATTTTTTTAATGTGTTTATTATGGTCTTAGAATACAATTTGAGTAGCTATTTTAGTCGAACGGTGTATGTATTTGATTTAACAGTTGAATTACTCGGTGGTACTGCTGGAGAAAAACTTCTTGTTTACATTTCGTCTGTGTAGTTATCCATCGTTTTCATCGGATTTAAAATGCAATTCCTAAAATGTAGTGCAGTACTGATTTCCCTGGTATTTCTTTTCTATTTCATAGTTATTTTTTATAGGAAATCGAAAAAGTTGCGGCACCGGCTGGTTTTGCTATGCTAGAAATGGCATATGTAAATTCATATATTGCATATGTGGAGATGCGAGAGAGCATGTTGTCCCTTGAATATTGACGTCGCAAAATTAAAGGACTGCTAAGAAGATCGAAGCTTTAAAAAAAAAAAATAGTTTATTTAAACCCTTTCAGAAGCAAAGCATTTTCAATTTTAAAGTGTTGAAATAAATGATTGGCACCGGAATTTGCCAAACGGTGTATTTGTAAGTAAGAAAAAGGCCTATATTTCATATGCTTATTAAATCGAAAATATTTCCTGATGCCAGTGGAAATAACTTGTGGGTTTTCTGTTACGATAGTTTAGTCATAGTGTACTGACGGTACTTTAAAGTACCACTTTAGTTAATTACCTCTAAATAATTAAATTTCTCACGGGTGCGTATTTTTTTATGTTTATCCTTTAATTTTCATTGTAGTAACTGAAAAAAAATATTACATGAAAAAAATTTCAGTAGATCATAATGCCTAGATAAAGGGTTAACACATTGCAAACAAATCGTCTTATTGCGGATTCGATAAAATAAATATTATGCACATAAAAAATTTATTTCAAAAAATGAAAGGTAAACATAGAAAAAAAAATCACAAATTGGAATTATATTTATATGATACTCTTGAGTAGTGTTACCAGGTGTACCGCGTAAATCACCAATATTTAAAGTATTTTTTTCACCTTATCTAATGGCAGAATTATCCGCGAATAAAGTTGGCGAAATAAACTGTAAGAAGTTAATGGTGGTCAGAGCTTTTGGAGCCCTTATTTTCGCGGGACGCCTAGCAACACTAATCATTAGAATCAACGCCGTCGCTAGATAGCCAGTGCAATCTATGCAGTGTTGCCAGTAAGCTACTCTTTAAAAATCAGATTTATTGACTAACACCAATTTTTTAAAAGAGTAAATTTCCCCTTGTTTTCGCCTTAAACGGGTGATTATTTTGGTGGGATACCTAGTAGAAGTGCTACTCCCCTCCGTGTATATGAGAACATGTTTGTTACATCATAGAACAGCCATGAAGGTAAGTCAAGCCATAGCACATATATGTGCTAAAATATTAGTAAAGAAGAGAAAAAATAGAAATAAGAAAAAGGCTGAAAATTTTGGTGGCTGAAATGCAATGTTAATGCTGGAATCTAGCGTAAATTAACACAGCTACGCCATCTTGTGGACTGGGTTGATAATGCAAAAACGTGGGTTTTTAGTATGACGTCATATATGACAGAATATCTACTATCTGCGCATCTCTTGTGCATATTTTCTGAATCTTTACTCACTTATGGAAGATGAATCTTGTTTACCAGATTTATTGCAAAATATTTTTATTACAGTTTGTTTTGATATAATTATGTGCATTAAAAAAAAACAGTCGCAATATCATTTTAATTTTGGGAGAAAAGCACTAGTGCTACGAAAGCATTACTACCTTTTGCCCTTAAACTAAAATGACATTGCGACATTTTTTAAATGTAATTAAATATATTTTTACCAAAACAAGCTGTAACTAAAATATTTTGCAATAAATCTTATAAACAAGATTAATCTTCTATTAGTGGTTAATTATTTGAAATTCGTGATTGTATTTTTAACAGGGATTCTATAAATGGCTTTGTCTGTTTCAAAAATAAATAAATCAATAAATAATTAAATAAAATAAAAAGAAAAAGAAAATAAAATAAAAAATAAAAAAATATATGCCGATTTTAGGAAAGTTATTGAAGCTATTGTCTAGAATAGCAAAATATTTAAACGAATAAATGAACAATACTTGCTTGTTATACAACATTTAATGCATGCATTTTAAATTAAAGTGATTCCGAAAATAAAATGAAAAGAATTTTAAATTAAACGAATGAAATATTTGTAAGTTAAATAACATGAGTGGAGAATATTGGAAAATTATCGTCTGCTCACGATTATAAATTTAAAAAAAGACTTACATTGAATATTTTATTTATAATTAAATTCTATACATATTCTAAATATTCAAGAACGTTGTACTCTCATCGGGTGCATCATACAGTGCACTCGCATCATACAATGGTGTATATCATTTTTATAACTATAGCACATCAAGAACTGAGTAAAAAATTAGACTAACAAAATTCTATCTTTACATATTAACTACTTACTCATTTTTATGCACCATTTTTCATCACATTAAAAAAATAAAAATGAATAAACATAATTGAAATCGAGCCTATTTAAATCAACGACATTTTAAAGTATATAATAAATAATATTTCATCTTTTTATAAATTAAACTAAAACCACGTAACTAACTTGTTTTACTTTTTGAAAAGGACAGAAATGAATCCTATTAGAAAAAGAATTTTCTTAGAATTTTGAAAACTACAGCTATTAGATGGCCAACATTTTGCCATTTTAACAAATAATATTAGTTCTAAAAAGGAATGTTATAATTTAAATAATTAACTATAATAAATAAATTAAATAATCACGAATAAAAATTAATAGAATATTTTATACTCTCAGAATACAGATACTACAAACAAATTAAAACACGACGTTTGCAGTTTCGCAGTTATTTCCATGGAACTATTAAGAAAGAGGAACTGACATATCCTTAAAATTATGAAGCTTCAACTGTAACCGCTTTCGCAGGGGTTCATTGCCACCTCGGAAAACTTCCACCAGTAAATTTAAGTAGAATGTTTTTTTTATTCGCCTAATTAGTGGAAAATTTTAATAAAAAGTAATGGAAAAAATTCATATACATTTTTACTGGTGGAAGTGTACTTTGGAGGTAGTAGTTCCGCCATATTTTCACAACCAAGACAACTTACTGTCTGTGCAGTGAAAAGATTATAGTACTTGGGCAAACTGACACCAGTAAAAAGAAATAGAAATTTTTTACCATATTTATGAGAAAAATTTCCCATCAATAAGGCGCTAAATAAGACGAAATTTTCTATATACGTTTACTGGTGGAAGTTTTCACTGGCAGTAATCAGAAACTGTGGATCCGATTGAAAAAAACAGCAACCGTCTTGTGACAACCTCCTCAGTTACTTCATTCGCAACTGCTTGACAATACACTATATGTCTCCGCCTCTTTATTCTTAACTCCATTGTTATTTTATTGTCGTACAATTAATAGATTATCCACAAAGAAGAAAACAATTAGGTACATTCTTGTAGTTCAACCCCATCCGCTACGTGGCGTGTGGCCTTAATTGATATGACCTCGTCTTTAATCTCCCGTTTAAGATAGGACGCTTACTTTATATTCTGCTTTGGTTTTCACCTTAATTATCATGCCGTTAAATAAGGCGAATTTTACCATTAATCTGAATTAAAAAAAAAGCCTAATGGCAACACTGAATCAATGAAGTACTTTTACATATTCCTGAATAAATATGATTTGGTTGCCCTGTCTTTAACGTAACTTTGCAGATAAGAAAATGAATCTGAAGATGTAAATATGCCATGTCTCTCTCTTTTGTGCTTACCTATACGAGGAAATTTTTGTAAAAGTGTTTTAAAACAATTTTCAATAGTTGTCCAACGCTCGAAATTTTATTCATTCCTAAATGTCTGAAGAAGGAATCGTTAACAGACATATTTGAGACGAAATATTAGAAACTTCCTATTAAAATAATAAAAGGATGATCACTCCTTGTATGAGCACTAAAGGAACCAAAAATTTGTTTATAGATTATTTAATTTAACTAGGGGAGTCGGCCCCCTACGAGCTACGCTCGCCAAGCCCCGTTCAGACACCGCAGTCTCTAAAAGCACGCTAATTTGCTCGGCTTTAAAAAGATTTTGGAAGATTGAATTATAATTTTAAAAACAGTGGCGATCTCGCTATAAACGGGTTTCTATTCATTTCTCTTTGATTGGGGAATTTTAAGAAAAAATCAGCTGCTGGTAAAAGATACAATGGCTGTTTTCGTCTTTGATTAAATAAAATCAGTTAAACATTTCAAAATAAGCTAATATAAAATGAATTAAGTAAATAGAGTCTTTGTCTCCCGATATTTTTTAACAAAGCGAAAAGAAAATTCTTTTAAATAAGACATTTTAAATGTATCGTTTTTAATCTGACGTAATTTTCACCACACTTTTCTTTCACTTTTTAATAATCACGTGAAAATACTTTTGTTAGAAATGAAATATTATTTGCGCTGTCCTAACAAAAATAGTTGAAAAGATCATCTCAAAATATCAAAATACTGGTGGACAAAACTTAAGGACCAAAAAGAAATGTACACGTAAATGAGAATCTACGTGAGATTTTGGGTCAAGAAGCAAACGATAGTATTAACAGAATGTTACACAGGATTTAATATAAAAATTTTGTTGAAAGGATGCATACAGGGTATTATTAGAGGTTCTTTTTCTGAAACGTGAATATTGTCTGAAAACATGATTGTAAAAAGAAAGCAAAATACTCACAAATAACAATCGTCAATGACATACCAATAGGAATGTGGCCACCGTGTAATGAGAGACAACTTTAAACACAGCGTGGCATACTCAGAACAACATGATTCAGTAGCTGTTGAGGCAAGTTTCCCCATTCCTCCTTCACTGCACGGATGAGGTTTTCCTTATTTGTGAGAGGAAATTGCTGAGCAGCGATACGTCTCCTCAAGGCATGACATATATTTTCAATTTGATTCAGGTCAGCTGGTTGTGCTGACCAATCTATGCGATCGATATCTTCGGCCTCAAGACAATCTTGTAAAGACTGTGTGCGATTACAAGGTGTGTTATTGCCCATAAAGCGAAACTTTTCGCCAACAGCATCTCGTAAAAGTCGGACATGTGGAAGCAGAACGTCTTCAATGTACCGTCTACCGGTCATGGACTCTTGGTCAAGCACGTAGAGATCCATCCGGCCACTGAACATGATGACTGCCCACACCATGATACTTGAAGTCGCATATCGATCTTTTTCTAGAATATTTTTGCGACTATAAGCATTAACAACCTTGTGTCATAACAGTTTACATCTACAATCGAACGATAGACTGAATTTACTCCCATCTGTGAGGAGCATGGTAGACCAGTCGTGATCAGTCCAATTGCGATGCATACGGCACCACTGTAAACGAGAGCTACGTTGGAGTCTCGAGAGTGGGACACACACAACCAGGGCCTGATTACTAACGGGGCAAACTTACACCAATAAATTTTTAAAGAAAAGTTCGCCTTATCTAAACGCCGTATTCATGTAAAATTTCTGCCATGAATGAGGCAAAATTTTCTGTTTATTTTTAGTGGAAGGAATTTGCCCCGTGGTTAATCAGGCTCTGCACACAACAGGTCTTCGGGCGTACTGTCTATCCTTTTTTAAACGTTTACTGCCATATTTTAGTTCATGTGGCAGCACAAAATTGATTTGCTAATTGACCAGATATGCTGCGTCGGTTCCTTTTTGCCGAAATAACAATATAGCGATCTTCTTCGGACGTCGTACTGCTAGACGACCTCTCCCCTTGCGCCTACAACATATTACACTCTTTTGGAATGCCGCTCATAGCCTAAGAACAATACTTTGAGCGATGTTAAATTCACGGGTGTGAGAGATGTTAAATTCACGGGCAATATTTCTCATTTTGCGTCCTTCTTCCAACTTTCCGATTATTCTACCACGAGTAATGTCATCTAAATGATGCCTTGAAGACATGTTCAAAATTTCAATGTTCAAGCTTTTCTCCATCTCCTTTAATTTTTACATCTAATGACAGCTCACAGCAACCGCCGATTGCTTAAAATCTCTTATCTCTGCTGTCACGTGATCGACAAAAGCGGAAGTACAAAATTTACATCAGTTTCACAAAACAGAGTACAATCTCGCATTCATGCAATTTTACACGTGCTGCTGTGGATCTATTTCTAAATGTAATAGTTGAAAATAACAGTGGTGTTTAAGTTTTGCCCACCGTAAATGTCTCGCAAATTTTTTAATTTAAACTGTTTTTCAATATTATTTTTTGTTCATTTTACGTAATAAGTGTAATGTGACGTAAATGTGACGTATCTTCTCCTATTTAAGACTTCTAACGCATGTTAATGAATTTATTATTTTACAATATCCTTTCTCTTTTAAAATTCACGTGTAAATATAGTTTTTATGAAGTAATTTTCAATAAGTGCCTGCTTTGTATGAGTAATTATTTAATTCTAATTCGAAAGTTTTTTTCTGTTTATAACAGTCACGTGTAAATAAATTTTTAATCTGAAGCAAACATTATTGTTTGCGCTGTTTATACAGTTGACAACAGTTTAAATTAATACCATTTTCTAAAATAAGTAAAAAATATCTCTCGAAATGCTGAAAATTTGAATTTAAAATAGAAATACAACCTCAAAAAATTCTAACGTATAAAATGATCTAAAAATGAATTAATTCCCATGTATAGTTTTTGCTCCTATAAAATTTTTTTAATGGAACGATTTTCTTCAAATTGAGCATCAAATATTTCTTAAAATAATTCTTCGATTTTAAAGCTGTCTGTATCAGTGTGTTTATCAAACATTTGTCTATAATACCGCCGATTATCATATTTTTGTATGCAATATTTTTCTTAATATTAACAGAGAAAGACCTCCGGTCACAAAAAATTCAAAACCGGCGGCTGTGACAGCGTAAGTTACTTTTATTTAGAATAGAGAGATAATACAGCTAATAATTTCAAAATTTTCAATATTTTATCCTTTGCATTTGAGTCATTTAAAGAGGTCTTGAGAGATATTTCTATCTTCAAGATATTTCAAGATCGGCTGGCTATAAATGGATTTATCAAATTTTAATGTAAATTAAAACGTAACGTAACGTATAATCCCAATTTAAAGATATATATATTAATACAAAATCTCTAGTTAGAATTACATTTATATGCCGCTCATAAGAAGCAGTACCCAGGGCCTGATTACCCACGGGGCAAATTCCTACCAGTAAAAAGAAACAGAAAATTTTGCCTCATTCATGGCAGAAATTTTACATGAATACGGCATTTACATAAGTCGAATATTTCTTTTAAAATTTATTGGTGTAAGTGTGCCCCGTTGGTAATCAGGCCCTGGCAGTACCGTGTCTAAATAATCACGGACGTGAAATCTAGGGAGTACATTTACATATTCCTAAATAAAAGTTTATTTAGTTGCTCTATTTTTAAGGTAACTGT
The DNA here is from genome assembly GCA_963932465.1 of Maratus speciosus. Classification (NCBI taxonomy): domain Eukaryota; kingdom Metazoa; phylum Arthropoda; class Arachnida; order Araneae; family Salticidae; genus Maratus; species Maratus speciosus. The sequence goes on along the minus strand of OZ010793.1, from coordinate 111,245,995 downwards.
TCAGATAAGATAATGAATGTGAAGATGTGGATACCTCATGCCTCTCTCTTTTATAGCTATACAAAGAAAATTTTGTAAAGTGTTTTCCGACAATGTTCATTAGTTGTCAAACACTCGGCATTTTAGTCATTCCTAAATGTGTTTTGAAAATTCGTTAACAAACGTACTTGCTACGAAGAATTAGAAACATCCTAATTAAAATAATAAAGGGGTGATCACTTATCAATTCTAAAGACACCAAAAATATGTTTCTAGGTTCAAAGGTGTGTTCGTACCATAACTAGTTTTATATATTAAAAAAATGCACCCCATATATTACTGAATGTATATTTTTTTGCACTTCATAAGTGCATAATCTGTAACATAATTAAAATGCACTTGAAATATTTTTTTCCATTGGCCGTCATGTAACGGAAAACTTTTGACAGCCCCTATATTTAAATTATACATCCGATTTTCATAAAATTCAAAATGACTCGACAAAATTTTGCATCAATTATATATTTAAAATTTCAGACCATTCGTTGGGATGTAACATCATTATAATGCACTTGCAATATTTTTTCCCATTGGCCGTAATGTAACGGAAAACTTTTGACTGTCCCTGTCATTAAACTATACATCCGATTTTCATAAAATTTGAAATGGCTCGATAAAATTTTGCAACAATTATATATTTAAAATTTCAGACCATTCGGTTGGGTAGTTTTTGCTCTGTTATATGCGATCGGACAGACAGAAAGACTGAACGACGACTGTAGATGCTACGTATTTATATAATTACGAATGCACCAAAAAAGGATTAGAAACAAGCCATTGTAACGGGGTGTTTCAAAAGTCTCTTCATATTTTCATGTTAAAACGTCCTAATCAAATAAACGGGTGGAAAAAGGATACTCCTGAGATGAATGTGTCAATGGGAATAACCAAAAAATGTCTACTGACTTTTTATGTTTTCGGGGCCAACAATTACAGGGAACATCTACCTTGATGTGGTGCTTTTTTTTTCTTTTCTTTTTTTTTTTCGCAATTAGAAACTGATGGGATAAAAAGCACATTTTTTCCCAGTAAGACGGTGTACCCCCTCCTCCTCCATTTAGCACGAATTGTTCGAGACTACTTCAATAAACAATTCCTCGATAGGTGGGTAGGTTGCGGTTCATGCAGACTATGGGCGTCGCGCGCTCTCCTGACTTAACACCCTTGGACTTTCTTTGTGGGAGTTCATAAGTCGAAAATGTACGCAGTGAAGATCCGTACAATTGAACAACTGAATCAACGAATAACTGATGCAGCAGCACAAATAACATGACATATTCTTTCAGATGTCTTTCGCGCCACCCAAGAAAAGAGGAGCCTACGCTTAGATTTACAGGGTAGCCGCATTGAAATGCATTGATTATATCGTGTACATTTTATTTGTACTAATATATATAACATATAATATATAACTATATATTATAATAATAATAATAATATATGTATATAATAATATATATTATATAATAATATATTATTATATAGTAATATATATCATATAATAATATATATAATATATAACAAGTTAAACTAAAAATGTTTTTAGTAAAGAACTTGTACTAACAAGTTCTTTACTAAAAGCCCTTTTCAGGAAAACGTCAGCAGCCTTTTAAAACACCCCTGCATACAAATTTGACAACTGCCGTAAGCAGCAGTGATTCCTTGACACGCTGCAAATTTAGAAAAGAGTTGAAATTTTTTTTAATAAAATTCATTTTTATAACTAAAATTTTCTAGAAACCATTACTAGTATACATTTTTAAATTTAAATATTATAAAAACGCATTATAAATTAATTGACTTTTGTCTCATGTAACATAAATTCTTTTTCAAAAAATTATTTCTTGTATTTTCAGGTATTCTATCCAGTACAACTTGTTACTCGTTTAACAAAGTGTTTCCTGTTTAAAAGTCTCATCTGGTAATAACAGGAGACCTTTAAACATTCTAATGGGTAAAATATATACAATGCCGACTGGTTGGGCTAAATTATTATTTGTTACTGTGAACACAAAATTTTGCAGACGAAGCGGTGACGAAAATAATTCTATTGTAAAAAGAAAATCCCACTGAAATGTTTTCTTCTTTTTCCAGTCTTAAAATATTTTCTATATCAACTATTAAAAGTTTTTAACAAATTTCAAATAAAATTTTATTGTAAAAAAAGAAAACTTTTTTTAAAGTTATTTCTTGTGAATCATTCTATTCAAATGGAAAATTGTAAAAATCTGGAATAATACACGTAAATAAGATGGATAAAAAATAACAACAGAAGTTGGAAACAATATGTAAGAGTAATTTGAAATAATGTTGTTATAGGCCTGGGACGGCGAACCTATGGCACGCGTGCCCATTTTGGCACGCGAAAGAATAATTTTGGCACGGCATTGCTTGCGGTTCTAAATCAAAATAAAGTGAGATTACACAAAATTGCGTCCGATCTTTTCTAAATTCGATTAAATGGAAATTGAAAAATTTCAATTGCAGCATATTATATTCCAATCTAAGTAATTATGGTCTCAAACAAATTTCAAACAAAGGCGATATTTGAAAATTATCGACAAGAATTGGTTATTAGACATTACTAAATTCTAATAATAAAGTTATGGCAACTTTGAATTTATTTCAGAGCTATTCAAAGAAACTGGTGCCATTTTAACAGTTTTTCTGCCTATCTAAGCTTTCAAGCCACTGTTTTTCACAAATTAATAATATCAAAACGCATACTGAAAGCTCTTGTTACATAAACCCGGCGTTTAGTTTGCATTAAAATTAACCTGATATTAAGATGCAAGAACAGAAATCAAATTACATAGCATTAATTTTTTTTAAATATATTTGTCGCCATAATTATTACAGTGTAATACCTACATGTATGTTCCTCATCTTTTTTAAATCTTAATAGGAAATTTTAAGCAATTTTAATCCATTATTTTTCCACCTAATAAATTTGTTTTTAGTTGGCACGTAATAGTCACGTAAAATATTATTTGATCAAATTTGGCACGCGGCAACAAACAGGTTCGCCGACCCTGTTATAGGCTATATTTGGTTCTCGGAAGAAATAATTCGTTCTTAAAATATTTCCCAAAATGTGAGATGAAACGAACGTCAATTTGCCATTCCTTTACATTGACTTCTACTAAAAAAACTCTTGTGTCAAATTCACAAATGATAGTATAAATTGCTGCATAAAAACAGGTGTTTTAATATGCAAAATTCAAAGTTGATAATTTTTCAATATATAGACGACCCTATTTTAAAAATAGCAGTCATAGTCGAAAAACGACGCAATTTCCAGTCGAATGGTACCCCAAGCATAACTACCAACTAGTACGGATTTTTGTTAACATTTGTTTAATAGAAAAATTTTACTTGTTTCATCGTTAGAAATTGTCCGATTTCCTCGATTGATTTAGGTAAAATTTACTATTAAATTTTAGTGGTGAGAAAAATCCGTGCAAGTTCACAGCTGTGCCCTCGCATCTCTCAGCGACTACATAAAATATCATGAGCAGAGTCTGATTACCCACGGGGCAAATTCCTACCACTAAAAATAAAGAGAAAATTTTGCCTCATTCATGGCAGAAATTTTACATGAATACGGCGTTTAGATAAGTCGAACTTTTCTTTTAAAATTTATTGGTGTAAGTGTAACCCGTTGGTAATCAGGCCCTGATCATGAGATACGTTTTTTCCGTAGGGTTGTGTATGAATTTGTGTCTTCTTAATTATTGATTTTCAAAACATACTTTTAACCCCTTGAGGGGCAATTAAAAATATCTCTAAATATTGATTTCTCACAGCAATAATCGAAAAATTTTATTTTAAATAAGGAAAAGCATTTTATCAGCGATTTTCCTCCAACTTTAAAAACGTAAAATTTAGTCACAATTTTCTGATGAGAATCTTGTTTAAATTAGGTGGGATATATTTTTCCACACCGCCCATCAGGCGGTTAACTAAAATTCATCTCACATCTCGCTACGTTAATTTGGAGATAAAGCAACATGGAGGTTTCTTTTCGTTTCCTTTTCTTCTTTATAATTTTTTTTCCTTTTTTTTCTTTTTGATCGACTGAAATTTTAATATCATTCCAGTACGCTTGACGATGTGGAATGTAAAGTATTTTTAGCACACAAATTCTTTAAAACGTGTCAAAGAATTACGAGTTAAAGTTTTTCCATGTGCGCGAAAAAGAGCCCAGGTCAACAATTGAAACCTGGACTACTGGCATAAATTGCTAACGCTCTATGGATTGAGTTATCTGGAAGACATCCGGCTAATACAATTCATTTTTAGAACCTGTTGGAAAAAACGAGGGATACGCATTTACACTTTATTACGGATTGAAATCAATCACAGAAATTGGTTTAAAAATATCATAACAGTGTAAAATTTTTCATCTTCGTGGAGGTATTTCCAGGATAGTTAGCGTAAATTAATAACTCTCTATAAATTAAGATACTTGGCGAAGCAATCGTTAACGCCTTGGGTGCATTTGACAACTAAGACTCGTCAGGCATTTGACCACTTGCGTTTATTTTTATATTCTTTTCATACTATTATTTAAAGGAAAAAATTGTAGTACTCTTTCCCATTTAGTCAAGGTATATATGGAAAATTTTTATTTTGAGAAGATGGTGCAAGATGGAATTAAAAAAATACAGTGGCAGATTTGAAACAAATGTGTATCCAAGGCATATTTGCCAACTTCCGACTTAATTCCGTAAAATGTGAGTTAATTTAAACCAGGTTAAACATGTTTCGTACCAGAATTTTTTTTAAAGAAATGATATTAAGCAAGTTCCACGTAGAAACAGGAAAATAAATAGCTAATGATATATCTAAAATATTTTCCGTTTAGAAACATGTTTAACCTGGTTTAAATTAACTCGCATTTTACGGAAATTAAGTCGGAAGTTGCAAGTATGCATTGCAAGTTAATTGGAAAGGTTTACGGATTCCTTGGAAGTTTTGTAATTTTGAATCTATAGCCTCGGATGTTCGCAGTTGCTTTTCCGAAGACCAGATGATTATTTTGATGTTATTTACGAAAACTTGCTTTGGTTCATATCTCATGAATATAGCAATAGCAATTCTAGGAAGCTATGAATAGCTCTTGAAGATATTTTGGCGGGTGTGTCTGCCAATTTTACTTCCATTTTGTTGTCTGACATGACATCCCTGTCTGTTGCTTGGAAATATCTTAAATTTTATACGTACAGCTATCATATTTTTTTTCTTCTTTTAAATAGATCACTTGACACTATGTTATGCGAAATAAAAAAATAATTATCAGTTTGCTTGCTTTACGAAGCACTTTTCAAAGCAGTACTTTTGAATACCGTCGGGACTAGGCTGAGCAGGATTTGTACTTAGATTTTTATCGTTTTAATATATACGCTGCATAAAACCGTATGTATTTACTAGGGATGCGTGGTTACTAGACAGGTGGATTTTAGTACAATGTAGGGACAGTTATGACATGATTTATGTCTGAAATTGATTAATAATAAAGCAAAAAGTTTGTTCATTTTTCTTTGGAACAAATATTGTATATTCATAAAACGAAAGTAAAAAAAGAAAATTACAGATTAGAAAGAAATCTTAAAATATCTTTTAGCCATTTTATGAATCATTTTGAGTTTTCTATAACTATAAATGCAAATTTCTTTCAGATATGCTTTCCATCGGATGATAGTGATACAACTATAGAATATTCTTCTGATGACAAAATACTCACTGATGATCGAACAACAGCAACATCACCGAGTCACACATACATTATAGCCATATATACATCTAGGTATATACATTATAAGTCACATTTATATAATTAGATAAAATTGGATACAGTTTTTTCTCTTTTCTCGATTTTATCGCAAGTGTTATGACTTATGACCCGACGGTACTTAAAGTACCATATCAATTAATTAAGCTTCTTATTTTAATAAGAAGCCTGAATGTAAGTTTAATTCGCAAAAATACAAACTGTATACTATTCAGTATTTTCCAAGCTTTTTTGAGAAATTAAAATACAGTCTTAAGCGTTTCAATATGTGCTTAGCAGTCAAAGCACATCCGAAATTAAAGAATACCATTTGCGCTAAAAGCATGACCCAACTGATTTTGGGAATTACTCAGGAGTTTATGATATGCCATTTATTAGAAAAGATGAATCAAAGAATTACTACATTGCTACGTCAAGCAGGAAATTTAAATATAGAAAAAAGGAGCATGTAGCTGATATTAACCCTAGAACTACCGAAAATTTTACTCAAGTTTTATAAAAATATTGCACATCAGAATTCTTATTTAAAACTATGGAACTTATTTACTTAACTCATTATTGTCTGGTTTACACATTTAGTTTATTTTAAAGAAATTTCTGGTTAGAATAAATATTTCGAATGTACCCATCGGGCCCATTGGACCCGTCTGGTAGACGGAGGGTTAAATATAATAGAAAAACCAGAGCTCTATCAAAGGTATATCAAAAGAAGAAACCATCCAAATAAATTTCGATGAGAAGTAAGATAATTTTCCCCTCTCTTCCATACTATCCATCCATTATAAGAAAAACCATAAAAATTGTAACTCACAAAAATTCAATATGTAACGATACAGCACCATAATGATGGCTCGAGCTACTCTATTGTTACGAAAATATATAAGCATCCAAGTAAAATAAAAATAAGTGCATAATATGAAAGAATAGGTGTAAAATTAAATGATGGCGTTTCATAGATCGTGGATTTTAGAGTATTTTTATTTGTTTTGAAAATGACTCGGGTAGGATTTGAAACATGTAAACAGTCAAAATAATCGTAGTTTTACTGGTTTTAAAGTTTTAATTTATTCCTTTTAGCAATTTAAATTAATATCCCACAGTGTTGCCAGTGGGCTACTTTTTTTTAATTCGGATTTCTTGATTGGCACCACTTTTTTGAAACAATAAAATTCCCTCTGTTTTCGCCATAATTAAAATGTCATTAAATAAGTGTCATTTTACCATTTCAAAAAAGTGGTGCCAATAAAGAATCTGAATTTAAAAAAAGTAACCATTCTGGCAAAACTGGTTTCCCATGGTAGAATACGTTTTAGAAATTCCGTAATTCAGAGAATCTGAATTCATACCAGAAAATCTCAATAGTAAATTTCGCTTTAAATACGGAATGTCTGTTATTAAATGAAGCCAGTATTGCTGTTTTAAATTTCTGCTATAAATTTGGCATATCCGAATTATAAAATCCATTAAATTCGAAACACCGCTGGTAGCTGTTGTCTACCATGGACATTAGAGGCTTAAGCGCAGATTTGTTTTTTTTTATACATCATTTAAAAAATAGGATGACAATCTAGCTGGGTTAATTTTCAAACAATCAACTTAATGTTTTTGGTAACTTAATCGTCATAGTGAAATACGCAGGATTTTCAAAATATTCACATCTCACATTTCTGTATAAATTTAAATAACGAAATTTTTAGTTAAACAATTATATTCTATTGCTTAAAACGGTTACGTATTACACTAGCTTAAAGACTAGAGAAAACTATTTTTTAAGTAAATCTATGATGGGTTATCGTGTTTGATGCTTGAGCCTCTTTTTACGAATCGCCTGCTTCTTCAGCTGTTAAGGCGAAGTTTGTAATATATTAGCTAAACAAGGTACAGTTTTTTACTTTAATATACCTGTAATAATTTAGTGTAAATGGATTTTTACAAAAACTTTGCATTTATTTTTTAAAAAATCGCGAAAAAAACCTTCCACTTTAGGGCGTGAAAGTGATGAACTTTAGAAATTCACAATTCAACTAAAATTAACTAATTTATATTTAAACTGCTGGAACCTCCATTAATTTTAATTCCGAGCATTAATTTTTGTTCTTTTTATACCTTAATTAATATTTTATTTTTCTGTATGGATATATTGTTTTCTATTAACGTTTCATTGATTTCATAGACAGGGTTCTCCGTGGCCAATTGCTAAGAGTTAACCCTTTCAGGGCAAAGCATTTGTATTCGTAAAATGTTGAAGTAATTGTTTGACACCAGTATTTACAAGAAAGTTTATTTGTAAACAAGTAAATGTATATTTTCGCGTACTTCATAAAAGTGAATTTTTCCTTAAAAAAACTCGGGTGCCAATGTGGCAATTAGGGATTAAAATTATGTGTTATGAATAATATGTTAAAATTACGAGTTCCCAGATTAATAATATTCAGCTGTTGTCTCTTTTCTTATGTCGCAGGTACTATGTCAAACTATCCAAGGTTAAAACTGTGTTGCCAGTGGGCTACTTTTTTTAAATTCAGATTTCTTGATTGACACAACTTTTTTGAAATAGTAAAATTCGCCTTATTGAATAACATGTTAATTAAGGCGAAAACAAGGGGAATTTTACCATTTCAGAAAAGTGGTACCAATCAAGCAATCTGAATTTAAAAAAATAGCCCTGAGGCAACGCTGTTTTTATATTGGATAGTTTGACATGGTACCGACGATGTCTATAAGCGGCCTATAAGCAGGCACTTATATCTTAAGCACACAAGTTGGATGTATGTGTTCAATAAACAAACAAACATTTCTCAGACAGAATTATCACACTGTTATAACGTTAAAATGTATTCCATTATTTCACATTTAAATATCAACTTTCTTAATTTCACATATGAGATTCCCGACATGTGAAGATAATGACAGAAAAACGATAGTATGAATATAGTGAAATAACTTAAATGATACACAAATTTTAAAGTTTAAAAATAATTTTATTCATCATATTTTCACTACAGGAAAGTAATGTCTGTTTGTCTTCGTGGCTTATTTTGCAGCATTTTCATTTCTACAAAAATGTCACAACTTTTTTCCGTATAATTACAAGCAGTATGTCTACATTTTGTAATCGCTATTTTATTTGCTGTACATATCTCGCATCCCTTATGCATCGGAAAAAATAATTTGTTCTACTTGTGTGCGAAATTATGATATCTATAAAAATGTACAGATAAATTAGGGTTATTAAAATTCTCCGCCAAAGCATTTTCGAAATGATTATCTTGAAAACCGTTGGTTATAAAAGAAGTATTGAAGCATTGCTATTCAATGACATTTTTAATATTTCCTTAAATAGAATTTTAACGATCTGTTAAAAGCTTCAACATTATAATTCTCACCGGTAATTTTTAAAAGTGACTTTTATTATAATAAATGAACGACAATTTTACTTATGTTTAAATATACTATATCTTCAATTAAACATATCAAGGAATAACTGCAGGTAACAGTAGTTGTGAAGTGAAAAAAATCATCATTTTATTAATAACTTTCAGAGTGATTGTACTTGCTTTCAGTTGCTGTGGTGACGATCTGCACCGACAAATAAGGTCACGTAACGAATAATGATTAGTACACATATAAAATCAATTATCCCGATCCGCGTTGTGAAAAGATCTTAGGGGGATAAGAATAATTAATAAATTAGAGGGAGATAAGATTTTGAATAAGTAAAAGATGTCAACAACCCAGGAACGAGTTGTTTACCGTGCTGAATTGCAATTTAGGACTGGGTGGTTGCTCAAATAAATATTCAATTTTATGTTTATTAAATTTTAATTCTTAAAACTCATAAATTTAATTAATATCTGTAAAGAAAAGAAGAATAAAATGATTCCAAGAAAAAGATAGAAAATGTACATGTATAATCAAATTTTATTTTTTTAACATATAATTTTCATATTTAAAATATCATTTGCCTTTGTTTCAATATTAATTTCATATTAACATTCAATTTGTTCATTTGTATAAAAATGTTCAATCCACATTACAACAGTATGTCTGTTCCGTTTGATTTATTTTATTATATTATGTTTTATTTTATTCTTGTGATTCGCTCACAGCACCGATCCAAAGTTAAGGGGCTCTTGGCCAAAACATTAATCGAAATTTATTGGTATGTTATTATTACCATTATTATAAAATATTTAAAATATCTAATTAGAATATTTAATGAGTTAATAATACGGACATCGGTTAAAATTTTGATTATAAGGATAAGTTTTTAAAATCAAATATTTGCACTATGTTAATATCAAATAAACAATAGCCATAATTAATATGGAGATAATTATAAATATTTCTCACCCGTTCATCTAATGCACAGAAAGTTTATAGAGTTTATCCGATTCGACCGTCATTATTGTCATATTCATTCGGGACAACTAAATGATGTGTAGTCCTGGAGTCTATTTTCCAGTGAGATATTAGTCGAGCGTTCTGATCCTTATGCAAATTCTTAATCACAGTAATTCGGTCTGCTCGTGTCGCTTAGACCTGTGTATTCCTCTGGAAATCTTGTCATTCGGGAGTCCTATCGCTTGCATTCAGGAGTTCTTTCTAAGGATTGCAGTACTCTTCCCGCTGCGTCTTAGGGGAAGCTATTCCATCCTTTCCCTTCGTGCCAACGATTTCTCTGCCTTCTGCTATCGCTCTTTTTTTTTTGAGTATCCAGGAGATAAAAGTTCATATCTTGGTGTGGCGATGTTGTTTCGTAAAATTTATCATCTTGTAAAATTATAGCTTGTTGAGAAGGGACTTGGAGTTATTTAAAAAGTTTATTATTTTGCCATATTGGAGATTTTAGGTAAAATCATTTTGTCTTTGGAGAGAGACGAGTCTTAATTTTTAGACCCTCTTGTAAGAGAGATACGAGACTTAATAATTTTTTTTATCATTTCCTTTTAATAGACCCAATTTTTGGGAGGGCTTATTCGACATAAAGATATATCTCTTATTGGCTGCTCCGTTTCGCTCCCTCATTGGTAATTTCGGAATTCTCCATGCTGGTACTCCATACTTGGGCGTGCCTGTTTCCTTTCTCTCTGCATAGCTAATTTTTATTACTCTCGATTCTGACTTCTTGTGGGAATGGTCACCACACACGTTCAAGCGTCATAAATTCTCCTTCGTTTGTTGAAAATTTATTGCTAAAGCATCATAAATTTTCTGTCTATTCATCCTATGTCAGAATATGGCGTCCATGCTGCTTGCATTATCGCTAATTGCCCTGTTTACTGTCTGGTCTATTTAGGAATTTTTATTACACTGTTTGTGCACATATAAGTATTATACAATTCAAAATTTTAATATTATTACAAAATAAATACAATATTCTTATTCCTTATTTTTTTACAAACATAGCGATACCTAACAACATATATATACAGGGTGTTCCGTTAAAGGGGTCCAATATTAATAGTGGTAATAGAGTAGATCACACGGAGCATAAATCAGTATATAATGCCTGGCCGGATCTCAATAATTTTCAAGTTACAGCAAATAGAATAAAAAATCGGAAATGTGTAAAAAAAACCTCATTCCTAAACTATCGATAATGCTACATAAAAACGAAGCACATATTTAGAAAGAGCAGAAAAAATCCTACGAAATGACATAAGTTGTTTTAGAATATTGAGAATTAATGGCGAGTTACAAGCTCTGAAACAGTGAAAAAATACGAAATCAAATATTTAGCAAAATAGTTAATCGTTAATTCCAAAAATGCAACTCTACCTACATCAAGGAAAATGTTATAAAATTTGGTCCATTCCGAAAGCTTTCGAAGAAGCTGACAATAAACCATATCAGTTTAATTGTATGGGAGAAATCAAGCAGTTCCCTAGTTACAACTCTGTACTGTTGCACGCTCGGAAAGGGCGAATCTCCGCCCGTGACGATTGTAAACACCCCGTTTTAATATCTTTCAATTATACATTTCTGATCAACCTCTATCAATACCCTTTCATTATTCAGTCTGGTCAAGTGAATGACATATTGTGCAGCTCTCGCCTTGTCTTAAAGCAAACTCCGTGACTGCTGCGTTTCCTCCATGAACTTTCAGGATGATGAAGAATAAGTACTTTTTATGCAAATTTTCTATGTGTATAGGAAGAAAAGTGTAATAAAACAGCAGTCATCAGTGGGCGTTATGTTAAAGGGAGGCTGTTGTAAGTGGGATTGTAGTAAGTTGATGTATAATAATTATGCCGGAATACTCTAACGAAGAATATGCGGACATACATCTGATGTACGGGCAAGCTCATGGAAATGCATGTCTAGCACAGCGCATGTACCGTGAGCAATTTCCAAGGAGACGTTGCCCAAGTTCGAAACTCTTCATAAAAATCGATAGACGATTACGGGAGACTGGATCGTTTAATACAGCAAGCATTGATGCAGGGAAACCTCGACATGTACGAACACCTGCAATGGAAGAAGATGTACTGAATATTTTTAAAGATAACCCCTCCACGAGTACACGAGCTGCTGCGTCTGAAGTCGGTGTTTCTCACCAAAGTGTGTGGCGTGTTCTGCGTGCAGAAAACATGCACCCCTTTCATGTGCAGCGGGTACAACTGTTATCAGTAACAGATTGTGCTCAGCGGACAGAATTCGTACGCTGGTTGCTTAATGTAACAGAAAATAATCCACAATTTCTGGAAAATATTTTATTTACTGATGAAGCAACATTTACGAGAGAGGGCGTGGTAAACACGCACAATATGCACACATGGTCATATACAAATCCGCACACTGTTTTCCCGTCGAACGCACAACAAAAGTTCAGTGTGAACATATGGGCAGGTGTCCTCGGCGATTATCTCATAGGACCATATTTACTCCCAGATGGTTCAATGGCAGTACGTACTTGGTTTTCCTACGGGATATCTTTCCGCAGTTACTGCAAAATGTGCCAGCAACATTGCGCCACAATATGTGGTTTATGCACGATGGCGCACCGGCACATTTTTTCATAGGTGTTCGCAATCACCTCAATTCAACATATCCTGGGAAATGGATTGGACGCAGTGGACCTGTTGCTTGGCCTGCACGCTCTCCAGACCTCAATCCGTTAGACTTTTTTGTTTGGGGACACCTTAAATCGCTGGTGTATGAAACACCTGTGGATACACCGGAGGATTTACTAGCGCGAATCGTTGTCGCTGCAGGAGACATTCCCAACTCCGTCGGAGTTTTTCGGCGTGTTCGCCAATCTTTACGACGTCGCTGTCGGCTGTGCGATTCTGTTAATGGGCGCAACTTCGAACACCTATTATAATAATGTCCGTTCGTCTGCCTTCCGACATTGAACTGTGCAGCGCAGGCCAGAAGACTATGCTTCACATATGCCATAAAGTACGTGGAATGTAATTCTTTATTTGTCATTTTTCTTTTATTTTCAACACTTTTTGGCACAGTATTTTGTAAGTCGCAGACTGTGGTGTACTCAAATTGTAAATTACAAAGTTTGTATGAATTAATTTAAAATTTAGTGTCTTTTTTAAATTTATAATTAATAAAATTATTATGCTATTTGTTATTATTATTTCCTATCATAAATTATGATGCACATATACATACAATAATTGTCCATGTAAAACATGTACTGAAACTTCTTGCATAGTTACAAATCGCAATATTTTTAATTATTTCCGAATTTTCACCACCAGTTTAATTTTAAAGAATTTAACTTAAGCTTTATATCAATAAAAGACCACTTTAACATGTAGACTATTATTGTAAAGTTATTTTGGTTCATTCAACTCTTGAATAATTAAAAATGTTGCATCTCAGAAGAAGCATGATCGAAAATGTATAGTTGAGAGTAATTAAAAAGGCGGTGTTTCCAATCGTGATGGGCGGAGTTTAACCTTTGCTAGTGTCAAAGAAAGCGGAGTTGTAACTAAGAAACTGATTAATTTCTCTCACACAATTAAACCGATATGGTTCATTGTAAGCTCTTTCGAAAGTTTTCGGAATGGACCAAATTTTACTACATTTTCCTTGTTGTAGCTAGAGTTGTCTTTTTGGAATTAACGATTAACTATTTTGATGTATATTGGATTTCGTACTTTTTTCACTGTTTCAGGGCTTGTAACTCGTCAATAAATATTGCTATTTTAATACAATTGATGTCATTTTGTAGGTTTTTTTCTGCTCTTTCTAAATATGTGTTTCGTTTTTATGTAGCATTATCGATAGTTTAGCAATGAGGGTTCTTTTACAATTTTCCGAATTTTCATTCTATTTGCTGTAACTTGAAAACTATTGAGATCCGACCAGGCTTTATATACTAATTTATGCTCCATGTGATCTCCTCTATTACCCCTATTAATATTGGACCCCTTTAACGGAACACCCTGTATATATATATATATATTTATATACACATTACAGGGCTCCCAAATGGTCCGCCAACTGAATACCAATATTTTTTTAGAAAAAAATTCTTTTTAGATTTTTCTTACAAACCGCCCCGAAACTACCTTTGAAAGTTAATTCTAGCGCAAACCTACCATAAAATTTTCTGTTAAAATTTATTGGTATACAGTTGGCGGGCCATTTGGGAGCCCTGACATTATAATACTTATTGATTTTAATATACACTGTTACTGGGAGTATTTTTTTTTAGTTTAATTTAATGTATTGATTAATTAATAAAGAATTATCTTTCGACAATTAAAGAATTATTTTTGAATATGATTGGATCGTGCAAATTGCCTAATTAGTTAAATTGATTATCAAGCTATGCTGTATAATTTCTTTGCAACAGTAGGTTTCATTATTTATGTTTACTTTTAACAACCCCTTAATTCTCGCTTCCGTCATATTCACGGGCTGTGTCTTTTTCCCAGATTATTCAGATTTGTTTGATTCCCACAAATTTTATGGAATAGTGTAATTGGCTTAATTATGGTATCATTTATTTTTCAAAAAAGTGGTGCCAATAAGCAATCTGAATTTTTAAACCATAATTTAAGGTGACCGTTAAGGGGTTGAAGCAGGTAACTTTTTCTCTAACATTATACTGGTGTGCAGAAAGTCGGAAATCTTATGCATGTTAAAGGTATTTCTAAAATTTATAGTCTAAGCAGATTAAGCCAAAAAAAGCGAAACACGCATAACTTTTTTCACCTGTGGAGGATACGGTAATGGAAAGTGCACAAATATTCAAAATAAGATAGGGTATAAATTATGTTGATGAAATATATTGGTATTAATTTCTAAAAAAGTACACTTTTTAAATTTATATACGATTCCTGTAGTCATACTCCTTATCACAAAGTCCAGAGAAAGGTCGCGATGAAACTATTGGTTTGACGTGGAGCTAAAAATGCAAACCTGAAACCGGTCACAATTCGTCCCAACACTTACGGTTGGCTTTGAAAACATCTTCCCGTCCAAAGTGTTCAGCCCTTGTTCCACGTGCTTGTCTTGTTTGGGCCGAATGATTTGAGCGATAACTTGCTTCATAATGCAAGCCGTTTTGAAGGTTTAGTAAGGGACGCCAGAGGCAACTATTTTTATATTCTATTCGAACCACTATTTTAAGAAAATATATTTTGTATTATATATCTCTTGCAGATGTTGTCAAAGTGTATGTGAAAAAATTTTCCTTTAACCCGAGTTTGCTCGCGCTGGGTATGTCACACCCAGTGCTGCTATTTTGCAGTTTTCTCCCTAACCTTTCTTCAGAATCCTTATTTTTAATACATTTGGAATTTTCATTGCCTATGTATTGCCAACAGATAAAAAATTAAAACGCATTTTTGAAATACCGCGTACATCGGGTTTGTCAAGATTTCGTTACAACTTTAAATATTAATTAGAAAAGACAACATATAAAAATAATACGTTTTGGAGAAATGCTCTCAGAGACAGATCGATTTTTTTTTCACAAAGCACGTTGTGATTCCCAAAGTCACTTATAAAGAACGCTGACATATATTATATGAAGTAGATTTATGTACATCAGGCCATCAATGAAACCCCCGGTTTGCACTAAATACTTCATTTGTTGTCGACAGCATATTACCAATACCATATCAAGTATGGTTAAATATGCTTTCTACTGGAACGTTTAACCCATTACCCGCTGGTGTTGCGTTGACGCAACAGTGAAATTAAATGGCCATGCATTTAATTTTACGCCCTTTGCACTCCGCCGTCTCTTACGCTAATTTTATTCGGTCGGCACCACTTTTTAAAAAGCCGTTTACTTCAAGAACATAGTTTCAAAAATTCTCTGATTAAATTAGGAAAATTTTATTTTCCTTTATTACTGGTGCCAAAAACAAGGTTTGCGAAGACAGATGATGTCGCCGCAGCGGCGACAACGGAGTGCAAAGTGTAAAATTTCCTATAGATCAACCACTATTTTTGAATTAAAAACATTGCCTTATTTAATAACACAAACTTCGATTATTAAATAAAGCGAAGATTTCCTTTCAAAATTTGTGGTGGTAAACGCTTTTCTACAGAAAAGTTGAAAATCCCTATGTTATAGTTTCGGCGGTTAATGGGTTAATTAGAAACCCAATCATTAAGAAAGTTTCGCATGGCGAAATGCCTAAAGTCCTGAAAATGTCACACTTCAACTCAGGATATACTAAAACTGAGACGCTGTTCTGTTGTTTTTTCCTATTCATTCTATTTTAATACAAGCTCATTTGCATATATCTGCTTCACATTTCGACTAAGCTCCCTTTGTCAGGGACTTTTATATCTACAACATTTTTTGTTATTAAGAAATATCCGATTTCCTCATTTGTGTAAATCAATTTTGTATCTATAGTTGTTCTTTTTAAAATATTTTTTTTCATTTGTAGCTAACTTTTAACGAACTCAGTTTTATGCAGAGGGTCCTAAAAGTTCCCTTACTGACGACATATGTATTTATTATTCACAAAAGAACAAACATAAACGATTACATTATGCAAAGGATAAAAGCACTTTTAATGTCGCGTAGGAAAAAATACTCAACTTACATTTATAATAAATGTTCAAAGTATCCAACGTTTCTAGGGTACAAAGCTGAACTTTTTTTTTTGCGCATGTTTGTAGAAACGCGCTTTAACATGCTGGGAGTGACTTCTTGTATCATTTGAGTAATGGCAATTTTCAGGTCACCTATTGTTCAAGGATTTTTTGCATAAACTTTTTTCTTTAAATATCCCCACAGAAAAAAGTCCGGGATGATCAGGGGATCGAGCTGGCAAATGATTTCTTGAAATGAGTCGATCGCCAAAAAATTCTTCAAGCATGTCCATGGTTTTATAACTTGTATGGATTGTTGCACCATCTTGTTGCAAGAAAGAATTTCGTTCATTCATTTCTAACAATACAATAGATTGCTGGTATATCAACAGTTAATTCGAAAAACAGAGGTCCAACTATCCTTCTGCGTGATACACCACACCGTACGCCAATTATTTGAGAATTTAAAAGATTGGTGTAACAACTTTCAGCGTTCCACTCCTGTGCTTGTCTTCCACCGAACCTGTATTACGAAATCGTCGAACGAACCGATATAACGTATCTTTACTCGGTATTGCATCATTTGAATATTTATTTCTCCAAACATTTTTGCACCTTTCAAACGATTCACATTCGAAATAAGTTTCGAGCAGCGCAATTCTCTGAACGCGTAATAAATTAATTTCACTATGAAGAACAAAATAATATAGAACTTTATTCTCGCACCAGTTAAGTGAGAAAAGAAGCAAACGACAAAAACTCAAGAATTTATGCAATGATAAGCACAAGACAAAATTTAATATTTTTAAAAAAATCGCGGACAATGAGTTCTTTAAGTTTCAGTACGGGACGTTTCAGCCGGCGCATACTTCCCCGTTTATCTCAAGGACAGTTCAAGGTCAGAGGCTAAAAACACTCTATATTGTATTCTCATGGTGAGCCTTATTACCAAACATGTTATTTCAAACATCGGCTGTGGGGGGCCATTTCGCTATGCTTATCCGGCTAGACCCTTTAATATTTAAAAACAATCGCGGACAACGAGTTTTTTAAGTTGGAATACGGGAACTTTTAAGACACACTGTACAATGCACTTTAATCTTCTTCATCAATGCTGCTATTTAAGTATTTAAGATATTGTATTATGTACAAAAAACGTACAACATTTTTTAATAAGAGTATCAATATTTTTATGTTATTGGTTACAGTTTCTTTCTGGGGACACTTTCAATTTCGGAATAAAATGGAATGTTGATACCGGAATTAAACTGCAACCAAAATCGAGAAGGAACAAAGATGTAACGTTAGGCATCGACTTTCGACAATGAAGCTATGGAGTAAGAGATAGTGCCTACCAGTTGCGAGTTAAGTGAGAATTTAGTCACAAAATGGCGGCTGTTGTTTGTTTAACACTAGAACGTCAAGCTGGTGTCAATTTAACACCGATCAAATGATAAAATGTCGATTCGAACCAGAATTTGTTTCATAAAATCAGTTAAATTTTAAATAGAGAAAATTCAGTTAAATAAGTAAGTGAAATAGTTTTAAATAAAAATTCTGATGTTAAAATGTTTTTATTAAGACTGGGTAAAATTTCCGGACGTTCCAGTGTTAAAGCAGTTCAAAAGGTCCTGTAAAAACTTTCAGCTGTAAAGTTGAAATAATAAAATTTGAATAGAAACTTTCACTCTTTTCAAGCGCCTTATTTATACAAGATTCCGGTCATAAATGTATAAAAAAAATTTATTCGTTTTTATTGATTAAATTTTGCCGAGTGGTTTTATAAATTATTTCACTGACATTTATAAAAGGATTGTTTATGTAATCGTAATACTGTGGAACAGAAGGGCCAAACTGCCGTTGGAACAAACTTCCACCAGCAGAAACAAATAGATACGTTTGCCTTAATTATGCAAAAATTTCTGCATGAATGAGGCATTTAAATTATGAGAACATTTCTATTAATGTTTACTGGAGGAAGTGTGTCCTTGCGGTGCGGATTACAGTTAAAGCTTCACCATTTTAAGATATTACAATTGTTCTTTTATTATCAATTCCACACCTCAGATACTCTATGCCTAAACCATAGGTGGCCAAATGTGGCACGCTCAACGCCACTAAAATTTTATAGTAATCATTGCCTTATCTAATCATCAAATCTTTGCGATTCAAGAAGTCGGTTATTTCTTTAAAAAATTAGTGGTATCCGGCGTGCCACAGTTGGCCACCCCTTTGCGTATACGAAGAGAATAATTTAAAAATCAATAAATAAAAACTACAAATTCGCAAAGAAAGCAAAGAATCCCAAAAAGATTAAAACTGGCTTTAATATTTAATCTGTTAGAGATAAGTTGGCAATGTGAATTATAAAAGTGTGTAAAATAAGTTAGGAATTAAGATTATGTTGATGAAATAATCCTGTCATTAATTTTCAAAACGTTTCACTATTTTAGATTTTTTTTATAGTCCCTCATTCCTATGTATTATTGGGTCGTTCGGAAAGTCGTGTCCGTTTGGAAAAATCAATTCGTAACGGACACGACTTTCCTAACAACCCAAAATATTTTTTAATTTTTTCTACGTGCTCTGACAACTAAAAGAATAAATATTTCATTCTTCTATGACCAAAGCTCACGCTGTGTTCACGGTTTAATTTATGGTTAGTTTTCATATAGTCATGTTCCTTTAGAGTACACGACTGTCTTGTGACTTTAACTTCCATTTTAATTGTTGTTCCATCTGTAAGTTGTTTTTCATTTCATCTTTCGGACTTGAAAGTTTTTTACAGATTGATGGACATACATGGGTACTTTTTCATACTCTTTAATTTTTTATGTTATTTTCGTGTATTTATTAAAATTGTGTGAAGTTAAAGTGTAAGTTTCCATGTCGTTCCTGATATATTTGTCAGAGCAAAGAGAAATATTTTTCTAAATAAAATTTTTAGGACCCAGGGGCCGTAAAAAAATTTAAAAAGTGTAATTTTTTTTAACTAATGGCATTGCTATTTTATCCACATGATGCTGATTCCCGCCTAGTTTTAAACCTTTTTCAAATTGTGTTGCCTACCTATCTCCAACAGGTTACAAAATTAAAAAAATATATAGCAATCTTTTTTTTAATACCCTGTATATGGGAGGTAATGAATATTTCTCATAATGTTTTACAAAAAATTTTCCCTTAAAGAACATGTAATATATTTCATGATTCAGAGACAGTTATATCTCCGTGCTCCATATATTTTTGAGCACTCCTAAGATAGATTAATTTTGAACAAATACTAGCTTCAACTTAACTGTTATGTTCATTTGCCATCTTAATTAATTATACAACATCTTCCATGTGAAAATTTGCTTCCGCTTTTACTTGTATTTGTAAGCAAACTTCCAAAGAATACAACATCCATGGAAAAAAAAAAATATTAAAATACTGATGATGTTAACATGCTAAGAAAATTTTTAACCATAAGAGTAGAGATGGTATGAGAAGAATGAAGATGATATATTAGAACGAATGAAAAGAAAGCGAAGATAATTTTGAAACATGTGGATTAAAATAATTTTAACCCAACCGTTTTCTGTAATTATTTCCACTTTTTATATTGCATTTCATGCGATAAATTTGCATAACATATAATTCATTTCATCGATCGATTATATCTCTTCTTAAAAAAGTAACTAATGCCGTTGCTACCTCCGCTGCTAATTCTATAAGAAAAACAAAGTATTCCCAGCAGAGAAAGAAATAGTTTGCCATCAGCTGGAAAAAAGATGGCAGCCAGCACTGCCATCAGCGGTAAAGTGCAATGGTGCCATTACTTAAACTGTAAAAAAGTGTCCGAGCGGAATGCAGCTGGCCAATCAGTGATGGCCAACAGCAGGCCAGCATTGGTATGCCATCACATTACTTCAATCCGGCACTTTTCCTGCAGTGCTAGCACCTATCCTACTGGTATTACTTTTCTGGCCCAGCACTTTCCCGTACAAAAATTTCTTATATAATTCTATAAAAAACACTTATCGAAAAAATATTATAGAATAATGGCCCGTTTTTCGAAGAGCTAGTTTCACCAGCAGCTGACTGCTGGACAGAAGCTGTCCAGCAGTGGTCATGCAGTGGTAGACCATTAGCCAGCACTTCTCCATCATTGCCAGCACGCATCTTGCTGCTGGCCAGCAATTTCCTGTTTGCTGGGTTAAGTATTGGTGAGTTTTATCCAATAAGTTTATAAATTTGTCTACTTTTTAAAGTTTATTTTCCAATTTTTGATTCAAAATTTCTTTATTTCATTAGAGATTTTTAATCAAATTCATATATTGAAATTGGTGTATTTTACCTACTGTTGCAGTATTGAAAAAGTCCAAATAATATTATTTCCAAATCCTTTTCAATAAAAAAAAATATATTTACTCGTGAATATTAACCCTTCTCTGCGTGAATTTTTCTATTTTTACTAATTTTTTTTTATAAATCTATATATTGGTCTAATAATGGGGAAGATAGTAAAAAATTTAAATTTCAAAATTTTAGCTAAAATTTGATATTTTATGGTGTCTGCCATATGTACGCATTTATGGTTTTAAAATATTGTATTGTTACATTTTGCAACTAAATGAGCTTAAATTAATTAATGTTATCTGCTTAACAATCTGCAACTGTTATTATATTAATATTTTTAAGTATTCATTATAAATAATGAAAGTAAATCTTACTTAAACTTGATTGAATTTTTTTTTTTTTTTTTTTTTTTTTTTTTTTTTTTGTAGAGCAAATTCTAATTTTTTTGTATAATGCAGCCGTCTGACAGGGACAAAATAAGTGTTATTATATGCTTTGGATTGTTCTTGATCAGTTACAGTGATCGCATTGGACAAATTCATGCCACATAATGAAAATTATAAGGTTTTTAGGTATATGTGCCAGTTATGGCTCGTCGTGCAGTGAAGGGTTAAGAAAGAAACAAAGTTTTAAAATAATTAAATTATGATTTGAAAAAAGCATTTAATGGTTAAAATTACGTCATATGATATATTTCAAACGTCATATTAAAGCGATTTTCTTATAGCGTATAAAAGTAAGCTTTTCTGGAGACACCGACATTTTTTAAAAAATTAAATAATTTTATACAAGCAGATTTTTAAACGTTTAATCGATCTTATTTAATAACTCACCCAAGAAATCGTCAGCTATGGCAACAGGGGTGATACGGCTTTGGGAACTGAAATATTCCCAGTCAAAGTGAAATGAATGGCAACCTGATTATAGAAGATAGCCAATAACATTCAGACTTCCATGATCTGGTAATCTTTTTAATGGAGAACTAATTAGTGTGCTTTTATAGTCTGTGGGGTCTGAACGGGGTTTAGCGGACCTCGTGGGAGACAGAACCGCCTACAACGTGATAAAACCATTATGGACTTGTTTTCCCAATGTAAAAGCTTTGTTCAAAAATTTATCTTTTAAAGAAAGTTTTATTCTGATAACTCAAGTGAGTATAATATTTTTACATATTCAACATCAACACATCTGGAAAAGGCTGCTTCTTACAACATTTCAAATGCGAAAAACATTGATCCTTTGGACTCCGGCGTCTGTTACACAAATTATATGCGGTCGGCAGCACTTTTTTAAATGAAGTTTCCTTCAAGTGCACAATTAGAAAAAGGCTCTGATTATATATTGCAAATTTTATTTTCTTTTATTCATGGCTGTCAACTTGTGCGGATTTTTGCTGCCACTAAAATTTAACAGACATTTCTGCATTATTTAATTATCAAAATTCACTACAATTCGATGATTGAATTAGGAAAAAATTTCTATTAAATTTTAGTGGGAGCGAAGATCCGTACAAGTTGGCAGCTATGTTTATTACTGGCGCCAAAAACAAATTTTGCAAAGATAGATGGTGTCGCTGCAGCGGCGACAACGGAGTGCAAAGGGTTAAATATTCACTCGTAGTATTTGCAGTGACTTAGATCTGATGTTTCTCTACTCTTTGAGATCAAACAAAAGTTGATTTTTTTTAATAATTCTTTCGCACGCCAAAAATTTTAATCTAAAATCAAGAAAATATTCATTTGTTTCTTTGTATTATAGTAGAAATAAAACTATTAAAACAATTAAATTAGTTAATAAATAAAATGAACTAGTCATTTAACAAATGTATTCGAAACCTAATATTTCAACACTTTGGTGTAATTTTTGATGATTTAAGATAATCGAATCAGATAATCGAAATAGGTGCGGAAAAAAAATCTATTGTGAGGCGTTTTTAACCTAAAAGTTGTGTTTTTTAGAAATAATTTGTAAGCTTTTTTCAGATAAAATATATCACAGAAATTTAAGTAAGTTGTAAGTAATGGAGAAATATCGAGCTTTAATTCCAGGCATAAAGATTATACAGTAAGTTGGGCTTAACATAACAATGCGCTACTCTTTAGAAAAAGGCTATGACCCAGTCAATGTAAGGGTGGTTTGATCAGACGTTCAAAGCTCCCATACCAGATTCACGACGGGAAACGAGAAAACAACGAGAATTCTCGTTTTCATTCAAAAAACATCATTGACTTCTACCTTACAGAAAATGCATTTATATCATGTTATCCATATTATTTTAGATTGTAAGACATTTTATATTAAATTCGTTCATTGAAAGATATTTACCGATGCATAAACTTGGGAAAATATCTAGTCAACTATCAACTATCTAGAACAGGCTGGCGAGTGGTCAGGGAAAAACACAGTCAAAAAAAGAAGGAACTACCGGTATTTTCTTATAGAAAATACTTGGAATAGTATAAAGGGATTTAAGAAGGCGAAGTTCTCTTTAACAACATACTGGTATTTAACACCTTTATTGACTGTGTTTTTTCCCTGACCACTAGCCACCAAAGCGTTATAAGTAAGCGAACAAACTTAATGCTGGAATCAGTCGTAAATTAACACAGTTGCGCCACCTTGTGGATGGAGTGCTAATTCACATACGCGGGCTTTTAGTGTGGTGCGTATTTTCTAAATCTTTAGTCACTCATGGAAATGAGATTTGTTTGCCACATTTAATTCAAAATAATGGCGTAGCGAGAGGGGCATCCAAATGTACTTGACATCACGAAGTTTTCTTCGCCTTACCAAAGGTACTTCAGTTATTAATCAAGGTGACAAAAACTTTACAATTTTGGTGGTGCGAGAAAGAAAACAGTTAGGTAGTTCCTGTAGTTCACACTCCATCCGCTACATGGCGAATGACCTTGATTGATGTGACCTCGCTTTAAATCTTGCGGTTATTTCTCCCATTTAAGATAGGACGCTTACTTATATCGCTTTGCTCGCCACCCTGTAGAACATCAATTTAGAAGAGACTATCAGAACAGGGAGGAGCTTCTACTATTTTAACCCCTTGGGGACGAGCGACACGTATACGTGCCGGAAATAGGCCTAAGGATTCTCGTTTATCTTCACCAGTAAAATTTTACGGTAAAATTTGCCTTATTTAATCCGAGCATTTTCCCGATTTGAATAGGCACAAACTTCTGTTTTTTAAAACCGGTAGCAAAGTAATAAGCATTTCGTAAAAGGCTCCCATCGCGAAGGGGTTAAAATTCAGATTTGATAAAAATTGCCGTCGGCAATGTGTTAATTAAGGGATTTTGGAAATCTTTTTATTATACATTGTGCATAATGAAAGATTAATGGTTATATATAAAATTGAATGTAAATTTATTCTGCAAAGGTACAGTAAAATGGGGTGATGGAAAAGAAAACGTTTAAAACTAATTAAAGAACGATGTAAAAAACTGCTACTTGCACTGCACGAAAAAAAAAAGAAAAAGAAATGGGGAATTTGACAGGAACTTTTTTCCATTTAAGTATTACTTACAATAGGTAAATAGAAACAGTGGAAAAGACAAGAAAGTACGAAGCAGCAGTCTTAACCTTTTCAAGGGCAGTGGTATGTTTATGAAACAATTTTATTTTAATTCCCAAACTCCACAATGACACCAGAATTTTTCTAAAGTCTTTTCAATTTAATATGTATGTGAAATGTAGTCTTTTCCTTATTTCCAAATAAATTTGTTCGTATATTCCGGTGCCAGTCATTTATTTCAATATTTTAGTACTGAAAGTACTTTGCCTTTGAAAGGGTTAAAATATGTTAATGATAAGTTAAGTACTCGTGCGGATGCAAAAGAACATAGCATGGATCGAAAAACTTTATGAAAGTATGTAGACAAATTTCAACATAATGAATAGAGTGAGATGATGCCAAACTATGTGACAACTAGAGTTGTCCGGTCGAATGTCTCAAAAAGTAGGACAAGGAGACAAAAAAAAAAGCGGGAGGGTGGCTACTAAATCCGGACATAATAATGCATGAAACCCTATGGAAAAGGAACCTGTCTTTAGCGGAATACTGTCTTAAATGTTAAAATTTCATTATTAAATTACCTGCTCAGACAAAATCCTGTTTAAGACAAAATTTTTCTCCTCTGACATGCGATTGCACTTAAACAGGTTTGATGAAGCATCATATTTTAAAAAAGATTTTTATATAATAATTAAACCATGTAGCATAAAGTTATTTTGCTTTTTTAAACTGATTTTATTTCTCTTCGCAAATATTTCAATATAAAACAAATTGGGTCAAGCCTGCCATATAGTGGGTAAACCCTCCCATTTGTGGGGAACTTCGACCCATTATTTTCCCATGATTAAAATCAATCTTTTTTTCAAATTTCTTATATATTACATTATGTAACAATTTTAGGTACTTGTTAGTTATCCCGTCGATCAAATTACTGTCGCCAAATTGTAAGATTAAATGCCAATAATAGTTGATCGTAAATGTCACATTCTCAGGACAACACGTATTTACGTCATCAAATAATTTTCATTTCGATGTTTTATTTGTATTTTTATTAATGTTATACTAATTTATTGGTTTTTTCGTTATTTAAAATAAAAATTATGTCAATTTGTATAATTTGGAGAGTGGTTTGGAGATTTATATAATTTGGCGAAATTGGTCGACGGGATAACTAACAAGTACCCAATTTTATCTTGATAACAGATTATATAACAAATAAAGTTACATATAAAACCTTATTCTACGTTCAATATTTAAAAAATAAAAAATCATTTTGTAAAAAGTCGGTCAACCCTCCCTAGTCTCCCCTATACAATATAAAAAACATTCAAACCATTTGAATTTTTCTGTTAAGAACTGCATTTGAATTGCTCTCAGGTTGAGAATAACTGTTTTAGATGTGTTTGCAATACGCATAAAAACATTTACGAAGTCAAATCGTATGAGTCAATCGTAATGCACTTAGTTTACAATGCAAACAATTTATTCAAAATTAGTACCGGAAATTGTTTTGAAGAAATTTTTATTTAAATAAATTTCTTGTTTGAACGTTACTTGATGATTTCATTCTGTTCTAATCCAGAAATAACTGCTTTTTACAGCAGTTGAAAAAAATGAAAAGAGAGTTAAATTAACCATTTGCTGCGTTTCTCTACACTTTTGAATCAACAGTACACTTCGATTTGATTAATATTTTGTTCACCGAAAATTTAATATGAAATCACTCCTTTACAATGCTTTTCTCTTACCCCTATATCTTAAAAATAATTTTCGACTTATTAAATCAAAGTTTTCTGAAATTTCTGCCGCACTCTACAATTTTCGGATGATTCCTTTAGAAATCGACCTATTGCAATCCCTTCATACATACATATATACAGGGCGTCCAGTCTCAACGGTGTCCAATGGCTATTTTTTAAATCCTAAACGGTTAGTGATAGACATATACAGTGGTGGCTAAAATTGTGGACATTTTTTTTTTTTTTAATTTGTATGTTTTATAATTTTTTGTGCTTGAAGAATATAATAAATTTCATTTAAATACAAATGTTTATCTGTCAAATTCAAGGAAATTTAATATGGAGTTTAATAAAAAAACATAATTAAAATATCTGTATTCCAAAAAAAGTTGCGCTTACAAAAAATAAGATCTATCTTAGATTTCATTGTATTTTAAAGTTACACTTGCACATTCAATATTTAGTTAGATAACCCTTGTCTTTTTATGACAGCTTCACAGCGTCTTTTCATTCAGAGAACTAGTGATTGGAGTTCCTCCTTTTTAATCACATGATGCCAAGGGTTAAATTTGATCATTAGATAAGAGGCAAAATACTTCTATAATTTTGTGGTATCAATAGGCTCCACCTCTGCGCCAATTTTCCAGCACTGATTATACCTTCAATAACTTGCGTTTTATTAAATAGACGCTTTTTTACAAGGATTTTCCAACGTCGCTACAAATTTTCTATAGGATTCAGATAAGGTCTGTTTCCAGGCCAGGGTAATAATTATATGCTTTTACTTTGAAACCTTTCTTTGCATATTTTTGACGTATGGCATGGAGCTAAATCGTGCTGAAAGATAAATGGTGCTTTATTGGGGGAAGAGATCCTTGACGGAAGGTATCAGTTTTGGTTGCAGGACAGTTTCGATGTATTATTATTATTTTTATTTTTATTTTATTTTTTTTGCAGTCAGAATGCTATCATTCACTTGAATGCGGCCCACACCATCTGCAGACATACAGGCCCAAATCATGACATTTGTTGGGTTCTTTGTAGCTGCTGCAATGCAATCAGGATGCAGTTCTTCCCCTATTCTACGTCTCGCATATTTTCGCCAATTATTACCAAAGAGTAATATTTTACTCTCATCGCTCCAGATTATTTGCTTTCACTGATTTTCTGATCAACTAATGTGTTCTTTTGCCGACTGAACCCGTTTCTTGTGTTGCTAAAGATGTAACTATGGATTTTTCCTCGGAATTCTATCATTCAGTCCAAAACCTGCTAATATTCTTCTGATGGTACTTGAACTAACTGAAATACCCATTGCATTCAGTTCACATCTAACAGCATCTGATGAAATTCTTCTATCTTTGAGCCATATCCTTTTTATCTTTCTATCGTTAGAAGCACTTGCGCATTTTTTTCGGCCTGATCTTGCCTTATTTATCTTATTTATCACTGATTAATTTTTTTCATAACGTAAGCACAACTTTTCTACGCCAAAAATAGTGACTTGTCCACCAACCTGTGTTAAAATTTCAGCATAAGAGAGATAATTTTTTCTCAATATGACAATTCTACTTCTTTTTATAGGAGTCCAATCATTTCTTGTTGTTGATGACATTGTTTTAAATTATTTGCATTAAGAAAAATATAGAAATGTTAAAAAAAACCTTATTCCTATTTAGGCTGTTTCCATGCGAACATGTCATGTCTGTTCACATACTACGATTTTTGGCTACCAGTATTTTAAATCGGAAAAATGTGACTTATTTTATCGAAGATATTTCATCAATAAAAGAAAGCGAAGTAAACTTTTCGAGAATAACGGTGGCCAACAAGCATAGCGATTTTCAGCTGTGTGACAGACATGACAAGTTCGCATGGAAATAACCTTTAGTTACACTAGTATTCACCCTTCTGCATAATTCCTTACAGAAAAATATCGCTTTTACAAATCAAAACATACTACAGTTTAGTTACTGATATTTGATTGGTTCTCAGAACAGTCATTGTGAATGGCTAGGAAGTTTTTATTACAATACACTTCAGCATTCATGACTAATTGTGTTTGTATTTTAGACTAAAGTAAGAGTAACTTTTTTTGTAATGCAGATATTTTAATTCTGTTTTTTTATTAAATTCTACATTAAATTTCCTTGAAATTGATATGTAAACATTTGTATTTAAGTGAAAATTAATATATTCTACAAGCACACGATCTTATAAAACATGAAAATTTCAAAAACTGTTCACATTTTTGGCCACCACTGTAGTTCATATAACAAAAATGTTTTAATGGGTAAAAAATATTTTAAAAGTCGTTTTGATCAATAAAAATATTTCTTAAAAATGTACGAAATTAAAGTTTTTATACAGTCCCCCGGTCCTATAAGTGAATTAATAAAAATTCCCTGTTACACAAACATGTAATAGAAAAAAATCCCAGTCATCTAACACTAAAACAGGCCGAGCTATGAAACTTTGAATTCCATGACTTATGCCAATATTCTGTATCTGAACACAGATGAGTTGGGCGATGCTTCGAGGAATCGTACACAAAGGGCTTAAATGTATTAGAGAAATTTATTTCGCGTGTACATTTCTGCAATGCAGTCGAAGGGAGTCACGTCAAACAAATTTTAAGACAACTTTAATTTTCATTAAGTAACTTTTAGATTAGATAATCTAATAGCATTTTAAAATAGGTATAATTTTGTAAAAAATTGCGATCGTTGCTTTTCCCATTTCATTTATTCACTTGGTTAGCGGTGGGATATATTTTATTCCACCTACGATTAATGAAGATTTGCACCAGAAAAATTTTATTCAATTTTACTTTTCTAACTTTGGTGGAAGAAAGTCGTAAAATTGCCTTTCCTTATTTTGCAATAAAAATTTTTAAAGATTCCGGTGTGAATTCGACATTACAGAAACACTTGCCCCTCAAAGGGTTAACAAAAATTCTGTTATTTTTTAACTTAATTTTTAGTACAAGTTGTGTGTTTTTCTTTAATATGTCAGAATGATCATGGATTTCAAATTTATATTGTAATGTTAATTTTACTCTCAATTATTATTTTTTTATATATCTGTCGATTATTTATATTTCTAGTAAATTTGTGAATGACCCCTATTTCGCAGCAAAAAAGATGCTTCCACTTTAAACAGTTATTGCACGGTCAGTTTTAATTGTAGAAGAACGGGATTTTTTTGTCTTACATCTTACCGTAATAGGATATTTTTACTAAATATAACTTATAGGACCGGGGACAGTATAAAAATTTATTTTTTTTAAAGAAATGTTTTTATTGCCAAATCGTTTACTTCTTTACCTCATTTAACAAATTTTTGTATTTGGAACTGTAAGTCTAAGCCTAACGGTTTGGAAATTCGCCATCGGACCTCCTTGAGAGTGGTCAACCTGTACATACAGGGTCATAAAAGATGGGCAAAACTTTAAGAGGTGACAGTACATATCCAAACAAACAACTATCATAAAATAATACATAGTCGGAAAAAATACAAAGATGATGGCGCATTTGTATACTTGGTCCATGCAAACGTTAAAGCTCCATTCCTGTTGCGAGTTATCGGGAGAAGAACGGCACTAAGCGATCAAATGTGATATGGGGAAGAAGAAGAACGCGTATGCAAAATTTCGACTTATTTGATTTGGACTGTTTTGATTAATATATAAAAGCCGCATATCCGAGTGTGCAACTGCCAATCGCGGCAGGAACATATCTGAAGATGTTGCCCTTCACTAATAGGGAAAAGGCTGATATACATTTCATCTACGGAACTGCAAATGGAAATGACTCAGAGATCTAACTATTATGCAGAGATCGGGGTTCCCCACCTTGCTTTTGTCACTTAATCGTTGTTTACGTGTTTTTGCCTCGTATAACATTATCACTTTCAGCGCTCTCTAGCACCTTTGCGGTTTAATTCCGGCCATACATTATTTGATGAAAGTTGTTAGTATGGATGTGTACTATCACTTCTTTAAGTTTTGTCCATCTTTTATGAAACACCCTGTATATACAAAAAAATCTTTCCTAAGGTTCGAATCGTTAGGATCGTTACGTCCATAATACTGAACCAATCCGAAACTAATTGCGACAACTTTTCTTCCCAGTATTTTGGATGACTTCTCTAAATAAGTATGTTGCACTTACATTTTTTTTACAGTTACATTCAAAAGCAAAAAACATGCAAAATTTTTTAACACGATAACGCCCGAAATACTGAACCAGATAGAATCTACTCGGAACAGTGTATTGATGTTGCCAACGCCTTGAACGAATTCGATAACTAAATATGTAGTTATTACAGATTGTTTATAGTGTCATACAGAAGCAAAAAAAAAATAACAATTTGACATCACAATTACTAAACCAATCAGAACCAATTCGAATCTAAATATAACAGTTGAAACAGCACCGAAAAACTTGAAATTCTCTGCCTTCTTTTCTTGTTTCTTTTCATTTTAACACAGAAGAAAAAATCTTTTATTCCTTATATTTTCCTTGCGTTTCTCTTTTATTTTTAATTTTTAATTCTTTCATTTTATTCATTAATTCCTTTTTTATTCTATTTTTTTTTATTTCTTGTTATTTCCTTTACTGTTTTCTTTTCTTTTAATTTTTTCCTACCATTTTGGCAACACTTTCCTCTTCTGTATGTGCTCCTCTGTGGCTGGTGTTTACCTTACAGCTAGCTCTACTTGTCGCATTCTTTGAAAGTTCTACTCTCTTCCCTTTCTATTCGTTTGTGACCTTGTCCCCTTACAGACACATATTTACTTTGACTGAAGATGGGCTGTTAAAAAGTTCATTCCGAAATGCGTCTTGTGTGTTCTTTTGTTTTACGGTGATTTATACAATGTCTTATTATTTATTTTTAATTTTAACCCTTTGAGCTCTGGGGGTAAATTTCTTTAAAATGCCCAAATATCCAATTGGCACTACTACTCTGTAACCACAACTTTCGGCTTATAATATACAAGAAAAAATGCATTAATCAATTTTCAAATAAATTTAGTTGAATATTCCGGTGAGAAAGTGACATTTGGAGATTTAAAATAAGTGGGAAGAAATTCACCCATCAGAGCTCAAAGGGTTGACAGTGTTCTGATCGTGCAAGGAGCATTTAAGAGTTTTTAAGCAAGTATATAGCTCTTGTAGTTTGTTTACAAGGGCATGCAAAACAAGAAATATTAACCCTCTGTCTACCAGAAGGGTCCAATGGACCCGACATGTATATTCAAAATATCTATTCAAACCAGAAATTTCTTCAAAACAAACTAAATGTATAAATCAGACAATAATAAGTTAAATAAACAAATTAAATAGTTTTAAGTAAAAATTCTGGTGTAGAATGTTTTTATAAAACTTGAGTAAAATTTCCGGTAGTTCTAGGGTTAAGATAACTTCCGACCTCAAGATAACTTCCGAATTATTGAATGAATTCAAATCTAATTGGTAAGTCTATTGGTATTGTAAGTAGGGGAGGTAGGAGAGGTTTTATACATAGGGGGGGGGGATACATTGACAATTTTTCTCAACAAATGGCATTAACAGCCATTCTAACACATGTGAAGGCTTCTTTTATTTGCTGAAGCCATCATTAGCTGGACTAATCAGTGAAGAACTGACAACTTTTCTTTTCTTTTAATTTTGAAGGTTTTTGGAATGTCAATGTAAATTTTTTCATTGACTGATATTCTTTGAAAACTATTTTTATTGTGAAGATAATATCTTCTAATTTTTTTTATTTATAAAGCACATTGTTAGGATTAGTTTTACTAGAATGTAGATTACCATTTTGCAACTGCATTTGTACAAAGTGATTGAAAATCCAATAAGGCATAATAGGGAGAAATGATACATTAGTACTGGGGAGAAATGATACATTTGTATATTTGAAATTTAATAGTTTTTTTAAGTTTGCAAACTAATATAGGACTGTAATATTCATTATTGTTTTACAGCAAGAGCTACTGAAATTGGTAAGGAAGAACAAAGAGACTATTCATAGACATTATGTAGGTTACATAGAAAAGTAGTGCAATGATAGATGGTTAGTTCGCTTTGCTCGTCATGTATAATGGAAAAAGTTTAAATGGCCTGAAAGGGAAAATGTTTCTATAATTTTCGAAGGGCAAATTGAAAAAAACGTTAAATCTACCCGAATTTACTTATCAAAATGATAGAGTTATTAGATTTTCTTATAACCATTTCAGGGGTGGTGGTATGTTTATGAAAACACTTAATTTTAATTCCCAAACGCCACATTGGCACCAGCATTTTAGTAAAATATTTTCCATTTAGTATGAAAGTGAAATATATCCCTTTTCTTATTTGTAATTAAATTTGTTGGTAAATTCCGGTGCCATTCATTTATTTAACACTTTAGCATTGGAAATGCTTTGACCTGAAAGGGTTAAAGAAATCTTAAATGTGCTAAATTTATGTTAAATTGTTTGCAAATCAGCAATGTTCACTTCATTTTATCTTGCAGCAAGATCTCTAGGGTTTTTTTTTTTCATTATTTATTTTGTAAAATGTGTGCCAATAGAATTGTTTAAATAATAGCAATTGTTTAAATATTTTTGTAAAAAACATTTCTGAAACAAAAATATGTCAATGTCATTTCTTTTTAAATTTTACTTAAATACTTCAAGATTTATCATAAAAAATTGTATGACACATAAATTAAATTATCTGCATTTTTTTTTCAATTTACACAACAATGTGTAAACCTCCCCTGCTACTGTATCAATCCTCCCCAGTAATGGGGAGATTTGATACAGTAGTAACAATTCAAAATAATTGGGATATATTTTTTGAATGACTATTCTTGAAATTCACAATATTTTTAATAAATGAATAAAAGGTCACTTTATAAGAAAACACGAAAAAATTGTTTAAAAATAGCTTGCTAAGGGTTGTAAAAAATTAGTAGAAAAAAAGTGTATCATACCTCCCCTACCTCCCCTATCCTGGATGAGTTCGTTAACCAAGTATGTTATACAAACGTTTTTGAAAGCATTCATTTAACGGTTTCTGACTACGAGCGATTTTTAAACTATTAATTAAACGATTATCTTTTACATTTTTTACCTATACTTGCCTCATATCTATTGAATTACGTTTAATAGACCCAATTAAAAAAATTTCCGACACATTATCTTTCTCACAAGAACAGGAATCTTAGAAGACCAATTTGTTTAATGTGTATTAAATCTGATGTATGTATCTGAAACTAAAATAAAAAAAC
Source organism: Maratus speciosus (assembly GCA_963932465.1). Lineage (NCBI taxonomy): Eukaryota > Metazoa > Arthropoda > Arachnida > Araneae > Salticidae > Maratus > Maratus speciosus. The sequence goes on along the minus strand of OZ010793.1, from coordinate 111,212,259 downwards.
ATGCGAAATTTATGATCATGACAACGTCCGAGGAGCTGAACCAGGTAAAATCTCCTAGGGACAGTGTATTGATTTTGCCAGTATCTTGAACGAATTCGATAATTAAATATGTAGTTATTATAGACTGCTTATAGGGCTCACAAAAACAAAAGTAAAGCATGCGAAATTTGTCATCTCTATAGCGTATGAAATACTGATCCAATTCGAATGTAATTGGAACAATTCTCTGATATTGCAGGGATATTACTTCCTTTTGTGAATCAAATGTGTAGCTTTTATAGTTCGTTTATAAGAACATCCAAAACAAAAAACTTCGCTTTTGATTGCACATATTCGTGTACTGGTGTGTTGAAAAAACAGTCATTTTGGACAAGCGTCCTTTAAATACCTTGAAATTTTTATGCACGAGACTTTTTAAAAGACCTTTTTATACTATTAAATATCGAATCTGCATTTACATGTAGCAAAAATGTGTGTTCTATTTCAAAGTTTTTTCGTGCTTGCTTGCTTTGTTAGATGCCGACGTAGCGTCTTCGGAATTGCTCGAAGTGCATTTTAAGTTAATGATACCGAATGCACGGTCAACTAAAGCCTTAAATTCAGGGCCGCCATTTGAGAACATTTTTGGGTGTGGGGGCAAAGTATTCTTTGAGGGCAGTGGCACAGCCAAGGATGGTTTCCGGGGGGCAAGGGGGGGGGAGAAGCTGGTACATTCCAACACATTCAGAATAATGTAACAAAACTGCACCATTTAAAAAATTAAAATATTACGTCTATTTCAACCATGTGGAAACGCATAACACATTTCAAAACCCAGTATCAGCTGTTCCCATCTACTATCGGAAAATTAACCGAATTTTTTAGCAGCCCTGTATAGGATATATAGATTTGTATCTATTAACTACATGCATGCCAAAATTTAGTTCACTTAAGAGATATTGATGCTTCAGTTGAAAATTTCCCTTCAGCAATTTCCTCTAATAAGGAGAATGGTACGTGAATACTTATGTGCAGCCCTGTATATGAGGTATAAAATTTATATATGACGAGTAACATACAAAAAATCAATTAAATTTAAAAGCGCATACCGAATTTTAAACCGTACACTCCAGCAATATAAGAGCTGAGTTGATGAACATGTTATGCTACATTTTCTAAAAAAAATTTTATCTTTTGGATGAAAGCGTTATGAGGTATCCTATGACATGGTGAAACTGAAATACTAAGATTCCATTTAGTCTTGAAGATTTAAGACATTATTCCTTAATATTTAATATTTTAATATTTAATAATGTCAATAATATTAATATTTTTTAATATTTGAAAATTAAATATGAATAAGTTTTTCTGAGTTGGGTTGAGTTGGGTTGATTTTTGACGGCCAATTATCTACACGAGGGATATAGGCCCGGGGGAGTGCCCTCCGTGGAGGTCTTTCTAAGGGAACCTAATCCGTATTAACGCATGGAAGATCCACGGCTCGAAGAAAACCCCGAAAACTCCGAACGATTAGGCCGACGGGCGCGATTGGGATCGAACCCAGCACCTCAAGTTTTTCTGAGAGAGTTTAGTACTGTTAATATTTTAAACACATAGTATCAAACATAAAATAAATCATTAAAATTTACAGCAAAAACTTTTACTTCAAATTTCTTCAAATGTAATTTTTGTTACTTAGCATGTTCTTCCACTCAGCTCTTCAATTATTATTCAAAGACAGTACTGTAACCGATTTCTTTTGCGTGTCCCTGTAAATGAATAAAGAATACCATGAATGCCATGTTCTAACGTGATCGTAGTGAAATTCAGTTATTTATATCAGCTTCAATGCATTTGAAATAGCGCAATGTTATTAAAATACTCTGCAAACGATTTTCTCCCATATACCATAATGTAATGGAATTTTTTTTGAGTGCCCCTGTAAATGAACTGTTAATCCTACAGACTTCATATACAATAACAAACATGCTTTGGTGACCCTAAATAACCTTTATCAATTTCATGAAAATCCGAGTATATCTACGGGAATTAGAGCGTGGACAGATGGACAAACAAACCGAATGCATAAACACTTTTCAACTTTGTTGGAAAGTGTTGAAAACAAAGACTTTGTAAATAATGTCACGAGACTTCATGCATAATGAAAATCCGTGGAAACATAAAATAAAATGAAATTGGATATTAGTGAGCGTGGATTAATTTTTGCTATTGTTAGCAGAATTGCATAGCGTCTCTTTCCAAATTTTAGGAATCTCAAGGGACACTGAATGATTGCAAATATTCTCGTTGCGTAAAAATACCTCTATTGATTCCCGGATAGTAGATGGTAAGTAAAATCTTGACAGATAAATTATTATCTGTCTGTAATTATTATATTATTAATGGATATATGATACCACTCTACCTTGAGATTTAAAACCGATCTGTAAAGGTCCCTTTTCTCTCTGCATTGGTGTGTGGTGTATACGTATTTTTGCAAGCTCCTGCTTCATTTGCATTTAAAGTGGTAATTATAGTTTTTCTGACCTAGTAATACATGCATAGTGTTTCTATTTTCTGTTTCTTTATTTCTATGTAATTATTTTGAATTTTATTTGCTTATTTTTGCTTTAATCGGACTTTGAAAATTTCCATTGCTCCGACAGCCCAGTATTCATTTATTTAGCCTTGTGAGTTATCTTACAGGCTATTTAAGCACTAATTTTTCATTTATTTTCTAACTTAATTACTTATATTACTTAAATATAGCTCTTACCTTGGTTTCAATGTATTTTACTTGAGTTTATTATCCTTTTTCATATGTTTTCTGTAGTGGGCGTTTTCGCGTTCTGCTACTGTTTACGTCGCCATCTTAGTTAACGTGTCAAAGTTGGGTGGTTCTGTTTCTTCTGTGGATTGTCTGTATTTTTACTGAGGTGGAGATTTGTTCTTGTGGAGTCTTCTCTATTGTACAGGTTGCTTTCCGGTGTTAGTAAGTTTTAGTTTACTTTGTTGGTTGCTAGGTTACGTTTTAGTTGCGCTTTATGAATATGTCACGTGTCCCGGGAGCTAAGAGGCTTCAAGCTATTTTGTTTTTTTTTTATCCTATTAAGCGGCATTTGGGTTTTGATCAGTTTAAGCGGCGCCTATTCATTTATTTGTTTAAGAGACTTTATTAGTCACCCAGTTCTTCTGTCCGTTTGTTGGATCATTTGTTTCTTTTCCTATCCAGTAGATAGTGTTCTTATATATGATGAAAGTATGTTCTGACTGTAACCAACCGCTTAGATATCGACGTAAATTGTAAGTCTTTGCCTTTGATTTTCTTTTGTGATTGTTATTTCGTATTTTTGAGATTTTTGTGTATACATTGCTGTTGTTGGTGATTGGTTATTATCTCGTTTGCCTTTTTTGCGTTAGTTATGGCTAAGATGGAGAAAGCGACGAAGGAGGTGTTGGATGAGGCTGGTGTTTTGGAATTTCCTGCTGCCGTTAGTAGGATAAATTCTTATATATACGAAACGCTTGAGTCCCAGAGGAATAAGGGGCATTCCACGTCAAATCAGGCAGTAAAATATCAATATGTAACCCACCATCACAGATTTTAATGAAACTGCGTGTGTTTGTTCTTATTATTAAGATATGATCACCAGTAATTTTTTTTGCTCCTTGGTGAAATAGTTTCTGAGAAACAAATTGTCAAAATTTTGAAAAACTGCCGTCAGTTGGCATTCTTGATAGCTCGGTTTTCAAATGTAGCATGTCATATATATAATCATATTTCAATATCTACTCTACAAATCACCTTCAAATAATTTATGCACAATATTTAGGGTACGCAGCTTATGAAAAAAATATATTGTTACGCTTATAACATTTTAAGTGTGCCTAAAAAAATCTTTAAACTTTGAAGTCGTGAATTTTTTTTGAAAAATAATGCATTAACAAAAAAAGCATTATCAACAAAAGGCGGTATTTTTATTAAATTTATTTTTTATGGGAGATATACTTAAAGGTGTCCTTTACCTGATTCTGATATAAAAATTGTGGGATTTTGGGTGTTTTTGGTAGTATTTCCTATTTAAAAATATTTTGAGGTGCATTTCATATCAAATCAAGCAGAGTCATTCCATGTCAGTTCCCCTAAGCCATTTAATCACTGTCACAAATTTCAATGAAATTGGGTTTGTTTATAGCTTATTTTAAGACGTAATCACCTTTAATATTCTTGATCCTAAGTAAAATATTTTTTAAGATAAAAAATATCAAAATTTTGAAAAATTGTTTTAATTTTTTTTAATGACAGTTCGATATTCAAAAACTACATTAAAAAAAAAAAAAAAAAAAAAAAAAAAAAAAAAAAAAAAAAAGTCATTTCAATATAAAATTACTAAATAGGTTTCAAATAATGTATATGTGACAAATAATGTAGGCTGATTATTATTTGTTGTTTTTTATCATGTTTAAACACTAAGAGTGTCTTTTATCGTATGAATTTTTAAAATCAAGAATTTTGTCAAAAATAATGTGTTAATCAAAAATTTATTATTAACCGAAGGCAGGGTGTTATTGCTTTTTTTTAATTGTACGTAAAAATATCTTTTAAATGGTTATAAAATAAAAATAGTGAACATATGAGAAAAAATTATCAAAATTTTGGAAATATGCCACGAGTTGCCATTAATGATTGTTCAATTTTCAAAGGCCTCATTTTATATATAAAATCATATTTCAATAACTAATAAAGAAATCTTCTTCGAATAATTTAAGCAAGGTAAATAAGATTATGAAAAAAATATTGCTGTAATGTTAAAAGATACTTAAATGTGTCTAAAAAATTGTATAATCTTTAAAATCAAAAATATTTTACAAAAAATAATGAAATTATTAAAAAATCTTTATCAATCAGAGGCGGAGTTTCTATGACTAATTTTTTTAATTTTAAATTGTACATAATACTACATTATAACTGGATCTGAAATAAAAATAGTGGGATTTTGGTTGGTTTTAGTAGTATTTAAATCATATTTAAAATTATCAATATTTTCAAATGTAAAACCTATCCAATGTATCATCCCTGGAAATATTTTTATTTATACATTTATTTTATTTTTCAAATTATCTTTTATGTTCGTTTCTTAAGGAAAAAAATAAACAATATCGTTTTTTAGTAAAACTTCTAGGGCGAAGAGCAATTATCCCTTTCCAAAAAAGAGAAAAATCACTAGCTCCTCACCGCCCAATAGAAATTTTCAAAATGACAGTCCTAATCTTTAAACTCATATTTGGCTGTTAATATTGAAAATTTAGCATTGAGCTGCTAATATTGAAAAAAAAACCAAATTTCACTCTGTTGAAGAAAATTTTGACGTATTGTGCTTTAAATATATGCAAAAAATGCATAATCCATTATATTTATATCTTTCAAATAACTATATCTAAAAAAATATTTAAAACTTAATGAGTTGCACTTTTGTAACTTTATTCAGTTTCTAATGATATGTACCGTAATTTCGGGTGTATAGCCCGCAGATCAAACAATTCAGTTTGGACCCAGAAATTTTATTCAGTATTTGAAGACCAATATTTACTGTGATCTAAAAAGTTACATTTTATTTTTAAAAATTTCTGGGTCGAAACACGATTGTATGATCCGCGGGCTATACACCGGAAATTACGGTAATTTGATTTATTTCATCACAATATTGCTGAAAGATGGATTTTCAACATATATATGTGTGTATATATATCCCTGTTCTCAAACAAATTATTTAAAAATTATTCATTTATGTTTAATAAAGCATATATATATTGTTTATACACTTACAGAAAATACATATAGCAAATTTTATGATATTATGTCAATAATGTCTAAAAGTAAAGAACTTATCTAATAGTATGTAACGAAAAATTTAACATCTGTTGTAATGACAACAAAATTTTATAATTGTTTTACTTAATTTGGATGAATGAAAAAAGCTTACATGTTTATATTTTATTGAAATACAGGTGAAAATGTCACAAAGACATACCTCAACAACCACTGAGTATGTCACATTCACACTACAGATGATTTTTTTTTTCTTTTGATCTTTCGGGTTTGATTTCAGATAGTAATGAATTAATTAGTTTTGTTAGAAGTGTCATTGCAGTCAGCATATTAGGCTCACTATTTTTTTTATATATAATTTGTTTTGATTGACTCGATGAACAACAATATTTAAAGGGACCATTTCATGACTTTTCAATTAAAAGCTGATTTATAAATTCATCATGTTGTTTAGTTATTATTATCGTCTTAAGATAATAAGTTGATATTAAAATTTTTAAATGCAGTTTATTTATTATTTGAACAGTTGAAAGTATTTTTCAATAAGAGGGCGGGCTGTTGATTTTAAGTCGGCTGTTGAGCAATGTAGTGTTGGTAAAGGAACTGGTACTATTTAATTTAATTTTTATTGCTGTAAATAATATTTGTTATTTTATTATTGTATGTATTATATTTAAGCAAGAGTAGAAATACACGATATCGTAGTCATTTTAGTACATCTTAGCATGAAAAGCTTCAATATTTATCATTAAACATTCACATTTTATGAAAATTTTGTTAAAATTGCTCATATTTTCACTATTTTTATTTTATAACTATTGAAAAGATATTTTAACGTACAATTAAAAAAAGTAATAACAGCCTGCCTTTGGTTAATAATAAATTTTTGATTAACACATTATTTTTCACAAAATTCTTGATTTTAAGAATTCACAAGATTAAACACACTCTTAGCATTTAAACATGACAAACAACAATAAATAATAATCTGCCTACATTATTTGTCACATATACATTATTTGAAACTTATTTAGTGATTTTATATTGAAATGACTTTTTTTATGCAGTCTTTGAATATAGATCTGCCATTAAAAACATTTTTAAAAAAATTTCAAAATTTAGATATTTTTTTTTATCTTAAAAAATATTTTACTTATAATCACCTTTAATTTCCTTGATCCTGTCTTAAAATGAGCTATAAACATACCCAGTTTCATTGAAATTTGTGACAGTGAATTAAATATCTTAGGCGAACTGACATGGAATGACTCTGCTTGATTTGATTTGAAATACGCCTCAAAATATTTTTAAATATGAAATACTACTAAAAACACCCAAAATCCCACTACTTTTATTTCAGAATCAGGTAAAGAACACCTTTAAGTATATCCCCCACAAAAAATAAATTTAATAAAAATACCGCCTTTTGTTAATAATGCTATTTTAGATAATGCATTATTTTTCATAAAAAATCACGACTTCAAAGATTAAACATTTTTTTAGACACACATAAAATGTTATATAAGCGTAACAGTATTTTTTTTCATAAAATACGTACCCTATATATTATGCATAAATTATTTGAAGATGATTTGTGGAATAGATGTTGAAATATGATCATATTTATGTCATGCTACATTTGAAAATCGAGCAGTCAAGAATGCCAACTGATGGCAGTTTTAAAAATTTTGACAATTTTTTTCTCAGAAACTATTTGACCAAGGAGTAAAAAAAAATACTGGGAATCATATCTTAATAAAAGGAACAAACACACGCAGTTTCATCAAAATCTGTGATGGTGGGTTACATGCCTGCCTGAACTGACATGGAATGACCCATAATAAGAGTGGTAAAGTTACTGCTGATATAATGGGCATGATGAAGAAGTGTATGGATTTTATCACCATTTGCCTTGTTAAAGCACATCGCGATTGTGTGTCAAGTGAGACTAAATTAAAGACTTTGATAACGCATAATAAGGCATATGAGGCTCTTGCTGATAAATTTTCAAGATCAAGACCAACTGGACCGCTGGATGTTTCGCAACATGCTGCTGTTTCGACTCCAAAGGTGTCAAGAGAGTCTGATTTTTCAGTGATAGTCACTTCTTCTGGGGAGGATTCTTTGGATACTATTAAAAAGGATATTAAAGGTATTTGTCGCTCTAAATCTGATGTGCCGGTTCCTGATGATGCCGTGGTAACCAAGGCTGGTCAGCTTATTGTAAAGGTGCAGACAAGGGCAGATTCGGAGAGGTTGAAGGAGGTATTGGTGGAATCTGATAATTTAAAGGGCAGAATTAAGGTTACTGTTCCAAGAAGAAGACTCGAGAGAATTTTGATTATGAGTGTCGATCCGGAAGTTAATGAGGATTTGGTTCGGAAATCGCTGAGTAAATTGGTGAATGAGGCTAGTAGGGGTGAGCCTGGTGATTTACAGAAAGATTTGGATATGGATATAATCAGACGTATTACAACAAAGGCTGGGAAAACTAACTGGCTGATTGGAGTTAGTAAGGAGGTCTCTCAATTCGTTATTAAAAGACGCCGTATATGTATCGACTTAGAAAGGTACCGTGTGGTTGAGTTTGTTCCGATCATACGGTGTTACAATTGTCAGACTTTTGGTCATGTTGCTTCTAAGTGTGAGAACCCAGTCAAGTGTGTTAAGTGTGCTGGAGACCATACAATTAAGGATTGTAATGTGCTTAGTGAGATGTGTATCAATTGTATGGGTGTTACTGACATTGATTTGGACGCTGATCATAGAGCGGACAGTCCGGACTGTCCACAGTTTAAGGCGTACCGTTCTGATCAACTTGCTAAACGGTTGTGATAGTTGTCTTGGGTTCTTCTCAATCTTTGTCTGAACTTAACTTTGTTCAGATCAATCTTCACCATTGTTCTGATGCAACCAATGCTCTTATTCACTATATGGTTAACTTTAACATCCACTTTGCTCTCTGTCGAGACCCTTATATTTTTAATAGTTCTTTCGTTGTCTTGCCTCCTGAATGGCTTTGTTTTTTGTCTTCTTCTTGTTCTGCTGCTATTGTATGTCCTTTTAAGACCTATGCATGTGTGAAGAGTCTTAGTTTGGAAAACAGTGTGTTTATAAATATTACAGTTGAGAACGGCTACTTTATTATTGGTTCGCTATATTCTGCACCTTCAGGCAATCTTGAAGCTGATTTAAGAACTTGGTGTCATCATTATTCTGATTGTAACAGAGTGCTTATCGGTGGTGATTTTAATGTGCCATTGCTTTCAATGGGCTATTCAAGAGAGTCCGACCGCGCGGAGGTCCTTCTGGAGTACTTGATGATTACTAATCTGTCAATTATGAACTCTCCTGATTCAGAACATACTTATGTACAAGATAACAGGAAGGGTCGTCCGGATTTGACCCTGGCGGGTTTGGACGTTCTCTCGTTACTTGATAATTGGACAGTTGATGATAAAAACTTTTCGTACAGTGATCATCGTTATATCCGATTTACCCTCTCTTCTACTCCGTTACAGATTAGTCATGGCAGATTTAAAACAAAAAATAAGAATATGAAGAAATTTGATAATATGAAGCCTTTTTGCAGACAAATTGTCAGTTCTTTCACATTCATTAGCAAGAATTTTAAATTCTTCTTCATCAGATGTTTGGATGGAGGATTTTAATGATTTATTACAAGTACTTATAATGAAGTGTTTTAAGCGTGGTGTTATACAACATACTCCTACTGTAAACTGGTATGACAGTTCTCTTAGAAAAGAACGTAATAGGGTTAATGCCTTGTACAAACGGTATATGAAAAACATTGATAATTTACAGTATAAACAAAAGTATATAGCTGCCAGAAGAAAGTATAAACAAAATCTGAGAAAAGCTAAGCGTTCTGCCTGGGTAGGTTTTTGTGAGAAGACAGACAATGTTTACGGAAGTCTATACAAATTTATTTCAAAAAAATCTTTATCTAAGAATGATTTAATTTTTACCACTCTTGAAAACTCTCAAGTCTTTGATTCATATGATGATATTGCGGAAAATCTTATGTCAGAGAACTTTGAGGTAAATAATCCTCCTCTGAATACATTTGAATATATCTGTAATGTTAATTTTGAAGATTCTGATGATTTTGTTCCAATTACTAAAAGAGAATTATTTTTTGCTATTAGTCGACAAGGAAATAATAAGGCTCCCGATTACGATGAGATAGATGCGCTGATTATCAAGAACCTTTGTAAAAATTTTACAGATTTTATGATTTCTTTATTCAATACCTGTTTGAAGTTTGGACACTTCCCGAAATGCTGGAAGAAAGGCATTATAATATTTTTTCGCAAACGTAACCGTGATCCCAAGTTACCGAAATCTTATAGACCAATAACACTTCTTCCTATCATTGCAAAGGTTTTTGAAAGAATAGTTAAGATCCGAACCGTTACAATGTTGGAATCTATGTCATATTTGGATGATGGACACCATGGTTTTAGAGAATCACGCAGCACAATTTCAGCTCTTGCAGCTCTAAAGAAAATAATTAAGGAAACACTTTCAGAATTCAAATATTGTTCGCTCATCTCTTTTGACGTGGTTGGAGCCTTTGATGAGATGGATTGGTTTATCTTGGCTGAATTAATTGATGAACTTCCGATTTATGAGTATTTAAAAACGACTTTAAAGAATTATATCAGTCATCGTCTCATAGGATTCAAGTTTGTTAGAGGCATAAGATGGTTTAGAATCTTCCGGGGCTGCCCGCAGGGTTCCTGTTTAGGACCCCTGCTTTGGACCATTGTTGCTGATAAGATTATCAAAACTTATAAGCGACACAGTCAAAAAATTATTTCTTATGCTGATGACTCTGTTATTGTTGAAGGCAGTGATACAAGACCTGCACTTGAGAATACCATCAATGCTAGCATTTCCCACTTTGCTGCAGCCTGTAGTGGTTTACATCTGTCAATTAGTGTTGAAAAATCTGCTTCAATGCTTTTTGGAAAATATATATCAAGAAAGCGTCGACCTATTTTTAAACTCCAGGGTAGGAGCATATCTGTTAAGGATAATTTGCTGTACTTGGGATTTTATCTTGACAGTAGATTCCATTGGTTGGAACATCTCGATATGGCCCGCGATAAAATAAAAGATATTACTTGTAATATCCAAAAGACAAGAATTCGTGATAAAGGATTACCACTTGAGTTTCTAAAAATTTGGTACAATTCAGTGCTAAAGAACCAGATTACTTACGGTTACGAAATTTGGTTTAATGATTTACGGAGCCATGGAATTAAGCGTTTATCCTCATGCCAAAGGCTATGTCTCTTATCTATCATTCGCGCATATCGGTCAATATCAACACAGGCACTTTGTGTACTTTCAGGAGTTCCTCCAATCGAAGTAGAATTAAAACAACTGGCTTTATGTTTTGAAGTTCAGAATAATGATGGTTCAGATTGGATAGAAGATGTTTATGTTTCAACAGATCGTTTGATGAAAAAAGTTTATACTTTTCACTATCCCTACTTTTATTATGATCATCATGTCAATTTCGTACGTGCTATTACTGAGAAGGTCCCTTTGTACAACCACCCAGTTTTATATACAGATGGTTCTAAGATGCCTACGGGCGTTGGAGCCGCTTTTGTGGTATTTTTGAAAGAAGATATTATCTTTGAGAAGAGAATTAGACTTAAATTATTTAATACGGTATACCAGGCTGAACTTACCGCCTTAGATTCCGCAATTGAGTGGTGTAGAGACTCCTCATACAGTGTATTCCACATTTATACAGACAGCTTGTCCTCAGTTCAAGCGCTTCAAAATCTTTTTCCAACGGACGAAATTCTTTTTAATATTTATACGAATTTACGACTATTGCATAATAAAACTATTAATATAGGCTGGATTAAATCCCACGTTGGTTTCGTCGGAAATGAGCGCGCAGACTACCTTGCCAAATCAGTCACTGAGACTGGTACATTTGATGCTGAAATAAACATTCCTATCCCTGTTTCGTTTGTGAAGCAGTTCTACAAAAGCAATATTATTAAAATTTGGCAGAACGAATGGTCTTATAGCGATAAGGGAAGAGACACGCATAGTATTATTAAAAAAGTGGATACCTCATTTTTGTGTTTCTCGCAAGTCCATGCCTATTTTATATCTGCACATGGAGCATTTCCTAGTTATCTTTATAAAAGGGGAAAACGCCAGAGTGATAAATGCCTATGTGGAAACATCGGTGATGTCAAACATTATCTGTTTGGTAAATGTCCATTGATGCCTACTTCATTTAACTTTATCCGTAACCGGACACTTAGCTGGAACATGCGTAACATACTGCTCTCGAAATCAAATTATCACAGACTCAGACTTATTTACAACGAACTAAATAAGCATTTTTCGTTTATAAAATATAAATTTTGATTTTTAATCTTTGTTTTATTTTAACCACTTTTCCTGCGCCAGGGCGCTCTTTGTAACTTTTACTTTTTTTTTTTGTCATTGTATTTCTTGGGCTATTCCCCAGCTGTGGTTTTGCAGGTCGCAGAGGGTACTTTTCTGTCAGGGGTTCATGCCTATGCCATTTTTGGTTGGCTCCCTGGCAGAGTGATCCTGATCCTGTAAAGGTCCTTTGCTGCATACTCTGGCTAAAGCTGTGGTTCTCCTGTTGTATTTGAATAAAAGAACATATAGCAGTCATAAAAAAAAATCACCAAAAAGTAAAAATTAATCCACGCTCACAAATATTCAACTTCATTTTGTTTTATGTTTGCACGGATTTTCATTATGCATGAAGTCTCATGGCATTATTTACCATTATTATTTTTTTTTAATGTTTGCGAAAATATTTCTATTTAGAATGACTTTGAAAATGTCGCCGTTTGTGCGATGAAACGTGCGTAAATCTAAATAAAGGCATTATATCACTTTTATAGCACTTTTTAGCTTTGGATAGTTGTAGTTTTTTTTCATTTGTAATACTTAATTATATTTTTGAACAGGTATTTAACCATTTGCGGTCGAAGTACTCCTCCCATGCGCAGGCATATCTTACACGAATTTATTCGGTTGACAGCATTTTTTTAAAGAGACAATTTTTACTTACAGTCTGATAACATGTGCAAGTGAAATTAAAAAAATATATATGCTTTTAAAGTACAATGGTGCAAATAGAATTAAAAAATAAAATCATGTATATAAAGCTTGGAGGGCTATTTGCCGACATTCGACAACAAAGGGTTAAAACATTCTTGACTATTAAGCCTTTGAACTCCGGCGCCATTTATACAAATTTTATTCTATTAGCACGTCTTTTTTAGAAGAAGTTTCCTTCAAGTACACAAATTCAAAAATGCTCTGACTAAATAAAGTAAATTCTATTTTCCTTCATTACTGGAGCCAAAAACAAATTTTCCAAAGAAAGATGATGTTTCCGCAGAGGAGACAACGGAGTGCTAAGGGTTAAACGATCTAAATTTAATTCTAAATTAATACGTTATTTTAATTTAACATATACTGAAAATAAAATTGAAAAAATCAATTTTTATGTCAAATGATGATACCATTTTTTTGAACAAAATTAAATAGAATTACTATTCATTATTATTTATTTAGTTTCATTTCTTATATCATGAATCTGATAGGTTATGAAAAATATTATGCAAGGCATAGTACAATAACTAACTCTTTTTCTGATACAGTTGAAATAATATATATATATATATATATATATATATATTAGGGTGGGCCGAAAAAAACTTTTTTTTTATTTTCGATGATGGGTAGTGCGGAAAAGTGGCCACTAGTGGCACCAAGTTCACACAAAAAATTTGAGATTTTTAGGACAATTCCTATATTTGCCGCTTTTGGCTTGAAGTTTTGCTAAAATGCTGATTTTTGAACTTTTTTAGCAAAAATTTTTAAAATGTTAAATTAAACTTATTTTAATCTTATTTACTTGAAAAGGCATATTTAATGTTCCAAATGCATAAATAAGCTCTGATAATGTATTATTTAGTTGCTATGTGTATTTTAAATTAGACGATTTTTATAGCCTTTTCGCGTTTAAGTGAGCAAAAGTTGCATGTATTGTTTGAATCTTTCAACGGTTTTTCTCTTTTGTCTTGTTTATGTCCCTTGGTCTTCCTTATTTTTTTCGATGCTTTAAGGGTCATATATTTGGGTGACGGACAGCAGAATCCCTCAGAAACAGATCTGGAAGGAGAGAAGGGGGTGAGGTGAGAACTTAAGCTAATGCAGTGACTCATCGCGATGTTGGGGGAGTGAAGGAGCAAATACAAGAGGGGAGAAAGTGCGATAAGGGATGCTTATTATTTTCAGTGCTCAGTTTCTCTGAGACATGGTGGACGCTATGTGAGACAGGAATATGCATTTAGGAGTGTTTGGCTTTGAAGGCCCTGGTTCAAATTCAGATTCAATCGAACTGCTTGCTTGAAAGCTCCCACTACTTGAATCTTCCAACAATATAACTGTCTTTGATCTGGATCTAACCCCACTCGTTGAAGGCTTTGTCGCAGAATCACTATTCCTCGTTGAAATTGTATCCCTTTTCATTTTCAGCGATATTTTCTTTGCATGAGTTTTGCTTGTTTTTAAATCAATATTTCCGATAAACATTTTTCGAACGGTTCTTTGATCCTTCAAGAAGTTCACCTCCCGATGTGGAACTTTACGTCTGATGTCGCAGCTACAATTGTTCAAGCCTCTACACTTACAAGCCGCAATATCAAAGAGAGAGGTTTCCGCATTTCGTAAGAAATGTTCGCCGATCGCCTTGCCCTTAACGCTCGCATGATTAGATGATTTCTCCAATGATCTATATTCATTGTAATAGTTTTTAATCTTTCCGTTAATTGTTCGTTGGGAAACCACTGGTATGGAAGATTTTATCCAGATTTCGGAAACTTTTTCTCCTACCATTTTAATGATATCATCCACTGGTTGAAGATAAATATCTCGATTTTCTTCTATATCGCTTCGCAACCAATAGTATGATGTCAGCATTAGTTGGCAGTTGCAAGTCTTTCAATTTGCACGGTGCCCCAAAATGGCTACTTTTCACGCTATCACATGCCTTTACTTGATCATGAACTTTCGAACTACCCATTTCTAAACTCGTCGTAATAAAACGCACAAAACACAGTAAAGGCACGTTAAACGATCCAAAAAGCAATGTATTGCACAAGAAAAAGCTTTTACTTTCACACAACAAATGTCACAGGGAAACCGAGCACTGAAAAATAATAAGCATCTCTTATCGCACTTTCTCCCCTCTTGTATTTCCTCCTTCACTCCCCCAACATCACGATGAGTCACTGCATTCGCATAAGTTCTCGCCTCACCCCCTTCTCTCCTTCCAGATCTGTTTCTGAGGGATTCTGTTGTCCGTCACCCAAATATATGACCCTTAAAGCATCGAAAAAAATAAGGAAGACCAAGGGACATAAACAAGACAAAAGAGAAAACCGTTGAAAGATTCAAACAATACATGCAACTTTTGCTCACTTAAACGCGAATAGGCTATAAGAATCGTCTAATTTAAAATACACATAGCAATTAAATAATACATTATCAGAGCTTATTTATGCATTTGGAACATTAAATATGCCTTTTCAAGTAAATAAGATTAAAATAAGTTGAATTTAACATTTTTAAATTTTTTTCTAAAAAAGTTCAAAAATCAGCATTTTAGCAAAACTTCAATCAAAAAGCGGCAAATATAGGAATTGTCCTAAAAATCTCAAATTTTTTGTGTGAACTTGGTGCCACTAGTGGCCACTTTTCCGCACTACCCATCATCGAAAATCAAAAAAAAGTTTTTTTCGGCCCACCCTAATATATATATATATATATATAAACAAAGTTTTCTCGCAACATTTTCCCTATTATCCAACTTGCAATTTAAAATATCGGATTTATTTACTAAACATGGAAATAAATCGAGACGGAAAAAGATACCTTTTCAGAAAATTGGAATTTGAAAGAGAATTGGAGAAAATATACATTGAAAGAATATACTGGATTTTCTGCATTGTAAAAAGGGAGAATGTGTAACGAACGCATTACCGACGTTGTTTGCAGTATCCTTTCAAAATAAATTTGGAGGACAAATAAGCTGATCGAAACGAAAAAGATATAGTACTGAAGCTCATATAAGAATAAAAATTGTACTTGAACTCGATGTGAAAATTTCTATTTTATGTTTTTAGCGAATTGTTGATTTAAATTGGTAACTGAACTCTTTGCGAAATTTATCAGTCTTATTATTTTGTTTTTATGCTAAGAACTCTATTAGTGTTTTCGATAA
Organism: Maratus speciosus; assembly: GCA_963932465.1. Lineage (NCBI taxonomy): Eukaryota > Metazoa > Arthropoda > Arachnida > Araneae > Salticidae > Maratus > Maratus speciosus. Next base: position 111,196,120 of record OZ010793.1, on the reverse strand, counting down.
ATTGGAGCATTTGTAACCCTAAACAAAATTGTTATTTAATATACTATTTATCAATAAAAAATTTCTTCTTTTTCTAAATCTGCTATGCTTTTTTTAGTTTTTTTTCGCACATTTCCATGAAAAAACTCATTTATAACAGTAATATGCTGCATGTGTACCAGTAGTTCACATACTAAAGAATATGTTTTTGTGTTTTGCATATAATAAAATGTTTTTCCCTGAAGGATGTTTTCAATCCAAAGGAGAACTTTATGACATAAGTTTTGATTTATTTTTGTTCGGAAATGCATGAAACTAGAAGGTGTTGTTGTTCAGAAGCTATGTAATCGAACTGTGTTTTCCTTTATTGGAAACGTAATGGATCTTTGAGAAAATAGTGTCAAAGAGGGAGTTTTGAACCAAATTTCCAAACGAAAGAAGAATAACCACTCAAGGAAGGGAGAAAAACGTCTTTGTCATGTGATCAAAACAACTTAAAACTCAATAGGGAATTTGTTTACCAAAAAATAGAAAACACAGTTTGTTTCCAAACCGCTTACATAGTCCGGCCTTCCAATTTTATATCTTTCCGTTAATAATGAATTGAACAGAACAGTTGTGAACAGCCTTAACAGAAATTTAAATATATCTGTACTTTTACCGATCCATGAAAACGACGCACTACTAAATGAAGTATTTTTATAATAAATCTCCTTCTACAAAAAATCAAAAATTCCGGTCCTATATCGTCTATGGTTTAAGACCGCATAGATATGCTAATCTTAAGAAAATGGAAGAGTTTAGATTTTCATTTTGATCTTTAACTAAGAAACAAGACTCATATTATATCAAATATAAACCTAATTATTTAATATTTAAAGGCAAAAAAAGTAATAGTTTTCATTGAAATCTGAGAAATTGCAGAAAAGAAATTTCGTTCTTTATCATCTTTATAAATGTTATAGTCACACTTGTTCATGTCGTTTTAACTTCCCTTTGTTCAACAATTGTTTACGCGTTCTTTAAGCATTGCTTCCCAATATATTTTTTAATTACTCGTAAGGTGTTCGGACTTACCCAAGCAAATGAGGATTTAAAAAAAAAAAAATTGTAAAAAAGGAACTTGTAAAGGCGAACATTAGTTTCATTTTGTAGAATGGCCTCTTATTAAAAATGCTATGTATAACAATATAAAAAAGTTTAATAGCTTAAACTGTGCTAGTATTTAAGAATTTTGAAAACCAGCAAATATTAAAACAGCAATAAAATAAAAATAAAATAACCTTTTCAACAGAGATGGATATACCGTAATGGCAGATTCTTAGTCTTCTCGAGAGTTAGTCATTTTAACCAGTACCGCTAGAATTCTTCACCAAGTCAAAATGGAGAAATCCGGTTTCAACCCACTGTAAGGTTCCCATATTTGTGAGAAAGGAACGCGAATTTTTCTGAAGCGCTTTCTTTTAAAAAGAATAAATATAACTTGAATATGTAAAAGGAGATTAAGGAGTATGCTGCTCCGAAAATTCTAACCTTACAAAGAAATAAATTACAACAAATGGTATTACTTTATTGGACTGTGATGGAGTACTTTGTTCGTGTTTTTAAAAAAGTTATAAAATAAGTATATTCTTATTATATGTTTTTTGACTATCATAAGTTTTTATTAATTGCGTAATTTTAATTATGAGTTTAAGTTAGGGATTGGCGTTTTTTATGGTATTAGGATAAATCATGCTAATACCACGTTAAAAACTATTCCTGTGTTTATTCTTTACCAAAAAAAAAAAACCCGTTAAATGAATATATGAAGTAATATAATAGATGACGCAAAAAAGACATCGTCTTCGCCCAATGGTATGAGGCAGTGCCGGAAAGAGATATTTACTTTCTTCTACAGGAGGAAAGTATTGGATTTGTGAAAAAATTAGACTTCCGGTTTTCGACGAATTTATACGTTTTTGAAAGTCCCGAACGCGATGTGACTGTTTTTAAAAAGTGTTTGTCTGTATGTGACACAAATTTTGTGGGCGCTCTATCTCAAGAACTAACGCACAGAATTTAATAAAAAAATTCTTTCAGTTATACATTTATGTAAATTGGTGCTGATTAGTTCTTGGTAAATAGCCCGATATATGGAGTTGCTAAGCTGTATTTTACAAGAATTCCACAATAGCTCTTTCTCAAGAAGTAACGCAGTCGCTGACATCAGTTATTAAATGATACAGTTTTGGTGTCAATCCCCGCTGAAATGCTGCATTTTTGACGATTTCCGCTATAGCTCTATCTCAAGAACTAATGCACGGATCTTCATCAAACTTCAGATTCAGTTAGACCTTCACATAAGTTGTTGTTTATTAGGTTTTAATGTTAATCGCCCAATAGGTGGCACTACTATCTGCGTATTCTACAATTTCCGCAATAGTTTTATCTCAAGAAGGGATGCACGGATTTTAATCAAATTTCAGATTCAGTTATCAAGTTGACTTAAGTTGTTGCTTACTAGGAATTTCATCAAAATTCATATGCTATTAGACCTTGACATAAGTTTTTGCTGATAAGGTGTTCGTATAAATCATATAACAGTTGGCGCTGCTATGCTGTTTTCGTCACGATTTTGGCGATAGCTTTATCTCAAAAACTAATGCACGGAATCAGGGCCTGATTAGCAATGGGGCACACTTACATCAATAAATTTTAAAAGAAATGTTCGGCTTATCTAAATGCCGTATTCATGTAAAATTTGTGTCATTAATCAGGGAGCATTTTCTGTTTCTTTTTACTGGTGGGAATGTGCCCCGTTGGTAATCAGGCGCTGCACGGAATTTAATCAAGTTTTATATCTTGTTACGCTTTCACAAAAACAGATCCTTATTAGGCTAGGGTGCATATATCGCGACAGGTGTCGCTTTTATACTTTTCGAAATGGATATTTTGGTTGCAGACGTCTAACAGGGTAGATGTGAAGATTAAAATATTTATTTGAATGATGCGATACTTATATCTACTTTATAAATGCACACTTGTAGAGAATTCAACGAACCTATACTTTTTACTTTCTTCTATCTTTACAAAAAGAAAGTATTGGATTCATGAAAATTTCGAATTCCGGGTTTCGACGGATTTACACGTTTTAGGGGTCAGAGAACCCGAAAAACATGTTTTTACAAAATGTCTGTGAGTCTGTCTGTCTGTGTGTGACACAAGTTTTGTGGGCGCTCTATCTCAAGAACTAATCAACGGAATTTAATAAAAATTTATATTCAGTTAGTCCGTGATATAAATTGGTGCTGATTAGTTTTTGGTGTAAATCGCTCAACAGGTGGTGCTGCTATGTACCATTTTTCACGATTTCCACAATAGCTTAATCTACAGAATTAATACACGCACTTTCATCGAACTTCAGATTCAGTTAGTCCTTAACAGGAATTGCCGTTTTATACACTTTTGGTGTAAATCGCTTAAAAGTTGGCGCTGCTATGATGCATTTTTTTGCGATTTCCGCAATAGCTCTATCACAAGAACTCTGATTTTCCACAAACTTCATATTCAGGTATACCTTGATATGAATTACTACCGTTTATGTTTTGGTGCAAATCGCTCAACAGGTGGCGCTGCTATGCTGCATTTTTCAGAATTTCCACTATAGCTCTATCTGTATAACTAATGCACGCATTTTCATAAAACTTCAGATTCATGTGTACCGTGATATCAATTAGTGCTGTTTATGTTTTGGTGCAAATCGCTCAATAGGTATCGCTGCTATGCTACATTTTTCAGAATTTCCGCTATAGCTCTATCTCAATAACTAATGCACGAATTTTCATCAAACTTCAAATTCATATATACTTTGATATGAACTGCTGCTAAATTGATGTAATTTTTTGTATTATTTAAACGATTTAATTGACGTGATTTATACAGAAGAATGTTTTATGATGGCCACACTGTTGCCAGATTGGGGACTCTTTTGTTCCCAGATTGTTAATTGCCACCCCTTTTTTTAAATAGAAATATTCGTCCTATTTAAAAATAGATTAAAACTTCTGAAAAATAAGGCGAATTCTACTATTTTAAAAAGGTCTACTATCTGACAACACTGTTTCAGAATAACAACAACACTGTAAAAAAATACAACCCGTTTTCCTGTAGGAATCGGAAAAAATAGTTGCCTTTATCGTACCGGAAAAATTTTCTACCCAGCTCGGAATAAAATCCATAAAATCGGAATAAAATCCGTAAAATAACGTTTTATTGACTATTTCCTTTTTTTTACGAATTTTATTCCGAGCTGGGTCAAAAAATTCTCCGGTATGATAAGGGTAACTATTTTTCCTATTCCTGCAGGAAAACTGTTCGGATTTTTTTTTACAGTGAATAATAAATATTTCATGCTCTTCAGGAAAAAAAGGAAATCAGAAATGTCTCTTACAGACTTAAATTTAAAATTTTCTGTAACTGTTAAGAGAACAAAGATTTTCGCATAACGAACTATCGATATTATATTAATATTATGATTAACAATGGAAATATATATAAAAAAAAATAAAATGGCTTTTTTATATAATACAGTGTAAAAAAAATGCGACCAGTTTTCCTGTAGAAATCGGAAAAACAGTTGCTCTTATCGCACCGGAAAAATTTCCAACCCAGCTCGGAATAAATTCCGTAAAATACCGCTTTATTGACTATTTTCTTTTTCTACTGATTTTATTCCGAGCTGGGTCTGAAAATTCTCCGGTACGATAAGGGCAACTATTTTTCTGATTCCTACAGGAAATCTGGTCGGATCTTTTTTACAGTGTATTAAGCACTGAAACATTTTATTTTGAGTAAAATACTTCGCTATAGTATCTGAAAGCAAATCATTAATTTATTTATTTCGCTAAATAACCATTAGCATTAAAATTAATACGACTTTATAATAACTTTTCCGTTCATTTCCTTTTCAGAAATCCCATTTCTTTTATAAATAAAACAGTTTTTTATGACCTTGCTCTAAGTTATGCTTCCGTAATTAGTTTTCTAAATTATCTTACGAGCAGCAACTGATGATGATATATTTATAAATGAAGCATTAAATTTTTACTGAGATTGTTAGCTAACGATTAAGTAATTTTACTCAATATCTTTTTTTTTATGTTTGTTCGATGTTATGTCAATACAGATGGTTCTGTAAAAAAATTATTATCGGGAAATTTGTTTCTAGAGCAGTTAAGAAAGTTGGAATCGCTTCATATTGAAAATAAATGCTATTGACTGTGAAATGGTTGCACTGCGTGAAATAAAATACGAAATGCTTCGGTACGAAATTTCCGAAACCAACGGTTGAAAAATAATCTGATTATAGTTAAGTTCAACAAGATTTTATTTCTTCATTTAATTTAAATTTTCTCTTCAACTTTAAAAAAAGAAGCAAGTATCTTTTAGCCACCACAAAATTTTCTTCTTGGTTTCTTTCCGTTAAGCGGTATACTCCAAAATGCCCCCAATACTATGTTACGGTATGACTGAATATCATGTTTTACGAAATTCGGTTCATTAGTCCTCGAAATACAGCTCTCACGGCATAGGGTAAAGTAGTGATGGGCGATTCTGGAAAATTTGAGAATCGATTAAAATCGACATCGTATAAAACAGAATCGATCGCCATAAGAATCGATTCCCAAATTCTAGAATCGATACTTGAATCGATATTTCGATGTTCACCGATTCACACAGATAAGCTGAAAAATAGTAATTCCAAAACGTAGCGAATCAACAGGGCCGTAACGACTATCCCTCACATTCCATTTATGGGGGTCATAGACAATGTTAGCGGCCCAGAAGTAAGCTACTACAGACCTTTGAGTCAAAAAATAAGGTTTTTTAACTTTTAAAATTGTTATTTTTAAGATGTAATTTTAATAATAATTTATATTATATTTAAATTTATCTTTAAAAAAATCTCGGTCAAATAAAAGAAAAAGAAAGAAATGATTTTTTTTTTTAATCCGGAAAAGATGTACTTTCTACTCTAACTCTTATTTCCTTCAACCAAACAGATGGGGACTTACTTCCTATAAACGTCATTCTTAAAAATGCGCAGATGAGCGAAATTTTGAAGACTCTAAATTTATTTAAAAAGTTAAATGGTTTTTCAGTCTTTTTAGGGTCTCCTATAAGTGTGGGGGAAATGCAAATATTGCAAGTCTTCTTTTAAAATAGCTGTTATGAATGTAATTAACCAATCATCACATACTAATTATCCCCCAATTAATAATCAAAATTCGCCTTTTAATAATATATTTAACTAAAATTTCTTTCCCTTTTTAAAATATATATCTCCTTATCTCATTTACAGTTTATAAATATCTTTCTTTTTAATGTTTACCAAATATTCAGCTGTTAAGAAAAAAAAAAGTTCCATCCTAGAGCCATTAACAATGAAATGACATACTTTTCTCTGGTTGACAAATAAATAAAAGTACATTCCTTGATTATATGTTTTTTTTTGTTGTTGTTGTTTTTCCCAGCAGTAATCTAAAAACTATAAACAGTTATTGACTCATTCGCTGACATGCAGAGTGCACTCACTGAAACAATAATAAATAAAAAAGAAAAGTATCGAGTTAAACTGATGGCATTGAGATCACAGTCTATTCATACTAATTGTATTTTATACTCTTACTTCAAAGAATGATGCCTTTCGAAGAATAAATTAAGTCGTATTCAGCCCCCCCCCCCCCCCGTCACATATCTATACTTAAACAATAAGCCTCCAAATCTCATCAGGGAAGGGCGTTATCAGAATAAACTGGTTACCAAATTTGAAGCAAATCACGTAGAAAAACCCACATATCTAAATTAAGGGGGGTTAGCCCCTGTCCCTCCCTTTATACTTAAACAATGAACCTCCAAATTTAATCAGGGAAGCGTCTTATCAGAATTAACCGGTATACCAAAATTGAAGCAAATCTGATAATTCTGCATGAAAAACCCATCTATCTAAGTGGGGGAATAGCCCCCGTACCCCCCTCCTTTATGCTTAACCAATGAACCCCCAAAACTAATCAGGAAAGCGCCTTATGAGAATGAACCTAGAAAAAAAATTTGAAGCAAATCGGATATTTCTATCGAGAGTTATCGCGTTACGTATATACGTACATACATACATACAGAAATTGCGGGCACATTAGCTCTCATGCTTTGATAGCCTGTGAGCTAAAAAGAAAAGTGCCCAGTTAAACTGATGGCATTGAGCTCACAGGCTATTCGCACTAACTGTATTTTATGCTCTTATTTCAAAGAATAATGCACCTCGAAAAATAAACTAAGGGGCGGGGGGTGGGGGGGAATTATCCCTCCCCGTGGAATTGCCCCTCCCCGTTTCCCCTCTTTATATTTAACCAATGACCCTCCGAATGTCATCAGGGAAGCGCCTTATCGAAATAAATCGGTTAACCAAATTTGAAGCAAATCGGATGGAAAAACCCATTTGTCTAAATTAAGGGGTATTAGCCCCCCCATTCTCCCTTTTATATTTAACCAATGAACTTCCAAATCTAATTAGGCAAGCGCCTTATCAGAATAAAATGGTATACAAAATTTGAAGTAAATCGGATAGCAAAACCCATCTATCTAAATTAGGGAGGGTATTATCCCCTCGTTCCCCCCTTTAGACTATAACAATGAACCTTCAAATATAATCAGAGAAACTCGTTATCAAATTTAACCGGTATACCAAAATTTGAAGAAAATCTGATAATTCTGCATGAAAAACCCATTTATCTAAGTTAAGGGGGGGGGGGGGATTAGCCCCCGTTCCCCCCTTTATACTTAACCAATGAACCCCCAAAACTAATCAGGGAAGCGCCTTAGCAGAATGAACATAGAAAAAAAATCGAAGCAAATCGGATATTTCTAATAAGAGTTATCGCGTTACGTGCTTACATACATACATACAAAACCGACAGGCACATTAGATCTCAGGCTTTAATAGCCTGTAAGCTAAAAAATGCCAAGAACGTGTAACTAGGGAGGTGGGAGGAGGGACAGAAAATGAAAGAGGACGTTAAAAGCTTTCCAACAATATGTTACACGAGATGGTTTGGAGGAAACAATAAATATGCCCCCCGGGGGACAGGTAAGTCTCAAACGGTGGGAGGGGCGACCTCAAATGTATCTTTGGTCAAGGTTTCAAAATGTGGATTTATAATAAAATATAACGAGAATTGGGCATTTTTAAAATAACATGCATATTTTGAACGGACTTGTAAATTAAGATTGGCGAGGAAGGGGGGGGGGCGGAAAGGATTAGAAGGGACGAACTTGAAAAATACAACATAATAAACTAGTAACCCGAATAACTATGCTTCTAAACAAAAGTATAACGATTTAACCTAGTATTCAATTCAGGGGGTGACCCGGGGGAACATTGGAATGTCCCTCCCGAAACTTTTGAAATTTTATGCTTTTAAATGGACAAATGTGCATCCCCCTTACGGAACTCTAAAATTCCCCCCCCCCCCCATCCCGACCGGAGCAGTAAAGCAATCAACCGCCATTCAACACTGAACCTAGAAAGAAAAAAAAAGGCTCTTATACAAAATTTTACAGCAATTCTGCCACTAAAACAGTAAAATTGGAGGAATCTATTCAACCCGAATCGTAGATCATGCGCGATGCGATTTGAATTGAAGTAAATCAAAAAATAACGATTTCAGCCGCATCTAAAAATGGGCATCGAATCTGAACTGAATCGATTCGCCCGAATCTAAAGAATTGAAGTAAATAAAAAAATAGCGATTCTGTACGCATCTAAAGATCGACATCGAATCTGAACTGAATAGATTCTTCATTTCTGATCTTAATTTACTGGCAGAATCGATAAGGTCATTTTTTCTTGCTTTCTTTTGTCTTTTGAAAAAGAAAGCGTTGAATTCGTGAAAAATTTCGACTTCCGGTTTCCGAAGGATTTATAGTTTTAGAAGATCTTCTCTGGAATACGATTTGACTATTTTTATACATTGTCTGTCTGTCAGTCTGTCTATTTGTTTGTCTCTGACAGAAAAACTGTGGCCGGTCTATTTCAAGAACTAATGCATGGAATCTGTTGAAACTTTAGATTCAATTAGACTTTCATATAAATTTGTGCTGATTACTTTTTGATGTAAATCTACCGGCAGGTGGCGCTTCTATGCTGCATTTTTCCGATTTTCGCAATAGTTCTATCTCAAGAACTAATGCACGGGTTTTCATCAAACTTCACATTCAGTTAGACGTTGGCATAAATTGTTGCATATTAAATTTCGGTGTAAATCGCCCAACAGGGGGCGTTGCTATGCAGATTTTATCAGCAGTGTTGAATTCAGACAATTTTCTCCGGGAGGGATTTCTGCGGATCCAGAGAGGGGCAGTTCAGAGGGGAAGGGGATTGGACTTTTGTACATCAAGCATAAAATCTCAAACCTTCTGGGGGGACATTTGAATGTTGCACAGGGGGGGGGCGCATGTCCCTCCGGGCTACCCCCGGAATTCAACACGTTTTTCTGGATTTAAACGATTTTAGGGATCATATCTCAAGAACTAATGAACGGAATTTCATCAAACTTAATATTCTGTCATAAGTTGTTCATGAATAGGTTTTCGTGTAAATGATATAACAGACTGTGCTGCCATGCTGCTTTTTTTTTAGCAGTGTTGAATTCAGATATTTTTCTCCGGGAGGGATTTCTGTGGTTCTGGAGAGGGACATTCTAGAGCTTCGGGGGGGGGGGGCGGAGGAATTGGACCTTTGTCCATTAAGCATGAAATCTCAAATCTTCATGAGGGACATTTCAATGTTCCGGGGGCGGGGGCGGGGGGTTTCCACACGTACCAGCCCCTGAATTTAACACTGTTTTTCAGAATTTACAAGATATTAGCGATAATATCTCAAGAAGTAATGACCGGAATTTCATCAAACTTAATATTATGTGTCATTGACATAAGTTGTTCCTGAGTTTTTCGTGTTAATCATGTAACAGGCTGCGCTGCTATACTGTTTTTTGCATGATATTCGTGACAGCCATATCTCAAAACTAATGCACGGAATTTAATCAAACTTCATATTCTGTTACACTTTCAGATAAATAGATCCTTATTAGCCTTGTACTGCCCAACAGCTGTCGCTTTTATGCTCTTTGAATTGGGATTTTCCGTTGCGGACATCTAGGCTAATATCAGACGAACGTCTTTTTGCGCGCTTTTTTTTCGCTTTTACACCGTCCCTACACATGCTAGCGAAGGTGTAGGGATGGCGTAAGAGCGAAAAAAGCGTGCAAAAAGACGTTCGACTGACCTTAGCCTAAGAGGGTGTGGGCCGAAATTCAATGATTTGTTAGGAAAACGCAATGCTTATATTTTCTTTTAAAAGGCGCATACTTCAAAGAACCTATGCTTTTTTAATCCTCATGATGCGCATATGTTATCATTTAAATTTGACACTGTGATAGCGAAATTTGAAGTTTTAACATTTATGAGGCAGATGAAAGTTGTCGGATTGGCACATCCAACTACTTTATCTTCAATTTTTGAAGGAAAATGAAAATGATATTACCTTATTTTTTCTTAGAGACATCGATTAAAAAATTCATAGTATCGATTAAATCGAGTTGGCCATAGTATCGATTAAATCGATTAAAAAAATCGAAATCGCCCATCACTAGGGTAAAGTGCCCATATTTCGTCCCCCTTAACTTCTCAGCTTCTGCGAAAGTGGCGCCACATATGACGCAAGGCACAAGGGGCGGAAGGTAAAAGGGGTCAGTGTTGAACGTTTCGTTCGTCAAGACGCATACATAAATTAAAGACGGCAAATTTCCTATTTTTAGAAGACCCCAGCTCTTATTACGTCGTTTGTAGAACGTTATTTACTGAACTGTAAGTGTTTATTTCTTATTCATTGCATGTATTTTACGTTTGTAAGATGCTGACAGTAGCATACTGTGAGTTTTAGGACGCTCAGTTCATCTTACAGGAACTGAAGCTCCGTCATATTGAGAAGTAGCGTGGTCCCAATTTCGTCCCCCTTACAGTTCTGATTTTCGTCCAGGGTACGAAATTAGGAATGCTTTTTCCATTTTTTTCCTCATGTTTGGATGGTTAATGTTTCGTTATGCTATTCTTCCACTGATAATTAGTACATTTCTTTGTGTCTTATTTTAATATAAATTAAATTACCTACTCATTTAGAAATAAATTTTGATTTAGTTATAAGTTAAGCCCCGGCGTACTGGATATTTTGGGGGGACGAAATTAGGGCCATTTTTTTCTTCTGTATTTTTTAGATGCTTTTGAAAAACAATTTTTTTTATTGTTAAAATATTTTTCTACGAAATTTGTTTATGGTTCTATGTGCATGGGTAGTTAGTCTATGTAAAATCCAAATTTAGTAGATTTTCACTGAAATTTACTAATTTCATGGGCCTAAAAGTGACTGGGGGACGATAATAGGGCACCTTACCCTACTTGCCAACGTTCCGTTTTTATATATTTAACATTTACTGGCCACCGTTGAGAGGGACACCCTGTATAAATGTTACCGTTAAACACGATGTGAATGTTACTCAAGTTTTATAAAAAAAAATAGTTAATCCGGAATTTTTAATTATAACTTATAATTGTATTATACCTCTTGCTTCTGCATGATTTGTTATAATATCACTTTTCTTTAAAAGTATTTTTCCATTTTTTATTATTAACTTTATTGTATTAAAAATTTTATAGTAGTTTTATATTAGTTAGACTTTTTACCTCAATGGCTCACTCATTTTAAGACAATCATCAATTTACTGGGCGTAAAGTTGCTGACAACTCGGAAGCCCCTGAATGTGCAAACACTGTTAAGCCACTGTTAAAGCATGATTTGTATTAATTTACTGGCAGAAGTACCCGGCATCGCCCGTGTCAATTATAAGGAGCTTTCCTGGTAAGATCAATTAAATCGAATTAATACGGCAATCAAAATAACTTAAATTTGTGCATTCCCATCCAAAAATCGTTAAAAAGACAATCAGAAAACATGACATTATTGTTTCACAACGACAGTAAAATCCCTGAGCTTTAATAACAGAATGCGCGTTTCTTTCGCGGCTGTAAGAGAAAATATGTGATTTTCCTGACAATGCGACACCTAGTTGGAAGAAGAAGTTGTAGGGTTTCGCTACTGCATGGCTTGCTCTTTTTCCCTGGTCTTTGTCTAAAGCAGCTTATAAAATGATCACTGCTTAAAAGAAGCCAATTTGTGACATATCTGTTGAAAACTTCTCTATTGCACTTTCTTGAGTACATTGTACAGTACTGGCTGAAGTGTTCGGCACCTTCTTCTGATTGCTGCGTTTGCCAATGGGTACGACTGCTTTCTTAACCCATTAATGCCGACTTCAAAACACTCGATCAATTTTGAATTTTTTCATTCTGTATCTATTAAGTACATTGTACATAGTCATTGTACATGGTCGCCCTCTGTTGAAAAAGTGGAAAATTCGTTATATCGAAGGAACCAGAATGGCACAAACGAAACTTTTTACGGCACAACCCAACATTTACATAGCACTAAAGAATTAAGTATTTCATTTCGTGAAACGTATTTATTTACGATTTTCATAAGTGATTTTCTATAAGTAACCTTGAATTATAAAAATTCGTTATAACATGATAGAACGGAAGTGGCACAAACGAAAATGTTTGCGGCACAAACGTGGCATAAACGAATGCAGTAATAAAATTTTGATTTTGTTGATGGGCGGGGCTGTCGGTTCACTGGCCCCGCCCTATTTTGTTCATTATAACGAGAGACCAGAAGTGGCACAAACGAAAATTTTTGCGGGAGAAACCAGCACAAACGAATGGTGTTGATTAATTTTCAAAATCAGTATGGGGCCGGGCCACTGAAATGAACGTCTATTTTTTTATTTTCTCCTTGCCCTAAGTTAGATTGAGACTACATATATACCGGTTGGTACAGTTTTCTACCATTAAAAGTAAAAGTGAATATACGAAACGAAACAAAAGTAAAACTAACTTTAAATAGCATAATTGTATAACGTACACTATTACAATTGTGATTCCATTTAAAAACATTATGAAAATTTCAAAAAAATACGCTTAACTTACCTTTTTCTTTTTAAATGTAGAGGCATACTGATTGATTTCGTATTCATTCCGTTTTTACACCTACTACTACGCTCATTTTCCACAAAAGTGCGGGAATTTTATTTTTATACTTATTTGTGATTATTTAAGATGTCAGATGCATCATTGTTTGACAGATAGTGCCATCTGGCGATTAAAAATTACATTAATTCTGTTTGGTAGATTTTTGTACCAACCGGCACTGATGGGTTAATTACAGTGGCATCATGAATCAAAGCCTTGTGCATTGTTGGAATCATAGGGTGCCAACTGTAAAGGTTCACATCCAGTCTTGCTGTATCATCAGCACATGTTTGAAACTTTTTTTCGTCAATACGATGCCCACTTGTTATGATTCTCAATATTACTTGCAACCTTCTAATCATTTCTGCATTTACTCTAGACATATCTTTGATTCCCTCCTTTCTTCTCTTATTTTCCACCTATGGGCCCCCGAAATTAATTAGGAAAACTTTTTTCAATAAATAAGTATTTATAATTTGAAGCCAATCTAATATTTTTATCAAGAGACATCGAGTGTGCGTATCTACATACGTACGTACATAGATACATACAGAATCTGTAGGGGTAAAAGCTCTCAGGTAATATCCTGTAAGCTAAAAACCTGCAATACGACAGTAAAAATATAGTTTTTAGCTATTCAATTCGGTTGCCGCAAAAAATGGGATTTAAATAGTCCCCCTGAAAAAAAAATTATATAAAAAAATGGCAACAATATGCGGAAGATTTTTTTGCAGAAATTGGCACTCAAGACAATAACTAATACGATTATAATACATATATGGTCCGACAAAGCCCGGCACATATTTAAAAAGCTTTCGATATGTTTAAATTTTTTACCAAAAACGCTTTAAAAATAACCCTTTTACACATTTAACCCCTTAATTCTCGCTCCCTTCAATATCACGGGCTGAGGTGTCGTTCGTTATTTCTCACTCCCGTCATATTTCCGGGTTGGAGATTTATTGCTGGAAAAAACTTCTGAAACAAGAAAAATTTAACTGGCATTTCGGTTAGAAGTCTTTGAATATTCCTGTTTTTTTTTTTATTATTATTATTTTTTCTTAAACTTCCTCTTTAAGCATTTATGCATTTTAGTTAATTTTATTATTCTCTCATTTTATATTTAGCTCTCTTTTAATATTAACTTTACTCTTTCATTTTTTATCCTCCCCCCCCCCCTTTTTTTATCCCCGGAGTACGTACCTTGACTGTGTATGTACTTCATTAGATGCGAACCTTACAGCATGCAAAGGGCCCTTTTCAGGGCCATATCTGCGCAGCTGGGGGAAACATCAGTCCACCCTACCCAGTAACGCTGTATATTATACAGAAGTTACATTCTTTTTATACTTTATTAATCTTTTCCCCAATGGTTCATGTAATTGCAAGACAATTCACTTCTTCAGACTGGGCGTTAAGATGGCCGCATCTAGGAAGCCCATCAAAGAGACTCAACTGTTCCAACTGTTCCAACTGTTTGGTTTGGCTTTTGCGCTAACTATAATGTTGGGCTTTGTATTGCATGTTTCGAAGTATGTAACATTCAAAAAATTATCAATAATCAGAATTTAATGTATATATATTATTTCAAATATTATTTATAACAATGTGTGTAATGATTATAAATAAAGATCTAAGATGTGAAAAATAAAGGTTTTATTCGCTTTAATTTGTGCGGTGTAAAACAAACATTAAGACACAGAATTTTCGCATGATAGCTTTTCTTCAAATATGAATATGTTCTATAACATCTTTTTTTTTTCGCCTTAAAAAAAAAAAAAAAAAAAAAAAAAAAAAAAAAAAAACTAATTGCATATTTTATTTAGAAACCTTATAATTATTCAATTTCTGTAATAAAATAAATAGGGACTTTTTTGATGGTTTTTCCAAATATTAAGCGACCGTGAAGGGGTTAATTTTTTTATTACATTAAAAACTAAACTATTTAAATTAACACATAGTTTGACACTAAGCTCTGGCCTTTGTTAAACACGTAAGCCCTGTTTTGTTTCAATTCAACAATTCATTGAGCCACAAAAAAATTATATTTAAACATAACAACAATGCCAAA
This sequence comes from Maratus speciosus, assembly GCA_963932465.1. NCBI lineage: Eukaryota > Metazoa > Arthropoda > Arachnida > Araneae > Salticidae > Maratus > Maratus speciosus. The sequence goes on along the minus strand of OZ010793.1, from coordinate 111,180,891 downwards.
AAGCAACAAAAAGCCATGTCTTGTCACAAAGAAACTTCCTCTTCAACTGAGGCCACGAGCCACCTTATATAATTCAGGTTCCTAAAATAGACATAGATCGATGCACCAATTAGTTATTAAAAAAATGATTCTTACAATTGTTGACGAAATTTAAATTTTTGCATTTTTGGCCAGGTTTTTGAGTCAAACACTCCACTGTGTGCCGGTGAATGCTACTTTTCGGAGTGCATTTTTGAACGTCATAGTGGACGAACACCGGGAGTTATGGTTTGGTGTTGAGGGACGATCACTGCTGCTGCGAGTTGTTGGTAATCTGAATAGCAATAGATACATTTGTGAAGTGCTAGAACCCGAAGTCATTCTTTTCATTCAAGGCATTTCTGGAGCTATGTTTTTCAGAACACATACAGCTTCTTCCATGGCCTTCGTATTCGCCGGATATGTCGCTCAATGAACATGTGTAGGATTTGGTTAATCGGCGTCTCACTCGTTATCCTCCTCCTATAGCTTCTACAGATGAACTTTGGGTACGCATACAAAGAATATGTAATGCTCTTGCCCAGGCAGACATTCAAAATCTGTTTGCCATGTTGTATAGCAGCACTTATAGCAGCGCTTGGTGGCTACACCAAATACTGATTTCGGACACTTAATTTTGTTTTTTTGCTATGAAAATATAATCATTTGTTTGAACCCATACCAGTCGTTTATATATTAAATTTCATTTAATTCTGATAATTTGTTCATGATGTTGCAATTTTCACAAACATGAGTGTACTATAATTGTTGTGTATCTGGGAAGTTTTAAACTAAAATGATTCATCGTATCGTGTAAAGTTTCTGTTTACAGCAACACGTCAAATATTTTAATATATGATTGTCTACTGTGATTCAAACCTGAGCGATGATAAATAGATTCCCTTTTTAAATATGCGAGAGACGATATACGAAAAGTAAAATTTTATTGGTCAGAAGGATTTTTTAATACTTCAACTGGCGCTCAATAGGAAAATAAAAAATAAGCAATATTAACCCTTTGCAATCGAGAGGTGACTCTCACTCACCAGTAGTGTTGTCAGGTGTCCCTCGTAAATGGGGACTCCAAAGGCATTGGACACCATTAATATCTTACAGTTTATTTCGCCATCTTTTATTACACATTATTCGGCCACTAGATAACCCAAAGAAAATTAGTTTAAAATACTGGTGTCCGGAGCATTTGGAGCACTCATTAACACGGGACGATAGTGTTCAGTGAGAATCACCTTTTGTGATAAGGTTAATAACATGAACCTTTTACGCTATTGTAAGCAAGTCGTTTATAAAGGATACGTCGACAGGAGTTGCGTTGTGGTTTTATTTACAAAAATTGCTTCTTTTTGCTTTTTAAAGCCGCATTGATAAGCAACTTTATTACTTGAACAGAAGACATTCAATTATACATGGCGTACAATTTGTATAATTTATTTTATAATATTATACTATTTCTGTATTATTTTTACGGTGAATACTTAAAACCATTTTTTAAATGAGTTGTGAGATCTAAAATTCTTATACAACAAAATGATTTATAATATTATCATAATATTAAAAATATATATATTGTTTGCTGAAGGGGAAATTATTGCGTATAAATCCATAATAACGTCATTATTTAGATAATTTTTGTATCAGTGTGACTGTCTGATTCAACCAGTACACTAAGCTATTTTTAAAATATGCAATTTTTATAAATAAAAGCATGAAATGTGTAGACATTCTTTTTCAAGTGCTGTGGAATGGAATAGTATATTTCCGATAAATACGCCATATCTTTATTCCCAAGGAATTACTGCCGACATTATCCTGGCTGTCGAGCTTCAAAAATAAGTTTAGAATGCAATTTGGATGCCATTTTCTGAAAGATCCTTTGGTTTTTCAGAAAAAAATGGGATATGTTATTCAGGTTCCTTGAACTTCAATAAGAATATCTACAAATATGCTTTTACGAATAAAAATGACATCGTAAATGTATCAGAAAAAAACCACTTTGTATTTGTAGACCTCTTGATAAATTCGGGAAGAAGAAATGGCACAGAAAGCTGAAAAATATTTTGTGAGGAAAAAAATAAAAAAAAAAACAAAAAAAAAAACGCTGTTGTCACTTGATTTTTGAACCGAAAATATAATAACTTCTCTTGGAGACATTTCGAGAAAGATCGAGAGAAATGCGTTTGATATTTGAGAAGAAATTAAAATGAAATAATAAAGAATAGAATAATGAAACTGAAGATTACAAAGAAAAAAAAATTAAAAATGAATTTAATATTTTAAGTTATTTATCGCTAAATAGAATAGTTTATGGGAAAGCGATAATTTGTATGGCGTCTAAAGAAAATTATAAATTTTCATTATACGCATTCATTATTTTATTTCGTGAAAGATAGATATTCGAGAAGAAACTAAAATGAAAAAGTAAAGAATAGAATAAAGAAACTAAATATTACAAAATTAAAAAAATTGAAAACGAACTTCATATGTCAACATATTTATAGCTGAATAGAACTGTTCATGAGAACGCAATAATTAGTAGGGCGTTTAATGATAAATATAAATTTTAATTACATACATTATTTAATTTCGAGAAACATCAAGGAAAATACGTTACATATTCGTGAAGATATAAAAACGATAAAAAAAGAATAAAATACAGAAACTAAAGTTATTAAGAATCTTGTAATATTTAATGAAGGATTGATCCATTACAAAGAACACTAATTAATCGTTTAAGAGATAAATCACAGAAATCAAATTGCAGAGCAATACTTTTGTCGAATACACAGCAATTAAATACCAGTAGAGCAATAAAATCAAAAATTGGATTTCCATGTTATTTCTTTAAATTTTACGTTTCTATTCGGATGAGAAATAAATATATTATTTTTAAGTTTACATATTATAGTGGTGAATATTTAATATTATGAATTTAAAATGTTTATTATACTATGTGGCACATGAAAATGTCAAGTTAATAAAATAGTAAAATTTCATTTTAAAATATATACTTAGATATACAGGAATTCCCAAATTTGAAAAAATTATTTAAATTTATACACTTTTCATTGTCAAATATCTCATACTCTTATTTCTTCTACTTGCAAAGCTGATTTTTTTCAGTTATCTGATGATTTTCTATTTTCACCATGCAACGTCCATCAGTAATCAACATTCATACTACAATCGATTGATCGTGGTACCTTTTTTTAATGTCTGGGCGGAAGCATTTTCTTTACTCTTCACCGACTGAACTCGCGTTTTTCTACAAAAAAAAAGTGAACAAAAGATAATATTTAAAGCCTATAAACATTCAGTATTTACCTAAGCTCAGAATTTACCTAAAGTTAAATATATCAACAAACGTTTATTTGACTAGTACCAAATAAAAATATATGACTTCGAACAAGAAATTTTTTTTATAAAATCTATATATATAAAACCGTTCTCTGAGTGTATGTTTTTTATACAAATCTTCAATTTTTGACCAATTTTCACGAAACTTGATGTACATACGTTTTATAACGTGGAAAAGATTACTGTCTACTTTAAAAATCATCAGACCACTATTTATCCCTTTTTTTCTACCACCTTCCATAATTTAACATTACACAAATATCTCTTTTTAAATTTTGTAATTCATTCGCTTATTTTCTGTTGCCATACCCTAAAAAATGACACAATAATGTGAAAAAAATAACGATAACGCGTGTATTTTAGATTTTTTTACCAATAAAAATTCAGATTTTCGTGCGATATTTTTATATTTTTTGAAATTGACGTCATTCAAAACAGAAAATGTAAATTTTTTTATATATGAAATAAAAACTAACTATAACAGCGTTAAAATGACGTAAAACCTTAATTTTAATGTTTTTTTTTAATTAACACATCTACTTTAATACAGACAGTTAAATTTCATGAAAAAAAATTAGGAAAAAAAAAGGCTTAGTATGACGTCACATTGTATCAAATCTTTTCAACTTGCAGTCAAACTGACTTTCAATAAATGGCTCCTATACTCTGTTTACTACTTCGATTGTCTACTACAATATAATTCTTATATCCATACGTTATAGCTAAGTGTTGTATTGGTTTCGATTCAGTGTAACATTTTTTTGTGATTTATATATTAAAAAGAGAGATGTTATTTCCTTTTTCAAAAAAAATTCTTGACTGATGTCACGGTTTAAAATTAATTTCATAAATTTTAATTTATGATTTGAAAAAATAAACCTTTTTACACCAGAAATTGTATTTCAAAAATAAAATAAAGTTAAACATATGTTAATTGCACTCTGCGAGAGAAAAATCTGTAGTTAAAATTATATGTTTGACGCTCAAAAGCAGCTATACCGTAGCTAGATAATCAGGCAGTGAATTCTGGAAGTACTTTTACGTATTCCTGAATAAAAGTTTGTTTAGTTGCACTATTTTTAAGGTAACTTTTCAAAAAAGATAATGAATGTGAAAATGTGGATATCTTATGCCTCTCTCTTTTGCAGCTATACAAGAAAAATTTTGTGAAGTGTTTTCCAACAATGATCATTAGTTGTCGAACACTCAGCATTTTAGCCATTCCTAAATGTCTTTTGAAGGAATCGTTGAGACGTACTTGCTACGAAATATTAGAGGCTTCCTAATTAAAATAATAAAAGGACGACCACTCCTTGTATGAGCACTATAGAAACCAAAAACTTGTTTATAGATTATTTAATTTAATAATACAGCCAATTATTTGAAAATTAAGTTAGAATTATATTTATATGACGCTAATAAGCAGCAGTACCGTAGCTAGATAATCACGGCAGTGAAATCTAGGGAGTATTTTTACACATTAATGAATAAAACTTTATTTATTTGCTCTATTTTTAACCCTTAAATGCCTGGTTTTGCTTTTCGGCATCATACCCAATTTAGGCTCTAAAATACTATTAGAATAATATTGAAGCTATAATGCCTAATGTTGCTAATAAAATACATTCTGAAAATATTATAAAATCGATTTTCAACATGTAGATTGCAACACTTGTGCTTTTTAAGAATAAAGATAGATAATTTTTTCAATTGCTGCTACTTGTTCTTTTTGTTTTGTTTGGAAGCTTGCGAAATACCCTATTTTGACCTGCAGTGAGCAAGTAAAATTTATTTCATATTATAGTTCCTAAAATTCTTGTGTGTTTAATATTACAGAATTTTATCAAGGGAAATTATTTTTTCAATTAAACACCAATATTGCCGATTAGTACCAAACTGTTTTTTAGCCGTAAACTATACTTAACCCTCCGTCTACCAGACGGGTCCATTGGACCCGACAGGTACATACAAAATATTCATTCAAACCAGAAATTTCTTTAAAATAAACTAAGTATATAAACCAGACAAAAATAAGGTAAATAAATAAGTTAAATAGTTTTAAATAAAAATTCTGGTGTAGAACGTTTTATTAAAACTTGAATAAAATTCCCGGTAGATCTAGGGTTAAAACAATATATGATTTTTTAAAAGTATTTTTCCAATGATTTATTTGGAAAATGAAAGCCGAAAAACATTAGTACAATGATTTTTGAAAAATCAGGCATTTAAGGGTTAAGGTAACTTTTCAGATAAGATAATGAACGTGAAGATGTTGATATCTCATACCTCTCTCTTTTGTAGCTATACAAGGAAAATTTTCTAAAGTGTTTTCCAACAATGTTCATTAGTTGTCGAGCACTCGGCATTTTAGCCATTTCTAAATGTCTCATGAAGGAATCGTTAACAGACGTATTTGCGACGAAATTTTAAGAAACTTCCTAATTGAAATAATAAAAGGACGATCACACCTTGTACGGGCACTAGAGAAACCAAAAATTTGTTTATAGACTGTTTAAAAATACAGCCAATAATTTGAAAATTAAATTAGAATTATAGTTATAGGACGCTCATAAGCAGTTGTATCGCGTTTAGATAATCACGGCAATGCAATCTAGAGAGTACTGTTACATATTCCTGAATAAAAGTTTGTTTAGTTGTTCTATTTTTAAGGTATCTTTTCAGAAAAGATAATGAATGTGAAGATGTGGATATCTCATGCCTCTCTCTTTTGCAGCTATACAAGGAAAATTTTCTAAAGTGTTTTCCAACAATGTTCATTAGTTGTCCAACACTCGGCATTTTAGCCATTCCTAAATGTATTTCGAAGTAATCGTTAACAGACATACTAGCGACGAAATATTAGAAACTTCCAAATTAAAATAATAAAAGGACGATCACTCCTTGTATGACCACTAAAGAAACCAAAAGTTTGTTAATAGATTATTTAATTTAATAATACAGTCAATAATTTGAAAATTAATCAATATTTTATCTATTTGCTTTTTATTTTTTTTTTGCATTTGAGTCATTTAAAGAAGTCTTGAGAGGTGTTTCCAAAGATCTGCTGGCTATAAATGGGTTTATCAAATTTTAATGTACCGTAATTTCGCGTGCATCCTCAGATTATTCGATTTCGTTCCAGAATTTATTTTAAATAAAATGTGGCTTCCTTCTGCTTAGCACTTATTTGACTTCTTTTTTTCAGTAAAATTTCCGGTTTGAAAAAGACTTAACTAAGCGGCGGCGGATACGCGGGAAATTACGGTAAATTAAAACTTAACGTAATGTACAATCCCAATTTAAATATACATATATTAAAACAGACTTGAACACAATTAATGAAATAACCCAACAGGAGTGAAAAATTAGTCGGAGCCAAGCTCGAACCTGGGTCGACAGGCTACCCTAGTCCACGTCCAAGCTCGGCAATTTCTCACTAATAAACCTTGTTGGGGAACGTTACAAATCATCGTCGGAAATCAGACATCATTGCATCCCAATTTAACATTGACATGTTTAAATTTAGCCATTTCCTTATAAGCTCAATACAGTCATGCATTATCATTAAAAATAATATAAGAAAAAGGGAAAAGTGCAAATTAAATATTTTCGTCCTTTTGTTAAATTTAAATATTCGAAAAAAAATCAAACCTAATTACCATGCGGAGAACATTGCTGCTATTCTTCGTGCTATAACGTCTATTACTACAGAAAACAATCAGCCATTTTTTATTGTTTTTTGTTCCTTCGCACGAAGTAAAGAATGAAAGATTTGAAAAAATTTAAGAAATTAACAAAATCAACTACCAAATGTGATTTGATGCTTGTATTCACGAATTACTATGAATTTCTTTACATGTTCTAATTTCTCGAATGTATTAAACGGACATTTTTTTCAGTTTCTTTTACTATTAGAATTTGTGCTTTTAATGATTTTATAATACGTTGAAAGTATTTTTACTGAAGTTCTTTAACAGTAGAAACAAATTTATATTAGATTAACTTAATAAAATAAATGAATTGAAACGTAATAAGACATAGTTTTTAGCCTGACGGTATTTCCACGATTATTGCGTCAATTTGACAGAAAATTCAGTCCGTAGTAAGCGTAGACGCTCTCACACTAAGACCATCGAACTATAGATGAAGAGGAACTGGCATATCCTCAAAACGGTGAAGCTTCAACTATAATCAGTTTCACAGTGACTCTTTCCCAAAGGGGTAAACTTCCATCATTAAATATGATTAGAAATTTTTCCATTATTTAAACGCCTTATTAATGTATAATTTTAGCCATAATTATGCCCCCCAAAACAGATTTACGTTTACTGGAGGAAGTTTACCTCGGCTGCATCAGGTATTGCGTTTTTGCCATAATGTGATAACCTAAACAACCTCCTGTCAGTGTCAGTGAGAGAAATAATACCCGAGCCAACTTCCACCGATAAAAAGGGATGTACATTTTTACGATATTTGACAGAGAAAATTTGCATGAATAAGCCGCTAAAATAAAATGAGATTTTCTATTCATTATTTACTGGTGGAAGTTTTCTTCGGCGGTAATCAGACACTGTTGATCCGATGTAAAAATTCAGCCGCCATCTTGTGACAACTTCCTCAGTCACTTCACTCCCAACTGGTTGACTGTACGCTACTAAGGGGTCGTACTTGTCCTGAAATTTCAAGAGCAGGAAATTCTTCGGTAGCAGTATTTTCTTATAGAAAATCTCTTCTTAAATAAGGCGAAATTTCGCGCGTTTAACAAAGATTTATTTTTCCATAAAAAATACTGATATTTGCCCTGAAAAATTCTCTGAAGCGTACGACCCCTGAGTATACACTGGTGGACAAATGTTAAGGATCATCAAGAAATGTACACGTAAATGAGAATCTACGTGAGATTGTGGGTTAAGAAGCAAACAATAGTATTAGCAGAATGTTACACAGGATTTAATATAAAAATTTTATTGAAAGGAGGTACTTCAGAGGTTCTTTATCTGAAACGTGAATATTGTCTGAAAACATGACTGTACAAAGAAAGCAAAATACTCACAATTAACAATCGCCAGTGCCATATCAATAAGGGATGTGGGCACCGTGTAATGCGAGACAACTTTCAACACGGCGTGGCATACTCAGAACAACATTATTCAGTAGCTGTTGAGGCAAGTTGCCCCATTCCTCCTTCACTGCACGGATGAGGGTTTCCTTGTTTGCGGGAGGAAATTGTCGAGCAGATATACGTCTCCCCAAGGCATCACATACATTTTGAATGAGATTCAGGTGTGGGGAATGTGCTGGCCAGTCTATGCGATGAATATCTTCGGCCTCAAGACAATCTTGTACAGACTCTGTGCGATGGCAAGTTGCGTATCGCCCATAAAACGAAACTTTTCCCCGACAGCACCTCGAAAAATTCGAACATGTGGAAGCAGGACGCCTTCAATGTACCGTCTACCGGTGATGCACATAGTCCGTCATTGGTCTGCCGTCATTGGTCAAGCACATAGAGATCCGTGCGGCCATTGAACATGATGCCTGCCCACACCATGATACTTGAAGCTGCATATCGTTCTCTTTCTAGAATATTTTCGCGACAATAAGCACTACCAATCTTGCGCCATATCGGTTTACGTCTACAATCAGACAATAGACTGAATCTACTCTCATCTGAGAAGAGCATGGTAGACCAGTCGTCATCAGTCCAATTGTGATGCATACGGCACCCTGTAAACGGGCGCTACGTGGCGTCTCGAGAGTGGTACACACACAACAGGTCTTTGGGCGTATAGTCCACCCTTTTTCAAACGTCTTGCAATAGTTTTCCGCGATATTTTAGTTAGTGTGGCAGGACAAAGTTGATTTGCTAATTGACCAGCTGTGTTGCGCCGGTTCCTTTTTGACGAAATAACAATATAGCGATCTTCTTGGGACATCGTACTGCTAGGACGATCTTCTCCAGTGCGCCTAGTACATATTTCACTCTTTTGGAATGCCGCCCATAGCCTAGAAACAACACTGTGTGCGGTGTTAAATTCACGGATAACACCTCTCATTTTGCGTCCTCCTTCCAAATTTCCGATTATTCTACCCCGTGTAATATCATCTAAATGATGGCTCGAAGACAAGTTCAAAATTTCAATTGTCAAGCTCCACTCCATCTCCTTCAAATTTTACATCTAATGACAACTCACAGCCCCCGCCGATTGCCTAAAATCTCTTATCTCTGCGGTCACGTGATCAACAAAAGCGGAAGTACAAAATTTGCATAAGTTTCACAAAACAGAGTACATCCCACATTCATGCAAATTTACACATGCTTCTGCGGGTCTATTTCTAACTGCAATCGTTGAAAATAACAGTGGTCCTTAACATTTGCCCACCAGTGTATGTGTCATCCTCGCCTCTTTATGCGTGACTCTGTTACTAAGACCGGTCGCGAAATTGCAGCGCTTCAACTCAGTAGTGTTTGGCGTACGAAACGTCAAAAATTTTAGGGATGCTGTCGAGACAACGCAGTGTTCAAATTTTCTTACATTTTAATATTAAGGTTATGTTGTACTGTCCGCCAAAAGAAAAAAAAACTTTTATCCCCAATAGACGTAGAGAAAAACGAAAATAATCATTTGACTGGGAAGTACGTCGTCTTCTAATTGTTGTTTAACCCTTTATCTACTGACGGTACTTATAAGTACCATTAAAATAACTTGTTATAAAATTCGTTTAATACATCGACTAGTTGTAATACAGTTTAGAATTAATTTTAGATACATTACTTTACCTAGTTCCAAAAACATTATTCGTTACACAAAACAAAAATATTTTTAAAAGGATGATTTCTTTTGCCTTTGCATCTTTTCAGCTTTCTTGTTGTTGGGGAGGGGAAGGATTTTTCAATTCGGAAATATTTCTATATTTTTGTTGTAAGAACATTATTAACACAAAATCTCTATAAATTAAAATTTAATTAATCCTTCTAAATCCTTCAATCTTTCTAAAATTTATTAAATGATTCTGTAAATCTTCTAATGTAGTTTAAACAATTCACGAAAAATGCTTTAGAAGATAAACTTTCCATGAATTAATAATTCAGTACATAAAGGGTTTTAAAATATATATAGTTCTTTCATACTGAAATTGTATCAAACTTTGAAATTTCCAATACGAAAATCTAATTTTGATATGATATTTGGAGTTTTTATTTGTTTATTTATTTTAATAATTACCTTAGAATATTAAACGAGAATTCGATGAAGTCGTTTAAGGTTGGGTTGGGTTGATTTTTGACGGCCAATTATCTACACGAGGGATATAGGCCCGGGGGGAGTGCCCTCCGTGGGGGTCTTTCTAAGGGAACCTAATCCGTATTAACGCATGGAAGATCCGCGGCTCGAATAAAACCACGAAAACTCCGAACGATTAGGCCGACGGGCGCGATTGGGATCGAACCCAGCACCTCCCGTCTACCAGCTTCGAGAGCAGAACCTCTCGGCCGCTGGTGGGGCAAAAATCGTTTAAGAATTATGTCAATTTAAAGTTTTGAACTCCTAATGTTAAAATTATTTCAATTGTTGTAAAACGAACTACAAACGAAGTAATGTTTGGTTTACATATTGGAACCTTATAGAAACAGATTTCTGTTAAATTTTATAGGCGTTGCAATGTTATATTTTTTGTCATAACTAGCATAATGATAGGAATTTCTTCAACCTGTTTTAAAATGCTCAGACTATATCCTTCTTTCATATACATGTCTCTCGAAATAATAACGTTTTAGACAAGGATATAAAAATAGAAAAAACCCTAGAACGTTTAATTTCAAATTGACACCAGCGTATATTTAAGAAACTTTTTTTTATAACAATTGAACTTTAAAATTAAATACTACATATATAAGTGAACACTGAAAGTTTTTAAAAAATAGCTGTTGCTTAAGCAGCTACAACATGGTTAATTTAGAATATGTGCATAACTTTCATTGGCTTGGCGTGTTCATCTTTGATTTATTACATATATTTTCAAACTCATATATTAAAGGAACCGGTTTAATACTTTTTATTAATGCAGTTATTTAACTATTGCAAGTCCTTTTAAGATGTACACACTAGTAAAAGATTTTCTTCAATACTTCTAACTAAAATGTGTTGCAAATAAATTCACATTGCTATCAGATATTTCGGACCTATAAATGTTACAGAGTTTACAAAATCTGCATTTTTTTTAAGAATATCTGGTCCTCTTTTTTAGAATACTAATCCTTATACCAGTGCCGCAAGTATAATATAATCATAATATCTCACTTAAATGTAGAAATTGTATACGGTAGGGTTAAGTTATAAATATTAATAAATTCGTATGTAGGTAATTTTAATTTGAGAATGTTTGTTTTCATTGAGTCTATTGAATTTTTCTTGCATTTGAACCGAAAATTTCTAATTAGAATTATGTACATTTTAAAAAGAATCTATTTACGAAAACGAGATTCGCTAGCTGCACCATATCGATTTTTTCATGTTTGTATAGAACGAAATTTGGTGCACATGCATTTGAAAATGAAAGCCTATTGATTTAAGCAAATTAAGTTTTCAATATCACTGCTTATTTTGACATCAACGTGTCCGAAAATTGAAAGAAAATAATAAATAAAATAACCCATTGTTAATAATAATACAAAGAGTGTGTAAAAAAGGAAGTAACATGTAACACTTTAACATGTGGTCGAGCACACTACAATTACAATGTTTGTATAGAACAGCGAGAACTGGAGATAAAGAAGATTTCCATCCCGATTAGTGTAGCCAAGTATTCCGCGCAAATCGGGGCTCCAAATGCTCTGGACGCCAACATGTTAAAGTGATTTTCTTCGTCTTATCTAAAGGTAGAACTATCTGCGATTAAACATGGCAAAATAAACTGTAAGAAATTAGTGGTGTCCAGAGCATTTGGAGCCATGATATACGCGAGATATCTGTCAACACTAGTTCCGATATAAACCAAAAGCAGTATTTTTTATCTAATCATGAGAAAATTTTCTAAGATGATCATTTCTAAGCCTACATCCTCAAAATAAAATCCCAAATATCCTCCCTACTAAGGGAAACCAGAGTCGCATTTTATTTGTTCAGTACGAAAAATATGTCAAAAAATACGCAGAGAAACGAAAAATTCATAATAATAGAAATTACGTATCTCCCCTAATACAGGGTGATTATAAATAAATATCCCAAATTTACAGGGCTATTAAAAGAAAACAAGAAAAGTAAAACCCTATTGTTAATTGGAAATGAAAAATAACAGTTGAAAGTTTAAATTCAACATACTTATAAGTGTTCAGTGAGAGCCCCTCCACAAACACGACGATATCGAAGCAGTACAATAGCTCATCCCACATTCCTCTCAGCATGCTTTTTAAAATAATTTCTCACTTTTATTCTGAATGTATGTACCCATAGACATCCTTACGGTATGTTCAGCCATACGGTATGTATGGCTGCAGATATGCGTGTCCCAAGTTTTTCAACATCAGTTGGTAACGGTTAAACAAACACCTGACCTTTGATGAGGCCCCAGAAAAAAAAATCATGCCGAGAAAAGTGTAGGATAACCGCTTCGATATCGTTCGTGTTTCTGGAGGGCTGCACATTGAACACTTATAACTTTATTGAATTAAAACTTTTAACTGTTATTTTTCGTTTCCAATTAACAACAAGGTTGTACTCTTTTTTTTTTGTTTTAATAGCCCTGTAAAGTTGGGATATTCATGTATAATCATCCTGTATTTTAAAGCAATAATCAATGGCATAATATACTGGATCATTATCAATTTTGTAAAATTACGGTACTATTTTGCTAATGTACATCTGTCGTGCAATTTGTTATTTTCACCAGCTGAGTGGAATTCGTACTGATTGTCTTACATTGTTGTTGAATGAGATCTGCCGATTTGTTTAAAACAATCACGCTCAAATTTTTAGAAAACATTTAGGACAAAGATATGCAGGGTGTTTCATAAAAGATGGGAAAAACTTTGAAAGGTGATTGTACGCATCTAAACAAACAACTTTCATCAAAGAATGCATGGTCGAAATTAAAATGCAAAGGAGCTGGCGCATTTGGAAACTTGGTCCATGCAAACGTTAAAACTCCATTCCTGTCGCGAGTTACCCAGAGAAGAACGGCCTAATAGTATACACATGTGATACGGGGAAGAAGAAGAACATGTATGCAAAATTTCGCTTCAATTAAAAAATAAAAGCCTCTGATCCGAGTGTGCGACTGTCAATCGCAGTAGGAACGTATTGAAAGATGTTATCCTTCAATAATTGGGAAAAGGCTGATATGTCTTTTATCTACGGAACTGAAAATGAAAATGGCTAAGAAGCTGAAGGATTGTACGGAGAGCAACCTTGCTTTTGTCACTTAATCGTTCTTTGTGTGTTTTGCCTCGTATAATGACATCACCTTCAAATCCCTCTAGCACCTGTGCGTTTTAATTCCGACATGCATTTTTGGATGAAAGTGGTTTATTTGGATGTGTACTATTGCCTTTTAAAGTTTTGCCCATCTGTATTAAATACCTGTATACAACATAAAATATAATAGTATGGATTTACGAAACGGCTAGGTAAACAGGGCTCCCACTAGGTCCGTTTTTTAAACACCACTCTTTTTCAAACAAAGATCTCTTTTGTAAATTTCATAGAAACTTACCCGGAAATGCATTTCCTGACAATTGTTGCACAAACCTACCAGGAATTTGTTTCTTAAAAACTATTGGTGTTGAAAAAATGGACAGTGGGAGCCTTGGATACATTAAAAGCTTACAGTTTAATAAAAGAATACATAACCAACAATAAACATTTGCAGTTATCACTTAAAGTTAAATTTACGGCAATTAAAAATAAATCTTATATTCCTGCATATAATGCGCATTTTGATGCGAAAATTTTTATCAGAATTTACAGTTGCGGCAGTTTTACAATCGATGTATAGCCAGGTTAAAAAACTAAAGATTAGAATTTCAGAAAAGCTGAGTATAAGAATCGAGATTTCTGCGTAATTGGAGATGCTATTTATTTACAAACAAGAACGACACATTATGCATCAGGCGTAGATTAACCCTTTAACACTAGAACGGCGGCGAGGGGTCATTTTGACCCTTGCCGAATGAAAACATTTCGATTCGAACCAGAATTTTTTTATAATATAAGATTAATATATGTTGCCCAAAAATAACTTAAATAAATAAGTTAAATAGTTCTAAATAAAAATTCTGATGCGAAATATTTTTATAAAACTCGAGCAAAATTTCCCGCCGTTCTAGTGTTAATGCCCATGGTAGCATTGTATGCTTCCAACACTGTTTCAAATTTAGTGTATTTTTTAATTCAGATATTCCAAATTCATACGAGTCATTTAAAAAAGCAATATTTGTTTTATTTAATAACAATGGAACAATGGAACAATCAAGCAGGTGTGTGAATTCCCTAGTTGCATGGCAACTTTACATCCAGGCTAAGAGTATATTGTGTTACAATGCAATGGGAGCCTTGGGAAAAAGAGCGTTTAAACGCGGCTAGTAGCCACGAAAAAATAGAGAGTAAAAGCTAGAGAGATAGACAATTTTTAAGAAAAAATTGTTAGTAGAACTAGTTGGAAAAAAAAAAAAAGTTCCATATGATCCACATAAATGTCCAGGACAAGCGAAAAAGCTATCAAAGGAAGCCCCATAAAAAAAGACTCAATTCAGAGACCATACATTTAATATAGCTTGTTAAGTAAAAAAGTTTAACACAGTGAAGAAAAGAAACAAAACTAAATATTTACATATTTACAAGAGAATTTAAATTACTTTAAGTAAAAAAGAATAAAAATGTAAGAAAAAGCTACAGTGAGGAAAGTTCAAACCAAATAAATAGTTAAATGCAAAAGCCGAGGGGATCAAACGACAGCAAGAGGACGGCGTCCACCCAGTCTAGTAATTTGAGGAGAATAAAACATGAGAATGAAAGAAGTAAGAGTAATATCATGAGAAGAGCATAAAATACAAGAATAGAAGTTTTTTTTTTTTTTTTAATTTTAAACAAACAACACAGACAAAAAGAAGGAAAAAAGTTTAGCAAATGAAGAGCTTAATCTTCGTTAATGTTGATCTGACTAGCAAGTTTATCAAATTCAGTTAGTATAACCATCAATTTTTGCATCGGATTATCGAATATTTATTTAATAACAGACATTGCGCTGTTAAATAAAATAAAATTTATTATTGAAATTTTCTGGTATGAATTCAGATTCTCTGAATTACGTAATTTCTAGACCGCATTCTACCATGGGAATTGGAGAGTTAACCACTTAAGGGATCTTAGGATTCTTAAAGCTTCAAAATTTTCGAAATTTTAATTTTTTTAGGTATTAAACTACAATCTTTTCTGAGCATTTTGATATATTTTTTCCTTGAAATTCCCATTAGAACTGTAGTTATGGCTTTTAGAATTGTACTCTCTCAATAGCTGAAGCGGCGTTTCCGAAACTTTGAGGTCATTTTTCTCCAAATGACGTTTTTGGGCGTTATGCCCAGGATATCTCAAAACTTTCTGAATATCTTTAAGGAAATTTTCAGAACATATATCTTATGTTAGTCTGTATCAACGGAACCTAAATTTCCCTTTTTATTGTTGAAAAAAATATTTTTTTAGATGATTACAGTGCTGATATTTTTAAATTTTTGTATTAACTAAATACAACTTTGTATTAAAAATATGAAAATGCTTTAAATACAAATGTATTTAAGTTCAGGGTAATTAATATAATCTAAAGTACAGGTAATCACCAAAAGTTTCATTCTAGTTGCAATGTTCGTTTTGTAATCCTGCGTAAGCTGTTATGCCAATTTTCTGCTCGTCAAATGTCTGACCGTTTGGAAGCCCCTGTAAATGCTAAATCTGCATCTTGCAATTTTTTAAATACAAGAAATGATAGAAAATACTTATATCTTTCATTCCAATAAAAATTGTGTTTTAAAATCACATAGATTTTAAGCTATTAAATGTTGAAAATAGTCTTTTTTTTTCATTTTTTCAAATTTTAAGAGTCCTCAGACCCCTTAACAGTTTCAATTTTTTAACACAATAAACGAAAATAGGGAGAATATACCACATTTTCTATTCTAAATTATCTGTCTTATGCAATCCAAAAATATCTCCCAATTAATAAGAAAAAATTTACAGTAAAGATTAGTGGTGTTCAAAAGCTTTTAGTAACGACGTAAGCAAACGCTTTTTGCGCGAGAGTTTCTCGTCAAAATCTGTCAAAGGGTTAAGTAATTCTTTCCAAAATTAGCAGGTTAGTATTGAGAGATTTGAGTTTTCCCCTAGACTGAAATGCAATGTATAAATAAGCAACTTAAAGAAACACATAACTGTAACATATTATTCAGAATCCGGGGTGGAAACTATTCTTATGTTACAAAATAAAACTGGATAACTTATCATCGACTGATAAGTTTTAATATTTACATCGTATTTACATGTTACTATTTACAAAATAACTCAGTTAATTTAAAATACGGCATAGCTCAAATGCCTTGTCGGCAACAACTTTGTAAACATTCTTCTCTCTCGTAAAGTCTAATTTACTCAGCTTGTCAGTTCTTTTGATGGAAAAGAAAAAAATAAGAAAAGGAGAGCAAATATGATGGAGTGCGTATTGTTCGAGCGTTACATAATTCAGTAAAAATTCCTTTTCAGAAATTTCTGTCCTTATTCGGTAATGTATGCAAAGTCTTTCGTGTAGCCCATATGTCATCTATGTAATTTACACACACCACATTATACACATAAAATTAAATCAGTTTAAAAGTGTTCACCACAGAGTAAAACGCACTTCCAGCAATTATCGAACTTATACAGTACTTTAACTGAATTATTTTGTGTGTATATGTATGTGAACGATAAATGCTGTGCACGCTATAGAATCTCAAACATA
The DNA here is from genome assembly GCA_963932465.1 of Maratus speciosus. Lineage (NCBI taxonomy): Eukaryota > Metazoa > Arthropoda > Arachnida > Araneae > Salticidae > Maratus > Maratus speciosus. The sequence continues at coordinate 111,163,518 of OZ010793.1, read as the reverse complement.
TAGAAAACAATATACTTCAATAATTTCGTTATGTTTGAAGTATCATAGCATCATTAAAATGCTTTGCAAATGATGATTTCCCACCGATTATATGTAAGGGAACCCTTTTGTGTTCCCTTGTAAACGAATTATAAATGCTACTTATTCTGTACTCCTAAGCAAGCATATGATAAGCCATCTCAATAATATATGAGGCATTCTCACATACTTTAGATTTTTAACACCTTGGAGGCGAGCGGCACGTATACGTGCCGGAAATAGGCCTAAGGATCCTCGTTTATCCTCACCAGTAAAATTTTACTGTAAAATTTGCCTTATTTAATCCGAGCATTTTCCCGATTTGTATAGCCACAAACTTCTGTTTTTTTAAACCGGTAGCAAAATAATAAACATTTCGTAAAAGGCTCCCGTCGCGAAGGGGTTAAGTCCCTGAATAATAATTTTTATTTTAGTACATATTCTTGGGGTTTTTTTATTTCTTATACTGGAAAACATTCCATTCCATGACTGTATAACAATATTAACGAGGTAAATAAGTTTTTGACGATGTTGTTGGTCCAAATATACCACGAAATGCCTTACCGTTCCGTGTCCCTGATGTTGATTTTTAAGTTTGGAGCTGTCTGTATAAAACTGTTTCAATAAAAGTAATTCGATGTAATTTTTCCCGAAACTGGAACTATTGTTTTATATAAATCTGTAGCAATAAATTAACCTGCACCCATTTTTAGGGTTGTTATTATTTTTTTAACTCTGTCCCTGGATTTTAGATTCCTTATCGTCCCTCTTGCTAAAATTATACAGAAAATCACTTCATATGCAGCCACAGAATTTTTTTCAACTTTTTTCTCATGCAGAAGTATGCTAGAGAATGGCTAAAATTCTTTGACGGGAAATTCACTGCAGAATTTAAATCAGCATTTAAATATCAATTTCAAGCATCGTGGCTTTATCGGCAGCCTTACCGTCCCCAAGGAATATTCCTGCACTGTTCGAGGTAAATTAAAAACAAATTTTTAATTTAATTCAATGTAAATAACTGTTGCTAAAAATCAATGAACATTGTGGCTATCACTTAGTCTTAACAGGATTTTCCTAAAAATAGATGGTAATTTTCCTTACCGTCCCATACTTACTGCCCCTTTTTTCCCTTACCGTGCTTTCTTTAACGCCCCTTTAAGACAATGTTATATCATTTTTTTGTACTAAAAATACTACATTGTTATTATTTCTTATTTCAATGTTCTGTGGGTACTATGCAAATTTATTATAAGCAAAAATTTAGAAGAAAATAAAAAGTTAATGAGGTAAAACGGTAAGGAAAATTAAACTCGTAAGTTTAACTTAAACCTCAGTTAAATAAAACATATTGTCGCTGCTGACCATTTTTTTTTATTTTGAATCATTAAGGCATTCGTCTATACGTTTAAAATATTATTTTATTAAGTTTAATGTAACTAAATTTTTATTCTAGAACATTAACATTTTGTTAGAATACCTCATATATCAATCTCAATTATGCTTGAAATATCGTAACAGCAATAAAATGACACAGAAAAGGATTTTTCCCCGTACTCTTCTATATAAAGGAATATTTTGTGTATCCCTGTAAACGAACGACAAATACTACATACTTAATTTTCCACACCGAACATTTTATAGTAAATTTCAATAACGTATAAAAATTTCATGGCAATCCGGTTGTATTTACGATAATTAGAGCATAGACAGAGATATAGACAAACCGAATTCATAAACGCCTATGAACGTTCAGCTGCTAGAAACATTAAAAAACCTGAATAGCTTAATAATATTCGCTATTGAATAACATGCAAAGTTTATTCGTCCTCATTTATACGTTCAAGTAAATCCTATAGATTTATATTTCATCCTCGACGGCCGTGTTATTATCATCCATATATAAGGAGGTTTATTTTTCTCTATATTTTTTGAAAAACCACACTTTTTAGGGGACCATTGAATTACATCCATATTTATTTTACACTCATACTATTCGAACGTTACCATATTAAGTCCATGAAAATATTAATAAAGAGGAACTGGCATATCCTTAAAATAGGGAAGCTTCAACTGTAACCACATTTGCCGGGTTTTATTACCGGCGGGGGAAACTTACACCAGTAAATTAAAATAGAAATTTTCTCCTTATCAAACCTTTGAAAAATTTCAGTCCTAAAAAATGGCAGAAACACATATCGATTTTTAGTGGTGGAAGTTTATTTTGGAAGTAGTCAGGTTCTACGTTTCCGCCATATTGTGACAACCTAGAGTTCAAGCTGCCAGTGTAAGTGAAAAATGTTATAATATATTGGTAAACTTACACCAGTAAAAACAAAGAGAATTTTTTAACATATTTGAGAGAAAATATTTTTATTGAAAAAACGCGCTTAAAAAAGACAAAATTTTGTACTCAAATGAACTGGTAGATATTTGCACCAGGGGGTAATAAGAAACCGTTGATCCGATTTTCAAAAAAGCAGCCGTCATCTTGTGACAACCTCCTCAGTTACTTCACTCGCAACTGGTAGACAGTGGCGAGTGTTCAGGGAAAAACACAGTAAAAAAAAGTGGGAACTACCAGCATTTTCTTCTAGAAAATACGTTGAATAATATAAAGAGACTAAAGAAGGCGAATTATTTTTTTTTTTCGATTTCAGTTGCGTTGGACCTCTGTTGTGAGGAGGTCGTATGAGGTGATAGCTCCTTCGCATGTTATATTTTCCCAGTGTTGAATGGCAGGTGGGGCGGTTCGTGTGAATAGTCTTATCGCTATTTGAGGCTGTATTATGGCGTTAGTCCAAGAGCTGTTAAACATTTTAGGGAAGGTATTTGAGGCACCCTGAAAATTTGTGCAGCACTTCTTTTGTAATGCCTGAATAAAACATCGAATGTCTGGCTGAAGGATCGTAGCCCAAAACCTGTACCAGACAAAAAATGGCACTTGACACGTGTCTGGCACAGTTTTTGTGCCGACTAAAGTGTCTGTCATTTTCAAAATATTTTTTTCTAAGCATAAATATTATTGTGCCTCAATCTCAGCGTGCCTCAAATACCTTTTTTGGGTAGTCAAAAAATGGCACTTGATACGTGTCTGGCACAGTTTTTGGGCCGACTAAAGTGTCTGTCATTTTCAAAATATTTTTTTCTAAGTATAAATATTATTCTGTTGCAATCTCAGCGTGCCTCAAATACTTTTTTTGGGGTAGTGTCAAAAAATGGCACTTGACACATGTCTGGCACAGGTTTTGGGCCACGATCCTTCAGCCAGACATTCGATTTTGTATTCAGGCATTACAAAAGAAGTGCTGCACAAATTTTCAGGGTGCCTCAAATACCTTCCCTAAAATGTTCAACAGCTCTCCTGCTACGTCTATTGATGATCATAATTATATGACGGAATTTATCAACAATGTATGTAATGGAACGTTAAACAGTAACTTTAAGGACCAGTTTTCAGATTTTCATCAAATTTTAAAGACTGTGCTAAGACAATATTGGGTGATTTGTACACCTTTATTGATCAATATATATTGGACATAAAGGCTAAAGACGGATACTCTGCATCTGCTTCTGAGCAAGAAGAGGTAAAGAAAACTTGCCTTATGCTTTTACTTTGCTTAGGGAGCCAACCCATGATAATTTATTAAATTCAGCTATCTTTAGTTTTTTTTTTTTTTTTTTTTTTTTTTTTTGTTCTATTAAGTATAAGAAAACTGTTCATTTTTTTCTTACTAATACTAATCTTAAAAATTAAATTTTCAATGCCATTAACCCCTTAACGCTCGAATTAAATTACGGTTGAATAATTCAAATTGCTTATTGGCACCACTTTTATGAAAAAGAAATATTCACCTTATTTAATGACAGTAAAAACGATACTAAAATATAGCCAATTTCACTCTTTTATAAAACTGGTGGGAATCAAACAATTTGAGTAAAAGACACAGCCCGAGAATATCTCGGGAGCGAGAATTAAAGGGTTAAAAAAGGTGTTAAATGACCTCTTTTGGAGGAGAGTTCTCCTATCCCTCTCAGTAATAAATATAAGAATATCTCTAACGAAGTTACCCTAACTGAAAAAAGTTGACATGGATGAGTCAAATGTTAGTGAAAATACTCAGGATGCTGGTCAAACTAAAAAATCTGTTAACCCTTTCTACGTCGAAGTTGACAGCAGTTGGGCGACGGTAGACCATCAAATTACGGAGTTAAACTCAGAAAAACCAAAAATAGCTCTAAAAGGCGAACGCCTTGTTATACAATGTAACTGTGATAAGGACTTTAAAACTACGCAAAAATGGCTAGACCAAAACAAAAAGAAATATACCACTCTTGATCCTAAGGAATTACGACCCAAAAAAATATACATTAGAGGCCTCCCCTGTTACACCGATACTAAAATTATCGAAGATAGTCTCAGGGAGCATGGTTTCACAGTCACTACGGCTGCCATGCTTAAAAATCGTAAAACTGGCCAACCAATGCCGATATACATGGTAAATGTTATACCTCGAAAGAATTTTGAAGAAATTTTTCAAATCAACGTTATACATTATATCTCTGTTAAGATTGAAGCTTTTACTAGCAAAAATCGTTTAATACAGTGTTACAAATGCCAAGGTTACGGACATGCATCATAAGTGTGCGGCTTCGATTCTAGGTGCGTAAAATGCGGCGATCTACATTTAAGCACAGACTGTAAGCACAAGGGGCGTATTAAACCCACTTTTTCCAATTGTGGACTTGGGCACCAAGCGAATTTCCACGGTTGTCCAAAAAATCCCTATAGATTAGAAAATAATCAAAACCGTAAATCAAGTAATAGCGTCAGCAATCTCTCGCAAGAAACCCAAATCTTAGCTGATATATTTAAGGATTATAATTACACCAAAAAAACTAAAGTTTCTGAACCCTCAACCAGTAATGAAATATTAAATTCTGATATTAATGATAGCAATACCGCAAACACCCACTCCTCCCCTACTATAGAAATTTATAAAATTTCTACAAATTACACCAACGATATAAAAGATATTCTTAATACCTTCAATGAAGTTAAGCAAGTCTTACAAATCACTAAATTCTTAAAATGTATAAAGAACATCTCAACTCAATCTAAGAAATTCGATAATCCGATGCAAAAATTGATGGTTATTTTAACTGAATTTGATAAACTTGCAAGTCAACTCAACATTACTGAAGATTAAGCTCTTCCTTTGTTTAACTTTTTGCTTTCTTTCCTTTTTGTTTTGTGCTTTTTGTTAAAAATTTATTAAAAAAAAAAAAAAACTTCTTAAATTGCATAACATGCTTTTTTCATGTTTATCTTCTTATATTTTCCTTTATTTTTGTTTTATTCACCTTCAAATTACTAGACTGGGTGGACGCCGTCCTCTTGCTGTCGTTTGTTCCCTCGGCTTTTGCGTTTCTCTGTATATTTAGTTAGAACTCTCCTCATTGTAGCTTTTTTATTTTGTAAATATTTTTTCCTTGCAGTATATTAAACTCTCTTGTAAATATGTATCTAAATATTTTTTTTTCTATTTTGTTCGCATTGTGTTTAACTTTTTTTTCTTATGATAAACTTAATGTATGGTCTCTGAATTGAGTCTTTTTCTTTATGTTGGGGCTTCCTTTGGTAGCTTTTTCGCCTGTCTTGGACATTTATTTGGATCATATGGAACTTTTTTTTCTCATTAGTTATACTAACAATTTTTCAAATTGCCTATCTCTTAACTTTTATTTATTTTTTAATGTGGCTACTAGCCGCATTTAAACTCTCTTTTTTTCAAAATGCTCCCATTGCATTGTAACACGATATATATTTAGCCTGGATGTAAAGTTGCCAAGCAACTAGGGAATCCAAACACATGCTAACATTGTTCCATTGTTCCATAAGGCGAATTTCTCTTTAACAAAATACTGGTATTTAACACCTTTTTTGACTGTGTTTTTCCCTGACCACTCGCCACTTTGGTATACAAAAAGTCGCCTCCTCCTTTTTCATAACTCCATTATTAACTCAGATGGGGCCATCCTTGTGTCTATTCTGTATTGTTTTTTTATGTTCCCCCTATCCCTTATATTAACCCTATCGCTAAGCATGCCGCGATTTCCACGGATAACGTAAAAGTAGCAAAATTTGCGCAACCCGCGATTTCCGTGGAAATGCATTTCACCAAGACTAATTTTTAGAATTTCGCTTTATGATTATTCTTCAAGTTCAGTTTTCTGACATTCTTTTTTTTTTATGAACTAAAATATGATTATGATTAAAAAGAGATCTTTTACGAAATTTTGTTATCTATTTTAACTTAAAAATATATGTAGATTTGTATCACAAAAAAAAAAAGGTGAAACTTTTCAATCTATTATGATAATAAAAAAAAATTACGGTCAGATTAGTACTTTTCACGGAGCTTTATAAACAATGGAGTTATGAATACAGTGCGTTGTCTACCAGTTGCGAGTGAAGTAACTGAGGAGGTTGTCACAAAATACCGGCTGATTTTTTACATCCAATCAAAAGTTTCTTATTACTGCCGAAGCAAACTTCCACCAGTAAATTCTGAATAGAAAATTTTGCCTAATTTTTGCGGCCTTCATTATGCAATAGTTCTCTAACAAATATTGTTAAAATTTCTCATTGTTTTTACTGGTGGCATTTTGTCTAGATATTATAAGTTTTTTCACTGACATTAATAGCTGGTTGTCTAGGTTGTCACAATATGGGGAAAAGCAGGGCATGATTACCGCCAAAGTAAACTTCCACCAGAAAAAAAGAAAATCTGCTTTTGTTATTATATATGACTGAATTTTTTCGTTAATAAAGCGCTTAAGTAAGGAGAAAGTTTCTACTTAAATTTGCTAGTGGAAATGTGCCTTTGTGGCAAACAACACCTGCGAAAGCGGTCGCAGTTGAAGACCCACTATTTTAATGATATGCTAGTTCCTCTTTATTAGTAGCCCCATGTTTATAGTATTCTTCTGCTATGCATTTCATGAAGGTTTCTATGAAAAGGATGGATACACGTAGTACAACGTTTTCTACCTAAAGGTAGAAAAATACAGTGATACTATAAAAGATTCATTCATTTGCAAAGCGCTATATATTCAAAAGCATTACACGTACAAATATGAGTGATATATGAAAATAACCGCAAACTCACCAAGTGTGTATTGCGTGCACAGGTGACAGCACGAGTTCAGTATTTTTCAGTCTCTCCTAAAATGAACTGAAAGCAAGGAAAGAGTTTTGTGTGTTAGAATACGATATTTCGTCTGTTATGGCAGTGCAGCAAGCTTTCAAAAGAGAATACGGAAAAGAACCGTTTTGTAAAGAAAGCATTTTGAAGTGTTATCGGCAATTCAAGGACACTGCTTGTTTATGTCAAGGAAAAAGTGCCAGACAAAACAGAGGAGAGAGTAAGGGATAAGCACATTAAGGACTTTGTTTATATACCTCCATCACCAAAAACATTAGAAGAGATCGGATCGATGCTGCAGGTAACCATTAACAGGTTGACGCTAGAAAATGTATTGAAACGAGTTCAACTACCGCCAGGTTGTGTCTCGTGTGTCCCAGAGGACGTACGTAGAACATTTGTAGAGTACACAGAAAATTTGGTGAGTTTGTGTTTATTTTCCTATATATCACTCATATTTGTATGTTTAATACCTTTAACCCCATGAGGGGTGATAGGATATGCAGGGTGGTTCAGAACTATGAGTAAAAAATGTAAAGGCAGGTAGAGGGGTCAAAAATAAGGAGATTTCGTATAGGAATGTGCTGCAGAAATGTAGCGTTGAGGAAGTAGAGAGCATGTATTATTTTCGCAGGGATTATTTTTGAGTCTGATTTCTTTTGAATTTCAATCACATCACCATATGCTCCAGAACCGAGATCTTTGAGTAAAATATAATTTTCCTTCTTCAGGTGCATCATAGCTTTCTCCTGAAGGTAATCTCTGTCGTAAGATTCAAGGTTAAATGACTCGACCTTTTTCTTTCTTTTAAACATGTTAACTATATATATTTGCGAAGTAAAATAAATAAAGTTCTTACAAAAAGAAATATTTTTTGTTCTTTTTTAAATCACTTTATAATTTACTTTTTTAATCAACATAAGTTAATCATACAATTCACAAGAGGAAAAAATTGAAGTGAGCTTTGTGACATATTATTCAGAATCCGGGGTGGAAACTATCTTATGTTACAAAATAACACTGGATAACTTATCATCGACAAATAAGTTTAATATTTACAAGGTATTTACATATTACTATTTACAAAATAACTCAGTTAATTTAACATTACGGCTTAACTCACATGCCTTGTCGGCAACAACTTTGTAAACATTCTTCTTTCTAAAAAAGTCTAATTTACTCAGCTTGTCAGTTCTTTTGAAAGAAAAGAAAAAAAGTAAAGGAGAGAAAATATGATGGAGCGCGTATTGTTCGAGCGTTACATTCTTCCCCTCACACTGCATTACTGGTCCCTCAGATGCAGTGTACATTTCCTGGGTGGATTCCTTCGGGGTGCTTTCTGGTGCCTAAAATCCTCCATGGTTCTCGTGTTTTGTGATCCTTTCGTAAATATTTGCTGGCTGGGCGTCTGAAGTTTCCCGGGTTTGCCTTTAGGACGAGTAAAGCCTTTAGAAGATCCACCATCATCTTGCGTGAAAGGACACAAAGCTGATATATGATAATTTCCTAAGGGAGAAAAGGGGTTTTCTTTAGTGGCAATGGTATAAGAAGTAGGAGATCTTTGTTTTCCATAGTACCCATTATCATGTCTGTAACTTCTAGACCTATAATCCAATTTGTAATTATCCTGATTATTAGTTCTAAGATCATTTTCATATCTCTTTTCGAATTTGCTAGACGAATCTGCAGTTCGCCGTGCACTATACCTGTGTGGTGGTTGGGAATTTCTTTGCTCCTGATAGCTACCTCTAAATGATCGTCGGCCATCATAATTATAATTATTTCGAGCGTGATAGTAGCCTCTATCTTTGTAGCTAGGGGAAAAAATTGGATTATACTTTACTTTTGAAGTAAGTGAAGCACTTTCTAGCGTTTCAGGTGCATCATTAGGTTCAACCATATCCGATGAACTATTCACCAAACCTTCACTTTCTGTCATATCTTGAGATAATAAAGAATCTTTAGTCTCAAAATTTTGAGGAATCTCTGATTCATCTTGGTAAGAATTCTCTGAACCATGTTTCTCATAACTATTTTTATTGTAATTTCCATGGTTAAATGACTGTTTAACATACTTTTGGCCATATCTATTATTGCTTCTGTTAACAATTGGTCTATTAAAATTTCTGTTCTTATCCCTATAATCAAAATTCCTACGGCAATCTTTTACATAGCCTTTTCTATCATGTGCAGGACAATCAATTTCATCAGATAAAATTATGCCGATCCGTGATCCTGTATCAATATAATGTTTAACTTTAGGTGTAGCCTCTTCCCCTAGTTGCAAGCTACTAGTAAATCTTTGAAGCAGTTCATTCAACCTAACTTGTTGCTCTGAAGTGAGATGTCTACCTTCATCTTCTCTAAGAAAAACGGTGTCTAATTCAACGGATTTTATCGCTAATTCACTGGGAGGTCTATATGTATCTTCAGCGAATCTATACTTCCACCTACATCTATCAGCGAAGAACCATTCTTGATTTACTACATCCAAAACAATCTTTGCTTTGCGTAAAAAATCGATTCCTAAAATTGTACGATTATTTCTGGCATTCGGCAGAGCATAAAGTGTTGTTTTAATGTCGCGACCTTCAATTTTAACATGAACTTCTGTTTTATAAACTTCGGTAGTGTTTTGTAGCTCATCCGCTAAGACTACGATCATTTGAGTTTTTTCAAACTTCACGCCTTGGTCTTTTAATAAAGAATACAAAACTTCACCCGCAACGCAATGCATTGCGCCAGTGTCAGCACAAGCTGTGCCAGAGAGATCATTTATGCTTATTTTTACCAATAATGTTGGTGATGTTTGCATATTACATGTACGAAATTCTAGTGATTGAAAGTGCACAGATACATTTTTCGGAGAACAGGTTAGACACTTGGATTTAATAACTCCCTGGTTTCCACAACCATAACAACTTAACATTGGTCGATTTAAATTCGAAGGGTAATTAATTTTATTTCTCTTAGACTCCTTTTGATTGCCAATTTTACCAAACTCATTTCTTTTAAAATCTAAAGGCGTTTTTTCAAAGCGATTAGAATTCCCGACCTCACTGATTTTATTTGATCTCTTTAATTTCTACTTTGTGTGACCTCAAATTATCATATAAATCTAACTTTTCAGCTAATTCAACAGGATCTGTTAAATTCTCCCATTGGTCTAAATAATGTTCTTTGCAATCAGGGGAAACCTTTTTCTTTAATTGGTCAGCAATAATTAATTCCGATAATTTTTCAAAGGAATTTATATTTAATTCGGATAGCCATCCCTCAAAATAGCTTCTGATTTCAAAATAATATTCTTTCCAGCTAATATCGGTTCGCTTTGGATGTCGACTACACAAAACTCTAAACCTTTCAGCAGTTAATTTGAACCTCTGCAACAATATATCTTTAATATAAGAATAATCCTCAAATTTGTCTTCCGGTTCACGCGCTATTAATTTACCGATTTCATTTGGAAGGACTCCAATTAAATACGTAATCCACAGTTCTTTAGAAACCTTTAAAAGTTTCATTTGCCTCTCAAAAGTTATTAAAAATAAATTCATATCATCCTTTTCAGGATTGAAATCGGGTAAAATCTTTTTCAAGTCAACGCGGATTGAAGAAGTTTCTAGAGGATTGCTTGTATTTGCAACAACATCTCTTGTTCCTGCTTCTAACCTGAGCTTCTGTAGCTCAAATTCTCTTTCTTCGGCTAAACGTTTCTCTTCCTCAAGGGTCTTTCTTTCTTCTACGATATTTTCATAAATTCCCTGTACAAAATCTATGTTATCTTTAAATGCCTCACTATTTACAATTTTATCACGTAATTCGAGGACTTTATCATCGCTACTTACTTCTACTTTTAATTCTGAAGCTAATGTGATTAAATCAATTTTCTTACCCTTAGAAAGAAACGACATCATTTGAACTAAATATGTTTTAGCTAACTTCAAACTTAATTCGTGTACGAAATAAAATATGTAATTTTTAACATATATAGAACATAAATAACATACAATATCTTTCAAAACTCAATATAATGACACCAACTATTTGCCTTTTTTTTTTACACAATAACATCAATCATATAATAATTAAAATAATGCCAAGCACTCATTTATAATAATAACTTCATAATAAAATAGCTCAGTGCAACTATATAAATGTATAAAATAAAGCAAACGATTTTTATTTTCCAATAATAATTATTAGAATTATTTACCTTATGAATATCTTCATTTAATTCAGATACTAAAATACTTGAAGCTGCAGACGACTTTTCGTATTCCAATTCTAAGGAAAATATCATTCAGGCTGAATAGAACAATTCCAAAATATTTCGATTCTGGGTGAATCAAATACAATTTTCAAAAATCTTCAGATTCCGGATGAATCAAAAGTACTTTTGTATAAATTTTTGTACTTTAGTATTTAAATTTTCTTATTAAAACAGTTTAACACAATTTAAAATAATACTTATCTTCATATCTTGCTTCTATTCGTGCCCGACGTTGGGGAGCCACTTCTGTGACATATTATTCAGAATCCGGGGTGGAAACTATCTTATGTTACAAAATAACACTGGATAACTTCTCATCGACAAATAAGTTTAATATTTACAAGGTATTTACATATTACTATTTACAAAATAACTCAGTTAATTTAACATTACGGCTTAACTCACATGCCTTGTCGGCAACAACTTTGTAAACATTCTTCTCTCTCGTAAAGTCTAATTTATTCAGCTTGTCAGTTCTTTTGAAAGAAAAGAAAAAAAAGTAAAGGAGAGAAAATATGATGGAGCGCGTATTGTTCGAGCGTTCCAGCTTCACATTGTTGAAACGTTTTCCATTTTCCATTATCCTTTGTTAGTGATAGAACAATACCTGTTTGTAACAATTTGCGCTTTTTTCCTGAATAGAAATTATCATTGTTATTTCTAAACGGCAGCACCACGCAATAATTCCTTGTTGCAACACAAAAAAATAAAATAATAATAACACATGTATTCATAAAATTGGGGTCCCCAAATCATGATGTATTATACTCCAGTTAAGAATGAACTTCAGAAAAACTGCAAAACAAATACAATTGAAAAACTGCGGTGATTTGGCCGCTTCCACAACAGAATTTTTTATATCGATACAACTACAAAATTTATTGCAGCTTAAAAACTGCAGTAATTTTGTACTTGTACCGACCTCAAAAATTCTGCAGTAAATTTGTAATCATATCTACATCAAAAATTCTGCAATAAATTTGTAGTTATATCAACCTCAAAAATTCAGCTGTGAAATTGATCAAATCACCACGGTTTTCCAAATGCATTTTTTTTTTCTTTTTCAGATTTTCTGCAGTTCGTTTGCGAGAGCTCCTGGAAGAGAAGCTTTTTTTTCTGTCTGGGATAATTCTACTGTTTTCAAAATCAATCTTTATTGGCTCCATTCTGTTTCATCTCAACAATGTTGTTTTCGGTATACCAAATTTGCTATCTGCCATGTATTTTGGTTTCTTATTCTGAAACTTCCTATTCATATATCATACTCACAGAGGAGTTTAGAAGAGCTGCATGATCTGTAAAACTGAATTTTATAGACATATGTTTTGTCCCTATCATCCTTAATACAATCCCGTTTACTACATTACAATATCCATTAACTTTATTGGTGGCTTATCCAAATTGTAAAAATTCCGTATTGTCGCACATATCCTTTTAAAGAATCCCAGGAAAGAACCCATTGAACAAAAATTAAGATTATCCTTATTAAACTTATAATACTGTTTTTCTTCTTCCCTAGTTTTATTAACAGTTTATCTAGAACCATTTTGTCAAAACCATTTGCTTCACTCATTTTAAAATATTTTTTAAACAGCGAAATGGATAGAGTTATTAAAGAATTGGCGGTACCAAGTGTTTTTTTAATAAAGCGTTCTAGATAAACTGATACTAAAACTAGGGTAGGGAAAAACAATATTGTAAATTTAATAAAGGTATAATCTTAGCTTTTGTGTAGTAAGTTATTTCCTGAGATTTTTTAAAAGGAATGTGCAACAATCCAGAATTTTCGTATACAATTACTGGCAAAGTCACCAAAAAACCGCCATACAGTAAAAGGTATGGCATTAAATGCAGCCAAAAGATGGTGAAATTTTGATCCAACATTTGGATCAAGATTTCACAATTCTTTGATGGCAGATACTGCAGTATTAAAATTTAAGTCAATCCAGTGCAAAATTTTTAACAGCGTAGTATATTCAGGGGTCATAATGCGACCCCTGTATATTTATTTTTAAAATCTATTCTCTGACATTTTAGTAATTAACGGTGCTTCTATGTATTTTTAAGCAAGTAACGGGTATTTAAAAGCAAGTAACTAGTATTTTAAAGCAAATAGTAGAATAAAAAATGATTCACCCTTATTATTTTTGCTTTATTTACTTTTTTATCTAATCATAAAAATGAGTTTATTAATAAATCCTTCATATTATCTGATATGTGATATGTATTTCAATCAAGAATAGCAAAAATCTATGTTTGCTAAATAGAGTATGATAAATTGAATATAAAGAAGTACTGGGTTTCTTATTATAAATTTAGACTTCACTTAAGCATGCTTAACACCCCCCCCCCTCATCTTGTTGATATAAATACGCTCGATTTTAATTATTTTCTTTTAATGCAATGAAAAATGACGCATAAAAATTATTATCTAGTTAATGTTTAAAGATAGAATTTTGTAGTCTCATTTTTTACTCAATTCTTGATGTAATAAAGTTATAAAAAATGATATACACAGTTGTATTACCGATGAGAATACAACCTTTATGAATGTTTAGAATATGTATAGAATTAAATTATAAATAAAATATTCAATTTTAAGTCCTTTTGTTCTTTCATCGAGCGCAAACGATAAATTTCTAATATTCTTTTAATCGCGTTGCACTCATCATATTTAACATACAAATGTTTCATTCAATTAAAAACTCATTTCATTTTATATTCGAAATCACTTTAATTTAAAATGAATGCATTAAACGTTGTACTATTAAACGAGCAAGTGTTGTTCATTTATATGTTGAAATATTTTGCGAATCTAGCAATAACTTCAATAATTTTCCTGAAATCGCCAGATTAGATTATTTTTATTTTTATTTTTATTTTATTTATTCATTCATTTATTTATTTATTTTTTTATTTATTTATTTATTTATTTTTTGAAACAGACAAAGCCATTTAGACAAGCCCTGTTAAAAATTCAATTACGAATTTCAGATTGATACTTACCCACAGAAGATGGATCTTGTTTACCAGATTTATTGAAAAATATTTTTGTTACAGCTTGTTTTGATAGATATGCGTATGTGTATTTAAGATCAAGTGGCAATGTCATTTTAGTTTAAGAGCAAAAGGCAGTAATGCTTTCGTAGCTTTAGTGCTTTTCTTCTGAAATTAAAATGATATTGCGAGTATTTCTTTTAAATGTACATTATGTTATCAAGACAAACTATAATAAAAACATTTTTCAATAAATCTGGTAAACAAGATTCATCTTCCATAAGTGAGTAACGATTCAGAAAATATGCGGAAAACATGCACAGATAGAAGATATTCTGTCATATATGACGTCATACTGAAAACCTGCGTATTTGCATTATCAACCCCGCCTACCAGATGGCGCAGCTGTGTTATTATAATCCAGATTCCAGCATTCCATTGTATGCTTAATGTATATGTAGGGTATATGTTCGCAGGTCAATTTAGCTTTCAATCTTGAAAAAAAGTCGCTCATTCAATGATACATTTAACTCCTCCCCCCGAAACTACCTAACCATCTTTCTGCCAATCACTATTCGATGTTGTTCCAATTGCTCTGTGCGTGATGCTTCGAAAAATCGCCCCTTCCCCGCATGAGATATAGATTTTATAGCACACAGTTTAATTCCCAATATGGGAATTAAAACGGCCTATAGAGGCGCTGCTCGCAGCCTTCGGTACAGGAAAATCGTCCCTTTAATTTCCCTTTAACTAATAGTAAAGTTCCATTGAAATAATTCTTTATTGTAAATGCATTTGAAAGTTTTAGATATTCAAATTCGGACAATTTTTACTTTGTCATATGAGACAGAACCCAAATGTCACAAGAAATCTGAAATTGTGCAAAAGAATAATCATTCTGAACAAGATTAAAATACATGTAATGCAATGCGCTTGTACTACACTATCCTGAAGCGAGAAGTTACATCTTTTTTCCACCAGATGGCGTGTTCGAGCGCTTAAATTGCAAATACGGACATCTATTGGAATAATATTAATGTGAAATCTGAAGCCTTAACCAATCACCCTTTTCCGAACAAATTTTATAGTTCTATTCTTTTCT
This sequence comes from Maratus speciosus, assembly GCA_963932465.1. NCBI lineage: Eukaryota > Metazoa > Arthropoda > Arachnida > Araneae > Salticidae > Maratus > Maratus speciosus. The sequence continues at coordinate 111,147,920 of OZ010793.1, read as the reverse complement.
TTCTTTCTTTCCTTTTTTTATGAAGGATAATTTTTATAAGTTACATAAGCAAACTTAGTGTATATTATCTGTCTAAATTAACAGTCTATAATTGCTTGTATAACTTGTCTATAATTAACCATTCTAAATAATGTAACAAATAATTCTAAACTATGTTTCTTATTTTTTTTCACAATTAATTTACAAAACACTTTTAGACTTTTTTGAAAATCAATGTGGGTCGTGCGTGGGGTGGGATCAATTTTTTTCTTACTGTAGAATCGCCCATCTCATTCGATTAAGGAATTATGAAACGGTAACTCCGCCCATATTGAAATACAAATTTTGATGCTGTTTCCTGATTCTGCCCTTCTCGGAACGGGTTACTTTCTCGTAATGCGCCGGCGAAGTGGTATTTTCCAATTCCGCCCCTAACGTGTTGGAATTCTTTGCCATTCACCGGGGTTGCTTCGTCGTAATTTATCCCGACTGCTATCAGCAGCCGGAAACGATTATTTGTGTCGGTTTAAGATGGCGTTTATATATGCATCTCTTGTAAATGAGGATAGATAGAACTTTATTATTATTATTATTATTCAGTTTTGTTAGGTTCATTACTAGAAATAGTTTTACCTTAAATTAAATGTAAATTAATTGTGGGTGAAGCATAGTTTTTCAATTATTTGGCTAATATAGCTTGTATTTTAAAACTTATATAAGAAAAAAAAACAATCTTTATGCTAAAATATATTTTTGAGATTAAAACTTATTGCACTAATCCAAAAGTACAATTACAAATAATTTTTGTTTAAATAATCCCTTGATTTTGATATAAACAATAAAAAAAATCCCTTCCGGCCCGGCCTACAGGCAGAGGTAGATTTCGAAGTTAAGTATACTAATTTCACCAACAAAAACTAAATCATTATTAGATATAAATCCACTTTAACAGTTTTATCTGTCTGCTTTTGACAAGTTTTTATTTACTTTTTATAAAATACCTGGTTTTATCAGAATCATGTTAAGGCGATATTAAAAAAAATATTTTTCCATACTCAACAACTCGAAATTTTCTGGCACATTTTCAGATTCATTTTAATTAAAAAAAAATATGAAACATGCTGACATGATTTTTGAAAAGATTTATAAGCGACCTGTGTTTTTAGTTTTCTTTCAATTAATTAAAACTCGATTAATAAACAATTATTTTCTCAGTAGAGCAATATTTTCCGTTTCTAACGCAATCGCTTCGGGAAATTTTGTTCAAAATGTCCTCTTTGACATCATTTTTTGAAATATATTCTGCCTCTATCAAAAAATCGATAATTACTGTACATTATATAGTTTCTGAATAAGAGAATCTAGCAATTGGATGCGTTTGAGAGCAAAAATGAATTTAAAAATGAGTAAGAAAATAGACAGTTTGGATTTGAATGCACCCTTAATAAGATGATTTTTTTCTTTAACCGCTATGTATTTTTAATTTGTTTTTGCTGTAAGAATTGGCACTATCAAAAACTTGTCTATATAAATGTTGAAGACAGTATTAAGAAGATATATGATAAATTCATGGAGATTTTATATCGTGAATTGACGGAGTTATGAAAATTTTTCTTCTTCAACCCCACTTTTTTGTTTTCGTTTTTAATTTTTTCTTTTTTTTGCGGTACGAATTGGTCCTATCAAAAACTTGTGAATACAAAAGTTGTAGATAATATTAAGGAGATGTATAATAAAATTATTGGATTTGATATCTTGAGAATTGACGAAGTAAGGAATTTTTTTCTCCCCAAAACGCTATTTTTTGCGCCGTTTGAGCCCATTTTAAATTTTATCAAATATCTGTGATGCATGAATTTTTGGCGCTATTTTTAAAAGTAATAAAAACTTTAAACTGATCTGAAATGTACAAAAATTAAGAAGTTATGAGGTTTTTTCAGTTTTCTCAAAACACCTCCCTATTTCATCCCCTTTGTCCGCTTTTGCCCATTAACGAACTTGACTGAGATTTTATGTCCCTTGATTTTATGTATCAGTTTGGAAGAGATTTGTGCAGAATTGCGAAAGTTATCGAGTCCAGACGAAAGTGATAACACAATTGCTTCGGGAAATTCCGTTCAAAATGCCCACTTTCACATCATTTTTTGAAATATATTCTGCCTCTATCAAAAAATCGATCATTGCGGTACATTATATAGTTTCCGAATAAGCGAATCTACCAATTAAATGTGTTTGAGAGCAAAAATGAATTTAAAAATGAGTCAGAAAATAAACAGTTTGGATTTAAGTGCATCCTTAATTCAATGATTTTTCCAACACAATCCGCTTCGGGAAATTCGGTTCAAAATGGCCACTTTAACAGCATTTAAAAAAAATATGTTCTGCCTCTATCAAAAAATCGACCATTACGGTACATTATATAGTTTCTGAGTAAGAAAACTTACCAATTGGAAGCCTTTGAGAGCAAAAATGAATTGTAAAATGAGTCAGAAAATATGGAGTTTGGATTTGAATACATCCTTGCTTAGATGATTTTTTCTTAAACCGCTATGTATTTTTAATTTGTTTTTGCTGTAAGAATTGGTCCTATCCAAAACTTGTCTTTTTTATCTTTTGAATTGACGGAGTTAAGGATTTTTTACTTCTTCAAACCCCCTTTTTGTTTTCGCTTTTAATTTTTTTTTTTCGTACGAATTGGTCCTATCAAAAACTTGTGAATATAAAAGTTGTAGATAATATTAAGGAGATTTATAATAAAATTAATTTGAATTGATATCTTGAGAATTGACGAAGTTATGAATTTTTTTCTCCCAAAAACCCTATTTTTTGCGCCCCTTGAGCCCATTTTTAACTTTATCAAAAATCTGTGATACATAAAATTTTGGCCCTATTTTTAGAAGTAATAAAAACTTTAAACTGATTTGATATGTACAAAAATTAAGAAGTTATGGGGGGGTTTTCTGCTTTCACAAAACCCCTCCCTATTTTCACCCCTGGGTCCGATTTTGCCAACTAACGCGATTTTATGACCGAGATTTTATGCCCTTTGATTTTTTGTATCAGTTTCGAAGAGATTGGTGCATAATTACGAAAGTTATCGTGTCCAGAAGAAAGTGATATATATATATATATATATATATAGTTTTTTTACTGAGGGTGGTTTTGGGTTCTAGGGGTCATGATCGGTGTAGATCTGCAAAAATTTTTCAGAAATTCCAACATAGGAACGATTCCAATAGGTAGTATTTCATACGAAATCTACCTAAAAAATATGAAGCATGCTGACGTGATTTTTGAAAAGATTTATAAGCGACCTGTGTTTTTATTTTTTTTTCAATTAATTTAAACTTGATTAATAAACAATTATTTTCTCAGTAGGGCAATATTTTTCGTTTCTAACACAATAGCTTCGGGAAATTCTGTTCAAAATGACATAATTTTTTGAAATATATTCTGCCTCTATCAAAAAATCGATCATTACTTTATATTATATAGTTTCTGAATAAGATAATCTAGCAATTGGGTGCGTTTGAGAGCAAAAATGAATTTAAAAATGAGTAAGAAAATAAGCAGTTTGGATTTGAGTGCATCCTTAATGCAATGATTTTTCCAACACAATCCGCTTCAGGAAATTCGGTTCAAAATGCCCACTTTAACAGCATTTTTTTAAATATATTCTGCCTCTATCAAAAAATCGACCATTTCGGTACATTATATAGTTTCTGAGTAAGAAAATGTAACAATTGGAAGCCTTTGAGAGCAAAAATGAATTGTAAAATGAGTCAGAAAATAAGCAGTTTGGATTTGAATACACCCTTACTTAGATGATTTTTTTCTTCAACCGCTGTGTATTTTTAATTTGTTTTTGCTGTAAGAATTGGTCCTATCCAAAACTTGTCTATACAGATGTTGTAGACAATATTAAGAAGATATATGATAAATTCATGGGGATTTTATATCTTTTGAATTGACGGAGTCATGGATTTTTTACTTCTCCAAACCCCCTTTTTGTTTTCGTTTTTAATTTTTTTTTGCTGTACGAATTGGTCCTATCAAAAACTTGTGAGTATAAAAGTTGTAGATGATATTAAGGAGATTTATAATAAAATTAATTGGAATTGATATCTGAGAATTGACGAAGATATGAATTTTACTCTCCCCAAAACCCTATTTTTTGCGCCCCTTGAGCCCATTTTTAACTTTATCAAAAATCTGTGACACATAAAATTTTGGCCTTATTTGTAGACGTAATAAAAACTTTAAACTGATTTTATATGTATAAAAATGAAGAAGTTATGGGGGGTTTTCGGTTATCGCAAAACCCCTCCCTATTTCCATCCCCTTGGTCTGATTTTGCCCATTAACGAACTTGACCGAGATTGACCATTAACTTGACCATTAACGAACTTGTCCATTGATTTTATGTATCAGTTTGGAAGAGATTGCTGCAGAATTACGAAAGTTATCGTGTCCAGAAGAAGGTGATATATATATATATATATATAGATAGATAGATAGATACATAGATAGATAGATAGATAGATAAAGCTTTTTACTGAGGGTGGTTTTGGGTTCTAGGGGTCATGATCGGTGTAGATCTGCAAAAATTTTTCAGAAATTCCAACATAGGAACGATCCCAATAGGTAGTATTTCATACGAAATCCACCTAAAAATATCTAATTGTTAATGTAACATAATTATGAGTGAAACTTAATTTTCCAATTATTTGGCTGATATAGCTTGTCTTTCAAAGCTTGTATTCAAAATAATAATAATAATAATAATCCTAAATGATACATTTGAGAAGATTAAAACTTATTGTACTAATTCAAAAATGTAATTACAAATACTTTTTGTATAAATAATTTCTTGATTTTACTCTAAATAATAATAAATATTATATCATTGTAAATGTAAGATAACCACGACTGAAGCATAATTTTTGAATTATATTTGACTGATATAGCTTGGATTTTAAAGATCGTATTAAAAAAAAAAAAAAAAAAAAAAAAAAAAAAAAAAAAAAAAAAAAAAACTTTCATGCTGAAATATATTTTTGAGAAGATTAAAATTTGTTGTAATCCAAAAGTATAATTACAAATAGTTTTTGCTTAAATCCGTTTATTTTATCCCAAATAATGATAAAATTAAAATGTAAATGTAAAATAATTATGAGAAAGCATAAGGTTTTAATTAATTGGCCTATAGATTTACCATAGCTTGTATTTTAAAACTTGTATACATAAAAAAAAGCTTGTATTAAAAAAGTTAATATAATAAAGTGTAATTACATTAAAAAAACCTTCATGGTAAAATATATTTTTGAGAAGATTAAAACTTGCTGTATTAATTCAAGAGAGTATTTACAAATAGTTTTTGTTTAAATAATTCCTTGATTTTATTTTAAATAACAATAAAAAATTATGTAATTGTAAAATAATTATGAGTATGCATTATTTTTCAATTATTTGGCTGATATAGCTTATATTTTAAAACTTGTAAAAAAAAAAAAAAAAAGCTTGTATTGAAAAAGTTAGTTTAATAAAACGTACTCACATAAAAAAAAGACTTTATGATAAATTTATATTTGAGAAGATTAAAACTTACTGTATTAATTCAAAAGAGTAATTACAAATAGTTTTTGTTTAAACAATCCTTTGATTTTAATCTAATCTAAATATTAATAAAAATAATGTACTGTATATACTCGCGCATAAGTCGATTCGCGCATCCCTCCCAATTCTTAAGCAAAATTTTGAAAAAAATTGAATTATCGTGTATAAGTCGAACTACATTTCTGGTAGCATGTTGAAAAATGATTTGTAATCGAGGATAGAAAAATTTAATAAATTTTCATTAAATTAGTAAATTTTTTACGTTTCTAATCAGATTTTTTTTAATTCAACGTTTTAAACCTGTATAATTATGTATAACCGAGATTATTATTTTAAAAAGGCGGTTACTATTTTTAACAAAAAAAAAAAATAAAATAAAAAATAAATAAATATTTACGACAATTCGCCTATTTTTATAAAAGTTACGACAAGAGAAGATGAAGACCCGAAGGCAAATTATTCATTTATGAATATTAATTAAAAATGAATATTGTAAAGATGAGTCCTTTGAGTAGGGAAAAAAATCCATAAACAGACACAGATCTTTCGAATATAATTATAAATAATATTTATTGTCGAATTAATATTATTATCTATAAAAGTATTGCAGAACTAACATTACTAAGTATTACTTATTAGACATTTTAAAGTCTATTACAAAAATATATTAAAATATAACAATAATAAAATATGAAGTCATAAATATAATATTTTGCGCAGAATTTTTTTTTTTTTTTAAGTCAAAAGATATGTAGATAAATAACAACCATTACTATAATCCTTTAAAAAAATTTCCTTTTAAAAAATGTTCGTTTTTTTTTTTTTTTTTTTTTGTTTTTTTTTTTAATCGTTGTTTCCGATGTTCAAACTGCAAAATTCAACATTATTTGCTGTTTATTTTTAATTTTAATGATTTCTATAACCGAATAATAAATACAATAGAAAAGGGGAAACAATATAAGGCTGAGGGAAGAACGTAATAGAAGTATTGTTTTTTCCCTCTCCCCACTGCTGAAAATGAAGGCGAATTTTTTCGAAGTTCTATTGCTAGAAGTCGTTCTCTCCGCAGACGATCAGTGAAGAAGTGTATCGACTTTAAGTTCTTTGTTCAAGTCACAGCGTCAATCAATAATGGACCCTATGCACGCAACCTGAGGTCGAGGCTAAAATTCGTCTGCTGGCGGTATTTACTGCGGTCTTTAGCATAGCAATCTATGGAGTGTGGTTTATTAATGCTTGTTTCTTAAAAATACTGCAAAACAATTCTTTGTTGTAGCATCATAGTCTTAATATATTATAATATAAATTCAAAATCTTGTTCTGTTTGCGAGAAAATTTCCTAAGTTTGCAAATTATCAGTTAAAATGTATGGATGTAGCCTGGGTCAAGGCTAAAGTCGTCTGCTAGCGGTGTTTGCGCTTGCGCATACTGGTATTCTGGCGGTGCAGTGACTAGAATAACAGATCAACATACCGCCAGCTCTGGCGTCTGACGTCACCTGAATAGGGTCCATTCTTTGCAAGAATCCATGGAGGAAAGGGGTTGATGGAGTATCAGTATGTCGTAAAAGCGGTTTGCTACATGATACGCGTTATTTAAATGCTCTCACTCGACCCAAACAAAACAAGCACCTAGAACAGGGACCAGATTTTTTGACATCAACCGCGTGTTTTTTTTTTCTCTAAATGAAAGTGATCTGCTTATTTTTAACACTAGAACGGCGGGAAATTTTACTCAAGTTTTATAAAAATATTTAACATCAGAATTTTTACTTAAAACTATTTAACTTATTTATTTAAGTTATTTTTGTGCAGCATATATTAATTTTAAATTATAAAAAGTTTTCTGGTTCGAATCGACATGTATTCGTTTGGCAGGGGTCAAAATGACCCCTTGCCGCCGTTCTAGTGTTAAGCATTCTAAAGCAATATTCCATTGTATATTACAGATTATAAACTGTATTACTAAAAGTTTTCTTCTTTTCGTGAAAGAAAGTGCTTGTGTTTCAAAAAGTAACCCCTGAATTCTGCTATAAAGTAGCGGAGTTCAAGGGTCACTTTTTGTCTTCATAGCCATCCACCGTATTGCATCTATACCTATCTCATTTGGAATTCCTATTTTTAATCTATCATAAATAAGCCATCTCTGTCCGAGTTGGCTTTTTTTCAATTATTACGAAAGGTGAAAAGGTACTTTGTGGTGAGTGAATTTTATTAAAAAGTATAAAAATTAAGTCTTTCTTAATATTTCCGGTGTAAAACTTGAATTATTTCAATAATGTGTATTCCGGAATATAAAATTGTAATGTTTACGATTTATTCCAGGTAAAGTATAAAATTCCGAATATTGCTTCATTCAGAAAAATCTTCATGCTTGCATTACGCAGAATTTCTTATCTTTTTTAAATTCCATATTTTTAACACACTATTTCTCGATACATTCTTGGAGTTCTTGGGTCGTTTGCTGTTACAAGTTTATTAGGGTTCCGTACTTAAAAAGTAAAAAGGGAACCATTATAAGATCACTCCTGTGTCTGTCTGTCACAGCCATTTTACTCGTAAACTATGGAACGTGGGAAGTTGAAATTGGGGGAAGTAGTATAGATTATTGACCCACATATTTACAGATTATTAACCATTTACAAATATTTTTAGGAAAAATGTAGAGGGGCTAATTATGTTACTTGAAAAAAAATCTTTGCTTTGTATATCGTGTGGCATATCGTATTGAAGTTTTCATAATGCTGAATTCAAAAATACATCTCTTTAATTTTAGGTATTATATTTTCAGAGATATCGTTGAAAATGTAGTGCAAAAATATGTTCTCCGAATCTACTGAAACGAAAAAATTAGAGGTAGTGGAGCTTAATTTAAACCTTGCAGGAAAATTATAGCGATTACCGTAGGTCGCATAGTTTTTAAGAAAAGCCCATTTTTCCGTTGCACACAAATTTTGCGGCCATTCATCAAAGGTGTTGAGGAGCGCTGTAGGTACCTATCGTTGCAGACGTATAAAAGCATTGTTGATAAAGATTTTTGAAAAAAGTCGTCAGTAATTAGCCAAGTTCTTAACCCTTAAAGACACGTGAAGTTTGAACATACATAATGACAGGGGCGGCGTACTCTATGTACCAACATCTTTGAAAGCGTAGATAACAACTTTTAATGATGCTCTTTTGTAATACAATATCCCGTAGCAGTATAAAAGGAATAAACGTCAAATTGTTATAAACAGACTAATTTAATTAGAATTAATCACATAAATACTATGGGATTCGCAACTAGTTTGCATTGAGTAGATCTATGAATACGCTTTCCGTGTCTTTAAAAGTTAATTAAAAACCTATTTGGAAAAATGCGGCACGGAACAAGGCGGCGTTGCTAATTGCTAAACATGGAACAAGGGTTTTAGTTACATTGTGAAAAAAAAAAGATTATTACGACGCTGAATTTAGTTTTATGAAATGCCAAATGAAGTTTAAATATGCACTACTTTTATTGTCAGTACCTAATTGAGTTCCTCATAAACAGATTAGGATAATATTTAAGTAAGAGTTATACAGAATATTTTATATTATTTAGGCTTCATATGTCTTTGGACTTTTACGGTATACTCATTCATACTTTTCTAGTAATGCAGCTATACCAAACCCTACGTTGTATAGTTTTCTACAAAGTCTTATTTTTCTTTTAGTAACGGCTTTTTTAATAATACAATTAATAATTCATATATTTATTGTACGGAACCCTCTGAGCGCGAGTAATACTCGCACTTGACCGTTTATTTACAATTTAACTAGCAAAAACCGCGGCGTTTCTCGCGTAATAGTTGAATATGCCATGTAATATTTGTATGTCTAACTTTTATTAAAAGAAATTATACTTTTAGGAATATTTCAAAAATTACTAATTAAACCACATTTTGACTAAACTTCATTATTACACTGCTTTAGGCGGAATAGAGACAAATTAATAAGAAGAACAAAAACTAATTCTAAATATATGATAATTTGGAAGCTTTTATGCACATTTCATACACTCATTTCAGTATTCATCTGAAGTTTTGAATTATTTAGAAACAGTTCTTTGTACGCATTTTCATCTTAAAATTAACCATCATGTCAAATTCCAAGCTTCTTGTCTAACGGTCTATTACGTCTCTGGTGGTAGTGGCACTAACATATTGTGAGAATGCCGGTTTGGCGGCATCTGCGTTGCGTCTGTGTGGGATGTGGAAGTGTGTGGAGACTTGCGCTATGCGCAGAGCGCGCGCTGATAAGAGTCAATGGTGGCCGAAACGCCTTTCGGTGGAGGAGATAAGAGGGAGACGTGTTAGAGTATGCTGTTGGGAATTTGAAAGTAGAAAAGATTGAAAGGAAATTTTTTTGGGAGATAGGTTTTATAGTACGACTGTATTTTATTTATTTTCGAATTTTATTTTTGAGGAGATTATTCAGCAACCAACTGTCATTGAGTGAGATTGGTGATTTTTTATCTGAGTGACTCAACATTAAATTTATTACATCTAGTTGTCAAATGATGAGCTCCACCTCAGTAGCGAAGGAAACCTTTGCAATTAAAGAAGAAGTTATGCCTACTTAAGACGATCTTGTTTTGAAACTCGAAGAGACGCCTCCTTCAAAAGGAATGAACAACTCGGTCTTCATATGTCCTAAGTGCGGAAAATCTTTTTCCAGGAAAAATATTTTCACTCGACATGTAAACTCTCACTTTAAAAAGCCTTTGAAGCACCATCTGTGTAATAATACATTTATTAAAAAGGGAGATTTACTGCGACATATCAAGACTCATCCGAAGATGCATAAATGCAACCAGTGAGATGCCATATTCCCAAGATTTTCCTAATTATTTAAACATGAAAAGACTCATAAGCCTACTAGGCCAAGGAAGAAACCTTTTTAATGCAAACAATGCAGTGAAATAATTCATCGCATGTGTATTTTTTTTACATCTTGCAAGTATTTTGCGTAGGGAATCTGCATAATCTTGTGACGTCATTTATTTCAATACTTTTAGAATATTGTGATTGGTTTAAACATGTTTACTGTATCCGACACTGTTTTTTAACCTATATAAATAGGAACGTTTGTTTGCCACTCATTCAGTTGACTATTGACTTTATTGAGATTTCATCACTTAATGTTTTCTAGTTGAATTGTATAAAAATAACTAGTGAATTCAATATGTTGAAAAGATCGTACGAAATGGTTCCCTTTTCAAGGTATCAACGTTTAGAAGAATCTACCCAAGCGAGAATGGAATTTCCTGCTGTAGCTGCTAATTACATATCACCATTACGTGATATAATCTCGAATGCCAAAGAACTGCCTCAAGATTCTACACGAGCTTCTGCGATATTGAATGTTTCAGACTAATCAGTCACATAGATCTGAGCCAGACCTTGGAATTTGTTCGTCTTTGGACCTACAGGTACCTGTTTTTAAACATAGATCTGCGTTGTTTTTTCAAGGATTAAGATGCGAAATAGTTTAAAAGTATTTCTATTTACAAATAAAATATACATTACCCGCATAATATTGTGTTAGGGAGTTGTTAAATATGCTAAAAATCTATCAATTTGGTAAGTAATGAGAGAGACAATATATGACAAAAATAATTACGATTATCTCGAAAGCATGTGGAACTTAGTTATAGAATAAAAGATATAGGAAAAAACAAAGCTCTCGTATTTGATATTATTACTTTTTGAAGGTAATTAATTACATTTTTTGCTCAAAATAAAAAAAAATGAATTTGAGCGTTCACTTAAGTACAATAAGAATTATGAGAATTTACCAGCGAGGTTCATTTTCCTAGGAACTTATTACTATAATATTAAGTATATATATATCTGCATTATATTATACATAATGAAATTTAAAAATTCCTCTCTATCTTAAAATTATTCTATAAATTTCTCCCATCTAGTATAATTTTTCTAACCCTAGTTTATTTCCTTATCGTTCGATGACATTTACTTTGTTTTTCAAATTCTTATTCATTTTAATTTTTTTTCATTTTTGGAATCAGCCTGCCTAGTCTTTCATTTTCATATCAATCTTAAACGCCTATGTGATTTTACTTTCCCTACTAAATAATTTTTCCTGCAAATATCATTTTATTTTATCATTTTTTAATTATTATTTAATTATTACTCTCATTCGCTGAATACCACATTGCAGGTACTATATATGTTTATATATTCATGTATATGAGGACGTGAGTTTCAAAACTTGCATCTTCCAAAATTTAAAAAATCGAGTTTTTATATAAATTTATTTTATTGATGAACCTGCAGCGAAAAAACACTACAATCTCGAAAAAAAAACTAGTTTTATCGTGCACTTCTAGCATTGTAAAATCTTGGTTTACAATAAAAACCAATGGACTGAGTAAGAGGTTTTTCGCGATCTCCCAAAATGCATTTCCGTGGATAAGGCAAGTTTTGAAACTTACGTCCTCTTATATATTACTATTAGAAGTTACTTTATGCTGAATAATCTTACAGAAATACGCATTTTTAAATTCTTAAAATGTTTAAATGTTATTCAATTTTGCCTCGCTTTTTCTGCTCAAGACATTTTTTTTTTTTTTTCAAATTTTTATTTCCAATTTTGTGAATAAGAATATCTGGCTACTCTGATTTCTAGACAGTTTTAACGCCTTGAGGGGCAAGCAAAAATGTCTCTAAATATTGAATTCTCACCGGAATAATGGAAATTAAGGAAACGTAATTTTTTCGACGATTTTCGTCCAAAGTTAAAAATATAAAATTTAGTTAAAATTTTCTCGTGAAAATCTTGTTTAAATTAGGAGGGATATATTTTATTCCACCGTCCCTCAAGGAGTTTATGCAATTTAAGACGTTATTTTAGAGCTTTAATGCGATTTCAAGTTAAATGCCCTTATCAACTTTTCTTTCTTTCTAATAATTCATTATTCAAATATAATCTCGAGAGAAAAAAAAATATGATTTTTTTTTATGATTCTAATTTTAAAAAATCCCTTTTCGTTAAACATAAGCAAACACGCGTGCTGAAAAGTTGATAAGGGCATTTAACTTGAAATCGCATTAAAGCTCTAAAATAACGTCTTAAATTGCATAAACTCCTTGGGGATGATTTTTTTTATGACTCTAATTTTAAAAAATCCCTTTTCGTTAAACATAAGCAAACACGCGTGCTGAAAAGTTGATAAGGGCATTTAACTTGAAATCGCATTAAAGCTCTAAAATAACGTCTTAAATTGCATAAACTCCTTGAGGATGATTTTTTTTATGATTCTAATTTTAAAAAATCCCTTTTCGTTAAACATAAGCAAACACGCGTGCTGAAAAGTTGATAAGGGCATTTAACTTGAAATCGCATTAAAGCTCTAAAATAACGTCTTAAATTGCATAAACTCCTTGGGGATGATTTTTTTTATGATTCTAATTTTAAAAAATCCCTTTTCGTTAAACATAAGCAAACACGCGTGCTGAAAAGTTGATAAGGGCATTTAACTTGAAATCGCATTAAAGCTCTAAAATAACGTCTTAAATTGCATAAACTCCTTGAGGATGATTTTTTTTATGATTCTAATTTTAAAAAATCCCTTTTCGTTAAACATAAGCAAACACGCGTGCTGAAAAGTTGATAAGGGCATTTAACTTGAAATCGCATTAAAGCTCTAAAATAACGTCTTAAATTGCATAAACTCCTTGAGGATGATTTTTTTTATGATTCTAATTTTAAAAAATCCCTTTTCGTTAAACATAAGCAAACACGCGTGCTGAAAAGTTGATAAGGGCATTTAACTTGAAATCGCATTAAAGCTCTAAAATAACGTCTTAAATTGCATAAACTCCTTGGGGATGATTTTTTTTATGACTCTAATTTTAAAAAATCCCTTTTCGTTAAACATAAGCAAACACGCGTGCTGAAAAGTTGATAAGGGCATTTAACTTAAAATCGCATTAAAGCTCTAAAATAACGTCTTAAATTGCATAAACTCCTTGAGGATGATTTTTTTTATGATTCTAATTTTAAAAAATCCCTTTTCGTTAAACATAAGCAAACACGCGTGCTGAAAAGTTGATAAGGGCATTTAACTTGAAATCGCATTAAAGCTCTAAAATAACGTCTTAAATTGCATAAACTCCTTGAGGATGATTTTTTTTTATGATTCTAATTTTAAAAAATCCCTTTTCGTTAAACATAAGCAAACACGCGTGCTGAAAAATGAAAAAGTATATATCATATTTGAATAAACATGAAATTTAATTAATTAAAAGAAAAAAAGTTACTTAGGGAGTTTTTCTTGTTTTTTCCGTACAAAATTATAAATGTTTCCTGGAAATAAATCAATTATAATTAGATTTTAAAACTGTTAAATTTACTCTTAATTTTTTTATACTAAAATAATATTTTTAAACAAATATTAAACTAATAAACAAACTAATAAACAAATATTCTTTTTTAGTTAGAAAACTATTAAACTAATTTCTATAGCAGCAGGAATGATACTAATAGTTTTAATTTAATCTGGCTCGAAAATAAAAAAATTGAAATCAGACACGTCTTGTTTAATTCTAGATGGACAGCGTAGCTCTCATTGGTGTACGATGCCGAAGACAATGGTGCCCCCAACCCCGTGTTCATCTAATTTCTTTTAAAAAAAAACCGACCCACTAAACTTAAAAAGCTCCACTAGTTGGGAACAACGTGCAAAATTAATCGACGAAAATATGTATGATAAAAATTTCACATATAAATGTATATATATGCTAAAGAAATCTAATAATCAGACATATTTTTAATAGCAAATATACAGGATATAATTTTTAATCTCTTACAAACTATCTTTTCCTAAACAGATGGTTTTAAACATATACTTCCAATTATAAAATTTTTATATTGGTCTTCTTCATGATATCTGTCGTTTACGTCAGAATTCTCATTTTTGTAAAACTTACAAAATTTAACTTTTATACGGTCCTTAGGTACTATAAGTTACTCTTTAAAAGGGTTATCCAATCTCTATTTTGTAAAACACATAAAAAATGAACTTTTGTTCTTGCAAAAAAATTCCGAGTTATGATAGTTTATTTTATTTTATTTTTTTGAGTAAAAATGCATTTTTTTCTTTTTCTTCTTTATTTTTTTTTATTATTTATTTAATTTAATTTATTTTTTGCATATCACGTGATTCGGGACAAGAAAAGTCAAATATAGAGTTTACAATCTCTGGATTCGGGATTGGATTTCGAGATACCGGATGAAATTTTATCCTGAAAATCCAAGTCTTACTTTATAACAAATCCAGGAATTTTCGGGATCGTTAAAAGACCGTCGGTAAGTAGAAAACCACCAAATACATCATCACGAAAAATGAGATAAATTCCGAAAATCTACAAAGAATCTATGCTGCACAATTTATCATGCTAGAGCCGTTAACTTTCTTTTATGCAACACACATTTTCAAATAAATGGACAATATTCCACCACAATGAAGAAAAAATATTAGTTAAGTAGCTTGTTTTTAACAGTCTAAGAAAAAAACTACATGCAGTAATGAAATAACAAATAAGCAGAAGTATTATACCACAGAAAACGGTATGGAGATGCACAGTCGCGGAAAAAAAAAATGGAAACACCCCCTACTAAGTCTGTAATAGAAAACATTTACAGGTACCAAACGATTAGACATAGTATCTACTTTTAAATTATTCATACAAAATGTGCTTAGGGGGCAATCTATAAATCAAAACTTCTCCAGACTTTTTTTTTTTTTTCCAATAGCAATACCCAATTTTGACAATATATTCTAAATCTTCGGTTCAAACTATGCTTATAAAAGAAACTTGAAGTCATTTGAATGATAAGTTTTTGAATTATAAACATTCAAAATTTAGAGCTTCTAATGTTAAATTACATTTTAATATTTTTATTAATTTCTCCTGAAATTGTAATCCTAATGTGATAATTTTTTTTTTGTTATAATACTAAAAATTCGAAACACAAATAAATTGAATTTGTAATTTTAAAAATTTTATAATACGAATTATGAAATTAATGTTCGAAAAAAATATAAATTGCAACATACACATTGTTTGATAGATTTATATTTATTATGACCTGCTTTGTGCAAACTCTCAATAATTTTTTTTCCAAGTAGTTTTAGAATTATGAGTAAAAAACGTCAAAATGACGGTTTAAGGGACCTTCTATGATGTCCATAAAAGCATAATTTGAAAAAAATATATTTTACTCATTTTAATGAAACTTTTGGGCTGGCAATAGTTGAAACATATTAAGCGAGTGAAATGTTCCTATTAACTAGAAATAATACATTAATAAAAGTGACATAGTCATTCTGTAGCATTTCAACATTCGAAAACCGAACTTCAATTTGGATACAGTCCCTAAAATAGGCTCATTTAAAAATAATTCATTTCTTGGAAACTAATCATACGAATTTCATGGAAATTTGCATTTAATCTAATTGGAGGATGTCGAATCTATTTTGGTTGTCAAACTTGGGTATTGCTTCGAAAAAAAATAAAGTTTGGGTCCGTTTTGAAACGTAGATGGCCCCCTAAGCAAATTCCATATATATCATTTAAAAGTAGACTTAATTCCAATCATTTGGTACTTCCAACTTTCTTCTACAGTAATTTGTTGCAGGGTTAGTAGGGGGTGTTTACTTTTTTTTTCCACAACTGTTCATGTACATAGTAAAAGTGTTTCATAGTGTAGATTATTTATAGAGTTTGAAAGTAGCTTTCGTGAATATGGATTTAAGATATACTGTTAACTTATACTTGAAAATTCTTAATACATGGGTTTTTGGAAGGAAATAAAATTTCTAACTGAAAATTTAAACAAGAACAAGAATCATGTGTCCAGCACAGATTATGAAACACTTTCCAACACTTTAAGAGTACTGTAACAAAACTTTATAATTTATTAAGGGAAATGATGTAAATAAACAATTTGAATAACGAATAATGCATTTGAAAACCTGATTTTGGCTATTACCATCAATAGTAGGAAAATATCCAATTTGTTTTCTGCAACCCTGTATATGATCGATAGATTTGTATGTATTACATCGCATGCTCAAAATTAGTTAAACGAATATCACAATTGAAAATTTTCATTCAGTAATGTCCGTCAATAAACGGAACTGTCTTTGAGAAACTTTATGCAGCCCTGCATATGATCTATAGAATGTATACACACCAAGTAATATAAAAAAATTTCAATTTAAAAACAGTTACCATTACCAAAAATGCAATCATTTTTCATAGTCTTCGATTATTTCGTTTTTCTGTATCCAAATTACTTTATGCATGCCTATAAATAAACGATAAAATCTAAGCACTGCACTCCCTATTCTATAAAGCTCAGTAAGCGCCGTGTAAATTTCAGTTTGTTTCAAGTAGTGTAATATCATAAAAATGCATCACAAACGATTTTTCGCCATAGACCGTCATGTAACGGAATTCTTTGGATTGTCCCTGTGAATGAACCGTAAATGATACACAATTTAAAATATAGAACACACTATAGTGATACCCACTAAGATTTCCATGGCAATCGGATTATATTTAAGGAGTACCTCAACTGAAAACGCTATCATTTTATATTCATTTTATACGCATTCATTTATATGCTTCGATAATTCAATTATAGGTCAATTTCTTCTGCAGCCAAATTCTTTTGTGTGTCCCTCTGAATGAACGATAAATTCTAAAACCACCCCATTTTATGAAGTGCCGTATTCTACAAAACTCCGTAAACACCGTGTAGTAAACTGCGTAAACGCCGTGTAGTAATAATGCTCCGTAAGCGCATCAGTGATAAATGTAAATTTCAATATGTTTAAAATAATGTATAATCATAATACCATTAAAATACACCCCAAACGATTTTTCCCAGCATACTGTCATGTAATGGAATTCTTTTAAGTATCCCTGTAATTGAATCGTAAATGGTACACACTTTATTTTCAATACCGAACTTGCCATAGTGATACCCAATAACAACTATTAATTTCGTGGCAATCGGACTATATTTATGCAAGTTAGAGCAGCGACAGGCGGCAGGTAAACGGCAAACAGACAAACTGAAGACAAACATGTTTCAACTTATGTTGGAAAGTGTTAAAAACGCTTCTATGAAGGATGCATTGAGGACGAGGCGCAAATAACAGAAAGCAAAAGCGGAGATCCGCAGCACTACACTGAAATATAATTAAGGAAGGAGATTCGTGTGAAAAGCTGTTTTTTCAAGATTTTTTTTTAACGAAAACGAGAACATTTATTCAATCACAATACAGTACAAAATAATATTGACGTTTAAATATACAAGAAAAAAATTATTGTTGAAAAAAAAATGGCGGAGCTGTAGCTGCTCAAACTTGGATCCTACGATTTTCGACGGGAGCTCCCAGGTTCTTCTAGTTGATCAAAATCACTAAACCAAAATTTTTTGATTAAAGTAAATACTTGCGCTCAGCATGAATCTACATATGGCAAAAAATTTAAAAAAAATGAAAAATTGAGGATATTTTGAAAAAAAAAGATCACTTTTTATTTTTATACAGAAATTGTAAAATATATATATATCTTTGGTATTTTAATAAATTTTTAGGTTTGGGCTGAGCGTAAAGACTTACTTTAGTTAAAAAATTTTGGTTTATTGATTTTAGTCAACTATAAGCTGTATACTTTACTCATACAAGGACTTGCGCTTTCCCTGGCTCAAATCGTAGGATCTAAGTTTGAGCAGCTATAGCGACGCCATTTTGTTTTTGTTTTACAACGATAATAATAAAAAAAATCTTGCAGATTTAAATGTCAGTATTATTTTGTACTTTACCGTGATTGAATAAATGTTTTCGTTTTCATTTAAAAAAGAACTTGAAAAACACAGCATTTTAGTCTGCCCCCTTAAAAAAAATCTAAGAGAAAATGAAAGTACTAAAAATTCACGTCCAGTTAAGGAGATGAGAATGGATGAGTCAGGGAACAGTTATTTAGAATATGAATATGTATGTGATAGGTATGTAAATATGCCTGGAAGTAGCCAAAAATTACAGAATTCTCAAGAGCTGTCTTACAAGAGACTTTATGAAGAGAAAATACTCAAATCCTCATTTTCTTATACGTATAACTGATAATTTGACTCATTTACAGCATTCATTCACATAAGTCACATAGAACAGCTATAAAACTTTTCATCTTGGTCATAAGCATGCTAATAACAAGAATAAACAGGCTATCACGTAGAGATAGATTAACAATATTTCTTAACATCAGGGCCTACGTTTTTTAGGTAGCTTTCATTACAAAAAGCTACCTATTGCAGCCGTTCGGAGGAAAGCGATTTAAAAAAATTTTGGTATATTTTCATCGATCATGCCACCCAGACCCCGAAACCACCCTCCGTTCAAAAGTTGATATATATATATATATCCGTATATATATATATATATATATATATATATATATGATCTTTGTCATACTGTAACTCTCGTATTTAAGAACCGATTTGGATGAAACTCGGTGTGTACATAGTACATACAAATATCTCGACCGAGTTCGTTGGCCAGCTTCATCCGCCATCTTGTTTCAAAATGACGGCCATTTAAATTTTTTTTTTTAATTTAAAATTTGAAATGTGGTACCAAAAAATTTAAAATGGAAAAATATTTTTTCCTTATGTGTTTGACCTTGATACAAAGATTACGGAGCATTTTTTGTTTCGTCTATATCTTAAAAAATGGCTGAGTTATAGGACGTTGAATTTCAAGCTTGGCTGATATTTTGAAACGACCTGATTTTTGTCACACGATAACAGGCGTATTTATGAATAGATTTGCATGTACCTTGGTGTATACATAATACGTACCAATGTCTCGACCGAGTTCGTTGGCCAGCTTCATCCGCCATCTTGTTTCAAAATGGCGGCCATTTAAATTTTTTTTTAATTTAAAATTTAAAATGAGGTACCAAAAAAATTGGAAAATGAAAAAGATTTTTTTGTATGTGTTTGACCTTAATACAAAGATTCCGGAACAGTTTTTGTTTCTTCTATATCTAAAAAAATGGCTGAGTTATAGCATTTTGAATTTCTATTGTGGCTGACATTTTGAAACAACCTGATTTTTGTCACACGATAACAGGCGTATTTATGAACCGATTTGGATGTAACTTGGTGTGTACATAGTAAATACCAATGTCTCGACCGAGTTCGTTGGTCAGCTTCATTCGCCATCTTGTTTCAAAAGGGCTGCCATTTTTTAAAAAAATTAAATTTTAAATTTAAAATGAGTTATGAAAAAATTGAAAAATGAAAAAGATTTTTTTTATGTGTTTGACCTTGATACAAAGATTCCGGAGCAGTTTCTGTTCCGTATATATCTTAAAAAATGGTTGAATTATAGCACTTTGAATTTCTAGCATGGCTGACATTTTGAAACGATATGAATACCAATGTCTCGACCGAGTTCGTTGGTCAGCTTCATTCGCCATCTTGTTTCAAAAGGGCTGCCATTTTTTAAAAAAATTAAATTTTAAATTTAAAATGAGTTATGAAAAAATTGAAAAATGAAAAAGATTTTTTTTATGTGTTTGACCTTGATACAAAGATTCCGGAGCAGTTTCTGTTCCGTATATATCTTAAAAAATGGTTGAATTATAGCACTTTGAATTTCTAGCATGGCTGACATTTTGAAACGATCTGATATTTGTCACGTGATAACACGCGTATTCATTAACCTATTTCGATGTAAGAAGGCATGTGGATAGTATATCGTAATGTCTCGACCAAGTTCGCTGACCAGCTTCATCAGCCATCTTGTTTCAAAATGGAGGCCATTAAATTAAATAAAAAATTATATTTAAAGTAAGGTGCAAAAGAATTAGAAATTGAAAAATGTTTCTTAAGTATTTGACCATGATATAAGGATTCCGGAGCATTTTTTGTTTTGTCTTTATCTTAGAAAATGGCTCAGATATAGCAGTTTGAATTTCTAATGTGGGTGACATTTTGAAAAATCTGATTTTTTGCCTACGACAGAACTTGTATATATCAACCGATTCCGATGTGAGTGAGCATGTGCACAGGAATTACTAAGGTCTCGACCAAGTTCACTCGTTAGCCTCATCCACCATGTTGTCTTAAAATGGCAGGAACTTCAAGATATCGCCGAATTTGGCAACCAAATATAAGTTACTTTAAATAAAAGCAGCTTGGATAAAGCTGACTAATTTCGCGAAATTCTCATTCATAATGATTTAATATTGATAAAGATTAGGATTGAATCTCCTATAATCGGTTTCCACTAAATTGAGCTTCGTGTGTTGGAATAATAGAAGCTTGCTTTTTAAAAATAAGGAATATGAAAGCTACCTCTTCCTCCCGGCACTGGCCGGAAGGACTTTTTTCTTTGAACCAGAGTAACCATTTACAGTACCTGTCTTTATTGGGAAAAAAGTTTTATTATAGATCGGGACGCACAAACCACCACATCATCGAGTTCACGGCTGAAATTTTAGGATTAGTTTAAACTCGATTCCCATATTAATATGCAACTGGTCTGCCATTGGTCTGCCGTGGACTCAGTTACATTATCTTGGTGGAAATCACCTCCAGAACCAATTTTAGTGGTTGATTGGTAGGTTTAGTATTGTGTTTTCCTGCATCCAAGGGTACGGAAAGAGTGAGGACTGCGTGCAAGGAACACAATGATAGGCCTATCAATCAACCGCTAAAATTCGGTCTAAAGGTGGTTTCCACCAAGACATGACTTGGCAGACCAGTTACAGTTTGATATACGAATCGTGTTTGAACTAATCTTAAAATTTCAGCCATGAACCCAATGAGGTGATGGTTTATGCAACGTCTCCCGCTCTATAAGATAAAAAAAATGCACCGAAAACAATTTTTCGCAGCAGACCGTCATGTAATGGAGTTCTTTTAAGTGTCCCTGTAAATGAATCGTAAATGGTACACGCTTTACTTTCAATACCGAACTTGCCATATTGATACCCAATAACATCTATGAATTTCATGGCAATCGGTCTATATTTACGCAAAGTTAGAGCATAGACAGACGTCAGTTATACGGGAAACAGACAAACTGGAGACAAACGTGTTTCAACCATGTTGGAAAGTGCTAGAACGCTTCTATGAAGGATGCATTGAAGACGAGAATCATAAGTAACGGAAAGCAAATGCAGAGATCCACAACACTACACTGAAATATTATTAAAAGGAAATCTGAGAGAAAATGAAAATACTAAAAATTCACGTTCATTAAGGAGATGAGAATGGATGAGACTGGAATAGTTATTTAGAATATGAATGCATTTGTGTTAGGTATGTAAATATGTCTGGAAATAGCCAAAATTTACCGATTTCTCAAGAGCTGTCTTACAAGAGACTTTCTGTAAAGAAAATACTCAAATTCTTATTTTAATAGATGTAAGACAGATAATTTCACTCATTTACAGCATTCATTCACATAAGTCAAATAGAATCGATATAACATTTTTCATCTTGGTCATAAGCATGCTGATAACCAGGATGACCAAGATCTCACGGAGAGATAGATTAACACTATTTCTTCACATTATGGCCTATGCTTTTTTGAATCATGGCGAGTATTTTTAGTATCTATCTTTATTGGAAAGAAAATTTCATTTTGATAAAAAAAGATGGATTTTTTTTCTATCATCACTTTTAAAAACAGTAATGATGCAGCTTAAAATAATGAAACATGTATGACACGTTATAGATAATTATCGGCACAAAATAGGTTCAAGTTCTTAGTCAAAATGTAGTGAAGATACACAAAATCCATATATTTAGATTACCGGAATTTCTGTAAATTCGATTCCGAAAAAAAAAGTTTCTAAGCAAAAATGCCGACTACTAAATCATGATATCTTGGAATTAAATTCTAGGCGAGAAAAACTATGTAAATAAACTCACGCCTACCACTCTTTTTTTTTTAATGAAAAACTGAAATAGAAACGTCTTATATAAAATACAAATGGAAATTTCGTTCCGGCTGCTAATAACTCGAGTGCTGCTGAATGGATTTAGATGGTACATGCGCTGTTAGTTAGATCATTTTTCAGGAAAGATTTTAGTACATAAAATATCGTTCTACATTGCTTAATTATATTATTATGGAGAAAGTTCTATAATAAGATGAAACCTATTATGAAAGATTTGCTTTTTTAAAAGATTCTACTGGACGGACTTTGACGAGACTTGAATTGTTAGACAGTATTGTTACTTAGATAATCTCTCAAGTGTGGTTTTCGTAAATTGCATATCGTTATATCATTTTTTACCAACTCCTATTGAAAAATAATAGGAGAATCAACTAAAAGTGTTAGTGCTTAGTAGCCCAAATTTTTTTGACATATTAGAAAATTCAATAGCGCAATGGCATTCGCACCGTTTTTAGCAATGAGGAGGGACATTCGTGGTAAAGGTTTATATTACTTTAAAACAAAAGGTGAAATTCACCGATATATTTCGTTTAATTCAAGGTTCATTTGGCGAAACTGACCAGCGTAGCCGGCGCAGCCTGCTAGTCCGAGATAAATCCAGCTTGTGCTCTCTTAAAAATAACTAAGTAGGAAATAATGATATGATACTAATATGACTGCTATTATTCTAACTATGTATCAACTATTTTGCTCCAAGATTTAACAAACAAAAATAAAATTCATTCTAACATTTTTTAAATAAAAGACTCCAATACAAATCCCCTTATGGGATAAATACAACTTCTATACTCCTAAAATTAACTAAATATAAAGCTGATATCAACTATTTTGCTCTAAGATTTAACAAATAGGAATAGCCTTTTTGCAATGCAAATATAACGCCAAACATTACCTTTTTTTATCCGAAAAAAAATTTTAAGTACCGTATATTCCAGTGTTTAAACACGTGGACCAAACAAACATATTTTGAAAAGGAAAATGTGTTTCATATGTAATTTTAAATAAGTACGACACAACAATAAATTACTCTTTTGGAAATAAAATTTTTGGTTGTAAATAGTGCTTGGTCCCCGAGTTATACGTTAACATATACGGTATTTTTTATTCATTTTTATTTCATTAACTAAATATTTTGATTTTTGGCACGTTATGCCACGACCAGCGCCAGCACGGCTGATAAATCTCTTGTCTGTTTCCCCCGTCATAGAATTGTTTTCACGACTCGAATCACGTGATGTTGTCTTCGTTCTTGTTTACAGTCAGTGCAATGTAAAAGTCTTTCGCTGACTCATTTATCTCCGGCATTAATTTATTGGTTTTTGACACAGATTTTCAAAGAGTTTTGGATTTTGACATATTTTTTCCGGGAAAAATTTTTTGAAACTCCGATGACGACACTTACGAATTCCGTAGGGAGGTTTGCTCTTCTAGATCTAGACCATTAACTCTCTCGCTGCGCAGCCCGAGATATTCTCGGGCATGCATTTTCCCGTCAAATTAATACTATTTGGTTGTTCCACCAGTTATTTTTTAGCGAAAACTTTGTCTGTTTTAACCAGGACATTTTCCGCAATTACGATACTCAAAAATTTCTCCTTTAAAGAACCGGTGTTAAAGTTTAAAAATTCTGTAAAAGACGCTCATCACGAACAATTACTTACGCAGAGAGAGGGTTAAGAGACTACTTCAGTCAGGCGAAAAGACCCGTTCGCTAATACTAATCCTATGGAAAAAATTTATAAAGATGTCTCGGTTGCATTTAAATATTTTTAAATGATTTCTTTTGCATTGGATAGCTGAGATCGATCTGTATGAAGGCCGCTTTTTACTTTTTCGATTTTCATTACAGATTTTTTTTTTATGAGGATGTTTTCACTTTCGAAACCAGTTCCGAAAATGGAAGTGTCTCCATAAAAAAAAATATCTGTAAACAAAATCGAAAAAGTAAAAAACCACCTTTGTACAGATCAATCGCAGCTGTCTAATGCAAAAAAATCATTTTAAAATATTGAAAAACAGCCGAGATATCTTTATAAATTTCTTCCATAGGATTAGCATTAGCGAACGGGTCTTTTCGCCTGACTGAAGTAGTCTCTTAATGAGCATAAAATTCCAAAACTTGCGGTTGGTATGGGGGCTTACAATTGTTTCGAGTGAAATGTCCCCTCGGCCAATCGTTAATTCTACTCGGTTGAATCTCTTCACTTGTCTCACGAATACGCTAAACTCCCCTTGAGAAATACATTTCTTTAAAAGATGTTTTGGTATTTATAAAGAAAATTAAATGTTCAGTTTTAAGGTCTATCAAATAACATTTAATAAGAAAAATACAAAGTAGTGAAAAAGTCATAAAAAAGTTATTCTTATAAACTTCAATTTTAATAGTATAGGAAAAATCAACTACAAAGAAAAAACCAGACAACATTTGGGCTGGAACATGGGATTTATTGGGGGCCACACAAGTTACAATATTGATACAAATATATACACTGGTTTGACTGGAGAGAATTTTGACACTTTGAAGATAATTTATAGTCCTTGTTTCAGAAGCACACGAATTTGGAAAAACCCCACGTCCAGCAGATCCAGAAAAGGCTATTGCATTCCAGGGCTATGGCTTGGGGAGACTCCTATTGCATCCCAAGATGACATAATATTCTATTTCAAACAAGGGTTGTGAATTAAATAGAATTTTTCCTAGTGAAAAGTGTCCTTGAACAGTTAAAAGCATCACGAATTCTTTTGCAAATATTCCCATTTCTCTTTTCTTTTACACCAACTACATCACTAGTATCTGCAAAGAAATGCAGGGAAAAATAAGTATGTATAAATAATGTTTACAATATTCATATTTTTCACATTTAATTATATTCGTATTTACACAACTATCTGAATAATTTGCATCATAATTTTCGTCAGATAATGGTTAACCCGTTAACGCCCTAATTGTTTAAAATTTTATTAAACAACCATTATTTTTAGAATATCTCTGTAACATAGAACAGTAAGAATTTCTAAAGTTTTTTTCTCGTAAAATCATTATAAATCCCTTTAGACCATGGAAAAAATAGCTAATTTAACATGTTTAGAAAGAAACACGTTTTTTCGTCACACGCAAAAGAAAGACCTACCATTACGAGAGCAGAAAGAAATCTTTTTTCCATTGTTGTAGTTGTAGTATTACATGTCATACTAGTGTTGCCAGTTTTATCGCAGAAAAAAACGGAAGATTTTGATTTATAGTTTTTTTACTGCGCTATCGTCCTTTTTTACACCATACTAAACTATGTTGAATGTGCCAGTAATGTTTTCGGCAGCAAATTTGCTTAAAAAAGGTTATTAATTTATTAAACGTTTTAACAATTGTTTTTCAACAGCATTTATATTACATTATTCTATTAAAATTGAATAATTTTGCAATAATGTATTCCATAATGAATTAAAAATTAATTGAATTGTAAAAAAAAAAAAAAAAAAAAATCTAAAACATCCTACAATTCAATGATGATCTTGAAAACTTTAGTAATGGACGCCATAGAAAAATAAACGCTTGTATTTAGGCATAAAGTGATATAATAAATCAAACAAAATATTAAAACTTAAGATACAGATATACAAAATTAAAAATTTTATAATGTAGATACTTATACTAGATTAATATTAACACAATTATTCTAATTGGTAAACAAATCATATTAGATGTAAATTTCCAACTGGGCGAAAAATCAAGGTTAGCTGGGTGAAAAAGTTTGACCAGAATCGTCCGGGATAGCTCAGATGGCAGAGCACTGGCGGCTTCAGCCAGGAGGTCCCGGGTTCGAATCCTGGTCCGGACATTTTTCGCCCAGTTGGAAATTTACATCTAGTAGATACTTATATAATAATGTCACGTTCAAGTGATCTAATGCTACCTAATAGTTTGCGATTACGCAGTTAATATTGCACAACTCTCCCAAGATTTTTATCATTATTATGGGAAACAAGCCGTTTTTACATTTGATGCGCGTGCGTATAACTTTTTTTCGGCAAAAAGGTGAAAATTTAAAGCAAACTGGAAGGAAAAAAAAATTCTTGAAACTTATAAAAATTAAGATGTGGTAGAAAAACTGAAGAAATAGTCGTACAGGAGAAATTTAGAAGTACACCATAGGATAAGACTAAGAAACTCTAAAAAAGTACAACTTGCGGGAAAAACGTACAATTTGGGAACCCTAGGTCATACATACACATCAGTAGTAGCATTTTGTAGGAAAAAGATAACGACTTATTCCACAATCAGAAAAACGAGGTTTTTAGGCTCCATCTGATGACAAGAAAACTTGACTATAGTCAAGTATACCGGTAGCCAGTGGAATGGAAGAGAGAGAAGGAATGCTGTGATATACGCATTCGCACAATAGAACCAATAATGTTCAATAACTGATTAGTATATTGAGACAAACTGAAACTAATCAATTTATATGATGCTAGACGTTGACGGGTTAATATTAAATGATTGGTTAAAAATTGTGAATTAAGCAAGTCAACCATGAATTTTTAAAATACTTCTCAACATTTCTTTTCAAGCACTACATTGTGCATTAGTTTATATATAAAAAAAATTAAATTTCATTTTTCAATGAAAAGTTATAAATTCTATTAACAGGGTTTGGCCCAAATTTCACACTTATCAACTGAAAGCTTTATATTTAAGAAACAGAGAGCTGTTCAGCAATGGAGAAAAGTATCTCGTTATATTTAATTTCTCATGTATTTTAGACATAATAGAAAATAATACCTTTAAATTACCCTTCTTTAAAATTTGTCCCAAAATGTAATTGTCCTTACCAAAGAAACAGTAAATTTTCATTCAGCTCTTGCTCTAGATGGGAATTTTTATAATGATAACGATCTTAGATTGCACAATCCTATATATTTTTTTTCTTTGTAATGTAAGTAACACTTTATAATATAAGTACAGTTTCATTTGTATCCTCAAAAAATTTAGTCAGTGTACTTGTTACATTTTTTCATTATTGTTGAAATACATATTTAATAATTTAACTTTGTTAGATAAGTAGTAATAAATAAGATTTGGTAATTTTTCAGAACAAATATGCTATAAGCTTTCTATTATTATAATGTAGTACAAAAATATCATTACCAAGCTGTTATGAGTGATATTAACGGTGGAAAGCAATTAGTAATGACAATTTTGGAGTCAATTACGTTTTATTTCAGGAAATGTACAATAACTTACGCAATTCAGATGCACAATAAATGTTTACTTGAAACGTAAAAATTAAAAATTAAAGAATTTAATTTATCGTTTATTTTATTAAAAAAACGCCTCAAATAAGCAATATAAAAATTACATAAACGTATGAACAACTTTTGCAAAATCATACTGAAAGCAGCTGATATTAAAATATACTTTTCTCGGTAACTACTAAAGAGATTCTAATTATTTCTTTATATAGATTTGGTATCAGCTAAACTATGAATTTATCACTTCGTCAAAAAAAAAAAAAAAAGTGCGCGATTATTGTTCTATGTTTTTATACACGAAACGAGGCAGCAGCGTAGCAATTTAAAAATTATGGGAGCGGCTCAAATATTGTTTAACCCCTTGAGGGTCGCACAGTGGCGCAGAATACCTAAAAACCTGGCAAAAAATCAAAAATCAAAAATCTGAATTCCTTTATTCTTTTCGGTGGAAACGATAAAGAACTATTTTTCACGTCATAAAACAATGTTGTTGTCTACTTCATTCCTCCACCCGCGGTGAAAGTTACGCTTAGCTGCGTAGAGTTTTTCGTCGAGATAATATGTACGATTTGCAGGCAAAATTTGTAAGTTGTCGTACGTCATCATTATTGCAATAAATTTTAATTTTGTGATGACATTTTGAAGTTGGTGTGCGTAGATATATTTTAAGAGTTTTGGATTAATAAAAGAGTGTGTTCATAATATTGAAATCGTTTTCAGTGTGAAAGACTTAAATATTTACTCTATGTTCAGAATCACTGAGATTTTTAATTATGTTCCAAGGCTGTCCAAGCTTTGGTTTTTACAGTTTGGGAAAGCTTATTTATTGCTTAATTTAGGATCGCAAAAAAATGTTGCCCATATTGGGCCTTTTTTTTGTTTCAGGACAATTTCTGATATAATGTGTTGCGTTTATCACGTCTTCCATGGTATCAATTGTAATTGTTTTTGATTTGCGTTTCGCGCAGACGATAATTTTTGTTTTGTTTACAAACGAATTTGTTTTTAGAATGTTTATGGATGTTTACGTCGCTAACATATGTAATTGATTTATACTTATTACGATCATATAATGATGAAACGCGCTAACGTTAGTTGTTGTGCGTTGTAAAAATATGTTTCCGTGTCTCCATTTTCCTGTGATTTTTAAATAAATAGTAAGAACATTCAACAGAAGAATTTTTAAATGGATCACTGATATAAGAAGATTTTAGGTAAGCCTAATCTAATCTCCTGAATTAATATTAAAAACTTTTTTTATGCTGAATGAATATTGATAATAAGACTATCTGTATATTAATATTGAACATATTTTTTTTAGATTAAAGACCATATTTATAATGTTTATCAAAAGAAAAGAACTTATTAACATAATGAGAAGTTGTGGAAGTAGTGAAATGGAAAAACAATTTCAGCACTTGTATGATGAAATTAAAAGACGTAGTAAATGTGATTCAAAACAACAGAAAGAAACGCTAAAAAAACTTTCGTATTTCAAGACACAGTATAATACACGTTACACCAAAGCAAGGCGAATGGAAGAAAGGTTTAAAAGCAACAATCAGGAATGGCTAGAAGGATCAATTTTGTTTCCTAATGAAATAGTAAATAAGCGTGGTCGCCCTGAACTTAGCTTTAATGATAGCTCAGAGAGAACAAAACGATTAAAAACTAAGGAACTAAGGAATACTACACCTGCATCTGAGTTGCCATACGCAACGCGAATGAGTTTAAGGTCAGAAGGCCAAGTACAAGCGTCGAAACTTCTCAGTGAAATAACTACGTCCCCACATCGTGACACTAAATATATAAAAGCCTACGCAGCTTCTTTGGACTCAAAGCCGAAATCTTTATCTGGAGAAGATGCTCTAGCTGTTTTGATAACAGAAAAATTGTCTCGATATCAATATGAGATTGTGAGGAATAATGCTCCACAAACATTCCCCTCTTACAAAACCATACAATCCGCAAAGAAATTCTGCTGCCCAAACAATATACATATTACAGATACCTCCGCTAGCTTTCCCCTACAGGATTTACTTGATCACACAGCGCAACGTTTGATTTTACCAATTGAACCTGTTATTAGAACTCTTCGAGAATCAGAACTAACCAAACTATGTCTATTCACAAAATGGGGTTTTGATGGCTCTTCAGGCCATAGCTCGTACAAAAAAGCGTTTCATGGAACTGAAGCCAGTGATTCCGCAGTTTTCATCACGTGCGTTGTTCCTGTTCGTCTAGTTTCTGATAATAAGATTATTTGGCAAAACCCAAGTCCAGCATCTACGGCATATTGCAGACCACTTAAAATTCAGTTTATCAAAGAATCTAAGGAAACTTCAATTGTAGAAAAGAATAGAGTAGATCACGAAATAGAAAAGTTGCGGGACACTACAATAACATCGCAGGACAGACAAGTACACGTAAATCCTAAATTGATCTTCACCATGGTAGATGGAAAAGTGTGCAATGCGCTCACTGAAACGACATCAACACAGAAATGTTTTATTTGTGGTGCTACTTCTAAAATGTTCAACAATATAGAAGTAATGATTGCTAGACCAATAAACACTGACAACTTGGGCATTGGTTTGTCTGTCTTACACGGATGGATTCGTATGTTCGAGTGCGTCTTGCATCTGGCTTATAAATTACCAATAATGAAATGGCAAGTTCGAGGAGCTGACAAACAAATAGTAGAGGAAAACAAAGCTCGTATACAAAAAGAGTTCAGAGAAAAATGTGGTTTAATCGTAGATATGCCAAAACCGGGATTCGGGAGCACCAACGATGGCAACACTGCAAGAAGATTTTTTTAAAATGCAGAATTGTCAGCAGAAATCCCGAAGATTGATTTTGAGCTTATAAAAATATTACACACAGTTATGAGAGTAGTTGCCAGCGAGCGGGTACGAAATCGATGTCGAAAAATTCAGAATTTTCACTCATCATACCGCAATGTACTTTACTGAAAAATATCCATGGTACAATATGTCACCAACTGTACATAAATACCTCATACATGGTCCAGAAATAGTATCAGCGGCATTACTTCCTATCGGCCAATTAAGTGAGGAGGCTCAAGAAGCTCGTAATAAAGATTTTAAAAGATATAGGGAACACAATTCGAGAAAGTGTAGCAGGGTCAAGACAAATGAAGATGTTTTTAATTTATTTCTAATCAGTAGTGATCCTCTAATTTCAAGTAAACGCAAAATAAAAAGGAAAAACCTAGGACAAATTCCCACTGAAGTGATATCTATGTTGAAAGCTCCAACCGTAGCAGAATCTGATAATAGCGATACGGAAACTGAAGAAGTAAATATCGCGGACTCCGCAGATGATTCCAGTGATTCTGATGTATCAGATTTTTGAATTTATTATGAAGGTAAAATGTTTTTAAAATGTACAAATTGCAATATTTAAAAGATTTTTCAATATAAATATGCGTAAAAAGATTAAAAATGTATTTTATTTACATGGAACAACATAATCATTAACAAATATAAAGCATTTTAATATTTAAAAACTCTCAGGTATTTAATGCCAGTTATTTGTGTACCCTGCCCCACTGTGGGTAGGTGGGATACATTTTATTCCACCTACGATTAATGAAGATTTGCACCAGAAAATTTTATTAAATTTTACTTTTCTAATTTTGGTGGGAAAAGCCGTAAAATTGCTTTTCCTTATTTTGCAGTATATTTTTTTGAAAATTCCGGTGTGAATTCGACATTACAGAAACACAAGTGCTTACCCCTCAAGGGGTTAACTCAGTACATTTAAAACAAATGCGAAACTGATAAGTAATTATGTAAATATTAAGAAATAAATTAAATTTTACAATTTTGTGAAACATAACAACTGAGTTCGAAAGAAATATTTCATTACCAGTTCTTATAAAGGGGAAAAAATGCACTTAAAAATGTTGGCATCATAACACGAGGTATGTGCGCTTTGCTAACATTGCGTTCAAAATTGATTCGGAATCTACTTGTATTTCTCGGTGATTGTTCATTATACAAGTCCATAAAGCAGAGAATTACACATAGTGTTTCTAAGATACGTTTTTGATCGTCTCGGTGAAGAATTTGTTTCTTCCTGATTAACTGTTTGTTTAGTGTTCATAGAACTTTCAACAATTTCTTGATATTGGTCTAAACAGCCATATTACAACTTGCTAAAGATTGTATTTCAGTGCTTGGTCTCTCTTCTTTGTCTGATGACAACCATTTTTCAGCCCGCATTTCGATTTCTGTTTATAAGGTATTCGAGAGATTTTTATATAAAAGAGAAAGACTTGATTTTCAAAGGGGGAAGGGGTGATTGAGCCCCCTGAGCTCCTCTCCCTTTCCTACTGCACTGAAATAAGGGTTTCGACTAAAGTGAAAGCAGCTACTGATGCAAACATGAATCTTTTGTGAAAGAAAAAAATGTGGAAGCATCATCCTTTTCGAAGTCTATTAATCTCTTATAAAATCAATTAATATAATTTTGCGGATAATTTGAATTACTGGCGGCATTTTATATTTGTGATAATGAATTAAATGGTTCTAAAACACTTGTGTAAGCTGCATATGTGCACTTAAGTAATGTAAAGGTTAACAAATCTGTGTTATCATAATAATTAAATTTATTATGCTTTGTGTGAACCTGTTAATTGAATCCGCTGGCGAAAGAAAACATTTTATTAACTATTAATAGAAAAAGAATTAATTAACTACAAAATACCTTTACTAGTCTGCACATCGGATATTTTGACAATATCGTGTTGAATAGATTCTACCTCTAGATTCCTCTCATCATATTTCGAATTTTCTTTTCCTGCATCAATATCTGGAAATGATGGCGCTAATTGAGAATCCTTAGCAACTTCATCAATTTTGTCATCTACTTCAAAAGATTGGAATGCAGAAACTTGACCAATATTTGTTTTCTTATCAGGAATTTTTGGTTCATCTAAATATTGGGAATTATGTTTTAATTGATGAATTAAATAAATAAATTGTTAAACATAACTTAATAATATAATAAATCTAGTGAAAATTATCAGTAGTCTATTATGCATGATTGTTTATGAAACTATAATTTTGTTGCAACAAAATGTTCATTGTTTTGGATCCTGATAGCAGAAAAATAGATACTAGATGGATCTGTAAAAATATATCATACCGTATCGAACTCACAAAATAAAGAACCATATAATGAACTCGAAGTCTCACTAGGTAATCCGACGCTTTAACCCTCAAATGCCGATGGTAGCACGTATGCTTCTATCAGTATTTCTGATTTAGGAGACTTTTTTTATTCACATATTCCGTGTTCACACCAAAAATTTAACATAGAAGTTTTTGCTTTACTTAATAAGAGACATTCCAATGTTAAATAAATCGAAATTTTCTATTTAGATTTTCTGCTATGAATTTCGATTCTCTGAATTACGCAATTTCTGGAACGCATTCAACCATGGGCTAGTTAGAGGGTTAAGAATCCCAGCACACCTTGCCCTGCTGGTGGTGTCTTAAACTTATGCATATTAGCTTTTCAGTTTTTTTTTTGTTGTATCTTCCGTGATCATATCATCAACTACACTTCCAGTCAGTGAGGGGGATTATAATGAAGTAACAGAGGGCTGTAATGAGCTCGAAGTTGAAGCATTAAACGTCTGAACTCTTCCCATCGTTGATCCGTGTCTTACACTTATTGAATTTAGCCATTCGATTTTTTCGGTATAATTCGTGATCGAGTCAGTTATTACAGTACTCTGTGCTGCTACCGTTCCGCTCAGTCTTGAAACTGAAGGAACCTAAGTTAAGTTATATAAAACTATCATGGATGCCGGGCCGAAATTTTCGCGAAGTAGTGACCGTTGGATTCAAGACCATTATCATTGAGTAAAACTTTTTAACTACATAATGCTTAATACTAAGAAAGTTTTTAATTAAGATGCTCTAATTAAAAAGATTGTAATGTTGTTTCGAATTAAATGTAGAATAACAATTCAAATACTCATCAAGTTTTCACTGTTATCAATAATGAAAATGTTCAAGATCGAAAACCCAGTTATTGACACCAAACAAGTGATACTCCAGCATAAATCTAATAGACCGGGAGCCGGCAGCACAGAAAATCACCTCATCGAGTTCACAGCTGAAATTCCAGAATTAGTTAAAACTCGATACGCATATTAAAACGCAATCGGTCTGTCAAGTCATATCTTGGTGGAAAATACCTGAAAACCCGATTTTAGCGGTTGACTTGTACGTTTACTGTTGCGTTTTCCTGCTCCCTGTCCTCCATGTTTTCATACTTTAGGATACAGGAAAACACAATGGTAAACCTACGAGTTGACCGTTAAAATAAGGTTCTAGGTGTTTTCCACCAAGATATGACTTGGCAGACCGATTGTGTTTTAATATGCGTATCGAGTTTTAACTAATTCTGGAATTTCAGCCGTGAACTCGATGAGGTGATTATCTGTGCTGCCGGCTCTCGGTCTGTAACTCAAACAAGTATTTTCTAGTAAAGTTCTGCAAAGTGATGCTATCTAATAGTAACTTATTTCTATCAACTGTTGTAATTTATTTTTCAGTAACTGGTTTACCTAAAAAAATGATGGTGTCAGTTACTGCAGTTATT
Organism: Maratus speciosus; assembly: GCA_963932465.1. Lineage (NCBI taxonomy): Eukaryota > Metazoa > Arthropoda > Arachnida > Araneae > Salticidae > Maratus > Maratus speciosus. The sequence continues at coordinate 111,113,404 of OZ010793.1, read as the reverse complement.
GGACATATTTATTAAAAACAAGTGGGTAAGTGTGATCACAGATCGCACAGAGGGTTTCGTTTAATATTCCTTTCAAAACACTTTATCCTTTTGAAAAATCTGTTAGTTCCATATTTCAAAACCAGGGGGCGCACTTGATTCTAAACAAACCTGTATCCGAACGAAAATCCGTTTTACATACTATCCGTAGATATATTAGTCGAGGGGATTGGGCCCATAGCACCCGAGATAAGTAGGCGCACCTGGCGGGAAAAAATGGAACTAAAATATGTAAGGCTATGGTGCATAATATGAAAGAATGGTCAAAGGGGTGTCGGCAAAAGTTGGAAATTTTCTCCCTGGGTTAAAAGGGTGCAGGTTAGAAAAATTGCTTAAAATACACAAGTTAGAGCCCAGAGTTTTAAATAATAAAAGACTTTTTGAAAATTTTATGATTTGTCGTGTGGTCTGAGGCATTCAGCTATACGTATGCAAAATTTCATGTTACCAACTTAATTAGGGGCTCTCTTAGAAAGAATTGCTTCAAATACATATGTGGTAGCTCAAAGGGTTAAACGTAAGACTTTTTCAAGATTTTATGATTTGTCGCCTGGCCTCAGGTGTTCTGCAATAAGTATGCAAAATTTCAAATCTCCAATTTAATTAGGTGCTCAGTTAGAAAGAATGGCTTAAAATACACAAGCTGGAGTTGAAAGGGTTAAACATAAAACTTTTTCAAAATTTATTATTTGACGTGAGATCTGAGGTGTTGAGCTATAAGTATGCAAAATTTCAACCTAAATAGGGGTTCACGTAGAAAGAATTGTTTAAAATGCACATGTGGGAGCACAAAGGGTTAAATGTACGACTTTTTCAAAAAATTTATGATTTGTCGTTTGATGTGAGGTGTTCACCTATAAGTATGCAAAATTTCATGTCTCCAACATAATTAGGGGCTCACTTAGAAAGAATTGTTTAAAATACACGTGTGGGTCCCCAAAGGGTTAAATGCACGACTTTTTCAAAATTTTATGATTTGTCGTTGGATATGAGGTGTTCACATATAAGTATGCAAAATTTCACACCTCCAACCTAATTAGGGGCTCACTTAGAAAGAATTGTTTAAAATACACATGTGGGACCCCAAAGGGTTAAAGTACGACATTGTCAAAATTTTATGATTTGTTGTTTGATGTGAGGTGTTCAGCTATAAGTATGCAAAATTTCACGCCTCCAAACTAATTAGGAGCCCACTTAGAAAGAATTGTTTAAAATACACATGCAAAAGCCTAAAGGGTTAATTGTACGACTTTTTCAAAATTTTATGATTTGTCGTTTGATGTGAGGTGTTCAGCTATAACTATGCAAATTTTCACGTCTCCAAACTAATTAGGAGCTCACTTAGAAATAATTGTTTAAAATAAACATGCGGGAGCCCAAAGGGTTAAATGTACGACTTTTTCAAAATTTTATGATTTGTCGTAGGATGTGAGGTACTCAGCTATAAGTACCCAAAATTTTATGTATCCAACACGTATAGTTTCTGAGAACGGGCTCTGTGACGGACAGACAGACGGACAGACAGACAAACAGACAGAGGAGCGAGACGAATAGGGTTTCGTCAGATGAACGAAACCCTAATAATAATTTTAAATTATAAAAAGTATATTTTTTTAAATTTTTGTCAACACTATATTTTCTCAGTATCTCTACTATACTTTAAAAAACAAAGATGAGTAGAAAGTAGATTTTAAACATTGTAATATTGATTTTAAGAAGAAAGTATTCTTAAGGCGTCAGTTACTAGGTGTTTCACGCTAGAACAACAATTGAAAGTGTCTCAAGACTCTTAAAGGTTCAAAATTTTCGAAATTTTAATTATTTTAGATGTCAAACTTCTACTTTTTTTAGACGTTAAACTTCTATCTTTTCTGAACATTTTGATATTATTGTTTCCTTGAAATTCCCATTGGAACAGAAGTTACAGTCATTCAGGATAACTTTGATCCACGGGGTGTTACTTTGTACCCTGTCTAATTTTCGATTTGTTTGGCTTCAAAAGGCTGGATAAACTCCAGTGCCTCACTCTGTTGGCAAGGTTCTAAACTGGGATTTCCACTCTTTATTTTGGAACATAAATTAGCAACACTATACACAATTAATTGCATCATCCAACTATTTTTGTGAAGTACTGTTTTCAAGTTAATTTTGAATGCTGTTTTGAAGTATTCCAATTAACTTTTTATAGTAATTAACAATATACTCATTTATTAGACTTATTATTATCTAAATGTTATGAATGTGTTAGTATTTTGAGACTATGTATTTGCTAATAGTCAGTAAAATATAAAATTAGAAGGCACTACCATTTTACCTTATTTTCAGTGCAACTTTGTGCCGGCTCAAAGTTAGCCATAGGTTTATTGTTTACTGATAGATACTGTATAATTTTTTGTTCATAAAAACTAAGTGAAATAATGATTTAAAAAAATTACAAAAATAAAGATCATATCTTATGGTTATACGAAAATACCATTTTCTTGTCAAAATTTCCCCATATGTGCACGTATATTATATATTAATACCGAAAGTGTGCATTGAATATAACATGTAAATATTTTCAAAAATATGTGTAAAATACATAAAATTCATTTAAAGACGTTATTTGAGGCTGAGCTAATCAAATTTGACATTCCATACATTCGACCAGGGATGCCAGTTTGGTCTCAAATTTTAATCTGACATTTTAAATTCATACCGGAATTTTCCAAAGAAGAATTTTTACTTTGTAAACATTATATCTCTTTTATTAAATAAAGCATAAAATACTATTCTTTATTTCTGGACACTAAATTTCTGAATAAGAATGGAGGTCAAACAGGCAACTCTGCATTCGATATTTCTTATTATTGTTTGATTAATATTAGTACTAGTATGTACTACTGTAACTGTGGCTATATTATTGAGTTAAAACAATGAAAATTGTTTTTCACTGCATTTTTATGTTTTATGTAAACAATAAATAGTTCTTTTTTGTAAAATATTCATGTTTTCTTCTACTACTCTTCTTATGCATAATATTCGTTGTAATACCATAAATTATACAAATCTTGTGATGTTGAGAAATGTAAATTTAGTCCAGTCAAATTAGGTTTTTTTCTGGACATAATTATGAGAGTTTTGAAACTTGGTAATATTGTTTGGAAAGGTCTACTAATGAACGTACTAAAAGTCCTGATGGATGGTGGGTGAGCGCGAGGGGGAGGGGGTAAAAGAAGGTATCATTTTTCGGTTTTTTGTTAATATCTCATAATCTATAAGACCTACAGACAAATTTTTAATACAAAAGTTAAAGAAAATTAAATTCTCTACAAAATAGATTTTATACATTTTTCTCTAGAAGCCATAGTTAACGAGATAATCGCATTCAAAAATGAAGAAATTTGCCGAAAGTCACGCCAGTGCCAGAGAGCGGGTCAATAGCACTTGCATTGCATCTATTTAACTTAAATTTAAATGACCGTTAATAAATGTTGTGGTCAGATGAATGGAAGCCTGAACAATAACTTCAACAAATGACATTTTTCTTAACTATAGAATATGTTATATAGATTATATGTCCCGTAATCGGTTTGAAGTCATTTTAAAAAGCATGGATTAACGCCAATTTAATGTTCTTCTGTAACTTTTGCTTGGTATACTTTTTTTAACATAGATTATAGACATGTTGAGCCTTCAATCCGTCAGCACAAATGAGGAATACGAAAAGTTTGTTCGATAGAGCTATTTCACGATTCGACGTAGCTTCAAATTTTGGACAGGAATTTGGTTTGACATAACCATTGAGCAAAAACTAATGCTATCTATGAAATGCTCTGTAGGGCTCACACATGGACGAGGGATAGGTGGCGTCTGGGCATCACAGCTACCTTTCATATTTGTACCGCCCTGGAAGAATTCTGTGGTTTAACTCTTTCTTCTGGTGAACAACATAAGGATTTTCGTGAAGCTCGGATGAATAGAGATGTTGCGGATATCTCCAAACTTTCAACTTGGTTTGAAAATCACCCGTCCTTTCCTCAGATAGATATCATTATATCAATATCTTCTGGGGTTATTGGAGATGAAACTATCACCTGCTTCAAAACATCGGAAATCGGGAGTAAAAAAGATGATTCAGGTGTCTAGCAAATGTTACTAAGACTTAACATTTTTGCCTACAACCAGTTGTACACTGAATGAGGTTTAGTATTGCCCCCAGGGGCAACAGGATCGGTTGTTGTGATAGGCACTAACGTATGAACGAGCTTACGTTTCCAACCCCCAATCTCAAGAGACAGTTTATTTCCCTGCCACAGCTGTATCTGTAAGCACATATTTTTATCTGAAAAAGTTAAGCCTATGAGAAGAACAAGTATATCCACATCCTGTACAACAAGAGTAACGTTGTTACTTTCACTCAGACTCAGTGCATCTATAGCAATCTGAACAGTCAAAGTGGCGGCATTATTAGGACTTTGCTGTCATGAGACTCCTTTGTCATTTAAATTAGAGGATAGAATAGGAATCAACATTGTCTTATTGTTCTTATTTCAGAGAAACTGATTTTGGGGGACACTCATGACAGTATGTTCTTCAAAATATATGTCAACTGAAGTTTTCACTTAGCACCTTATATTTTGTTCAGCTACTTTATTACTGTTTACAGTGTCAATATATCCATCGAAAACAATTCTGAGTCCCTTTCCACAATAGTGTTTCTTAACGTACTTTATTTAGGTGTTGCAAATTCCTGTATTGTTGATCCCCTCTTCCACACCACCTCATATAACAGGAAGCCACCATCCACAACTATTGTTTGTTGTTGGTATAATATCTCACCTGATTTTTCAAATATTTGACACAAAGCACTTTTATTTGTCTTGCACATTCCGCAATCATTGAAAAGAGAGAGAGGATAAGGAGTCTATTCATATTGTAGGTAATTTGCTAAAGCATCATTACTACGTTTGCTCAAGGAAATCCGTTGGAATATAACTAGAGGACCCACAGTTTTAGTAGTATCATGAAATTTTATTAAATTGTGCATACGGTTGAGTGATTGTGCTTTACCCTTCCGAGTTAGTTTCACATCTGTGTAACATTTGCTAGACACCTGAATCATCTTTTTACTCTCGATTTCCGAAGTTTTGAAGCAGGTGATAGTTTCATCTCCAATAACCCTTGAAGATATTGATATAATTATATCTATCTGAGGAAAGGACGGGTGATTTTCAAACCAAGTTGAAAGTTTGGAGATATCCGCAACATCTCTATTCATCCAATCTTCACGAAAATCCTTATGTTGTTCACCAGAAGAAAGAGTTAAACCACAGAATTATTCCAAGGCGGTACAAATATGAAAGGTAGCTGTGGTGCCCAGACGCCACTTATTCCTCGTCCATGTGTGAGCCCTACAGAGCATTTCATAGATAGCATTAGTTTTTGCTCAATGGTTATGTCAAACCAAACTCCTGTCGAAAACTTGTTGCTGCGTCGAATCGTGAAATAGCTCTATCGAACAAACTTTTCGTATTATTCTTTGGTCCTGACGGATTGAAGGCTCAACATGTCTATAATCTATGTAAAAAAAGTATACCAAGCAAAAGTTACAGAAGGAAATTAAATTGGCGTTAATCCATGCTTTTTAAAATGACTTCATATCTGATTATGGAACATATAATCGATATAACATAATCTATAGTTAAGAAATATGCCATTTGTTGAAGTTATTGCTCAGGCTTCCATTCACCTGACCACAACATTTTTTAACGGTCATTTAAATTTAAGTTAAACAGATGCAATGCAAGTATCATTGACCCGCTCTCTGGCACTGGTGTGACTTTCGGCAAATTTCTTCATTTTTGAATGCGATTATCTCGTTAATTATGGGCTCTACAGAAAAATGTACATAATCTATTTTGTAGAGAATTTAATTTTCTTTAACGTTTGTATTAGAAATTTTTCCGTAGGACTTATAGATTATGAGATATTAACAAAAAACCGAAAAATGATACCTTCTTTTACCACCTCCCCCTTGCGCTCACCCCCCATCCATCAGGACTTTTAGTATGTTCATTAGTAGACCCTCCCAAACAATTTTACCAAGTTTCAAAACTCTCATAATTATGTCCCAAAATGACCCAAAATCTGCCTAATTTGACTGGACTAATTAGGAATCTTTAAGTATCTAAAAAAAACTTTTTCGCATCAAAGTTGTCTTAAATATAATACTTTTTTTATAATATCCTATTTTGTATGATATTTATAATATGGTGCAAAGTTACCCTACATGGCTGGATAACTTTGAATCTGGTTAAAAATATATTTTTTATTGTTTATATCATTATTATTCCTTAATTTCTGATAGACATACAATAATTTAGGATCATTTCTTCTCTTTTATGCCATTAGTTGCAACAATATTCTTAAAACAGGAGTGGTGCATCTGAAAATAGAGAAAATGGGGATCAAAGTTACCATGAATAACGGTGCTGTTGAAAATTTCAAAATTGTGTATTAGCTAAATACAACTTTGTATTTAAAATATAAAAATGCTTTAAATACAAAAATTGATTTGGGTTCAGGGTAATTACTATAGTCTATAGTATAATTAGGCATGAAAAAATTCATTCTATTTGCGAAATTTATTTTGTAACCTTACGCGTAAGCTGTTATACTAATTTTCTGCTCGAGAAAGTCTGACAGTTTTGAGCGTTCTATAAATACTAATTCTGCACCTTGCATTTTTTAAATACATGAAAGAACATACTTATATCTTTCATCCCAATAAAAATACAGTAAACTCTCTGTAAGGCGGACTCTGTGTAAGACGCAAACCTGTCTAACTCGGAAAAATTTTCAAGTCCCTGCGAATCCATAGACATAGAGTAAAATTTGTCTAAGGCGGAATATTGTCTACTACAGAAAATTTTCTCGGTCCCGATCGATTCCGCCTTAGACAGAGTTTACTGTAGTGTTTTTAAATCATGTACATTTAAACATATTAAATGTCGAAAATGGTCTTTTTTTTTTCCTTTTTTCCAATTTTAACAGTCCTGAGACACCTTAAATACTTATCAAACGTTCACTGTTATAAATAATCAAAACGTTCTACGCTCTAATTTTCTAATATTGTGCAATCACAATAATGTATCATGTACAATGCCACCGGAGGTTCAAATGTTGGAAAGCGATTTCACCATTGTTTGATGGCAGATACTGCAGCATTAAAATTTAAGTCAATCCAGTGCAAAATTTTTAACAGCGTAGTATATTTATTTTTTTAATCCATTCTGTGACATTTCAGTAATTAAACGATACCTCTAAGTATTTTAAAACAAGTAACCAGTATATTAAAGCAAATAACTAGTATTTTAAAGGAAGTAGTAGTATAAACAAGAAAGAAAAAATCATACGTCAAGTATAGGTTATGAAACACTTTCCAACACATTCAGAATAATGTAAGAAAACTGCAGTGTTTAATGAGTTACAATATAATGTGTAATCAACCATGTGGAAACGCGGAACACATTTAAAAACACAATTTCAGCTCTTCCCATCTACAATCGTAAAATTATCCAAATTTTCTGAGCAGCCCTGTATATGTTTTCTAGATTTGTATCTATTAACTACATGCATGCCAAAATTTAGTTCAGTTAAGAAATACATATGTAGGGGAAGGTGAGGCAAAATCGGGTACCTTAAATGTTTGTTGTTCTTAAATGCAGTCAAATGGGAAAACAAACTCTGAAAACCGTTTTTCATTTTAAATTATCCTTTGTCTTTATTAAAACATACTCTTTTCAGTAAAAAAATGTAATAGATTATATAAAAAAAATAGCTTTTTTCAGGCATATGTTAAAATCCGGTTTTATCCCACTGGTTGGGTAAAACCGGGTACCCCTTTAAAACTCGCGGAAAACTCATTTTCTTTTTTTTAAAATCTTATTTAATATAGTAAAAAAATACATTTTTGTTATATATAAAAAAACGAAATTGCACATGTGTTCTTCCATTTGTCAAAAATAAATCTGAAGCAAATTATTTACATTGTATATGCCTACTTATTTTACGCTGTAAGTCTTAGAGTTATTTTGACTGCAAAAAATCACAAACAAATTTATTATCATATTCTCCGTTATACAACATGCTTCGTGTGCCCATCCGTGACATTTCACACATTGTATCCAACTTTCTTTGGGTTTAGAATTGGAGTAAATCTCATTGCAAAACATTCAGGTTTCATTATCTTCTTCATCTTCGGAGGATGCTTCATCAACCTTTTTTGATTTATTTTCCTGTTGATTCTTATTTTCTTTTTAAGAATCTTCCTTTTTCGTTTTGCAGACTATTTGGCGTCTTTCTCTTTAATACCTGTTTCGAGCTCTAATTTATAGGGTGAAGTAGTTAAAATAACAGTTTCCACTTCTTTTGCCAGCTCTGTTCTCAATCTTAAAGCCTTTCTGGGGGGGGGGGGGGGGAGGGGGGAGTCGGTAATAAAATTTTAATTGAAATTGGAAATGCAGATTGCTGGCTACACAATATCAGATCTCGATAGAAGAGGCTGGATGTTGTCAACTACTGGATGTGTGATGTCGACACTTTTAAATGTGGAAAGATGAGCTTCATTATCCTGAGATATTTCAGAAATACTTATTGCTGCAGCTATGCCAGCCTATGGCTGCGTAGACTTAGGTGTTTTATCATTGACTTTCATGGGTTTCTCTGTTATTTCCGAAGGAGCAAATAGATCCAGGAAAACATCGTTGTTTTAAGGAAAAATCCCTGTTTTCTCAAACCGTCTGATTGGAGTATTTATAACTACTGCTCTAAAAAATGCAGCTTTGAATGATTTTCTAACTTATTAAATTGTTACAGATCGCCCAGTATTGGAAGTAACCACTTCCTCACCTCTTGTTTGTAGTATAAGTTTAGAGGTGCTATGAATAACACATCAAATGGTTAACAGTGCTTAACAGCATTAAATTGCAATTTAAAACTCCATGCTAAAGTATTAACTATTCTAAAAAAATCATTCCATGAGTGTAGGACAAAAATGGGTATACCCGGTTTCGACCCACTCTAAAGTACCCGGTTTTACCCCAACGTGAGACAGATTTTTAAACATAGCGTCACATACTCTCAGTCTTATAGTAAAAGATCAGTAAAACTGATAAAATACTTGCAAGAAAGCAAATAATTAAATATAGTACTTACCAATATTTAATATTCTGGCAAACAGTTCATGTATGCGTAAAACCTAGAAACAAACAAAATAAAATTTAAGAGAAATTCAAACGCATTCCTTCACACAAAAATAACCGCACACAATAGTGCTTCGTTCAGCTACAAATGCCGTAATGACTTTCGACAAGGAATCCCTGGTGTTGGCCGATATATAAAAGTTCAAATTGAGGAGGAACCAGCGGTACCCAGTTTTACCCGCCTATCCGGTTTTGTACAACTCTCCCCTACTTTAGTTGAAATTTCCCCTTCAGCAATTTTCGCTAATAAGGAGAATGGTTCGTGAATTCTTTTGTGCAGCCCTGTATAGGAAATATATAATTTATATGCAACAAGTAAAATTTAAAAAAATAGTTAAATTTAAAAGGGCATGCTGAAATTGATAACGCACTGCCAGCAATTATTACTCAAAAGCAGTACTGTAATTGATTGCTTTTGTGTGTCCCTGTAAATAAACGACAAATGTTATGAATTTCCTATTCTATCGTAATCCTCTTGTAGTAAAATTCAGTTATTTACATCAGTTACAATGCATTTGAAACAGCGTAATGTTATTAAAATACTCTGCAATCCTTTTTTTTCCATAAGTTTTTCTTCCATATACCATAATATATTGGAATTCTTTTGGGCACCCTTGTAAATGAACTATTAAATCCACATACTTCATATACAATACCAAAAATGCCTAAGTGACCCTAAATAAAGTTTATCGATTGCATCAAAATCCGAATACATGTACAGGAGTTAGAGCGTGGACAGACGGACAGACAAACCGAATGCACAAACACTTTTCAACTTTATTGGAAAGTATGAAAAATAATACTAAACTCTCATGGAATACAAAAAGAATGTTTTCGTCGCCTCATGAAAATAATTTGTTTAAACCTGAAATCCACATTCGTACATTTTGTTACAATAACTTGACTATGCTTCGCAGAAAAAATAAAAAATAAAACTATATACCAAAACATCTAAACTAAGAATACTAAACTTAGTGCATACAAAACATTAAATATTCTCTTAAACTTACATGAATCTTCCTGCCTACTAATCCATATTTCATCTGATTCTAAGAGATGTCCGCTGGTGAAATTTCTCGACAACAGAGGATGATTCAGTAGATCTTTTGCTGATGGCCTGTTTCCAGGACTGTATCGTAAAATGCCTCGCAAAAGATTAAGAGCCATCAAACAATCTTCCTTCGTTATTTCGCAAGAAGGATGACACTTTTGCTGTAAAAAACTGAAGAACGGTTCCTATAATAAACACATACGAGAATAAGCCAAAGATTTCTTTAACCCTTACAGTACTAAGATCAAATGCCTAAGATACGATCATTTTGACCCCATAGTAATTATAATGTCTAGACAGGAAAACTGATCAAAAGATAAAATAGTGACATAATACTGGCAATCAAGATTTATTAGAAAGAGGAAAATGCAATTTTCACAATATTATGAAAACAGTAGAATCGCGATTTTACGACTACCGATTTAACGACCACTCTCGCAATTTAGCGACCAGTGAATCAGGTCACGACCGTTTTCCAGTACTCACAATGTTTCTCTTCACTCATTTTAACGACTCGTAAATAATTCGAATCCTGATTTAGCGGCCTTTTACAGAACACTGAAACTGAAGATTTCAAACCTCTAATGCAAAAATAACGAAAACATGTCGTTTTTTCGGAAAATCTAACATTTGAGAATTTTGTTGACGTTGACGACAAGTTGAAAATTGAGGGGGAAATTTTGGAAGATGATTTAATCCTGAACAAGACATTCCAAATAATTCTTCCGACGACGAAATTGACCATATTCCAGAAACATCTTCTGCATCAAAAGAAGCAAAGGATATCATCAAGACGAGAAAAAAATTTGGGATGGGAAAAAAAATTCTAACGACTACTTTCAGATGATCAATGAAAGTTTCCAGCCGCCATTTAAAGCAAAAACGTGTAACATCATTTTTCAAAAAATATTAATTAACTAATGTAAATGCTTTTTTTAATTTTATAAAATGATTAATTCATACAAAATTATTCCATAATTTTGTAAACTTTTTAATTCTAAAGAATAAGACAATTAACAACTAATACATAAATTTTTTTAATGTATAAATCATACACCACGTATAAATGTATAGTTATTATTACATTAGAATGTTAGGTATTGTTAAACTGCATTTTAGAAAAAGCAATATTAACAACATTTGATTTAACGTCCGATTAGCCGAAGTCCCGTGACGGTCGTTAAATCGCGAATCTAGTGTATTTAAATTAGCACAAAAACTCAAGGGAAAAACAAGTAATGGTAGTAATGCATTTTAACTATCTTTAGTGTTCTATTGCTCATCTTTCTGTCAATCAGGTCACTAAATAACACATGAAATATGACTTTTACACATAAACTGTCTGCATTTGTTGCCTTTCTGAGAATATTTTGTGTCATGATAGAAAGCTTTAATTTATTCCCTGATTGTCTAAGATGGGGACAATGTGACCTCATTCGCAATTTCTACAAATAAACAAATGAAATCAACTGTGCGAAACTTACTAAGTAGAAAAAATTATAAAAGAGACCTTTATAGGAGAATTCCTAGACAATAATTTTAGAATACATATTCTAAATGAAAAAAACAAAACTTCAAAATGTGCAGATGGGGTCAAATTGACCCATTTTAGTACTGTGAGGGTACTAATAAATACAAATTGTTAGCTTCGAACCTTCCTCCTTCTTTCGTGAAGGGAAATAAATATAATTTGAAACAAAATCACTGTTTAATGAAATGTTTCTCATTTCTATTTCGTTATTTTTAATTTGTGAAATCTCTGCTTACGTTTGGTTAAAAAAAAAAAATACTGTGAAGTTAGCATGTTTGTATTGTAGAACGCTGAAGCTGAATATAAAAACGTTGTCGAGATTTAAAAAAAAATAATTTTTATTGTTTCTTTTACCAATAAATAGCCTAGTTAGCATGATTGTACTTTTGAGATGATATGAACTGTAGCATAGGCAGAGTAGAAATCCAAGAAACACTTCACGATTTAAAGAAATCTTTACCTTATTTAATCGCAGAATCTTCATAGAAAAAACAAAGAACAATTTTGCGACATTGGTAGTACCCCTATCCTGACTACGTCATTGGTTAAAAAGTCTTATTGTCAAAGATAAGATGAGGTAGTGCAATTTTTTATTTTTTTTATACAGATTTCCTGACCTCTAAAAGCAATATAGTTTCCTAGTCATTAGAGACAGGTAGATAGACAGTTACACACAAACTTACTAACATATTTATTTTATTAACCCATTTATGCCTAGCGTCCCATTTTGGGGACGTTTCGAAATTTAATAAATTTTTATAATTTTCTTCTGCTCTAGAATATGAAAATTGCATGAAGTAATTGTCTATAAATGTCTTTATCTATTACCGAGAGATGACACCATACACCATAAGACTGATAGTTATTTGATTAGATGAAGGCCTTTTTTCGGTTTTTAGAGATTTTCCCTGTTTTAAGATAGCAAAATGTAAAATGTAAGTTTATTTGCATTTTTTGTATCAAGGATCCAAATAAATAAGTCATAATCTTAGCTTCTAGATTTCTTTGAAATACGTATTTTTTTAAATTGTGAAATGATATGTTCAAGCCTATTTTTTATGCAAATTTGTAACGTACAAAATATAGGGCGCTAGGCGCAAATGTGTACATATTTGTATTAGCCATTTAGGGGACAGTTATTTATGTAAAGTCCTTTTCAAAATAATTTTAAAATAAATTGCTTTTTAGATTCAAATGCGATTATTCTTAATTTAAATTAATAATACTTATAATGTTATTTGTCTCTGTAAAGAAAGAAATATATTTTTTTAAAAGTTCATAAAATACTAATTATAGTGTATAGTATACAATTTAAAAGCTTAATTTATATAAATTTAGACAAAACATATAATTATGCAATTTTCCATATATGGGTATTCTCATATTTAGTACGTTTACATTTTATCAAATAAATACAAAAATATTTTAGCGTAATGTTTTTTTGTTTTTTTCCACCTTATATTGCAACATTTTAAACTGGTTTTACCAAAAAAATTGAGAAAACAAAAATTCAAGCATAAATGGTTTAGTATAGATTAAAACAATTCCTTAAGATCAATGTAAGAAAATATTTTTTTTTAAATCCTCTTACTTGCAAACATTTATATATTGAAGGATAAACGTCACACATCCAGTTTCTAGTCTCAGATAAAATTCTTTCGGTCAAAGACATTCGTTCTATTTTCTTTTCAATCCAGCGGTCTGAGAAGCAGTAAAAGATGACTTGTTCTGCGGCCCACACATCGAAAAGTTCACCTTCCACACTTAGTTGTTTTTCTTCATCATTTGTCCAGATCTCAGGTGGACAATAAAGTTTTGGAAGGATAAACCTTCGAAGAAGAAATATTTTAAAATTCTATATGTACAGTATTCGAAAATATTTTTTAGATTACATTAACATATATTATTGTAATCTTTTTCTTTATCTAATGTAATGTGCTTTATGAAAATCTGCACAATTACTCAGCTAAATGGATGTGCAATCCCAAAACTTTCTTCCGTCTCAAACATCTATTTCAGAAACTATCGACACAGTACACATGTTAATACTTGAACATTATCAGAATCAATATTATCAGTTCATTACTATACCAACTTTGATTTTTATCTTAAATTTCTGCTTCGGTAAATTAATCGGAGTAAAAACGAGTTAATCTCGATCATGACATATAATAAAATATTTTTCATTATTATGTTGTACGTCAGATGTTTACAAATCTTCAGCTTTGCAGGATGTGAAGTTCTCGTCCCTACACGAGCCGCTGATGTACAACAGAACTAAGAAAAATCAAGAAAATAGCACAAAAATGGCTATAACAGCTCCCTTACCTGTTAAAAATTTCAAATTCAAATAGGATCTGCCTTTCATAGCCGAAAACTTATATATGACATTTAGTTTAATTATATGCATGACTACAAACATTTTTTGGTGGTACAATAATGAAAATGGCACAAAATCGCAATTACAGTACCCTCTTTCGGCAGAATGTTTCCAAATTCAAGTGGAATCTGATTGCCATACCTAAAAAATACATATCAAATTTTGTTCAGTTCTATTCATAACTTCATACAATTATCGATGGCACAATGGCGACACACCGTCATACAGGCATTTTGTATAAACATGGTTTGGGAATCTCTGAATATAAACGTATAAACCTGTCGAAAACCGAAAGTGAAAAAAAAATTCGATAACAAAACTTTCTTCTAGTATACAGTGCATCCCGAAAGTTTATATACAAGATTTTTTTGGATTTAATAGCAGCTAAACGAGTAACAAAGACGAATTAAATTATGCAAATATATAATGATGAAATAATAATAATAAAATACTTAGACAACTTTTAACAGTCATAAATCTACCCTATATATATAAAATCCTAATGAAACGAATTTATGAAACGAATATATGAAACGGCTGAAATGTAACGATTCTTTGAATCGACTGATTAAACAACTGATTATGTTTCACGGCGATTTCTCTTAAAATATGGAATACTTTGGGATGAAATTAACACCAAAAATCAATATTGATCCACAGATTTCAAAACTGGTATTTGAATTTTTAAATTCGAAATAGTTTTCGAAATATTAAGTTTTTTCTAATTTTATATACATTTTTCTAATGATGGCAACTCAAATTTTAATCAAACACATATTTTTTTTTCAGATTTTAGAAAAGGTTACTATTTTAAACTAACTTGGCGAGAAGTTTGGCCTCCCTTAAATGTATGCTAAGAAATGTATCATGTTACTTTTATTCATAATTGAATTTGTATTTCATTATCATTTTATTTAATACAAACAGAAACATTTAAAATAAATAGCTTTCAATTCTTTATTTTTTTTAAACGAAATGAAAAGAAAAATATTAGGCACAAATGTCATATACGCACCGGGGTACCTAATTGGCGCCAAAATGGCATTATTTTGCTTGACATGGTAACCCGGCTATTGTTGTTTATTTAATAATAAGTGTTTATTAACTTTATTTTCTTTTTTTAAATTACATAAATTGTTTTGTTCTGTAGTTAATTATTTTTTTTGGTTATTTTCCTTTAAAAATTAAAAATAATAGAAAATAATTAAAAAATACGGTACTACTTAGTTATTCCATCGACCCATTTCGCCAAATTATATAAATCGCCAAACCACTCGCCAAATTATAAAAATTGACATAATTTTTATTTTAAATAACGAAAGAATAAAGAAAATAGTATAACATTAATAAATATACAAATAAAACGTCGAAATAAAAATCACTTGACAACGTAAAGACGTTGAACTTGCTTAAAATCAAGTGAATGTGACATTTATCAACAACTATTGGCATTTAATCTTATAGTTTGGTGATAGATTTTTGTTCGACGTGATAACTAAGTAGTACCAAAAATACATATGTAACTGGTATTCGAAAACGAGGATTTCGCCAAATTTTCGCCAAAAAAATCACGCCAAACCGGGTCCGTATATGGCATCTGGCCAAATATTAAATGATGTAACAAACGATGACATTTAATTTCAACTTCAAAGTAATGTTTTAATTTGCCACTCGAAAAAAAAGAAATGCTAACTAGCGAGTTGAAAAATTGGCGAGATTTGAACCCGGCTAGCGTACCAGTACCAAGAATTCTTTCCAACAATGCTTTTATGTAGTAATATTCGAAAAAAATAGATTTTTTTTAAATCGAAATGGAAAACTTTCGGCACAGATATACGGACCCATATTGGCGCTATTTTTTCTGACGCCAATGTCATATACGCAACGGGTACTTAACTGGCGCCATAGCATCGTTATTTTGCTTAATTTGATAAGCCGGATGTTGTTGTTTATGCTGTTGATCTTTTCCCCAAATTAGCGTCGGAAAAAAATCGCGCCAATATGGGGCCGTATATGATATCTGGGCCAAACTTTCATATGAAAAGCGAAGGGATCAGAGCGTATTTATTTATGGCAGTTACACGACTTGGACTATTATAATATAGATGAAATGATGGCGATAGAATAATATTTGGCGACTTATCACCTGTACCTGGCTAATATTAAAGTACCAAAATGGCACCAGGAATATAAAAAGCGAAGTGGTTCGACAGAACTCTTGATTATAGTCACATAACTTAGGCTATTGTTACAGAAATTGTTTTAAAATACCGGAAGACAAAGATTCTGTATACTTAATTCCTTTTATTTTTAGTTTCTTTTCAAACGTTTAACTGATCCTCTTTAATCAAACACGAAAACAACCATTGGATGTCTTAACAGCAACTGATTCGGCCTTAAATTTTAGAAATCAAAGGAAATTGAATGAAAACCCGTTTACAGGGAGATCTGCACAGCTTTTTTCAGTATAATTCAATCTTCTATAACATTTTTAAACCGATCAGATTAGCATGTTTTTAGATTCTGCGGTGTCTGAACGGGGGTTGGCGAGCGTAGCTTGCAGGGGGCAGAGCCCCCTCGTTTAATATAAAAAATAAAAAGAAAAATATGCTGTCCCAAAAATATATAGACAACCGGTGTTAAAACCTGACTTAAGTCCTGATATACAAAATTTGCATATTCCACGGTCATGTACTTGTGACACAATAGTTTTCTGAGATATTAGCGATCTGTCTTTCCGTTTCAGTTAATTGCAAAAATGCTTCTCAGTGTGTACTTTTTCAAAAAGTAAATTTTTCAAGTCTATTTTTAAAGGCTCGTGGATGAAAAGTCATGGGACATTTCAAGAAAAAATGGAAGCAGCAGGGTAGGCATTTAACGAATTCTGTCAAAAATTGACAATTTTGAAAGTAAATCCCGTTCCCGACGAACAAAGTAAACAACATAATAACTAAAGTAACTAACTAAACGACAAGACAGCAAGATTTTAAGATTAGTTTCCATCCAGAAACTATCTTATATGGTCAGTTTTTAAAGAAGTAATCGTTCCAGTATCAAAATCCACAGTCCAGTCCATCGATGACTGCAGACAAGTACTTTTCTTGATTATCGCAAATGCATCCTTTGCCAAATCTTACAAAACGGCAATAATGACGCTTGTATTCAGTGGACCCGAAATCACATGAATTGGACAGATGAATGGTTTAGTATTCTTTTCAGCGATGAAATGAAAGCTAATTTATATTACCCCGATTGAGGGGTATATTACTTGCACGATATTCGTAAGGAACCACGAACATTTTGCGACGGACAACAAGGAGGGTTCACGCATGTTTCAGGAGCCTTTTCTTATAATGGAACAACCGATATCGCTTTTTTGAAAGATCGTCAATATTCCGTAGATTACCAGAAAACACTTAAAATACAGTTACTCACAGTTGGTAAGTTGCTAGGTGGAGGAAAATGGACGTACCAGCAAGACAATTGCTCCATTCACGTATCCAACTCTATAATGAAGTGGTTTAGACAAAAAAGAGTAACTGTTATGGACTGGCCAGCCCTAAGTCCAGACCAGAACCCAATAGAGAACCTCTGAGGAAGATTATCTAGAGACGTGTATGCTAATGGGCGTCAATTTGCAATTGTTCAAGATTCAAAACTACAAATAGAACGAAGTTGGTTTTCTTTAAAGCCAGAGTTTCATCAAACTCTTGTTTTGAGTCTAATCGAATTTTTGAAGTGATCAGGAAAAACAGCTTAAAATTTTGAACGTTAAAGGGAAAAAATGAGTTGTCTATATACTTTTTGGATAGTAAAATTAAAGTTGTAATTTTTCTCACAAAGTCTGTGATTGTGTGCTATTATTTTCGTATATAGTATTATTATTTTCTTGGTATTATTTATAATTATAAGTTGGTTTGAAATTGTTACTCCTCTTTTTCAATTGTAAAATTTAAAAAAAACCCATTATCTATAAACTTTTGGGACGCACAGTAGACAGAAGAAAGTAAAAATTATAAAATTTATTTATTTTGTAAGAATTTTTAAAGAAGTTTACAAAATGTAGAACAGAAAGAAAAAAAAAACTTTTCATGTCAACTTTGTTGCAAATCACACATAAAAAATTGATTGGTACCAAGCGATTAGTAATAGTATTTACTATTTATTGATGAACTTAAATTTTGCTTAGGTGTCGTCAACATATAGAAATTATAAAAAACTTTAAATTATTATGCATTTAATTTTCATATCATGTTTGGATTTTCCGCAGATTTTACCATTGGATACCAGCCGTGAATTATTTTTTCCAAGTAGTTTAGAAGTTACTTACGTTTAATGTTTGAAATTATTTAATTTAAATCTGATTTTTAATTTCTTCTATTTATAATAGAAAAAAGTGTTGTAATCAAAATATATAGTTCTGACTATGGACGTCCTGTCCCAGTTGAAAATAAAGATATACCCTTGGAAGCGGGCGTTTATTAAATATCGTAATTTTATTAAATATCGTAATCGAGATTTATTCGTTTTTACGCTGATTAATAAAATGTAGCTGTAACTTAAGATAAAAACCAAAGTTGGTGTGATATTGAAGTAATAAGAGTGAAGTAGTAACATGTGTAAAAAATTCTTTTTAAATATTAACAATTATTACATGGATGAAAGCTTTTGGATTGGCACATCCGACGAAATTGTTGTATAACAGATTCCGATAGCAACAATTTTTTAAGCAGAACTCGGAATCATCTTGTCTGTATTTGCTGTAGTTTTATATTAGCATATTTTAAGATTCTAGATATCGTTTTCTGTTAAAACAATTTTTAAGTTATAATTCATATTCTTCTAATAAATTTCAAAATATGTACATAGCTTCGAATTCGATTTTCAAGAACAATACGAATTTTAATCTATAAAGTTTTTAACAGAAATCGATTTCCAGAAGCTTGAAATGCATAAATAGAAATTTATAGCGTATTCCACTTAGCAGTGATTAAGTTATATTGAATCTAATCACAGGATATAACAAATTAACCAGAAGATTGTTTCTCTTTGAAATGAGAATCTTTCTTAGAAAATATCGGTATTAAGAAAGAAGACTCTTTGGGAGCCTTGGTACTGTCATAGAAGTATTTAAAAAGTAATTACATTTGATAATTACATATTTATATTGCAATTATGCATAAGATATCACCTTCTTAACGGTGTCCCTAATAATTAAATTTAACAGTAAATAAAATACTATTTAAAATTTTATAATTGCATTAAAAGTAGCATGAAGATTATTTCTTGTAAGCTTATGAAGCATCTATGATAATCAAATTTGGGCTTTAAAATGAATAAGTCTAAGAGTGGAGTCAATCTACACATTTTTTTAAAGGGAAAAGAATTGTGTCTTGTATTTACTGAAATAGTTTCTGTCACGTGTCTTTTTTTATAAAATTATAAAATCATCACGATAAGAAGGTTTATCTATCTCCTTGAGAAATGTCCAAGGTTGTGTAAAAGTGTAAATTTCCACATTTTGAAGAAATTGCGGGGCTTGAAGGAAAGAAAGGATGATATCATGACTGACCAATGGGAGATGAGCTCTTCAGGTCCCTAGCTAGGACAAGAACAAAAAAAGAAGGGTAAGTGAGTTTTAGCGAGGAAAGCTGGAGACAGACTCGAATTTTGGATAGTGATGTGTGTAACGTCTTAATGGTGGATATAGAATATGATAGTATACACTCATGTGGAGCGGTTGTTTTACAGAAGAACTTGTTAAGCAAAGTGGGAGTGCTTCACACCCCGTTGTAATTTTATTTTTATTTTACCTTAACTGAGATGTTCAAATAAAGAACTCAGGAAACATATCATGTGTTATACTAGAACATTATATATGTACGGGCTGAGAAGAGTGAAAGCATCAGCCACTTCAACACATTAAATTCAAGGGTAGCATAAAGATTATTTCTTTTAAACCTATGAAACATGATAACCATATTTAGGCTTTAAAATTCATTGGTCTAACAGTGACGTCAATCGACACACTTTCTTAAAGGGAAAGGGATTCTGTCTTGGATTTATAGGACAAGTTTCTGTCCCGTGTCTTTTTTTTATCAAATTATAAAAGCATCACTTGCGTTATGTCAACTTTGAGATTTCTCTAATTGGGAGCGTTTGAACGTAATCGAGATTCCTCTGAAGTCTTTAACATATTTGTCATTAACCCCGTATATTTGATAAATACAATTCTGCAATTGCGATGCCCCTCAAATATTGGAAAACGATACTATTCATATTTTGAACAATTTACTATAATTATTTCCGCTAAAATGTTATATATTCCCGCGACCGCCATCTTCGATTTCTCGGCGATGTTTTGTTGGCGTTTATCGATAAGATAATCCCCACAAGTGACATGTTCTGGCAACCCCGCTAAGCCTAACATGCTCATAAATCTGCTTGGCGCCATTTACTTGGCGGAAAAAGGGTTTTCACGCCAAGAAAAAATCCAAGGTGGCGGCCGCAGGAATATATAACATCTCTTCCATTATTTCCAAATAGTACTATTCGCGTTATTTCACTGTAGAATTTTCTATAATTAACTAATGAAGTTTATTATTTGTAAATAACGATGATAAACTGTTTATACAACCGCGAGAAACCTTATTTATTGAATGAAAACCTTGTCTAAGGTATTCTTAATTTTAGATATTTCGAAAACTGTTTATCTCGATCTGTCTCATTTCTCCACAGATTCAAAACATTGAGTTTCTAATTTATTTTAGTTTTGTAATTCACGCTTGTAAAATTCTGTAGATGAATAATATATGTTTTGAATTTAAAAAAGAAAAATATTCTCACCTATTTACGGGTTCCTTCGTTTCAGTGATCCCACTAAAGTCTGATATCAGAGCTCTCAAGTCAGATGAGATCAGGATATTGTCCACTTTTATATCCATGTGGCACACCCCGTAGCCATGCATATACTCTAAGCCAGTTAACATGTCTTTCATCCAGTCAATAGTCATTTCAAAAAGTTTTGAGTTGTTGCGAAAATCAGCTTTTTTCAGAACATTATCAAGGCAGTCATCCATGACTGGAGTCAAAAATATATCTATGTTCTTATGATGGAGACTCTCCAGTAAGGGAAGCACATTGGGGTGCTTCAGGCATGGCCACAAGTACATTTCTCCCGGTGATGTGTAGCTTTTATGCATGATTTTCGCAGCCATCAATTCAGAATCTTTTCTCCGGATTGCAATTACATCACCATATCAACCAGAGCCTAGTCGTTTAACGAACGTATAATTCTTTTTCTTAAGAAACTATATTGCTTTTTTTTGCAATACATCTCTTTCAATTTCGAACTGATTTCTCCTGTTAATC
The DNA here is from genome assembly GCA_963932465.1 of Maratus speciosus. Lineage (NCBI taxonomy): Eukaryota > Metazoa > Arthropoda > Arachnida > Araneae > Salticidae > Maratus > Maratus speciosus. The sequence continues at coordinate 111,091,787 of OZ010793.1, read as the reverse complement.
TATTTAGTGTACTTTTATCAGTAAAAGCAGGGAAGTTGTTACAAAAAAATTATTTTAATTCACTTTTCAAATGCTTTTTATTTCGCTTTTTAATCTACTTAAGATTTCACAGAATTCTCAAAAGAATTAAAATTGAAATGCGTTTTATATTGTTGAAACATTTTATATTTTACAGTACTGTTTAACTGTTGTTTCAATAATGCCTCTTTGTAAGAAATGATTTAAAATATTTTCTGAAGAGTAATTGTTATTGTTGTTTCTGTAACACTATATATAGAATAGCTCATTGTTGCAAATGTATTCGTACGGTAATTGGCATTATCGCTACATACGAGTATACAATGGCCCATTGTTGCAGCGAAGAAAAAAACTTATGACGTTGTTCTTAAAATTACTGTTGCCAATAAAGATATATAAGATTGATAAAGATTTCTTTTCAGTGTAGTTTAGTCATCTTGTTGTTAGGATGCTAGAAACAAGTGAAAACTGCATGAAATATAAGGCAATTGATATGCATGTCTCAAGTTCATTGTTTGCAATCTCTCAAGTTTGTAATGTACTGTTTTGGATTACGAGAAGACCAATGGGCTAAGTGACATGTTAGAGAAAATTCAATTAGTGGGTCTTTTTGGGGTCACTGTGGGTCAAGCTAAGTTTATCTAGAAAACGGCTGTAACGATTTTGACGAAATTTTGCTTTATATCGTTTTCGGGCACGTGAATACCATTGGGCTAGTTCGCATGTTCAAGAAAATTCGATTAGTGGGTCTTTTTGGGTCACAATGGGTCAAGTGTCAAGCTAATTGAATATAAAAAAAAGGCTCAAACATTTTGACAAAATTTTGTAATATACCGCTACTGGGCATGAGATGACCATTGGGCTAAGTCACATGTTCCAGAAAAATCGATTAATGGCTCGTTTTGGGTCACTGTGAGTCAAGCTAATTGTATCTAAAATACTAATCAAACGATTTAGACAAAATTTTGCATTATACCGTTTCTTGGCATGAGAAGACCATTGGGCTAAGTCACATGTTTGAGAAAATCGATTTGCGGGTCTTTTTTGGGTCACTGTGGGTCAAACTATTTGTATCTAAAAAGCTACTCGAACAATTTTGACAAAACTTTGTATTATATCGTTTCTGAGCATGATAAGACCGTTGAGCTAAGTTACATGTTCGAGAAAATTCGATTACTGTGCCATTTTATGTCACTGTGGTTCAAACTAATTGCATCTAAAAACGATTCAAAACATTTTGACAAAAAATTTTATTACATCGTTTCCCAGCACGAGAAGACCATTGGGATAGGTCACATGTTCGATAAATTTAGATTAGTGAGTCCCTTTTGGGTAAGCGTGGGTCAAGTTAATTTTATCTATAAAACGACTTTAACGATTTTGACTAAATTTTGTATTCTATAGTTTTCGGGTTCGAGGAGAGCATTGGTTAGGTCACATGCTTGAAAAAATTCAGTTAGTGGGTCATTTTTGGTCGCTATGTTTCAGGATCATGTTCATTGTATCTAAACAGCACGAGTGATAGAAGGATAATAAAATATCGAATTGAACACAAGGTTAATATTGACCGAGCTTAGTTCGGTCAACCCTGCTAGTTTATTTTAATTTGATCAATTTAATATTTTGTTTTCTGGCACGTCGTGGCTCGGCCAACTTCAATACCTGCTGAAAAATCTCTTGTTTGTTTCTCGCAGCATGGGATGGCTTTCATAACGTCGGAACACGTGATCTAACGCCCACCCACGCCACGCAACCTGAATACTAGTCCTAATCGCTGACACAAAAAAGGGCGTTGTCATAGGCGGATTTTTTAATCGTTTGCACGGTCCTCTGAAATTGAACAGTAGTATTTTTCAAAAGTTTTCTTAGAATTATTTAATCTGAGAATAATAAAAGCGAAAAAACTTATAAATTCTTGGGGGTTTAAATGCTAGGACCGTAAAAACGATAAACAACATTCGCCTACGACAGCTGCCATTTTTGTATCAACAATCAGACCAAGAATTTAGTCTGTGGTGGCCCACAAAATCAGCTGAGAAGTATATGGTAGGTATGAAATAGGTTTGGAAACACACAAATTTTATCAAATTCTGAAGAAGTATCTTCTAAGAGGCTTTTGGAAAAGAAAGATTCTCATATTCTTATTTTAGTAGAGGTAAGACAGAAAATTTGACTCATTCACATAAGTTGTATCGATCCGATTGAAAACTTTTCATATTTATTATAAGTACTACCCGAACTACCTGGCTTCGCCCGTGTCAATTATAAGGAGCCTTCCAGTTTAAATTAAAACGAAATAAGACGGCAATCAAAATAACTGAATTTTGTGTATTCCCATCCACAAATAGTTATAAAGACAATAAAAAAACATGGCGTTATTATCTCGCAACCATAGTAAAATCCCTGTTCTTTAAAAACAGAATTCACGTTTTCTTTGGCGGGTGCAAGAGAAAAATATGTGATTTTCCTGACAATACGAAAAAAAAAAAATCCTCCAAATCGCGCAGCACTTAGTGAAATTCTCATTTGTGTGGTATTTTGTGCATTATAAGGTAAAAACACTATGTCAGTGCCCATAAATTGAGCCCCATAAATTGTAACCCATAAAATCTGCCTTTGCTGCAATTTTTCTAATATTTAAACATCACACAATTTCATTTTTTACAATGTCGAATAAAAAAAAAGTTCTTTCAAATGAAATTTGTTTGAAAATTGTACCTCAGTTTTTTGAGTTTAATGGATTTTAAAGTAATTTTTCAGCATGGATATTTTTAAAGTTGAGTGCAAACCGATTACGAAAGATGAACTTGTTTACACTTAATGCAATAGTATAAAGAAAAGACGTGTCTATGAGTAATGCTGGTATCATATTTTCGGTGGCAACAACCCAACACAACAATAAATTTCAATTTTACTGCAGTTTAACGTCTAAACATTGTACATTCGATTGTTCCAACGTATTATAGAAAACAAAAGTACTTTCAGTAATATTTGTTTGTAATGTTTATCTCAATTTACAAATTTTTTATGGGTTTTAAAATAATTTTTAAGCATGCATATTTTTTAAATATGCTTGCAACCTAAATATAAAAGATTAACTCAATTGTTCAAAAACATTGTAAATAATTCAGAATTTGTTTGCTTTCGCGTAATATTCAATAACTAAATTAGCAAACGAAATTAAAACGCCTAAAATAAAATAAAATAAAACACGAATTTAACAGATATCAAATCAAACTACTCAAAATAACCTGATAAGAATATAAAATTCAAATGGGAATTTCGTTCCGGGTGCGTAAAACTTAAATTCTTCAGAACGGATTAGCATGCGACTTGCACTATTAGTGTTTTAGGGAAGATTTTAGTGCGTAACATATTTTTTTCCGTTGGTTAGTCATAGAATTATAGTGGAAGGTTATATAATCATGTGAACCCAATTATGAAGGATTAGTCTTATTAGCTGAATGAAAAATGCAGAACTATTTTTATCTCTAAGTATATTGACGGGTTTATCTTCAGTAATGGGGCTGTGCGTTAGGGTATTCTTATTTTAATGAGTGTGCCTGACACCTATTATGGCATGCACCTTTGTTTAAAACAATATAGAATGACTTATGTTTTAAGCGACTATCTGGCATGCAAATTGACTACAAAATACTAACCTGCAATAATTCTTAAGGTGCTTCTCCAGTTCCCTGCTCAACAACGCGAAACTTTCTGACACATTTTCTGACTCATTAAACGTAAAGGTTTCAAATTTGTAGGCCTGACTATTAAAGCGATTTTAATTGAAATGAGTTTTCTCTTTTTTCATAAATAGATTACTTATCGAGTTATGAGCAATTGTGTTTGCGTGACGGCCGGTTTTTCCCTTTATTGCACGGTTGCGTCCGCAATTCCGTTCAAAACACCAACTGAAAGATCTTATACCTTTACCAACATATGAAAACTATCTTTCGATTACATAGTTTCTAAATAAGAACTCCTGTCAATTTCATGAGTTTCCGAACAAAAATTAATTAAAAAATATGTCAGAAAATAGCTCCTTTGGATTTGAGAACAGCCTTAACTTTATGAACAGCCTTAACTTGACGTTTATGAAAAAACTAACATTTTTAGCTTTAATTTTGGAACTCGCGAAATTTAAATTCAGAAAAAGGATGTTCTTTTGACACATTGTGGTAATTTTTTTAACTTTTAAAATTAAAATACATGTTTTCTTTGGCGCGCGTAACAGAAGTATACAATTTCTTCCACAATACAAGGGAAAATGCAAAAAAATACATCCAAATGAGGTAGTTGTTACTAAAAATTTATTTGGAAAATTTGAATTTTTTTTAAATTAAATCTACAACGATTATATGGAATGATGTTATTTTCCATAAATTTTAAATAAAGACAGTGTCAAGAATTTTTTTGAAAATGTAAATAACCGCTCTCTTTTTGCTATAAATCACAGATAATGTTAGCACTGAATCTAAACCAATACAACACTTGGCGATAACGTATAGCTATAAGATATGGCTGTAGTATACAATCGAAGTAGTAAGCAAAATATAGGAGCCATATGTCTACAATGAGTTTGATTACGCGTTTAAAAGATTTGATAGAATGTGACGTCATATCTAGCATTTTTTTTCTTTTTCTTAAATTGTTTTCATGAAATTTGACTGTTTGTATTAAAATAGATGTTTTAACTAAAAATAAATTCAAATTGAGTGCTACGTTATTACCCCGTTCTCTTATAATTAAAGTTTTTATTTTATATAAAAAAAAAATGTGAATTTTCTATTTAGAATGACGTCAATATCAAACACGCAAAAAGATAGCAAGAAAATCTGAAATTTTATTGGCAAATAGAAACAAAATACACGCGTTATCCTTATTTTCTTCACATTATTGTGTCATTTTTTAGGGTGTGGCAACAGGAAAGAAACGTTTGAATTAAAAAAGATTTAAAAAGAGATGTTTCTATAATGTTAAATTATGGAAGTGGTAGAAAAAAGGAATAAATAGTGGTCTGATAATTCTTTAAAGTAGACAGTGATCTTTTCTACGCTCTAAAACGTACACGAAGTTTCGTGAAAATCGGTCAAAAATTGAAGATTTGTATAAAGGACATACACACAGAGAACGGCTTTTATATATATAGATGGTAATAATAAGAATAAATATAGGCTCTCACATTAATATTATTTCTTAACATTATCGCCTGTACTTTTTGAATCAGAGCAAAGTTTTCAGTATCTCTCTTTAATGCAAATAATATTTATTTTTGACAAGAAAACAGACATATTTTTTTTCTGTGAACACATTTTCGAAAATCAATGGTGCAGTTTAAGTTAGTGCAACACCTCTGGCACGCGGTAGAGTATATTTGGTACAGCATAGATTCACTTTCTTAATCGAAGTAAGGTAAGATTGCCTACAATGCTTGGATTTAGATTAGCTGGGGTAATGTGGAATCGATTTGGTCGATTCTCTTATAATACAAATTGAAGAAACTGTCATAAAACTTCATGAGTTCCAATTTAGCTCAATAGTGGTCTAAAAAGTTGCCCTGATTAAGACGAAGGAGGATTCAGAAATTATCTTTAAAAAAAGTCTGCAACACATTATAAGTGATAATGTCGATGTTAAAATCATGACAACTTGGAATTGAATTTCAGTCATGAAAACCATGTAAAGAATCTAGAATTTTTTTTTCTTGTTTTTTTTGCGGATTTTTTTTTTTTTTTTTTTTTTTTTTTGTAAATTTACAGTACACAAAACTAAAGTAAAAACTTCCCTTGAGATAATTCCAGCTTGCCTTCTTCTTAAAATTGTTAGGTATAGTATCACACTTACATCAACTACTTTACTTAACGATGCAATAAACCGAAATAGCGTTTTTTAAATCTAAAGTTTAACACCAAATAGTACCAAATATATCTTTATTAATCCTAAAACGAAAATTTCATGTACAGTATATTCCGTTTTTTTACGCATGGATAAATAGTCCAGTCAAATTAGGTTAAAAAAGGGCTTAAAGTGGAAAATTCTGCTGTAATTGTTTTTTGTGTCTTACTTTATGTTTTCGAGGGTGCTGAACACGAATTTGAAGTTGTCCAACAAAATTTTTCTCGGCAAATATGAAAAATCGTGAAAAAATCACTAAAAATCGCAGATTTTTTTTGTTTTTGGCTTATAACTTTCAAAGTAAGCTTTTTACGCAAAAGGTGACCCTGTATTAAAATACAGACGAGAAAATTGCCTATAATTCATGTTCTTATCATTTTTATTGTACGACATATGGCTTCCGTAGAGGCATTGAAAAATAGGCGAAAATCAGTTATTTTGGAAAATCGCAAATAAGATATTCTTACCCTTTCCGTTCATAACACTAAAAGTAAGCATTTCACTGTAAACATTTGCTGACATGCTCACTTATTATTAGGTTATATATTATTATGATGTTGGTATGCACTGTGACCTCGAAAATCCGGCATTCAGAGATCCGGCAACTTAAAAATTCCCCCCTCCCCTTTTGTTCACTTCCAACTTACGGGAAGAGCATAAATGCATAAATTTGACCGGAAAATTAACGTCATCTTTAAAGAAACAAGATTCTATTTCCGAAATCGATATTCGTCACTTGTATAAAATCCAAGAAAGAAGACAGTTGCTGACATTGATGCTTGAGAAATTACATGAGAAGAAATGCCATCACTACTTATCAGATTTTTTTAAACATATAAAATATCACTAAAGTATGTTTTTTAAACATTCAATTTTCTCTTTTTCTCACGTCAATATCATTTGGGTATGTATTAAATTACGAATAAATGTCACTATCAAGAAAATCGTAAGTACATACTTTTCATATTTTTTTCAGAAATCTATAATTTTTAAAAATCAATTACAAATTTGCAGTAGCTGACATTAAAAAAAAAACAGGCACGAGAGGATGCGGATACACTTATTGTTACTGCAGCAAGGGACCTTGCACTACAACATAACTCTGTAGTTATTGTGGGTGAAGACATTTGCTAGTTATCATGGATTTGTCCCTGTAGGGGTGTACATTCAAATGTATAATTTCTAAAGCCAGGCAAAGGGACAGTTTCACCACTAATTTTTCTTCTGACTGCAAACTTGATCAATCGATTGCTAACAACATATTAATTTTGCATGTCATGGGAGGCTGTGATACTAGTTCAGCCTTGTTCAAAGTAGGAAAGATTAGGTTTCTTCAGACTCTCAAGAAAAACCTTGCATTAACTAATACTATTGAGGTTTTTAAAGACCCTATGGCAGATGCTGATGCAGTTACTGATGCTGGCAATCGTTTTTTGGTCTCAGTGTATAAATTTGCTGACAAGGAAGCCACGTCATTAAACAAATAGAAGTATATTTGTTACCTTGAGTCTGCATACAAGGCATCAATCCATTTGGCGTCCTTACCTACTACCGAGTCTGCAGCTCAGTAAAATTCCTTTAGGATAACATTTTCAAGTTCAACAACGGCTTGGGAATGAAAAAGATCCTGAACAACGGGGTTGAAAGAAAAGGAAAGATGGTCTGGAGCCAGTAACCACGCTACAGCCATCAGCACCTCAAGCCGTTTTGAAACTTATTTCTTGCAAATGCAGGAAGACCTACCAGAAAAACTTTGGATGCAAAGAAGCAGGCCTCAAGTGCTCCAATATGTGTGTGAAATGCGTAAGCAGTAGTAATAACATGCCTCTTACCGAAATCGAGGATGACGAGGATGATCCGGAATTCCCTGAAGTACTACTTGAAGATGAATATGCATAAACAATTCTGTTTCACCTTTGCTTTTTCACTAACTTTTTATTTTTGTGATCAAAATATTTATCTTAATACAGTGGTATAACTACTCAATTCTCAATAGTTAGAAATAAATCATAAATTGTTTTTTTAAACGGTGGTTCGTAATATAATAGGCTAATATGTTTCCTAAATTGAGGTCCAAAAGTAACCTATTCATGACTAGACTTGTAAAAGAGGAGTAACAAAAGAAAGATGTAAATATTATGTTATGATAAAATGTTGCATGAATCCTTACTTACTTAATTACAATTAGTTCCACCGTTTTTTATAATACTATGTGCACCTTTTAAAATACTATGTGCATTGTTTTTCTCAAACTATTCAAGGTCCAAAAAAAAAATTACTTGCACATAAATTGTAGAGAATTGTATCAATTTCGGAAATACAGTCTTGTTTCTTTGAAGATGACGTTAATATTTCGGTCAAATGTATACATTTTTTCGGTGAGACCTTATCTTCTGCCAGGTGCTCGTCCTCGGTCTCTGAGCTGCTACTGGTGTTATCGAGGGCTCTATTTGGCACAGCGTCAGCGATATCGCTGTCAGCTAATGCATCGTTTTCTATTTCGGTTTTTAATTGGAAAATAATTGCTATTTTTACTTTTCCCGTAAGTTGGAAGTGAAAAAAAAGGGATGCCGGATATTTTAAGTTGCCGGATCCCTGAATGCCGGATTTCGAGGTCACACTGCATACCTACATCATCATAATAACAACCTAACAATAAGTGAGTACGTCAGCAAATGTTTACAGTGAAATGCTTACTTTTAGTGTTATGAACGGAAAGGGCAAGAATATCTTTTTTGCGATTTTTCAATGCCTC